>OX387330.1:2704579-4109579 GCA_947562085.1 Eudonia lacustrata | reverse complement strand
AAATTCTCTACAAAGAATGGTAAGTCATTAATATAAATCAAGAACAGAAAAGGACCAAGAATCGACCCTTGTGGAACTCCCATTTTTACATGAGAACCAGATGATTTAGTACCATTTATATCGACAGTTTGAGTTCTAGAGCTGAGATATGACTGTATTAAATTTAGTGCAAAATCTTCGAGACCGTAATAATGTAGCTTCAACACTAGAGTCCGGTGCTCAACGCAATCAAAAGCCTTGGACAAGTCGCAAAAAACTCTAATTATAAACTAGATCCTTCTTTTTACTTAACAGCACCTAGCCTGAGTTTTGACGCTATGCTATTAAAAACAGATGTTAAATTAGAATTAATAAATGACTTGGAAATATTAAGAATGATACAAAAAGGCATTCGCGGTGGTATATATTTATGTTCTACAAGATATTCGAAAGCCAATAACAAGTATTTACAAACTTATGACCCCGCAAAAAGTGATAACTTAACTTCTTCTTTATATTGATTGTAATAATCTTTACAGTTATGCTATGTGCGTTTATTTGCCTCATTCGAATTTTAAGTTATTAAGTGAACTAGAAATTTCAGATATTGATTTTCAAAATATGCCTATTGACGGGGACATTGGTTATATACTCGAAGTAGACTTAGAATATCCTAACCATTTGCATAATTATCATAACGATTTTCCATTCTGTGCTCTAAAACTTCGAAATTGATACCAAAATACAATAAGTTTTTATATGTCATTCATTTTTCCTACCTGAAAACATGTCTAAAACATGGTTTATTGTTAAAAAAAATACACAGAGTAATTCGATTCAATCAGAGTCCATACTTAAAACAGTACATTGATATGAACACAGAGTTACGGAAAAAGGCAAACTCTATATTTGAACATGTTCGGTACTTTTGTATATGTACGCACACAATACTACGTATTTACTTTTTATTATTTTTAATTGGTTAATATATATCACTAGCATATTCCAAAGCGGGACATGCCTGAAACGGAACGTTTTTTTTCGAAGCGCGCAATACTAGAAACTCAAGTGTTGCCATATTTCATTCTCTCAACGTTCTCCAATTCGAAAACGCACCGTCGCTTAGCTCGCTCCGATAGCTTGAGCCTATAAAACTTAAATCAAATATCTTCAAGTGTTCAGCACAAATAGCAGACGTCCGTCGACGCCAGCCTGTGAGATTAATACATTCATCATCGAAGGACAGGGGCCCCTGAAGAAGTCTACCACGTCACACCAGGTCAGTCCCAAATTTGCGGTCTATGCTAGCCAAATCTCTCCAATTACTTAACATAATTGTGTTCGAGCCGGATATTACTATCTGGTATCGATTTATACGTATTATTTGTGCTGTACAATATCAATTTCAAGTAAATTCACTTATCTTTGTTCGTAAGTTGCGAGAAACTACCTCCACTTACAATTATAAGTATCGAGTTTCCGACGACGTAGTGCCTTACTTCTCGAAAATACCGATACGTACAGTTAGATCTCAATGAGATCATTCTAATTATATATAGTTTTATATGGTTTTGAGCATTTTTGGCGAAATTACATTCGTTAATAATTTCCGGATCGGGCGGCAGATACTTACCTACTTAGAGCGGCGCGCCTGAAGTCATTTGCCTAGTACTAATAGGTCTAAATATAGTTTGTTGCAACTCATTTCTTTATTTTGTTTTTTTTTGTAACGTACATTACTTTACATTTAGTATTTACGTACTAAGTGTATTTTTTGGGGTTCAGGTATAACATACCGGAAAACCAAGTTATCGGTTGCTGTCATAATTACAGTATCGAATAAACTGTCAAAGTCAAAGTCAAAGTCAAAGTCAAAGTGATTTATTGCAATTACGTGTTCAAGAAGCTGTCGCTCGTATTGCGTACGGCACAGGATTCAAATTTCTTTAGCTTGGGTTCTACAACGGGAAATATTATCTTTGTATTTAACATTACATGTTAAATTACAGCTTACTTTTAACTTGCAACAAATTATATTTCTTTTTTTTTTTAACTAACATTGTGCTAGTACCTAGCCATTTTAGTGATCTTAACATAACCTTACGTACCTATACACTATACAGGTACATACATTCACTAGTTTAATCATCTTTTATCTCCTGATAACATTATTATTTTCCACAGTACAATAACTCAATTTATAACAAAATGTCCGCTATGGAGATTGAACAATTGACATTCGAACGTGATTTAGCGATTAGCAATGTTAAAAAAATTGTAGATTGTTCAAATAATGTAGCCGAATTTCGAGTTCGAGTTAAAGAGTTAGCTTCAATCAAAAAAATATTTTTCCAAGTTCAAATGAAAATTGAATAATTATCGGCAAAAAATGAGTCATTCAACCGGGATGAGAATATAGCTGTGAGAAATCAATTTGATTCATTGTACTTTAAGGTCCAAGTTGCCTTAGACACGCTTAAGGAGGAGCGTAAACAAAGCATTACGTCCGTCGATGGTGGCTTTACTGGGGTGTCACATACGACCTGCTGCGCTCAGCAATCAACACATTCGCATATTCGTTTACCGCGATTATCACTTCAAACATTCACAGGTGTTTTAACTGAATGGAATGCTTTCTACGATTTATTTAAATCACTTGTACATGACAACGTCACCTTAACAAACGTCGAGCGTTTTAGGTATTTGTTATTATTTTTAAAAGATGAACCATATAATCTTATCAAATCTATTCCTGTTACGGATTCTAATTACGAAAATGCCTTACAAGTATTAATTTCGCGTTATAAAAACAAACGAATTATTTCCACAAAACATTTTGACAACGTTTTTGACTGTGATTCAGTTAACGAGAAAAATGTTGAATCAAGTTTACGTAACTTGTTGAATTGTTATCACGAGAATATCACTGCTTTGAAATCATTGGGTTTACCAGTTGACGAATGGAGTTTAGTACTGTTAAATATTTTGCTACGCAAAATTACACCTAATATTCGTAGGCGTTTTGAATTATCATTAAAAACTTCATGTGAAATTCCTGACGTGATCGAATTACTCGATTTCCTCGATAAGGAATTAGCGGCATCTGAAGTGATGACCGCGTCCGCGCGTACAAGTACATCCGCGGGGCCTGCGCAGCGCGCGGCGTCCGCGCTCGCTGCTGCTGGCGGAGCGGCCGGCTCGGCCCGGTCAGCTGCAGTGACGTCATCGCGCCATGCTATGGCGGGAAAGCATGCGATGTCGCTTACTCGCGCGCACTCTGACGTGCAATATAATGCACCGCGCAGTACTAACTCTTCGTTTGCGCGTAACTCGCGTGCTATAAGCGTACATGCAACAACTGCGTTGAATTATTTAAATAAAATTAAATGCGCTTATTGTAAGGACAATTCACATCCTTTATATAAATGTGAGAATTTTAATGCGTGAGCGCATTATGCGCGATGTTTTCGTTCCTTTAAAGGAACGAAAACATTTCGTGGAACAAAATAAACATTGTACCAATTGTTTATTTTCTGGTCATGAACTAAAGGACTGCAAGTCGCGCCATACTTGCCGCGTCTGCACTCAAAGGCACCATTCTTCATTACATGAAGATGCGCCTACTCCAAACGTCTAACTAACTACAGAGTCTTCTTCCCCTGAGTTGCGCTCAGTAGCGGAAACGTTCCCGCCCCTTCCATTACAGGGGGCTACGGGGCATCCTTCTAATAAGAACTGTACAGTCTTACTCACGACTGCGCTTGTAAAGGGGCCTTACACGCCGCGGTCCGTTCGTGCCCTTGTGGATCAAGGTGCGCAGACCACGCTCATTTCTGAGTCTTGCGTCCAACGTCTCGGCCTGCCGCGGTACTCCGCGCAGGCGGGCACCACTCTAACCGGTATTGGTGGTGAAGTACAACCTCGTGGTTACGTGTTGTGCGAGGTTACACCTCACAACAAACCCGAGCCGAAGCTTCACATCGAAGCTTTTATCCTACCTAACCTGACAAGCTACACTGCTAACATTCCTAAATCAATTAGGAATATTCAGACGTTTCAACACCTTCAAAATCTTGATCTAGCAGACCCAGAATTGCGCTCAACACGGCCTGTTGAACTGCTATTGGGATCTGACTATCTGGATAGCATACTGCTACTAGATAATATCAAGGGCCCACCGGGCACACCCGTGGCCATTAACAGCATTTTTGGTTATCTGATAGGTGGTAGAATTTCATATGAAAGTATGAAACCACTAAGTGTCAACTTGAGTACTTGCCAACTTGATATGAATCTTCAAAGGTTCTGGGAGTTGGAATCCATACCAGAACATCCACATCTTACAAAAGATGAATTACGCTGTGAGTCGATCTTCGTCGATACTCACACACGCGATGTAAATGGGAAATATGTAGTTTCGCTACCCTTCAAGGAGAATGCTCCGCCATAGGGCGATTCTCGTGCTATAGCACTCTCGCGTTTAACTAAATTAGAGGCCCGCCTGTCTCGCGACCCTGCCTTACGGGAGAACTATAACAAATGTATCCAAGAATATTTGGACTTGGGACATATGGAGCCAGTCACGGACTCAGTGAATCCTGGCACTCCTCCCTACTATCTACCCCACCACGTAGTGGTGAAAGGTTCTACATCTACTACGATTACTACGAAGTATCGTGTTGTGTACGACGCCTCATGCAAGACTACATCAGGTCGCTCTCTTAATGACAATCTTCTTACTGGTCAGAAATTGCATCAAGACATTTCTGAAATTTTACTGAAGTACAGACTTCATAAAATAGTCTTTACGGCTGATCTCAAAATGATGTATCGCTACATCGGTCTTTGCAAAGAACACCGTGACTTCCATCGGATTCTTTGGAGATTTTCTCCCCACGATCCCGTAAAGGAATATCGTATGTGCGCTGTCACATTCGGCGTCGCTTCTGCGCCTTTCCTAGCTTTGCGAACACTTCGTCAATTAGCAATTGATGAAGCTGCCAACTTCCCACTTGCTTCGCAAGTACTTCTTAACGAAATTTTCGTTGATGATGTCGTTACTGGAGTTGATACGGTTGAAGAGGATATCACTCTTCAGCATCAGCTAACGTCCATTTGTAAAGCAGGAACCTTCGGACTCCGCAAATGGACTAGTAATAGTTCCGAATTTTTAGCGCATTTAAACCATGATACTTCCGATCATGATGACGCACTTATTCTGTCAGCACTTGACACTGACACTTCTGTCAAGGTCTTGGGGCTCAAGTGGAACCCTAAGTCTGACGTATTTTCCTATCAAACGGATGGAGTGGCTAACTCACGCAAGTGTACAAAGCGCATAATGTTGGCAGAGATTGCAAAGATTTACGATCCCCTTGGATTCCTAAGTCCGGTGACTGTATTCGTGAAGCATTTAATCCAACTTTTATGGGTATCAGGCTCAGGTTGGGATGCTACCCCTCCACAGGGTATCTGTGACTTGTGGTTTCGGTTCATCGACGAACTGCCGTTATTACAAGACATTGCGTCTACATTCGTGTCGTTGACTCGAACGGTGCCATTAGCACACATCTTCTCATAGGCAAAACAAAAGTTGCACCCTTGAAACGGCTCACCATTCCGAGATTAGAGCTCTGCGGTGCTCACCTACTGTCAAAATTGATAAAAAAAGGTCCTTACTGCTTACAGCAGTAGATTGTCTTTCGACCAAGTCTACGCTTGGTCCGATTCTACTATAACTCTTGCCTGGTTACGTACGTCTCCAGACAAGTGGCGAACATACGTGTCTAACCGCATAGCAGAGACAACAAGTAACGTGCCTGCCTCGCAGTGGCACCACGTTAAATCAACAGACAACCCCGCAGACCCCGCGTCTCGTGGTGTTCTCCCATCTCAGTTGAACCATCAACTATGGTTCACAGGACCTGGTTGGCTCAGAAAAAATGAGTCTGAGTGGCCTAAGACTAACGTCGTATGTCACACCGACGAAGAACGTCGCAAGCATGTTCTCATACAAACCAATGAACCTAAGAGCTTAGAGTTCATTGAGCGATTCTCACCGCTTCCAAGGATGCTACGCGTCATTTCGTATATGTTACGATTCATAAACAAATGTCGTAAAGCCTGTAGTCCTACGACTAAACATGTCACAGTTCCTGAGACAAAACAAGCTCTCAGTCGAATTATATCACTTGTCCAGAGTGAATGCTTTTCAGAAGACATCTCGCGTCTCAAGGACGACGACAGATGTACAAAACGTCTTCAGAAACTGAAACCTTTCTTGGACGATGCTGGACTCCTCAGGGTCGGCGGCAGAATAAATCGGGCTAACGTACGGAGCGTACGGTATCCGTGTGGAGACGGAGAAAGAATACTATTCTCCGCCCCTCTCCTCCGGTGGGTGTCGTAAGAGGCGACTAACGGATTTTCGAGCTTCCATATGCTCCACTGCGTGGTAGGGCTTGCCCGTCTGGTTAGTGACCACCGTACGCATGGTGTAAAACCCGTCAAGTGACCGCTTGTCGGTCGCGTTTCGGGATCAGCCAGCGTATAACCAGAGCTCGAGTAGATGTTACTGCGATGCACTTGGTCTGTGGAGGCTTCCGTCAAACCAGTGCCAGGAGGACTTCGTTAACCCGCCGACCAGGGAGACCCGTAGAAACGGCTGTCCCGCTGGCCGCCCGTGGCACAGTACAGGGGCTCGTGAGGCTGCCTCACCATGCCACGCATAATCTCGGGGTGGTCCGTCGTGCCGGTTGGTGACCGGAAGGTGGGGTCCCGGCGGCCATTCCCGGGGGGGTTCGGGGGCCCTTCCGTTCGGCGGGTTAATTATACTCTTCTGTAGGCAGATCCCTGGTGAAACAGGCCGCTGCACTTTGACTATTTGCATCGCGGTAGCATTTCCTCGATTCACGCCTCCCTCCTTTTCTCCACCATGACAGCGCCTCACAATAAAACTGGTCCTACAGCGGTGCACACCCCCACCACAACTATACCGTTTGAGGTCGAGTTCGCTAACATCCGCGGACTCCATGCAAACCTCAATGCCGTCCACCACCATCTTGAGACGGCACGGCCAGCAATGTTGTTTTTGACGGAGACGCAAATAATCTGTCCGGCCGACACCAGCTACCTGCACTATCCGGGCTTTGTGCTTGAAGAATCCTTCAAAGCCAAAGCCGGAGTTTGCTTGTTCGTTCGGACGGATGTTTGCTGTCGCCGTCTGCGCTGTCTGGAGGACCCTTCCTTTTCCCTCCTTGTGGTACACGTCGACTTGGACTCACATAGCCGTGTCTACGTCTGCGTCTACCGATCCCATAATGGCGACATAGAGACAACTCGACTTTTGGACCATCTTAGTCGGGTAGCAGATGATGCCGCAGGAGCGGTTTCCATCGGCGGAATTGGTGTTTTTGGGGGACTTCAATGCTCACCACGAGTTGTGGTTAAGTTCCTCCAAAACTGACCATGCTGGTAGAACTGCCCATGCTTTCGCTCTCACGCACGACCTGACTCAACTGGTGAACCAGCCCACCAGGATCCCAGACGTAGTCGGTCACGCGCCCTCTTTGTTGGACCTTCTGCTGACGAGTCGCCCAGCTGGCTACCGAGTGGAGGTTCGAGCTCCTTTGGGATCTTCGGATCACTGCTTGGTATCCAGTAAAGTGCCTCTGGCTCCGCTACCGCCTTCAGCGGTATCGAAACGCCAGATTTGGCACTACTCGTCGGCAGATTGGGATGGTATGCGGGACTATTTCGCATCCGTTCCTTGGGGGCAGCGCTGCTTCAGTGGGAAGGACCCGACAGCTAGTGCGATTGCAGTTGCTGATGAGATAGTTTTAAGGATGGAATACTATATTCCGCACTCCTATCTCATCAGCAAAGGCAGGCGCAACCGTTGGTTCAACCGCGAGTGTGCCAACGCTGCTGATAACAAGCAGGCGGCATACCGCGCTTGGATCAGGGGTAAAGCTCTTGGGGATCCCGAAACCCGCTCGCTGAAAGCAGCCTATAATAATGCCACCAAGTCCTGCAAAAGAGCTTACATTAGAGCGGATGCCCAGCGCGTTGCACGAGTCGGCCAAGAACTACTGACGCACCCTACGGGCAGCCGTAGCTACTGGCGTCTGGCCAAAGCCGTGCAATCGAACTTCTGCCAACCCTCGCTGCCACCATTGAGATGTCCTGATGGAACTTTAGCTCACAAGCCACAGGAGAAAGTCGATCTCCTGGCCAAACTCTTTGCGGCTAACTCCCGAGTCGATGACTGCAATGCACAGCCACCTACAATTTCTCACTGTGGCCACACAATGTCCGATTTTAAAATCAGGCAGCGTGACGTCCGTGCGGAGCTGCAGTCAATCGATGTCCGGAAAGCTAATGGTCCTGATGGCATCCCTCCAATAGTCCTAAAAATGTGTGCAGCGGAGTTGTCCCCCGTGTTAACGCGCCTTTACCGTCTCTCGCTCTCTTCAGGTTGTGTGCCGGAATCTTGGAGAGAAGCTAATGTGCAACCGGTCCCCAAAAAAGGAGATCGGTCAGATCCATCGAATTACCGCCCCATAGCCGTAACTTCAGTTTTGTGCAATATAATGGAGCGCATTTTAAATAAACAACTTGTCCACTACCTAGAAGAACACTCCATAATTCACGATCGCCAATACGGGTTTCGGCCGAAACGGTCAACGGGTGATCTTCTAGCGTACGTTGCACATCTTTGGGGTGAGGCTATTGACAAGCGTGGTGAGTCGGTGGCTGTTAGCCTTGACATAGCCAAGGCTTTTGATCGGGTCTGGCACAAAGCTCTTCTCTCCAAGCTCCCGGCATACGGTCTGCCTGCTCAGTTCTGCAACTGGGTCGCTGGCTTCCTGCATGAGCGCAGAATCCGTGTTATATCTGATGGATGCGCTTCGCGGCTCATGTCAGTGAACGCTGGTGTCCCTCAGGGGTCCGTTCTATCCCCCACGCTGTTCCTTCTGCATATCAATGATATGCTTCCACTTGGAAATATTCATTGCTATGCAGATGATAGTACGGTCCATGGAGGATATAACGGTCACCCAGCGGCTGGGCGGGTCGAAACCGAAGTGAATCGAGTTAATCTTGTCATTGAGCTCAATCGGGTATTGGACCTCATATCTAATTGGGGCACCAATAATCTGGTTGAGTTCAATGCCAAGAAAACACAGGTGTGCGCGTTCACGGCAAAAAAGTCACCATTCCTTCCCCTTCCATCTCTTCAGGGTACATCTCTACGCCTGCAGAGCAGTATCAAGATGTATCAACAGAGTGCGGCGATTCTTTACGCCGGACCAGTTGTGCCTTTTGTACAAGACACAGGTACGGTCTTGCGTGGAGTATTGCTCGCACATCTGGGACGGTTCCGCTAAGTACCTTCTCGATGCCTTGGACAGATTGCAGCGTCGCGCTGAACGCATTATCGGCAATGCAGAAGTGGTAAATACTCTCGAATCTCTGCAATTGCGTAGAGACGTTGCGTCACTCAGCGTGTTTTACCGCTTATACCATGGCGAGTGCTCTGAAGAGCTCTTTGACCTCATCCCACCTTCTCCCTTTCTTCATAGGAGTACACGTGCTGCTCTTCGGAGTCACCGATTCACTGTCTCAAGTATCCCATCACGCACAAAGAAATTTAGTGACTCGTTTCTCGTTTGTTTCCACGCTGCACCAGTTGTCTTCGCGTCTGGACTTCATTTCCACTTAACATCAGGTGGGATGGAGTCATTTGCCGAGCTAAGTATAAAAAAAAAAAAAAAAAAACATAATTTCACTAATCTTCTAATTGATGTTTATCATAAAACACATTTACATGTGGGACCTCAAACTTTGCAGTTTGCCCTCGCACAGATCTACTGGATCCTGTGTGCTCGCGATGCGGTACGTATGCGTACACGACGCTGCGTATATTGTGTTCGTGCACGACCTGTTGCACCACAACCATCAATGGCCCAATTACCTACTACTAGGGTTCGTTCACTTCGTCCCTTCTTAAATACTTCCGTTGACTTTGCGGGAAACTTTTTTCTTAAGTCGAGTAAACTTCGTAACGCGAAAATTTACAAATCATACGTATGCGTGTTCGTTTGTCAATCAACGAAAGCAATCCATTTAGAATTAGTTCCCGATCTCTCAACCGAATCTTTTCTTAACGCATTGCGTAGGTTCATATCCCGACGTGGGTATTGCAAAACAATCCGTTCCGATTGCGGACGGAACTTTGTAGGTTGTGACAGGTATCTTTCCGAACTTTATACGTTTCTGCGAAACGAGTCAAATCAGACTGCTATAAACAACCAGCTGATTGACATGCAGATCACCTGGCAGTTTAATCCTCCATATGCTTCGCATTTTGCTGGTCTCGTCGAACGAGCCGTAGGTAGTCTAAAGCGACACTTGCATCGTGTCATAGGTACACTAAAACTAACTCAGGACGAATTTAATACTTTGATTTGTCAAATTGAAGCGGTCTA
The DNA here is from genome assembly GCA_947562085.1 of Eudonia lacustrata. Taxonomy (NCBI): domain Eukaryota; kingdom Metazoa; phylum Arthropoda; class Insecta; order Lepidoptera; family Crambidae; genus Eudonia; species Eudonia lacustrata. Next base: position 4,099,110 of record OX387330.1, on the reverse strand, counting down.
TAATTCAAGACCTCTCTGTCAACTTAGTAATGATCCGACTGATCCATTACCCCTTACACCGGGACATTTCCTTATCGGGGAACCATTAACGTCTTTACCTGAATTTGACTTGTCTAACGACAATCCACAACGCCTTGCTAGATGGCAGGTTATTCAACAAGCTGTTCAACATTTTTGGAAACGCTGGAGCGTAGAATATTTACACCAGCTACAACCAAGAGGTAAATGGTTCCACGACAATTGTTGCAAATAAACAGGCATTTATTTTTGTTAGAAATAAAACTTTGATTTGTATTATGGACGAATCGATTATCGAGATTCAATTTTGTTTGGTGGCATAATGGCCCCATCACTAGTTGTTCTTTTTTTTATTCTCTTGTCTCTGGAAAACAAATATGGCTGGTTGATAGTTATCGTGTGTTGATAATTAAATAGATTTTATGTAGTAATAAGGGCATTTGGAGCCGTATTATTCTACTTAAGTGGATTGTGCAAACTGTGTTTGTGAGTGTGCGTCGTAAACGAATTGTTTCGGGAAAACAATTAGCCGGGATGTCGGCCACACCGCTGCGGGAGTAACAGGTATTTCAGTGGGAAGGTGCACTTTGGGGTAGTTTGGGTGTGTTTAGGGAACCCTAGAAGACCCGGAGCCGGATTCGGGCCCCATCGGACCATATGGATCCCGTTCAGGACGGCGGGAGCGGCATGGAACTGTAAGTGGAATTTTTTCTATTTTTAATGTATAATTTTAAGCAGTAGCATAGTGTGTGTTGTGGGTTTCCGCAACATTTTGGTAGCAGAGCGTAGTTAATACCGGACCTCTAGGTTAATCGGTGTAATTTTGTGTATTTTTTTTTTGTTCGTAATAGGTTAAGCTCATTTCGTGTAAAATCGCACTTCCGGGACAGGTGCGGTTGAATTGTAAGGTTGGTAGTACCGTTGTTTTTGTTCGTTCATTCATTTGGGCTGGGACACTTCTCGGAACGTTAATTGTTATTTAATTTCGTTCAATTGAAAGCATCGAGTCGATTCGGGATAATCGATTCCGTGTTTTCATTGACTCGTTTTAATTTTGTGTTTAGGTTTATTTAGTTTAAATTATTTATAATGACAGCGTCACGGCAGGAGTTGGCTCAGCAGCTCCGGTGGTTCACCGGGCTGCTTGCATTAGTAGATCGGCCTAACCGGGAGGACGCCTTGGAGACGCGTTCGAAAGAAATGCAGGCTCGTTTCTTGTTGGCCGAGCGGTCGGTAACCGCTCTATTGTCAACCGACCCGGTCGGGGAGAAGGAGCTGGCCCTCCACGCCCAATATGTCAAGGATCTGGAGCACATCCAAGACATTTACGACGAGGTCCTTCAGCGGGTGAAGGACATCGAGCGACTGCGGGAGGGGAAGCCTGTTGCGCGCCCCGCTTCGCTCCACACCCCTGGACCCAGCGCCATGGGAAGATTGGGTGCCCTGGAGGTCCCGCATTTCACCGGATGTATGCGGGACTGGGCTGGATTCCGGAACATGTTTTTGGCCTTGGTGGATACTCGGAAGGATTTCACCAAGGCCGAAAAGCTGGCATATCTCCGTTCCTTCCTAGACGGAGAACCCAGACAGCTCGTACAGCATCTGGAGCTGCAGGATGCGAGCTACGACACCGCCATGCAGCTGCTGGAGAAGCGGTACGAGAAGCCGCGTCTTCAGGCGGACGCGCACGTGACCCATCTGCTGGGATTGCCGAGGGTCAACCATAGGGCTCAGCTGAGGGCGCAGCTGATCACCCCGCTCACCGTGTCCTTAAACGGGTTAAGGACGCTCGGACTGCCCGTCGACCAGTGGTCCTTCCTTCTTCTGCACATCGTTCTGGCCAAGTTGTCGCAGGAGATGAGGGACAAGTTCGAGCGGAATCGACTGGTCCACAAGGATCTCGGCAGCGTTCTGCCCACCATAGGGGAACTTCTGGAGTTCCTGGAAGAGGAGGCTGGCCTGCTGGAAAACCAGCTAGCCTCCCAGGAGGCTCCGACAAGTGCGCCGGCCCGCACTTCCGGAGTCTACGGCGCCCAGCCGCCACGCAACCCAGGGAAGGGTCGCGGCAGGCTGGTGGCTGCGGCCGCCATCAACCCCGGCTCTGGATGCCGGATTTGCGGACAGCAGCACTTGGAGCAGCTATGTCCAGCAATTCTCGGGCTGCCCACAAAAGAGCGCCGAAACCTCGTTCGGACACGAGGATTGTGTTATGCCTGCCTGGGAGGACATAGGTACAATGTGTGTCCCCAGGCGAGGCCTTGCGATGTGTGCGGCGGACCGCACCATCGCTTACTGTGCACCCGTAGTGCTGAGGGCTCAGCACCGGTTCGGGAGAGGGGATCTCCCACGGGTGGCGGTTTGGGGCCGGGGTCAACTCCGCCTCCGGAAAGACGGAGTCCGCCACGGCCGCCACACTACAACCCCTCGTACACCCCGGCTCAGGTGAGTTGGGGACCGCCGGAGCGGAGCCGGGTTCTGGCTACAACCCGGCACCCGGCGCGACCAACACCAGGAGTTGGTGCCTCTAAGGGCCACTGGGTACAGGGAGCCCCACCTCCGGACCCAACACCCGGATATTCGTACGCCTATCCTCCGCCGCCGTTACCGGAACAACAACGACGTGAGAACCGTCAACAGTTCTCACCGGTACTGCACGAGTACCCGAGGTTGGAATACCACCCACCCTATCACCGGTATGGTAGGGCACCTGGATACGCACCACCCCGGATGGTGGCCTGCACGCGTCCGACTTACTGGCCGAGTCATCACGGTTCGACAGGGTCGGCTGCTGGCTCTGACGCGTGACTAGCCTGTGGTCGGGCTACGTCGGAACCGAGGACGGTTCTTTTGCCCATCGCGCAGGTACGCGTTTGGGGACCTAGGGGGGACTTCGTCCGGATACGAGCCCTCCTAGACACTGGGGCACAGGGCTGCTTAATTACTACGAGGGTAGCGAGGCGCCTACGTCTGGAGTGCGCGCCTCCCTCAGTTCCGATTCGGGGAGTCGGAGATACAGAAGTGGGGGGTCTGTCCGGTCAGACCCACATTTCCTTCTCTCCTGTGCATTCCGCTTCGATACGGATTGCGGCGGCCGTGATCGTACTCGACAATCTGCTGGGTTGGCATCCACCGACAGACATTCCGCGGGACGCAATGTCTGACACATCAGGTCTCATGCTGGCAGACCCTCATTTCGAGGAGCCGGCTCCGGTGGACCTCATATTGGGAGCGGATGTACTGGGCTGGATCCTTTTAGGGCCTCAGAGGAGTCTGGGCCGCTCTTCGTTGGTAGCTATACCTACCATCTTTGGACACGTTTTAATGGGACCGGTTTTCGACCAGGAGACGCGGGATGTCTCACCTGTCGTCGCTACTACCTCCATCGCTAGGACGATGCAAAAATTCTGGGAACTGGAAGAGCCTCCCATGGTCTCCCGTCTGGATCCGGAGCATGTGGAGTGCGAAACCTTTTATAAGGATCACACACGCCGGATGGCGTCGGGTAGGATCGAAACTCGACTGCCCTTTATCGACTGTCCCCCTCTCTTGGGAAAATCGAGGGCGTTGGCAGAGAAACGACTCTTGTCCATGGAGCGTCGTATGTCTCGCGATCCGGTACTTCGGGAAAAGTATATCGAGTTCATGCGAGAATACGAGGCCTTGGGGCATATGTCGCGGGCGACTGTCGACTGGACAACGACAGATCATTTTTTCTTGCCTCACCACGCGGTGTTGAAGGCCTCATCTGGAAAACTACGGACTGTTTTTGACGGATCGGCATCGTCGTCGACTGGAGTTTCATTGAACCAATGTCTCCATTCTGGTCCGAAGTTACATCGGGACATTGTCGACATCATTTTAAATTTCCGAAGACACCAGGTGGTGATCGGTGCGGACATCCGGATGATGTTTCGCCAAACAGTAATACATCCTGCGGACAGGAGGTTTCAGTTAATACTCTGGAGGGAACATTCGGAGGATCCCATAACCGTCTACGAGCTCAACACCAACACGTACGGCCTGAAGTCGAGTCCCTTCATTGCCATCCGGTCACTGCTGGAACTGGCGGAGCAGGAACGGGCTCGCTTTCCCCGGGCAGCCGCTGTACTGACACGTGACGTGTTCGTAGATGATATCTGCACAGGGGCAGCCTCTCTGGAGGAGGCGCTCATCATCAGGAATGAGCTGATCGGACTCCTCGCGGCTGGTGGTTATGAGTTGAGAAAATGGTTATCCAACGAGCCACAGCTTCTGGTTGGGATTCCGGAAGATCACCAACAGAATCCTCAGCTATTCGAGGACGCAGGGGACCCGAACTCTATCGCCGTTTTGGGAATTAAATATCAGCCGGTTCACGATATTTTCACATTCCGGGTAGAACTGGAAACTACAAGAGTTTGGTCGAAAAGGACGGTCCTTTCCACCATCGCTCGGATGTTTGATCCAAATGGATGGATCAGCCCGTGCATTTTTATGGCGAAGTGCTTATTGCAAACACTGTGGACACTCGGAGTCTCGTGGGATGAGCCACTGGTAGGGCTCTCACTCGACACTTGGCTCGCTCTGATCTCTACGATCGAGGCGATTAATCAGGTGGCGTTGCCGCGGCGGATCTTGCCACGGGGCAAATACAGGGCAAGCCTACATGGCTTCTGCGATGCGTCAGAACGAGGGTATGCTGCAGTGGTGTATCTGCGAACGGTGGACTCGAAGGGTCGAGTCGCCGTCTCCTTGCTTCTGGCTAAAAGCAAGGTGGCTCCCCTCAAAACTAGGCTGACAATCCCGAAGCTGGAGCTTTGCGGGGCGCATCTATTGGCCAAACTGTTGTGCCACGTGCACAAGGAACTGACGTCTACGGTGGACATCCGGAATGTCTACGCCTGGTCTGACAGTCAGGTAGCTCTGGCATGGCTACGCGGGGCACCCCACGTATTGGAAACGTTTGTGGCCAATCGGGTATCTCAGGTACAGAACTCGGGCATCGAAATTTGTTGGAGGCACGTTCCCGGCCCGTGGAATCCTACCGATTGTGCCTCTCGGGGCTGCACCGCGCCGGAATTGGTGCAGCATGCCCTCTGGTGGGGTCCAGAGTGGTTAAAGGAGGGTGAGTCATCATGGCCGGTCACCATGATCGATTGCTTTCTAGGGATGCTCCCTGGAGTAAAAGTTTTGGTGACAACAAACGAGTCAAGGCCGGATCCGAATTGGTTGACGGCTCGATACAGCAAACTGGACAAATTGCTAGGTGTAACTTGCTGGATCCGGAGATTTCTACATAACTGCCGCCATCCAGACAAGAGGCAGTTATCACCCGTGGCGGGTGCTGAGGAACGCAGGAGTTCACTGTTGGCCCTGATACGGCTGGTTCAAGCTGACCGGTTCGAGGACGAACTGAAGATTTTGCGCGTCGGTCGCGCCAAGCTCAAGGGAGCGATCTCTCGGCTCAACCCATTTCTGGATGCGGATGGACTGTTACGCGTTGGAGGTCGCCTCAAAAATGCCGACCTGCCCTTCGGTAGCCGTCATCCTCTGCTACTCCCCAAAGGAGGACCTTTGGTAGAACTGGTGGTCTCGGATAGACACCTGAAAAACGCTCACGCGGGCTGTAATGCGTTACTGGCGATATTACAGAGGGAGTTCTGGATTTTGTCCTCTCGGAGAGTGGTTCGCAGCGTGTTATTTAAGTGCGTGGCTTGTTATCGGGTGAAGGCGTCCACTATGCAGCCACAGATGGGGGATCTCCCTTCTGACCGGGTTTGTCAGACTACTAGGCCGTTCGACGGGGTCGGTACGGATTTTGCTAGACCGTTTCTGGTGAAAACCACAGCCTATCGTAACACTAGGGTCACGAAAGCATACCTGTGCGTTTTTGTCTGCCTGGCCACTAAGGCCGTCCACCTGGAAGTGGTTTCGGCTCTGTCTACGGAAGCCTTTGTCGCCACGCTGGATCGTTTTGTTTCGCGACGGGGTTTACCTTCTCTCATTCGGTCCGACAACGGTACCAACTACAGAGGCACTGCCAACTACTTAAAAGATGTGAACGATTTTCTGGATAAAAATTGTAATAGCATAAGTCAAGCTCTCGCACAGCGGGGAATCACATGGCGATTTAGTGTGCCAGCCTGTCCCCACTGGGGCGGGATATTTGAAGCCGCGGTAAAAATCGGCAAAAACCCACTTGCGCCGGGTAGTCGGGGAAACTACCCTCACGTATGAGGAACTTACAACTGTGTTTTGTAAGGTTGAGGCGGTTCTCAACTCGCGTCCGCTTTGTCCACTCTCCTCTGACGCAAATGACATGGAAGTCCTGACCCCTGGTCATTTTTTGGTCGGTCAGCCACTCACTGCCCTGCCTGAGTATCCCTGGAAGGATGAACGCAGACACCGGATGTCTCGTTTTCAAATGATACAACAAATGAGTCAGGACTTGTGGCGTCGTTGGTCACTGGAGTATCTGCATTTATTGCAGCAGCGTGTAAAGTGGACAGACCGGACGTCGCCCCCTTCGGAGGGGGATCTGGTTTTATTAAAAGAGGCTAATTTGCCATCGTTATTTTGGAGACGAGGTCGCATTTTAAAGTTAATCTGGGGCGCGGACGGGACTCCGCGTGTGGCGCAAGTGTTGGTTGATGGATCGGTGCTAAATCGCGCAGTCGCGACCTTAGCTCGATTACCGGTTGACTAGTTTAAGATTTCAGGCTAGAAAGCGGTACGTCCGCTTTGGGTGGCGGGATGTTGCAAATAAACAGGCATTTATTTTTGTTAGAAATAAAACTTTGATTTGTATTATGGACGAATCGATTATCGAGATTCAATTTTGTTTGGTGGCATAATGGCCCCATCACTAGTTGTTCTTTTTAGCCGGGATGAGGGACTAACACAACCCTTCGGGAGGGTTCTGTGGTCGTGTTGATAGACAACACACTGCCACCACTGCAATGGCGTCTCGCGCGCGTGCATCAGCTGCATCCCGGCACCGACGGTATTACTAGAGTCGTAACTGTACGCGTCGGTAATACACTCACTAAGCGACCTGTAGTTAAGGTCTGCCCATTGCCTGTCGAATAGGCATTTCTTAGATATAGCATTACATGTTTTAGTCCTAAGTTAGTATAGCATTCTGAATGATAGTTCTTAAAGATAAAATAAGCATTATTTTATGGCCGGCGGCATGTTCGGTACTTTTGTATATGTACGCACACAATACTACGTATTTTCTTTTTATTATTTTTAATTGGTTAATATATATCACTAGCATATTCCAAAGCGGGACATGCCTGAAACGGAACGTTTTTTTTCTAAGCGCGCAACACTAGAAACTCAAGTGTTGCCATATTTCATTCTCTCAACGTTCTCCAATTCGAAAACGCACCGTCGCTTAGCTCGCTCCGATAGCTTGAGCCTATAAAACTTAAATCAAATATCTTCAAGTGTTCAGCACAAATAGCAGACGTCCGTCGACGCCAGCCTGTGAGATTAATACATTCATCATCGAAGGACAGGGGCCCCTGAAGAAGTCTACCACGTCACACCAGGTCAGTCCCAAATTTGCGGTCTATGCTAGCCAAATCTTTCCAATTACTTAACAGAACAAGATTTCTTCAAACTTTTAAAATAGTATATTTGGTAAGACATTAGAAGACACCGAGAAAAGGGTTAGCGTGAAGTTGGTTAATAAGTGGAATGATGAAAAGAATATAACAAAGAAAAGTTTCGGTGCTGAGCAACTAATAGCTCGACCAAATTTCCATAGTGCTACTATTTTTACAGAAAATTTTATAGCTGTTCAAATGAAACCTGAGACAATTACTTTAGACAAACCCATATACATTGGCTTTTCTGTGTTAGAAATATCCAAAAGTCACATGTTTGATTTTTATTACTCTATTAAGAAACCTTTTTATGGGGAAAAATTAAAGCTTTGTTATACGGATACGGATAGTTTTCTTTATTCAATAGAAAGCAACGATTTTTATACAGATTTAAAGTTGAATTTCCTTAGATATTTCGATACTAGTAATTATCCATTAAATAACTGTTTTGGTATACCAAGTCTTAACAAAAAAGTACCGGGTCTCTTCAAAGATGAACTAGGTGGAAATTTGATTTCTGAGTTTGTTGGTTTAAGATCAAAATTATACTGTATAAAAACAGTACAAGAGGAATTAAAAAAGGCTAAAGGTATACAGAAACAGGTTTTAAAAAATGTACATTTCAAAGATTACTATAATGTATTAAACAAAAATACTTTTTTAAGAAAGAAAAACATTATTTTTAAATCTTTAAAGCATGAAATATTTACCCAAGAACAGAACAAGATAGCTTTGTCAGGCAATGACGACAAACGCGTAATATTAAAAAATAAAATATCTACTATGTCTTGGGGTCACTGCGATTATATATTTTAACAACAATTGTTTTCACTGTGTTATTAAATCCTATTATACTTATGGCTTGAGAAATAAACAAATTGTATTACTGTTTATTATCATTACTAAGAAATGTAACTTATATTATGAAATGTAATGTAGATTTACTGTACCTACCCGGCTGTGTATTAATACCTAATAAAATATAAAAGTAACAAACTAACTTGCATTTTTATTTAATTTAGTACCTATATTCTTTGTATAATAAAACATTGACGGTAAATAAGTAAGCAAATTCTAACGCAAACAAGTTTGAACAAGTCAGATTCAGAGTAGGCTGTGTAATACAACTCTTCTGATTATAAGGTAATATGAAACCTTTTCAATACAAATCAGGTCATGTTATTGCTAAAATAATCATTCTTTATTAATATCAATAGGTAATGTTTTTTTATTTTGCTAAATTGCAAATTACATTTTGTTGCAAAATCTTATAATTTTCGAGTAAGCAACCTACATTGTAATACAATACACGTGTTGCTGTGTCATCATATACATTAATATAAATGGGTTTCAAATTAGTTTCAATTTCAATTATCAAAGTGAAGACGTCAGTAGTCCAGCTAGATAATATCAACATGGTAAGTAGTTTAGATAATTTTATACGATTATAAAATTATTTTATTTGTGTTGTAATTGTGTCGCTATTTGGTGAAAAGTGGATTATGGTAGAGGACTGCTTTTGCTGTCCTTAATGCCTAGTCTTTGACTAACCCTTCGGGGATAATAGTTGTGGTTATATGTATATAATTAATTATTTAATTTTATTTTTTAGAATACTCAAGAGAACTCGTTGTCGTTCAGCATCAACAAGGAGGTCGTGCAATCATCATCTCCTACTTTTGAACAGAACGCTCAAGATATGCTCGAGGGATTTACAGAGGAGTATCCGAATTGGAGAGCAGATGAATTGCGATGCGATTCCCCACTGTATAACAAGGTGACGAGAAATATCACGAAGAAGAGACCTCAAAAAAGAAGAAGTAATTTGAAGCAACTGATCTGAAGCACTTGATCACTGGCAACACTGTCCGGTTAAGTAGTCGAAATAATTAGCTCCTATTAAAAATTAGTTTAAGATTGTTTTTATGCTTATTTAAGACTAAATTTGTAAATCGGTGATTAAATTAAGTGACAAATAACATCTGCTAGTGTTTTTTTTGACAAATATTGTGTAGTTTTTAAATTATTTGCTATTGTAATTTTCCAACTGTCATCGCCAGCTGACTGTTAGAACAAATTTTACAAAAATTTGTTAAAATAACTACTTTTGCCGTGGACTGCTGCAACATAAACCGAGGGAGTATTGTTTTCATTCCATTTATTATAGATACTAGTAATCTAAGTGTAAATCTTAACTAAACACTTCATTCAATTTGTATAAGTGTCGATGTACTGAGCCAATTAATCGTTATTTTTCTACTTTGTAATCAGATCAAAAGATTAGAAAGAAATAGAACACTAATTTATTGTTTGAATTAAATTTTTTTTACCACTAACATTGAGAAAAACTTATTTCTAAATACTATTACTAGGTACATGTTCTATATAACAACAATACTACCTACCACACTCATTACTTTACAAATCTCACATATTGTGAGTATCGTCACACCTCAAATACGATTTGGCTTGGTTAACCTCTCTTGACTTGACTATATGTGGAAGTGAAGTTGATGGTGACTTTGTTTTGCCACAGACATTGATACACTTCAACACATTACAACCAGAACGTGACTGCTTATTTGAAGCTCATAACTAAATTAATTTAATTTCTAGATTAGGTACCTACCTAGTAATAACTTGCAATTACAATAAAAAACTCTAATTTTAAACCCAAATCTTTTGTGTCACATCTACCCCCCACTTATTATTTTAAAATCTCATTTTTAAATTAACTAAATAGCTGCACATAAAAATTAAAAATAAGTTAGATAAACCTAACTTGCAACATATAAGTCTTAATATATCTTAATCTATAATTCTTTAATTTTCAGGTGTTTATAAAACCAACTTCACAATGCTGACCTGTAAGGCTGCTACTCAAAGTACTGAACTAAAGCTCAGACAGGCACTTGGGGAGTTAAAAGCACTCAAGGAGTCCTGCAGTCAACTGCTAAAAGAGAGGGATGACAGTGAAATAGAAATAAAATCTATGATAGACAGAAACTCACAGCTTAAGAATGAGTTAGGCCAACTGCACATGCAACACCAGGATGTGCTTCACCAGCGTGACCAACTGCAAGATGTCATCTCCAATTTTGAGCAGCAGCACAACACCTATGAAAGGGCAGGGGCTTGACCGCATCACCGAGTTGGAAAGGGATCTCAGTGCGGCCAACCACCAGATTTCCCAATTTGTTGAGTTGCAGCAGCAGCATGAAGAGGAACATACTCAGTCCTTATTTGATGAGATTATGGCATCACCTGGTGGTGTGTCGTTACAGGAATTAAAGAAGCAACTGTATGAGGCGAACAACAAAATAATGTTCTTAGAAACATCCAAACACAATACAACTGCCTCGTTAAATCAAAGCCTGTTCGATGAGTTGGTAGTCTGTGCCCCCTCCTTGGTTTTTGTGACAGCTAGCAGTCAGCCCACTGTCACAGTAGATCTGACATGTGATGAAAGTAGAAATAGCAACAACTTTGTAAAGATTGCTGGCTGTAGCAAAAACAAACTTAAAAAATATATAAAAATTAATAAATATATTACAAAAACACAAAAGTTAGTTAAAAAACATAAATTTTTCATCAAAAATGTAAAATTGAATAGAGAAAGATTATACCTAATAGACAAATGATATACTTATTCATCACAGCTGCATAACAAAAATTTGCAATATAAAAAAGACACACAACTTTTACAAAATAGTATAGAACAATTACAGGACTCTCTTCTTTCCATTACCAAAAAATATGAACTTTCACAAGGACAAATAAAAGAACACATGTTGGCTATGAATGAGCTGGTAGAAACGTGTAATGAAAACAATGATAGATTTAATTCATTTACTTGTAACCACACTTGTAAATATAAGCAATTACCAGGTCGTTTATCGGTGACATGTGATTCTTCCTCTCCATTAAAATTAATTAATACTGATTTACCTAAAGGTTCCCCTAGCCAGTGTAAAATTATAAATACACCACACTTAGTAAAAAATATCAATCAAGAGGATTTAAATTTTGATAATAAGAGTGACACTGTTATATTTAGCGATGAATTTGGTAAAAACAAGGGCCGCTTGTTATTTGACTTAGGACATTCAATTACCAATTACTGTATGCCTGGTGCTTCTTATCAAGATATTTTAACAAAAGCAACTGATTATAAATATAAACCTAATAGTACTGTATTATTTTTTGTTGGAAATAGGGGTAAATTGAACAAATCAAGTTTGATTAAGAGTTTAAATAAGTTAAATAATTCAAATGTAGGGAAAATTATACTGTTTACTTTACCCTATTGTAATAGCTTGCCACAGGAGGAAAATACTACTAGATATAAGCTTAATTTGACATTACATACATTTTGCAACAATGAAAATTTGCATTTAATTGACACTAACAATTATGTTAGTAATTTTTATTTGACAAAAGATAGTTATTATCTGCCAATTTATTTCAAGCGACAAATAGCTTCATCGCTATCATATTTTATACACATCTCAGCCAAAAACTTGGCTAAACAAGTTGCTCCTATTGAGCAATGTTTAATAGACATAAATGTCAGTAGTGTTTCTACTGACATTCCAATCAATAATTTAAATTAAATCATAAGACAAAAGAGGAATTCTCTTGCAAAAAGTTTGGTAATATTTTAAATAAATGTAAAATTAATTCTAAGAAAAGCCCGTCCCAACCTACAATTATTAAAAATGTTCACTCGATTAATATAGTTCACCAGAACATTCAAGGGATGACGGGCAAAAATCTGGAGATTGAATTGTTCATGAACGATAATAAAGTTGATATTTTATGTATTACTGAACACTGGCTTAAAGATCATCAGTTCATGTTCAATTTTGATAATCATTTGGTAGGTAGTTCGTTCAGTCGAGTAAATTCAATTCATGGTGGCTCCTTAATTATAGTTAATAAGAAATTAAAATTAAAGGAACGAAAAGACATAGTGAGCCTCTCGGTTGAGCGAACAATAGAAATAGCTTGTGTGGAGCTGGAGCGACTTGTTGTATTAAGTGTATACAGGCCTTCGTCAGCATTGTATGATTATTTTGAAAAAGTAATGGATGAAGCATTATATAAAATCCGCAATGTAGGTAAAAAGATAGTTATTTGCGGTGATTTTAATATTAATTTGTTAGAGAAGTTTACAGGTTCTATCAAAATTAAAAATTTATTTCAATCGTATAATTTAAATAATTTATTTTTGGAGCCAACTAGAATAACTGCCACTTCGGCCACTTGTATTGATAACATATATACCGATCTAGTACCACTGTCTAAACTCATTATTAAAATAAATAACATTACGCGTAGCGCGGCGCAAGCCGCTGCTCGATTAGCGTCATGAGTGACAAACTCGTGGCAAATGAACTCCTGGCGTTTCTACAACAAAAGCTGGACTTCATGGACGAGGTGAGCGCAGTGCAATGTTGCAAGTCCGGCTTAAGTGAAGATGCGGTGGCCGCTGCGAAGAAGCTGCTCTACGAGTCTGTCGGCAAGAGCGGTCAGATGGTGTCTCGGAGACGAGACGGAACGCAAAAGAGCCTACAAGAGATCATAACACTGATCAAAGGAACCGATCCAGATGACATGCCGACGTTTGTGGCGAGAGACCTCAACAAGTTGCCTCCCGTCACTATCGATCATGTCGACGTCACCTGCCTCCTGAAGGACATCATGTCACTGAAGGCGAGTTTGGCTGAAGTGATGCAAAAATTTCAGGTATCCGAAAATACCGTGAGTGAATTGCGCAAGGAAGTTGATTGTCTACGCGAATCACTCGCGGTAAATAGGTCATCGATCGCAGGCTCATATGTTAACACTCGACAAGGGGCCTGCCTCGCTCGATACGTCTATGTCGAGCTGCAAGTCAGCAGTTTCGGCGCCGTCTCCGATACGACCCGAGCCGAGCCGAGCGCCGCCGCCGTCGCGGTTGTCAGCCGCGTGCGCAGTCCCTATGCCCCGCGCGAGTTAAGTTATTACACGACCGCGACTTCGCGACGCGATCGAAATTCTATCGAATAACGTAGGGATCCCACTATTAGAATCCTACCGGCTACGCCAGTTAAGTTATTACAACTGATTCGAATAAAAAAATATATTTATTCAAGCAGAGTTACAGTCAAGACTTAGCTAATACAATATTCAATATTACTTATAAACAATCGATTTATATACTAAAATTAATGTTAATGTTGCATTTTGGCCATTGACGTATGACCTAGTTATTACGCCTGACGTCGGTTGCTCGAAGTACTGATGAAGCTGAGTTGGATGGGTGTACCGTCCTTAACTCGCGCCTGCTCCCGCCGCCGCCGCCGCCGTCGCCGCCACCACCACCACCACCACCACCACCACCAGAATTATTATTATTATTTAACCACCGACACATCACGAAAAACTGTTACGCCACAGAGTCCCCACCGTGGGGACGGCCACGCAGCACACCCGTCGCCAGATCCACAGCTGACTTCCCCGTGTAGCTAAACTCCTGATGAATTTCACCAAGAAACATTAGTTCATAAGGTAGCAAGCAACCAAGTCTCTTGCAGTGCCAGTACATCCGCCATCTCACACATATCACGAACACAGTCGACACTCCTCTTAATGTTTTTACAGTTGAAACTGATAAATTTGTTATTACTGTTACTATTCATGTAAAATATTCGTTATAACCTCTGGTTGCGGGTTTTCCGCCTGCGAAATTAGCTTTCTGAAATTTATTTATTTATTTATTTTATTTTCATTGAAATGTATGAAGCGTCTAAACTTTATACCATCTGGCCACATATTATTGTCCAAATATTAATGTTCGTTGCGTTTTAAAACAAATAGTTTAAAAGAATTGTATTACGCCCCTCCTTCACATTTATTCTTTCCAGTGCAACCAATTCATTGGTCTTACTTTGTATGTAATCAGTGATGTCCTGTTCAGTACACTCTTTGTTTACATTTGATATGAACAATGGTATTTTAGTATCTGCTGCTTTAAACTTAGATGCCGGTACAGTTTTCGCTTTACCAGTTTGGCTAATGAAACGATTCCTATAATTCTTCCGCTGCACTAAAGTCCATTTCTCGCTAGGTTTGTTTGTTTTCCAGACACCTTCACTTCTAACTATATCCGCCATACTAACATGGTGCTTTTCCTTTTCGGTCGCTATGCATTGCTTGTTTTCTACAGAGCTGTTGATGTCGCGCTCATGAGTAACCATCGATGGAGATGAAGACTGCCGACAGTGACGCGGGGATGTTTGCGTTAGTGAGTTCGGCGCGTGGGGCTGTGTTCGCCCGAAGGTGCAAGGACGGAACGATTCAAATCTTGCGCGCGAAAACAGGAAGGAGTATTTTGCAATTTGCTGCTTACGAAATTGCCGTTAACGGATCCCTCATCAGCTGATGTTTGATTGCCCGCGCAATCGAAGTTTACAATATGGGATAAGCCGATCGGGCCATTGTCTAAATAACCACCTCTGTTTTTTGTATTTACATACTGATGATCCACTGTAGACTTAATTTTAATGTTCTGTATGTCTGTTTCTAGGGCTTGAAATTGTCTCAGAGTCACATAATTTTCCTTCATGCCATTTATTTCATTACGCAAGCTAATGACATCTTTAAGCAGCGAGATTGCATCAATGTGATCGATATCAACAGGTGGCAATTTCAACAAATCCCGCGCCGCAAATATCGGTATGGAATCAGGATCTTGCTCCTTGAAAAAGCTCCTTTTTTTATACTTAGCACGGCAAATGACTCCATACATCCTGATGTTAAGTGGAAATGGAGTCCAGACGCGAAGACAACTGGTGCAGCGTGAAAACAACTCAGCATCAGTCAACCTCACTCTGCCGGCCCACAAGGTGCTTCTTCACGCCTCGTTTGAAGGACCCAATATCATAGGAAGGAGGGAAAACGTGTGCTGGTAGACTATTCCATCTTTTGGAGGTGCGACAAAGAAACGA
Organism: Eudonia lacustrata; assembly: GCA_947562085.1. Lineage (NCBI taxonomy): Eukaryota > Metazoa > Arthropoda > Insecta > Lepidoptera > Crambidae > Eudonia > Eudonia lacustrata. Next base: position 4,083,509 of record OX387330.1, on the reverse strand, counting down.
GTCACCAAATTTCTTTGTGCGCGATGGGATATGTGTGACAGTAAAGCGATGACTCCGGAGAGCAGCACGTGTACTCCTATGGAGGAAGGGAGAAGGTGGGATAAGGTCAAACAGTTCTTCAGAGCACTCGCCGTGGTACAAGCGATAGAAAACGCTGAGTGACGCTATATCTCTACGCAATTGCAGGGGTTCGAGAGTATTAGTGACCTCTGCATTGCCAATAATGCGTACAGCGCGACGCTGCAATCTGTCTTAGGCGTCGAGAAGGTACTTTATGGAACCGTCCCAGATGTGCGAGCAATACTCCACGCAAGACCGTACCTGAGTCTTGTACAAAAGACACAACTGGTCAGGCGTAAAGAATCGCCGCACTCTGTTCAGGACACCGAGTTTTCGTGAGGCAGTTTTGATCACAACTTCGATGTAGTCCTTTTGATTCAGATCACAGCGAATCGTCATACCGAGCATGTTGATATTGCTCTGCAGGCTTAGAGATGTACCCTGAAGAGTTGGAAGGGGAAGGAATGGTGACTTCTTGGCCGTAAACGCACATACCTGTGTTTTCTTGGCATTGAACTCAACAAGATTATTGGAGCCCCAATTAGATATGAGGTCCAATACCCGATTGAGCTCAATGACAAGATTCACACGTTTATGATGTCTTCTATATTCTTTCTCTTTTTTCTATCTTTACGGCGGGATATCTTTCTCTGAGCTGTTGGTACAGATTCAAACAGCAACGTTTTTGCACTTTCTATTTCTTTCTCCGAAAACGACGAATCACAAATTTTTATTAAACTGTTGTTGTCCATGACATCTTGTTTGTATTGTATGTATGATAATACTTCACAAATCACAATATTACAAGTATTGCACTTCAACGTAGTTAATGACATTATGTCGCATTAAACAGCGCACCCGTACGTCACCGCGGCGCGAGCGAAACTGATGCTATAAATAATGCTGCTATAAATAATATAAATATTGATTCACTATATCTCTCCATTTCTCCTCTTCATCGTTTATCAATGATGCCGACAAAATCACTACGTTGCACAAATTATCTACCTTACCAGTTCTTAATTTTACTCCCTTTGCATTTGACCAACTATCGGATTGCGACGTTAAGAAGAGCTTGTTATCAATAACTTCTAATGCAGTGGGTAGTGATGGCAATATATTAGTACCGATCCTTGACATCATCCATCCAGTCCATTACTTCCTTTTTAACAGCTCCATCTCTAATGCAGTAATTCCGTCCTCTTGGAAAGACGCTCAAATAATTCATCTGCCCAAAAAAGTAACCGTAAATCATTTACTGAATACCGACCAATTTCCATTCTTCCTTTCCTATCCAAAGTCCTCGAGCGTCTTGTCCACAACCAAATCAGTTAGTTCCTTTCTCGTCATAATCTCCTTAACCCACTCCAATCCGGCTTCCGTCCAGGCCGCAGCACCGTCACTACTTTGGTTAAGATCACCGACGACATCCGCCTTGAGATGTAAAACGGCCACTTAACTATGCTAACTCTGCTGGACTTCAGCAATGCCTTCAACACCGTTAACTTCAAAATTCTTTTAGCTTTACTTCGTTTACATAATATATCTACAACGGCAACTGATTGATTTCAAAGTTATCTGAACGTGCGAAGGCAGCGAGTTCGTCTTCAGGAGAAATTCTTTTCATAGTGTGACTCGACGGCTGGTGTCCCTCAAGGTGGCGTATTGTCATAAACTCAATTTCAGAAAGGCTTTCCACTTCTTACCACCTATATTAAATTGGAAGCGTTAGTCTATACAACCTTAGCATGTAATAACTTCATTTGTAATTTGAAAACACTTTTTGTCATTGTATGATAATGTTGTTAAATAAACTTTCTTTTTTTTTTATGCAGACGATTTACAAATATGTATTATTGTCAGGCACCCATCAGCAATTTTCCGAAGCTATATTGACCACCACTGAAAATCTGGGACTTATCGTTGATTGGGGTCGAGCCTTCGGACTTAGAGTCAATTCAGGAAAAACGCAAACTATAGTAGTTGGCAGTTCCAGATTGCTCTCTAGGGTCGACTGGGAAACCCTTCGTAAAGTTAACTTTGATGGCGTGGACATTCCTTTCAGTCAATCTGTCACAAATTTGGGTGTAGTCATTGATAGTTGCTTGAGTTGGGGGCCGCAACTGCAAGCTGTTAGCCGCAAGCTTTACGCATCGTCAGCATCCTTGAGGAGGCTGCGCAACTTTTTACCCACTGCCACTAAAATTGCGCTAGCGCAATCTCTGCTGCTTCCAGTTCTAGATTATGCTGACGCCTGCTATTCTTGATAATAAATTATTATTTTATAAAAATATTAACGATTATTTGATTTCGAATTTTGTGACAACCCTTGCATACCTACGCGGGCGGCGGCATCGCCCCACATCAAAGGCGATGCCCTACTGTATGAAATAGTGTGGCAGCGCTGTGCGTCCTCGCAGGAATGTCTACCGCAGCGCGCGCATTGTTGCCGCGCAGGCGCCGCGCGTCGCCGCGCGCGCGCACCTCGTTCACCTGACCACTAGCCGACGCTGCTTCCTCTATTTGACGACTCTCCTCCTTCGACATCTCGGCTGCCTCACAAATCTGTACTGCTTTCGCAAGCGTCAGTTCCTCCGCCCGCAGCATTCTACGAGTATCTCTCACGACGACGTTATCCGCCACTCCGCAGACGACGCGATCTCTGATTAGGCCGTCAACGAGATACTCGAACTCATAGCCTTGGCTGAGCAGCTTTAAGAGATAAAAAAAAACATATCTAGTAATTAGAGATAGAAAATCAAATTATGCTCAACAAACTATCTGAATGAAGTAATTTAGCATTTTTACGTCACCTAATGAACACCTGACATGTTATGGTTTAGTTAAATATGTCGTTATAGTTAAAAGTGGCCGTAACGTCTTATTTAACTAAACCATAACATGTGAGGTTTTCATTAGGTGACGTAAAGCTACTAAATTACTTCATTCAAATAGTTTGTTGAGCATTGATCGTCTCACTCGTGTTCTGGTTTCGAGTGAAAAAACTAAACCGCTGCGTAGTAACGTTTATTTTTGTTTCGAAATGCGAGTCGAATTTCTTCTTTAAACATTCTATATCATCCGGTATCTCCTATTTGGTAAAAGTGAAAGTTGAAAATATTTCATATCCGCACCAATGAGATTCAACAGCAAGCTAACCTGGACGTCTTTTGCTTCCTTATTAACGCCGGACGCCTTCAAAAACACCGAGAACAATTTCCACCGTTTTCGCCACGAGTCAGCACGCGCGGCTGGACTGCCTTCAACAGATAGTTCCGGCGGCGTGCATAGAGGCGGCCGTGCATGTTCCATTATACCGATATCACTGCGTATAAATAATAAAACTGAACAGTAATATTAAAAATTTTGCACTGTTTTTATCCCACTTCTGACACCATGTAATGAAAGACGGCTTGCTAGTTGAATACTGATCTTTATTGTGTGACTACCTTCATACATATCTACCCTACCTTAACGTTATACATACTACAGTGACGTCGACACGACAAGTACCTGCCCGACGTTGCGATCGATCTATCAGCACGATATCAGGCCTACTAGCTAGAATAGTCTTGTCCGTGATGACAGCTCGATCCCAATAGAGCGTGGCTCGGCCGTTTTCGAGAACCGGCGCAGGTGTGTTCCTGTAGTACGGCTCTTCGAAGTCCACAAGACCGTATAAAAGAGCAAGATATTATTATTATTACAAAGCAACTAACTTTCTTACTTTAACAACAATTGAATAGGTATAGACCATCTGCTTACTAGCTGCCATCAAATAAAATTTCAATGTACTTATCAAAACCAAACAAAAAAATTATTTTTACCGATCCGATCCGAACCCCTCGAAGAAACTAGTAGGACACGGGGACACGCACTAGTGCGTGATGCTGGTTCCCTCCAAAAACTGCCTGAATGAATTCTTTTGCGACATTAATAAGTAGTGCACACTGATTTTTTATACATTTTATTAATTTTCTCGTTAGTTTTTGACATTCATGCATTTTGATTGGATTTTATTGTATTATTAATTATCTATTATTATTGTATTGGTGAATATAATTAATTTTAATATTTGTATTTAAACATTGATTGACATTTGCTTGAATTATGTTTGATATGTTAGGTTTAATTATTTTATTAATCAACATATTTGTACACCGAACTGGTAAAAAACAAGCTGTACCGACTAAAAACTTTTTTTGTTCACCATATAAGTTACCATGTTTTTATGCAAATAAATGCCATTTATCTTTATCTTTATCTTTAAACCTCCGAAGGTGATTCGTTTCACACGGCTTGAGGAACCCTTTAAGTTTCTCGCCGCCCCCAAAAAAGCCCAATGGACCTGAAAATGCCGTCTGAAACAATCAGCAAACTCTCAAGACGCCACAATTGATGGCGAACTCTATTGTCTTGCCACTGCCATTTATAAACCGATACATCATTTGCGCTAACCTACATAATCTCGAGAGCTCTCCACAAGATTGCTCGCGATAATAGCTTCCAGTTATGAAGTTAGAGTCTATAGCATGCCGGCATTTACCGAACTATCAGCCCATGATAGACAAACTAATAGATCCAACGCCCGAGCGCCCAACTACTTCGGAACTAAGTGTGTAGAATGTAGAGTCACAAAACAAGGTGGCCGAGAAGACAAGATTCACGCGAGCGCGCTCTAGAGCGACGCACACATGAAAACCTCTTCATCATCATGATCCTATCCCTATAGATGTAGGGACCGGAACCGCTTTCCAAATAAGGGGTTTTTGATTAATTCATAGACTATTTTTTACTTTTTATTTTTAAGTGCTAATTGCTGCACTGAAGCTAAATTAAATATTTATAAAATTTATAAAATACAGTAAAAAAATTAAACGCCTACCCCAACCCAGCCAGGAATCGAACCTGGGTCTTCCGCAATCCGGGCGGCTGCACTGACCGCTATGCTACCGGGAAGGCTAACGAAAGCGCTGAATTTTGTCACTGCTTTTTAATGCTTTTTGAGTGCTAATAGCGGCACAGCGCGCCATCTATCCAACGGTATTTGCAACCGATGGTTATGCAGATTCATCTTTGCAGATGAAATACCACGAATTTAATAACACAACGCTATGGTACTTTAGCTGATGTGTGTTTGGAGAGAAATAATACCAGCTAATGTTGAGAGTAGAATGGAATGAATGATTTATTGAAATTTTTTTTTTTTTTTTTGCAACTCAAGGGAAAAATCTGCAAACAGATTACTCTGGGGATTGGCCATGCCCTCACTAGGAGGGCAGTACCAGACCCAGTAAAAAACCCCTGAGGATCGCCTTTAGCCTTTAAGGGGCCATTAAGGCTATCGGAATACGCACGCAACCCGACAGGGCGGGGAGCGCGGTAGGCGTTACTCAGAGTGAGGCGCCTCTCTGAAACTGACTGACTACAGTGAAGCTGTCTATGTCGGCTTACTGAACTATTAACCGGACCGTCTGCAGTGAAGCTGCCTATGACTGTGTCTACTGACTTAACTAACTGACTGCGTCGTGGGTTTTAAAAAGAGAAGACTTGAAGCTTCTGATCAGTCCCGCGCGTTTGGACTGATCCGAGAGGCCTCGGGAGGAGAGTGCATACGGGCACTAAAAACGAAAAAGTAATAAAAAACCGATAGAATGAAATAGAATATAGGGGTGTGCTACTGAGCTAAAAAGCGCGTACTGACCTTAGCCGGACGGATCGAACGACGCGAACGCACTACAGGAAACGATTGGTCCCAACCAAACCGCTCAAGTAACCCGTTATGCGTAAGGTGAAACAATCAAATCAGCGGGACTTGCGACGGCGCGAACGCGCGCGCGGGCGCATAGTCGGTCAAAGGCAACGCGACGGCTGCTCGGTAGTCATGCCAATCGCGACGGGGCACGAAGTAGAGGACAGCGAGCGCGGGTACCGGGGACGGTAAAAGCCGCCGCGCGGCGAAGCACGGAAGGAAAGAATCGGAAGGGTAAAGCGCGACGGGGCACGCTAAAACGGACGTGCCAGCGACGGATCGACACTATGCACTACTCCACGGCGTTCTCTACGGGAGGCCCTCAATCACCCGACACGACGGCGCTGGGCGGTGGCAGTGAGCAATCAAACTCGCGGCGGAATAACGCGGGCGCGACGGGATACGCGGGCGTCTAAAGCGGGCAAGGGCACGCGCGGGGGCACGGCTCGACGGAGCAACATGCGGAGCGGAAAAAGAAAGATAGCGCGAATCGCGGATATAAATCGAACTACGGGGAGGGGGGTCGCGCCCCCGGGAGGGGGCGGACTGCACCACGACGACTGGACTCGACGGACGACCGAGCGCGAATGATTTATTGAAAAACCTTAGCCTAGTATTATACAGTTTTTACAGCTTACAACTAGCGGCGTATCTAACAAGGAGTTTAATAAGTTTACACAATATTAACGCTAGGGCGCTCTGTGATCGGCGTGACGCAGCGGCTTGCGGAGGCGCGTCGTATATAAATATTCGCGGCGGTCATCGTACCTTAGTCATAGCGTCCATATACATAGCAGCCGGCACTCCCCCTCTGCGCAGTGATTTCGAGGCACTCCTCTCGTTGGGGCCCTCCGTGATCCTGTTCGGAGATTTCAATAGTAAACACACGGACTGGACGTGTGTCGAAACCACCACCAACGGCCGTAAGTTATTACGGATAACGGAGGAACTAGGATTGGACGTGTTGTGCCCCTACTCTCCTACCCATTATCCGGATAACGTAAACCATAGGCCCGACGTCTTAGATTTCGCTCTAGTGAAAGACGTCGCACTGAACCTAGGTGCCATCGAAACACTAGATGACCTAGGTTCTGATCAACGTCCAGTCTCGTTAGTTCTCGGACCCCAGGCCCCGCCCACTTCTAAAAGCACTTCGACAAAAACCATCACCAACTGGGATGGTTTTAAGTACACTCTCGCTTCCGCCTTAGACGCGCCTGATTCACCGTACGCTCGTTTTTCGCCTGACTATTTCGATAGTGAGTCGAGAATCGATAGTGCGGTGGATTCTCTCACTAGTTTGGTTCAGTCAGCAGTGAAAGATAACTCGCGGGTGGTCGACGCACCGGTGCGTCGGCCACCGGCGGATATCCGTAACCTGATAAGAGCCAAAAATGCCACTCTCCGGAGAGCGGCTCGCTATCCCACCCCAGCTCTTAGGCTAGCCGCAAATCGCGCACAACGCGCGCTCAGGTCCCGCCTTTCCAAGTGGAGAAATGACGTGTGGAGTGACTTGATGGGGGAAATAACACTGCGGCAGTAGGTATTGACTCACTTCCGACAAGACTCTTCAAGTCATGTATTGATATACTTTCTCCGGTAATAACCTATCTTATAAATCTATCGCTAATACAAGGTAAATTCCCAGAAGCTTTAAAAATTTCAGTAGTAAAGCCCTTATTGAAAAAACAAAATAATAAACAAGACATTAATAATTATCGTCCTATAACTCTGATACCGATACTCTCTAAGGTATTCGAAAAAGCAATGGCAAACCGAATTACAAACTTCTTCGAAAAACATAATATAATTGCAGAGGAACAAAATGGATTTCAGAAGAATAAATCTACAACCTTAGCAACTTTCACTTTAATAAAAACAGTTACCGAATATATTGACAACAAAGTACCTACAGTGACGGTATTTTTTGACATGAGCAAAGCATTTGACCGCGTTAATCACCAGATGCTCTTGCTAAAATGTTATCAATATGGAATCAGGGGAATAGCGCTTGACTGGATCGCTAGTTACTTAACTAATCGTCAACAATGCGTGCAAGTAACTAGATTAAATGCTACCAATGAAATAGTATCGTACAGATCTCCTTATTTAAAAAATAAACAAGGTATTCCTCAAGGAAGTGTTATGGGTCCGCTTCTGTTCCTTATTTACATCAATGACTTGCCAAAATACATTAACTATCAGAGTATTCTATTCGCAGATGATGTATCAATTATTATTCCACAGCAAATAGACATTTTAAATTACGAACATGAAATAAACATAGGTGTAGAAAATGTTAATAATTGGATGAATCACAATGGACTTAGTGTAAATGTCACAAAAACCAACTATGTACAATTTTCTAATTATAAATCAGAGCGAATAAAACTTAGAATAGAATGCGACGGGAGGGAAATAGAAGAAGTGAATGAGTACAAGTTTTTAGGAATCACTCTCGACAAAAACTGTAACTGGAAAGCGCATGCTCACAACATTTGTACAGGGCTGAGTAGGTTTGTGTATGCGTTAAAGCGACTCAGACATACATCAGGCCAAAGGGTTGCCCTAACCGCCTATCATGGTTACGTTTTATCGGTTTTGAGATACGGTATTATATTATGGGGGAACTCCCCGGACATAAATAGGGTATTTATTATGCAGAAGAAATGTGTCAGAGCTGTTTGTGGTGTAGGGCCAATTGAAACATGCAGACCGTTATTTAAGAATCTGAGATCATTAACGTTAACCTCAATATATATATTAGAAATTGGAATATTTATTAGACGTAACCCAAGACTATTTGAACCGAGTGGGAGATGCTTACGGTTACGGCCGAAAGACACAGCTTTGTTAAAAATGCCTCCTCACCGTAGTGCATATTTTGAAAAGAATTGTTATGGCATGTCGATACGTATTTATAATAATATACCTGTTGAAATTAGAAAGTTACCTTTAAGTAAATTTATATCGCAACTGCGTAGTTGGCTGATAATTAAATCCCCGTATAATCTTAATGAGTATTTTGACATTAAATGATGTGATAATTTGAATTTAAAATAAAATGGCAATGTATTGTTTAATTTTTAATGATTTTGAAATATTTATTCTTATTTTTATATTGTCACTTAGTTTTGATCTGTATTATTAATTATTATTAGTGATTATGTGTATTAGTGAAATAATTAATTAATTAATACTTAATTGTTATAATTTTGCACGCCAAATTGTGGCAAAACATGCTGGTTTTATTTAAGTCACGATCTGTACTTTACCATGTTTTATGCAAATAAATTCTATTCTATTCTATTCTATTCTATAACACCTTCCCACGTCGCGTACTACAGAGTGGCGAGAGCCCTCCGTATAGACGCGGCGCAACACACACCTCCTCTCTCCCGCCCCGATGGCTCCGTAGCCTTCGAGGACGAGGAAAAGGCCGAATGCTTCGCTGACAGCATTGCTTCACAATGTTCTGTCAGCACCCAAGAGTGCGACCCGGCGCACATTCGCGCGGTGGAGGAGGACCTTCTTCTCAGAAGCTCCCGCCCTCTTACCGACCCCGATCCTCTCCCCCCTCCGATTTCGTCCGACGAAATACAAGACCAGATTAAGGGCTTAAAGCCGCGTAAAGCCCCGGGCGCTGACGGGATTTCTAACAAGGCGCTCAAGTACTTTCCGAACCAAGTACTAACGCTTTTAGCCCTTATTTTCAACGCCTGTTTCGATAAGTGCTACTTTCCAGCTAGCTGGAAGGAGGCTATCGTAATAGGCATCCCTAAACCGGGTAAACCCCTTAACATACCAACGAGTCACCGCCCCATTAGCCTCCTCAAGGCGATGGGGAAACTTTTCGAAAAGGTTATACTCACTCGCATGAGAGAGCACCTTTTCGGAAATGACTTAATCATTAACGAGCAATTCGGGTTCAGGCGGAAGCACTCGTGCCCTCAGCAAGTTCACCGCATAATCGAGTATATCTTGAGCGGCTTTCATTCACGCCAAAAGAGAAAGACAGTAGCTGTCTTTTTCGATGTAGCCAAAGCCTTCGATAAGGTCTGGCACGGCGGACTGGTTTATAAGCTATATCAACTAGATATGCCCGATAGACTAGTCCGTCTGATCAGATCATATCTCACCAACCGTACCTTTCGTTTTCGTTACGAGGGTACGCTCTCCTCCCCTCGTTCAATAAAGGCCGGGGTACCGCAAGGTAGTGCTCTCTCGCCGTTGCTGTACACGTCGTACACCAACGACATTCCCATTCCGACGCGCGGTACGGAACTCTCGCTTTTCGCGGACGACACCGCGCTTTACCTTAGCGGGCTTAACCCGGACGCCATAGTCAAAAAATTACAGCCCGCGTGCGATAAGTTAGGAGATTGGTTCCGAAAGTGGCGCATCGAGGTGAACCCAGACAAAAGTGTCGCAGTTCTCTTCGATGTGAAACTTAGGTCCAGACTAGTCCCTTATGGAACCCGTTCATCTCGCTTGCTAGGGATACCGATTCCCTGGCAGCGCACAGTTAAATATCTAGGCGTCACATTGGACAAACATCTTTCTTTTCGCCCACACATTAATAACGCGGTTAAAAAAGCTCGTTTTTATTCTTACATATTAGGTCCTATGATAGGTCCCCATAGTAAAATGTCCTTAAGAAACAAGCGGACCCTTTATAAGGTTTGCATCAGACCTACGTTGACGTACGCGTCTCCCGTCTTTAGTCATATAGCGCCTTCCGCGCTTCATAAGTTGCAAGTACTGCAAAGTAAATTCACCCGAAGGGCCACCGGTGCCCCTTGGTACGTACGGAATGCTGACCTGCATCGCGATTTGGAACTTCCAACCATGCAGCAGCATCTCCGTACAGTCGCGGAGAGATTCTTCGAAGCGTCGGAGAATCACTCAAATCCTCTCATTCAAAAGGCAGTGGACTATAGTCAAGTCCTCCCTAGAATCTCTCAACGGCGTAGGCCGAAACACGTCCTATCAGACCCGCCTAACCAGTTGTCACGTGACCTGGACCGTCTAATCGCGGCACGGGACGCGGTGTCAAATAGTTAAGTCAGCTGACATAGGCAGCTTCACTGCAGTAAGCGCGCCCCACTAGGGGGCACGCCGTTCTTCCTTTCTTTTGGCAACTCCATCTGAGTAACGCCTTCCGCGCCTCTCGGCCTCCGAGGGGCGTGCGGTCCGATAGCCTTCGTGGCCCCTAAGGCCAAAGGCGATCCCCAGCGGTTGTTTTTACTGTGGTCGGCCTTAGCCTTCTCTAAGAGAGGGAAAAGGTCAATCCCAGATCTGCGGATTATACTGATCTTCAGATCAGTATCTCCCGGAATATGTTTGCATATTTTTTTACCCTTGGCTGACAACAAAAAAAAAAAAAAAAAAAAAGTAGGCTCGCCATTTGCGCGGCGGCCGTCGGACGGGACACGTAACATGTGAGCGTGTGAGCGCGCGTCGTATTCATGACTTGCAGTGCAGCTGTGTAGGTAGCTACAGTACATTTTTACTTTTTATTTTCAAGTGCTAATTGCTGCACTGAAGCTAAATTAAATATTTATAAAATTTATAAAATACAGTGAAAAAATTAAACGCCTACCCGACCCAGCCAGGAATCGAACTTGTACCTGTAACCAAAGTAACATTAAGAAAACGATAGCGAAGTTCGAAAAGAATAAAATGTATGGGATTGACATAAACATAATCATATCCCATACATTTTATTTTTCAAAAATCAATCATAAACATAATCCCATACATTTTATTTTTTTCGAACTTCGCTATCGTTTTCTTAATGTTACCACAGTCTATATAGTTCTTACAGTCGGCCAACGGGCACGTCTAGACAGAGCAATCGTGCGGGGTGTGCGGGGCGAGCGGGGCGCGGCGCGATTCGGGCTCGCCATACACTCCATTCGGGACACACGCGTCAGGAGTGGCGCAATAAATAAAAACGCGTGTAGTCAATTTTAGTTTATTTTTATAACATTAGAAACACAGAAAAAAGGTAAGTTTAATACATTAATATTTTATTTTGTTGTTTCTAGAATGTGCTTGTATTTCTGATCTTTGCATATAATATGCGTAATGTCTTTTTCAATATGTTTTTTTAATGGATAAACGCCATTTTAGAATTCGCTAATATTTAGGCAAGAGTTAGCTATTAAAATCGAGATCAAAAATGTGGACGCAACTTTTTGATATAAAATCAATATGGATATTATTTTTATGGTTTTTGGGGGTGCCGATTTTGAATACAACATCTATTTCGAGATCCAAGATGGCGGACGTGACTTTTTTTTGTAAAATCCATAAGGGTATCATATCCATGGTTTTCGGGGGTGCCGATTTCGAATACAACATCTATTTCGAAATCCAAGATGGCGGACGTGACTTTTTTATGTAAAATCAATATGGGTATCATGTTTATGGTTTTCGGAGGTGCCGACTTCGAATACAACATCTATTTCAAGATCCAAGATGGCGGACGTGACTTTTTTATGTAAAATCAATATGGGTATCATTTCCATGGTTTTCGGGGGTGCCGATTTCGAATATAACATCTATTACAAGATCCAAAATGGCGGACGTGACTTTTTTATGTAAAATCAATATGGGTATCATTTCCATGGTTGTCGGGGGTGCCGATTTCGAATACAACATCTGTTTCAAGACCCAAGATGGTGGACGTGACTTTTTTATGTAAAATCAATATGGGTATCATTTCCATGGTTTTCGGGGGTGCCAATTTCGAATACAACATCTATTTCGAGATCCAAGATGGCGGACAAGAGTTTTAAATAAAATCATATTAATTTAATAGTAAAGACTTATTAGTAGTCTAATATATATTTTTATTTACCAATTTCAATGCAAGGTTTGGATTGAGGCATATGGAAGACCTGATTAATAGGGAAAACTTCCCATAGCCTAAAGAACAACTATATTTGTAGCCTACATTTTGAAGAAAATATTTGGCATATAATATGGCAAGAAGAAATTGAAGAAAACAGCAATTCCTGTGCTACTTTTACCTGTTAAAGTCACACGTTTATTTAAAATACAAACTAGCCCAAAAATGTAGTCCTAGATTTAACACAAAAACTTTACTACACATTCATACTAGTATTGTTTTTTTATTTATTTTTTAATCTTTTTTATTTTTTAAGTGCTAATTGCTGCACTGAAGCTGAATCAAATACTTATAAAATACAGTGAAAAAATTTAAACTTTTTGTGTTAAATAAAAAATAATGATTTTTTGATAAAAATAAATCTTTTTGTAATCTTATATTTCTTTTACTTAAGGATCCTGACATACATACACCTACCTACCAATAAACAAAATATGAAATAGACTAAAAATATAATGTGACAACCCTGAGACAATGACGAAGGTCTAGACGATGGCGGCACTTCGCGCAACTTCAAAGGCGTTGGACCAATGTAAGTTTTTAACACTGTGATGTTACTTTGGCTAAGCCTACTGGGTCTTCCGCTTCCTGCTTACTGCATCGAAAGGCTAACCAAATTGATACAGTTAATTAGGGTAAGCACAAACCGCATCCAAAAACCCTGTTGAGGCTAACCCTATAAAAAGGGTTTTAACGCGCACAAGCAATTCAAGCTTCTACGAGCAATGCATTAGACTTATTATTGCATTACCGTTGACGTGTGTTGAAATTCACCAAAATGCGCGGGAACGATATAGGACACGTAAACGGTAATGCAATAATAAGTCTAATTTGCATTGCACGTAGGAGCTTGAATTGCTTGTGCGCGTTAAAACTCTTTTTATATAGGGAAAGCCTCAACAGGGTTTTTGGATGCGGTTGGTGCTTACCCTAATTCTGTACCAATTTGGTTAGCCTTTCGATGCAGTAAGTCGACGAAATGCTTACCGTATTCATAGTGTTAGTGAAAACAAGTCTATGAATTACCCAATCAAAAACCCCTTATATGGAAAGCGGTTCCGGTCCCTACATCTATAGGGATAGGATCATGATGATGAAGAGGTTGTCATGTGTGCGTCGCTCTAGCGCGCTCGCGTGAATTTTGCCTTCTCGGGCGTTGGATCTATTAGTTTGATAGGGTTTCACAAACAATCGGCTTAATCAAAAAAAGGGGTTTTTTGATTAAGCCGATTGAGCGACAGCGGTTGATTGTGTATTTATTGAAGAAATTTGACAGTTTATGATATAGATTGACGTGCAGGCGTCGTGTACCTTTTTATAGCAGTTTTTAGTGAAGACAACATCGAACTACCCTCAAACCCCTACATAAATGGATAAAAATTACTTTTTTAATTACGACATATGGCCAAGATTTGATTTACATTGCAGAACAGTGTGCGTTGGTCCCGGCGGCGGCAGCATTAGCGGTCGTCAACAACTACCAATACCCACTGGGCCCACTGGGCGGCCGCGTGGTGGTTCATCGCCCGTTTATTTTATTTTGTTTGGGATAACAAACAGTTATACAATATATTTAAGTATACAAAGTGTTTTATAAACTAACTTATTACTAATTGTGTAACCAACAACGGTATCCACAGATTACCTTTAAGTTTAGAAGCGTACTGCGTAGGTACTTTAAAAAATAATGAATAATGAAATGAATGAAAGTGAAAAGCTGGTTTCAGTATGAAATGGAACTCATTAAAAATAAGAAAATAAAAATTATCAACCAACCCGGTTGTAAAGAATGTCAAGGCTCATAGGTAGGTAGATAAATAAAGTTTTAGTTTAGTATAGTTGTAGTTTTAACGATAATTATATTGTGCTTGGACTGGGTATTAGTGTAATTGAACTTAAATTGATTATTATTATGACTGGATATCATTTAGGAAAATAACAGAAGAAGGGACTGGTGTTTGCTTAATGTGACAAGATTAATTCATGTAGTTTGAACTTTAATGAAGCTGTCGAGAGGGAGAATATATCTATCTCTTGGTTGATAAGTAGCTCGTTAAAAATGGCCATAATTCTTACAAGGGGGGCACGGAGACCCGCATTAGTATTGATAGGATCGGGACAAAAGAGCTTATGCGGATATCCTTTGCGGGGATACGTATTGAGTTGCTAGGAATCCTGTATTTGATGTTATCAGTTAAATCATTGCAATCGTATTTACTATGTATGATATTATGTATAAACAACGCAGGTCAAGAGCCGACCTGCGCAGCTCCAATTGAGGCATAGAAAACCTTTGCAGTAGCTGGCCGTAGGATAATTTCATTCGCAAACAATTAAAACTAATTCGTTTAAGGAATTTTCTCTGCACTGATTCTAGACTGTGCTTATATTTATTATAGAACAGATTCCAGATAATCGTAGCATACTCGAGCTGCGATCTTACTAATGCCTTAAATAAATACAAGTACCTACCCGGTTGCTTAAATTGCTGGCATGTACGCATAATAAAACCGTACATCTGGCAGGCTTTTGATATAATGCTGTTGATGTGATTTTGTAATTGCAATTCTGAGTCTAGGAGTATACCAAGATCACGTATGGCGTTTACATTTTCTAAGTTAATGTTATTTATTGTATAGCTAAAATTAATGACGTTCTTCTTTTTAGTGGTAATAAATTTACACTTTGGAATACTCAAATACAACCTTTTTCGATTGCAATAATCACTAAGTCGTTCAAGATCTTCCTGAAGTTCAAAACAATCATTAATAGACCTATTCTGTTTATAAATTTTTAAATCGTCGGCTTAAAGTAAGAAATTGCTATAAGAAGCATTCACTAATGTCGTTTACAAATAAAACGAAGAGCAAAGGTCCTAATATTGAGCCATGAGCTGCCGTGCTGTCGAGCCCGTTCTCCCTATCCATCTCACAAAGTTAATATCATCATCATCATCATCTCAGCCAAAAGACGTCCACTGCTGGACAAAGGCCTCCCCCAAATAATCATGGGGGGTATTTGCCGTAATCGCCACGCTTGGCAGGCGGGTTGGCGATCGCAGTAGGTTGAGGGTAACCTCAGAGAGATGCTGCTGCCCATAGTTAATATACTAACGAAATATTAACTTTATGATCCATCTATAGGGAAGGCTCGTGTCCCACCAGTGGGGATATAAAAGAGCTAGTGGTAATGATTGGTGATTTGACGACCTCCTTGGTCGAGTGGTTTGTACACCGGTTTTCATGGTGTCGTCATCTCTGAGGTCCCGGGTTCGATCCCCGGTCGGGTAAATTTAGAAATTATTGTTTTTCTAAATTGTCTCGGGTCTGGGTGTTTTCTATGTATAATAAGTATGTATTTAAATATTTTAAATATGTTTATCCGTTGTCTAGTAACCATATAACGAGTTTCATAACGAAGCTTCTCTTGGGCTAGATAATTGGTGTGAGTGTAGGAAAATTTATTTATTTATTTATTTATTTATTGGCAGCAGCATTGGCATAAGGTTTAGGAGGTGGTTATCTCACTGCGCCGCGCCGGTCAAGCAGGCTCATGGTGTCGCCATCTCTGAGGTCCCGGGTTCGATCCCCGGTCGGGTCAATTTAGAAATTATTGTTTTTCTAAATTGTCTCGGGTCTGGGTTGTTTCTATGTATAATAAGTATGTATTTAAGTACCTATTTTAAGTATGTTTATCCGTTGTCTAGTAACCATTTAACGAGTTTCATAACGAAGGTCCTCTTGGGCTAGATAATTATAATTGGTGTGAGTGTAGGAAAGTTTAGTTTAGTTTAGATGTTGTCTGTGTGCGTGCTTGTCGGCGGTATTTATGAAGCTTACTTACCCACCTTCTGCAGTCCCGGTATTCTTTTCTTTTTAATTGGTTTTTATACTTAGTTTTTTTCTAAGTGTGTGTGAAGTATTAGTTACAAATAAAGGGTTTTCTAGTCTATTATATTCTATTCTATTCTGTGGTGTAGAGTGATCAATTAGTAAGAATGCTCGTATAAGTTTGCGACACGATTATGATACGAATTTTCGATATTCCAACGATGTTGTCTACAAATTGTTATAAGTACCTATTCCGGAACACCAGTGCTGTTAAGTTCAATGCCGCAGTAACTTAAGGTATGATTCCGAACTCCGTTGCACGCAGCAGTGTTGCCGCAGCACTCTGGTCCCCATATATTCTCTATAAGTTTATATGAGATTACATTCCGAGCTACGCAGCAATGTCGCGGCAGCAATGCAGGACCAGCGGGCAGCACTGCTGCGGCAGCATTGCTGCGCGCAGCGGAGTTCGGAATCATGCCTTTAGGCTGAAGTAGGGACCTAGTTGGCTTTACACCATATTATCGAATCGGTTAGGTCTGTATTGTGTACTTTTGACTCGATCACTTATTATTTTCGAAAACACCAAAAATAAATTACCTTACTATTGTTGATATTACAACAAAATTACTTAGGTAGGGTAAATACGCTAAACGTCGCCGTCGCCAACCCTCCCCCCCCCCCCCCCCGGAATAGTTATCAAAAACTGTGCAGAAATTAAACTCCTGGGTCTCACAATCGACCGTAAGCTGACCTTCAACCAGCACGTGGGAAACGTATGTAAGAAGGCGGCAAATATATATAAATACTTGTCACGGGCCGCGAAGGTGAACTGGGGACTGAACCCGGAGGTGGCTAGGTCTATTTACATAGCCGCCGTGGAACATGTTGTTACCTACTCGGCTGCGGCATGGTCCTCAGCCGCGGACAAGATAATGACGCGTAAGCAGCTGGGAGCGTTGCAACGGGGATTCGCGCAGATGTGTAGGGCGTATTGGACCGTCTCACTCAACTCTGCCCTAGTGCTGACTGGGACAGTCCCCCAGGACCTCCGGGTTAAAGAGGCAGCCGCCCTTTATGAGGCCAGGAAAGGGGTGCCCCGACCCGATCTACGCGGCAGACATATAGAGACGCCACACCCCGCACTGAAACAACCACATCCGGCAGAACAGACAACACTTGAGCTCACGCCTATCACGCAGGACATTCAGATAGACACACACATGCACGACATCCGCATCTACACGGACGGCAGCAAGATCGACGGCAAGGTTGGAGCGGCGCTATCCTTGTGGAATAGTGCTGGCGAAACCAAAGCCGTAAAGCTTGCACTGCCGTCATACGCCACCGTGTATCAGGCTGAGCTCCTTGCGTTACACAAAGCCTCGGAAATGTTGCTAGCTAGAAAGGAAAGTAGTTTTGGCATTTATAGCGACTCCATGGCAGCTCTCCAGACAGTCACAAACGTGACATCTCTCCACCCCCTCGCAGTAGAAATGCGCAACTATCTTAAACTTGCATTAAAACAGCATAAAACTGTCGCTTTATACTGGATTAAAGCACACGCGGGGTTGGAGGGAAACGAGAGAGCTGACCAACTTGCCAAAGAAGCCGCTATAAAGTCCAAAAAAAGTAACCAGACTACGACGCGTGCCCCATTTCATTTGTCAAGAGAATCATCAGAGGTGAGTCTCTTGAGAAATGGAACGAAAGGTACGTGTCCAGTGACACAGCCAAGGTGACCAAGTTATTCTTCCCAGATGCCATAACAGCTTACCAGACCACCCGGAAGCTGACGCATACGCACCTCACCACACAGGCTCTCACGGGCCATGGCGGGATGTCTGCATACTTGTACAGGTTCAAGTGTAAGGATAACCCGTCTTGTGCCTGTGATCCTGATACTCACGAAACCCTTACACACATCCTCTCCGAGTGCCCTATACACGCTCTGGAGAGGCTGAATATAGAAATCCAAGCAGGTGTGAAAGTTGAACCGGCCACTTTTGCGACTCTCATATCAGGCCAAGATAGAGATAGCTTCTTAAAATATTGTGCCAAAGTTATAGAAACAGTTATAAAGCGAAACAAAACATAGAAAATATAGAAAATAATTATTGTTAAAAAAAAAATTAGTAAAATAGAAAGGACAGTTGTACCTGCGTGTACAAATGACTATTTCAAACAAAAATTACATAGTTATAAAATTTATTATAAGATTTGTGTACCAATTAATAGATATAAGATAAGGAAAAACATGTAACTAATTTTAAGCTGCCCAAATGGGAAAACGTAACATAATTTTAGGTTATAAATAAGAAAAAAATTATACTTTAGATAAGTCTCTGTTTCCCATACTGTAATTAAAACGTGCCCTGAACTTATTTACCCTGAATATATATAGAACTACGTAAAATAAAATAAATAGATTAATAGACTTTTATAAATAAAAGCCGGACCACCTACTGCCTTGGAATAAAAAATGACGAATGAATGTGAAGAATGCTGAATAAAAGTGCGAGAGGAATAAATGCGAGAACTAGTATGAATGAGAATTGCTAAAACAGGCTCCGATAATATTGGAGGTAGAATTTAAACCCCCCCCCCCCCCGGCCGTCTGCACATTTTCAGCTTGCGTTCATTCAAAAGGAAATTAAGTGGCAATGTTGCAACTCGAATTGCAACCTTAGTTCATAATCTATACGTACAAACCGTTACTATTCAATATTCAATTATGTCATTCGCTCTTCGCACACTGAGCGTCAGTAGCGCTGCCGCCGTTGAAGCGTCAAGTTCTAAGTTAAAGTAGCTTACTCACTGTGAATCCTCGTCGTCTCGCGCGCCTCGGAGATTAAATTACAACGATAAGATGATTCTTTTTTGTTAAACAAATTGTTTGGGCTTTGTTATTGGCAAAGGCTTTGTTATCCCTAAAAAGTTATTTTTACTATATTTTGAGATAGTTTTTTCAACGTTTTGCGTATTAGTTTAGGGAAAAATAGGGGGCCGCCATTAGAATACCAGTTTTGACTTAAAACCGGATTCTCGGCCGGGGCCGACTTAAAGTAAATATGCAGTCTGTTTTATAAAGGGTTTTTCATTAAGAGCGATCAACTTTCAAATGAAATAAAACAACCTGTGTAAGTGATATTACCACATCTATTATTTTATTTTAAAGGATATTCGATGACATTATGTAAGGAAAATAATTTCAGCCAAATGGCCGCCGCCCGCTGAGACTCCACCGTAGGTGGTGTATCCTGGCGGACCAATTTTGAATGACATTTTCGCATAAATGTGGCTCAATTTCACGAAGGACGCGAGTTATGTTGGCCTTCAGGGCGGCAATTGACTGTGGTTTGTCTGCATAAACCAGAGATATTACGTAGCCCCACAGAAAGTAATGCGGAGCGGTGTTAAGTTACACGATGTCAGTGGCCAGTTGATGTCGCCACGACGCCAGATGACTAAGCCCTCTAACTTCTCATTCAATAAATTGAATGTTTAATAAATAAATAAATTTAAATTTAATACATTTTAACAATTTCTACGCGTTGTTGAAGCGTGTAGCGTTCCATGGTGAATTGTCACCACTGAATATAATATTCATGTCAAATTTGACAGGTATCGCTTTACCAAGATGGCCGCTATACGCTGTCAAAGTTCGAGCGTCCCTATTGAAAAACCCTTTAAATTCAAATTTTCATTGGCTTAATGGGAGAATTTGCAAAGCTTATAGGTAAATAAATCTATTTTACGTTTATTCGCCAAATACCGGCTGGGGTGATATTACTTGTACCTCGAGAAATAAGGTACACGAGACAGGGGCCGACTTTAGAAATATTAAAGATCGTAATGTCGGCCAGCCTCGAAATTCAGGCGCCACTATATAAATATATGATTACTTTTGTATTTCTTCATTGATTGTGTGCGTAGTAATTTTTAATTTATTTATCAAACTTCGCGCGGTCACACGTCTCGTTGACGGACGTGTCACAGAGTTAAAGGTGTTACAAATTTTTAATAAAACTACCAACATTCTAAATTCAACCTAAAGTCTACCATACGAAGTTTGTTTTCCATTGTCTGTAACTATGCGCTTGTTATCTTTTAAACCTCTGCAAAGTGCGGCTCGTTTATCCGTCGGGCAAGTTCGTTCTAGCCCGGAACAGTTCGTTTCTTTCGTCAGCAATATCATCATAGACCTGTTGAAGTGTAGAAGTGACTTTATCCGTAGTAAAAATGCAACGTTCACCACCAAGCAAGCGTTATGATTCTGATCCAGACTTGTCTAACATCACCACACGCAAAAGAAAACATGATCATGATTTTACGGAATCATTCACATCATTCACGGAAAATATTCTATCAAGATTGGGCAGCTGGAAACTTGAATTTAATAACAGTTTAGTTCAGATTAACGAAACTCTCAATAATGTAATCAAAGACGATCTGGCTAAATTAAAGGAGGATTCTGCAGAATTAAGAACCGAAATGAAAACCATTCGGAAGGAATATAGCGAATTCAAAACAAATTGCAAAGTTGGATAAGCGGCATGCGGCAATGAATAAAGAAATGACAGAGCTCCAACAGTCAGCACAATTTTCATCCGATTTGCAAGAAGATCAGAAAAGGAAAATAGATGCTCTTTCTGAAGAAGTTAAAAAAATAGATAATATACATATGGAGTTAAAGGACTTGAAAGTGCAAAATAACACTGATGAACTCTAACGAACAAAGAGATAGACAATTAAACACTGAAGTGGTTGGTATACCCGAAGGTAAAAATGGAGATCTATGCGTGTATATTTCGAACATCTGCAAGCATATTGGAGTTGATATCATACCAGATGATATAAAGTCTCAAGGTCGTCCAAGAGTTATAATCGCCAAAATGAGGACCAGGCTTTTGAAGGACAACATGATATCTCTTGGACGCAAAAATCGTCTAACTACAAAGGACATTAGAATCGCAGGAGATGCTAAACCGATTTACATTAACGAACATCTGACATCCTTTAACAAACAACTGCTAAAAAATGTAAAGAGGTAGCGAAGAAAAAGGAATATCAATATGTTTAGACAAAAAACTGTCGCATATTTATACGACAAAACGACACCTGTCCAGCTTTTCAAATATTCGACGAAGAAGATTTAATAAAGAAAACTCGTGTTGCGAAATAATTACTGCGTGGACTAAACAGAGGTTTATTTTGTTTTATGTTTTTAATAGGGTAAATGTAATTTATTTTCCATACAGCAGTTTGTAACATCCATCATACTGAATCAAAATTGGCATTTGTGTTATTCGGTTTTGTTTTGCTGTTTTTCACTTCTATAGGGTTTGCTAACTCTGTGGTTAACAACATGTCGCCAAATGCATTATTGGTTACGCCCTCATTATATGTGCGGCAAGTTGTTGCTGCATATAATTTAAAATATATTTGTAGACCGAGCTATAAGATCGTAAATAATATTTTTTATTTTTTATATCAATTTGTTCTCTTTATTATATGTATACAGTAAATACAATTGTGTAATGGAACCAAAAAGTATATCATTCGACATTAGCTTTGAAAACTTCTACTGTGATCTGGGAAAAAATATTATATTAAAGTGTATTGCATGTTACTATCTATTTGTATCTATGTATTATTATAGTAAACAAAACTTCCAACAAACCGTCGAGAATACGTCACATATCGCACCTGTACACAGGTAGCGTGTCATGTCTAACTTCATCAAAAAAATATATATATAATTTTAAATTTGTATGGTTTATTTTTATTGCAGTTTACTATGTTATTTACAAAAAAAAAACCACCTATTTTTTACGTTTCAAACTTTTAGGAATTTACTAGAAATTACGTTCTTATGTTTCAGCTACTAGCCTACTAGATTGCGCACAATAGATATAAGTATTGTACAATGGTATATTTTTGTTTTAAGTAACAAGCTTATACTATTAAAAAATATACTAATAATTATCAAAAAGTTACTAAATTCAATCCACACAAAAATCATGATTTAATAATTTTGTATCAAAACGTGCGCGGAATACGTACTAAATACTTAGAGTTGAAACAAAAAAAATTATGAATGAATACGGCATTATTATTATTACCGAAACGTGGTTGCACTCAGGGATTTTTGATAGGGAGTTTTGTGATTGTCGTTACGATGTGTTTCGATGCGACCGAAACCTTACTGTTAGCGGTAAAAAATCGGGCGGTGGAGTTATGATACTGATACGTAGCGAGTTGGGAGCATCACTGTGTACTGTTGTCGACCAGCCTCAGCGGCTGGAAATGTTGACGGTGAGTGTGCCTGCGCGTGCGTTGGTGGCTTCGGTTGACTTATATTTGAGCGTGGTTTACATCCCGCCGGACCCTGGTCGTATTCCGGGCGATATAGACGGCGTATTGGACGTTATTAAATATTTAATTAATGGTTCTAAGAGATTTTTTTTGTTAATCGGAGACTTTAATTTACCTTGTATATCGTGGAATAGTATTGACCTAATGCATAATAAGACGTAAGACGAGAGAGGGCGCCACCCGCAACGTAAACAATCGCTCTGTATCTAAAAAATTCCTATAAATATATTTTCGTCAATTTACAGTGTAAAGACATGTATAAATTATAAATACAACATCAACAAATACGTACAAGTGTTATTAGTTCAATCCAAACATTATAAAAGTGCTAAAGTGCAATAAAACTTGAACAGTGATATAGTGACGCAAATTTTGTGGTATACCGCGGATTTAAACTTAAACGCTGTGAACTATCCATCAGCGAGCTGTTATTCTTCATAATCATGGCTGGGACATACTGAAATTGTGTGATTTTGGTGCCAGTGTGAAATTTTTGGGAGAAACTAAGGTCGGAGCAGAAACTTTTATTCTCATCATACCAACAATTTTATTACGAACTTTATACTTAACGCGGCGGAGTACATTTCATAATTTAGGCGAAAACCCTAAGTGCCGAGTGGCGGAGGCAGATTTAAGCATTCTACGGGTATTACACTCAAGTGTTCTCTGGTTCGAAACTACGAGGATTATGTGAACTGTACGAACTGTCCGTTTTATTGTTTTTTTTTTTTTTTTTTGTTTTTGTTTTTTTAGTTTGTAGTTTAATTATTTATTATTTTATTTTATATACATTTAAAATTATTTTGGACCTGTATTGATGTTTTTTTTTTAAATATTTTGGTGTATTAAGGATTAATTAATTGAGTTTATCAAAATTGTTATTACTATTTTAAATGCTTTTAGTGTGATTTAATGTATTTTAATGTTTGTGTGTTTTACAAAACCTTTTTGTGTCATTGGATGTAATCAACATTCCAATTGTTTTACTATTATGTTTTTATTGTGTTAACTATTATATTTTTCTCCTTTTTACTGGTGAATTTTTGTAATTAAAAATTTAAATCATCTCGTTTTGTTCTTTTATGTTCTTTATAAATTGTGATATGATTTTATACTTGGATTGTTAAAAATTTTAACCAAACAATACTTATAGTACCTACTTTAAAAATATATATATTGTATACATTTTTATAACAAGCTTTAATGGTTACGATTACATTAGGTTAATGACTTACTATTTTAATAATGTTTTACTAATTTGATTTTATTTTTATTAGTTATTTTTATTATTGACCTACGCTCTTTTTTTTAGTAACTAGGTTTTTTTAGTACTTTTAGTAAATATTTTAACTTGTATTTTAAAATTACCTAATTATGCTATTGATTATTTGATAATTTCTATTATTATTTATAAAAAATATTTATTTTTAATCATGATAGTATATTAGAAAAGTATGTCTCAACCACTTCCTTCGGTGGCAACTCCACAGCCGGATGTTCCGATTGCTCTTTCTTTAGACGTTTTCGAGAAATGTAGCCACTGTTCTCAGCCTCGATTTTTCAAGGGAAAGAAAGGGTTAAAGATCCACACAGGGAAAGTTCATAAAAATACTACCACCGGTAGCTCCTCCGTCTCGGTCTCCATTTCGGATGCTCATCCTAAAGCTCATTTGCCCGGGGAGAACGAACCACTCTGGAAATTGCTGGGCAGGTATAGGTCTGGGTTGCCTTTGGTTAAGAGAATTCCGCGTGGGGCCAGAATATCTGTCGCTGAAAGATTGAAGAAGGTTGTAGATAAGGTCATAAACAATAATGACAAAACAAGTTGGGAAGAACTCCTTTGTTTTTCTTACATGACACTACACGTGCATAAGGACAGTAATGCATCAGTTTCGTTAACGCAGAAGATTAAAGATAATTGTCTTAGTCATAGTCTTAACTTTGCAAGTACTGTTATTGGTGGGAAGAAGCCCAATTCTATAATCAGGAAGATTGAAGGAAAGGTCAATGATGGGGATTTAAGAGGAGCGGCACGCTTATGTTTTTCCGACGACACTGTGGCTCCCAATAATTTAAGTACGTATCACTCTTTGGTCTCAAAACATCCAACACCGGAAGCAAACTGTGAGCTGCCGGGGCCGCCTGATACAGCAGATAGTGCTATACAGATATCCCGAGAGGATGTGCTGGCTGCAATCCATTCTTTCAAGAGTGGTTCGGTGGGTGGTCTCGATGGTCTTACACCGCAACATCTTAAGGATCTAGTAGGTGGCACTACGGGCGAGGCTGGCAGAGCGCTTGTCTCAAGTTTGATATCACTATTGAATTTGATGCTGTCTGGTAAGGTTTGTCCTGAAATTACACAAAATTTGTACGGGGCCAGTGTATGTGCTTTAATAAAAAAGGACGGAGGTATAAGGCCAATAGCGATGGGTAACACACTCCGACGTTTGGTATCGAAGGTATGCTGCCAAAAAGTGTTGCCTGATTTGGGTCAGTTATTCCAGCCAACCCAGTTGGGTTTCGGTACTAAGGGTGGCTGCGAGGCGGCGGTGCATGCTGCCAGAACTTTTCTGTCAGCGGGTGCTGGTGAGGTTCTGCTTAAAGTCGATATTCAGAATGCATTTAATTCCGTTGACAGGAGAATTTTATTGGAGGAAGTAAAAAAACATGTCCCGGCCATTTATTCATACGTTTGGCAGTGTTACGGCACGCCTTCAAATTTAGTTTACGAGGAAAGGTTACTTTGTTCATCAGTGGGCTGTCAACAAGGAGATCCACTTGGTCCTGCAATTTTTAGTCTAGCAATACACGATGTGATAAAAAAATTAGAATCTAAATTTAATATTTGGTATTTGGATGATGGCACTCTGGGTGGGGTACCTGAAACGGTATTGAAGGATTTAAAGTTTTTAATTGACGCGTTTTCGTCTATAGGTCTAAAATTTAATTTTAATAAGTGTAAACTTTTTATAAATAACTCAGTCTCGGCGGACAATAAATTAAGTATTATTTCAAAATTTGAAAGTTTGGCTCCGGGTTTAAGGGTTCTTGATGAGGAGTCTTTGCGTTTACTAGGAGCTCCTGTTCTTGATGAATCCATACCTTTGTTTGTAGAAGAGCAAATAACGAAGTTTCGTGAGACTTCTTGTCGACTTTTTGAGGTGAACGCTCACATGGCTCTTTTTATCATAAGGTTTTGCTTGTTCGTCCCTAAGTTCACATATTATCTTCGTGTTTCTCAATTTTGGAGATATCCTGACATTATGTCAAATTTAGATGTTCTCATTAGGGGAACGCTCACTAAGATTTTGAATTGTTCTCTTAACGACACCGCCTGGCAACAGGCAACCTTGCCCGTGCGTTATGGCGGGATCGGTATAAGAAAAGTGTCAGATATAGCTTTGCCAGCTTTTTTGTCATCCGTGCATACCTCAGGATCCTTATGCGGTAGCATTCTTAACCCATCTATGGGTTCCGTTGGGATCCTGGGACACTCGGAGGCGAAGGATGAGTGGCTGTCGCTGTGCACTGAGGATGCTCCAATTGTACTACACTCACAGAGGCAATGGGATGAGCCTCTCTGCAAACGCACTTTTCGGGCACTAATTGAGGGGTGTGACAACTCAGTGGATCAAGCCCGCCTGTTGGCGGTATCTGAAAAGGAGTCAGGTTTGTGGTTGCATGCTTACCCTTCCATTAATATCGGTACACTGCTAGACAAGTGCACCCTCACTCTATCGGTAGCTCTTCGTTTGGGCATCAAAACTAACGAACCACATCGGTGTCGGTGTGGAGAATGGGTAAACGAGCTGGGTCATCACGGTCTCTCGTGTCAGAGGAGTGCAGGGCGCATGAGCAGACATGCTTCAATAAATGATACCATTCGCAGAGCTTTAGTGACTGCTAGTGTGCCCGCAATTTTGGAGCCGAGTGGGTTGTTGCGATCCGATGGTAGGAGGCCTGACGGAATGTCTCTTGTGCCTTGGAGCATGGGGAGGAGTCTGGTTTGGGATGCGACGTGTGTGGACACTTTGGCCCCGTGTCACATTGACACGACATCATCCCAGCCATGTGCGGCTGCAATCACAGCAGAATTTAATAAAGTACGGAAATACCGGGATTTGGGTGAGACATACTTTTTCCTCCCCTTTGCTGTGGAGACGATGGGCCCATGGGGACCTAATGCAAAAATGTTTTTAAAAGACTTAACTGCTCGCCTGTACGAGGCGACGGGTGACCCGAAATCAGGTAATTTTTTCGCACAGCGCATTAGCTTGGCCATTCAAAGGGGCAATGCCGCCAGCATTTTGGGCACCTTGCCTCGGACAGGCGAGTTAGTTGAGGTTTTTTATTTATGAATTGTATTGAATATAATTTTAATAAAACTATATATATTTAATATTTTTGATGCATAATAATATCGGTAAAACAGAAGTACAAAATGCAGCATTAAAGCTAACCGATGAACTTAGTTTTTATGGATTAAAGCAGTATAACACCATAAAGAATTACGCCGGAAACACCTTGGACTTGGCGTTCTCAAGTCTTCCTCTTGATATCACTAACTGTATATCACCCCTTGTTAACCTAGATCGTGCTCATCCTGCTCTTTTAGTAAAAGTCCTCGATCTCACAGTTACACCGTTGGTGGAAGCCTCAACGTCAAAACGAAATTTTAGAAAATGTGATTATAATAAATTAAATGAAATATTTTATAAAGTAAATTGGCATGATCTTGCACTACCGAAGAGGCAATAAATGCCTTTTATGACATAATTAATAAAATTATTGAAAAACCGCAAATATCCAGTGTGGTATAGTCAGGCGCTAATAAAAATTATAAAAGAAAAATATAAGGCACTTATAAAATGGAAAAAGTTTGGCAATTTATTAGACTATGATGAATTTTCACTTTTACGCAAACGGCAACAACGTATTCAAGAGGAATGTTTCGCGAAGTTTACAAAGTTAGCAGAGGAATCTATCGTAAAAAGTCCAAAAACCATATGGACGTACCTCAAGTCACTGCGAGGTGGATCAAGTTATCCTAAAATACTTACGTACCGTGACAAAAAATTTACACAAGGTTCAGAGATATGCAAAGCTTTTAATGATTTCTTTAAAAGTGTTTTCGGAACGCCATCCACTGAATCGATCGATACGAATTACCACAGAGCAACAAATGATAGCATATCCAAAATATTTATATTAGGTGCTACAGTCGAAAAACAATTAAAACTTTTAGATCCATATTAAGGAGCTGGTTGTGACGGTATACCACCGGTTCTCTGGCTGAACTGTGCTGAAACGTTGAGTCTTCCATTAGCTTTAATATCTTAAGAATCTTGGATTTGTAATAATAACATGTAAGCCTTTCACTAACGTCAATACAATAAAAACGGTATATTTCGCCTACGTCCGTAGTGTTATTGAATATGCTAGTTCTATATGGAATCCTCAATATACTATTTAAATAGATCGCCTGGAACGATTGCAAAAAATCTTTACAAAACATTTAAATTACCGTTTTTCGAAGCCAACAACGTCGTACAGGGAAAGCTGTAAATAATATGGTTTACTAACACTTGAAGATAGGCGTAAATTAATGTATATGTGTTTTTTGTACGACATAGTGAAGGGTAATGTGGATTGTGCTGAATTGGTGGAAGGTATAGCTTACAACGCACGAACCCAGCGCACCCGTCGACGGCCCCTGTCATTGTTTCTTACTCCCAAGACGAGCACGAACTACGCGCGTAATGCACCCATCTCCCGTTTGCCACAGATTTATAATGATATATTTAAAGATATTGATATATTTATTCACAGCAAAAATACAGTTAAGAGAAAAGCGATAGAGATTCGGAATAATATTAGGTGTACTGTATTTCTATATTATATATTTCTATATGTATTTCTTATTTTATTATTATTACCTATATTATTATATTACATATGGATACATAGTGATAAACTAGATATAAATGAAAATAAAAATAAAGTATAAGTAGATACCTAATATTTACTGTAGTATAGAAAATATAATATACGTGGAAGTACATACATACAAATAGACATTGTGTGTGTGTGTATGTATGGATTTAGTGTATATCTTATATATGTATAGTGTATATATTGTATATTTTATATATATTTTTTATATTATATACGAGTATTAGAATGTATCAACATTTTTTTACGCCTTATGCAATTAATTATGTTAAGGGAAACCTGTAATTAGCTTTACCTATTATTGTTCAAGTACTATGTAAGAAAGCATTGTATTGTTACGTAGTTGGTTTTCTTAATAAAGCAAAAAAAAAACTTATTTTCTTTAAATTGAATATAATTTAATAATATGTATAATTAAAAAAGTTAAGTTTGGACGTAGGAGTTTACAATATTGAAAACATATTTATAATAGCTAAACATGGTTTAGGATAAATACATAATAATAAAAATAAAAAAGACTAAAGTTATGCGGATACGATCGCACTATAATAAAAAAAGTTCTTGAGGAAATAATCATATTAATCATTTTTCATTGTCTTCATATAAAACACTCTGTACCCGGCCGACATTTGGGAAAAATGTGACCGACCATGGGCCGTGAATGGCCGACTTTAAGGTTTTTTCTTTCTTTTTTCTTTTAGTAGACAAGTCAAGCTTATGCATAATAAACATTAAATAGATTTTCAAGCTTTCTAAAACCGTATCACAAGCTATCCTTTCATTGCAACTGATGGGGCCAGAGCGATCTAAAGTTAGAAAATCCGTAAGGGGGCCGACGTTTAGCGTATTTACCCTATCTACTTAGGTACTTTGTATGCATGCCAAATGACTCAAATACATTGATAACATCAATATTCGTAATTTAGTAGATGTATAATTTGATAGCTAAAACCAATAATTTTTAATAAATACTTTTTAGACATGTTTTAGATTGTTATGTTGCGTTCTCAAATTGTCGCACGTGCTACGTATTTTCAACCAAGACAGCGCCAGTAAGGGTCAGCCTTTTTGAATGTTCACAAATCGATGTGTCGTCTTAAGTTCTTAACACTCAAACCCAACTTGTTTCAGTGGTGGGCGATGGCCTAACATTCATATAATTATATAATAATAAAAAAAGTTTTTCTTAAATGTTCTCTTTATTATTATTTATATTAAGGTGTACCTACTTAACAATAAATTATAAAAAAATGTAATTTAAATAATATGTAGTGTTAATTCCGCTAACTCACTCGTTTATACAGCTTGGATGCAGTACGCATGCACCGCCCTCCCGCCCGCAAAAAGTATGCACATGCAGGAGAAACAATGCGTGCAAGCGAAAATGCACACCAACACCTATACCCGACACGTGTTTCGCCCCTCCACGGGGCATCCTCAGGAGCTGTTGACTGGTCGAGAGCTGCGCACCGACTGTTACGGCTACGCAGCTCCCGGCCCCTTTATAAAGCGCCATCGTTTGACATTTGTGACGTACTACCCGCGACAATACGTAATAATGGGGATGGAACTAAATAAATTATACACAAATAAATAAAAGGTTAACAGGGTGCCTAGTAAAAGTTTCATTCGCCATTCTATCACGTAAACGAAAACTTAAATTTGTATGGCATACATGAGCAGCGCCTCCTTTTACACAACGATGCGAGTTAAAAATTTTGCCATTTGTATACTTACTAGTTTTCGTTATTAGATTTTATGGCGAATAAAACTCGCGCTAGGCGTATTGCACTATTATTGTTACAAACTACGCATTACATTCCGACGCGGCCATAATTATAAATGCATAGGTGGCTCAAAATCACCAAGGTGGTAATTCCACTTCGGCAGCAAATAAATGCCTAAATTCTGTTGTTTTTTTTTAACATTTTAGCATTAGTAAACACTTATCTGTGTTTACTTTAACCACACACCACACAAAATAATTAAAAAGTCTTATCTATTACATTTTATATGGACAAATAAGTACAAGAAATCATTTGGAGAACGCGTCCTAAGTAGCAATTCTTAAAATCTAACACCAGAAATAGTCATAAAATAAAACATTTTTAACGGTTATTAATACCCATTCACCTTCAATTGTATCTAATATTAAATTATTGCAAGCATTAATAAAGAAGAAAAACGAATTTAAAAAATGTACTTAAGTCAAAATATAATGTCCGACAATGTAAGCATAATTTTAGTGAACGCAGCTTTGATTGCGCGAAAAAAAAATTTCGAACGCATCCTTTCACTTTGAGTAGTGCAAGAAGTGTCCAATTTTGTCAAGTGGCTGTGTTTAGTAAATTCAGCCACAACCACAGCCACTTGACAAAATTGGACACTTCTTGCACTACACACCTGCACTAAACAATCGCAATTACTAATCACCTGCACTCGCACTAATCAAAGTGAAAACAGGCCTTATGGAACAGCTGTAAGAGAGAGTTGTAAACAAAGTGGCTGTGAAGAAAGTAGTTCGCCAAAAGAAATTAAAATAAGTGGCAAGTATCTTTCAATTCATTATTTACAGAGCGTACATCAATAGGTCGTCAAATGGCGAACGCGTTTTTCAATCAAAATATTGCAATAATAGCTTTTATAGTGTTGTTTATCAAATTTTAACCTCAAATATTTTATAATAAGGAAACGAGAATGGCTGTCAAATATGGCTGCCGTTTAAAAAATGCGCGGTTATTTGAAAGTATCATTTGGTGAACGGTCATTTGGGGAACGTTCTCCGATTTGATGGACCGTTCTCTAAATGATGTTGTTGTTCCCCAAATGACTATTTAGTTACTAAATGGTACTTTCTATTACCTACTAACTGTCTTGTGTATGTCGTGCTTACAAAGTTATCAATAGGTATACTTATTTTATTTTTACAGCAATATGGAGTCTCACAAAGCTGAAAAATTAACAACCGTTCGAAAAAGCAAATAAAGAAAACAGTAGGTACAGCTTACTTGCGCCAAAGAGAAAAAGCTAGTGCCAGAAAAAGAATTTTTTTAGATAAGATGACAGAGGAAGAGGAGGAGATTAAAAGGGCTAAGGGCAGAGAATACTATCATAAAAAAAACAAGAAAAGAAAGTGAAGAACATAGCTGAGATGACTGAACGAGAAACACGAAAGCAAAGAAAAATGTGGAAAAAAGCTTCAAAAAATTCAGAGAAAAGAAGAAGGCATAATCTGGCATATTACATAATACACCGCCACATTCCGATGATGATTTAGCTGCATCAGCTTCAGTGAGAAAAACAGTAGGAAGACAAATTGCGCGGAAGGATAGAGCCAAAGCATATCGTAAAATAAAACAACAAGAGAAAACCATTGCTAAAATTAAACGTAAATATGATACTTTAAAGAAAAGATTAAGAAGACAAGTAAAAAGAGAAGAAGTGAAGTCTCGGAACCCTACATCTCCCAACAGCAAAGTTAACGCATTGTTAGAAAACGTTGACGTACCTCCTGAAGTGCGCAAGAATCTTTTATTTAACGAAGTATTGACTGCCCAATTACAAGATAAAGCCAATACTTTGAGAAAAAATTCCAAGGAGAGGGAAGTTTTTCAAAAATGTGTTAGCGGGACTATGATAAGGCAATACAAATTGCTTCATAAGGCTAAGAGTTTTTTGCCAAAAGAAAAACCAGTACTATTCTCAAATCTGACGCCAAAATTCGTGAGGTTGTTTTGAATAAAGAAGTTCGCGAAAAAGTCAGAGTTCTTCCAAAGAGATCTTTTTTTATAAGAAGGTATTTCTACATAGATTAATAATGATTAAGAAAGATTGTTTTTGTTTAAATAAGATTTTAGTAAAGAACTATATTTATTTGTTTAGATGGTTTGATCATCTCCAGCAATATCCAAAGTTTAATATGATTGTTAAGTTTTACTTGGCTGTGTGTCATCATCATCAATTATAAGACTAAAAAAGTGATTTTATTTAGTTAAGATTAAGTTTTTGTTAAGATAAACCTTATAGCAAATAAATAAATAACAATTACTTCCTATAATTTGGCTTAAAATTCAATTTAACTGTGAATTTAACCCTAATTGTCTGCATATCGTCATTTGGAGAACGCATCATTTGATGAACGCCCTCATCATTTCGGGGAACACCACTAAAATCAAAGAAATGCCATTATAACATAAGGTATTTAGGAATAAAGCCTGATAGTATTGGAAACAGGTGGAATCCCTATAGCTATCGCAGATTTATTTATATGCAAGTGAGCGATATTCACTTATTTAGTTAATTTAAGAACATGAAATGGTCATATAGCTTAATTTACAGCGACATTGTCCTTAAAATCCCTGTGTGGTGCTGGGGATAAAGAATTGCACCACCCCATCTCAACCCGTGGGTGTCGTAAAAGGCGACTAAGGGACCATTCCAGAGGATGGGCAGCAGCATCTCTCTGAGGTTACTTTCAACCTACTGCGATCGCCAACCCGCCTGCCAAGCGTGGCGATTATGGCAAATACCCCCCATCTTGGGGGAGGCCTTTGTTCAGCAGTGGACGTCTTTTGGCTGAGATGATGATGATGTCCTTAAAAACGTTTTAATTCCAAATGTTGTCAAAGTTTTTTAATTTCGTACTATTGGCGACATATCTCCGCAATCGTAAAGGGTAAAAATGAAATATATATATAATTAATTTTTTTATTTAATTATAAACCTCCGAAAACGTTCCCCGAATGATTAATTTTAGTGATAGCACACTTAAAAATTGAAATTTCAAGAAAGTATTTAATTCTATACTCTGCCAAGGTAAATATAGTTTAAACACAATTAGAGCAATTATCAATATATTTAGAGATTCTACTCTATAACATCATAAAACAGAATTCAGAATTTTCCACCTTGGTGATTTTGAGCCAGGTACATACAGCATTCATTGATCAAATAAAATTCCCCACTTCATACCATACAATCCATTTCTAATACCTACAAATAATTCTGGAATAACATAAAACCCATTAAACAAAGAAGTGATAAATTCTCTTTGTTTGCACTAAAAAACACCATACATGAAATGAAATGTTTCAGTGCATGAAAATGCAGATATGACTCTTCAATTTTCACGCCAAGAAGCCCTCCTCCAGTAAACTTAGAATTTATTTATTCTAGCAACTCGCTAAACAAACCTTTAATTATTACAAAGTAATTAAAAATGTTTGAAAAAACAACAATTTTATACTCTTAACTAGCAGGCAATGTTTTATCTTACTTTGGTAGGTTACCCACTCCCACAGAATGATTAAAAAACAAATACCTATAGTTTTCTTATTTAAATTATTTATGTAGGATAGACTAATTCAATAGTAAGCAAAAAAAATGACAGAATGGAACCCTTCAAAAACTGAGACTAAACCAATTAGATTAATTAAAGTAATTAACCAATTTAAAAACAAACTCGACAAATATATTCTCAATAACATAAAATAAAATATAATGGTATAATAACTAGTGGTGGAGAGCAGAATACAGGCACTTATCTACTTACTTATCAACGAATACAGGCTTGTTTCAACAGCTTGCTGATAATTTATACTAATAAGTACTCCTTGACACAGCACATATTGTCAGGAGGTTCCTCACTCTGCAGCCCTGACCACCGGTAGCTTGGACCCTGCCCCGCTGCTGGCAGTATGGTATATGAGTATAGTATGTATATGATCAGCTGGTTTTTATAATGTTTTATTGTTTTTATATTAAAATATTGTAAAAATCTAGTTTTAAGAAAGAAAATTAAATAAAGAGTATAATGATAATATTGCAAAATCAACTTTAAACCCTCATAGCATGAAAAGGAGTGTAAGATACTCAAGTATAACTCTGTGTATTAGTAAAGCACTAACCCCCTTATTTATAAAAACTATTTAACCATTATTTAGTTAAATATTGTTTTATCAACGTCACACAAACGTCATTTTGAGTTTGAGAAAAAGAGACAAAACAATGATTAACTAAATAATGCTAAAATAGTTTTTATGAATAAGGGGGTAAATGTTTAATCTTTAATTGTGTGCAGTAAAGTAAACTTTTTTATTGGTTTTTCAACCATATACATACAGAATAAAGTTGAAATTATGATGTTAATTATATTGAAAGCTAAAGTCTTAATGAAACAGTTTGGCTACTTCTTCAAATCTAATGCATTATCTGAATCTTATGA
The DNA here is from genome assembly GCA_947562085.1 of Eudonia lacustrata. Taxonomy (NCBI): domain Eukaryota; kingdom Metazoa; phylum Arthropoda; class Insecta; order Lepidoptera; family Crambidae; genus Eudonia; species Eudonia lacustrata. Next base: position 4,048,395 of record OX387330.1, on the reverse strand, counting down.
CTCATTTAGATAGGTATTTAGTTTATATGGTATCAATCAGACTAACTATAAGAAATGGTTAAAACTATTTTTTAACTTTTAGACAAATATAATTTTGTCAAGTTGGTACCTATTTAAAGATTTTTTTGACACATTTCATTTTCAGCTCTCTTTCTAGTTCAATGAGACATTGGTAAATTGCATGAACTTACAATGTTATTTAAAATTTTGTTAATGACAATTTGATGTGTTAAAAACAATTTTTGTTAATATTTCACTGTGAAGTGTCAATTTCTACAGTATAGTATAGATTACAATTTTACATGCAATATATCAAGGCTATCAGTAACATTCAAACAAAAATCATTCTGTTTTTATTCACTTATTGTAACATGTTACCTACTTACAGTATTGAAACTAAACATTAATAAACATGTACCATTCCGTATATAAAAGTCCAGAACAAGACGTAAGTAAATAAGGCACCGAAGAAACCGCTTGTGAGTAAACTTTGTCTTGATACGTAATACTTGTGCCAGTTAGGCCCCGCTTTGATCATAAACATAACCCATAGGGAGACCACTGCCAGCACATAGAACGCGAAGCCGTTCAGCCCTGTCAGGCCGAGTACACCTGTAATGGCGAAAATTTTTGTTAACTTAATTAATAACAACAATAATAATAAATTAACTAAAACATGATGTGTCTGCGTCACAGTACTAAAGGACACTTAGTTCAAAAGTTATTTTTTTACATTGTGTGTAGATTTTGATGCCACGATTCGATAAATACATTAAACATCAAGATAATGTTGCGAAAGAGTTCTGGCGTGGAGACCCCGAACAAAAAGAAGAAGTGTTGGCAGACCACCGGCCAGATGGTCTGATGATATTAAAATGTCAGCAGGCCCGATCTGGATCAGAAAGGCCACAGACCGCACAATGTGGAGAAAAATTGGAGAGACCAGCAGTGGACATCACTATGCTGAAAGGAAGGAAGGACTTTACTACTGTAGATTTCTGTATTAAAGTGTACAGCCAATGTATGTAGGATTATTTAAAAAGGTAATTAATATGAAATAATCAAAGCATTACCAGCGGTGGACCCAGAGAGTGCGGCCATGGAGGTGCGACAGTATTCGACAACGATGGCATTGTTTCTAAGAGCTGCTTCGCTATATGCCACCGGTTCAGGCTTATTATCTTTAGCTTTTGTTACCACAGACATCGTGCGGTTGTTTATAGTACCTAAGCGTATTGCACTATCGCCAATTATTGATGAACATTAAATAAAGGTGGGTAGATATACCTACGCAAACCAATTTTTATTTGACTATTTTTTTTTTAAGTGTAGTTCGTTAGCGGAGGAACCGGCTAAGGTCATAGACCATGCTGCCATGTCATTAATTTCTTAAATTCATTAGTACTATCTGTAATAAAGGATGATGATGAATAATAATAGAAATGTGAAGTGAGAATGATATACCCCCTAACCCCTCGAGTATCTTAGTAAAGATGTGGGGCTTTACTACTTAGTGTGCTTTGTGAGGACTTCCTCACGCGGAATTCTTGAGAGAATTTGAAAAGTGCCGTTGCACTGTTTTGTTTCATTTGCCAATACTCATGCACACTCACGAACACTTAACGGTTAATAATCCACCATTTCACGTTAATATTCGACATAACACAAAGTTTAGAAAATAAAACAAAACCGCAGACATGACTCTTCACTTTCCCGCCAAGAAGCCGACGTATTTATTTACGCAACCGAACCGACCGACCATATTATACATATGTCTCTTAGAAATAAGACGACAATTTACAAAGCTTGCATACGCCCCGTCATGACTTACGCTAGCGTAGTTTTCGCGCATACCGCGCCCGCCTATTTGTTTCCCCTACAAACCCTCCAAAATCGCTTTATGCGTGGTGCTACGGGTTGTCTGTACTACTATCGCAATGTAGATCTCCACCGTGATCTCGATCTTCCCCTATCAAAAACTTTATCAAGGACGTCTCCAGACGTTACTTTGATAACGCCCCCCACCACCCTAACCCGCTTGTGGTGGCGGCCGCCAACTATAATGTTGAAGGCCTTCCGCCAACAAGACGATACGTGTCTAGACGTCCTAAGCACGTCCTAAACGATCCCATTATAGTTGCGAACGCCCCCCCATCCGATCCTCTAGATGACACTACACATTTACAGAATACACTAAACATGCACACTAATTTAGTTAGGCCCAAGACCGTACTCGTAGAACAAGGGTACGAAGAACCGGTTCACACGCGCTCTATACCAGGTACAGACATGTACCTGGGCGCTTCTCTCCTCCTCCACGGCCCGGTCTACCCGAGCCGAGGTCCGAGTCTTTTGAGGCGCCCTCGGGTGGTTCCACTCCCCGATCCGATCCGAACCCTTCGGAGAATCTAGTAGGGCACGGGGACGCGAACTTTTAAGTGTGCGATGCCGTTCCCTCTAGAAATCCTCTGAAGGTGATTTGTTTCAAAACGGCCTGAGGTACTCTTTACGTACCTCGCCGCCCCCAAAAACCCCGGTGACACTGAAAATGCCGTCTGAAGCAATCAGCAATCTCTCTCAAAAAAAAAATTATATATAGTACCTATATGGTATGAGGACCGACCGACCATTGATAAATAAAGACATGTTTCAGTAAAAGTGACGACATAACTTTGTACTGAGGTTCAACGAGTGACTTATTTTGAAACACGTAAAATCTATATCTATATTATAATATTATAAAGCTGAAGAGTTTGTTTGTTTGAACGCGCTAATCTCAGGAACTACTGGCTCGAATTGAAAAAATTCTTCTTGTGTTGGATAGTTTTATTGAGGAAGGTTTTAGGTTATTTAATCAGTGAAAAATGTTGCAAAAACGGGAACAAGAGCCTAAAAAATTAAAAATGCTGCCGAAAGTCATTTTTCCACGCGGACGAAGTCGCGAGCACAGCTCATGAATGACTATACATATTTATATATATTTACAAAAATATGAATGACTATTCATGTTTTTACAGATTACATAGAAATACAGAGCTTAACATATCGACACCTCTGGGCTCAAAGGTCGTAAAAGACAAAATGCGTCTTTACAGGAGAAGCATAAAAACGAAAGAAAAAAATATTTCATCCCTAACTTTTTTGTTTCTTAAGCTATAAAAATGGAACCTAGGAACAAAGTGCTAAGAACTTATGGTATTTTCTTTATCAGTGTTAAAAAAAAATATATTTTTTTGGTCATAAAGGATCACCCACTGAGGTATTTTGTAACAGTAAAATAGTAAATAACCACTCAGCTGTTGTTCTTAAACCAGACACAATAGAAATTCAATTGTTCTATGGCACTGTGGTTACCTTGAGCGTCCAAGTATTGCTTGATTACTAAAAGGATATTGTGATGTAAGGTATTTGTAAATGTTTGTTTAAAGTATCATATTTTAATAAAATTTAATGTCATGACACGCTATTAATAAAACTGTATTTTTTGTAAGCAAATCGTTTATTCAAAACAAAAATACATCAATCCTGTCATTATAATTTACTTAAATTGTTATTTTAATCATCTCATTATTCCATCATCCTTCTCACTACTTAATTTCTACTTCCTCTTCGTCAGTTTCATTTAAAGTCTCGCGGATCTCAGACTTGTGAGGCAATTCCCTATACTAGTGATCGCCCAGTGGTCGAAATCCGATCGTAATTTTAATAAAAAACTGTTTACTAAACAAGATTTTATTAAGGCTGCATGGATTGTATCCTATGCAATGAAAAATTTAAAAAGATAGAATGTGAGTTTTGATTGGCATTGACAGATTTCGGCCGCTCCTCTTCCATTTTTGAAATTTTTGAAAAATGTATGAAACAATTTTTATTTAATTGAATGTATTTGCATGCATAATTTCAAAAAATATTAGCATTATGCACTCCTTCTCTATATAAACTATAAGTGTGCGAAACTTCATACTCCTCTTTAGTTTTAAGAAATAAAGACCTAGATAAAGAAGTTTTTTAGTGTGTACGCTTTGATTATATATGTGTACGCTGGCATCACGATCAAGCTGGCGTACCCATGACTGTTTTCGAAAACTACTTAAATTATAGCAACGAAATTTACACACACATTTAGTGCCTAATTAGTGCCCGCGCTATGCAAAATTCCATATGAATTACTCTTAAAAGAACGGAGATATCGAACAAGACTTGTGAATGACATTTCAAACTGGCGATGGCGTCAAGAGACAACGTACTCTTAATAGTGCTTACAGAAAGCGAACTTTTATTTTTATATTATTGTTATATGCATTAATAGTGCGTAAAATTCTGACTCTGTCAATATAGATTGTTTATGCGAAGATGCAGTGGAACTATTTATAAAAAAATATGTAATGTTCTAGGAACAAATATGTTGTTGTCATACAGTGGCACACAAAATTATTATTGTTAGTTTTATATCTTATTACACAGTGAGATGTCATAACTTTTAAAGTAAACTTATTTATTTAGCCTATTTTCCGTTTTCTTTGTCGTTATACGTTCTCTTTTGACGCCAGCTCGAAATGTCATTCACAAGTCTTGTCCGATATCTCCGTTCCTTTCAGAGCCATCCTTATAAAATTTGGCATAGCGCGGGCACTATTTAGGCTTAGGCACTAAATATGTGTGTAAATTTCGTTGCTATAATAATAAGTAGTTTTCGAGAACGGTCATGAGTACGCCAGCTTAATCGTGATGCCAGCGTACACACTAAAAAAGGTCTTTATTTCTTAAACTAAAGAGGCACTAATTATTTTGTGTTTGCAGTAATTAAGCACCTTTAGAATAATAACGCCTAGAAACCGAGTAGGCGCAAGAAAAGTGAGGCAATTCAAACTAAGCCCTTTTGGCTCAGTCCGCCCAAACGTTCGTCAGTTGTCAAGGTGAAGCGCTAATAGTGTAAACATCTCCGACAATTAATCACATTATGACGGTTTGTGTAGTTAATGGGTGTCACAATGCATCGCATAAGGACAAAAAAGCTTCTAACATAACATTTCATACGTAAGTATTACAAATTGACTTTAATTGTGCTAAATATTCACTACTTTAAAAAATAAAATTATAAGCCGCGATACTATGAAAGTGTTACTAGTAAGAAGAAATTAATTTCCCATTTTCCATTGGTCTATTTATAAAAATATTTTTATGAATCCATATATTTTAAGTGTTGCCAGTAAGTAAGATAATAATATCTTTCCCTATTTAGTGTAATGGTATAATGATGAGCAGTGATCGGAATGAAGGTGGTTAATTTATCTAAAGTTGCCGACAAGACTACACTACAATAGCACCAAAATGTTGTTAATTTATTTTTATCGAATCCCAGATCTTGGAAATAGTTTTATTTCTAAGTAGTTTTTTTTTCTTAGTTCACATGAATTTCCTCGTATTGTAGTATTTTATAGCAATTCCATGTCCGCATTTACAATTTTAGATAGCAACATAATAATAATTTTCTCTCTAATAAAAATTATTATAACTTATTCATAATCAATTAACTTACCACCCATTAATTAAGACTGTATAAAATTTTTAACTAACCTAAATTGATATAATGTAAATCTAATTAGTTATAATTAAGTAGGAAGAGCGAGGCTTCCCCAACTCAAGTATCTTTTGATTACCTTCTGGGGTGCCCCGGAAACTATATTTTATATGATTTACAGAAATAAAACACATTTTTTTTTAATTATATTTATTTTCATTTATTAGTCATACCTAAAGTGTCTTACAACGTGTTTTGTTTCTGTCATGTGAACATCATTTCAACATAATAGAGTAAAAGAGACAAAATACGGAATAATCACCCGAGGCCTACTCTTTGTTTATTTGCAAGACGCAAAATGTTTTTATTGCGTAGGTGTATAAATAATATAATAAAAAAGCACCTCGACATGACATATTATGACTTTTATTACAAATCAACCTCCTAGCGGTTCGTTCCGTCCCCACGGAGTTTGAATCTACATTCAAACTTCCATCGACGAATATGAGGCCCGAGACTCCGATTACTAAGCTACCACCACTCCTGATTTTTATTACAAATTTTAGTAAAGAGAAAAGCTAAATTTTTTGATTTATTATTGATTAATGTCATCTAAATATTCTCTTAAACTAAATTATCAACAAAAAAGTATATAAGATGTTAGACATTTATTTTCTTACTTATCTTTAACATTATCATGAACTATTAAACTATACTATTATTTTACGTAAGTACGTTTCCCCACTTTCGGGGAAATTGCTCCTTCACTGTACACACTCCACAACATTAAAGTTTAGTTTGTGTGTGTGTCGGCAACCGCAAGCACGTAATGCTCACGCCTATACATAGAGAAATTGCTTTTTGTCTCACTTTAGACGATGCGTTTGTATGAAGACTATCCATCTAGGCGTTATTAATCTAAGTTAAGCACATAATACACACTAAAAGAGGGCATAACAACATTCGTGAAATCGACCATGTGTACGCTACCTTAACGGATACGTAATGACGTAACTCGTGGTATCGTAACGTAAAAACGTAACGAACGACTTAGCTTATGTGAGAATACCATTATAAATGACCGCTGGTTTAATGCTCTAAGATGGCCGCAGCTTCAGTCAGACTAAATTAAGTCGTCCGCCCATTTTGTAGTCACCCTGCAACATTCTATTTTGAAAACGCAGTTTTGAATTCAATAAACTTACTTAACATTACGTTTAATATTATGCCTTAAAAGACATTAGTTGCCATATAAAAAAATAAGAATTAAAAAGCGTTCACGTAAACGCTTAGCGTAAACGGCACGGACGGAAGCTTGATCTTTCAATGTGTATGTGCGTTTATAGTACACGCGCTACTTATACACACACATTTATCCACAAATAATTTCCATGTTGGTTTTCGCGGTACTGAGCTACCGACCGAGCGTCGTTGAACTTCATATTCATTCTAAATAGTGAATTATTTAATGTTTGACCTAAAATAGTAATATTTAACATTTTGAAGTAATTGATAACAACGTTCAGGATAATATGGCCAAAAACATAAACAGTGATCTATTAAAAGTAAATTTGTGCTCTAAAAGATATGGCGCGCGTGAGATAGGGCGCTACATCTCTTTTCTCGTCACAAATTGAGACTTTGTACGAACGATAATTGGACGTTGCTATTTCTAGTTAATGTTTCTAAATTAATTTAGTCTAATCTTTTTAAAAGTGTGGTTAAAACATTTTTATTTGTTTTAGTGCTTGTGTAAAAAAGGAAACTAAGTTTTCGTTTTTTATGTGTTTGAATAGGGAGACCGCTTAGCTTACAATTGTTGAGCGCAAATTACCCTTGCTAAGGTCAGAAGTTGGCATAATGCAACGGTGAGTTTATTGTTTGCGTTTTCATTTATAAATAAGTAATTTTCTCTTGATTTCTACAACGATTTGATGCAAATATTTAAATAACCTATTTCACTTGTAAAACCAAACTTCATTTCGTTTCTTTTGTTTCAGACGTTGTACGTAGGCGGATTCTGGTGTTACAATTACATTTGAACGCCTTTAGCGTTGCTATTGCGATTATTCCTACATGTCATTTTGAAAGAAAATGTTTAATTTAAAGAAAATTAGAATTTCGATTTAGCTCATTGAATAATTACGTCAGAGATTTGTATGAGGCCGTATTGGCCTTAAATTCGTTTCAAATGGATGAATCTGAGGATAATATTAATGCTGATGACACAAAATCCGAAGATACTTCATCATCTGTCAAGTCAAAACCTAAAAAGAGATCTCTAGTTGAACGGGAGCTAGAGACAAATTTGACAGCTCGTGTAACTTCTCCTGTGGCTAATGGTGGGGCTTGTAACACCAGCCGATATGGCAGAGCTCGTCGTGTTAAAACAGATTCAGACTTCTCCGATTCCGAGAAAGTTGTGCCCAAATCTCTTAATTCACCTGCCCCAGAAATGACACCTTCAAATGTCCAATTACCACCAGTCTACAAAATGTATGCTTCCAACTCGCCAGTCAAATCTAAGACTGCAGAAAAAACGGAGAGAAAGTCTGAATCAATTGAAACCAATTTAGGTAATCAAATTGAGAGCATTTACAATGAGAACATATTGTTGAGCCGTTTCAGTTCTAATGAGAAGGAAAAGCAGTCTCCAAATAAGAAATTCCCTAAAGTTTATGTCAGAACAGATTTGATACAGAAAAAGGAAAAAAAAGAAACTATCACATTCACTAAGAATATGTTTTCGCCTAAAAGTGGCAAAAAATCTGGTAGCAGTCACCTGAACAATATTTTGGAACGATCTTCCGAAAAATATAACTTGAATGCCAGCACAACTAAAACCAGGCACCAAAACGGATTAACTAATATGTCTTCTGTTGTGAAAACACTTGACTTCGATAATAACAAGAAGAAAAAAGAGATTCATACTAAAATGGTATTGTCCAAAAGTGAAATATTTGAATTGGAGGCCAAATGTGAATACCAAGTTGGAGATTTGTCTTGGGCCCGGATGGGGACATACCCATTTTGGCCTTGCATTGTTACAAGAGAACCAATTACCAATATGTTTGTTAAAAAGAAGTGTAAGTATAATTTTTATTCACAATTGTATCTGATCGGTTTCAACCTCTCTTCATTTATGAATGAGGAGTCTATACTCTATTGTATGTAGGTAGATGAAGGCTGATGGTAGTGAAGACAAATGTGGTAGGGCTTGTTTGTCCGCCTGGCTAGCTACCACTATCTTATATAAATATGTCGCCATAACATCAATGTTTGTAGCATTGTTGTGTTCCGGCAGCTAGAGATAAGATAGCCAGTGCCTCACTAGTTAAGGATCCCAGTTGAAGTGCGCTTCCATCATTGGCCTTATCATCACTTAACATCAGGTGAGATCAAGGCACTGTGCTTACCCGTTAGTATAAAAAAAAAAGGTTTTCCCCATTTCCATTTTGTTCTATTTGTTACCAATGCACTAATTTTTCCTAAGCTTGTTTTACAATCTTGACGGCTCTAGATAAATAATGTAAATAATTATCATAACATTAGTTTAAACTATTGAGTATATTTAGCCCAGCCATGCATTTGTGTTATTGTAAATGAAACTTTAAAAATATGCTAATAAGGTATATCTACATAATACTTTTAAAGCCCTGTTCTAAGAGGGCTAACCATTTGATTTATCAAAGACGGTCTTGAGTTTGCTATTTGAAAATGATGGCAATGTTTAATAAATCCTAATTAATATTATCCCAAATTATAAAATAAAGCTACTGAGGCACGATTGTGGGTATTTGAAAATAGAAACTTAATAATCTAATTGTAAATAATGCAAAAAATAATCATATATTGTAGTGTATTTCATGTAACTTTTAATTTCGATATCTGCACCGGTAAAGTTCAATGATCGCTGTCTGGTTTATTTTATCCATTCTGGCTTTTAAAATGTGTCCAGTAACTGCTCATGCGATTTATTTTTCCCACATCTGTTTTTTATAAGCTGTTTTTTTTATTAATAACGTATACAGTAAAGCCAGTAGGAGGTGTAAGTACTGTGAATTATTACGTTCAAGGCGAAGTTCCAATATTTTAACACACTAAAATGTTCATCATCAGCCTGTGCTGATGATAAACATTTTAGTTAGGTGCACGTCTCCAAGTGCACCTTGCGAAGATGTTCACTAAAATGTTCAGTTAAGGTCAATGAGTGAACTTTTACCAAGCATCTCATCAAGTGTATTCCTTGTATTACATTAAAAGCAATACTCGGTCTAATTATATAATGAGTCACCCCACCACTAAGTTACTTTATAACCACCTATGTGGTTTAGTGGTTAAGCCCACCAGTTTAGATCCAGAGGTTCCGGGTTCGATTCCCGGCGGGGAATACATGCTTGTGTACTCGGTTTGGGTGATGGTAGGCCTTGTTTGCCCGCCTGGCTAGCTACCATCACCTTACAGAGGAAGAAGAGTGAAAGGATGGGGTTGCACAAAAGATCCCGATGGGTCGAAGTGTTACTGCAAGAGGGAAACCTCAGCAGTCCCACTAAGATAAGATAAGATACCACCACCTTATCTAAATAGGTCGCCATAGCATCAATGTTTGTAGCATTGTTGTGTTCCCGCAGCTAGAGATAAGATAGCCAGTGCCTCAGTAGTTGAGGATTCCCGATGAAGGGCACTTCCACCTTAGGCCTTAATATCAGGTTAGATGCAGGCCAAGTGCTAACCCGTAAGATATAAAAAAAAATACTCCATTCAGCCAAATCTCGCTTCTCTTAGGCTGCAATTAGTCTACACGAAAACACGAAAGCCTCCCCAGCCACAGTTTTTTTTAAGAATTCTGTAAAGGCCTTTATCGCTATTTAAAGTGTCACCTGACTTTTATCGAGGCAAGAAACTTAAAGGGTTCAAGCTGGGCTTAGGTTCTTAAAAAAGCTCCAACACTGAAATTAAATAAACAAATAAATAAATGAATAAATTGCAGCTTCAAGAAACTGAAATTTTTTAACAGTAACATTTTTTAACAGCTAATTTATTTTTAGTGTTTGGTCGCGTCGAGCACCACGTGATCCACGTGACATTCTTCGGCGACAACGGCCGGCGCAGTTGGATCGTTGACAGCATGCTTCGCAAATTCCTCGGGCAGCTAGAGTTTGAGACCACTAGGGAGCATTTTGGTCCTACGGTGAGATATACCAATAAAGGGTCCATATTGGCTCACATAAAATTCTAAATCCTATTCTTTGTCTTACTACCCTGTTTGTGTTCATAATTATCACTCTTCATAATTTTATTTTTCGTACTTTTTTATTCATACATTTTTATTACTACCAACGGAGTTCAACAGTTAGTGTAGTTAGTTAGCTTACTTTATAATAGACAATTATCGTAATTTTTGTATTAAGGCAATAGTAAGAAAATATTTTAACTCAAAATGTCATTTTCCATAATAGTAAATATTGAAAATAATTTTAATTTATTAGTAAGTAGTAGGTAGGTTAGGAAAGTACCTAGTAGATATTAAAATTGTCTACTTTTCTAACAAAAATATGATTCTTGCGCTTCGCCGGCTGCTGCCGCGGCACGCTCGCTTCGCTCGCTCGGCTCGCGCGTTGTTGGGGTCACAGTTCTAACCTAACCTAACCTACTTGTCTGGTAGCATCTCGTATCTGGTAGCAATTTGATTTTCAGTAGAGTCGCATTTTTAACTTAACAATTATGATTAAAAACTTTAATTATGAAAATAAATATATTAGTATAAAACAAATGTATGAATATAGACATTATGATTTTCAATAATATGGATAAAAACACTTATGATTAAGAAATTTATAAAAACAATTATTAGAATAAAACACATTTATGAATATTATAGTTATTTATTCGAATGATTATGAGTTTCGATCATTAGTATAAACAAATATATTAAAACAAATATTAGTAAAAACTAAGTGTATAATTTATTATTTTGTATATTATGAATTTCAATGATTATATTTTTTAATATTTAGTTTCTAATTTTTTTTATGAAGAATGATTATTATGATTTTAAATGGTATGAGAAATATTTTCGGACCTCCGATGATAGGAGTTGAAAAGTTATGTAAGACAATGCGCACCCACCTATAAAATTTTCCAGGTGATAGGATGCTGCACAGAATTTGACTAAATGACTGCCAACGTGCGATCGTGCTCTAAAGAGCTTTTTGATTTCATTGGTGCCAGAATGAAGCGTATTATTTTATTCTGAGATGTTTATTCTAGTCGCGCTTCGGCTAGATGGTGCTCTTTTACATGCTGCTCTCCGAAGTTACCGCTTGATTGTATAAAATATTATGTCATGCGCAAATAAATTAGGTGACTCGCTTCTTCGAAGCACCTCCAAAAGATGGAATAGTCTACCAGCACACCTTTCTCCTTCCTTCCTTTGATATGGAGTCCTTCAATCGAGGCGTAAAGACGCTTACCTTGTGGGCCAGTATGATGATGACTGATGCTGCGTCGTTTTCACGCTGCACCAGTTATCTTCGCGTCTAGACTCAATTTCCGCTTAACATCAAGTGGGGTGAAGTCATTACCGTACAAACCGTAATAACGCTGCCAAACAGTGTTCCGGTTTAAAGTATCTAGGGATATGATACATACATATAGGTTTAGCAAATATTTATTATCCTATCTTAAGAAATTACAATTTTACTTAAAAAACAATCTTAAATATATTACTATTTACTACTACATGCTAAAATGCTTAAAGAAGCATAAGAACTGAAATAAAACTAACAAATCTACTCACAATTATTTAACATAATATCATTAGCACAACCCTTTATTTTATTATCATACCTATATTATGTCCTTAATTATTTGTTTGTACTTTATTATTGTGTTATCTGTTAACTTTAATATTAATTTTAGTAAAATAATATTGCTAACAGTTTCTTCTCAGTTAACTGCTCTCATCCTCCTACGCAACGTTAAACATACATACACTCACTTACACACCCACACAAACGCTACACGTTCAGTAACACCTTACACTCACTTTATCTACACTAACACGCACGAATTTTTGGTACCCTTTAGTAAAGCTCGGCTAGTTTAGATTAAATTAGTCGTAAGTGTTGTTTAGCTCGACTTGTTTATTTCTTGTCTAAAATTAACTCTGTATCCTTTCTGCGGGTGGGGCCTGGTGACCTGTGGTATAGGTTTGTTATAAACCCATTTCAGGTACCAGTCCTTCACAATTTTAGGTTACTTGTATTATAACACCCTAAATAAATTTGTAATATATAAAGGATTAATAAAGAAATATTTATTATTATTTATTTATATATATTTTAAACTCTCTGCAAAGTCAGTGGTCACATGAAGATGTTGATTGTCCAACAACAATTATGTAATAATAAAAATATTAGATTGTTTATTAAAGATAAATTGATTTTTGTTTGCAGGCAAAGAAAAGAGACCCTAAATTGTATGCCGCCTTCTTCGTATCGGAAAAGAAAATGTCTCAGTGGTCAATTTCTGTTGAGGAAGCTGAAACTCTACTACGCGAGCCGAAGAGACTTAGAATAGATATATTTAACGATATGCTTGTCAAATCCCGAAATGTGAAATCAGAAAAACTGAACAAAAGCAACAAAGTAGTCCGTACAAGTAGCAATGTCTCTCTAAGCGAAAGTTTATTTGACACATTATTCTCTGAAAAAGAGGGAAAAACTGAAGACCTAGATGGCTCTAGAAGTAAGACTAGGAATTCGCTGGACGTTTCGGAAGTAGTTACTGCTTGTCTCGATAATATGGCAGCTAAAACCGGCAATTCTAAGATACAAAGACAGTCTCATATGGATCGATGGCTACAGAAAGCTAAATCCAAAACGCCAGAAAAGTTACAAGTGAAACTTCAAATTACTACAAAGGAAAAAGAAAAAGTTATTAGTTCTAAGAAAAAGAGGTGGGAGGCTCCAAAGAATGTTCCTATTAAAAAGCCTTATAGTTTTAGAAATTCTCTTGAATCTCAGACCTTAAAGTCTCATCACAATGAACATGATTACAGTAGCAGTGAAATAACTACTGATGTTGTTGACACTGCAGAAAACAGTGTGATGCCCGGAGGAGGTATCAGTATAATAGCGAAAGTTGAATCGCTTATGGACAAAGCAGAAGATAAAAAGTACAACATATTGGTAGAAATAACAGACTCGGTGGGCAAAGATGTTACTTGTGAATCTCCAACATTTACACAAGATTACAATGAAATGTACGATGCAAGTGTTATTCAAGATATTGATATGGTTAAGTCAAATGAATATTCGGAAAAACCAAAAAGTAATAAAATTAATAGAATTGATTTAGGAAAACAAAAAAAAGTAGGCCTAGATGTAATTTTAAATAACAATCAAGGGCGAGCTGAAACTGAGTTTCAACACCTTAATATGTTAAATAAGGTCGCTGAAACGTCATCACTGTTCGACGATAAAATAAAGAAAGCGACAGAAAAAAGTATTGAAGTAGATTTAAAAAAAACATATCATAAAACACCAAAAAAAGTGTGTTATTCTGATATGAGTGGACATTTAGAAGAAAGTACAAAGGTGAACACCAGAAGTGGTACAGATATATCGAATAAGAAATCGAGGACGGGCGACACAAACATTGAAGAAAATATAGATGTATCAATATCATCGCAACATGACAGTTACATCGATATAAATAAAAGCTATGATAGTGTTACAGTACAAAATTCCGATGCTAGTTTCAATATTTCGTCACATAATGATAATGATAGAAGTTTGAGTTTTTTCACTAGACCCCGTATACAAAATAAATCCACAAGGAAGAGGCGTAGTCTACGTTTAAAAACCCCTAAAAAACCACACGCTGCTAAAAATCGAGACGATGGCTTTGCCAAATATGCAGAGCTGCGTCAAGATGCAGTAATCGATGACCATCCGGAATTAACGCATACCGAAATAATGGCATACCTATTAAAGACGTGGCAATATGAAAACAGAGATGAATCTGATGCTGATAACACAAGTAAAGATATTAAAATAGATATAATCGAAAAGGATAAAGAATGCAAAAATACTTTGAATAGCACAAAGAAATCGGACGATAATAAATGCGAAGATATAGATATTGATCAAGATCGTAACCAATCTAAAGATAAACCAATTGAAAATACGTTAAAAATTACGCAATCATCTAATGACGCTAAGAGTAAAGATATAGATATAAGTCAAGATCATGAACAATCTAAAGATAAACCAACCACGAAATCTTCTGACGATGATGCTAAAAGTAAAGATATAGATATTAGTAAAAATCATAACCACTCTAAAGATAAACCTACCACTAAGCCATCTGATGATGATATCAAGAGTGAAGATCTAGATATAAGTCAAGATCATAACCAATCTAAAGATGAACCAACTACGAAATCGTTTGACGATGATGCTAAGAGTAAAGGTATAGATATTAGTAAAAATCATAACCACTCTAAAGATAAACCTACCACTAAGCCATCTGATGATGATATCAAGAGTGAAGATCTAGATATAAGTCAAGATCATAACCAATCTAAAGATGAACCAACTACGAAATCGTTTGACGATGATGCTAAGAGTAAAGGTATAGATATTAGTAAAAATCATAACCACTCTAAAGATAAACCTACCACTAAGCCATCTGATGATGATATCAAGAGTGAAGATCTAGATATAAGTCAAGATCATAACCAATCTAAAGATGAACCAACTACGAAATCGTTTGACGATGATGCTAAGAGTAAAGGTATAGATATTAGTAAAGATAAAACTACCACGAAGCCATCTGATGATCATATCAAGAGTGAAGATATAGATATTAGTCAAGATCATAACCAATCTAAAGATAATCCAACCACGAAATCGTTTGATGATGATGCTAAGAGTAAAGATCATAACCACTCTAAAGATAAACCTACCACGAAACCATCTGATATTGATGCTATGAGTAAAGATATAGATATTAGTCAAGATCTCAACCAAACTATAGATAAACCAATTGAAAATACTTTAAATAGCACGAAACCGTCTGATGATGACGTGAAGAGCAAAAATATAGATATAAGTCAAGATCGTAACAATTCGAAAAAAAAAGTAAGTAATGCTTTAAATAAGACAAAACGAAGTGCAATCGACAATATCAAAGCACAGACAAAAAATAAAGTGTGCACTGTAAAATTAACTGATATTCTTTTGGATGGTAGTATGAAACTGACATTTAATAATGCAGACGCAACTTTTGTAAAAGCTGTTTATGATAAAGCCAATAAATCGAAAAAACTAAACAACAAAAAAGATAATCGTAAAAATAGAGCCAACAGTTTGAATTTAAATGACGTTTTTGCACTAAAGACTGAAGGCACTACATCCAAAATGAATGACACTGTTACGTCTTGTAAAAGCATGGGATCTGATCTATTGAATAATAGCTGTAACAGTGTTTTGAGAAATGAAACAAAAAACGGTTACAATAAAACCAATAGAAGACGATTCTCAGTCACTGCTATCCAAAAAAATAAAGAAAAACCAATAAATAATCAAAAATCAGAATCTTATGCTACTTCTATGTCTAAAAAGGATAATAATTCTACAAATGTGCTATCTCATGACAAATTTATCGAGGAAAAAGATGACGATCGGGATGATACTGTTGTGGGTAATCCTGAAAATGAGATTCCAGATATGGATTCGGAGCTCTCATTGGAAATCAATAACGATTCATTATTAATTAAAAACTGTATTGACAAGAAAAATATTCAAGATGAAAACTTATGCGATGAGTTAGTGGAAAATAAAGAAAATGTCAATATAGAGAATAGTCATACCGAAATATCCAGTGCTCCTAATTCTGAGCTAAATATCGACTTTACAGAAAATATGTTTACAGGTTCTTCGGCTATTATCACCGTTAACAATTCCAATACAAATGTTAACACCGGGGTCGATAATGGACAAGAAATTGCTTGTATTCTAAAATCTATCGATGATATTATCTATGACGACAAACCAGAAATTGAACAAGTTAACCCTATGTTAGATCAAAATGAAAGTTTAGAAGAGATTAACCCAGTTAAAAAGGATTTAAATAGGTTTAACACATGTGACAATAAGGAGTTTAACCAAAATAAAGAGGTTGAAATTGCAATTTTAACCAAAAACGATGAAATTAGTAAATCGCAAGTCTGCTCTAAAGAACAACCTGAACTCTCTATAAACAATGAAATCGTGAATGCAGATAAGAAAATGCTTAATCGCAATATTAAGGAAGCTGACGATGCAGTAGGACCATTACAAAACTTACCAGAACCTGTTAAAATTAACGGATTTCATTCTTCCGATGACTGCTCTCCCGATTTTAGTGATGGAGAATTCAATGTTGAAACGTCGTCTGTAAATTCAGAGGATAGTGAACCTCTTTCCAAAGTTAGACATAAATTGCGATTGAAAAATCGTCATAAAAAGAATATAGATGTAAACTATCCGGAATTCATTAAATATATGGAATTGCGTAAAGACGCTCTTATGGATGATCATCCAGAGTTGAGTCAAGAAGAACTAGTCGACTATATGCACAAAGCGTGGCTATACGAGCAAAACTCAAAGTCAGATTATATGAAGACTGACGACATCGAACGGTCTGGTCTAGTGAAAGGGTTAAATGATGACTTGAGGCAAAAATCTATTAGAAACAGTTTCCGTGAGAACAAGAAACGTAGAAACAAACAGAAAGATGAAGATTCACTGTCTATTAATTCCGACATTACAAGCAAAGAAAGTAGTCCAGAAAGAAAACATTTAGTGAAATCGGAAGATACTAAATCCATGAGTTGCGATATCAGTGACAGATCGTTACGACGTAAGCGTTGTATTAAAACATTAGATAAGACATTAAAAACGCAAATTATTCCAGAATACGTCGCTTCAGGTATGCCACCTGTACCTGATAATCAAATTATAAGTAGTGATGCCAAAGATACTGAACATGAACAAGAGCTGATTGCAATAAAGAAAACTCAGCTTTCAAGCAGTAATGATTGTACTACCCAAAGATATTTTGAGATATTCAATCATGTTGAAGGTAAACATAAAGATAAAAATGAGAAGAAATCCGAGGGGGAGGTCAAAATTAAAGAAGAATTTGACCCTGACGCAGTTTCTATCAAATCGGATGATATTGAAGTATCACTGTCGAAACCTAAGCAACGCAGATATGAAAAACAAGTCAACAAAGATGATCCAGAATTTATCAAATATTTAGAGTTAAGACAAGACGAACTAATAGATGAAAATCCACAACTGTCTCAGGATGAAATCATATCATATTTATACAAGACGTGGCTATACGAAGAGGGTACGAAATCAGACATAAAGAAGTCAGATGACATTGAACAAGCTAGTTTAGTGAAGGGGTTGAACCCTGAGGCTACGCAACCAAAAAAAGTAAGGAGAAAGATTAAAAACGAAAAAGAACCAATAATAGATGACGATGTGGTACCTAAAGA
Organism: Eudonia lacustrata; assembly: GCA_947562085.1. Taxonomy (NCBI): domain Eukaryota; kingdom Metazoa; phylum Arthropoda; class Insecta; order Lepidoptera; family Crambidae; genus Eudonia; species Eudonia lacustrata. The sequence goes on along the minus strand of OX387330.1, from coordinate 4,030,318 downwards.
TAAGCCAAAGCGTAAAACGTCACAACCCTATTATATTGAAGATGAACTGTCAGATACAGAAGACATAGAAATGTTCGATATTTTCAAATCTAAACAACTGCTTCAGAACAATGAAGCTCTAGATGTTGTTGATACAGGTGATGAAATAGATGAAGTAGAATTGTATTTCTCTGAGTTGACTAAACAAAAGCCGAACATATTCAAAGGTTTGGTACGAGAAAAAGTCTGCGAGATATGTGAGAGCACAAGTAATCTAGTCAAATGTAAAGGATGCAGTTGTATGTTCCACGTGGATTGTGTTAAGAAACAGCTCGAGGTTAAGGTTGAAGTTCCAGTTCCTGCAAGAGGTAGAAAGAAGAAGAAGAAACCAGGTCGCAAGCCAAAGAACTTAGATGAGTCGGAGAGTCAAAGCGACGAAAAATCGCAAGATCTTTCCGAGGAAAACAATGTTTCGATTGATAACTTGGAGCCAGAATCACGAACAGTGGACGCTGAAGATTTTGAATCGGTTCTAGAGGTTAAAATGAAAGAGTTGATTCCGATTATCGAGATATACGACTCTTACTCCAGCGACGACGGTCTAGATTGGAACGATTCTGTCGCCGGCAAATGCGAGATCGTCGACGTAGTATTGAAGCCAAAATCTGAGCCGGTCGACTATTCCGACTTCAAATGCAACAACTGTATTAAGTACGATCTACCAGCATGTTTTGTATGCAAATATGTTATATCGAAAACCGGTGTGGAGTACCGACAAAGATGTCAAACGGCCCATTGTAACACTTATTATCATATGGAGTGCTTAGATCATTGGCCTCAAACGCAGTTTAACGCTGGGGAACTGTCGAAGATAAGTAACAAGCCAGACGAGCGGTTTGAGGATTTCATGTGCCCGAGACATGTTTGTCATACGTGCGTCTGCGATGACCCTAGGGGTTGCAAGACGCGGTTTAGTGGGGACAAGTTGGCGCGCTGCGTTCGATGCCCGGCTACATACCATTCGTTCACTAAATGCTTGCCGGCGGGATCGCAGATACTGACGGGATCGCATATCGTGTGCCCGAGGCATTATGAAAACAGGTATTTTAGATTACTTTATTATTTGTTTTAAAAATTTAATTTAATTTAAAACGCCTCGTCGGCCGATTGGTAAAGCGCTCACCCGAAGGTCCCGGGTTCAATTCCCAGGTCGGGCAAAGTGTGTTTCGGATTTATTCGGTGCATAGCCCGGGTTTGTGATCACCAACCCGCATTTGGCAAGCATGGTGATTAAGCTAATACTCATCAATTGTACTGATGATTTGATTTTACTTTTCTTTTTAATTTGAATACAATGTACCTAATTAAAAAATACAGTGATATTGAGATAATAAACTTAGTACTTGCTATATAAAATTAATTCCCTATCTAATCTATACTAATATTATAAAGTTGAAGAGTTTGTTTGTTTGTTTGTTTGGTTGAACGCGCTAATTTCAGGAACTACTGGTTCGAATTAATAAAATATTTTGGGGTTGAATAGTCCATTTATTGAGGAAGGCTATAGGCTATATTACATCACGCTATGACTAATAGAACGCGGGTTAATATCAATCTAAATTTAATATATTTTTATCCTGTATTGCATATGAATATGTGAGAAGGTCACATAAATATTGTTCATGCTGTCTTTCGAAAACGGGCCAACGGCTTAATGTGCCTTGTGAGGCACAGAGGAGCTCTAGGTATTTTTAATTTAGTTACCTCTTCGGTGACCTGGCGTTGCCAAAGTTGTTTTACAGGAAGTAATACTTACACTTATTTGCAAAAGAGTTCTTATGCAAAAATATTTCATAACATTATTTTTCCTTTAGTTGATGGCTTCGTGCGATTAGCACATTTAGCCAGTGTCAAAGTAATTTTTCTTACAAGTAATAGGTATACAATATTTCCTTCCTGTATGATGATGATAATAGAAATAAGAAGTGAGAAATGATAAACCCCTTAACCCCTCAAGTATATAAGTATATAAGTAAATATGTAGGGCTTTACTAAATCCTCGGGCGGACTTGTTGAGAGAATTTGAAAAGTGACGTTGCACTGTTTTGTTTCATTTGCAAACACTCATGCACACTCATGAACACTTAACGGTTAATAATCCACCATTATTTCACATTAATATTCAACATAACACAAATTTTAGAAAATAAAACCAAACAGCAGACATGACTCTTCACATTCCCGCCAAGAAGTCCCATTTCATAACTTAACATACAACTTAAGTTTTTAATATAATGGTAATAGTTTTCATTTTTAGAAAAGATGTTTCATGCGAGATTTTTTAGTTTTAAACAAAAAGAGTTTGATATACTTTACCTTTTTCCTCTTCAGGCCGGGCAAAGTCCCTTGCCACGTGAACACTGGTTGGTGCTTCATCTGCGCTCTGGGCGGTTCGCTGATATGCTGCGAGTATTGCCCCACTTCTTTCCACGCCGAGTGCCTTAACATAAAGCCGCCTGAGGGTACGTTTTTTTTATTATTTATTTCTTTACACACTTACGTCTATTTAAAATTGAAAATCATTTATTCAGTTTGGGCTACAAGGAGCTCTTATTAATCGGTGTGTAAGTCTACACAGGGCGGGAGACCTTCTACTGAGAAGAACCGGCAAGACACTTAGCAAGGGCATAAAGGAAGAAATGAAATTTTCATTTCTCCCTTTTACAGCGTCATATATTGGAAAATGTCCTCGCAATCATTGAAGGACACTTTCCATCATAAATCAACATACAAAATATATAAAACTTATCTTTTCACACTAGGACGAGCCTCACTTGTGGCAAACCAAAGGAGAAAGTAGAAGCCGAATCTACTCGCCTTTATCTTACACACTGATCTTTTTTAAATAAAAATAATGATTTATTTACAGACAATGTTTGGTTGTAGTCTTTTGCAGGAAATCCGTGGATCCGTGGTCACTGGAAAATTGATTCGATTAAAGTGTTTTATGTTTAGCACTGTGTGTTGAGTGAACTCTATTGCTGGGTAATAAATACCATTTTAAATACTCCTTATTTTCTTTATAGGTGGATATATGTGCGAAGATTGCGAGACAGGTCGTTTGCCGCTGTATGGCGAAATGGTGTGGGTCAAGCTAGGACATTATAGGTAAGAATTAGTAAAATTACTTGTTAGAAATGTACTTTAACCACAGAGTAGAATCAGAGCGGCCATGAAGTGATGATAAAATAAATAAATAACGTTCATCATCATCAGCTCATTTTTATGTCCTCACTGCTGGAGCACGAGCCTTCCATGGTTGTATAGGGTGAACGGGCCATAAATCACCACGCGGGCCCTCTGCGGGTTGGTGGTTGTTAACGACTGCTAGTGCAGCCGGGACCAACGGCTTTTCGTGCCTTCCGAAACACGGAGGAGCTCGAGATGATACATTTTTGGTCACCCATCCGACGACCGGCCTTTGCGAAGGTTGCTTTACCTCGGCACTCGCCGACCGAGCGCGTTAACCATTGCGCCATCGACCTCCACAAATAATGTTAGTAAAAGTAAATAGGAAAATGTTGATAGCGTGAAAAATGAGACGGTGTTACAGAGACTCGACGAGAAACTAGAAGTTCTCGATACGATAAAGCAGCAGCGGAAACTCCAATATCTTGGCCACATAGTGCGCAACAAAAAGTACGCCCTTCTCCAACTTGTCATCCAGGGCAAGATACAAGGACGCCGCAGACCTGGCAAACGTAAAACCTCATGGCTCAAAAACCTCAGACAGTAGTACGCACTGAGTACAAGAGCCTTGTTCCGAGCGGCAACTGACAAGGTCAGGATTGCCTTGGTGATCGCCAATCTCCGGCAGGGGACGGCACCATAAGAAGAAGAAATGTAAATAGTCTATAACTGTCCTCTGTCCTTCATCATTGAAATTGAGTCATCGCTACAAATTATGGATAATATCACAAACCCGGGTTATGCATCCAAAAATCCGAAACATACTTTGCCCGACCTGAGAATTGACCCTATGACCTTCGGGTATCGGGTTGAGCCCTTTGCCAGTCGGCCGACGAGGCGTTCGAATAAATAATAAATGAATATGATTATCGGCGTGAAACAACAGCACTCGTTGCTGTTGTGTTTCGTCCGGTTAGTGAAAGTACCGGAGGCCCATCTCTCACCCCTCCCCCCTCCCAATTCCTACTCCCTCCTCAAGATCCAACTCCTTCCTCAAGGTTGGCAACGCATCCGCGATTACTTTGGTTTTGCGGGTGTCCATGGGCGGCGGTGATTGCTTTCCATCAGGTGACCCGCCTGCTCGTTTGCGTCCTTTTAACATTAAAAAAAAACAAAAAAAAAATGAGATAAAATTTTACTAAAAAAATCAACTTGTCGGGAAACTCATTCACAATGCTATAGTTACAGGATAAAATTTTACATTAAAAATTAACCAATCTCAAGAAGAAGTTTATCTTGAAATAAAAGCATTGTGAATGCGTATATTCAAACAATATAAAAAGTAATAAATGAATTCATTTAGATGGTGGCCCGGAATGGTGCTCCACCCCTCAGAGGTCCCCGAGAACATATTGGCTGTGAAGCATTCTCCCGGCGAGTTCGTGGTCCGATTTTTCGGCCAATACGACCACTACTGGGTCAACAGAGGGCGCGTCTTCCCCTTCCAAGAGGGTAAGATTTTAGCACCTTTTTTGTACTTATACCGATTCGGTTGGATTGAAGAATCGGTACCGATACCTCGATGCCGATTCTTCAATGAGTACCGGTATAGTACCTCAAAAATACCGGCACCTAGCTGCGACGTTGCCAGTCTGTTTGTCACATGATTTGTAGTGTAAACTACACACACACTGCGGCCGCGCGAAATTAACGTAAACAGGCAAACTAAACGAGACGAAAGCGCAACGGCTGCAGTTAGCCAATCCAAATGCCACTCATTTATCTATTTATCAGGTACCCATATTAGTACCTGTATAATCTATATACAATATCGGTTTTTTACAATACTACTTACTGGTACTCATCGGTTAGTCTGTATTATGAATATCGGTTTCAAATCGTTACCGGTACTTTTTTAAAGTCAAAGGTGCCGATTATTGAAAATACCGGTATTCCAAGCACTGGTTTGTATGAACTTACCTTACACACGCCTGCGCACCACACTACCACAAACTGTCAATTTTCCTCAATAGATTTTGAACATTAGTATATACTAGCCGTCACTCGCCCGCTTCGCTGTGCGAATATAATGGATCAATGAATGCTAATCAAAATAATTATTACATTTACCAACATCATTATATAGCCTATCATTTACACAATCGCATGTTCTTACTACAAACAAATTTTCATCAAGTTATAAAGGACATACAGACAAACAGACAGACAGATTGACAGACAAAAATTTCAAAAATCGTAGAATTGGTGTCATAAAACGAATATTTATCTCATAATTTGTCAGAAAAGTTGCATGTACAGACAGAGCCTACAGATTTATATAGTAGTATAGATCGCGCATGGGCAAGTTTTGACCATATTTTTCACAAATCAGCCATATACGAACGTATGGAATGAAACAAATGACTATATTCTACTTACGCAATTCAAAAATATTATGATTACCGAATGGTTTACCAACATCATAATAGCCTATCATTTACACAATCTCATGTTCTTACTGCATACAAATTTTAAGGGTAAACTTTTTCTTTATTTTTTCCTTTTTTTATAGCCTATCTTTTGCACAATCGCATGTTCTTACTACGTACAAATTTTCATCAAGATTGGTCAAGCCATTCTTGAGTTAAAAGTGGACATACAGACAGACAAAAATTTCAAATATCGTAGAATGGATGTCAGTGAGTCATAAAATGAATATTTTATCCCAAAATTTGTCAGAGAAATTTCAAGTACACACAGAGCCTACAGATTTCATCTATTGAAGAAATTTTAGTTTTTTATAGGTTGATGTGCAGGCGTCCGTCGGTACAACAGACTTATGTTACAAACGGTATTTCAATTGCAGGTGACTCCGGAAAGGTGTCAAGTCAGAAATCAAAGATAGACGCTGCGTTCACAACAGCAATGGAGCATGCGCAAAGGGCGTGCGAGATATTGAAATGTAAGCCTTTTTTTATTCTTAGTTGATGGCTTCGCGCGGTTAACACCGTATATTGTATAAATAGACAATATTTTTATGTTAATATGATGATGAAGATGAATGCTAATAGAAATAACAAAAATAAAATAACAAAACATTCTTTTTTGATAAATGCTTGCAAACAGTAACAGAATAACATTATACATTTTTAAACTTTCGCGTTCCATAATTAAACAAATTTAAACGGGGATTAACGCAAACTAATTAGTAAAAAAGGTATGATACCTTTCCTACCTCCGGCTTGTAACATTACTGTAGAAGAGCGTCAAGCAATTGGTTCTCCAACTTACGATCTTGCAAAACACGTTGCGTCAGTATTACAGCCACTTGTGGGTAAAACGCCGTCTTTCGTAAAGGATTCACGTCACTTCGTCCAAATTATAAAAAAACCTAATATTGGAACCAGATGACATTATGGTGAGTTTTGACGTCGAGTCGCTATTCACCAACGTTCCGATAAAGGAGTGTTTGGACGTAGTCAGGGAGAAATTAATGGATAACGAAATGCCACGCAATTATGTTGATCTGCTTGAACACTGTTTAGCCGGCAACTACTTTCTTTTCCAAGGTCAATATTACCTACAGATTGATGGTGTCGCAATGGGAAGCCCAGTCGCCCCGGTACTTGCCAATATCTGGATGGAACACTTTGAAGAGAAGGCACTGAGTCTCGGTCAAAAGACCATTCGACTTTGGAAAAGATATGTTGATGACATTTTCAGTATCGTCAAAGGTAGTAAACAAGAAGTAGATCAATGGGTTCAACATCTCAACTCCTTTCACCCGAATATAAAGTTCACATACGAGATGGAGGCGAACAGGTCGTTGTCTTTTTTGGATGTGAAGATGACCGTGACATCCAACGGGTCCTTGTCCTACTGTGTCTACCGAAAGCCCACGCACACGGACAGATACTTATCGTGATGACGTCACTAAGAAACAGAGCTTTTGACCTCTGTGACCCTGAACATTTGGAGCGTGAGCTGGATCATGTTCAGGAGGTACTCAGGAAAAACGGATATCGAGTTAGTGGAAAACGGAAACAGCCCACAAAAAGTTGCAAGCATCCCGAAGTTGGTAGGCAACCAGCCTACATGCCTTATGTCAAAGGAGTGACAGACAAGATCGGCCATATATTACGGGAGTACTCCATACCGACAATATATACTCCTGGCATAAAGGTAAATAACATTGTGGGCACTTCGAAGGATGTCTTGCCACTTCAAACACCAGGCGTATACAAGATAGACTGCAGCTGTGGTAGTTCCTACATAGGTCAAACAAAGCGGATTATACATGAGCGGGTCAAAGGACATATCGCAGCTGTAAAGAACAGGCAGTCTAATAAATCAGAGATTGCAGAACATCTACTTGAAAGAAGCACAAATCACTGGATTGAATTTTACCGTACGCAAGTCCTCTCCACAGATCGCCACTTTTATTCAAGAGTAGTGCGTGAAGCGATTGAAATAAAGAGGCACCCTAATAATTTCAATCGGGAAGACGGCCATAAACTATCTTCAGCGTGGAATCCAGTATTTGCAAAAAGACATCCTCGTTTTTCTTCGCAGTCGGTAAACAACCAGAATAAGGCTTGTATACGTAATAGGGACACCGTTAGTGTTGTGTGTGGCGGTAGTTGGCAAAATAATGTGACGGTGGATAAAGACTCTGCCGCGCAAACGGAGGCGCAACATCGCGACAGCAGTCCGCCCGTGACCACGGCCGTTGTAACTCGGTCGAAACGTCGGGTATAAAGAAGGTATGATACCTTTTTTACTAATTAGTTTGCGTTAATCCCCGTTTAAATTTGTAGAATAACATTAGACAAGAAAATAGTGATAAACATAAGCATAATTTTGAAATGAGACTTGAGAAACGATATGGGGGGTATACAACGTGTAACAGAAAGGTGTGGTCAAAATGAAAAGATCCAGAGTGTATCCGATCTAGATGTTGTATGCAGAGTTACTAATTCATAATTATTAACTTTAATGTGTTATGCAATTTTTAATTTAATAATTCTATTGTGACGTCACATGAAAATAAACAAGTCTCAGCCCTAGTGATTTAGTAACCTCTGTGTACTTACATTTATGATCACTGCTGCTTGCTTAGGGATGATTCTCATTAGAGCGGGGCGTGCCCGGGGCGGGCTGTGTACGTGGTCCGGACGGGGCATGGATTTGAAACGTTACATACATTTTGTATGGAGTAATTTATATTACACCGTGCATGATCCGTGTCACGTCCGGGCCCGCTTGACGCTCGTCTACACCACAATTGCTGCACGGTCCCGCCCCGCCCTCTCCACGTCCCGTCGTAATGCGAACACTATTCCGTGCTGTGTACGGGCAGTGAGCGACGAATGTTTAGTGATGATCCCTCACTTTACGTTTACGTTCTATTTGTTTCACCGATTGCCGATAATGAATGATGAAAAATTAATAGAACTTGTCCGAAAGTATCCTGAGTTGCATGACATGTCACATCAAAAATACATGGATACAAAGAGGAAGGATTTATTTATATAAATAAGAAAAATAAAGAACATTGAGCATATTATTACACCTTCATTACCTATTTTTCTTTTGCAATCATATTGTAACACGCTTTTATGTAAGTATATAAAAAAAATCTTATTATCAGGTTTCAATAATTTTTAACTTTTTTTTTTAGTTCTTTTTTTATTGTAAATAAATCGTACAAGCGAGATTTGTTAAAATAGTAAATATTGGTTACGAAAACCCCATTTCAGCGAATTTGGCTTTGATAATGTAATCAGCCATCTCCAGTAAAGAAAACTCCATTATTATAAAATCACAGTAATTGGTAATTATTCACATCATTACGCTAGATATGAGCGCCGATGGGTAAAAGGCCGGCGGCGGCGCGCCGACTTTTTTGGGTCGGCGGCGGCAGCGCCGTCGGCGGCAGCGCCGTCGGCGGCGTGACCTTCAAATGTTTTTTTTTTTAATTTATTGACAGGAAATAATAAAAATACATAATTTATCGATCAGAAATACTTGTTTTTATTAGTATATTAAAAACGCACATAAGAAAACAAAATTAAAACTAGAAAAATCACAGTTATCATAAAATCTTAACATCAAATTACCAATTAACACTTAAACAAACTGTAGCCAAAAAAATATAATGTAACGTAGGTAGGTAATAACAAAATATATAAATATTTGATAAAAAGATATAAAGCACATATTTTTATCTTAAAAACATTAAAAATAGAAGTAGTCTTTAAAAGTATCGTTGAAACCATTAAATTATTCTTGGCTCTCTGAGATCATGCAAAATCAAATCACATTTTTAACCTAAACAGTCTAATCAGGTAGGTAGGTATTGTCTAAAATTACTAAATCAGTGCCTATTTAACAAATTAAAATCAAAATAGTTTTAATTGTTGATTCCCAAAAAAGGCGATCGCTCGGATCCGTCCTATTACAGGCCTATAGCTATCCCCTCTTTGCTCTCCAAAGGAATGGAGTCCATTACAACCTGCCAGCTCTTGAGGTACCTAGAAGAGAATCTGAACTAAGCGATCGCCAGTACGGTTTTCGCCGTGGTCGTTCGGCTGGTGATCTTTTAGTGTACCTCACTTACCGATGGGTGGAGGCAGTCGAGAGGAAAGGGGAGGCGCTGGCAGTTGCTTGGACATAGCGAAAGCCTTCGACAGGGTATGGCACAGGGCTCTTCTCTCTAAACTTCCATCATACGAGCTCCCTGAGAAATTGTGTGCGTGGGTCGCCAGCTTTCTTTCTGACATGTTGCTTAATAATAGCATTCATTGCTATGCAGACGACAGTACTGGGGATACGCTTTACACCGGAGTCATCGAGAACCGGAATAAACTTGTGACTGACACTGAGACGATGTTAAGTCATGTCTCGAAATAGGGCCGATTAATCTAGTCCATTTTAACTCTTCCAAAACACAAGTTTGCGTGTTTGTTTACCGTCAAAAAACATCCCTTCGTCGTATCTCTAAACTTTGAAGGAGCTCCCCTTGATACCAAACCGACCATTGGAATCCTTGGCGTCGATATTTCGAGTGACGTTCAGTTTCGCGGTCATTTGGAAGGTAAAAGCTAAATTAGCTTCGAAAAAGCTGGGTGTGCTCAATAGAGCGGAACAGTATTTCACGCCGACCCATCGCTTACAGCTTTACAAAGCACAGGTCAGGCCTCATATGAATACTGTTCCCATCTTTGGGCTGGAGCGCCCCAGTACCACATCCTCCCATTTGACCGCATTCAACGCAAAGCTGCTCGAATTGTCGACGATGTGGTAACCTCTGGTCGGCTCGATCCACTGGCCCTTCGGAGACACGTTGCGTCTTTCTGTATATTGAGAGGAATGCTCTGAGGAATTGTTCGGTTTGATCCTTGCCGCTGATTTCCTTCACCGCACTACATGCAATCGACTGTCTTTCCATCCACACCATCTTGATGGATGGCGATCTACTACTGTGCGTTTCTCACGTAATTTTTTACCACGAACTACAGTGCTGTAGAACCAGCTCTCAGCGGCGGTATTTCCGGACCATTACGACTTAGGGATCTTCAAGAAACGAGCCTATTCCTTCCTTAAAGGCCGGCAACGCATCTGCGATTCCTTTGGTTTTTCGGGTGTCTATGGGCGGCGGTGATTGCTTCCCATCAGGTGACCCGCCTGCTCGTTTGCCTTCTTCTAATATTAAAAAAAAACCTACTTTTCTAGTGTTAGTTTTACTAGGAGATGCAAAAATCAGTAAGTATTAAATTAAGTAACGTCCACATATTGTTCTCCTTATGACGACGACGCTCCTGGGAGAAGTACCGAATCTTCACACAAAATCAGTTTATAAAAACTCGATAAATATAAAAAAAATGTAATAACGATCGATCAGATGCTTAACACGGTATTGTTCTGGCGTGCGTGGCCATTTTGGCGCAAACGTGTAACGCGTCCTAACTACGAGTCCGTTCGCTGTTTCACACTGATTCATAGTCGGCGCGCCGTTGCCTTTTCGCGGCGGCGGCGGCGCGGGGGAATTGGCGGCGGCGGCGGCGTGCCGGCGCGGCGCTCATATCTACGCTACATTGAAGCTACCGTGGCGGCTTATAACCCGTTCAACACATGGTGTAATATAAATTGTGCAGCACGGACGGGCCCCGGCCCGTCCCCGCCCCGGCCTTGGCCCGCCCCGGGCACGGCCCGCTCTAATGAGAATCATCCCTTGTGCGCGCCTGATTCGCATCACTTCACAAATATAAATATTTCATTAAGGCGACGCACCGTTAAACAATAAATCTCATACGGAGCGTTTGCGCCCCGTCATCATCATTTAGTGGCCATCTTCATACTGAAGTTTGGAGATCAGTATACAAAATTTACTGCGATCCCATACAGCTTGTTTTAATTGGCGATAACTAAGTCCAGTCCACTTTTTGATATCGTCCAGCCATTTGCGTCGCGGACGTCCCGGAGCTCTCTTTCCCGGAATTTTGCCTTCGAGGATTAGCCGTGGGAACTCGTATATGAATCCTCTTTGTATGTGTCCGAAAAAGGCGACCTTGCGTCACATCAGCTCTCTTCTGCAGTTGGCCTTCTCAAGTACCTTGGTGTTTGAGGTGAAACTAGTCCTTGGTATTTTGAATATCTTGCGTAAAGTCCACATCTCAAACGCTTGCAACCGGTCACATATTTCTTTCAGCAAGACCCACGTTTCGCAGCCATATAAGAGCGTAGACCAAACGTAGCATCTCATAATGCGTTGTCTTTTACAACATTTTATTTTGGGATCGCACAGGACTTTAGACATTTTGTGAAAAGCAGCTTTAGCTTGACCAATTCTACATTTCACCTCTTCTAGGTGGTTCAAGTCAGCCCCCCAAGTTGCGCCCCGTACCATAAGAAAAACTGTTTTTTTTCCTTCAAATTAAAACTACAAATTATTTAAAAAAAAATGAACTACAATATTGAAGTGTGTGTTAAGACTAATCTACTAAAAAAATTTAGATGCTTGAATTGGTTTGGTTAGCCTGTAAAATGCAAATCTATGTTTTAAAAGAGGTTACTTTGATATTTTTTTCTCTGTTATAAAAGTTGACAAATCGTGTTTCTGCAACTAGCAAAATGAAGTCAATTAAATGAAAAATCATGTCATCAAATATCACTTTCATATGTTTTGTAATTGTTGGGAAAAATCAAGATCCCCGCCACGTAAATTTCCAATGCGTTCGCCTTAGCCATTGTACACATATTAAAGTTAATAATTATATCTTAATAATCTTGGCAGTAGGACCAATGTGGGTCACCACGCCACCATGAATAGATTACAGCGGCAATATAACCATCTTTGCAAGCATCTTAACACTGACATCTTCGCAGACAAACCACAGAAATTCAAGCGTCAAATACTGCAGTCCCTTGAAGTAACGCCTAATAATTATTGAACAGTTGTAATAAATTGTATTTTTTAATTTTGTAATTTGTTGCAATAATATTTGCGTAAAATCATATATAAGTAGGTTATCATAAATTGTATTTATTTTTTCTTTAATTGTATACTTGTTTTGAATAATTATAGTATTTAAATAGTATATTTTAGTCCACATTGCATGCCGTGGGGCAGCCTATAAGTGAGATGACATTTAGCTTAAGTCCTTTTTTGTACAAAAACAACTTTATTTTAATTTAGTGTTAATTTTGTTGGTTGTCCTATTAAATAAAATAAATAAATAAACAACACACACAAATTCTAGATGGGATACACTTTGGATCTTTTCATTTTGACCACACCTTTCTGTTACATGTTGTATAATGATATTAGCCTAAGAACTTTCCGATATTTTTATAAAAAACTCAATAACAGGCCAAATTTTTGTAAACGGCCATTAAATATAATTATAAGAGACTATATTTTAGAATCCAACAAAATCTCGCATTGGAAGGTATCGAAAAAAAGTTATACCCCGAAAATGGAGCAATTTTACAGCAAATATGCTATCACCGGTTTTATCGTGAAAAAGTGTTTATGTTCACCTTATGTAAGCACCAAAGTTGAAATCCATAAAGATATACGACGGGAAACTAATAGTTTAGGAAGAAGTTGGTTGTTTCACTAACTGCACAATGTACTCTAAGAAAATAATAATAGCAGATTTTTTATTATCATTATATATTTAAATTGGATTTAGTACATTACGTGTTAATGGAAGCAAATGGAACAAAAGTAATTAAAAACTGATCTGATAGCATTTTTAACATAGGTGTAATGCCACTTTCGAGTTTACGTAGAGTTTTTTTAAGTTTATTTGTTTTTCATTTATATTTATAGGAGGATTATTAAATTTTACGAAAGATAACTGATAAAGGTATTCAAATGTAAAGCAAATAATATTTATACCATTTTTGCCCATTTTTTATAGATGTTATAAAGCTTTGTATTTGTTTTTTTTTAATGTCGCTCACACAAATATTGGTAGATTACTAATGAATAATTGAAGAAACTAGATAATCTAATGTTTTATGTTAAGAAAATACAGAAATAGAATTATTGTTGAGTCTCCATACAGCGAATTAGTTTGGCTCTCAGGCTATATACCCTCCCATATAACTCCAACCCCTTGACTAATCTCAGTAAAGATGCGGGGCTTCGAGATATTATAGAATTTGAAAAGTGACGTTGCACTGTTTTGTTTCGTTTGCCGGGAAACTTTTTAGCAACTGTCAAAACGATATTTTTCAGTATAAATTGTATGGGAATGGAAACTATGACGTCACTATTTTGTTTCGTCATTTGAGTGTTTATTAAAAACTTTTCAGGTTACAGAAAAAAACTGTTCCTTGATTTTATTTATACTTTTATAGTGCCTTATAAATAAACAGAGAATACGCTCGGAATAGTTATTCCGTGTTTCATTCCGGTCATGTTAACGTTATTTTCAAATTGAAGTGAAAGAGACAAAACACCGAATAACTATTCGAAGCTTAAACTCGGTTTATTTGTAAGACAATTTACGTTCTGAAATTAATTATTGCTGTTGTCAACATTCCTATTATGCACTTTACTATAATATTTCTAAATTGTGTGTTAGCAGCCGAAAGCAATGAAGTAGAAGACACAGATATCGCTTCGTCCCTCTTGCCCCCTCACTACGTGAAGTTAAAGGTTAACAAGCCAGTGGGCTCGCTCTGCGGGAGGAGGATAGACATAGAGGAGAGCTCGCTTACACAATGCGACTGCAATCCGGACGAAGAGGACCCTTGTGGACCTTATTCGCAGTGCCTTAACAGGTAATTTATTTTTTTCCTAATTTTTCTTATACATAAAGTCAAAGGGATATGAGCTCGATGACGCAGTGTTTAACGCGTCTAGTCTGCGAGTGCTGACGTTAAGCAATTTTCGCAAAGGCCGGTCATCGGGTGGGTGACCAAAAATGATCATCTCGAGCTCCTCCGTGCTTCGGAGGCACGTTGCAGCCGTTGTTGATCTTGGGTCCCGGCTGCATTAGTAGTCTTTAATAACCACCAATCCGCACTGGGCCCGCGTGGTGGTTTAAAAGCCCGTTCTCCCTATCCATCCATAGGGAAGACTCGTACCCCAGCAGTGGGAACATAAAATGAGCTGATGATGATGATGTTAAAAAAAACTCTGTTTATTAGCAATTCCTTTTGTTCCGTAGGATGCTACTGACGGAGTGCGGGCCGTCTTGCCGCGCGGGCGATCGCTGTAACAACCGATCGTTTGAGAAGCGTCGCTACCCGCGCGTGGCGCCCTACCGAACCCCGCACCGGGGTTGGGGACTTCGAACGTTACAGGATATCAAGGCTGGTAAGATTGAGAAAAAAGAATGAAATTTTTTTTTTTGTTTTTTTTTAAATATTATTTTGTACTGGTATTGGTATGGTATAAGAGCATACGGTCCGCCTAATGGAAAGCCGCCACCGTGGTCCATGGACTCTTGCGACAAGGGTATTAAGGCGTTGTTGACTTTGAAGCTTCAGTTTTTACGCTTCTTTGTTCTTATTTTATCTAGTACCCTTGAAACCGGAACAAAGCAAAGCAAAACTGTTGCTAGGTAGTCGACCATGATGACACCCTTCGCGTCCCAGAAAACTGACGCCATCACCTTTCCAGCTGACAAAATTGCCTTCGCTTTTATTGGGGTCGGTTCATCAGATTTTTTCCATTGTTTGGATTGTTGTTTTGACTCTGGAGTATAGTGGTGGACCCAGGTTTCATCCATTGTCACAAAACTTCACAAAATCATTCGGGTCAGTCTCAAACATCTCCAAACAGTCACGAGAAATCGTAAATCGAATTCGCTTTTGTTCAACTGAAAGCAACTTGGGGACCCACCTAGCAGAAACCTTAGAAAATCCGAGTTTGTGCACAACGATGTTTTGTGTTCGTTCATATGAAATGCCCGAAGTGTCAGCAATATCCCTGATAGTCAATCTGCGGTTTTCCAAGATGAGATCTCACACTTTGCCGAAGTTTTCTACAGCCGTAAACCTCGACGGCCGACCGAAGCGAGGGACATCTTCGATGCTTTCTCGACCACGTTTGAATTCGGCAACCCATTTTTTCACAGTGCTATACGACGGGGCAGATTCCCCTAATGTTGTTGTCGTGTCAACATGGATCTCCTGTGGTGTCAATTTCTTATTACACAAATATTTGCGTTGGAGTTGTCTCACTTGACTCGCCCTAACCTTACGTTACGTGTACCTGACATTCACAGTACCTCACTTATGAGCTTCACGTCTCACTTGCTAAAAATATTTAGTTTGACGTAAACATTATTGCATATTATAATTAGTTATTTATACTAATAGATATTATATTTAATAATATATTACTTATATGTTTATTACTATTTTACTACTATATAATATGTCTTATTTTATGTTCATAATTTAAGTTAGCATAGTTTTATTTGCTGATGAACATGCTGTGTGCATCTTTGAGGAATTATGACGTACCATTGTTTCAGTATTGTTTTGCTTGTTTTGTCATTGTTTCAGTTTTTTTGTATAATCGTTAGATCATGCTTTTGTTGTAATTCTGTTTTGTGTACTTACCTAATAAAATAAAAATATAAAAATAAAATATACATTTTACAGGAACGTTCGTCATAGAGTACGTCGGCGAGCTGCTAGACGAGGAAGAGTTCCGCAGACGGATGAACAGGAAACACGAGATACGGGACGAGAACTTCTACTTCCTCACGCTGGACAAGGAGCGGATGATCGACGCCGGGCCCAAGGGGAACCTGGCTAGGTGAGTTGTCTTTATCATTATGGTTCTATATAATTTTACGCAAAATTTGTTGCAAGCAAACTATAATTTGAAAAAAGTGTAGAAAAACTTCCACGAGTATTGTATTGATGACGTAGTTGTCGACATTGAATAAGGGCCTGTTTCACAATGTCTGATTAGTAGATACTTGGCAGTTAAAGTGAAGGTTTTGTATGGACTATCTGTCAAGTAAACGCTAATAGGAACTTGTAGATGGTGAAAGAGGCCCTAAGGCTCTTTTGGCTTACAAAGTAAGAATAGATAGTGTTGACAAGTTACGGCCGGCGAGTTGGATGTAGCCACGAAGCACAAAAGTATTGCATCTGGCCCGCTATGTCATGGGGTACGGGATTCGAACATCCTGCTCGTAGAATTTTTTGTTGATATCTCGTCACTTGCAGGTTCAATTGCTTTAGTAAAAAATTTTGTGTAACAGTCATATTCTTAAAATAGGGCTCTAAATCACCATCACTTAAGTTCAATTGGTTTAACTGACATAAACCAATGAGTGACGATTATTCACGTTGACTCCCTGTGCAATGATGTATTATAAAGGTAGATATGTTATATGCATACAAAATAACTGCAAAAGAGACTCGAGAGAGACAGATTTAATGATATTATAATGACAGTTGCATCATAACAAAAATGAGATATAATATAAAATAATAAATGCTCGTCAAGTGTTACAAAAAAAAAGCATAAATATATTATGATGAGCAGTAAAACAGTGGCAGAAAAGTCGCCGGCTCAGCGTGTGTCACGTGCATGGCGATCCATGGCGCTGATTTTTACACGAAGGCTTACACAGAGTTGTATTTGTAGTTACTATTAGTTGTTGATTCCATTTCAAAAGATTCGTGATAATTTGTGATTTGAACTCCCGCACAGGTTCATGAACCATTGCTGTGAGCCGAACTGTGAAACACAGAAGTGGACGGTGCTAGGAGATGTGAGGGTGGGACTCTTCGCCATCAAGGACATACCGGCCGTAAGTGTTCTACATACGTTGAAATATAATACTTTTTGCAATAATACGCGTAATTTTTCATATTATTTTATCATGTTCGTGACCCCAGCGGGATAACCCCTTCAGATCGGCTTCAAATTTCGCCATGATTTAGTTGATATTATGTTTAAATTTGTTAGCAAATATCAAAATTTGTTGACCAATAGTTATCGAGATATCCCATGTTAAAGGGTATCCCGCTGGGGTCATGCTTGTCAAAATTATTTGACCTAAAACGAGCAGGAACGAGACACGCTACTGATATAGTTTTTGTGCTAAGATTTTGTTGATTCAATTACGAATCCATCAGTGAAAATTCCAGGATTCTACCTTCTGTAATTACCGAGTAATCAAATACCTACTTTTTGTCAAAATTCCTCCGAAAAGTAAGTTCTAGTTGAGGTGTAAGAAAAAAGGCTACATTCATGAAATCTAGGGAAGATTTTGTTGACTCTGAGAGAAAATTTGTTAGACAAAACTGAGAACTCTAGCTACAGTACATCCTGAGATATAACGCTAATATGGTTATCCCGCTGGGGTCACGGTGCTGATACCTAAACATGGTTTTTCCACAGGAATGGAGCAAGTAGCGAGTTTATGACTATAGCCAAGATTTTGTGGGTGTAAAAATCTAACCAGTTCTTTTTTTCAGTTCCTCCTTTTCAGTTTCCTAGGTACAGTATTTTAGGAGAAATTGAAGTTTATAACTTTTTCATACTAAAAGTACGCGTATTAGCCGACAAATTTAAGTTGGTTCTTTAAAAAGACCAAGATGGTGGCCAATTTTAGTTTCATCGGAATCGGCCCCTAAACAAAAAAATTGGCCGCCATCTTTGTCCTTTTAAGGAACCAACTTAATTTGGTCGGCTTATACGCATACTTTTAGTATGAAAAAGTTATAAATTTTAATTTCTCCTAAAATACTGTTAAAATACTAAGGCTAAAATACTCAACTAAGGCACTGGCCTTAGTTGAGGATTTTAGCCTTATCATCACTTAACATCAGGTGAGACAAAGTAAGTGTTCATAACTATTGAAACTATTTTTTTTTACAGAATAGCGAGCTCACCTTCAACTACAATCTGGAATGTACCGGTATTGAGAAGAAGCGATGCATGTGCGGCGCCAAGCGATGTTCCGGGTATATAGGCGCTAAGCCGAAACAGGTAAATGAAATGAAATTAATGAATAATATTTATTCGGAGTATCTATGACGACTTAACATAATGGCCATTTTAAATTTATATAATGCTACCGAAATGGTCATCACTCAGCTTATGACATGACATTGACGTGCTAAGGCGCTGATATTCTGTGGAACCATCTTGATGGATGGCGATCTACTACTGTGCGTTTCTCACGTAATTTTTTACCACGAACTACAGTGCTGTGGAACCAGCTCTCAGCGGCGGTATTTCCGGACCAATACGACTTAAAGATCTTCAAGAAACGAGCCTATTCCTTCCTTAAAGGCCGGCAACGCATCTGTGATTCCTCTGGTTTTGCTGTCCATGGGCGGCGGTGATTGCTTTCCATCAGGTAACCCGCCTGCTCGTTTGCCTCCTTCTAATATAAAAAAACCAGTAATAGAGTATGTGTTCTAATTTATTTAGCATCAACATAACCAGCTTAGTTTATGATTATTTACATATAATTTAACGCAAATTTCGTTGCGATCAAATTACAACTTGAAAAAAGACAAAGTGCTAAAAAAAATCCACGAGCGGGATTCGAACCCGCACCCCGTGACATGCCGGGTCAGGTGCACTACCAACTATGCTATCGTGGCTCATTCCAACACGCCGAAATTAATCAACACTATCTAGGTTTATCTACCTTTACTCTAAGTCAGAGGAGCCCTATTCAATGTCGACAACTACGTCATCAACGTCCGATCTTAATATTTTTACAAATATTGAAAGACTTTTCAACACTGTCTTCTTCTCACCTTATTTTATGTCAGGGTAGTGGTACCAGTGACACAGTTTAGTAAGCATACAGTTGCGTATCGAAGGTACTTTCGCACAGCAAGGGAACCTGCGGGGAAGCGGGCGCTGCGGCGAGTGTCCCACAAACAAGCGCAGTTTGTGGGAGCTACCGTGAAGGGCAGCCACGTTCGCGTACTGCGTATTTTAAACGTTTTTTTAATTTACGTTCAGTGATTCTTATTGATTATAATGGTGCATACACGTTGTTCTGTATACGGTTGTAAGTCGACGTCGAAACACAACAAGAATTTAAAATTTCATAGATTTAGATGACTAAATAGTTTCTTTTTTCTTGTTATTTTATTTATTTTGCCAATTTTTCATTGATTAATAATGAACGTTTTTACAACACATAACTATTATCTAATACAATTACAAAAATCAAATTCTAATTCATCACAAACACTACAATTTCCACTTGTTTTTATTTCGTATATCTACAACAGCCTCCATATATTTTATTAGGCTATTTCTGTGTTTTTTATTCTCAATTATCAATTGAATCGAATTTTTGTTAACGAGACCGTTTATCTTTTGCTCTAGTTCTTGTTTCGCCTTGGAGTTTATTGGGCATTTTGTTATTAGATGTAAGATGGTATCGTTAGCATCTGTATCACATTACACAACGGGCTCTTCTTACTAAATAGTTACTTCGTAACTCTAACTACAACCCAGCGGGTTTTTCTAGTGTAGGTAGGTAGGTATATGTATTCTTTACGGCGCAAGCTCTTGCGCAAAGTGTAATCAGTATGTTTACAACTTATTGGAGTAGTTGGGACGTCGGACACAGAAGGAGTAGGTATTTGTTTAGACAAATACCTACTCCTTCTGTGTCCGACGTCCGACGCACTGTTGTTGGTACTGGTAACCAACAGAAAAAGAGGAGGTTCTATATTAACGATTATTTGATTTTGAATTTTCTGACTACCCTTGCATATCGGCGAACGATCGCGTAGACACCTACGCGGGCGGCGGCATCGCCTCATATCAAAAGCGATGCCCTACTGTATGAAATAGTAATACTGTGCCAGTGTTCGTTAGGGTTGTCACCTTTTTTAGGACGAATAAAGTATTTTTCATTTTGTTAGGTCAAAAATAAAGTACATAGCATAAAAAAGAGTAAGTATTTATTTATTTGTCCTTAAAAACGTATTTTTTGTTGCTCTTTGCGAACATTTAACAAATATTTTGTGGCTGTGGACACCAGTTTATTTAGTCTCATAAGTACTCATAACCAGTAACGAGCCAGTAACAATCAGTTTTACGTAAATATAGTATTTTAGCGTACTTTATTGGTGTCGTAGATTATGAAGTACGCCTACATGAAAAAGGGGACAATACTCTATTTTAAGTACAAGTGGCAACCCTAGATAGGGCCCAATGATGGACATTATTTTAATTTTAATCATTAAATATAGTGGTTGGCCACTGATTTAAGCCTTTTAGTCTTGAGCAACAACTAAATACTGACCACCTGTCCTGTCGTAGCTGTCGTCCCATAAAAAAATCAATTACGAGCAATGTCATTCTTTGGCGATGAAAATGTGTCGAATGGTCTTGAAGTTTCGTACACTGGTGCTACTGTCCTATTATTATCTATCAAATACACCGTTATTTTTTATTGGTTTTGGACCCGCAGGTAGGGTTACCATATCTCCGGATTTGACCTGAGATCTCAGGATTTTTAGGCTCCTGACAGGATTGCGGCCGGATTTTGGAAATCTCAGGATTTTTCGATTTTTCAATAAAGTACCTACTTACCATTTTTGACTTTGTTTCCTAGTAACTGCAAAATATCAGTAACAACATAGGTACTTATTTCCACAGAGTTGCGAATTACGTTTACGACAAAATCTCAGGACTTTTTTATTGAAATCATACTTTTTCTCAGGACTTTTCAATTTTCCATCTGGTATCCCTACCCGCAGGTGGGTAGATCAGACCATGAAACTGAACAACTGTTCCCAAGAAACATAGGTCAAAAACGAGATATTTTTTAACTTTCCCATACAAACGGAACCATGCTCGGTCAATAGAGGCTTTGTATAGAAAAGTTATAAAAATATCTCGTTTTTGACCTATGCTTCTTGAGGAAAGTTGTTCAATTTCATGGTCTGATCTACCCACCTGCGGGTCCAAAACCAATAAAAAATAACGCTGTATATTAATACGTGAAGCAAAAACTTTGTACCTCTTTTTACGAAAATTGCGCGGACGGAGGAGTATGACATTTTGCACATTTATAGTTTATTTAAAGAGAAGGGAGTACAGAATGTTAATATTTTTTTAAAATTATACATAAAAATACCTTAAATCATTAAAACAAACATTACACACACTACCATGTATTTAACACACACGCATATGTATTTGACACACGCATATCCACTACAGCGTCGTCGAAGAAAACGAACAACTGTCGAGCGCTTTACGGAGAAAATGCCGCGTGTCGCCGCGCGTCATTGAAATTTTCAATGACGCCGCGGCATTTAAAGATATTCATATATATATATATATATATATATATATATATATATATATATATATATATATATATTTATATATTTAAATCGTAGACGTTATCTTGCGTCTTTTGATTGTCGATACTTTTTGCGTCTCCCATTTCCAATGGGATTTCAATACGTCTTTGAGTGAATATTATTATTTTATCTGTACATAAACGAGGTGATCGAAAAGAAATTACGTTTAAACATGATAGGGTGATATTCAGTTTTGAAGAATTCTCGGTCATCTTGGAGGTCCGTTCATGATGAAGATCATATAGCACACTGTATATCGTCCAATATATCTCGTCCATTAAACTCACTTTTCGCGTCCGTTCATGACGAAGGTTATATGGCACTCTGTATATCGTCGAATATATCTCGTCCATTATACTCACTTTTCGCGTCCGTTCATGACGAAGGTTATATGACACACTGTATATCGTCGAATATATCTCGTCCATTATACTCACTTTTCGCGTCCGTTCATGACGAAGGATATATGGCACACTGTATATCGTCGAATATATCTCGTCCATTATACTCACTTTTCGCGTCCGTTCATGACGAAGGTTATATGGCACACTGTATATCGTCGAATATATCTCGTCCATTATACTCACTTTTCGCGTCCGTTCATGACGAAGGTTATATGGCACACTGTATATCGTCAAACATATCTTGTCCATTATACTCACTTTTCGCGTCCGTTCACGACGAAGGTTATACGGCACACTGTATATCGTCGATTATACTCACTTTTCGCGTCCGTTCATGACAAAGAATTATCAATGCGTCTGCTGCAGTTACAATCTTCTCGCTTCGTTCGCACGTATCCCGTTCATCTCCACTAAGCTTCCAAGAACCGTCATCCCGCATACCAAACCTTGGATGTCACCTATGTGTACGCCTTAGTCATGGTAAGCATTTTTTATTATTTTAATATTCTTTGATTTTTATACAAGTTGTAGTGGAAAAGTTTTTACAATGGATGGTCTTTGCAGCCTGAGGCTGAAGCTTCTTTGTTAAAACGGTCAAAACTAATTGACTGTTTTTTTTAACTGCCACCAGTTTAAATAGGTATCTACATACTTTTTTTACCTATCAAGATGTACCAGAACAGGCCGCAAATGCGCAAGCTTCGCAGTAGCATATGTTTAAAACCAGATGCCATAGGTTGGCAACGGAATTCGCGAACTTGCAACGCGACAGGGATACGAGGATAACGACAGAGCAATTATACCTATCACGTGGATAGCTAGCTGGAGAATTGCACATGCTGCCTATCCGCGTGATATTCAAAAGTTGTCACCCCACGAGTCTCTGTAGCTTTGCAGGCGCGGCTGGACTCTTTGCTAAACTATAACTTTTTATTCGTCTGCCCCAGAAAAAGAGTGATTACCTACAGCTGTAACTACTGCTCCAATGCATCACCTTAGAAGTAATTCTTTTAAAAGGTTTTTCCGCGTAAATGTCGTGGCAAGTTTTTTAACGAATCTTTAAATAAATTGTAGCACATTTAAAATTTGCAATTATTATTAGCGTTTTAAATGTGCTACAATTTATTTAAAGATTGCTTCAAAAACCTTGCCATAAAAGTTAAGCGGAGAAACCTTTTTGAAGAATTACTCTTAGAAGGTTTGCGATGTAGGTACTCAATTTCTTAATTTAGTAGATTGCGAACCTTTAACATATTCATAAAAACCCCTTATTCATAAAAACTATTTAAGCATTATTTAGTTAACTAATATTTTGTCAACGTCACACAAACGTCATTTTGAATTCGAGAATAGGAGACAAAACAATGATTAACTAAATAATGCTTAAATAGTTTTTATGAATAAGGGGGTAAACATATACTTTTTTTTCTTAACTTATACTTTTTTCCAGGTTGACTCCGAAATTGGCAAGCCAAAAAAAACATTTACTGTAACAAACCTGTTTAATTATGTAAGGATCTAGATCGACTCAAAATAAAAGAATTATTTGTACTAATCAGTCATTTGTTTTATTGTTTTCAATAATATTAAAAACCTAAACACAAAATAAAATTTTAGCCCAATGCCTCATAAAAATAACATACTCATTCATTACGATAACATAGAATCAGTCTCTGTTTAGAGTTATTTAGATAGAACCTAAATTAACTTAGGTATACTATTGCTACATAATCTGATCACATTATATTAGGGCTAGTTTCAATGTAAACAACAAAATTATATTAAAAAACTTACACAAAATAAAATTTTAGGTCAATGCCTAATATCATTATTGCCCTAATATTATGTGATTAGATTATGTAGCAGTGGTATACCTAAGTTAATTTAAGTTTTATCAGTTATATATATAGATTAACATGTTATATTATATATATGTTAATACCTATAATCAGCCTTTGTTTAGAGATATTTATATAACACTTAAACTAACTTAGGTATGCCGCTGCTACATAATTTTACCACGCCATTACAAACATTAGAACAAAATATTGAAAAAGAGATAAGTACAGTATTTTTGTCAGTACCTATATACTTATAAAATAAAGCTATTTCAAATGATAGAACAAAAAACATAATAAACAAGACATTCTGTAATTTAATGTCAGCATATTCTAAATACAGTAATATCAAAAAGTAGATGAAAAACATAATAAACAAGACCTACAGTAATTTAATGTTAGCATTATTAAAAGTACTGCTACAAACGGTAGAATAAAAAACAAAAACATTTGTTTTAAATAAAATGTATCAGCTCTTTATAAAATAAATTTATAAACAAAATATTATAAACATAAAGATAAACGAGATACTTAAATAAAATGATATATATAGACCTGTCTTAATCATAAGTCTGTAAAATTCAAGCACTTAAATCAACCATTTAATGTAATCAAACATTTCCATTTTTTCAGCTATCAAAACACAAAGTATTTATTACAGAGGATTCTTTTAACAGTGCACATTGTTTTTTATATATAATTTATTATCGTTAATAGAACCCACCTACAGAAAAAACCGATTTGCCGTTAGAAAAAAAAAATTATCCGATTTAATAAAAGCAAAATGTGAGATTTTTGTGCATATAATCATCAAACGAGTTCGATTTGGCCAAGTTGACACCTACCTTACCGCCCCTGAGGTGGTCCTGCGTACGCAGGGTAGATAACAGCAGGGTTTAAAAGTGCATATAATTTTATATGGCTTGGTTTCGTTAATAAAACGTACCTACAATAAACAAAAGCAAATGTTTTTAGAAGAAATTTCATTGATCCGATTTATTAAAAAGAAATGTGGACATTTTACCACGTCATTTTATTTTTAGGTAATGGAATAAGCAACATTTATTTTCAAAAATTTGTGGACATTTTAACACATTGAATTTTAAGAAAATCCGATAAGTAAATTTTTTTCTCAAAATTTTTACTTTTGTTTATTGTAGGTAGGTTGTATTACCGATACTAAATCATATAAAATTATGTGCACTGTTAAAAAACGACCCTGTATTACTTCTTAGTGTAAGTATTTTGCACAAAAACTTTAATCTTAAGCCAGTCTTTATTACTAAGTAAATCCAAGTGCTTTTCTTTAAGTGTTTCACATTCGTGTCTTTTGGGTGGTTGATGGTTTTTTATGTGAAATTTGAAAAATGCAGAAACGACTTTCTTTTGATCTGCTGTCCAAGGTATTAAAGTCCTCTTTTTTCCTTTTCTAGTTTTATTTACAGCCATTGAGGGTGGTAATTTTTGGTGATCGGAATGAGAAGGATTATTCTGTAAACCAGATGGTCCTGCCTGAGGTGAATCGTTTTCACAAAATATTTGTTGAACGCAATCAGAACTAGCTGCTGGTGGTGGCTCGAAATCGTATTCTAAGATCTGATCATTTTCAATCATACCTTCATCTAGCTCCTCATTTAAATCTAAATCAATCTCGTCTAGAGATTTTCCTTTGAAAGCATCTGCTTTCCCATCTTCCATGAGAATGAGGAGTTTAGAAATCTTAGCAGTTTGGTACACGTCGTCTGGCAACCTATAAGACTTTTTATGCACTTCGTTGGTATGACCCATAAATGTGGCCAACTGCTCTATATCATTTTCAGACATACAAAAAATTTGGGATAAGGTCGCCAAATGTTTTCTGAGCCTCGTAGACGAGATTGATTTTGGGTTTTTTGCTCCTGATAATCTTGCGTGTCTTTCTAATACTTTGTAGCCATAGATAGTATTTTCAAAACCTGGGTTACCAAACAAATAGTGATTTGATGAGGAAACAAATGTGTTTCTTATCGACAACAGTAATATGATGTCATTTTGAACTTCTAAATTAAATAAAACAGGAACTCCACGTCCACGTTTGCCTCGAATGACAACTCTTTTAAATCTCTTTACTAAAACTCGCTCAGATACAGTAAGTGCCCGGTCAAATTCTTCATATTTATCAGAAATATTTTCACTTTCTAAATAGTCGTATAATTTAATTCTCTGAAGTTCTCCAGGTCTGCGTCTGTTCAATAACAAAACTCTACAATATACTGTCTCTAATAATTGTATGTATGTGGCAACGTTATAAGATTCTTTTTTAATTTTATTTGCAGCTTCTTCCGACTTTTTGTTAAGGTATTCCTTTAAAATTTTTAGGTCATTTGCCAAGGGGACTATAGTTATTTTGTTCCACTTTTTTTTATTGAGATCGGTTGCAGCTTGGCTAGATATATCATACTTCCAATTAGCGTCTATGATTTGAATCAAAGTTTTAAGGTTTGATTCTACTTCAGCAGTACTTATTTCCATGTAAGGCCCTTGTTTTTTTAAAGCAAATATAATTGCTATGTTACAGCACTGTTTAATACTAGTTGAAATGTTCATAGCAAATGTGGGTGTTTCATATCTGTCTTTTTCAGGATCATAATTTCCAACAACTTTTGTTGCTTCTACTATAACATCGTAGTTTGTTGGACTTAATGCATCAAACAAGCTTTTTATGGAGGGATTAATATTTTTTCGACATCGGATTACGCGAGAAGCGATATCTTTTCGGCCCTCATTCGGGGAAATACACTCTTTTTAAGGTTTTCATCTATTTTTAAATGCCTTAGTAACAGGTTTTGGGCTTCTGATTGTACATTCTTACTTGTTTTACCACCAGTACACTTTTTTTTGTTTCCATAAAAGTTTTTTGGAGTAAAATCCTAGACAATCAGTACATGGTAAGTAATCAGTAAATTTTTGCTTCCTCATGGGCTTAATGACTTCTGTTGAATTTTGAATAAAGTTACCCTTTTTACGTAGATCCATTATAAGTTGTTTTCTTTCAAGACTCTTTTTAGGTTTCGATATTATTTTTTGTACGTCTGTTTCATTAATGTGATGTCGAAGTAAATGTCTGGCAAAATTCAAAACGAAGGCCTCACAATAAAAACAAAAGTCTTTACTACGAATGATATTTGTACTTTTAGATTTTGGTTTTTGTATTATTATATTATAATTTGAATTATCGTCTATTTGTGGTTCATTATTAAAGTTGACAGCTACACCGTGTTCCAAAGCTACTTCGTTTACTTTATTTACTTTTAAAATACCAGACTTTATGAACTTACTTTCAACGACAACAAAACTGCCGGGAGAGTTACTTATATGAGTTAAGTCATTTACATTTGAAGGCTGATCAATAATGTTATCAGACAAAGGCATACGCTCTATTGAAGTAAAATTCTTTTGAGGCATTGTTGATCCATTGCAAGACTGAGTTACCTCACTGGATAAGGTATCTTGCATAGAAGATTCATCAGAGCTAGTCTGCAAAGAAGAAAGTTAAGTTAGCTATTGAGTTAAGACTGTTGACAGTATTGTAAGTATGTATTGTATTGTGAATTCAGGTGAGTGTGTAATATTTTTTAAATGTAATTAGCATAGTCGTATTATCGGTATCGTATTAGCGGTTATAGTCGCCTGGTATGCGAAAGGTCGTGGGTTCGAATCCCACCTGAGCCCAATGTAGACTAGACCTTTTTTTCTTTTCTTGTGTAATAATAATTTCCATAATAATAAAATTGTGATAAAAATCACATAAGAATAAATAAACATTAATTGGCTATGATATAACTTTTTAGGTAAGATAAGTTATAATGTAAACAAGAAATATAATTAATTCAATACAGTAACAGATGTATTATATAATATATATGATTGTGTGTATTGGAACGCAAATTATTGTTTGTAATTGTGTTTTTTGGTTTTAGAATAAGAATATAAGTACTAAGAGAACTTATAAAAAATACTTACATCATGTCTAGGCGGAGTATAATTTGAATCAGTATCTGAAAAATCCGGACTGAAATCAGACACTTCCTGCAACAGAAAATACAATATTAATGTTAATACAGTATAATAGCTTTGGTTGGTAATTGTAGCAATGTTTCTGACCACCAAAAAAGGAATTACGAGGGCATCTCTTAAATGGCATATTATTATTGTCATAATATAAATCCACATTGTTATGTTGCCATAAAACATAAGTACTTACCTACTTACCAAGCGTAGAAAATTTTTGACGAATGAATTAATGTATCCGTGGTGGTTATGGCATTCGCCCGGAAAGCGGAAGGTCCGTGGTTCGATCTTAAATTTATTATTTATTTTATTTAAAATACATACCTACATATAATAACGACTAGTTTTCCCAAAGGGGTTAGCCAGAGACTGGGCAATAAACTCCGCAAAAGCAGTCTTATGCTGCCATAGTAAATTTTTCACCAAACAATGACTGCACATGTGCTAAGCGTGACAGGTGGTGAGCTCATCGCCGCTTTAACCTTTTTATTTAGATGATATTTATATAAAAAAAACCACTTTATTCTAGTATGTTTTCATAGTTTCACCTCTGATCTTAAAGTTAATTTGCTCTCTCCATCCGACTGGTTTTCTGGAAGAAATCGCTTAAAAGCGATAAGACCGCCAAATTGTAACTTTATAATATTATAATTGTTTCTTTTGTTCATGTTTATGTTTTATAGTGTCGCAATAAAAGTATTATCTATCTATCTATCTAATTCGTTATTTGCTGTATATTTAAATACATATATAAGTTTGTTATTTTAGATGAAGAGCTGTGAATTTTGAAATATATTTAAATAAAATAAAATAAAATGTTAAGAAAATGTAAATAGTGAAGATTTATTATTATGCAGATTATCTATTAAGTTACTTTATAATTAGTCAAATCAAAGATAATGCGCATTTAAATTATTATACAGTAATTAAAATGCGCATCTCATGCAAATCTGCATAATAATAATCTTCACAATTTACATTTTCATAACATTATTTAGTTTAATTTTAATTTAAATAAAATAAGCTGTGTGGTGGCGGCTCATTAAAAGAATACTACCATCCCATCTCTTCTCCTGGATGTCGTAAGAGGGGACTAACGGAGTCAGAAATGCATAAATATCTAACAGCTTAAAACGGCAATGGGCTCACCAGCTGTCCCGCTTAGCACATGTGCAGGCATTGTTTGGTGAAACATGACTACGACAGCATAGGACTGCTTTTGCGGGGCACATTGCCCAGTCTCTGGCTATGGCTAACCCCTTTGGGGATAATAGTCTTGATTATATGTATGTATCTATGGTAAATAAAATAAATAATCAATTTAAAAAAAATAGTAGTATAGTAGCAACCGCCTCAGCAGAGCATCGAACCACGGCCCTTCCGCTTTCCGAGCGCCTGCGATAACCACTACGCCACCGATAGATTAGTTAATTCGTCAAAATTCTTCAACGCGCGGTAAGTGTACTTATGTTTATAGCAATATTGTCAAAGTAGAAGTTTGCACTCCCAAAGATAGGATTGTAATATTTTGTCTCAAATATAATACCTAAACAATGCGGGCGTTCGCGTCCTTAGCCTGTTTGGTAACAAACAGTCTTTGTTGCGTTTCCCCAAGGAAAATAAATTATAAAATGTAATAGGTAATTATAAGTGTATAGAAAATATAACAATCAGACAAACGGACAGTTACTTTTGCCTTTATAACATGAGTATGGATATATTCGCCCTATGCATGAAAATAAGTACAGACAGCAGTAGGTTAACCTACCACAATTGTAATTGTAATTTCGTCGAGGAATTACAATATCGATTAGAGAAATTTGACAGATTTGGGTAGAATGATCTGCTGGCGTGTAAGAAGGTAGGTACTTACCTCATTATCTTGTTTCGTAGCTGGAAATAATTTTGTAGTATTCGGTTGATTTTCTTTATTTTCGCCTCCCCTAATTAAAAAAAAACTTGTTATTAGTAATGTTAACAATAAAAGCCGTGTGATGCCGGCTTAGAACAGCATTGCCCTCTATATTCCTGTGGGAGTCGTAGAAGGCGACAAAGGGAAAACCGCCTTCAGGAGACGGGCAGCAGCGCCTCCCTCAAACAGTAGGCCATACTGCGATCGCCAACCCGCCTGCCAAGCGTGGCGATTATGGCAACCCCCGACAACCGATCGTTGTGGCGAACCTTGGGGGAGGCCTATGCCCAGCTGTGGGCGTCATATGGCTGATGATGATGATGAACAATAAAATAAATAGTATCCTACCTACCTGTTAACTAAAATTGATAAGCGTACAGCTAAGTATTATTAATGTCTGTTGTAATAACATTCGTCTTCTGGATAATGGTCGTAAATGGCATAATCACAAACATTGCACCAGAAAAATGCAGATTCAATGAGCATTTTTATGTAATTGCGTTTCATAGGTAGAACCAAATGCTTTAAAATACTATTTATCGCACTCGCACCACAAGCAACACATTGTTTTTGCAATATTAAATGAGTGGAATGCCATGGCCAAACATTTTTAGACTTATAGAACTGTATAAAATCACTTCTTTTAAAAAAGTTGTCCACGTCAATTACAACAACCATCCTGAGCTTGATCCTCTGCATTACTGAAATACGAGAGCAGTGATTGATTGATTTACCCACCCACACTAAGCTCAGTCAGAGCCCTTTTCTATGAAACCCTATACCTACAACTTTAAACAAAATATTTTTGGAACACTTATCTAATGAACTTTCTATTTAATTATAAATGCACTTACCTTTAAGTAACTTAAGAATCCTTTGACTTCTTTTCATACTGTTCTTTATTCTCTTCAACTCCGTAAGCGTAACCACGTCCGTACACGCTCGGTTTGGTTTGTAAATAAAACGTCCTGGCCGGGCGGCCCGCCCGCAGATTACGGACGCAAGATCATTATTGTTACATATTCATAAAAACTTTATAAATACGAATACAATCGGATGTGAGACGATCGCCAAAATAAAAGAAAAATATACGCCACAAATATACACATCGAAGTGGCGGCCTCCAAAATTCACGCGGCAAAACGCGAAACTAAAAAATACGGCACAAATCACTCCCGTGACAAAATAACGTCCATGCTAAATTTTTGCCCAAGCATTGTACCAACCTTAACAAGCCTTTTGACAAAGTTTGAGCCTTGGTCGATCTTACGTCCGTATACCGGATGCAACAAGTCGGTCGGACGCAACAACATATGTAAAAACCGTCATGTAGGACGCAATATCGACAGTAAGACGTAAATATATATATATATATATATATATACATATATATATATATATATATATACATACATACACATATATATATACAATACATAATTCTTAAGATATATCTTAAGAATTATGTATTGTATAGATATAAAACTTATGTCGTAGGAATCGTTATTGACTAAGCTAATCACATTCTATCTTGTTTAATTTTTCATTGCTTAGGATACAATCCGGGCAGCCTTAATAAAATTACGATCGAATTTCGACCACTGGGCGACCACTAGTTTATGTAAAAAGATAGATAAGATACTTAGCGCCCTGAAGAAGTTCCGAACAAAAGAAGGCAATTGTATTGAGATGTGTGGCGTCGGGAGACGAAATAACACAACGGAAGTCAGTTCTTAAGAGCGTTTACGCCGCACACTAGCGCCACTAATGAAAAAAAAACATATCTAGTATATGGAGATAGAAAATCAAATTATGCTCAACAAACTATTTGAATGAAGTAATTTAGCATTTTTACGTCACCTAATGAAAACCTCACATGTTATGGTTTATTTAAATAAGACGTTACGGCCACTTTTAACTATAACGCCATATTTAACTAAACCATAACATGTCAGGTGTTCATTAGGTGACGCAAAAATGCCAAATTACTTCATTCAGATAGTTTGTTGAGCATCATTTGATTTTCTATCTCTAATTACTAGATATGTTTTTTTTTTCATTGGCGGCGCTAGTGTGCGGCGTAAACGCTCTTAAGGCGACGCACCGCTAAACAATAAATCTCATACGTTTTGATACAAGCGTTTGCGCCCCGTACCATAAGAAAACTGTTTTTTTTTCCTTCAAATTAAAACTACAAATTATTTTTAAAAAATGAACTACAATTTTGAAGTGTGTATTAAGACTAATCTATTAAGAAAATTTAGATGCTTAAATCGGTCTGGTTAGCCTGTAAAATGCGAATCTATGTTTTAAAAGAGGTTACTTTGATATTTTTTTCTCTGTTATAAAAGTTGAAAAATCGTGTTTCTGCAACACAAAATGAAGTCAATTAAATGAAAAATCATGTCATCAAATATCACTTTCATATGTTTTGTAATTGTTGGGAAAAATCAAGATCCCCGCCACGTAAATTACCCACGCGTCGTCTTAACTGATCTCTTTATTGAGAGAAAACAGGGTTTTTATAGTAATTTAAAGTAGGTCAATAAGTGACATTTAGATTGCTTAGAGAAGCATCAAATTACAGTATATAAAAGTATCAGATTACATGCTACATGTTTATCTTAAATAGAATATTAATTTATAATAAAAACAATATTATCTATAAAGGTCATTGTATGACGTTGTGCACTATCTACAGCATGGATGCACAGACTTATTAAGACTAGGGGCCACTCGGGCAAATTATGAACTGATGGTGGGCCACCAGAAGTATAGGTAATTAAAGACAATGAAAAATTGATAATAATGTATTCAAATTGAAAAAGAATTTATTAATTTGAAGCGTGGCACTGCATAGTGCTTACAATCTTTTTTATATTTGGCTCAAATTTACTTGTAGCAACACGTAAAACTGCTTCCAAACTTTCATTTGCAAGGCGGTTTCGATTTTTTGTTTTATTATTATTTAGGATTGAAAAGGTTTGTTCACATATATAGGTAGAACCAAATAAGCTTGCACATTTCAGAGCGTTTATGCGCAACTCTTTGTACGTATTTTTATCAATGCAGCGGTAAAAGTTCAGCAAGTCTCCTTCGTTGAATTTGTTGCGTAAATCTTGGTCGTTCTGAATGTCGATAATTTCTAACTGCATTAACTCTGGCGCATTTTCAACTGAAATCGTGAAAGGATTGCTAAATATGTCCAACAGAGGTTTCACTGTTTTAAACTCCGAAAATCTGTCTTGAAAAGATTGAATCAAAATATCTAGCTTTTTTACATAACTGAAATTAATAGCAGTTTTTTTGAATTTTTCAGCCATTTTCTTATAATTCGGAAAATGATTGTAATTTCCAGAATTCAATTGCGATCTGAAAAGTGTCAGCTTGCATTGAAAGGATGATACATGTGCGTAGAGCTGGGATATCAGTTGATTTTTGCCTTGAAGCCGTGTGTTCAAGACATTCAAATGATTTGTAATGTCAACTAAAAAAGCCAAATCACACAACCAATCAGGACTTTTAAGTTCCGGGACGTCCCTTTGCTTTTAGAAAAATAAAGCCAGAAAAATATCAATTTCTTCTATTAAATTTAAAAATCGTTCCAGTGTCAATCCACGACTTAGCCACCTTACTTCTGTATAATACAGTAAATCTCCATGTTCGCATTCAATGTCATCAAGGAATTGTTTGAATTGCCTGTGATTGAGTCCTCGTGATTTTATGAAATTCACAGTCGAAACTACCACTTTCATGACATTTTCAAATTCAATTTTTTTAGAACAGAGGGCTTCTTGGTGTATAATGCAGTGAAACTGCATGAGATCTTCAGCGTTTAAGTTTTTTTCTTGCAAATGCTTTTTCAACAAAGTAACTAGCCCAGAATTGACACCAATCATCGAAGGAGCACCGTCAGTCGAAACTCCCGATAATTTCGATAAGTCCAAATCAGTTTTTGAACACTCGTCCAAAAGTACATTGAGTATATCAACTCCTCTGGTTTGACCTTTCAATGAACACATTCCTAATAACTCTTCGAAGACTTCAAAATCTTGAGTAACACCTCGTATGAATATAAGAAGTTGAGCTGTGGAACTAATATCAGTGGATTCGTCGAGTGCTAATGAAAAAAAATCAATTATCTTAGTTTTTTCATTTAATTGTTCCGCAATATTATCTGACAAAGACATAATTCGTCTTTGGATGGTCATACGATTCAGTTGAATTTTCTCAAACTTTTTTGCTGCTTCTGGACACATTTTCTTAGCGGCAATTTCTATGCATTCTTTTACAAAATCCCCATCATTGAAGGGGCGACTCCGCTTTGCTATCATTCGAGAAATTTCATAACTAACTTCTGTAGCTGTTTCTGTATCTTGAATGGGTTTTGTAAACATAGCTTGTTGACCAATAAGCTCCCGTTTTAAAGACAAAACTTTTTGCTTTCTTAATTCGCCTGTAAACTTCGTAAAAGTAGGATGCTGCGTTTCATAGTGCCTTTTTACATTATATTCCTTTGCAATCGCAACAGAATTCTTGCAAATTAAACAAACGACTTTGTTATGCGACCATACAAAAAAGTATTTCTCAGTCCAAATTTCTTGAAACTGCCGATTTTCATCTTTAACCTTACGTTTTTTACTAGTTCCTGGCATGTCCATGTTGCGTTTTAATCCTGACTAGGATTACCACAGCACCTAAAACCAATTACAGTTCCTAATTAATTACCAAAAATAATTGATAAAATATGTAGATAAAATTAATAACAGTTTTACTTACGATTTCACAACACAATTATACACGGCACTTGACGGGAAATCTACGTTGAATGTGGATCAAAATATATTATAATTATGACACCGGCTAGTCGAGTTAAAATCTACACTAGAACTAACGACACTTTACTCAAATTAAAACCGAACTGTCGGTCGCTGCGGTTAGCGTGGCTTTTATACCACGCGCATAGAGTCGAAAACTGTCTGGAGAAATCTCGAAACCGACTCTGGAAGCTTCGTGTATCTACCTACGCGAGCTATCGGGAATTTGGGACTATTGCTATCTCGCTCGCTCGAACAGTATAATAATAACGCGGCGCGCTTCCTCAAGAAAACGAATTTAACCGAGATCAGCACGAACATTACCGACCGCTGTTACCGACGCATGCACGGCGCACCGATAAGATTGATAGAGCGCGCGCGCGAGATTC
This sequence comes from Eudonia lacustrata, assembly GCA_947562085.1. Classification (NCBI taxonomy): domain Eukaryota; kingdom Metazoa; phylum Arthropoda; class Insecta; order Lepidoptera; family Crambidae; genus Eudonia; species Eudonia lacustrata. Next base: position 3,994,900 of record OX387330.1, on the reverse strand, counting down.
AAATTACTTTTCGAACATTTGTTATTGGTTTTATTCTGGAATAGAACTCAATATTTTCGAATGTACGGGAGTATTATTTTTGCTGTCGGCGGGCCACCAGTATTCGACCGGCGGGCCGCATGCGGCCCGCGGGCCGTAGTCTGTGCATCCCTGATCTACAGTATCCTTTTAGCCTCAGTCGCTCTCGAAGACGAAGTTAGATAAATAAAAATAAATAAAATAAAATTTGTTTTATTCAATTAAAACAAATCTATAGTAGGGTACATATAAGGGGCTGGTGTCTCCTGTAAAGCTTGAAAAACCTGTGTTGGGAGACACCGCTCTTCCATTTAAAACAAATTATAGTAATAGATTTAGTGGTTTTTGTTAGAAAAATACTGTTACAAATGCTGTTATTTTCTTTTTTATTGCTCTTTTTACGTGATTGCTTTTACACTATTTGACAATATATTAAAATATTAGTTAAAGTAAAAAACGTGTATGACTTATGTGCTACCGACATGCAGCCGCTGCATTTTGCGGGTTTTTTGTATGCATATAACGTACTTTTATAACATTAATTTAAATAAATATCAATTAAATAAATTCATAACAAATTTCATCTTAGTCCTCTCGTTTTATGAATAATGTGATTAGGTATTGTTATTTGTAGTGTTTAAGTATCATGTGCCATTACTTTTATATAATTTTTTTGATCAACCTAAGCTAGTTATGTACAAATGGACGAACTGCGTAATGACGATTCACGAAATAGTCTAATCAAATTATTGACGAATTGAGTAGTAGGCGAACGGCACAATGCGAAATGGACGAATCGTGTATTGGACCTACGGCTAACAAATCATTTATATTGGCCTTGGCTGTTTAAGTACCGATTAAAATAAAATAATTAAAAAATAAAATAATCGGTACCCTAATAATAATAATATTGGGGCCATGAAGTGAGCTGGTGATGATAAAATAAATAAATAATGTTCATCATCATCAGCTCATTTTTATGTCCCCACTGCCTGGAGCACGAGCCTTCCATGGTTGGATAGGGAGAACGGGCCATAAACCACCACGCGGGCCCAGTGCGGATTGGTTGTTGTAAACGACTGCTAATGCAGCCGGGACCGACTGCAAGACGTGCCTTCCGAAGCACGGAGGAGCCGAGATGATACATTTTTGGTCACCCATCCGATGACCGGCCTTTGTGAAACTTGCTTAACTTAAGCAATTCCAAACCGAGCGCGTTTATTAATGAGCCATTGTGCTCCTTTATTTATTTATTATAAATTATAATAAATAAATAAAGGAGCACAATGGCTCATTAAGAAACGCTGTATTATAATTTATAATACAGGGTTTAAGAAAATCATTGCCGAGTTTCTTGCGGCTGCTTCTCGGTACACGATTGTACGATTTATAAAAACATTTTTTTTATCTTACGGGTAAGCACAGTGGCTTCATCTCGCCTGATGTTAAGTGATGATAAAGGCCAACGGTGGAGGCGCATTTCCCCGGAACCCTCCACTACTGAAGCACTGGCTATCTTAGATTCTGATAGAAAAGAGCCTATACACATTTTGTGTTTTGTTTTTTTGTTTTTTATATACCAATTATGATGAAACATTCCATACTTTTAAAAAGTTCCTCTAAAAAGGTTACATTAATTTGAACTTATTTTTTTCCATAGGACGAACCACAACAAAAGAAGAAACCTTTAGTAGCCAAACGGCCGTACAAGAAGCGTAACAAAACTACAGAAGATTCTCCTTCCACCAATAAGAACAAGCCTAAAAGGCCGGTAGGCAGGCCGGCCAAGCCCAAAGAACTGACCGAAATCGAAAAAGACCTGCTAATCATAAAAAACGCTACCAATGGGTTATCAAGTGACTCTGAAGGCAGCGGAAGACTCAGCAGCTTGGATTCAGACAAGAATATCAAAGCTCTCAAAAGAAAAAGAGTAGATTTCTCCACGGATGATGTCATTCTATACGATACAAACTCGCCGAGCTCGAAAAAGGCGAAATTGGATGACGAAAAGACTAAAGAGGTAGGCGATTGATCAAGAGATTTTGTTGTTTGTTGCCAAAGGTATAAGGTCGCAATTGATTTGCGAAAGAATAGAATGGTGGTTGATTGTAAATATTTTATACATATTAAGGTAGGATTTGATTGTGTATTAACAGGGTGACTTGAAATGTTTCCGATACCAACAATTGAGGTTCCATAAGCAGCATTTTTAATGAAGGGTGTTTTAGATAGATAATGGTTAATTGAGTTTGTTTGTAATACATTTGTTCGAAGTTTTTTCTATCAATTCAGTTACTTGCGTATGAATATTTTGGTTGTATAATAAATTTTCAACTTTTTCCCTAATAAATACAGCAGATTGTAAATCAATTAAAAAAGTATTAGTATATTGTTGTAATATTTTAATTTGTAGAACAATGAGTTGATTAATAATGTGTATTTCTCATATTTATAGCAAATACGTTTTGGCGTTAATTAATCTAATAGGAATATAGTTTTTTCGTGGTATTTAATAAACTTATTTGTTTCTTTTTATAAGTAAATCAATCATGCATAATTTAACCATTATTATCAAATAAACGGTATGGGACCTCTTACGTACAATAGTTTTTACCATATATTATATCCCATCTAAATAAGGACTGTGTTCAATAGTTATAAAGCATAAGTTTGACGTTTGCGAATGTTAACTCAAACTTGACGTAATAAAGTATCGAAGTGGATATGCAAATTGCAATATGGACCGGTTCACATTGAAAGTGCGTACGCGTACTTCTTTTCTATACACGCGAATCTCGCATACCATTTGTGCGTAGAAAGGGAGATAATATTAATTTTGTAACCGTAGTGGCTAATTATTTTAACCGCGCTTACAGTTTTGGATATATTTGCTAACTGCTAGCTGTTTAATTCGCTATAACTTTTCATAAATCCGTTTAACAATATCTGATTTTAACTTATTAATAAAGGAGTTATTAGCAACTACCGTAACTTTTATTTTGTAATGACCTAAAAACATCGTACGCGTGTTCAAATGTGAACAAGCCCTTATCTTAATCATAAATTACGCAAGACGATCGCAGCACAATATATTTTGTGATCGTACACACGCCTGCACATCAACCTATCCAAAACTGTCAAATTTCTCCAATGAATATTGGTCCTTATAACCAAACAATAAAGTTCAAAATTGATTGTAGAAATTTGACAGTTTTGGGTAGGTTGATCTGCCGCCGTGTGTACTTTGAAATGCCATTTTTTTCTTTTATTGTATTATATATAGACTTTGTGTATGTATATGTCTCTTTTTAAGTTTTTTTCGCCCGTTTTGTACCAGTGATACGTTTGTTTTCTTTAATGGTAAAGGGTGAAACGGATATTGACATAAAAGTGTTTTACTCATAAAAGCGACTCAGCATTTATTTATTTGTTGTTGTTTATTTAAGACATCGCTTCTTAGATTTCTCAGTTCAAATTGTATGCAGAGTCGTTTTGAAGTGCGAGTGTTTTCTTTAGTTTTTACGACTTTATAAACTTGGGAGTCGTTATGTTAATAGCATTATAGCATTAATAGCATATCCATCAGATCATGTTATGTTTAAAAGTATATATTTTTGCTTTAATTCAAATAAATTGATAAGCATTGAAATTATATTTTTATTTGTTCTGTTATTTACTTATGTCTGCTCCAAATTGATTAATCATCATCGTCATTAGCACATTTTTGTCCCAATCCCAACTGCTGGGGCACGAGCCTTCTCTATGGATGGGTAGGGAGAACGGGCCATAAACCACCACGCGGCCCAGTGCGGTGCGGTGGTTGTTAACGACTGCTAATGCGGCCGGGACCAACGGCTTTACGTACCTTCCGAAGCAGGGAGGAGCTAGAGATGATAAATTTGTGGTCACCCATCCTATGACCGGCCTTAGCGAAAGTTGCTTAACCTCAGAAATCGCAGGCCGGGCGCATTAACCACTGCGCCATCGAGCTCCTCATAAACAGAAGCATTTAGGAACATTAAAAAAAAACATGCAAAATATTTAAAATATTTTTTTTTGGGAAAATTTGGTTTTTCATTGTTCACCACAAGAACGCGGTGCAGCAGTGGCTGGGCGGGTTCGACCACAAGTAGAGGTAGGAACGGCCGACGAACTCATCACTGCACAGCGACCGCCCTTGGTCTATAACCAACCTGTTGTAGAGCTCGTGTATCTCGCCGCCCGACTGCAACCACAAACAACTTTTTATTTATTTTTAATATATCTTACGGCTGAGCACTTGGCCTTCATGTCATCTGATGTTAAATGATGATAAGGCCGAAGGTGGAAGCGCACTTCACCCGGAAACCTCAGCTACTGAGGCACTGGCTATCATATCTCTAGCTGCCGGAACACAACAATGCCACAAACATTGATGTTATGGCGACATACATATTATATAAGATGGTGGTAAGCTAGCCAGGCGGGCAAACAAGCCCTACCATCATCCAAACCCGAGTACACAAACATGTACCCCCCGCTGGGATCGAACCCGGGACCTCTGGGTCTAAACCAGTGGTCGTAAACACTAGACCACAGACGCGATTAAAATTTTACCTTTTGATCGCCACATCACAAATGCAGCGCCCCGTGTCCGGGGTGCCGTGTGAGTGATCTCTGACACATTCGTTAGATTTGTTTACTATCCGTAGTTATTCGATTAAGTTTACGAAAACGAAAATTAGTATGGCTTTGAAGCGACTCCTGGCGGCATACGAGAAAAGTTAAAATTTTGCCATACAAATTCTCGTTTTCGTTAAAGTGACCAAATGTCAAATCCGCCTCCGTGTTTTGTCTCTTTCACTCTAATATGAAATGAAGTTTACATGACGGGAACAAAACACGGAGTAACTACTCTAAGATTACACTTTGTTTATTAATACGGGGGTTTGTGTTTTTGTTGACTAGGTATTGTAAGGAGGTTATAAATGCAGCTCATAGTAAAAGCACAGTTTAGCAAGCATACAGTTGCGCATCGAAGGTACTTTCGCAGAGCAAGGGAGGGGAACCCGCGGGGAAGCGGGCGCTGCGGCGAGTGTACCACAAACAAGCGCAGTTTGTGGTAGTACCGTGAAGTGCAGCCACGTGCGCGTACTGCGTATTTTAAACGTTTTTTGAATTTACGTTCAGTGATTCCTATTGAATATAATGGTGCATACACGTTGTTCTGTATACGGTTGTAAGTCGACGTCGAAACAAGAATTTAAAATTTCATAGATTTAGATGACTAAATAGTTCCTTTTTTCTTTTTCTTTTATTTATTTTGCCAACTTCTCATTGATTAATAATGAACGTTTTTACAACCATAACTATTAACTAATACAATTACAAATATCAAATTCTAATTCATCACAAATACTACAATTTTCACTTGTTTTTATTTCGTATATCTATCGCCGCCCCTAAAACAAGCCCGGTGAAGCTGAAAACGCCCATCGGCAATCAGCAGTCTCTCTCCAAAAAAAAATAAAAAAATATCCAACTGTTATGATTTATTTAAACCAACAGAAAAAGATGAGGTTTTATATTCACCTATTTTTTAGAGTTTATATTTAAGATTTAGCTTATTTTGGCTTGTTTCTTTTTTTCATTTTTTAACCTTTTCACCGTCCAACTATCCCGCACGCGATGTCCCGCTGTACGCCAACGTATAAATGTATTTTAATAAAGTAGGTACAAAGAAGAACTTCTATAGAAGTGCTGGCGTGGGCGGCACGAAAATCTCGAACTACTAGTTGTTGGCGGTAAAAAGGTTAAGCAATCCGAATGCGAATTCAATATATTGTTTTGATAATATAAAATTGAAATCTAAAAATAAACCTTCACGTTAATTTAGCAGTGCAACATTTGAAAATATGTATATAGTTTATTCTTGATAATAAATTAATATGTTATAAAAATATTAACGATTATTTGATGTCGAATTTTGTGACAACCATTGCATATCGGCGAACGATTGCGTAGATACCTACGCGGGCGGCGGCATCGCTCCACGTCAAAGGCGATGCCCTACTGTATGAAATGGTAATACTGTGGTAAAAGTTAGTTTGTTGTATTTGTATGTAAGTCTCTTTAGTCTGGATTTTGAATCATCGAACATCTAATTTGCAACGGTTTGACACAGTCGTAATCCAATCCAGTCCAATGTGTATCCCATCTAGAACTTTTACTTATGTGTTGTTACTGAGACATAATATAATATTTAAATATAGTATATAACGAAGCTCCTCTTGGGCTAGATAATGGGTGAGAGTGTAGGAAAGTTTATTTATTTTATTTATAACTAGTTAATAACTTTAATTTGTCATGCAACAGTAAATTAAATATTTGTTTAAGTAAAGTTATGCGCGTCAGGCGCATAAGTAAGCAGCAATGATCATAAATGTTAATACAAGAGGTTACTAAACCACTAGGGCTGAGACTTGTTTATTTTGATGTGACGTCACAATAGAAATAGGTAAGTATTTAATTGAATATTGCATAACAAATTAAAGTTAATAATCATGTCATAAGATTATTATACGTTGTCTAAGTATTAATAAATTGTATTGAGGGTATGTCTGCCATGGACAGACAGAACCGTCTAGAATAAATTATTGTACAAAATTATGACGTGTGTTGTTTTTCGCTAGTCGCCTTTCCATACAGTTAGTGGAGACGAGGATAAAAAAATTTAAGTTGTATCTAGGCTTGCCAACCGTCCCGGATTTTCCGGGACGTCCCGCTTCTGGGTGAATTTTGGGCCGTCCCGCCGAGACCCTCTGCGGGACGCTTTTTGTCCCGGAAATCAGTGATAATATGATATAAGTATCTATCTCGTACCAACTACCCTCGGGTTAGGCAATTGGCCCGAGTTATTTGTTACGCATTATACAACAACACAATCATCATCATCAGCCTACACACGTCCACTGCTGGACATAGGCCTCTCCAAGTGCACGCCACTGAGCACGATCCGCGGCTACTCTCATCCAGAAACAACAACAACAACAACACAATACAATTTCTTAATACCTATGAATTGCGTATTTCGCGTCGCGTCGCGATTTTTTAATTAAATGATAACAAATATAGTTATGCAGTTTTTTTTCTAACCATTTTATACGTGGTGTGTTGTGTCCCGCGTAATATGCCCAAGTCCCGGATGTCGAGCTGGGTAATCACGGGAATGCCTTTTTTGGAGTTGGCAAGCCTAGTTGTATCTATTAGTTGTGTCGTGTAAATTGCTTTAAAGGTCAGGACGATAACAATCGGTAAATTAAACGGGTTTAACGTAAAGAGCGGTACGTGGTCATCGTACGTGGATCGTTTAAACGTGTAGGTACTTCAAAGTTAACGCCCCTATAAAAAAGAAATTAAAGTAGGTATCAGTTTTGATAGCCACTGACCTGTTTATGCCGCACAAGCGCGTTTCTGTCACAGCGCTTGGCAAAGTGGCCGCTTTCAAAGCGTAGGTCGTGCACGCGCTTCACGTTGATGCCGGCTGTCCACACGCCCATGGACGTATCCTCGCATTTGTATAGGCTAGAACAATCGAGAGACGAATTACCTTTTGACCGCCAGTCGGCTATAAACGACAAGCGATAGCGTGCCCCTGTACCACAAAATAAGAAGACTGCAGAATAATAATAATAATAAATAACTTTATTTGACTCTAACAAAAAACACACAGTACCTATACACAAGGAGTAACATCCAAGCAGAGTATACAGATTAGAGTCAAAAGGGTCTATGGCTTCGACTGCATCTTAAAGTTAAAAATAATAGTACCTAGGAAAAGAAGATTAAGGAGACTGCAAAGGCAAGCGTCATACAAGCGCGCTCGAGCAACGCATAACTTTATGTATTTCTTAAACGTGTATAATGAAAACTAAGGTTATTAAGACTGTTTCAGTTCACGCAAGTACCGTTGATGCGTGTATTGAAATGTTTGCTGATCGTATGTTTTACGCATGCGCGCGCTTATTCGGTGAATTTAAAAACGTACGTTGTTTGACGTTTGTTTAGTAAGTAAAGTATAATTTGGAAATTCGTCGTCTAAGTTTTTACTGTTTACTAAAGGTATTGTGTGTGCAGACAAAGTTTGAGATTGAAACAGAAGCAAGGTAAGAAAGTATTTTTTACAAATTAGAAATAATGTAGATATGTTTTTGTTTTTTATTAATGCGTATTTACACGGTTTTTTTTGTTCTACTGTACGCGTTCGCAATACGAGTCGTATTATACGAATCGATTCGTTGCTCTAACATAGGTACTTAATACCTATAGCATGTTATGAGGTATCAGAAGTAACGAGTAACGTAACGATACGATAGTAACGAGTACTAATAGTTATAGTAACGAATGAGTACGCTTTTTTTCGTTACTTTTACACCTCTAATAATTAGCTCTAGGCTTGTGTCGTACTCGTTCATGTACTATTAGGAAGCAATTCCTTCATGTGAACTAGAACGAACTATTCCGTGTCGATCGCTCAAATCGGTCTTTTAGTACAGTTTAGTTCATTATTCTTTAGCGACATTCGGGGTCCTCGCGAGCGAGAGCCGAGTAAGAACGGTTATGTACGAACGAGTGTCTGAGCAAGAGAGTATTAGAGACGCGTATGCGTGAGCGTGATGGAGGATGAACGAACTAGAATGCTAGTGAATCCCGACTTGCGTTGGCGAGTATTCCGCGAAGTTGTACATTATTTTAATGTTCTTAAGGTCTAAAATCACTTACAATGCAGGGACAAAATGATCCCCGGCCGCTCTTTGATTTGTTTTAAAATAATTTTCTGTTTGACGAGATAAAATATAAAACTTAGATTGCGTAAACTTATAATAATGTTCATTGGTAATTTACTGATTTTGATGTTTTTATTTGTTTTTATAACGGCAATGTATAAGATTATGTAAGTTTGATAATAAACTTATTCATAGTTAGGTATTACTTACTGCTTTTAAAAAAGTTTTGGCGCGTTTGGTGGATTGTATTTTATGGACTTGACAGTGAAAAGTGTGTATTATAAACTGTAGCAGATGCAAGTGAATATAAAATACATTAATTTAAATCAAATTAAGTTAAAAAAAAATACAAATATCTAAAAAGAAAAATAAAATGTACATTTATAACAAAATATTTGATTTTTAATAAGGCAATTTATTCAGTCATTTAGTTTTACATATTTAATGAAAAATGTTCAATTTATCAAAATGACAGTCCTAAGCATAGAACACAATTACCTAAGCCTGCAAAGTATGAAGGGAAGTCAAATATTTATTCCATTTCGTCCGATGTGTCCTAATAGAATCAGTGTACTATAACGTACTATTAGTACTAGAATACTGAACTAGTTCATTTAACGGATTGTACTAGTTCGGAGCGTTCCCTTTAGTGACCGAGTAAGAACAAGCCTGATTAGCTCCCCGCCACACAATTTTTCTTAATTTTTTTTTAATTTTTGACTATGTGACGTTCGACTATGATCTGAGCCGTAATGCCAAGTTATTATAAATATTTGCGTTATATTTTTTTTAACTTAAATGAAGGCCCGTATTAATCGTAAATTTGTATTTAGATAGTAATACATAATTATGTCGTAATTAAATTAAGATATAACTTAAATCTCATAAAAATGTATTAATTAAATGAAGGTGTATTTAATTGTGTATGTGGCTGTAAGGCTTAATTGCCTTAGTCTTAAAAGAAGAAATTACTTTATGCACAAGAGCATAAAAACACATTTTATCCAGCCTTCTCTCGACATATAGAACAACTTTACGAGCATGAGAAGTGAAAAATATGTTTTTACACATTTAAATAAATATAAATTTGGAAAATACTTTTTTTTATACTAGTAGATAAGTAATAGATTAACTTTAATTTCCTGAAAAATAGCAACCCTAATTACGACGGAATCTCGCAAGCGCAACAGCAGCGCAGTATGTATATAGCTTCTGAGTAGGCGCCGTCCGTAAGTGACAAGTGTCATTATATTTTATTTGAAATGTCTTCGTCCATATTAAAATTTATTTGATGCCGCGCGGCTATACTAATCTTGTATGGGATATTACAATTAGTCCGACCCAAAAATTCATATCATAACACACTATGTATAGTTTTTTTACAATATCATTTAAAGTTGGGCAAAAATCATGAATCGTCCGTCGCACATTTTCGATTTATCCGAGCGGTTTTTTAAATTATTATTTATCAATTTTCGAAAATAATAAAATGTATGTGATTGACATAAGATTGACCACGTGATTTAGCGCGGCTTATGTCAATCCCATACATTTTATTCTTTACGAACTTCGCTATCGCTTTCTTAATGTTACTTTGGCTAAGTTTACTGGGTAGTGACTAAACGATCGAAGGTACTCACTTTTTCCCGAATCGTCAACTACCTACTGAGGAAATGCCTGGCTGTTCTGAATAACATTATTGATATGGCGAAAGACTTATATGTTTTGGGTTTGGTACAACTCATCCACCAACCGAGCCGAGAGTGGACCTGGAAACTCTAGGTCTGAAACCGGTGATCTTACTAAGAGGCGTTTAAAAGTTACGAACTGAAACAATTTCGAGGCATAAGTAAGACATTTTTTATGAAACTGGTTCGGAGATTAATCAAACCATACTTATTCGTATGCGTTACACACCGTAAAACATTTTAATCGATATTTTGTATTCTATTGAATTCAATAAGGCTCCTTTGGCTTACAGAGTAAGAGTAGATAGTGTTGATTAATTTCGGCGAGTTGGATTGAGCCACGTTAGCATAGTTGGTAGTGCACCTGACCCGGCATGTCATGGGGTGCGGGTTTGAATCCCGCTCGTGGATTTTTTTCAACACGTTGTCTTTATATATATATGAATTAATTACCTCAAATGCTCCGTATTGGTAGCAATAAAATCGACGATGCTCTTTGATATCACGTAGCCGCCGCCTAGGGCATACGGTAGGTAGCGGTCGCACAAGAACCAATTGTTTTCGGACCATTGCCCATCTGTCTGGGGGAATGCGTTCCCCACAAAGTACCCCCAATACAAGCCGTTGTAAATGAGTCTATTGTCCTGGAAAATAATACAAAATAGTTTTACATTTAATAGAATCCGAAATCTTCAATTGAGTTCAGTTGGAGTTCGTCAAACAATTGGTCGATCATTCCTGCTACCTGAATACACTCTACACTTAAGGATAAACTATACATACGCTTTTTGGGGCTGAGCAGCAGGAGCAATGTCATTCTTACTTATATTATTATACAGCCTATCTTAACTTACTTTATACGTGATGAATTCTCTCAAAACCGGCGCATTCATCAGAGGCGCGTACCAGACCAAGTCCCTTACTATCAAATCGATCCTCACGAACGAGTCGTCGTCACACTTCACAAGGTACCTCACATTCTTTAGATTTTGATGTATCCAAGACATTGAATACATAACCTTCGCCGACAAACTCTCATAACTATCGTCGACTTTATCTAGCAGCATCATATCATTATACTTCAAATTTTCTAGTTGTAACTTGATCAGTTCCTTTCGGCTTAACTGTCGTACCCCGACAGCGAAATAAAAACCTATTATGTCCTGTGCTTCCTCATCTAAACTGTGTTCATTACTTGTTGTGTTATGTTTAATCCGGTGAGACTTTATGTTAACCTTATTGAATTGGGTAACATCGACGTATTTGCTGTTCACAGTACCGTTGGGCAGTAGCCTCCATTCGTAAAATATCATATCATTTATAACATAAATGTTCTTGGCTAAGTTGAACCACGTTTCTCTTATGTGGTTTCGATTTTCCTCGTATTCAGAATCACTCAAAATCACTACAGCATATTGAATTTTATCAAAGTTAGCGTTACTTAAACCGGAAGGGTTAATTAAAAAATAATACGTAAACGCAGTTATTAAAATGCTGCTCAAAAATACAATTAGCCATGTGGCCAATATTATTAAGCTTGCACAATTTCTCTTGATGAGTATAAACTTAGACATGGTAGATGCAGGCTTTGCGGACTTCTCTAGAATGTAATATTAGAAATAAACACAATAGTCTCTGCAAAATAGAAATTAGGATGACTAGCAAATTTTATAAACATTAAACCTTTCAAAATCATCTCAATAATGTCACAAATACATCTTAGTCTTTGCTTTGACTTTATGAAGTGTAGGTAAAAGTCTTTGAATATTATGGTAAGTTTGTATATACCACGTATATACTTACTGTTCTTACGGTATTAGTCCATGTTACATACATACATAGTTAGTACATACCATAGGTCAAAGTCAAAGTCAAAGTCAAGTCAACATATCAGGGTGCCTAGTGTGAGTTGTTGTTTACTATCCGTATTCATTCGAATACGTTTACGAAGACGAAAATTAGTATGGCATTGAAGCAGCGCCAGCGCCTCCTGGCGGCATACGAGACGAGTTAACATTTCGCCATACAAATTCTCGTTTACGTAAACGTTAACGAATGGCGAATGAAACTAGCACTTGGCACCTAGACTGAAATACATTTATTTACAAGTAAAGGTAGGTAATATATTGTTTATTTTTACTTTTTTTTAAAAGTAAAATTTTACTACTTATAGCTGTTAGGGAAGACCTCGGCCAGGATCCCGGGTTCGTTGGGGCCCATAGCAACAACCGCCTAGCCGTCAATGGGTAATCCCCGTCCTGTCTGGCGTTTCGCCGATCAGGACTTTTCAAATTATTAGAAGTAAGTAAGAATTCAACAACTCACCTAGTAATCCCAGCGGAACCTAAAAGCTATTGAAGGCAACAAATAGGGCGGGGGCTAGGAAGGGCAGGACAAAAGGAACCCTACTGTAGCCGTCGACGCCATGCGCTTCTGCAACTTCTGTTTCCAGGACCACACCTGAACACTCTTCCGTGAGAGTTATCCGAGGACCCAAAAAGCGCGCGTTTTCCGCCGGGTTTCGATGCAACCACGCAAACGGAATGGCCCTCGTTCGGACAGTCAAAAAAACTAATTCAATAGTTAAGATTTACTTGTTTAACCAATAAACCGCGCACGCGATAGCAAAATTCAACCTCGTGACAATCTGACGTTTCTAGATAGTGACGTGACATTCAAGTAGGGATGTCAGTTCAATCGGTGGCCATTTTAGTTTTTATTTGGGACTTTGACCATTGGGCCATACAGTCTGTTCCGAATAATAGCGTTGTGTTATCAAAGTAGTATTTTATCTGCAAAGATGAATCTGCATAGCCATCGGTTGCAATTACCGTTGGATAGATGGCGCACGGTGCCGCTATTAGCACTCAAAAAAATTAAAAAGCAGTGACATAATTCAGCGCTTAGGAAAGCCTTCCCGGTAGCATAGCGGTCAGTGCAGCCGCCCGGATTGCGGAAAACCCAGGTTCGATTCCTGGCTGGGTAGGGAAGGCGTTCAATATTTTCACTATATAAATTTTATAAATATTTAATATATTGTTTTCTAAAGTTTACGCGAACACTACACATTGCAATAAAAAAAATGCGTTTATTTCGACCAACTTAAGGATCATAGAGGTACAGTATCAAATATATCAAATTATTAAAAAAAAAATACAAAATAAAAACAAATAAAATAATTCAATTCATAATTAAACATTATAAGTACCTACTACAACAATAAATCGGATCTGCTCGCGTTTATTTTACACATTGTTTATCCTGACGTTTCGAACCCTATGCAGTTTCCGTGGTCACAGGGAGACTGTGGCGTTGGTCGTCTCATAATTAGTTGGTAGCTTGTATACCCTAATTTAAAATTAATCAGGTGCGTTCCGTTTTACGCAGAAAGAGCTTACAGTATCTTTTGATCTGGCAGTATGGTGTTGGGGCTGGTATTTAATATTTTGTATGATGGGATCCCAGGTTGGTGGTAGATTTTTGATTTTCGTGATATCTTCTCTATTGAAATTAGGATGTTTTTTAATTTCAATTGCCTCGCGTATCATCCTAGGGAAATCCTGATCCTGTATCATCCTGATTAAATTTAAATAAGGGTATACATTATACAAGCTACCAAATAATTATGAGACGACCAACACCTCAGTCTCCCTGTGAACACGGACTCTGCAAAGGGTTCGAAACGTCAGGATAAACATTAAATAAGTAATGTGTAAAATGAACGCGAGTAGATCCGTACAAGTTCTTTCATTTCAAAGGTAGGTAAGGTAGAACGGGGTTACTTTTTAATGGGGTGTTTCATTGATCTCGGCTCCTGTTCTTGAAAGCTGTAACACGCCAACTTAGCCGGTCCCCTGCGAGCCTCATCCACTGCCTTCCGGCCACCCCGACGATATCCTCTGACCATATAAATAATAATAATATTACCGACAGCCCCAACAGTTGCTAAGCTAAAGTGGCAGTGCTCAGGGCACATCGCTCGCAGGCCTGATGGCCCCTGGGGCGGAACAGTTCTTGAGTGGCGACCGCGTATTGGAAAGCGCAGTGTGGGCAGGCCTCCAACAAGGTAGACCGACGATCTGGTAAAAATCTCGGGAAGCCGGTGGATGCGAGCAGCACAAAACCGGTCGTTGTGGAGATCCTTGGGGGAGGCCTTTGTCCATCAGTGGAGGTCTTTTGGATGAGATGATGATGATGATGATAATGTCAATAAAAAATAAAAAACAAAACATTTATTGCCATAGGCATAGAATAATTACATAAAATATCTTAAGCTATGGTAACTAATTATGGTATTATTTCTCTCTCACATTGATATCCCTCGAGGCGGCTTTCCATCCCTTGGCCACCACAAAAAAGAGCTTGAAATTGTTTAAAAAATATTATATTTCATTTATTGTAACAAAGTGCACAACAGACAGCAAATGTACATTACAAAGACAAGGATGTACAACGGTTTAAATAACTTCTTGTTTATAATGCGTGTCAGTTTGTATCTTTTGCCAACCAGAAGCTCTGAGCACCACCAGATCTGAAACAGAACCATCATCGTCATCATTCCCACTGCTGGGGAACCCTTCCCTATCCCAAAAACACTACAGGAAGAACGAGTCATAAACCATCAGTGCGGATTGGTGGTGGTTAACGACTGCTAATGCAGCCGGGAACAACGGCTCTACGTGTCTTTTGAAGCACAGAGGAGCTCGAGATGACACATTTTTGGACACCCATCTTATGGATGGCCTTTGCGATATTTGCTTTAGCATTTGCAAACTACGCGTAGCGCATAAAAACAGAGACTCTACTGTCCGATTACGAGCATATCAAATTCAAGAATAGTCTCGAGTTGTTCGAGTCTACTGCACGTTTTTGTCTATACTATAAGCAACGAGTCAAGCTCGAGTCACTGGGCTTGTCTCATACGTACCACAACCACAACCACACCACACCGTCGTCGCGGCAAAAGGTGGTCAAGCTGTGGTTACGTGAGAATTGTGCCGTTGTGGCTTCTCGAGATTCCTGGGACTGGTTGTTTTTTTCAAGTAAAATTATATCTTGTAACTATTCTTCCAGTTCACTATAATTATATGTAAACTAGCAGCCGCTCGCGGTTTCACCCTTGTGGTTCCCGTTGCCGTGGGAATATCGGGATAAAAAGTAACCTATGTGTTAATCCAGGTTATAAACTATCTGTATGCCGAATTTCATCCAAATCCGTGAAGAAGCAACAAATATACGAACATACATACACACAAACTTTCGCATTTATAATATTAGTGTGATGACAAATCATCAAAATCATCGCACTGGAAGACGTAATATCTTAAGACCTCCAAGAAGGTGGACCGACGATCTGGAGAAGGTCGTAGGAAGCCGCTGGATACGAGCAGCACAAAACCGGTCGTTGTAGTATTAGTGGACGATTTTTTGATGAGATTATGACGATGATGAGAAAGATAACAAATTACTCACTATTCCCAATGACGCACATATTAAACTACCACCTCTCAGATTGAATCGGCAAGCTACTGTCTCATCTTTTGCCTCCAGAAACTTGTGCAGTACAGGTGGCTCCATGACCTAAGTACTCTTTATTTAGTAAAACTCAAATCAGAACCAAATTAGTAACATCAAATTAATGTATCGTTATTTTATTAGAACAATAACTAATAATAGTTATTGTTCTGAAACGTGATTGAATTCTCTTTGTTGTTTTGCTGAGGTTCATGAAGATTTAGTGAGGTTACCTAATACATCTGATAGCTTGTGTCTTTGTGACATACATGGACATACAGTAATTTTTTGACATAATAAGTTTCTCCACAGACCAAATATCTAGACGTTTCTATATGTCATCGGCAAATATTCACAGTACCTACTTATTTCTAAAAACCTGTTTTCAATGTAAAATCGTTTATTTTTCGGTTTTTAAAAGTTTGGATAAGTTTTGATTTCTGGCATCACCAATTTGCTGTTTACAACACATATCATCATCGTCATCATCTCAGCCAAAAGACGTCCACTGCTGGACAAAGGCCTCCCCCAAGGATCTCCACAACGACCAGTTTTGTGCAGCCAGCATTCAACGGCTTCCCGCGACCTTTACCAGATCGTCGGTCCGCCTTGTTGGAAGCCTGCCCATACTGATATTCAATAATAACACTCATTTGAAATTAAACCTTTCGTCTGCTTAGTGCCAGATCCGTCCTACAAACAATTTAAATTCTATTGTATCTATTTCACAGCAGAGGACGGATTAATGCTAGTGAATTCGCCGCCCGAAATGCCAATATTGGAATGTTTTTTTTTTACTAAACGTTTAAAAATATAAATCAATATCTTTCATTGAATGAAACCATTAAAATCACAAAACTTGAAGAAGCCGAATTAAACGGTTTTAAAAATCCAAAAACGGATTAAAACCGGTTTTACTTTTTCTTCCGATTTTGCATGCCCTACCCAAGAAAGAAGATAGAATGTACCTATCAGTTCGGTAGAGGCTGAAATACGCTCACCAGATGCGGTTTATGACGCACTTCCCGTGTAATTGTGCGTAAGATTTATGGCAGAATTTGTCCTACCGTGTTTTTGGGTGTGCTTAAGTTTTTACGACCAAGCTTTCGGGTGTTATTAAATTAATTATTCGATGTGTCAGCGCATGTGAACGGTCGTCATCCAAAATATTTACGTAAGTAAACAGCCTACAGCTGTCCCACTGCTGGGCAAAGGTCTCCATCATTGAAATTAAGTCATCGCTACAATTGATGGGTAATGGATTAATCACCGCGCCTGCCAAATGCGGGTTGGTGATCACAAACCCGGACTTTGCATCGAAAAATCCGAAATATATTTTGCCCGACCTGGGAATTGAACCCGGGACCTTCGGGTATCGGGCCGAGCGCTCTGCCACTCGGCCACCGAGGCGTTAGTATATTTACGTATCAAGGAGTAATTAAAAACAAGGTCAGAACCACCTAGAGAGAATCACGATTTTTAAAACTCACTGGTGATCCCGTAATTGAAAATGACGACGTCGGCGGCTCATTCAGCTCTCATCCAGTTCTTGCCAGCCACCTTGCGAAGATCGTCGTTCCACCTAGTCTGAGGGCGTCCCACACTACGTTTGCCGATACGCGGTCTCAACTATGAGAATTAGTCATCGTTTCAAAAATCGCCATCTGGAATACATCTTGCTTGTGGTAATTTATTGATACATAATATAGTAGAATACGTGTGGTGGTCGACAAAGAAATTAGTAAACTTTCTTTATCTTTAATTAGGTAGGTACTGCGTGCTTCAAAAGGCTCCCTTAGCCGTTAGTCCCGGAGGTGCGGTAAAAAGGCTAAAAGAAATGAGTTAACAACTTCTTAACCTTAAATAAGGTATTCCGTGCTTCAGAACGCTCGCTGGCTCGCTGGCCCGCTGATCTCGGTGGGTGTGGTGAAAAGGTTAAAACGGAAACACTGACGCTAATTGGACTCAATTGGAAATGGAGCGAGGAATTTGCCCAGCAGTGGCATAGGGAGGGCTAGTGATAAATAATAATAAACATTAAAGATATTTTGTTTTTTGTTAACTAAATGTTACGTACGAAGATCGTTCAATGTCAAGTATGCATAAAAACAACAAAGGTGTTCCGTTGATTTTACTGTTTGTAATTCATTAACGTACTTAACATTAATTATACATATTTACAATTCGCTGTTTGTGAATGAATATTAAGTAATATTTCAGTGAGTAATTAGTAAGAGCGAGTAGATAGGTATTACCTACCTTCTTATACCTATTTAAAAGGTCAAACTGTAATGCTATATTCACCAAATAAAATATTTTCGTGTGCTCTTATAAATACTGTTGTTATTGCTACTAACAAAAGGTATTTACCTAATTATAGCATATTAGGTTATTTTTACTTTTTATTTTCAAGTGCTAATTGCTGCACTGAAACTAAATTAAATGTTTATAAAATTTATAAAATACAGTGAAAAAAAAAATTGCGTTCTGCTCTCACAATAAGGTGTTCGGTGGAAGACCAGCGCCAACTATGCTATGATACCTTTGGTATAGTATCTACACTTTGTAGTTTGTGATCATCATCTCAGCCAAAAGACGTCCACTGCTGGACAAAGGTCTCCCCCAAGGATACATGACGGTATTTGCCATAATCGCCATGCTTGGCAGGCGGGATGGCGATCGCAGTAAGTTGAGAGTTAACCCCAGAGAGATGCTTCTGCTCATCCTTTGGTCCCTTAGTCGGCCTTTACGACACCCACGGGAAGAGATGGGCGGCACCACACTAGTTTGCGATACTAATAAACTATTTCTATTCAAGGCCTGAGCTCACGATTATGATGATAACGTATTCAAACTGCCATTCTTACCTAAAACTCCTTCTAGACAACAGTATCAATGTAGAAGTCCATTAGGAAGCCTTTATTTGAAGACAGACAATATCACGGCTCTGATGATGATGACTACGATGATGTGACGACACCAAGTTACCATACTCATACAACTTAGTAACTATCACCAGAAACGTTAACCTTCAAGTCTCCCTAAATAATGCCCTATTTCAACGTCTATTTATTCTCATATTTGGAGCGAAAGGGTTGGATTTTTGAAGCGTTTTTTATTAACCACATTACGGACCCCTCTTGCTTCAACCCTTCCTACGTCTACCGGCATACTGCAGGATATTACGTCGTAAATCACACAGGACCCCATTTGCCTCGCACACAATACTATACGCGTACTATGAAGTTCTTATACAAATATGGCGGCCATCTTACCTTTTTGAGTAAAAAGGAGACCCTACTGATTACGGAGAACCTTCTGATTACATTCTAAAGTTAGCGTGGTTGACTAATAACCTACCTATTGAATACCTAAG
Organism: Eudonia lacustrata; assembly: GCA_947562085.1. Lineage (NCBI taxonomy): Eukaryota > Metazoa > Arthropoda > Insecta > Lepidoptera > Crambidae > Eudonia > Eudonia lacustrata. The sequence continues at coordinate 3,975,539 of OX387330.1, read as the reverse complement.
TTTTTGGATAATTTCAGGATAACCTGGTTGATTTGTAGTAACATTTTTAAATTTATTAGTTTTTTTTGTACATGGTAATTATTGAATATGGTAGGTATATATGTTTTACAAATAGCTTAAAGCAAATTATTATTTATTTAAAAAAAACGAGCGAGCCTTACGTAGTCGCATATGATGTGTAACATTTGACATCTCACCTTAGTAATAAGCAATTTTAACATTTTATTCTGAAAAAAAAATGGGTCAGGAATACCTGCCAATTAATAAATTGAAATGATTTTTCATATTAAAAAATAATTCTTTTTATTGAAAATTGTATTTTATTTAATTGGCACTAAGAGTAATGCAATACCGCACGCTAATTCATCAAATTAAATGGCGCGCGCTTCCCCGATTGGTTGGTACCATCCAACACGGCCAACTCTACCACCGCGCGCTCATTCGTCAAATGGCCCGCGCTTGCGCGCTTCCCCGACTTTCTGTTACACACTTCCGTCCCATTTCACGAATTCACTCCCACAAATAGCAAGAAAGCGAGAGGAAAGATGTTGCACATCAAAAGACACCTTGCATGCCGTGGCAGCCTCTACTCTAATCACAAATTAAGGACATCCACTGAATGTAAGCAATATATAAGTACAAACGCTCTTGAGCATCGCCCACATAAACAACCTTTCACGGACACGGAATCTCGCGACAGTTTCGCTCGGACTGGTTTGAGATGGTCCGAGATGGTCAGAGGGTCTGTGTGCGTTGCTGGAGCGCGGTATGTATTAAGCTTAACTTCTGGGGTTTCATTATTTTGTGCTCTAATTGAGACGACACTTAGCTTTAAGCCTATAATGTTTTACATTATAGGCTTAAAGCTACACGACGACCTCCTTGGTCAAGTGGTTTGTACACCGGTTTTCATGGTGTCGCCATCTCTGAGGTCCCGGGTTCGATCCCCGGTCGGTTAAATTTAGAAATTATTGTTTTTCTAATTTGTCTCGGGTCTGGGTGTTTTCTATGTATAATAAGTATGCATTTAAGTATTTTAAGTATGTTTATCCGTTGTCTAGTAACCATATAACGAGTTTCATGACGAAGCTTCTCTTGGGCTAGATAATTGGTGTGAGTGTAGGTTTATTTATTTATATTTATTATTTATTACATATTTATTGCTTGTTGGTTAAGTGAATAAATAACAAAGTACCATAAGAAAGCAATTCAATTTTAGTACCTATTATTAGATTTTAATCAGAGGTTTTTATAATTAAAAGATTAAAATAAAATACGACTGTATTCGTCCTTTTTAACGTGAGAGACATGAACAAATGATAAAGGAACACAGTCATGTACATGTCGCAGGCAAATTGTTCAGTTTTTGAAAACGCTCGCGGTTATGTAAAATGCCGAAGGCAAATTGAGAACTCGTGTCTCGTTCAGTTCTTTTGATTTCGCTGTTTGGTTGTAGTTTTAGGGTGACCACGATAAAATACAATGTGGACAAATCCGATCCGATATTTCAGCAATCGGGTACTAATGAAGATTTCAATAAGAAGTTAAAGAACGTCATTTAGCGGTAAAGTAATTACGTTTAGGTTGTTTTAACCCTTATTTTTATTATTTTATATTTATTTATTATTATTCCAAACTTAATATAGAAATCCTTACTGTTGGTTAGGTTAAGTTAATTTTTTTTCCCGAGCAAAGCGTAGCGTAGCGAGGGCCAGTCGCGGGGGGAGTGGTATAAGATTGTGGTGTGTGATGCGCAAAAACTTCAATTGTTACGACACATAACCTCAAAAAAAAAACTTTTTAATAAAGACAAAAAGGTGGGTACAAAAATCCTCCGAGATCCAGATTCTATGGATACCTTAGCATTCTTTAGGTGGCGGTACCTCAAAAACCTTGTCATTCGTCCACGGCTGTTTTTTACGGCATATCACGTAACCCCGAGCGTTTTCAAACTGATGACGACGCCGTATGTAGGTAAACGGCGAAATCATACAATTTGCCTGCAACATACATAGGTACAGCAATTATTCAAATTACATGTCTTTTTATTTAACGCAACACCTTAAACTTTGTTTATTAGTACTATTAGTATTGTTACTTAGTAGTTATACATGAACAATTTGTATCAAGTCTATTTATTTATAATTATGTTTTAAAGTTAGCATTAGGTACACTTATTAATTATTCTAATTTAAGTGCCCATGGAAGTTTAGAAACATTACCCAACAATTTTCAATCTTCACAACAATAACTTTGATGTTAGAGTCAAAATTAATAATAGCACCGAGGAAGCCAAAAAGCCCTTCAGTATACCTATTTCATAATTGAATTAATCTTATCAAATGTAATTACTCGAACGCTCTCAGCCCCCATCTTATGGCATTTGAGGATTTGTCAAATAATCGTTTATATTATTTAGATATCTCGTTTTACGAGGCAACGGCTTCGGATGAATTCCTTTTTGGAAATGGAGTTATTAAATTCTCCTCGCGGTAAGGGTACGTTTACATAAGCTGTTGTATGTTTTAAGCGGTTTTAAAAAAATTTATATTAAACTTATATTATATCTACTACTATCTGTTTAGCCCGTGAACTTGTTCGCAAGGATCGCACTATCCCATATGAACCTGTTACTGAGATAAAAAGTATTATATATCCTATTCGGGTCTTGGTCGGTCTACATACGTGCAAAATTTCATCCAAATCCGTCATACAGCCGTTTTTAAGTGACGCGCTTACATCTTAAATCTTATCAATAATTGAATTTTTATAGAATCAGATAGAAGATAGAGTTCACCCGTAATCATCTTCCTCTGAGGAACTGGCAATCTTATCTCTAGCTGTTGTAATACAACAATGTTAGACACATTGTTAGGGGGTAGGATTTAGATAGTTGGTAAGAAAGGGCCTTCACACCAACCAAGCTGAGTTTTTTTTGAGAGAGATTGCTGATTGCCTCAAACGGCATTTTCAGCGTCACCGGGTTTTTTGGGGGCGGCGAGGTACGTAAAGGACACCTCAAGCTGTGTGAAACGAATCACCTTCGGAGGTTTTCTAGAGGGAACGGCATCACACATTTAAAAGTGCGTGTCCCCGTGCCCTACTAGATTCTCCGAAGGGTTCGGATCGGATCGGACCAAGCCGAGTGCTACTGTGACTGTGACTGAGACCAAAGGCGCTAAAATTACCAGAAATCAAAGTGCTTGGGCCTGTTGATTGATGAATAGTGGCATAGAAGCGTCTCCTGGGTGCCTAGTGCTGGTTTCATTCGCAATTCGATCACGTTAACCAAAACGAGAATTTGAATGACAAAATTCAAAATTCAACATTGAAAATCATTTATTCAGTTTAGGCTACAAACAGCTCTTATGAACGTCATTATGCCATCGATCGGTTCGTAAGTCTATCTACTCTGGGCGGGAGATCTTGTACTGAGAAGAACCGGCAAGAAACTCAGCAAGTGTCCAGCTCTTTTCTCCCTTCATCATAAATCATCAATCATAAAACATCATAAATATTGAAAAGTGCCCTATCATAAAAGGACACTTTCCCTCACAAATAAAAACACAAAATATAAAGGACAATCACAACACGTAAAAAAGCACAAAAAAAAAGAAAAAATAAATAAATAAAATATTTAAGTTTGCAAAAATATCATTTTCCAGTTTAAGTTTTTACAATGTCATACTTACAGTGAGTACTAGTAAAAGTCGAAACCTGTCTAAGAAAAAACAAAGTTAAACTATAGTTAATAAAAATAAGACAAGTACGCAAGAGCAGACCAGCCTCCACAGGCGCACCCGTTCACGAGTATGACATATAAATCAGCCATCGCTTCACTCAACCATATTTAAGGGAATGTAAAAAAATACGCTACTCCATACTCTACTCACGCGCACTATTTACTATACCAAAGCAATGCTTTCTCAATTCTTCTTATGTGCAGGCAAGTTAATATGTTATTGTTCTTTGTAGTACGATGTCTTTTATTTTGTATATTCTGTTTTTTAAGATAGTGTTTTAGTATGTGCAATTTAATATATATATATTTAAATATATTTATGAGTATCTAGGTTTAGTTATAATATAAGTATCTACTTATATCCAAATATAATTATATATTACTAGATGACCCGGTGAACTTCGTATCACCTACATGTATTTGTGAAAAATATGGTCAAAACTTAAACATTATCGGCTGGGGTGGGAAATTACTCTAAACATTTCATGGCCAACATGCAAAAATATTATATAACAATTGCTTTCAAATGACGTCGTTTGGCGCAACGTATATTGTACAGGAAAATTTCATGCCCACTTTCAATGTAGTAGGTATACCATTATTGTTTTTAATAAATAGTTAATTTCGAACCCCAGAAACTAATGAGCGTAATGGATCTGGTGATGGGACCAATTGTGGCAATTTTACTTTACCACAAGCACAACATAATCCAGTAGATTCACCGCTGTATTTTAACGCTTTACAATATTGACAAATGGTTGTCATTTCCCCAATTGTTACGGCACAATAACCTATTCCCGGGTCGTAGTGGAATGGTACTCGTCCCAGGTTTACAGGAACACTGCGTTTGTGAAATCGCTCTTTTTCATTGTGTCGTGCTCGCTGTTGTTGTCTTTGGTGTGTCCGAACTCGTTCCATTCTAAGCCTACTTATCTACCTACTTTATTATTTATTATTCACTGTGGAACGAAATTCTGCCATACTTAGACATAGTCAAAGATTTAGACCTATACGAATGTTATCATTATCAGTCTCTCGCTGGTCGTCAGTGCGGTTTGCGGGTGAGGTAAGGTAGCTCGTCGCACATTTGATTGGCTTCGACGACCTAAGTCCGGTCCTCTTCTCCTTGGCATTTTAAAACAATAACAGTAAATAAAGTTCTCGCGTACTGACAAACTGATGATAGATTTTAATAATCGTCATGAAATTTATTTATATTTTCTTTTTTCGACAACCAACTGACACACTTTTACACAATTTGTTTATTTCTGAAACAGAACTGATTTGTATTCCAACAAAACAGACCAAAGAGATCGGACCTCATCTACAGCTATGAAACATACTACACACTTATAAATATTTGACAACCAGGTGACAAAAGAGATCAAATGTTTCACAGCTAGGAACATTTTGTTGTAACCGCTATGACAGTTTCCATGGTAACGAAATAAACAAATAATTTTGTATTGGAAAATTAAATTGTCGTTTTTAGTATTTTCCGTTACTTGTTATTTATGTTTCTCACCGCTTAAACCTGCCCTGAACTTCCACAAATATTTCAAAATCAAAATTAGCGAAATCGGTCCAGCCATTCTCGAGTTTTAGCTCGACTAACGGACAGCAATTGATTTTTATATATGTAGATATTTTTCTTTAAAATTTGTGGAAACGAACGTCACCTCGCACAGGCCCTGCCAGAATACCAGCGCCGCGCCGGCCGTTGCGATGTGACTTGCTCACACCGTAATTGGCTTTAGGTAATTGGCTCATCACACTGTTGTTTGTTTTTTTTGTTTTTTGTATTTCATGTCTTTTTTATTTTTTTTCTATTTTTAATCATATGTGAGAGTCAATAAATGGTTTTTCTTTCTTTTTTTCTTTCTTTATTTTTTTAAAGTCGCGCTTATCACTCTTGTACGAACCTTATACGCCTGTTGTTTTCGTTGCCATACGCGTTCGGCAAATATGGAATGTTGGCATAACAAATTGTGTGTTTGTTTTTATCCGCATATAAAAATGTGTACCGATTCGGTTGGAAGATTAGAACTGCGTTTGAATTTAGATTTTGGTAGAATGGTAGTTTAATAAAAAAAATCGCGTTTTTCGAATTATCCATGGAATCTGAACAGATGTCTTCACTTCCTACAACATTCCTTCAAACGAGAGATTTCCTATACGAGCATCTATGTTTTTGGATACACAAATAGAAGGTCTATAAAAAAAAAGAAAATCAATTCAAACGACCGTTATTTATTATTTACATTCAAATTTAAATAAAACTACTTACAACAATCAGAGGAACAAAATACTAGTATCTAAATATAGCCAAACCTAATTACACTCAACATTAATCGTTGGTCGTTACGTTCCCTAAAATATGGTTGAGCGAAGCGATGACTGATTCATATGTCATACTCGTGAACGGGTGCCGCCTGTGGAGGCTGGTCTGCTCTTGCATACTTATCTCATTGTTAGTATTAATTACTATAGTTTGACTTTGTTTTTCTTAAACAATTTTTGACTTTTATTAGAGTACTGTAGTGGTACTGTATGACATTGTGGAAATTTAACTTATACCAGATGTAAATTTGATATATTAGATTTGTTTATTTGTTTTGTTTTTTTACATGTTGTGGTTGTCTTCATTTTTTGTGTTTATTTGTAATGGAAAGTGTCCTGCTATGATAGGGCATTTTCCAATTTTTATTTTTTTTGACGCTGTAAGGGAGAAAAGAGCTGGGCACTTGCTGAATTTCTTGCCGGTTCTTCTCAGTGCAAGATCTCCCGCCCAGAGTAGACTTACGAACCGATGGCATAGCGACATTCATAAGAGCTACTTGTAGCCTAAACTGAATAAATGATTTTTGAATTTGAATTTGAATTTGAATAACATATTATATAATAATAGAGTAAGTCGATTTTTGTCCCAGTGATTATGGGACGATAGCTGCACATATAAAATCAGTTATGGTCTCATTTTAAAGAGCTCCAGCCGTAGATGTGCAGAAAAATAAAGAAACCTGTCATAGGTTTCGAAATTCCTAAAAAACGTTGAATAAACGCGAAGTTTTGCGGGCGACCCACTAGTTACCGATAAATAGGCCTAGAATATTACGTAACGCAACACAACCGATGTTTACGCCTGGAACGCTCGTGACAAAGTAAGGGCGCGCCGGCTCGTGGCTCGTTTTATAAGCATATGCATGTGCGAGGGTATTTTGTCGTTGGTGAGGGATGATGCTTATACGGCCTCTCCTGACATCGAGTCGTCCTCGACGCTGATACCATGTGTGATGCTGCTGTCTCCAGCAACATCCGCTGCTCCATCTTCCGAGTCTGTGTCCAGCAAGGGCATTGATAGTCCAACTTCGGGGGATGTTTGATGCCACTGGGACCAGCAACCTCTACTGCTCCTACGTCTGCGTCCACGTCTGGGACATTGGTAGTCTTTTAACATCTTTTATTTTCTATCTTTTCATCTTTTTTTATCTATTAGTTTTATAAGCATAACGAGGTTACTTTTGTCGTTGGTGGGGGATGATGCTTATATTATTTTTATTGACATCCGGTGGCCAAGGGCACAAAATAAGGAGACTGCAGAAAATAAGCTACATACAAACGCGCTGGAGCAAAGGCAAAGCCCCCCCCCCCACCGATCCTCTAAATGCTACTACACATTTACTGAATACAATAAAATACTAAACATGTACACTAGTTTAGGCCCAAGACCCCGTTCTTGTAGAACAAGGGTACGAAGAGCCGCTTCACACGCGCTCTATACCAGGTACAGACATGTACCTGGGCGCTTCTCTCCTTCTCCACGGCCCGGTCAACCCGAGCCGAGGTCCGAGCCTTTAGAGGCGCCCTCGGGTTGTTCCGCTCCCCAATCCGATCCGAACCCTTCGGAGAATCTAGTTGGGTACGGGGACGCGCACTTTTAAGTGTGCGATGCCGTTACCTCTAGAAAACCTCCGAAGGTGATTCGTTTCACACGGCTTGAGGTACCCTTTATGTACCTCGCCGCCCCCAAAAAAGCCCGATGACGCTGAAAATGCCGTTTGAGACAATCAGCAATCTCTCTCAAAAAAAAAGGCTAAGCGCCCAACCTGATGGCCATGACCTCCAGATAGGGTCAATTTCCGGGTCAAACTAATTATTGACTTAGAAGTTCGAAAATAATAAAATGCATGGGATTGACATAAGCCGCGCTAAATCACTTGGTCAATCTTATGTCAATCCCATACATTTTATTCTTTTTGAACTTCGCTATCGAACCACCAATTCTTCGCTACCCATCAATTGATGCGATGACTTGAGTTCAGTGGTGAAGCTTTTTGCCCAGCAGTGTGGCAGTATATGGGTAAATAACGGGAATGGGTTGTAAATTGTAAAGGCAATTTAATTATGGAGTGCATAAAAGGCGGCTAAGTTTAGTTACTTAAATTTTATACTCAGGTAAGCTTTAGACAACTATGAGAATTCTCCAAAAATAATTTGCAATCTGCATATAAATAGCTTTAGCTGTATTAGTTTTGTGTTTCCCGCTGCTGACATGAGATTCAACATAGTGTTGTATTCAGCTCTATTTTAAGATCAGTAACCAATATTTTAAATGTTTATTTTTTTATATCTTACGGGTAAGCACTTGGCCTTCATCTCACCTGATGTTAAGTGATGATAAGGCTGAAGGTGGAAGCGCACTTCACCCGGATCCTCAACTACTGAGGCACTGGCTATATTATCTCTAGCTGCCGGAACACAACAATGCTATAAACATTGATGTTATGGCGACATATTTAGATATGATGGTGGTAGTAAAAGTGGTAATGTAATATAAAAGTGTGTGGAGCCTGATGACTAATAGCAATTCGCCATACAGTTTGATTTTGGGCGAAAGAAGAATCATCAGGCAGTTATTTTTAAATTATACGGCTTTTAAATTACAAAACCAGAGCTACCATGCAAATTGTACTGGGTTTATCGTTTTTGTTATTTTTATTGGAACAAATTGTCACTATAACAGGAATTAACATAAATATTAAAATAAATATAAATAGTTAAGTACCTAAAAATTATACAATATTTTCTTGAAAATAAGCCCTTTCCCTCCTTCTTAGAGTTTCAGCCATTTGTAATAACAAAGTTTTGAGACAGTTCATAATAACTTATGCATCTAACCTTCCCACATTTGCGGAAAGACACAAAACAGACCGTGGATCGAGTTTCTAAATTCTACAGGAATTTATTTTAAGAGCACCCGACTTGTGATGTTTGTTTTGTGCATATGTAAAGAGATCTGCAGCGCTTACCCAACTTCTGGAATATGTCACTGGCAATATAACTTACTTATAAGTATTTATGTGTTATAAGAGACTTTATAACGCTTGAAAGTTTACAGGGCGTCAATTTAGATTCTGGTGTTCTGTTATGACTCCTTTAACAGTAGGTAATACATGATATTCTCGCAGACGCTAACAGGGTTTAATAATGTTTAATAAGACAACATAGTTCTAAAGAAACAAAAAGCAATAAAAAAACATTTTATTCAAAAGATAGACATAAAACTAGACAAAAAGAAAATGACGTAGTAGTTGTCGACATTGAATAAGGCCCCTTTGATTTACAAAATAAGAATAGATAAGATAGATAGTATTAATGACATTCGGCGAAGTGGGCCGAGCCACGGTAGCATCGTTGGTAGTGCACCTGACCTAGTATGTCATGGGGTACGGATTCAAATGCCGCTCGTATAAATTATTTCAACACTTATTGAAACTGCAAAATAGTTACCTAACAGGGAAAAAACATCTGTGATTTTTTTATCGATGTGAGGCTTGTTAAAGGGTAGGCTTATTATGATTAATGATGGGTTATCATTATTATTACTATTATTTTACTCTATATTTATTTTCTTTCTTAAAACTAGATTTTTACAATAAAATAATATAAAAACAATAAAACATTATAAAAATCTAATCCTAGAGTACCGCCAGCAGCGAGGCAGGGCAGGGCATTTATTACTATTATTATTATGGAAGCTTCTTAATGATTTAATATTATTTATATAGGTTATCGTATTTTATACCGTTATTATAAGCAGCACCCAACAACTGCAGCATCAAAATCTTTGTCATGCTACATTTATATTTTTAAACAATTAAATTGCTTATTGTCAATTCGTGCTCGTAATAAAAATTTAAATAGACACTTGATACTGTTATTTTATTTATTATCTGAGAAATTCACAGTCTTCCATTAAACAAGCCGTCAGACATTAAATTTATTTAACTGAGCAATTAAAGTTTTGCCATTCTAGCAATTCTGGAGTGCGATAGCTTTTCTTTGTAAGCTTTAAAACGATTAGAGAGCTTCAAGGAATTTCGTTTGAGAATCAACATTAATCTTCTGGAAGAATCAAAAGAGCGATTTGTAGGCACTATTTCAATCGCCTCTGTATTGTAATAATAATAATAATAATAACGCCTCACGGGTTTAATTCCCGGGTCAGGCAAAGTGCGTTTCGAAGCCCATGTTTGTGATCACCAACCCGCGTTTAGCAAAGGTGGTGATTAAGCAACAGCTTGGTATGGTATGGTAATGACCCATCGATGACTTGTTTCAATGATGGCGCCCTTTGCCCAGCAGTGGGACAGTCATAGGCTATTTACTTACTTACCTACAATTTTTTTTTCAGACATCGATGGTCTATATAAAACTACACTACTAAGAGTCTATCATACGAGTAGGTACATATCAAAATGCAATCATCAGCTCATTATATGGTCCCAACTGCTGGGGCACGAGCCTTCCCTATGGATGGATAGGGAGAACGGGTCATAAACCACCACGCGGGCCCATCGCGGATTGGTGGTTGTTAACGACTGCCAATGCAGCCGGGACCAACGGCTTTACGTGCTTTCCAAAGCACGGAGGAGCTCGAGATGATACATTTTTGGTCACGCATCCGATGACCGGCCTATGCGAAATTTGCTTAACGTCAGCAATCGCAGACCGGGATCGCGTTAACCACTGATGCGCCATCGAGCTTCTCAAATACAATGCTTGTTAGTATACATAACTTATAACTGTGTTAATAATAGGTCCTTACCTATGAAATTGGGGTTTTGTATGAAGATTTTTTATGTAATTTTATTTTTCATACTACCGTTTTTTTAATTTTCTTAGCATCTATTTATTTTAACAATATAAAAATTGTAGAGTGTAGTGTGTTTGTTTCACTAGCTAAATATAGCAGACATTAGAAAGAAAAAAATCAAGTCCCTTCATAGCTACAATGAAACAAAAGGACAATTCCGCAAACAAAAAAGTAAGTCAATTAAAAAAAAATAATGGGCGAAAAAGTCACTAAATAATCATTGTTATTTATTTACTGAAGCCTAAGTAACATAGTCCTAATTAAGGGTGTATAATAATATTAACAACCGGTATTGACTTTTAGAAGTAATACAGCTATTAATAAGTGAGAAAAAAACTCCAATTTCATAGGTAAGGTCCTATTATTATAGTTAGGTACTTCCTTGTGCTGCTCCAGTGGTGGGCATCTGCCGTCCTGCCCTCCCCTTTCTCCTATATTTTTAGCGGTTAGTAAACCGGTTTCGGAGGCAGAGGTCCCGTGTTCGGGTTTGTCGCGTTTTCGCCCGTTTGCCCCGGAATAATAATACTTACTGATTACTACTAAAAACAACATAAAACCCTAGAGATTCGAATGAGGCCAAGAGCAAGCCCATTTTATAATAAAAAATACATTAGTATTATTAGTATTCGATATTTCACGATGATCACGGAATTACTAATAATTCCGTGATCATGGCGCATGCAACTGTGCCGAAATATCGAATACTCACAAATAATAAAAATGGTAAGAATCCCGTTAATAATTACTCTATTGCAAGTGACCATGATAGTTTAAATAGTTATATAAAAAATACAATTTGTTTGCAACAAAATTTGTGTATTTAACCGTAATCATGAATTAATACTACCTACTAATGGCTTCTTCAACAAGAACTAGAAACACACGAAAAGAGTTCTGTGATCCTCGGGAGCTCAGCCAATCCAATCGTAATAAACTGGGTTGTATTGTAGGTGAAGCTTGTTCAGAATGTTTCTGTTCTTCAAGATAACTTAAATTGGTTTTAAGTTGCATTTAATTGTTGGTTGGTTGTTGGTTTTAAGGCTCCCACACACAATGAGCGGGTCAAAAGCCGCAGCGCTTGAACGCGCCATTTCATCACGTACAATGTTTTTACAATTTATTAATTAATTACAATGTTTTTTTGAAATATCATAAAGTGTAGCAACCAGAGCTTGATATCATTACAAAATCACACATTAAATATCGTTAAGTAACGTTATTTCTATAAATTTATATCGGTACCAGGTAACGTTATCCAGAAAAGTAGGTGTCGTTACTTTTTCGTTACCTAATGTGCAGCCAATCCGCTTAGAGCGGGTAGTTAATTTACCGGTGAAAATGCCACTAAGGTAACGGTACCCAACTTAACGTTACCTCTGCTATTAACGTTATTTTCTTATGATCGAGGTTACGTTATCTACACATTTTTCGACGTTATTCCAAGCCTTGGTAGCAACATTGCGTTAAGTAAGCATTTCGTTCGTAGTCGTAGCACCGTAGCGATTGTCGTAGCTACGGTGGTGAGTCGTAACGCTACGCGCGTCCCCACCGGTCTTGTCCTTTGTACGAATATAATAGAGATATCTTAAAAGAGATCTTGAATGCAGAGCTACTATACTTACCATCAATTATCAACTTTAATATATCATGCAATTTTTAATTAAATATTTCTATTGTGACGTCACATCAAAATAAACAAGGCACAGTTCTAGTGTCTTAGAAACCTCTGTGTACTTACATTTATGATCACTTCTGCTTGTTTATGCGCCCCCGAAGCGCATGACTTCACTAATATAAATATTTAATTTACTATTGCAAGACAAATATGATGGAGAGTAATCACCGCCGCCCATGGACACCCCCGCAAAACCAGAGGAATCGCAGATGCGTTGCCGGCCTTTAAGAAAGGAATAGGCGTTTCTTGAAGATCCCAAGGTCGTAACGGTCCGGAAATACCGCCGCCGAGATCTGGTTCCACAACACTTTTAGTTGGAAGCAAGAAATTTCGTGAAAAACGTACAGTAGTAGACCGCCATCCATCAAGGTGATGTGGATGGAATGACAGTCGATGGGTCAGTGAATGGGTATGTGTTTACTTAATAACAACACATACCCAACACATATCCAACCGCCTCCGTGGTCTAGTGGCTAAGACCACCGGTTTAGACACAGAGGTCCAGGGTTCGATTCCCAGCGGGGGGTACATGTTTGTGTACTCGGTTTGGTTGGTGGTAGGGTTTGTTAGTCCGCCTGGCTAGCTACCACCATCTTATCAAAATATGTAGCCATAACATCAATGTTTGTAGCATTGTTGTGTTGCGGCAGCTAGAGATAAGATAGCCAGTGCCTCACTAGTTGAGGTTCCTAGGTAAAGTGCGCTTCCATCATTGGCCTTATCATCAAGTTGCAAGTAATATCCAAAAACTTGATATGATATTAAAGAAAGCTTTATAAAATAGCTTATTATAAAGTGTCTGATTACATTGAAGATGACCTTGACCATGATTGACCATGACCTGCGTATCTGACGACATGCGTGTGATCCTTTTGGACATTATTGGTATTGGACTTATTTATTTCTGGACATTATTCGTATTGGACATATTTATTTTTGGACATTATTCGTATTGGACATAATTATTTTTGAACATTATTCGTATTGGAAATTTTTAATTTATAACCTTAGTCTACCGATCCGACAAAACAGCGTGGGTTTAAAATTCTCCAATCACTCCAACAGGTATTTCAAATTCAAAATATTGTTAAGGTTTTTAAAACTTGTATAACTTGGTAACGGCAAATAATTTTGTAAATGTCGTTACATATTATATTAAAGCTGTGGAGTTTCTTGCGCCCATTCTTCTCCACAGCTAAAAATAGACGTCCTGAATGGGTAGTAAGTAAATAAATTTTTGGACGATTCAAAAGCATTTTTCTAAAGTTTATTTGAATAAAGAATATTTGACTTTGACTTTGATTTTGACTTTGACTATACTTACTTGTCTATCTAACTAAATACTTTCATATTATCCAGCTATCTATTTTTTAGAGATAAGCTTGCCTGTACTATTGCGATCCAAATGTTACACACCTAGTAATAAATGTTTAGTTTCATTAATATTGGTATTCTGGTTGTGATCATAGCCTTGCACTATTGTCTGTATTGAGATGTTGGTGTCATAATTTTTTTGAAATAAATAAACTTTTTTTTAAATAAATAAGTGAATAAATAATCAATAGAGCTCTTTGGCTGTTAAAAGAGCATACGGTTCATTTTTCCATGCACAATCTCGATACAGGTCTCCACAATTGGGTTTACGAAATCATAGCTTTGATTTGACGTTCAAAAAATACTTGCCAAAAGTTCAATAAGATATAAAGAATATATTTTGAATTGAATTTTTTTATTTCACAACAGCGCTATTGTGATCGAGAATCCTAACAGTGAACTCGTGGTAGGGCTCTTGTTTCTCGAACAAAGCGTCCGTACCACAATCCCTATGGAACCACATATTAAAACTTCCAACGTTAGCGCATTAAACAACTCTTAAGCCTTCGTCTCACTAAAGGCGGTAAACCAATAAAAAGCGACGCTAAAGCGTTGCATTGTAGCAGCACGTTGACCGACACACGATACAAGATCAATGAGCAGGGTACCTGCTCAATTGACCTCTCCCTGTCCAGCGTAATAAAATCCATGCTGGACAGTGAGAGGTCGTGGACGAGCATGGCCTCCTTCTGTGAAGCGGTAATTTCACACAAGGAGGCCGCGGAGAGGGTCCGCCAGGAATCTATCCATGCGGACCTAATCCGACGCAGACGAAATGGGAGAAGGAGGCGGCAGTATGCCCGCCTCATTCCCCCACATTGAGGTGACGGTCAGGGACGGGGAATCCCTGGCCGTCCACCAGCCTCAGGACGTCTGGAGCACGCTCAAACAACCTCGGGCGTGCTCCCTCTGGCGGGCTGCCGCTAGGGTGAACACTGGTGACTGTCAAATCGGTGATCCAGTCATCCTAGCGGAACGTGAAGGAGATGTACAGTGGTTTTTAGTGGGTAGGCCCCTCCTCCTCCCGAATCCCTGTCGAGACCCTCGGGTCTGGGCAGAGAGGCGGGTGCTGGAGGGGATAACCCCACATAACCATCCGCGCCTCCCCGAGCGCGGTGGTACTCGGCCGACAGGTTTTCCAATGTAAAAAAGAAAAAGGCTGCCTGCTTAATGCTGCTGCTAAACGAGAATGTGTATTATCCAAAAGACATTAGCCAAAAGACGACCACTGCTAGACAAAGGCCTCCCCCCAGTATCACCACAGCTACCGGTTTTGTTCTACTTGCATCCATCCACTTGTATGGCAAAATTTTACCTCAACTCTAGAAACTTAGATTCTGTATCAAACTAGTAACTGCATCGATGCCATATAAATTGTAACTTACGATACAACCGCGTTTTACTGTGTGTAATTTACGCTAAGAAAATAGAGTTTACGCTAATGCAGTAGAATGGTGAAATCCCTAGACGCTTATTCCTAATCTTCCTTATATAAAGACTAGCGGACTGGCGCGTCGCATTCGCCGTTGGTGTAACGAAGGTTTTAAGTAGCTTAAAAATAAAGTTGTATTTTGAGCGGCTTTCAAAAGTATAATTCACATTATCTGGAGTTGTTTTTAGATACAAAATCTCACAAATGTTTTACTATTGTTAGCAATTGAAAAAAAAATACAGGGTGTTTGGTAATACCTGTATAATCCCGAATATGGCAGATAGGGTACCGTTCATAGAACCCTAGAAAATTATAAACATAACTGAAAAGCACCATAAGGCCTAGATATTAAGGTTCTTTGTTACTAAGTAAAAATGTAAAGTGGCCACCCCAGTGGCGGTAGCCAAAGTAACATTATGAAAACGATAGCGAAGTTCGAAAAGAATAAAATGTATGGGATTGACATAAGATTGACCACGTGATTTAGCGCGGCTTATGTCAATCCCATAAATTTTATTCTTTTCGAACTTCACTATCGTTTTCTTAATGTTACTTTGGCTAAGCCTACGGGTCAAGCTGATACGTTGATCTTGGTTGTCAACCTCACGATCAAACATAAACAGAAGTAAAAACATCACAGGATTCACAGGAATGAACCAAAATAATGTAGCAAAATAAATTTTAGTTTTTTATGGAAAAGTAAATATACGTAAGTAAACATGATTTTGCATGTTATACCAGTGTTTTTTATACTTGGTTGCATGGCTATTGTTAAATACCACACCAGCTCGGAGTTGGGTCTGCGGGGCCCATAGCGCAGACAACCAAGCTGTCAATGTGGAGTATCCGTCTATTCAGGTGTTGCATCGATATAGAACAACTTTTTTTGTCTCCTGAAAAGGTAAAGTTGGAGTTGCGTGATGTTAGAACTCAGGTAGCAGCCATTTTTTAATATTATTTCATAGAAAGTTTCATTAAAATCGGCTTTAAATTCAAACTTCAAAGCTATAATTCTTTCAAACCTTTATTGAAAGAATTATAGCTTTGAAGTTTGAATGGGATTATAAAATGCCCTTTAAACGACGATAAGTGAGTTCACACTGTTCATGAACGACTATTACATTACAAAGCTGTATTAATACAAATAATAATCACAAAGTAAACATGTACAGAAGGGTGACTCCAAGTCAGTCAAGAACTTTCAACGTTGCTTAAATGTTCAATAAAAGTTTTCGACCTACTGTTTGGTTACATAATGGTTATATCCTGACTGAAATGTCGGTTAAGTGTTTAACAACGACTTTTATTGTACACATTCAGTCCATACCATTCATTCGTTCCTGTGATGTTTGCTGGAAAAGTGCGTGTTATCAAAAACAAAATATAAATTATAATATTCTTAACAAATTTTACATTTACTTTAACAATATACGCGAACAAAGTGTAAAGGAAAATAAATGTGTGCAGTGCACCTGGTTCTTAAGGGACCTTTAGTTTTATGGTGAAATATAGGGGTGTTGTTGTGAATTTTTTTACGCCCCCTTCGAATTCCCTGAAATTCAATTAATGTAGACTATTATTTAAAATTTGTTTTTCTATACATGAATTATAGAATGAAAAGGTCGCATAATGCGGTTTCTTGCAACCAAGATGGTCGGCCATGATAATAATAAAAAAAAACGTTCACGTAACCTATACTCTTAACACCACTATACGACGTTGTATAAATCAGTCGTAAAAACGTTTACTTAACCTATATTGTTTGTACCATTATACGACGTTGTATAAAGTAGTCGTAAAAACGTCTACCTAACCTATACACAGGCACCACTATACGACGTTTTAAATACAGTCGTAAAAACGTTTACCTAACGTATATTTTCGTACCATTATACGACGTTATATAAAGTAGTCGTACAAACGTCTACCTAACCTATACACAGGCACCACTATACGACGCTGTATAATACAGTCGTAAAAACGTTTACTTAACCTATATTGTCGTACCATTATACGACGTTGTATAAAATAGTCGTACAAACGTCTACCTAACCTATACACAGGCACCACTATACGACGCTGTATAATACAGTCGTAAAAACGTTTACTTAACCTATATTGTCGTACCATTATACGACGTTGTATAAAATAGTCGTAAAAATGTTTACTCAATTTATTATATGGACCGTTTAGTTATAGGACTAAATAATTGTAGGTATAACGGTTACACAACGTTGTAGTTGTCTAATAACATATTCTATACAACAGTTATATAATCGAAAGTAGCATAAGACAGTTTTATATGACCAATTTGTTTATATTTTGATGTTAGTAGAAAAAAAAACTAAATTATTGTTAGTAATTATCAGTGGTCGGAGTAGGTATATTGAATTAAGGTCACTGACATCAAACGTATATGTTAATATGGATACTCCTACGAGTTTCCGGATTATTATGATAAAAATACCGAAACATCGAAATTATTACATGAAACTAGTTAAAAATGTATCAATACTCTCAACGCTATGCTGCTAGTTTAGAGATTAGAGATAGAGAATACAGCGAGAGTATTGAAAAAAGCGTAGCAAATAATCAGAAACTTTATTTCAAATTCGCTCCATTGACATCTACAGATGTTGAACGATCATTTTCCACTTACAAATGGATCTTAGATGTTAAAAGAAATAGCTTAAAATTAGAAAATATTGAAAAAATTATAGTTATTTATTTTAATTGTATAGAGACAGAAAATCAAAATGTAGAACTTGTAACCGATGAGGATTAAAAATAATTATTTTTAATAAAACTGTAATAATGATTATTTGTATTAACAATAAACAATTTTGTTTGCTTACATATGGTTTTTTATTTTATTACTCTATTTACCAAATTTTTGGAAACTCCGGTACATTCCGGAAGAAATGCATGTCCATGTTATGATATCATGACGCAAGTATCTAAAATCAATATACCTACTCCAACCACTGGTAATTATATACATTACAAGCTGGCTTGCATCTGGACCTAGCAACGACAGCTTTCGGGTTGTTTAGAGCGAGTTTCATTCGCCATTCGATCATCATGTTAACGAAAATGAGAATTTGTATGGCAAAATATTAACTGTCCACGTATTCCACCAGGAGGCGCTGCTTCAATTCCGTACAAGTTTTCGTTTTCGCAAACGGGGTCGAATGAATACGGATAGTAAACAAAACTCACATTAGGCACTCAGAAGAAGGTCTACGTGCGTGCGCCTAAATCGCTCGTTTGTACACACGCCTGCAAATCCACCTACCACAAACTGTCACAAGAGATGTTTCAAGTTTGTATGGACACTGGGTTAAGTTTTTGTACAGGTAAAAAATATCAAAGAAATAAAATAAATAATCAATTAGAAACATGAATTTTTCATAATTTAGCTTTATTAAGTGGTTTAAAGCCTCACTTAAAACATTTTAAAATATTATGTGACATTTCAAATTAAACAATGGCGGACATCAATCAATGTCATTTTGACCCAAAGACCTATAAAATATAGGTCTTTGTTTTGACAATATGAGTTTGACGTCCTAATCACGGCTTATTTTCATGTTTTGTCTCAATAACTCAAACTAGTTTGTTTATGGCTAAACTTCTTCATACAAAAGTATACTCTAAATAGACAATATTTAAGTTCTAATGTCGAGTGGCAAGCGCGATCGAATTCGATCGCTTGGGGTTTGACGGAAGTTCACCCGCGATCGGATTCGATCTCTTAGTTTACTCTTAAGTGACTTTTAAATTCTTGAGAATTTTGCAAATAAAAATACTCTTTTTTTCGTTTATTAACACTGGTTAATCTTTATTTCTGTTTTTGAACGTGTTATGTTTTAAATATGGTCTAAACTCGTCACAACAACATTTATGAACCAAAAAATTACTAAAGAAATAATTTATTTTTTATTTTTCTGAGAATCCTTGTATTTTTTCCTATTTTTTGAAGTACTGTACATAGAATCGGCCCAAATTGAAACATCTCCTTTTCTCAATAGACGTTAAACTTTATGACTTAACAATATGGTTGAAAATGTATTGTGTATTGAAGACATTTGACAATTTTAGATAGGTTTATGTGCATGCGTCTGTAAAGAGCCCTTCTGTAACTATTTATTCTGTGGCTGTTCTCGTACATACTAATATAGTTCGCTCACCTCGACCCGTGACAAAGTTTAGTAACTTCCAAGTGATTTTCCCTGTTTGCCCCATCTCGCCAAGTTGTTTCCCCACTTCGCTCCACATTCCTGAAGTTTCCATAGCAATAAAACAATAAAGCAGATAGTGAAGTCAATATAACGTTATTGGGTATCCACATACTTTCTTATTAGTTCTTGGCAATATTGATTTGTTGTATGATGGAGGAATCGTAAATTAATTGGGTATCGGTCTAGGAAAGGTATGATACTGATAGATATGTACAAGAAATTGTTGATTTAAGTAGTATTGGAGGGTTACACAGGGTGTGTGGTAATATATACAACTAACCAACCAACTACAGGCAGAACTCCTTTTTTATAAGATCAGCTAGGGAAATAAGTAAATTGGTTGTCTTCCCTGAACTGGATTTGTTTAATTCGAAGCCAGATAAATTTAAAGGTACGATTGCTAAATCCTGGTTTAATGGTTCTCTAACTGTTTAGTTTAATATATTTGTATATATATATATATATATATATATATATATATATATATATATATTTTAATCATATTTGTTCACTGTTGTCCATTTGTTTGTGCCAATGAATTGGAATTGTTTTTTTAGTTATATATATGCGGAAACATGTAAATAGTGCATAGTGGCAATTTAGTATATGTTAACAGTTAATCATCACTGTATGTTTTCCAAATAAAGCAAAATAAAATAAATAAAATATATATTTTTATTTTTATTTTAATTTAATAGCATAATTGTTTGATTTGGTCATTGTGTACATTGTTTTGGTTTGCATCCCAGTTCAGTATTTTGGCTATCTTTATTTTTGTGATTATTTTTAAAAGTTTCAGAACACACGACGGCACATCACAGACCGTTTGTTCGCCAAGGGTCAACTTAGCAAAACGTTCACTAAATTTCATTACTTCGCTGTTAGTAAATTTAGCGATCGGTCAACTTAGCTACTAGTCAACTTCGCAAACGGTCCACTTCGCGAACGGTCCACTTAGCTATCGGTCAAAATTAAAATAGATTTTCTAATTCCTTAATATATTAACGGAAATCAGGTGTAACCTCCTAACAAATTTCTTCAAAGGACTTTGGACTTTACGTATTTGGCATTAGGTTGGACATTTATTGAAGAAAGACAGTTTAGATGCTTTTATAAGCCGGCATCACACGGCAGCTGAGGAGCTCGATGGCGCAGTGGTTAACACGCCCTATCTGCGATTGCTGAGGTTAAGCAACTTTCGCAAAAGCCGGTCATCGGATGGGTGACCAAAAATTTATCATCTCGAGCTCCTCCGTGCTTCGGAAGGCACGTAAAGCCGTTGGTCCCGGCTGCATTAGTAGTCGTTAACAACCACCAATCCGCACTGGGCCCGCGTGGTGGTTTATGGCCCGTTCTCCCTATCCATCCATAGGGAAGGCTCGTGCCCCAGCAGTGGGGACTTTATGAGCTGATGATGATGATGATGATGATCACACGGCAACATTATACACTGGTAATACTATTATACACCTTACCACACACGCTAATATTATTATACACCTTTAATTAGGGCTATGTTACAAGCTTCAGTAATAACAATGATTATTAATTTTGAGTCTTTATCGCCCAATTTTTTTTTAAATTTACTAACTTTTTTTGTTCGCGGAATTGTCTTGAATTGTGTTGACTTGATTGTTTTCTTTTTAATGTCCGATATTGAAACAATTTTTATAGTGTTAAAATAAATAGACGCTAAGAAAATTAAAAAAAACGTTAGAATGAAAACTAAAATTTTATAAAAAATCTTCATACAATACGCCAATTTCATAGGTAAGGACCTAATAATATAAATACTTTGATTTTTGTATGTATGTTTGTAACGATTAAACTCAAAAACTACTGTACCGATTTAAACAAATCTTTGACCATTAGAATGCTACATTAGCGCTGAGTAACATAGGCTATTTAAAAAAAATGTCCACCCGTGCGAAGCCGGGACGGGCCGCTATTTGTCTATAAAGTTCCATGCAATAAGCAAATTGTTTCTATGCATTATTATGGCTGTTGCTATGCTCAATAAAATAAAATAAAAAAGTGGTTGTTGCGTCTTTAAAGATTTATAAAATTTGAAATGAAATTACTTTTACAGATCTACTCGCATTTAATAAATACATTAGTTTTATTGTGGGAGTAAAACTAAAATGAGGGTATACAAGCTACCATCTAATTATGAGACGACCAACACCTCAGTCTCCCTGTGACCACGGACCCTGCAAAGGGTTCGAAACATCAGGATAAACATTATTTAAAAATAATAAACGAGAGTAGATCTGTAAAAGAAGTTTCGTTTAGTGTTCGCGTAAACTTCAGATAAAAAATATACCTTTATAAAAATGATAGCAAAATAATATTAAACATTTATTGACACCTTAATTCTATAAAACCATCACATTGTACACTGATAAAGTATATTGTCACCACAACGTTGTTTTATAACTATTTACAATTATCAGGAAGTAGAAGAAAACTGAAAAGAAAGTAAGGTGTAAAGTAAGGGAAGAAATTAGCCTATTTATACTTTCAATCCCGTATTAATAAACAAAGTGTAAGCTTGGAGTAGTTATTCCGTGTTTTGTTCCCGTCATGTAAACTTCATTTCATATCTATAATATACAAACTCTCAAAAATATCTCAATGGCTGATATTTCAATCCTCAGATAAATCTTAACTAAAGAATAAGATTATCATTTTCTAAATAGAATCTGTCATTATGTCAAATTATTCAATGAATAAACTTTAACTGACGATTAAAAAATCAGCCCTTAATCAATGAAACATGCTCTAAGAATAAAACAGACATTACACACATTACCATGTATTTGACAAACCCGCATTTACTCTTTTGATAGATTAATAAAAATTCAAAAATGGAAGAGGAGTGGCCGAAATCTGTCCAAACAGAGGCCAGAGTGAACGAGAGTGCGGCAACAGTGCCGTGACCTTGAATCGACGTACCGAGCTGTACCTACCGGCTAGGGTTGAGTCACACATAGTTAATTTATTATTGTGTGATTTTGGGTGTCTTTTATATTGTAAACTTACCTTGTTATATAATATCTGACGGCAAAGTAAAAAAAGGACAAACTGGGATTATGGTTGTGTGTGTTGAGACATCCTCATAAGCAAAAGGTTTTTTTTCCAGACATTTTCAATTCACCCATCTATATGCAACAAAACTCGCAATCGCGACACCCAAACCAAGAGAAATGTGAGAAAAAAGGTGAACTACGAGCTTATGTGCATGCGTTTCGGAGCGCTTGTATGAAGTTGCCGCACTCTCGTTCACTCTGCAGAGGCGGTGGCAATACGGTCACGGAGGCGGTCTTCCCGCGCGGGCACGTATTTTTAGAGTTTGCTGCTTTTGCTTCAGGCGGCATTCACAGCGAAACCGGACTTTTTTAGGAGCGGCGAGAAAATAAAAGGGCACCTCAAGCTCATGTTAGAAACAGTCTCATTGTCATCGGCCTCGTCATCGTCGTCAGGTTTTCTAGAGGGATGACATCAAGCATTAAGAGTGTCCTCGTTCTTACTTTCTACTTAACTCTCCAAGGGGTTCGGATCCGATCGGGAGCGGAACAACCCGAGGGCACATCTAACGGCTTGCGCCTCGGCTCGGATTGACTGGATTAAAGATCGCGTTCGCTTTTTTGAAATATTTATACTAGTGGCCGCTCGCGGTTTCACCCGCGTGGTTCCCGTTCCCGTGGGAATATCTGGATAAAAAGTATCCTATGTGTTATTCCCGGTTACAAACTATCTGTATGCCGAATTTCATCCAAATCCATTTAGTAGTTTTTACGTGAAAGAGTAACAAACATCCATACTTACAAACTTTCGCGTTTATAATATTAGTAGGATTATAACCTGACCGCAACCGTGACCGATGACCGGCTCTGTTTGGGCGAGTCTTTATATGTTAGGTTATGTAATAGATGCTCCGGGGGTCTAGTGTGAGTTATTTTTGACATTCGATCACGTTAACGAAAACGAGGTCCGAATAGTTATTCCGTGTTTTGTTCCTGTCATGTAAACGCCATTTCAAATTAGAGTAAAATAGACAAAACACGGAATAATTATTCTTTGTCTAAATGAAAGACCCTAAATCTTTTTTCGCGGTTGTTTTGGATGCATTAACGCACCTACCTTTATGACATCGTTAACTGCGATAGATTGATGATGATGGGAATTAGTAGGTATGTATGATGGGAATTATTATGTATGATGGGAATTAGTATGTATGATGGGAATTAGTATGTCGCTTTGAGCCCTCAGCGTGTGATATATATGTCCCGAAATTGTACTCACAACAACTCCACAAGACAGAAAGCATTAATTTGAATGTTGTCCTTGGTTCCAGTTTTCCTTTGTTCACAATTAAAAAAGCAGTGCTCACTATCAACAGAAGGGTGCTGACACATAGATATATAAGCCCGTACATGACGAATAGATTCACTAAGATGTTCTTCTCCTGAAACAACATACGAGTATATCAGCATCAACATTATAATCTGCCGGCAATTGTCAAGCTAAATTACCATGTTTTCACTGAAGCAGAGGATTTTTACAGGACTAACACCAGACCCACACAAACCGGTTTTGGACCAGACATAAAAAAAAAAAAATAGTTTTGAAAAATAGACCTTCCTTTTAATAAATTTAAGTTGACATTACGTTACAGAATAATTTTTACTGGTGGTCGCCTAGTGGTCGAAATTCGACCGTAATTTTAACATTTATAACTCAAATACTGAGGTAAAGACTAATTCATCATCATCAGCTCATTTTTATGTTCCCACTGCTGGGGCACGAAACCACTACGCAGACCCAGTGCCGATTGGTGGTTGGTAATGAATGCTTATGCAACCGGGACCAACGGCTTTACGAGCCTTCCGAAGCACGGAGGAGCGCGAGATTTATTTATTTATTTATTTAATTAATTGGCACAACTATAGAAAACAATTCAATACATTCACAACAAGTAAACTAATTCTCACATTAAAATTGAATTCCGGTGATTGTTGCGCACCGCGTTCGCATAGAATAAGTTGTTAACAGATGAAAATAATAAATACTTAGATTTTTAACAAACTACACTAAGTCCAAAAAGAGGGTTATAAAAAGGGTTAAATAACAATTAAAAATAAAAATAACAATTAAAAAGAAATAAGGACATAAATCCTTACAACATGATAAAACCGTGACTTTACTATGAACACATCATTAATTTATATTATCGATTGTAGTGTGATGTTGACTTACAATTTTAATATATGTGTATAAACTCTGAGAGAATATATCTAAGTTGCTCACATTATTGTTATAAGATCTACACATTCGATATAATGGATCATTGAGAGTAACATTATTATTGCAAAAATGCACAGAAAATAATTTAAATTTTCTCATACTTCCACAAGTTTTGATTGATAAGTGGCTCAACAAATCTACAGCGTCCCATCGATTATTAATAATTTTGTAGAGAATCGATAGATCCTTAATTGAACGTCGGGACATTAACGTATTCATTCCAAAGAACTTAAGTCGAGCTTCAAACGTAGGCAATTTACGTCTCATGCCTAACTTAGAGCTTAAATTACGCAGGAAACGCCTCTGGATAGCTTCGACTCTATCGACATGAGTATTGTATTGTGGGCACCATATTACTGAGTTATATTCCAAGATACCCCTCACAAGAGCAAAGTACAGCGTTAACACACTTGCTGGCTTTTTAAACGGTTTTGTAGTTCTAAAAATAAAACCCATCATCTTATTGACCTTTGTAAACATATTTTCAATATGATACGTATAATTCAATTTTGAATCCAACCACACACCCAGATCCTTGACCTGGTTCTGGCGATTTATTAATTCATTATTAATATTATAATTATATTTTATAGGGAATTTCTTTTTAGTAAAAGTAATAAGGCAGCACTTTGTAACATTCAAATACATACCATTATCAACACACCAATTGTATACTTTATCAATATCGTTTTGCAGAAATGCAGCATCTTAAATGCGAGCCACTTCATGATATACTTTAATATCGTCAGCATAGGCGATACATTTGCAGGAAATAGACTCAATGAGATCGTTAACAAACATTATAAATAAAAGTGGGCCCAAATTTGAGCCCTGAGGGATGCCGGACGAGGACTCATAAGGAACTGAATCATAGTCGTGCACTGCTACGAGCTGTGTGCGACGAGAAAGGGAGGAGGTCAACCACCGCAGGAGTACCCCATGAATGCCAATGTGATAAGCTTTACAGCAAAGAATATAGTGATCAACCTTGTCGAATGCTTTGGCGAAGTCAATATAAAGTGAGTCCACTTGTACATGCTTGTTTAAGGCAACATTTAGGTCATGAACATAAGTAAGAAGATTGGTCGTAGTGTTGCGTCCAGTGACAAAGCCGTGCTGACGACTACTAATGAAAGGTTTCAAATGAAAATATAAATATTTATATATTAGACTTTCAAAGATTTTTGCAAAGCAACTCAGTATACTAATGGGTCTAAAATTTGTTACATCTGATTTATTTCCAGACTTATATATTGGTACAATTTTTGCAATTTTCCACAATTCAGGGAAATTACCTGAGCACAAGCTTAAATTATAAATCAAACATAAAGGCCTTGCCAGTGCCGATCTACAATTTTTAGTTAAAATAGGGGGTATCCCAACAGGACCAGCACCCTTTGCGACATCGACAGAACTAAGGGCCACCAAAATCTCACGTTCCGTTAAAGTTATTGAGGAGATATTTGTAGTTGTTTCCGGAAAAGTAGGAGTATAAGTGCTTCTAGAAGTATTACTATAGTATACAGAAGAGAAATGCCTCGCGAAGAGATTGGCTATGTCCAAACCATTATTTGCATGATCCGAGTTATAAAACATTTGACTTGGTAAAACATTTGTTGTATTTTTTGATCTGGTATATCTCCAAAAAGCCTTTATATCAGTTTTGATGTTATCCTCTATCTGTTCTAAGTAAATTTTATAGCATCTATCGAATTCACTTTTGGCTCTAAATCTCAGCAGAGAAAAAGTGTCAAAGTCACGTGGATTATTATATAGTTTATACTTCGTACGATACTTATTTTTTTCCTTTAAAATCTTAACTAATGAACGGGAAAACCATGAGGGCCAGGATTTATTGGTCTTAGAAGTTGGCGTGTGCTTTTCAATTATTTCCCACAAGTGATTATAAAATACCTGTAATAGACTGTCGCAATCCAAGTCAGAATATTTATCCCAATCTATTTCATTTTGCGCGGCATTACATGCAAAGAAATTAGTTTTGTGGAATCTATATTTTGTGCCAATGTTAGGTTTTAAGTGGTATTGTTTACTATAATTCATAGTGACCTCCAAAGGAGGATGATAAACGTCGATACGACTTAGCGGCTGGGCCTCTGTAACAATACAGGGAGTGTGGGAATTATTTAAAACGAGATCTAAAACCCTGCCCATGGAATTCACATTGGTATTAGACTGGACCAAGTCCGACCGATCCTGAAATTCACGCAACGCACAAATCTTAGAACTCGTTGTAGTACCAGGGTGATTAGAGAACCAATCGATCTCAGGCAGATTAAAATCTCCAATAATTAGAGTGTGCTCGGATGATGACTGTACAATGCCCTCGAAAAGATCTAACAAATCGCTGAATTGTTCATATTGTAAATAGGACGGCAAATAAACGGTGCATATATTTAAAGTGATATGTTTTAAACGAACACTCACCCACAAATTTTCCAAGCAGGTGTCTGAAAACACTCTCTCTGTACATACCAAGCACTTTTTAACTGCGATGAGTACACCGCCACCGTGCGCCTTATTATATCTGGTCATAAATTCAACGGACCGGTCTTTGCGGTAGACAAGATATCTATCGTCAAAAAGTTCAGAGGAAGCTATAGATTCGTCGAGCCAAGTCTCACACAAACAAATGACATCATAATTATTTATCAATATTGAGTTGTATAAGGTGGGTGGACCATGGAAGGCCACGCTCCTTTGAAGGCCAACTATCAAAAAGTCGTAGTTATTGACATGTAAACACATATTCCTTCGGCTATACACTAAGATCCATCAAACTCAAGGCCACAGATGCGGCGGCGAGTCGCTCGTGCCGCTATTGTGGCAGTGCGATCTCACGCTTCGTAGACTTCGGTCGTCGACGTTACAATTGTTATTCGCGCGCACAGCAAAACGTAAGTTTTTAGTTAGATAACCTATTATTATTTCATATTTTTTTACTGTGAATTGTCGTATAAGGATATGTTTATGGTACTAAAAAAAAAAAATAGTTTTGCCTCGATTTAAGTTAAAATATTGGTAGTGTTCCCAGGAAAGCCGGAGGTTCCTTATAAGGCCAATCAAAAATTTGACAGTTGGCCTTGCTAGGGTACATGGGCCTTACAAAGAACATGTACAAACCATGAACATATGAACAGTTACTTTTTAGTTATAAATACGTACCGTTACAGTGAAAACAATGTTTTATGTTTATAATATTTTTATTTATAAGGGTTATTAAACTTTTTAACTCATATTGAATAGACATTTTTTTAAAAATTATTTTATTATCAGTATATATTTAAATTTCTTTTATGGAAAGGTTATTTCTGAAAATAAACTAAACTAATTTACATGAAAAGCAACGAATATAAAAAAATATTTACATGTTAAAAACGGTAAAGTATGTGATAAAGTAAGTATGTGATAAGTTATATATAAGATAGTCATAAGATAGTCTGTCTATAATCATATTTTAAGCAAAAAAAAACTTTATAACAATAAGCCGGTAATTGAATAGATGATTAAATTTTATGCGTATAATTTCAGATTTCAAGAATGTCGGAGTCAAAACCCAGGAAAAGAGGTAGTACATGGGATGAAGACAGTTTAAGACGTGCCATGGAAGCAGTACAAAATAATCAACTTAATACAAATGCTGCAGCGTTGAAGTTCAATATTCCAAGACGCACCCTTAGAAACCATTTAGTAAGCGGTAACAGTAATAAAATAATTGGGAAGACAACTATTCTTACAAAACAATTAGAAGAAGATTTATCGCAGCGAATCAAACGTTTTGCAAAACTGGGTGTACCACTTACGCCTAAATTTATCAGGAAACAAGCCTTTTTATTTTGTGAGAGGTTTAAAATCAAGCACTCGTTCAATATGTCAACAAGAATGGCTGGACGCAAATGGCTCAAAATGTTTTTGGCTCGAAACCCATCAATATCAAAAAGAAAACCCCAGCTAATGAATCCAGCTAGAGCTCAAAAAATGAATAAGCCCATTGTGAAACACCATTTTGAAGAAGTGAAGAAACTCTATGAAGAGCTAGACATTATTGCACATCCAGAACGCTTGTATAACATGGATGAAAAAGGGTGTCGCATTACGGTCCACAAACAAACTGTAGTTTTGGCTGAAAAAGGGAATACAAGAGTACATCTTGTTGCTCCGGAACACGCCGAGAACGTTACAATAGCGATGTGCGTAAATGCGGTGGGTATTGCTATACCGCCCATGATTATTTTTAAGGGGATTAGGCACAGATCAGAATTAGCATCAAATTTGCCACCTGGAACAAAGGTAAGCATGGCACCCAAAGGCAGCATGACCAGTAGCTTATTCGTAGAGTTCATACAACATTTAGCACAACATAAAGTATTCGATAAGTGTCTGCTTATCTTTGATGGCGCAAAGTGTCATTTATCATATGAGTCTCTGGAAGAAGCAGATAAAAATAATATAGTACTATACTGCTTACCTTCGAACACCACGCACGAACTCCAACCTCTAGATAAATCAGTGAATCGGTCCTTCGAACATCACTGGGATGAAGAAGTTTTGAACTACCTGTGCAATTCTCAAGAGAGAACTTAAAACAAAGCTGCATTTAACAAAATTTTCTCCCGAACATGGCCAAAGTGTATGACTCAAACCAATATAACGAATGGATTCAAAGCCACTGGTTTATACCCCCTTGATCCTGATGTAATACCCGAAGATGCTTATGCTCCTTCAATTGTAACTGAAAGACCTTTATCGGAAACGTTACAACACCAGATCGACCAACCACTTATATCTGTTCAAGTCTCGCCCCCTGTGTCTGAATTTAAACAAGTGTCAGAATTGTCGTCTCAGTCTCTAATAGATAAAAGGAGGTCGTTTTTCGAGGTTTTGACATCGCCAAAATTTTCAGCTGCAACAGCAAAAAGAAAACCCGTTCTTGTTTCTTACAGTTCTTCAACTGATGCTTCAGACTTAGAAGTAGATATTACGGTCAATGATCAGTGCCGCCCCATGCTGCTAAGTTCAGTACATCGTTTCAACGTCGCAGATACGAAACATGACCCTCAACCATCTCTGTACGATTATCCTCTTCCGAGTACGTCCGGCCTACAAGAAAATATCGTCTGTTCTAGCTCTGAATCTGATCTTGATTTGAATCTTAGTGAATCATTTATCAAAGATAACTACATGACTAAACTTCAAGTCTCGGATTTATACACTTCTTCTTCGTCATTTGATGATGACCTAGAGCAGAAAAAAGAAATCACTCCGAAAATACGATTAATACAAAACAAAAGCTCAATTAAAACAAAAGCTCAACTAAAGAGTCATGAGACTAGATCTTCGGATGATGACGAGCCGTTAATTAATCTAATAGAGGATAAAGAAAAATCGTTTCATGCTTTTTTGCCTACTCCAAACTACGCTACAATAAAGTCTTCACGTCCACGGCAAAAAGCTATTAATTATAAGGGACAAAGAATAGTTAAAGATTTATTCAAAACTGAAGAAAAAAAGAATGAGATGAAGCAAGCGACGAGTAAGAAAAATGGAAAGTCTACAATTAAACGAGACCAAAAAAAGAAAACCAAAAATAAAAATGATTCCGTAAAACGGCTAAAAAGAACAGTACAACAAGAAAACAGTAAAAGATCGAAAATAGAGATGAAGAAAAGTGCAGAAGGTGAAGAAAAGGAATGGTACTGTCACGCATGTCGCGAGAATAGAATGGAAGACATGAGACAATGTACCAAATGTCAAAAGTGGTATCACGAGGAGTGTATGGGTCTCACTAAAAAAGATCTCAAATTTATATGCCCAGATTGTGATTAAAATATCCAAAATTATTATCCTTTTTTAGTTTCTAAGTTTGTTTCCGAAGTTAATTTTTATTTTGTTACAATTATTTTCGTTTTTTAATTTTAAGAATCGTTGATTTTAAACATTCCTGACTTCAAGACTGACTATGTACCATAATAAGTTTGTAATAAGTACAGTACTTAGTCTGTAGTGTCTATTATTTTATTATAATTAATATAAGAAAGTCATTGATAATTTTTAGTTTGGCCTTCTTAGGAACATTTTGGCCTTACAAAGAACGGACCCATAAGAAGGCCATTTGACGTAAAAAAAAAAGTTTTTAATTTCATTATAATACGCGTTGGCAAGTTATTTGATGTCAATATAATACTCATTACTACTGTTTTTAAATAATTTCCATTAATATATTCTTAGTTATACTTATATCTGTTGTTTTAGATTTAGTACCTCTGATGTTTTGGAAATATACAGATAATTTGTCTATCATTAAAAACATGAAAGTGATTTTCTAAAATGGTGTATAAAAAACATATTTAAAAAAAAAAGAACCTAATGTAACGTTTCCAATACCTTCTGACATTTAACATGAATAAATGGAGATGTTTCACTTTTGCGCATAAATATGCGTCCATTACGCACCCACACGAATTTATAGGTTATCTCCTTAGCCTTGGCTCTGGTGGCAGCATGCAGGGATTTGTTAGACGGGGATAAGTGTTCCGAGACATAAATAGACACGGTTGGACTGCTGAAATTTAGATGAGATGATCCAAGCTTGTTTTTGGGATGAGACCTATTATACCGCGTAACTGCTGAGTAGAACGTATCGCGACAGCGTACACTTCTCAATTGAACCACTATAGCTCGGGGAGTCTTGCTTTCTTTATTTTAGATGATAAATTGTTGGTCACCCATCCGATAACCGGCCTTTGCGAAAGTTGCAACCTCAGCACTCGCAGACCGGGCGCGTTATCGACTGCGCCATCGAGCTCCTCGATTAATTATTAAGACTAATTGCGGGTAAATAACACTTGTACACGGCAACCAATTAAACATACAAATATTGTAAAGCAAATTAATTTAAATTAAACATGAGACATGCTTAAACATGCTTCCCGTACACGTGTTTCCCTCCTCTTTCTCTCCCGGGTTATTTAAGCGGGGCGTGAAAAAGCATTTATGCAGGCCGCCATAGTGTGAGCGTTCGGCATAGCGTGGTAGCGCTGCGATGAACGCTTTTACTTCTTGGGCTTCACTGGCTGCTTTTCATCAGGCAGGGTGAGGCCATTTTGGCGTGCCACAATAAAAAAAATACAAAAAGTCCAATAGAAAAGTGTTTCGAAAACGTTGAGAATATTCTACGCACACCAAACTTTGAGCACCTAACCTATATCGTGTCATATTGAAGTCAACATAAATAAACATTTAATCATTTATATTTTTTATTGTGCTCGCCTTAACGGTCTTCTGAGAATTCTTGATTTATTATCGTCCCAGATGGCGCAACATGAGTTACGCCAAAGTGGATTGAAAGGAAGAAATGCGTGTAGGTAGATAGATGTCTTTTACTATTTCTTTCGCTATTTCAATGTGGATTGAATAGGCGAATAAAGATAGACAGATCAACTATTAATTGCTTAGGTACACATGGAAGGAAAGAGGACCTCGATAGCGCAGTGGTTAACGCGCTCCGTCTGCGATTCGAAAATACCGTTTATTCTTGCTTCGGAAGGCACGTACAGCCGTTTATCCAGGTTGCGTATGCAGTCGTCTATCCATCCATAGGAAAGGCAGAAGCAGCCTTTATCTGGTAAAGATCGCGGGAAGCCGCTTAATGCGAGCAACACAAAACCGGTCGTTGTGGAGATCCTTGGAGATGCCTTTGTCCAGCAGTGGACCTCTTTTGGCTGTGATGATGATGATGGTGAGGTGGGTTAACTTAACTAACGTCCTGATGGACGATGGATGGATGGATGATGGGAGTGTTAAAAAAAAGTAATTAATAATCTTACCAAAAAGACATATTCTTATGTAAGCAATCAATTGATTTTCTATCTACTAGTGTATACTAGTAGATAGAAAACAATTGATTGCTTATATCCATTTTATCCATCCTTTTATCCATCTATCTACCTATCTCACGAAAGCAACCGGCTTAACGTTCGTTCTGAAGCATTTCTCCAATTTAGTCTGTTAAATTTACCTTTTATTATCAATTATGCGGGTCCTAATAACCCACCCTACCGAGATTTAATCCAAACCGTTTTAACCCAAAACAAGGACTAAAGTTAAACTGGATTAATTTATTTATTGCTGCATTAACAAAAAAATATATATTCAGATTTTGATAAGGTTTACCTTTAAACGTGTTGTAATAATCTAGAGTAAGGAGTTCCGTCGTTTTACTTAAATAAATAATATTATATAAGTAAAATAAGTCACTTGTTATTTAAGATATCTCATCATCATCTCATCTCAGCCAAAAGACGTCCACTGCTGGACAAAGGCCTCCCCCAAGGATATGAGGGGTATTTGTCGTAATCGCCACGCTTGGCAGGCGGGTTGGCGATTGCAGGAGGTTGAGGGTAACCTCAGAGAGATGCTGCTGCCCATCCTCTGGAATGGTCCCTTAGTCGGCTTTTACGACACCCACGGGAAGATTCTCTATCCCCGGCACCACACAGGGATTTAAGATATAACACGATGGAAAGAGGGTAGGGCCTTTGCCCTGCATGTGGAACACTAAAAGCTTATAAAAATGATGATAATAATAATAAGTAAAACAACGAACCAATTGTGGAATTATGTCAAATCTATTTGATAATATATTTTAACGAAGGTATATCTAATCTAATAGCTTTAAACGAGCAATTATTGTATATATGTTTAAATATAATCTGAATCTCGGAAACGGCTCCAACGATTTTCGTGAAATTTAGTTTCGGGGGCGATAAATCGATCTAGCTAGGTTTCATTTTTAGAAATTTACCAACAAAAAGAAAATCATCAATCGGTTATCCAGGTACTGTTTGTAATTAAACGATTGATTGATTGATTGATTGCAAATACAGTTAGAAGTGTTTTAGGGTTTTTAGAAAATCAGCCCATAAAGAAAATAGTGTTTGTTTAAACTTTTTAATTTGTGACATGGAGTGTTCAGGTACATATACATATATATTATGGCATTGAGAGTCCTACATGGATATGTTACTATTGAAAGAGACGACGAAGGTGAATCGTTTGTGGGAATAAAATCTAATGATTGGGTGTATAGATAATATTGGGCAGTTTTATACAAAGTTATTTTAAAACAGTAGGCAAATTGTCAGGAGTGACTCAGAACAGGTAACTCATCAACTTACTTCTAGTAACATGGGTCGAAATTATGACAAAAAATTAAAACTCTTCATACAACAAAGCCTCTTGAGTTTCTAACCAGCACTTCTCGATCGAAGGATCTCCAAAAATCTGAACTGGTGGAAGATTCAGTTCATCATCATCATCATCATCAGCTTATTTTATGTCCCCACTGCTGGGGCACGAGCCTTCCCTATAGATGGATAGGGAGAACGGGCCATAAACCACCACGCGGGCCCAGTGCGGATTGGTGGTTGTTAACGACTACTAATGCAGCCGGGACCAACGGCTTTACGTGCCTTCCGAAGCACGGAGGAGCCCGAGATGATAAAGTTTTGGTCACCCATCCGATGACCGGCCTTTGCGAAAGTTACTTAACCTTAGCAATCGCAGACCGGGCGCGTTAAGCACTGCGCCATCGAGCTCCTCGATTCAGTTCAGTTGAACTAAATTTTAGTTTATTATTATTTGAATTTTATATTTAGTTTTGACATCATTTGACGACCTTCTTGGTCGAGTGGTTTGTACACCGGTTTTCATGGTGTCGCCATCTCTAAGGTCCCGGGTTCGATCCCCGGTCGGGTCAATTTAGAAATTATTGTTTTTCTAAATTGTCTCGGGTGTAGGTGTTTTCTATGTATAATAAGTATGTATTTAAGTATTTTAAGTATGTTTATGTGTAACCATTTAACGAGTTTCATAACGAAGCATCTCTTGGGCTAGATAATTGGTGTGAGTGTAGGAAAGTTTAAAAAATGTTTATATAATTTTTAACGTAAATTTTGTTGCGAACAAATTACAAAAACACAAATGTTGAAAAAACTTTTTCAACATTTGTGTTAATGACGGTAGTTGTTGACATTGAATGGGCGCGCCTTTGGCTTTCAAAGTAAAAAATAAATAGTGTTGAATAATTTCGGCGGGCTGGTTAGAACCACGATAGCTCAATTGGGAGAGCACCTGACCCGGTATGTCAGAAGGGTGCGGGTTCAAATCCTGCTCGTGGAAATTTTTTCAACATTTGTGTTTTTGTAATTTGTTCGCAACAAAATTTGCGTTAAAAATTATATAAACATTTTTTAAATAGCTTGCCTACTTCTTTACTGATCTTTAGTATTTGTAAAAATATTATGATCAGATGTTAATGACGGTAGTTGTTGACATTGAATGGGCGCTTTTGGCTTTCAAAGTAAAAAATAAATAGTGTTGAATAATTTCGGCGGGCTGGTTAGAACCACGATAGCTCAATTGGGAGAGCACCTGACCCGGTATGTCAGAAGGGTGTGGGTTCAAATCCTGCTCGTGGAAAACTTTCAACATTTGTGATAAGTTTAAAAAAAAATATTTTTTTTAAAATTATAATAATCAAATTGTAAATACAGCAAAAAATATCATATTTGATAGTGTAATATGTCACTATCAATAAGTTCCTTTAAAGGCTTATATTGAATACACAAAAAAAATCTGAAGACTGATCACAATTTTTGCTTTAGTAATAATATGAAGTCCGAAATTTTGGCATTTTTGATCCATGTTAGTAGGAGAAAGTTTTTTACCTTCCGATTCCGAGTTGCTCCTGAAAACTTGGCTACTGTTTTAAAAATAACTTTGTATGTTTATAATAAATGGAATCAGGCGTTATTTTGCGGAAATCCATGGTACAAAAAAATGTAATTTAAATAATCATCATCATCATCATCATCTCAGCCAAAGACGTCCACTGCTGGACAAAGGCCTCGCCCAAGGATATGAGGGGTATTTGCCGTAATCCCACGCTTGGCAGGCGGGTTGGCGATCGCAGTAGGTTAAGGGTAACCTCAGAAAGATGCTGCTGCCCATCCTCTGGAATGCTCCCTCAGTCGGCTTTTACGACACCCACGGGAAGAGATGGGGTGGTGCAATTCTTTAACCCCGGCACCACACAGGGAATTTAAATAATATGTAGTGTTAATTCCGCTAACTCACTCGTTTATACAGCTTGCAGTACGCAAAAAACATTTTTTTTTTGTATGTTTACTTACTAAAATGATCCCCAACATGAGAATTCCCGCAGCCACCATGAGTAGAATGCTGAATAATATGTACACAATGGTTAGGATCTGCAACGCACTTTTGTTTGAGAATATATTCTTAAGCGACTTCTCTGCCATCGTGACTTCCATTACCGCCCAGAACTGCGAACATATAATGCGATTAAGGACTGGTGGGATTTTGGTAAAGACAAGGCTGCCCGGACCGGTTCCGCAACCGCAGCCCAGATCGAATCGACCCCCTCGACTTCGACGACGTACCTATATACGTATACGTATACTATACGTATCTATTGTAGGGCTTTGGGCAGTAAAGCTCAGAACCCTTTGACCGCCACAGTCGGCTATATTCGACAAGTTAGCGTGTGTTAGCGTGTGTGTGTGTTTGTGTGTGTGTGTGTGTGTGTGTGTGTGTGTGTGTGTGTGTGTGTGTGTGTGTGTGTGTGTGTGTGTGTGTGTGTGTGTGTGTGTGTGTGTGTGTGTGTGTGTGTGCGTGCGTGCGTGCGTGCGTGCGTGATGAAAATGATGTTTGAAACTCTGTGGTCTAACGTTAGATCACTAGTGTCAAAATTGGAAGGGTTCGATTTCAGCTCTGCCGCGCTAAGGGTAAGAGCAGTAAGTCGAAAATGTCAAAGTTGAGAAAATGGCGGTAAAAGTTTTCGATTAAATTTTTACTTGCTTCTACTTTAGCTTATAAGTTTTAGTAGGTCTGATTTTTTCAAAATGTAGTTTAAATGGAGCTCTTTTATGATACATACTTAATAATTGCTATTTATTAATTATAATATGTATAATTGACGAGAACTCCTATTAGTGCTAGTACGAGTTAAATTTATTTGTACTGATTGCTTAGAATAACCGCAGTAAGTACTATAGTTACTGCTTTAATGCTAAGTATTCCATACACAGGATATCTATATTTTGTATGAAATTACGTGTCACTTTGGGGTCAAAAAAAACTAAGATGTTAGCTAAATAGTATTAATAATTATATATCATTTAAAAGATCATATAGTGAGAAATCTATACATACCTTGAAATGTAATAAATTACGTATAGGTTTTTTTCTACAAGGCTCTGAAAGTATGTAATTAAAGTGAATACTGTTTAATTTCTAAAGCATTTTTGTTTTGGTTTTTTGTAATTAACTCACTATATTATATATTTAAT
This sequence comes from Eudonia lacustrata, assembly GCA_947562085.1. Classification (NCBI taxonomy): domain Eukaryota; kingdom Metazoa; phylum Arthropoda; class Insecta; order Lepidoptera; family Crambidae; genus Eudonia; species Eudonia lacustrata. The sequence goes on along the minus strand of OX387330.1, from coordinate 3,938,223 downwards.
AAAATATGTATTATTATTATTATTCTAATATATATCTTAAGATCTTTTTTATACAATATTTTATATACTTAAAAACATATTTACAATATAAAATATTATAAGAAACTATACCTAGGCTGCCACTTTTTTTTAATTATTATTATTATTTTATATATTCCTCTAGGAGATACCTTTTAATATTCCGGGAATATTTGATGTTTAAAAATTTTTATTTGTAGAAACTTCAATCATTATTCTTCTTCCGCGCTAAGATCGAGCTTATATTTTAGCTGGTATTCGCCCCGATTTGCTATTATCACCATTATATTTTTAAGGTGAACTCTTGGTTCACTTCGACGTATCGAAGCGAAGATAAGTCAGTGTATTGGAAAATGCATGTGCATTTATATGCTGGCTATTAATAATAAACACCAAGAAACTGAAACCCTAGAGCCAAGTTAACCCGGCACCATACCGAAGACATCTCGAACATCAGCCTGTACGAGATTAGTAACTCTCAAACAGCTCAAAAACGGCAGGGTACCAGGTGATGACGGAATTACAGCCGAACTTCTGAAAGCAGGCGGAAGACCGGTACTCGTAGCTCTTCAGAAGCTATTTAATTCCGTCGTACTAGAGGGCAGAACGCCAGAGACGTGGCACGAAGGTATGGTGGTACTGTTCTTCAAAAAGGGCGACAAAACCCTGCTGAAAAACTACAGGCCCATCTCACTTCTAACCACGTCTACAAGCTGTTTTCGAGAGTCATAACGAATCGTCTCGCACGCAGGTTTGATGACTTTCAGCCTATCGAACAAGCCGGTTTCCGAAGAGGCTTCAGCACCATAGACCACATGCATACGCTGCGGCAGGTTATACAGAAGACCGAAGAGTATAACCTAACCAGCCTCTTTGCTTAGCGTTTGTGGACTATGAAAAAGCCTTCGATTCGATTGAAACATGGGCCGTGCTACAGTCTCTCCAGCGGTGCCAAATTGACAACCGGTACATCGAAGTGTTGAAGTGTTTGTATGAAAGCGCCACTATGTCAGTCCGTCTTCAGGACCAGAGCTCGAAACCTATACAGTTGCAGCGAGGAGTGAGACAGGGAGATGTGATATCTCCGAAACTGTTCACTGCTGCACTGGAAGATGTTTTCAAGCTTCTGGACTGGAAAGGACTCGGCATCAATGTCAACGGCGTATACATGACTCACCTTCGATTTGATGACGTAATAGTGGTCATGGCTGAGACCCTGGAAGACCTCGGCACAATGCTTGGTAACCTCAACAGAGTCTCTCAACAAGTGGGTCTTAAAAGAAACATGGAGAAAACGAAAGTTATGACGAACTCACGTGTCGTACCCACTCCTCTGAAGATTGGGGACTCTGCCCTTGATGTTGTGGACGATTATGTTTACCTGGAACAAACGGTCCAGCTAGGTAGGTCCAACTTCAGCAAAGGGGTAAATCGTCGAATCCAATTAGGCTAAGCAGCGTTCGGTAAGCTACGAATTAACTTCTCGTCCGATATACCACAGTGTCTCAAGACAAAAGTCTTTGACCAGTGTGTGTTGCCGGTGATGACATACGGGACTGAGACGTGATCGTTCACTATGGGTCTTATAAAAAGGCTCAAGGTCACTCAAAGGGCAATGGAGAAGGCTATGCTCGGGGTTTTTCTGCGTGATCGAATCAGAAATGAGGAGATCCGCAGAAGAACAAAGGTAACCGACATAGCCCGAAGAGTTGCTAAGCTCAAGTGGCAGTGGGCAGGGCACATTGCTCGCAAGACTGATGGCCGCTGGGGTGGGATAGTCCTGGAGTGGCGACCGAGTACCGGAAAGCGCAGTGTGGGCAGGCCTCCAACAGGTGGACCATCGATCTGGTGAAGGTCGCGGGAAGCCGCTGGATGCTAGCAGCACAAAACCGGTCGTTGTGGAGATCCTTGGGGGAGGCCTATGTCCAACAGTGAACGTCTTTTGGCTAAGATGATGATCAAGAAACTAAAAAGAGCCCAATTTTTGTTTTGGGTGCAACAATTATCCATCCATATTACTATTTTATTACTAGTTTCTGTACTTGCTGCTGATATTATTAGTGAGATAGTGAAAAAGTAGTAAAAAAATGCCTATCATAACAGCAGTACGTGGGGTTACTGCTTATAAACTTTGAGATAAGGTAAATCAGCTTGCAAAGTATGGTTGACATAAAAGCAGTAAGTGTGATTACTGCTGACATTCTAAGTATCCAATAGTTAAAAGTTTTTGATTAAGCTCATTTACACAACAGTATGTTCACTTACTGTTTTTATTATTAGCAAAATAGAATAAAGATGTCGGAGGTACACTAATTACCGTGAAGTAAGTATATTTCCTGCTTTTATGCTAAGTAAAAAAAATCATTTCATTGACTTACTGCTGTTATGCTTAATGGTATTTTTAGGTTCCAGTGATGTTAGAAAAACGAGAGTAAGAACAGTTTATAGAGCATTACGTGGCGATCCAGGATATGTACTTAACTCATTTTTGAAAATAATCGACTTACTGCTCTTACTGTTAGCGCGGCAGAGCTATGGCTTGTAGACTATGGATTACCATTTACCACCTGGCTAGTTGCCGCCATAATTTTTTTCAGTTGCAAAACGGAAGGTTATGCCTCGCTTTAGTTAGGTGGTTAGATTCATTCATAATGTACATACTGAATACGTCAGAGAGAAAGCAAAAACTTATCTTTGAGTAGAATAAAATATACGCATCACCGAAACAAAGAGTAACTATGTAGTTTATTAAAAGTTCAGACATTTCACAAAATAAATTGAAAAATAAAATACCTAAGCAAACAAAAAGCGAAAATAGCAAGGGGCTATTTTTTTATAGCTTGTTTATTTTAAAATTCCGATATCGATGCAGTTGGTGCGTGAAACGAAAATGCCAATAAAGTGGAATGTTACACTACGCGGCCAGCGGCCATTGATGCCACAGTACATGTGAACGCAGCAGTAAATTAGAACCAACCACACGTTTGTTTTAAGTACTCTTCTTAGTTTTAACACTCACAATAAGAATAAACTTGCCGTCCCAACTTTTTGGCTTAATAAAACAGGCGGCTCTTTCTTGGGTAAAGTAAAGTTTATTCTGAATAATAATTTTGAATCTTTGATTTTTTTTGGTTAATGTACTCTAAAGATGGACTGAAGAGCTCGATGGCACAGTGGTCCTGATCTGATCCGAACCCTTTGAAGAATCTAGTAAGATACGGGGACACGTACTAGTGCGTGATGCCGTTCCCTCTAGATAACCTTTGACGGTGCTTCGTTTCACACGGCTTGAGGAACCCTTAAAAGTTCTCGCCGCCCCCAAAAAAGACCGGTTACGCTGAAAATGCCTAGCGGCAAACCTTTTAAAAAAAGTACGATAGCGCAGTGGTTAACGCGCCCGGTCTGCGAATGCTAAGGGTAAGCAACATTCGCAAAGGCCGGTCATCGGATGGGTGACCAAAATGTTATCATCTCGAGCTCCTCCACGCTACGAAAGGCGCGTAAAGCCGTTGGTTCAAGCTGTATTAGCTGTCGTTAACAACCAACAATTCACACTTGGCGCGCGTGGTGGTTTATGGCCCGTTCTCCCTATCCGTCAATTGGGAAGGCCCGTGCCCCAGCAGTGGGGACATAAAATGTGCTACTGATCGTAGATAGGCGGTAGAAGGCGCTAAGAGACGCAACATTACAACGTAATTGTAGAAGCTTTAGGCTAGATGTTTGGTGGTCTCTACGTCGCCAATAATACGGATTACGCGACTCTGCAATCTATCCAAAGCAACGAATAAGTATTTAGCGGAACCATTCCAGAGATGCGAGCTATATTCGTTTATAAACAACAGACACAGTTGTACGGGCGAAAAAAACGCCGCAGGCACTTTGTTCAGGACCCCGAGTTTTCGTAAGGCTGTTTAAAAACAATTGAATCAAGGAATTGATGTAGTTCTTCAGATTCAGATCACAAGAATTTCCCGTGCGGAGACGGAGAAAGAATACTATTCTCCGCCCCTCTCCTCCGGTGGGTGTCGTAAAAGGCGACTAACGGATTTTCGAGCTTCCATATGCTCCACTGCGTGGTAGGGCTTGCCCGTCTGGTTAGTGACCACCGTACGCATGGTGTAAAACCCGTCAAGTGACCGCTTGTCGGTCGCGTTTCGGGATCAGCCATCGTATAACCAGAGCTCGAGTGGATGTTACTGCGATGCACTTGGTCTGTAGAGGCTTCCGTCAAACCAGTGCCAGGACGACTTCGTTAACCCGCCGACCAGGAAGACCCGTAGAAACGGCTGTCCCGCTGGCCGCCCGTGGCACAGTACAGGGGCTCAAGCGAGCCTAACCAGCTCGTGAGGCTGCCTCACCATGCCACGCATAATCTCGGGGTGGTCCGTCGTGCCGGTTGGTGACCGTAGGGTGGGGTCCCGGCGGCCATTCCCGCGGGGGTTCGGGGGCCCTTCCGTTCGGCGGGTTAATTATACTCATCTGTAGGCAGATCCCTGGTGAAACAGGCCGCTGCACTTTGACTATTTGCATCGCGGTAGCATTTCCTCGATTCACGCCTCCCTCCTTTTCTCCACCATGACAGCGCCTCACAATAAAACTGGTCCTACAGCGGTGCACACCCCCACCACAACTATACCGTTTGAGGTCGAGTTCGCTAACATCCGCGGACTCCATGCAAACCTCAATGCCGTCCACCACCATCTTGAGACGGCACGGCCAGCAATGTTGTTTTTGACGGAGACGCAAATATTCTGTCCGGCCGACACCAGCTACCTGCACTATCCGGGCTTTGCGCTTGAAGAATCCTTCAAAGCCAAAGCCGGAGTTTGCTTGTTCGTTCGGACGGATGTTTGCTGTCGCCGTCTGCGCTGTCTGGAGGACCCTTCCTTTTCCCTCCTTGTGGTACACGTCGACTTGGACTCACATAGCCGTGTCTACGTCTGCGTCTACCGATCCCATAATGGCGACATGGAGACAACTCGACTTATGGACCATCTTAGTCGGGTAGCAGATGATGCGCAGGAGCGGTTTCCATCGGCGGAATTAGTGTTTTTGGGGGACTTCAATGCTCACCACGAGTTGTGGTTAAGTTCCTCCAAAACTGACCATGCTGGTAGAACTGCCCATGCTTTCGCTCTCACGCACGACCTGACTCAACTGGTGAACCAGCCCACCAGGATCCCAGACGTAGTCGGTCACGCGCCCTCTTTGTTGGACCTTCTGCTGACGAGTCGCCCAGCTGGCTACCGAGTGGAGGTTCGAGCTCCTTTGGGATCTTCGGATCACTGCTTGGTATCCAGTAAAGTGTCTCTGGCTCTGCTACCGCCTTCAGCGGTATCGAAACGCCAGATTTGGCACTACTCGTCGGCAGATTGGGATGGTATGCGGGACTATTTCGCATCCGTTCCTTGGGGGCAGCGCTGCTTCAGTGGGAAGGACCCGACAGCTAGTGCGACTGCAGTTGCTGATGAGATAGTTTTAGGGATGGAATACTATATTCCGCACTCCTATCTCATCAGCAAAGGCAGGCGCAACCGATGGTTCAACCGCGAGTGTGCCAACGCTGCTGATAACAAGCAGGCGGCATACCGCGCTTGGATCAGGGGTAAAGCTCTTGGGGATCCCGAACCCGCTTGCTGAAAGCAGCCTATAATAATGCCACCAAGTCCTGCAAAAGAGCTTTCATTAGAGCGGATGCCCAGCGCGTTGCACGAGTCGGCCAAGAACTACTGACGCATCCTACGGGCAGCCGTAGCTACTGGCGTCTGGCCAAACTCTTTGCGGCTAACTCCCGAGTCGATGACTGCAATGCACAGCCACCTACAATTTCTCACTGTGGCCACACAATGCCCGATTTTAAAATCAGGCAGCGTGACGTCCGTGCGGAGCTGCAGTCAATCGATGTCCGGAAAGCTAATGGTCCTGATGGCATCCCTCCAATAGTCCTAAAAATGTGTGCAGCGGAGTTGTCCCCCGTGTTAACGCGCCTTTACCGTCTCTCGCTCTCTTCAGGTTGTGTGCCGGAATCTTGGAGAGAAGCTAATGTGCAACCGGTCCCCAAAAAAGAAGATCGGTCAGATCCATCGAATTACCGCCCCATAGCCGTAACTTCAGTTTTGTGCAAAGTAATGGAGCGCATTTTAAATAAACAACTTGTCCACTACCTAGAAGAACACTCCATAATTCACGATCGCCAATACGGGTTTCGGCCGAAACGGTCAACGGGTGATCTTCTAGCGTACGTTGCACATCTTTGGGGTGAGGCTATTGACAAGCGTGGTGAGTCGGTGGCTGTTAGCCTTGACATAGCCAAGGCTTTTGATCGGGTCTGGCACAAAGCTCTTCTCTCCAAGCTCCCGGCTTACGGTCTGCCTGCTCAGTTCTGCAACTGGGTCGCTGGCTTCCTGCATGAGCGCAGAATCCGTGTTATATCTGATGGATGCGCTTCGCGGCTCATGTCAGTGAACGCTGGTGTCCCTCAGGGGTCCGTACTATCCCCCACGCTGTTCCTTCTGCATATCAATGATATGCTTCCACTTGGAAATATTCATTGCTATGCAGATGATAGTACGGTCCATGGAGGATATAACGGTCACCCAGCGGCTGGGCGGGTCGAAACCGAAGTGAATCGAGTTAATCTTGTCATTGAGCTCAATCGGGTATTGGACCTCATATCTAATTGGGGCACCAATAATCTGGTTGAGTTCAATGCCAAGAAAACACAGGTGTGCGCGTTCACGGCAAAAAAGTCACCATTCCTTCCCCTTCCAACTCTTCAGGGTACATCTCTACGCCTGCAGAGCAGTATCAACATGCTCGGTATGACGATACGCTGCGATCTGAACCAAAGGGACTACATCGAAGCCGTGATCAAAACAGCCTCACGAAAACCGAACAAAGTGCGGCGATTCTTTACGCCGGACCAGTTGTGCCTTTTGTACAAGACACAGGTACGGTCTTGCGTGGAGTATTGCTCGTACATCTGGGACGGTTCCGCTAAGTACCTTCTCGATGCCTTGGACAGATTGCAGCGTCGCGCTGAACGCATTATCGGCAATGCAGAAGTGGTAAGTACTCTCGAATCTCTGCAATTGCGTAGAGACGTTGCGTCACTCAGCGTGTTTTACCGCTTATACCATGGCGAGTGCTCTGAAGAGCTCTTTGACCTCATCCCACCTTCTCCCTTTCTTCATAGGAGTACACGTGCTGCTCTTCGGAGTCACCGATTCACTGTCTCAAATATCCCATCGCGCACAAAGTAATTTAGTGACTCGTTTCTTTGTCGCACCTCCAAAAGATGGAATAGTCTACCAGCACACATTTTCCCTCCTTCCTATGATATGGGGTCCTTCAAGAGAGGCGTGAAGAAGCACCTTGTGGGCCGGCAGAGTGAAGTTAACTGATGCTACGTTTGTTTCCACGCTGCACCAGTTGTCTTCGCGTCTGGACTTCATTTCCACTTAACATCAAGTGGGATGGAGTCATTTGCCGAGCTAAGTATAAAAAAAATATAAAAAAAAAGAACTTTAGAACAGAACAGAACAGCTAGAGGAATAAAACATAAAATAAAATAAAATTAAAATGAGCAACTTTTAAAATTTCCAACAAAATATAAGAATAACTACTTTTTTTTTTTGTTAAAAGGAGGCAAACGAGCAGGCGGGTCACCTGATGGAAAGCAATCACCGCCGCCCATGGACACCCGTAAAATCAAAGTAATCGCGGATGCGTTGCCGACCTTGAGGAAGGAGTTGGATCTTGAGGAGGGAGTAGGAATCGGGAGGGGGGAGGGGTGAGAGATGGGCTTCCGGTACTTTCACTCACCGGACGAAACACAACAGCAACGAGTGCCGTTGTTTCACGCCGATATTCTGTGAGAGGGTGGTATTTCACGGCCCATTTCGTGCTGCAACGCAGCGTGGCTTTATTTTTTTTTTTTTTTTTGGAGAGAGACTGCTGGTTGCCGAGGGGCATTTCCAGCTTCACCGGGCTTGTTTTAGGGGCGGCGAGGTACGTAAAGGGTACCTCAAGCCGTGTTGAAACGAAACACCTTCAGAGGATTTCTAGAGGGGTACGGCATCGCACACTTAAAAGTGCGCGTCCCCGTGCCCTTCCAGAGTCTCCGAAGGGTTCGGATCGGATCGGGGAGCGGAACCACCCGAGGGCGCCTCTAAAGGCACGGACCTCGGCTCGGGTAGACCGGGCCGTGGAGGAGGAGAGGAGGAGCTCCCCGGCAAATGACTGTGCCTGGCATAGAGCGCGTGTGAACCGGTTCTTCGTACCCTTGTTCTACGAGTACGGTGTCTTGGGCCTAAAACAGTGTGCATGTTTAGTGTATTCTGTAAATGTGTGCTGTCATTTGGAGGAACGGGCGGGGGGGCATTCGCAACTGTAATTGCGTCGTCGGGCTCGGTTAGGACGTGTTTTGGACGCCTAGACGTGTACCGTCTTGATGGTGGAAGGCCTTCAACATTATAGTTGGCAGCCGCCACCACAAGAGGGTTGGGGTGGTGGGGGGCATTATCGAAGTAACGTCGGGAGACGTCCTTGATAAAGTCTTTGATAGTTGGGAGATCGAGGTCGCGATGGAGGTCTACATTACGAACGTAATGCGGACAACCCGTCGCGCCTCGCATGAATCGGTTTTGGAGGGTCTGTAGGGGGTACAAATAAGAGGGCGCGGAGTGCGCGAAAACTACGCTAGCGTAGGTCATGACTGGGCGGATGCAGGCTTTGTAAATTGTCGTCTTACTTCTAAGAGACATTTTACTCTTCCTGCCTATAAGGTGGAATAACCGACCTAGTATGAACGCGGCCCTGTTACGGACGATCTTGAGATGCGGTGCAAACGACAATCTCCTATCGAGGGTGACACCGAGATATTTCACCTGCCTAGCCCATGGGATAGGGCGGTCAAATAGACGAATCGGACGGCAAGGATCGTCGGGGCCCCGATAAAAGTACACAGCGGCACTTTTCTCGGGGTTCACTTCGATCCGCCATTTGCGAAACCAAACGCCGAGGGTGTTAACGGCCTTTTGGAGTCGGTTGTAAACCGCGGTTTTGTCTCTACCAGACGAAAATAGCGCGGTGTCATCCGCGAATAGAGCTAGCTCTACACCGGGGGACTTGGGGATATCGTTTGCGTAAAGCGCAAAGAGGATAGGCGAGAGCACGGATCCCTGCGGAACGCCGGCTCGAATAGGGTGCGGGGCGGAGAGCGTTCCTTCGACGCGGAAGCGAAAAGAGCGACCCGACAAGTAGTCTCGTATGATGTGCACGAGTCTGTCTGGCACGCCGAGTTTGTACAGCTTATAAATTAAGCCGTTGTGCCAGACTTTGTCGAACGCCTTCGCGACGTCGAAGAAAAGAGCTCCGGTGCCCGTGTGACGGTGTCTATTGAAACCGGAAAGGATATGCTCCGTGAGGCGGTGCAATTGGTGAGTACACGAGTGTTTGGGCCGGAACCCAAACTGCTCGTTGATAAGGAGGTTATTGGATAGGACGTAGTCCTTTAATCGGGAGACTAATACGCGTTCGTACAGTTTTCCCAACGATTTGAGAAGACTGATGGGGCGATAACTAGAGGGGGCGGTACGCGGTTTACCGGGCTTATGAATACCTATGACCACCGCATCTTTCCACGCAGCGGGAAAGATGGCGTTAGTCATGGCGCTATTGAAGATAGCTACTATTAAAAGGATGAGCTGAGCGGGTAAGATCTTAAGGATCTTGTTTGAAATGCCGTCTGCCCCGGGGGCACTACGGGGTTTAAGACGCTTAATGAGCGTTTGCACCTCATCTTCCGTAACGGGCGGGAGGGTCGCGGTGGGAGGGAGGGACGAGAGTCTTTCGACTTCGCTGTCTACCATTTCGATATGGTTCGAGGGGACTGGGAGGGTGCTAGGCGAACATTGGGCCTCGAGGCTGTCGGCAAGGCACTCGGCTTTTTCGTCGTCGTCAAAGACGACCGAATTGTCGGGTTTCTTAAGAGGGGGCATGGATGTGACCGTATCCGACTTAAAGGCTCTCGCCAACCGCCAATACGCTTGGTGAGAAGGCGTGATGTCTTTAAGAAGGCCATGCCACTTCGACTCGCGGAGCTCTTGTATGCGCTCTCTAGCAGCGCGCTGCAGTGAGCGCATACGAGCCCGGTTGTCCGAAGTGGGATAGGAGTCGTAAGCGCGAGTGGCGGCGTTCTTCGCCCGCAACAGTCGCCTCATATCGTCCGGCAGTTTGAAGCGATGGTCAACCGTCGCTACAACCCGCCGGGACGATTCGCTTATAGCGTTAGTGAGGTGACTGCCGAGGGCGTCGATCGCAGCCACTGTCTCGTGAGGCGAGTCAATGACGTCCGGAATCTGGTTTAATGACTCACTGGCGGTAGGTTCGAGAAGCTTCTCGAGCTTATCCCAGTCAGTCACCACCTTAATGACGGGGGTGGGGTCGGTGGGGGGGCCTAAATGTAAGACAACCGGCCTATGGTCGGAGGAGAGCGCGTGGATCACTTCTATAGAACGCAACCGCAAGGTTACGTTCCGTAGAAGTGCCATATCTAGCGGGTTAGGGGTGAAGTTATCTATTAACGGATAGTGGGTGGGCTCCATAGGCACGACGATATCGAAGAGCATTGTCTCAGCGAGTTGGCTCAACACCCGACCGTTACGGTTGGTTGTATTGCAACTCCACTGAGCGTGTTTACTATTGAAATCGCCGGCAATAATGACGGCGGTGTCCATAGCGAACAGCGCTTCGAGATCGGGTTGTTTCAAAAGCTTATTTGGGGACAAATAAGCGGAAGCGATTGTGATAGACGCGTGGCCTGTCATGCCTAGCCGACAGACCGAGACCTCTAGATCGGAAAGTTGAGGGGGATCGAGCGGGACACAGTGAAGTGACCGCTTGTAATAGATAAGAGTGCCGCCTCCGCGGCCATCTCTATCATTACGGACGAGGTTGTAGTTTGACAAGCGAGGGTCTCGGTAAGAGGGTTTCAGGAAAGTTTCCTGTATGAGTAAAACGTCGACGGAGTATTCGGTTAAAAACTCGGACACTTCGTCGCGTTGTTTCAAGAAACCGTTCGCGTTGAAAAACGCAACCGTTAGGGATCGGGGTTTAATTCTCGAATTGGACGTACTATTCATTATGGGACTTTAGGGAGTCGAAAAGGGACGTGATCATGTCCAAAAGTGGACCGTGATCGTTAAAGATCGCCGCCATGATAGTGGCGGGGCAAGCGGACGGGTCGGACGCGGCTAAGCGCAGCTTCTCCACCATCTCTACGATTTCGTCCTTGTAACGGTATAACCTTACAATTTCGACTGCCGTAGACATGGCGGTGAAGCTAACCGGGCAAGCACCTACGGTCGCGGCAAACGGGTGCTGCGGGCGGGCTTTGGGTTGGGCCTTGGGTTGGGTCTTAGGGGCCTTAGGGGCGGGGGCCGGCTTGTTAGCCGGTTGGGGCTTGGCCTTAGGGGCCTTGGGCTTGTTAGCCTTGGCCTGAGGGGCCTTGGCCACAGGGACTGCGGCCTGAGGGGCCTCGGGAGGGCTTTGCTCCATAGGAGTAGGGGCCGGAGGCGGAGGCGGAGGTGGGTCACGAGCCGGGCCAGCCGCGGGAAACTCGGCGAGCGAGTTTAGCGCGGGGGCCTGCGCCGCGAGCTTAGGAGCTAGCGGTGTAGTCCAAGCGTTGCGGGGCGGTGGTAAGGGGGCCGCGGGGCGGAGTGAAACTTTCGCGATCTGCGAAGGCGGAGGGGCGCGGGACGCGGGGTTACGGCGCGGTCCCGACCCGCGGGTTGCGTTACCGCGCGGAGCCTTGGGGCAACCGCGATAATTCGCGGTATGACCCAATTCAACGCAGTTAACGCAACCGGGCGGGTCGTCGGAGACCGGTGCCGGCGCTTTGGGCCTCTGGCACGCTTCAGTGCCATGGTCGCCCAGGCACTTAACGCACCGGGGGCGCGCAAAGCAGTTACGGGCGGCGTGCCCGTAACGTTGACATTTGTGGCATTGACCTACAATGCCACGCTTGTGGGGGACCTCGATCGATAGTCGAGTGAAGCTCTCTATCGATTTTATATTGAATATAGCTTTACCCTCCGGGGTATTATCTAATATCGCCTTGAAGAGGCCTAGGGGCTTTTTGTTCCGGCCGATCATCCGGGACACTTCTTGGACCGGGTAGCCTTGAGACTTAATGTCATCAAGGACTATCTTTGGGTCCCAATCCGAGGGGAGGCCTCGGATTACAACGGACAGAACACGTTCCTCGGGAAGCGAGTACGTGTTAAAGGGCACGTTATTGGAGCGTAAAAACGCGGTAACCGAACGGAATTCGGTTGAGTTAGAAAACTCAGCCTTGATCATCTGAGGATCGCCGTGAACTAGGCGAGTCCTCAGAGGGATCGCGTTGAATCGCGCCTTAATAGATCGCGAAAGATCGGGCCAGCACTTCGTATCTTGTATAAAGATCGGCGGGGGCTTTTTGTCCTTGCGCGGCTGGGCCGGCTCGGGCCTCGGGGAGCTAGGACGGGAGTTAGGCGCGCTACTCGCTTTCGCGGCCTTAGGCGGGGGGACGGAGGGAGGGGCGGTCTTGCGGACGCGCTTACCGTTTTTGCCGACCGTCTCGTACTCCGAGTCGGATGAGTTCTCATCGGATTGCGATGAGCTCTCCTCGGACTCGGAGCCCGTGACGTACGGGCTATCCTCTTCCGCGTTAGAGGCGGAGGGGCAAACCTCCATCTCTAACTCGGGAGCGGGCGACGGCGCTATGGGAGCGAAGTTGGGCATGAGCGATGGGCGCTCGGGCTGGGGCTTGATATGAGCGATTAGGGGCTCGTTAAGAGGAGACGGGGAGGCTGGCTGAGGCAGCCGAACGATAGACCTAGCGTCGGTCGGCGGAGTGCCGAGCGCGGGGCTAAGAAGGGCGGTTAGAGGGGCCGGTAGTGTCACTGCCGGTTTCGCATAAGGCGAGGGACGCGCAGAGGGCGCAGAGGACGACAACTTGTTCGTGTGGGCTGTCTTAAGGACATTCAACGCATCGGGGTGACTTTGTCCTATAAGGGACTCGATCGCCTCGATCTCCATCTCAGTGTGTGGCCTAAGGCCATACACCGAGATGCGTGAGTGATGTCAGACCCTCCCTGTCTGTAGACAGGGAGGCGTGAGTTGAAAGCGTGGCTCTACCACTTAGATAGTGTCACTCATTTAGCACCACCCTGGGGTCATGTGTAGGGTCTCAAGAGTAAACCTACGGACGCGAGTAAGTTTAACCCCCAAAACTTACATAATGAAGTCGAGATACTGTCATATACATTTTGTCTATTACTTTCACTCGGGGTGTGGTGGTAGGCACTGCATTCACGTATCTCGCTTACTGCGAAATAGATAGGAACGGAGGAAAACCCATGTGGAAAAAGGGGAAATTGCCCCAAGCCATTTCCCAAGAAATCGCAAAGGATTTACTTTGAAAAACTTATTGTGACACGCTAAATGCAGTCTTATGCCAGTGATTCATGGTCCGATTTCGGTTAATATATTGCCTTTTGAGTCGGAAAACGTTTATACACCTCAGAATAAGTTGTTGTTGTTTTTTTAAGTGATTACAATAGAATGTATTTGAATAATATCAACTTCAGTAGAGAGATAGGAAAATTGGACATTGCAAAAGATCGATAATAGTCTCCTTAGGTATGACAAATCCTTGTTTCAGTATTTACATTTGCCATAAATATTATGAATAAGCTCGGCTCGATATCCGAAGGTCTGTGGTTCAATTCCCAGGTCGGGCAAAGTGCATGCATTGTATAGCCCGGGTTTGTGATCACCAACCCGCACTTGGCAAGCGTGGTGATTAAGCCATTACCCATCATTTTGTAACAAACCCTCTGAAGCTAAGACTAAAGCTAAGGAGCTAAACTACTTTCGGTCTTATTTTTTTTGAATTAATTAGATTAAATAAATCGTTTAACCTACTTATACCTAACGGCACCAAATATAACGATATAAGTGAGATGTAAATAATGAACATAATTACCTACCTAGATTACCATAAATTAACCTACTTAACTCCTAACCATTATTATTGTAATAATCCAAAACCGAGAATAACCTACTTGTTTCAATCACATCTAAAAGATCATTTTGGCCAAGTGATCGTCTAGTGCACCTACGAAGGTCCGCAATAACCTAAGAACTTTAAGGAACTTAAAGGCAAGACCTAACAACCCTTTCTTTACTACCTGTAAATGAATTCATGACCCTTATCATTAAAACAAAAGTAACAGATCACCTACTATTATAAACTAACAACCAAAGCGATGGCCTACGCCGAGCTAGATTAAGTAAGTACCTAAAATCATAATAACATCGCGGTCTCCCATCCCATTACGAAACTATGTAAAATTGCTTAACATTTAATAATTTAATCGTTTTTCTATCCTGTTTGATAGAATATAACATAAGGAGCTTCAATTAATACTCTGAATACTCTTTAAACTTGTAATTTTGATAAAATATCTTAAATTTAACGCAGAGGTTCTGATCGTAATAATGCAAAAACAAGATGAAGTAAAATACAATTATTTTAGCATCTACATTATACAGAAATAAAACAAAACTCCTATAAGGAAACTATTAGTTGCAATTACTATTTTGTTTTATGCGGACTCTAAGATCTAAACTTATTTTATAGTTTTATCTCATCATTTCTACTATAAATAACTGTAATTAATATTCATTAATACGACTACTTTCCTAATAAACATGTTGGTTAATAATTAACATATGCAATCGGTCACGACTCTCATTTCGAATTTAATAAGAATAAATCTAACCTCTATTCTTGTTACTCACGAGTGACGACGAGTTGACGCCTAACTACAATTTACTAATATTTACGTAGGTAGGTAAGGTAGCTATCTATTTACTATATTGAGGCAAATGTAGCTCGTAGTGCATACTATCAGTGTTCATTTCGCCCTAGCGTTACTTCGAACAACCACGAGTGTTTGCTTAAACATAATCTATCACCGAACTTATTTGTATAGGTAGTATAAATGATCAGAATGATCATTGAAAAGCTACATGGACTCCACCTTCCCCATATCCATCCACACCCACTCGTAAACTAATCTTTATTTAGACCATTGCCTATATTTAATGCATATACTAGTATTTGACCAAACATAGGCAACGAAAGACCCATACAAAACAATTCGGTCACGATGCTTAGATCTAGCAATCTCTAATCACCTGTGCAGTGCCCGATATGATACTAGAGTGAATATTTAACTCGTGATTTTAATCTTTATTTAAACCGTTGCTTATAGGTATTTAATGCTTGTACATTGAGTATTTGTACTAAACAAAAGTCACTCAAATACCTACATTAGGCACTGAACCAGGGTTTATTAAGTAAATAGATAATATAACTATTACTTAGTCTTATAAACAAAACAACATTCCATAAACGGGATTTGAACCTTTGGTTCCACGAACGGGATTTGAACCCATCCGATTTGTAGTTTATTCGCAACCAACTTGCGTAAAATTATCCGCCACACTTGAGAGGATAAATTCACTTTATTTCATAAAGTTCACAAGCGAGATTCGAACTCACTGGTTCCACGAACGGGAATCGAACCCATACGAATTGTAATTTGTTCGCAACACTCCACATAAAATTAAATGTAAATAATCATACATTCACTTTATTTCATAAAATCCACAAGCGGGATTCGAACTCACTGGTTGCACGAACGGGAATCGAACCCATACAATTATTTTTAAATAATTATAATTATGTTCACTTTATTCCATAGTCATTAAAATATAGATTTTATCATTTAAATGTAGTTTGTGTTATCAATCGTTTATGGCCTTTGATGGTAGCATATCTCCTTGAAGATGATCTACAGGGACGGCTTTTGCTTGCCCTTAGCCAAACAAAAGATATCAACAAATTATGTCGAAGCCATTTTGGCATATAGAATTAGAAACCTTAATTTCCTCAAATTTAGTTTGTATTGTAATAATACCATCTGTAGGTAGATATATTCATTTAAATGACAACAGAATAAAATAAACCCAATGAACAATTAATAAATAAGATAATCTTAAAAGAAATGTCTAAATTATCCGACGTCACCAAAATATAGATTTTACTATTTAAATGTAGGTTGTGGTAGCAATTGTTGCAGACTTTCGATGGTAGTACATCTCCTTGAAGATCTCTACGGGGACGGCTTTGCTTGCCCCAGAATCTGAACAAAGATACCGTCAACTATATGTATAAGCCATTTCGGCATAACAAAACTGGAAACCTTAATTTCCTCAAAGTATTTAAGTAGGTAAATTTCTAGTTAATTTAAGTGACATCCGAATAAAATAAACCTAATAAACTACTAAGCACGGTTATCACACATCCATCGACACACATAACTTGACCCTACTTAACTAAAACACCACCACCAACTTATTGAATACCTGATAACATGTAACGCTTTATTATTATTAAGGCAAACGAATATCCCTTTTTTTTTAAACGGTTTTATTTATGACAACCTAGCTTATAACAGTTTTTGGATCATAATAAAAATTTGAGTTATCCGCTGGGACCTGAGACCACCTACTCCATTCCGCAACGCGAAACAGTATATAAAGCAACACATTATTATTATACCTACCTACATAATGTTCACACAATAAACCCTCATTTCGGTTACCTACCTACACACATACCTATATGCTTACCTACCTATATCTTAAATCATCTAAAACGTAGGTAGGTACTTCGAAATAAAACGTACCTACTCCTAACCAACCTAATTCCCTTTTATAATGTAAGCCGTTCCTAACCATTATGCAAAATCTAACACCCTATAACATTCCTGCTCTTCTACCTATTTCACGATATCGCCGTTAATCAAACACAACACTTTCAACATAATATAAAATTCACAAAATAAATTAAAATGTTTAGTGAGATAGAAATGAATATTAATTAAGTACACATAAACAACAGAAACACAAAAATATAAGATTGAAAGGATAAGGTTTTAATGGTTGGATTTTCTCACTGCCGCTCGTGCAGGCTCACACGAACGATCAGATATCTGACAGCTAAAGGTGTCTTGGCCGCAGTGAGAGGGTTTGTGGGTGAAGGTAGGTATATGGGATTAGGTAGGTTTAAAGGTTGGATTTTCTCACTGCCGCTCGTGCAGGCTCACACGAACGATCAGTTAACTGACAGCTAAAGGTGTCTTGGCCGCAGTGAGAGGGTTTGTGGGGGAAGGAAGGTACATAGGATAACATAGTCACAACACATAAAAGAAATACAATGATAATCACAACATTTAAAAGACATGCAATAAGTTTCAAAATAACTACAAAGTTTATAATTTACACAGTTTAAAATCAAATTAAAATAGCAAAGTTTTACTTACAGTTTCCAGAGCAGTCTGACACTCACTATCACTATCTCCGAAAGAATATGAATACTGAATCGATACTGAATACTTAATCACCCCACTCCCAATGTCCAGCCTCCTTTTATACCCGCCGGCACTAGGTATCTTTCCTTACCCCCCTGCTGTCTTCCTATTGGTCCTAGACTTCGAGTGATTATATCTCGCTAAATACTGTTTCAATCAAAGTTTTATTAATATTTACTTATGTTGAAAGTTTCCACCGTCAATTTCCACTTACCAACAATACCAATAACATGATAAATAGCTTTAAATTCCTCAAAAGAAAAACACGAGCAATAAAGTGTTAGTATAGCCACATGCCAAGGTCCACATTGCCGCTACTCCCCGCTGCGCTGGCTAGTGGCGCTAGCTGTATTCATTGATAAATCTCTCATTTTTACTCATACATAGACAATCGAAAAGACTAGCATATCGTATTATTGGATACAGATTACTGCTACTTCCTGTGCAGAGGCGCCAGATTCTGATGCATTCATTGGCAGATTTAGGGATGCCCAATGCGATGTAATTCATCAGAATATCGATACAGCATTACATTATATTACTTATTATGATTTCTATTATTACGATATTAATGTCGTATGAATGTATCACATTTAGTATGTTTATAATAAAATGTATATGTGTCCCAATTAGATAAACAAAATATGATGGACTAAGACGTAACATTAGATATCATTATTATAATGTGATGAATGTGAATGACTTGAACAAACTTGTATCAAAGACTGTACAAGTACCAGCCAGCCGACTTTGTTTAGCTTTGTAGATAGATTTTGATTATTTTAGATGTAGACTCTGTATGTAGGTATCGACAAATTTGTTAAGATCAACGTTTAGGTTTTTGGTGTGTTTCCGGTGTGTTTTCACTGTGTCGAATAACATTTACACATGTCTTATTAGAGCTCCGCCAGTAAAGTTAAATGTTTAAAATAATCTTATTAAAACCCATGACGGCAGAAATGTAAAATAAACCATGAATTATTTATTAAAACTATAAATAATACTAGGTACGAATTTGTAAACTCATTTTGAAAAGACATCATAAAAATAGACTGAATTTTAGTAAAAATAATATTGTGCATTGACACAAACTCATGCAACACATTATGATACGATATATCGATACAAAATATATACTTTCCCTTTTTTTGGCATCCCTTTATCCATAGACACGCGAAAGCTACTGCTACTCTCCGCAGGGCGACGCCAGAAACATTCATTCATGTACCTCTCTATTCCCTCTGCTTTTACTACGGTTAGAATACTGCTACTATTTCCGCTGGATGGCGCTTGCAGTATTCATTGATCGATCGCCCTCCCATCTCAATTATGAATCTTACTCACGACTCAGTGCATTACTTACATTTTAAATAACCAAATGATTGTAAGTTGTCATATTCTGACCGGGTTCATGTGAGAAACTAAACCTACGTTCGTATGACAATGTAAAAAACCTGTAAATACTACATGAAAACGCAATAGTTATTTATAATTCATGAAATACAATCTGTAACATTAAAGTACAGATTTCTATTGTATTCTAGCCTCCTTATAGTCTACCTAGGTTAGAGTGAGCGTAAAAGTTAATTAAATTAATCATTAAAATGAATCTTTAACATAAATATCTACGAAAGATATATTTTGTTTTGACACTGTTGATTTTCATATTAACGCCATCTATTACATGATGCGGAAACTACGTAGGTCGAACATGACGAAACATTAGAAAGCGTAGTTAACAGACCTACGATAAGCTACGCTTATTAGATAGTGTATAAAGATTTCTTAGAACGACGCTAGATGGCTCGTATGTATCAATAACCATTTTGCTTATAAGTAGGTAATAAGGTCTCATTATTGCTCGCTTGAAAAGTAAAAATAACACTGTTAACAATAATGTAGAAAGGTTGATTCTATTTGATATTTAAAGTCCTAGCAAGTAATGCTTAATTTTATTTGAGTATTGTTGTTTAATCTATTAGTTACTTTTATTTTATTTGCCTGTTACAAATTTAAAATGAAATAACATTTAGCCTGAATTCTATCCTAGATATTTATAATTTTTATTTATTCATTTAGAAAATGTTCTAGTGACGTATGGACCGTTACAATTTGTAGTGATGACTCGATTTCAGTGATGGACGCTTTCGCACAGTCGTTTATTTATTTACTTTCTTTTATATCTACCACAGAATTGTTTTAAATTATACCTTAATGGTTAATCCGGTAGAAATATAGGATTGGTAATTGGACATTGCCAAAGATGGTTAAGAAGTTTCCTTAGGTATGACCAGTCCCAGTTCTAGTAAATATATCTGCTTCCGTCTAACCCCAACCGGGCGAATTCGCCCGAACCCGACCACGCGACTTCAAACTTAAATATTGTTTATTTAGAGCCTACTTTTGTATGAAGAAGTTTAGCTATAAACAAACTAGAGTAAATTTGATACATTTAAACCCCCCAACAACTTTATTCTCTGTGCGTTTACCTTTTTCTCAGGCCTTTTTAAATTTCAGTGTCAAATTTTGACAATTGAGCGATCGAATTCGATCGACTCTATGTCGTCTAGTTAGAGCCTACTTTTGCATGAAGAAGTTTAGCTATAAACACACTAGAATAAATAGTTTGATCATGCAGAACCATAAACTATTTCGGTAATCACATTTATTTTGATACCTGCCGGAGGAAATATATCAATTAATAAATTGTCGTTTACAGAATGACAAAATATGATCTAATTGCAATATATTAATTATTTTTGTGAACATCGACGTTAGGTATTCGCCATTTTGTGAATTACGTCATACTTCGGGTGCTGTCATTAGTTTTGTTCCGCGGTGGAAAGGTTATACGGGAACACTACACATTGCGATTGCAATGCAAAAAATCGTTGCAAAAGATAGCATCCTAGATAGATAGTTATAAGCACTTTATTGCTCTCACAGTAGTACTGGTTTCAGTAGGTATGCTATAGTTAATAGGTAAAAAAGAATCAATATCGATGTAAAGATGTCGGAGATTATGCGCGACCATAAAAAAAACTAACTATATAATTCAATTCAAAATTCAAAATCATTTATTCAGTTTAGGCTACAAATAGCTCTTATGAACGTCATTATGCCATCGGTTCATAAGTCTACTCTGGGCGGGAGATCTTGTACTGAGAAGAACCGGCAAGAAACTCAGCAAGTGTCCAGCTCTTTTCTCCCTTACAGCGTCAAAAATATTGGAAAATGCCCTATCATAAAAGGACACTTTCCATCACAAATAAAAACACAAAATATAAAGGACAATCACACATATTAAAAAAAAAACAAAAGAGAAAATATAATAATATCTACATTTGCAAAACATCAGTTACCAGTTAAAATTTTCACAATGTCATACAGCACTAATAAAGGTCAAAAATTGTCTAAGAAAAAAAACAAAAAAAAAACAAAATTAAACTATAGTTAATAATAATAAAATTAATAGTATGCAAGAGCAGACCAGCCTCCACAGGCGGCACCCGTTCACGAGTATGACATATGAATCAGCCATCGCTTCACTCAACCATATCTTAGGGAATGTAACGACCCGACGCACACGCCACCACCGCAGAGACACTAAAGAGAGCATGACACACTCAAGATACTCTAAATAAAAACCTAATGAAAAGTTTAACGTAACATAAATATTATTTGTAAACTGTAGGACATTGCTGATAAGGCTATCATATCAGCGCTAAGATATTTTAAAAGTAATTATTGATCCCAATAAAATAAAATAAAGAGTATTTTTATTTTTTATTATAACCAAGCTGTTTTGTCATCTAAATATTCTTTGACTGTATAATAACCTTTCTTAAGTAAAGAAGATTATATATAGAATGGCGCATCGACACAAAGTGAGTCTTGGCCTCTGATAATAAGAGTCGCCATCTGGGTCTGTCCTGCGCCACCTGGTGCCAGTCATCCGCGTTGAGCTCGCGCAACTCCTTACAGACCTCGTCCTCCCTCCTGATTCCTTCATCCGTCGATAGGGAGGTGGGAGCCCCGGGCAATCGAGCTAGTGATTCTACTGCAGCGGCCCCCTCCGACGGGCGTCATTGGACGACTTCTGCTCGATGGTCGAGCTGGGGAAGGCCCGGAACAACGGAGCTTACCCCTGAGCCAGGCTTGCGTGCCGCATAGCTACATAATATAAAGAAGCAAAAATATATAGATGTATTGAAAACCATATCCTTCGCATTTATAATATTAGTGTGATTTTACGGGTAAGTGAATTGTCTTCGTCTCACCTGATGTTACGTGACGATAAAGCCAATAGAGGAAGCGCACTTCAGTCGGAATCTTCATCTACTGAGGCACTGACTATATTATCTCTTGCTGTCTGAACACAACAATGCTACAAACATTGATGTTATGGCGACATATTTAAATAAGATAGTGGTAGCTAGCCAGGCGGACAAACAAGCACTTACCAAGCCCAACCAAACCAAATACACGATACGAATCGAACCCGGGACCTCTGGGTCTGAAACCGGTGGTCTTAACCACTAGACCACAGGGAACCGGTATGTCAAACCAGAGAAAAAAATGGATCTTAAATAAAAACTTACAAAGGTTAAACCGCATATGAAGACTGTAGCCACCTTGAGCGAGCAGCAAAAGCAGCACGAGGTCTTGTACCCAAGGGAGTCCAGGGGAGATTTCTTGATAAGTTCCACATTGAAGTCATCCATATTGAACAATGGCGGGCATGTACAGATGTTCCTAAAAAAAGGAGTATTATATTTTATTTTTTCAACTTTGTGGCAGGCATAGACAGTCTGTGGTTTCTGAAAACAAGGAAGAGTTTTGTTTTCTCTTTTTAATTTTGTATGTCTGTCAGCAGGCATACATAATAAATAAATAAATAAA
The DNA here is from genome assembly GCA_947562085.1 of Eudonia lacustrata. NCBI lineage: Eukaryota > Metazoa > Arthropoda > Insecta > Lepidoptera > Crambidae > Eudonia > Eudonia lacustrata. The sequence continues at coordinate 3,915,814 of OX387330.1, read as the reverse complement.
TAAATAAATAAAAGTTTTCCACACTCACACCAATTATCTAGCCCCAAGAAAAGCTACATTAAGAAACTCGAGACAACGGATAAACATACTTAATATACTTAAATACATATATAATATACATAGGAAACACCCAGATCCGAAACAATTTAGAAAAACAGGTATTTCTAATATATTGTTTTCTAAAGTTTACGCGAACACTACACATTGAATTGAAACAACTTTTACGGATCTACTCGCGTTTATTTTGCACATTACTTATTTAATGTTTATCCTGACGTTTCGAACCCTTTGCAGGGTCCGTGGTCACAGGGAGACTGAGGTGTTGGTCATCTCATAATTAGTTGGTAGCTTGTATACCCTCATTTAAATTTAATCAGGTGCGTTCCGTTTTACGCAGAAAGAGCTTACAGTATCTTTTGGTCTGGCAGTATGGTGTCGGGGCTGGGATTTAATATTTTGTATGATGGGATCCCAGGCTGGTGGTAGATTCCAACCATCTTCTCTATTAAAATTAGGATGTTTTTTAATTTCAATAGCCTCGCGTATCATCCTAGGGATGAATCGTTGTTCTTTAACGAGTATTTGTGGTTTATCAAATCTGATGTAATGGTTGGGCCCCTCTAGGGAATGTTCGCATACTGCAGACTTATTTTCGCGCCTATGCTTGACGTCGGCTATATGTTCTTTAACACGGGTTCCTATACTTCTCTTTGTTTGCCCGATGTAAGAGAGTCCACAGTACATCGGGCAAACAAAGAGAAGTATAGGAACCCGTGTTAAAGAACATATAGCCGACGTCAAGCATAGGCTTGTATAGCATATACAAGCTACCAACTAATTATGAGATGACCAACACCTCAGTCTCCCTGTGACCACGGACCCTGCAAAGGGTTCGAAACGTCAGGATAAACATTAAATAAGTAATGTGCAAAATAAACGCGAGTAGATCCGTAAAAGTTGTTTCAGGTATTTCTAAATTGATCCGACCGGGGATCGAACCCGGGACCTCAGAGATGGCGACACCATGAAAACCGGTGTGCAAGCCACTCGACCAAGGAGGTCGGCATGAGTAGTTGTTTCGGAAAACAAGTCTTTTTTCAATTTTGTTTGGCAGGCGTTTGTGTTTAAAAGCAAGGAGGAGCATTATAAATGTTTTATATAATTTTTAACGCAAATTTTGTTGCGAACAAATTACAAAAACACAAATGTTGAAAAAATTTCCACGAGCAGGGTTTGAACCTGCACCCTTCTGACATACCGGGTCAGGTGCTCTTCCAATTGAGCTATCGTGGTTCTAACCAGCCCGCCGAAATTATTCAACACTATTTACTTTTTACTTTGAAAGCCAAAGGCGCCCATTCAATGTTAACAACTACCGTCATTAACATCCGATCATAGAATTTTTACAAATACTAAAGATCAGTTAAGAAGTAGGCAAGCTATTTATAAATGTTTTATATAATTTTTAACGCAAATTTTGTTGCGAACAAATTACAAAAACACAAATGTTGAAAAAATTTCCACGAGCAGGAGCATTATGTTAAAGTTTTTTTTTTATCGATTAATAAAGTCTTAATTAAAATTTTGGGACTATTGAGGTTTGTTAACAATCCCAACTGTGTTGGCATGAAGTAGACAGATTAGTTGTAAACAGTTTAAACCGTGTTTGTTTTCCTTAAGCACATTTAAAAAATAGTTAAGTTGAAGGTGGTGGCTACAGTTTAGTATTAAGGTCGAAGTGAGAACGTGATACTCCCTAAATCTTCAGCCACTGGCATTCATATCTCTAATATTGCCGTATCACAACAATGCTACTAACAACGATGTTATGGCAACAGTGAAATAAGACAGTATTAGCTAGCCAGGTGGACTAACACCATGCAGGGAATCGAACCCGAATTGGCCCGAGACCGATCTAACCAAAAGACTACAGAGGATTTTAGCGTGCGATATAAAAAAACTGGTAATCAAAGAAACAATATTAATTGGAAACTCATTAGATATATGAAGATCTAATTATCAAAAATGTGATTATAAGAAAAACTCATTTTCACAGGGTAAATTGTTTCACAACAAATTCGTGCAGAATTTAATTTCGTAAACCTTAAAGGCTTTATTCAATATCGCTAATTACTTATTTTATGGAGCCAACATACTCATGATGTTATTACATTTTAAAAGCAATTAGATATTTCTTGATCGATTTAAGAGCCTCTTACTCGTACGGGTAGGTATATACTTTCTATGTTGAAAGAAAATACAGAGATCTTAACAGTTAATAAATTTAGTTTAAATATAAAAAAAAAACGTTTACGTTAGTAGATTTCAAATATTTTACGTTTATTTTTCTTACGCATGCACAGTTTCATTACAATCGGCTTATTAGTTTGAAAGAATTAAAACTTGAAGTTTGTATCATCATCATCATCATCAAAGACGTCCACTGCTGGACAAAAGCCTCCCGCAGGGATTTGCCGAACTGCCCGTATGTGGAATGCGCTTCCCGCACACGTGTTTCCCTCCTCTTTCTGTCCCGGGTTATTTAAGCAGGGCGTGAAAAAGCATTTATTCAGGCAACCATAGTGTGAGCGTTCGGCATAGCGTGGTAGCGCTGTGATGAACGCTTTCACTTCTTGGGCTTCACTGGCTGCTTTTCATCAGGTAGGGTGAGGACATTTTGGCGTGCCACAATAAAAATAAAAAAATCTCCGCAACGACCGGTTTTGTGGTGCTCGCATCCAGCGGCAGTCAATGCTTGTATGGAATGACGAAATGTGAAATGGCTCTAAGTGGTATTTCTCGTAGACTCGTAGTACCTTGTAGAAGGTCTCGTAGCACTAGCGATATATTGTAGCGGTTCGATTACCGCTACGGTGTATTCGTAGCGCTCATAGGATTATTTACATGCGTCGTTGCACGGAACTGAGTTACTATACTACTTTACGCTACAGCTCGAGGACACGGCCTTACAGTGTGTCCTGGAAATAGCAAGGTATCCTGGCAATGGCAAGGTATCCTGGCAATGGCATGGTATCCTGGCAATGGCAAGGTATCCTGGCAATGGCATGGTATCCTGGCAATGGCAAGGTATCGTGGCAATGGCAAAGTATCCTGGCAATGGCAAGGTATCCTGGCAATGGCAAGGTATCCTGGCAATGGCAAGGTTGTATTGCAAATATTTTATTTCTCAAAGTGGAACTAAAATGTACAAATAATAAACCTTATTGTTTGATTTCTAAGTAAGAACAAAAAAAAGTATAGACGTAACGTGTTCGAAGAATAAAAATAGAACAAACAGTTATCGATTTCAATAGGACACACGTCATAAGTGAATCGTCATAGTCAATTATGTAGACACAAACCATTTTAGTATTGGTAAGTGAATTTGATTCTCATGCGGGTTTTCAATGAAATTATTGTGTAAGTTATGTCATAGTCATTATTATCATCATCCTTTATTAGTCCACTGCTGGACATAGGCCTCTCCGCGTGCACGCCACCGAGCACGCCACCGAGCACGATCCGCGGCTACTCTCATCCAGCTCTTGCCAGCTACCATGCGAAAATCAAAATGTAAAAATATATAAATTACTAGCTGTGTCCGGCGGTTTCACCCGCGTTAATTAGCTCTCAAAAAATATTTCCTCATTTTTGCAACAATTTTTATTGCTGCTCCACTCCTATTAGTCATAGCGTGATGTAATATAGCCTATAGTCTTCTTCAATATATGGACTATTTAACACAAAAATATTTTTTCAATTCGAACCAGTAGTTCCTGAGATTAGCACGTTCAACCAAACAAACAAACAAATTCTTCAGCTTTATAATATCAGTACCTTGTCTTGTACCGTGCTTGTACCGTATTTGATGTTTATTGTAAATAAACTTTAAACTTACCCTGATTTACACATAGTATCTTAAGGCATTAAGCATTGACTGATTGTAAAATAATTAATATCATTGTTTTACCACTAAACTTATTTAATTTAATTATTAAACAATAGTTACGACAAAGTTGACACTCATTTCAAGTCGTTTGACCACTTCACTCAAAGCTGGATGACGTCTCATGCATAGATTAGAAATAGAAATAGTTTATTCTCTTGTGTGTGTGTATTATTTTTATTTAATTGCTTTTGGTAAATTTCCTTAAAAACGTAAAATTAAAATTTATTCCATACGGATCCTTTCGTGTATTGGCTACCTACGTGATATTGGCGGAATTGTGTTCGGCTGTAGACACAAAACATGCCATAAATAAAAGAAGAAGCAGAAGAAATAGTTTATTGCTGTCACAAACTCAGAACAACAATTAAAGTTGAGGATTCCGAGTAAAAAACGAGAAAGCGCTCCTATATTTGCGCCATCGTTATTTTCCATTTGGACCACTTCAAGGCCAGAGTAAATAGACTATTTCTAGGCAGGCATGTTCCATCCTCGACCGCACCGTCACTTAACATCAGGTGAGGTGTGGTCAAATGCCTGCCTATAACCAATAAAAAAAAGGTGAGATGAAAGTAAAACCATACAAGGCCATCGTAGTCTATAGTATTATTGTTTGGTGAATTTATTTTCACCATGAGGTGGGCAAATCTATTCAATGGAACGTGTTCAGACCTGCCCCCCGACCGCCTAACCGATCGCTTTGACATATAGTTTATGACGTCATCTTGCCACCTCGCACCGCCTATGAAAGCAATATCAAAAGCTAAAGGCTATAGCTATCGATATTGCTTTCATAGGCGGCATGAAACGACAAGACGACGTCATAAACCACACACGAAGTCAAAGCGATCGGTTAGGCGGTCGGGTCCCAGAGTGCCAAGTGTGAGTCACGGACCGTGTGAGTTTCATTCACGATTCGATCACGTTAACGAAGTCGAGAATTTTTATGGCAAAATTTTAACTCTCTCGTATGTCGCCAGGAGGCGCTGCTTCAATGCCATTCCAATTTTTGTTTTCGTAAACGTAATCGAATGAATTCATTTTATGTCCCCTCTGTTGGGGTACGAGCCTTCCCTATGGATGGATAGGGAGATCCGGCCATAAACCACCACGCGGGCCCAGTGCGGATTGGCGGTTGTTAACGACTGCTAGTGCAGCCGGGACCAACGGCTTAACCTTTTTACCGCCAACAACTTCTATAGAAGTTCGAGATTTTTGTGCCGTCCACGCCAGCACTTCTATAGAAGTTCTTCTTTGTACCTACTTTATTAAAATACATTTATACGTTGGCGTACAGCGTACATCGCGTGCAGGATAGTTGGGCGGTGAAAAGGTTAACGTGCCTTCCGAAGCACGGAGGAGCTCGAGATGGTATATATTATTGGTCACCCATCCGACGCCTTTGCGAAAGTTGCTTAACCTCAGCACTCGCAGACCGGGCGCGACAAGCACTGCGCCATCGAGCCTCTTGTCACCAGATATATATTAGTTCACTGCTCTCCAAGGGCACTCTACTGAGTACGATCCGCGGCTACTCTTATCCAGCTCTTGACAGCTACTTTGCTTTGACTTGCTTGTGATTGTCCTTTACATTTTGTGTTTTTATTTGTGATGGAAAGTGTCATTTTATGATAGGGCATTTTCCAATATTTATGACGCTGTAAGGGAGAAAAGAGCTGGACACTTGCTGAGTTTCTTGCCGGTTCTTCTCAGTACAAGATCTCCCGCCCAGAGTAGATAGACTTACGAACCGGTGGCATAAAGTGACGTTCATAAGAGCTATTTGTAGCCTAAACTGAATAAATGATTTTGAACTTTGAATTTTTTGAATTTTTTACCTTACGAAAATCGTCGCTCCACCATTGTTTCGATACGAGGATAGTCGGTTTTGCTGCGCTGTAGCACACATTAATGATACTGCAGAAGGTACACATCATATAAACGCACTCGAACAACACAGTCATAGACAATAGTAATGGAAATTAATGCTAATTTTCGTTAATTTAATTAGCATGCTATTTTTCATAGATAGATAGATAAAACTCTTTATTGCACACACACACAGAAAAGTTAAAACGAACAACGAACTTTTTATATCGGGGTGGGCAAAGGCGGTCTTATTCAATTCAATTCAAAACATTTTTATTCAGACAACTCAGATCCAATGTGTTAGTACAATTGCTTAAGACTATGTTAGTAAGTTAATTATGCTGTATTAGGTATTTATCTAACTTAATTTACCAATTGTGGCCCAAGACGGGTGTGGCGATACAGGTCAGCAGATTGGGATGAAATGCGTCACTTTTTCTCGTCCTACCCTTGGCGGAGGGTTTGCTTCAATTCAGGAGATCCGACGAGCTGTGCTGAAGCCGTTACCGCGGTGATACGGCAGGGTATGGAGTATTTTATACCGTACTCGGACGTAACATCACATGGCAAAGCTCGCCCGTGGTTTAATGCTGACTGTCGTAGTGCTGAGGCGCTGAAAGTGTCTGCTTATTCCGCATGGGCTGAAGCTCGAGCACGCAAGTCTTCGAATACTCGTTTTCTGAAGAGAGCCTTTAACCAAGCCGCCAAGTCGTGTAAAAGGACACTACGCAGAGCTCGATTCAACCACATAAGCCGGATCGGGGCTAAATTAGCCTCTTACCCCCCAGGTAGTAAGGTTTTTTGGTCCCTGGCAAAAGCGGTTGAATCCAATTTCAGTCGGCCATCCCTACCACCATTGCTGAAGCCTGACGGTTCTCTTGCCCACTCTGCGGAAGAGAAAGCAAATTTATTTGTCTCTCTTTTTGCGGAGAATTCGCGTCTGGACTCTGCTGGGAAAACTTCACCAATCTCATCTCGTGCTGACTGCTATATGGCAGAAGTGCGCATTCACCAGAAAGAGATCCTAAAAATCCTGCAGACCCTGGACGTGAACAAGGCGAACGGACCTGATGGCATACCAGCAATAGTTCTGCGTTCATGTGCTCCCGAGTTGTCTCCACCCCTCACACGCCTGTACCGCCTCTCACTTGAAACAGGCATTGTACCGGAGTCATGGAAGCTTGCTAACGTGCAACCCGTGCCCAAAAAAGGCAGTCGAGCTGACCCTGCTAATTATCGACCCATCTCAGTCACGTCCATACTCTGTAAGATTATGGAACGTGCACTGAATAATAAACTCCTGGCTCATTTGGAAGGTAACGATCTCCTCAGCGACCGCCAATATGGATTCCGCCGAGGCCGCTCAACTGGGGACCTTTTAATATATGCCACACATCTATGGAGTGAGGCCATTGAAAAATACGGAGAGGCCCTTGCGGTGTCCTTCGATATCTCAAAGGCCTTTGACAGGGTTTGGCACGCGAGCCTTATAAGCAAGCTCCCATCATTTGGTCTTCCTGCTAACTTTTGCGCTTGGATATCTGATTTCCTGAAGGGAAGATCGATACGCGTTGTCCTCGATGGCTACTCATCGGACCAAAAGGCTATCGATGCCGGTGTGCCTCAGGGATCGGTTCTATCCGCAACCCTATTCCTGCTTCATATAAACGACCTGCTTGTGCCCGGTACCTTTGGGTACGCAGACGATAGCACCGTTGCGGATAGATACATGTCGAGTGCAGGGGCTGGCAGACAAGATGTCGACTCTTGTCGAGAGGCCATGGTTAGCCGCTTGAACGAAGCCCTCCAAGCAGTATCCGATTGGGGCGATGCCAATTTGGTCACATTCAACGCTGCCAAAACACAGGCTTGTTTGTTCTCAGCTAAGCGGAGCCCATTTCACCTGGCTCCGACTTTCCGGAATGTGACTGTAGCTATGACTGACAGCCTACAGCTCTTAGGTGTTGAGCTCTCGTCCAACCTCAACTTCGGGCAGTACATCGAGTCCAAAGCAAAGACTGCAGCAAAAAAACTGGGGGTTCTCTCTAAGGTCAGGCGGTACTTCACGCCAGAACAGCTGCTCCAACTTTATCAAGCACAAGTTCGTTCATGTATGGAGTACTGCTGCCACCTTTGGGATGGATCAGCCAAATACCATCTGGCTGCTTTGGACTCGATTGAAAAACGAGCTAAGAGACTCATTGGTGACCCTGCCCTGATAGACGCCAAGCTGCAAAATCTAGAACATCGGCGTAGGGTGGCTCGTCTGTCGGTCTTCTACAGGATTCATTTCGGGGAGTGCGCGAAGGAGTTGCACGACCTAATCCCACCATCCACTTTCCGCTATCGGAGCGCGAGGCGCGAGTTCCATCCCTGTTGTAGATATGCCACCTTGTCGCACGAGCCGATTCGGTTCAACTTTCTTAGTGCGTACAGCTAGGGAATGGAACGCGCTGCCTGCGAATGTGTTCCCTGAAAGGTATAATCTGGACCTCTTCAAGGCTAGAGTGAATAGGCTATTTCTAGGCAGGCATGTTCCATCCTCGACCGCACCGTCACTTAACATCAGGTGAGGTGTAGTCAAATGCCTGCCTATAACCAATAAAAAAAAAAAAAAAAAAAACCATGTACCTTAAAGGCATAGCGCGCGCCCGACGTACTGAGAAACTCTCATCCACTACTCCAGACATCACGCGCATGCAATGTCTCCTCAAAGGTGCATGCGGATCATCTGCCACTGCTTTCAGGATGCTGTTGTCGCTCCCTATCGTCCTTCGCATTATTGAGGTTACTTTTTTACGAATTACAGCTTACAGCTTATTACTTAATCTTTTCCAGACAAACTTTGAGGTATAGCACAACTGAGAGGAAAATAAAAGGCAGTAGTGCACTAGTATAAAGCAAAAATCAAACAAACAAACTTTTCAGCTTTACAATATTAAGTATAGATTAAGCTTAACTTAACTGGGTCTCCATGTTTTGAGGCCGTAGCAGCTGCAGTGAGCAGAGGTCTTAAAGTTTTTTAGGTCATAGCCCTTCGTACATCTGCCAGTAATATGTTTTTATTTATCCTAAGGTCGGGGTACTTTCGAATCATATCTCCAGAGAGGCTAGGTAGAATTTGCATTTTATATGGTAATGTGTTTTTCATTTTACTTTGCCGTTCTAATGTAACACAGTGTACAGGATCATAAGCATTTTTTAAAATTAAAACAAAGTTCAACAACGACATAGAGGTTGATTGGTTTGATTTCCAGCGGAATATCGGTGATATCGGTGATACCGGCAAGTTGTGTGTGTTCTACCGCCTAATAATGGAGAATGCTCTGAGGAACTTTTTGATTTGGTGCCCACTTCCTCCTTCTACAATCGCACCGCTCGCCATCGGAACAGGGCACACGCACACTTCCTGGAGCCGCTGTCGCTCGAACAGTTCGCTTCCAGAGGAGCTTCATTCCACGTACCATCAAACTGTGGAATGAGCTGCCATCCGAGGTTTTCCTATTAAGCTACGACATGGGCTCTTTTAAAAGGGGTGTAAAGAGGTTTTTTTCAGGTCAGCAACACAAAAGCAACATCTCTGATGTTGCTGATGTCCATGGGCGGCGGTGACCGCTCACCATCACGCGGCCCGCCTGCTCGTTTGCAGACTGTAAATATATATATTAAAAAAGAAAATAGGTACATTATTGTCTTCAATATGGTTGGTAGTATGTTTTTGATGGGTTTTTGTTTTAATTCCGCCATCTTAGTTACCACCACTAATACTACCCCTCATTACAATTCCATATCGTAATATAGATCCTACATAGGTATGCATGATAAGCACTGAGTTCTGTGTTTAGAACAGTCAATTGTTTTACTTGCCTAAGAGCATACATAAAGTATATTTTTGTATATCTTGGCCTCCAACTCACCTGATGTTAAGAGCGTTTACGCCGCACACTAGCGCCGCCAATGAAAAAAAAAACATATCTAGTACTAGTTACGGCCACTTTTAACTATAACGCCATATTTAACTAAACCATAACATGTGAGGTGTTCATTAGGTGACGTAAAAATGCTAAATTACTTCATTCAAATAGTTTGTTGAGCATAATTTGATTTTCTATCTCTAATTACTAGATATTATGTTTTTTTTTCATTAGTGGCGCTAGCGTGCGGCGTAAACGCTCTTAAGTGATGATAAGACCGAAGTTTGCGCACTTCACCCGGAATCCTCAATTACTGAGGCACTGGCTATCTTATCTCTAGCTGCCGGAACACAATAATGCTACAAACATTGATGTTATGGCGACATTATTAGATAAGATGGTGGTAGCTAGCCAGGCGGACAAACAAGCCCTGCCAAACCGAGTACACAAACATGTATCCACGCTGGGAAGTTAACCCTGTTACAAATACCATCATTCTGTGACTTCCAATTGATGCTTCGGTCTATTATTTATCCTAAATGTATTAATACGTAGTAACTAATCCGTAGTAACAATGCGGGACTGACTCTCATATTACACGTCTTCTCATGGGTTGAGAGTCAGGGGACATTCTCTATAAAAGCTATTTTCTAATTCACTTTATGTCAATAAAGATTATTTTTTCGTTACTTAAATAAAGGTTGATTTGCGGGTTAAACCTCTTCACCGAGTGTTCTACAATCCACATTTTTTACATACATACAAAGTTAGGTATTCGACAAAAATGTCGAAAATGTATCTATAATACGAATAGGTATATGAAAGTCGTAGATCAAATGTGATTAAGCATGGTGTGAAGAATAAGAGGTTAAAACATTATACCAATATAATACATACAAGACGTGAAGCCCATTAAAACTATGGTCGCATACATATATTAAGTGCAGCTGGGATAGAGGGATGTCACTTGCATCTTGTGGCCACTCCAGGGGAGTACTCTTGACCCGTATCTCGCTTGCTGGAGACAGGGCTGTCGAATCCCGACAAAAAAGGTAAAAAATAAGAAAAACTCTTAGTCAAAACGTCTGGATCAAGTGGTTGTCTCAAGTGCGCCTCAAAGTCACTACCTTTCGTTATTTGTGTCCCTACTCTTTCAATAGAGTGTGAGAGAGATAGCATACGGTTAGGAAACATTTTTATGAGACAGATATAATCATCATCATCATCAACAGCTCATTTTTATGTCCCCACAGCTGGAGCCTTCCCTATGGATGTATAGGGAGAACGGGTCATAAACCACCACGCGGGCCCACTGCGGAACACAATAATGCTACAAACATTGATGTTATGGCGACATAATTAGATAAGATGGTGGTAGCTAGCCAGGCGGACAAACAAGCACTGCCAAACCGAGTACACAAACATGTATCCACGCTGGGAAGTTAACCCTGTTACAAATACCATCATTCTGTGACTTCCAATTGATGCTTCGGTCTATTATTTATCCTAAATGTATTAATACGTAGTAACTAATCCGTAGTAACAATGCGGGACTGACTCTCATATTACACGTCTTCTCATGGGTTGAGAGTCAGGGGACATTCTCTATAAAAGCTATTTTCTAATTCACTTTATGTCAATAAAGATTATTTTTTCGTTACTTAAATAAAGGTTGATTTGCGGGTTAAACCTCTTCACCGAGTGTTCTACAATCCACATTTTTTACATACATACAAAGTTAGGTATTCGACAAAAATGTCGAAAATGTATCTATAATACGAATAGGTATATGAAAGTCGTAGATCAAATGTGATTAAGCATGGTGTGAAGAATAAGAGGTTAAAACATTATACCAATATAATACATACAAGACGTGAAGCCCATTAAAACTATGGTCGCATACATATATTAAGTGCAGCTGGGATAGAGGGATGTCACTTGCATCTTGTGGCCACTCCAGGGGAGTACTCTTGACCCGTATCTCGCTTGCTGGAGACAGGGCTGTCGAATCCCGACAAAAAAGGTAAAAAATAAGAAAAACTCTTAGTCAAGGTCATAGTCATATATATTTATTGTATCATGTTGTACAAAGATCTTACAAAAACAGTATTAACCTTTTGAACCAGACAAAAAACTAATGATAGAATGTCATACTGCGGTGACGTAATTCGCAAAATGGCGAATACGTAACGTCGATGTTCACAAAATTATTGAATATGTTGCAACCAGATCATATTTTATCATTCTGTAAACGACAATTTACTAATTGATATATTTCCTCCAGCAGGTATCAAAATAAATGTGATAACCGAAATAGTTTAATAGTTCTACAGGATCAAACTATTTATTCTAGCTAAACTTCTTCATACAAAAGTAGGCTCTAACTAGACGAGATAGAGTCGATCGAATTCGATCGCTCAATTGTCAAAATTTGACACTGAAATTTAAAAAGGTAGACGCACAGAGCATTAAGTTTTTGGGGGGTTTGATAAATGCAAATTTACTCTAGTTTGTTTATAGCCAAACTTCTTCATACAAAAGTAGGCTCTAAATAAGCAAAATTTAGGTTCTAATGTCGAGTGGCAGGCGGGATCATATATGAGCGCTAGGTGTTTGACGGAGTATTGGCACGGCTCATATTATGAGCGCTAGGAATTTATGAGAATTGGATGCATTTTCACGATATAACTATATAGGTAATACATTTTTATACACCTTCAGATTATTAAACCTTAAAAAGGTAAACCTAAGGTAAACCTTAAACCTTCTGAAGGTATAATATTAGGTAAGGTTACCTATTACCTTACCTATTATTATACCTTCAGAAAATCTAAGAACAATGTTAGAGTCGAGAGTCGTAAAGCTGTGTTTGAAAATGACATTAGTACTTACCTACATGAAAAATATCGAAAAAAGACAAATAATGGTGAAGCAGAGCAAAGTCCCACCATTTATTTATCTAAATGATGTATTTCATAAAAACTTTATGTGCCTTACAAATAAACAAAGAATAAGATCCGAATAGTTATTCCGTGTCTTATCATTTAAACGTCATTTTAAATTAGAGTAAAATAGACAAAACACGGAATAACTATTCGGACCTTATTCTTTGTTTACCTATTTGTAAGGCACTAAAGGTACTATGTTATTTTGAAGTGAAAACTTCTTTAGCGGCGTTGTACACTTTTTTTGTAATGGGTAAAAAATGTTAAATTTGCGTCAGGACACGTGACATTTTTTTTTTTTTTTTTTATTGTGACACGCCATAATGGCTTCACCCTGCCTGATGAAAAGCAGCCAGTGAAGCCCAAGAAGTGAAAGCGTTCATCACAGCGCTACCACGCTATGCCGAACGCTCACACTATGGCGGCCTGCATAAATGCTTTTTCACGCCCCGCTTAAATAACCCGGGAGAGAAAGAGGAGGGAAACACGTGTGCGGGAAGCGCATTCCACATACGGGCAGTTCGGCAAAGGAACGATTGTCCAAACTTTTTGGTACGTGTCTTGATGGTCAGCACGGTATGAGGGTGGCTTCTCAGACCTGCACGCGTCGATCTGGAAAGGAATGGAGAGGGAGGAATGAGGTTAAAGAGCTCCTCAGAGCATTCACCGTGGTAAAGGCGGTAGAAAGCACTAAGGGAAGCAATGTCCCTACGTAGCTGTAACGGCTCCAGACTGGTTGTAACGTCATCGTTACCGATAATACGGACAGCACGTCTCTGCAACCTGTCAAGAGCTTCGAGCAAGTACTTGGCGGATCCGTCCCAAAGATGAGAGCAATACTCCACGCAGGAGCGCACCTGAGTCTTATACAAAAGACAACGTTGCTCAGGCGTGAAGAACCGCTTCACTTTGTTCAGGATTCCGAGTTTACGTGAGGCTGTGGTTATGATGCTCTCAATATAGCTCTTCGGGTTGAGGTCACTGTGTATGTCCATACCTAAGAGACTGAGACCAGTCTGGATGGGTAATAGGTTGCTCTGGAAGGAGGGTTGGGGGAGAAATGCGGACTTTTTGGCAGTGACAGCGCAGACCTGTGTCTTTTTGGCATTGAACTGGATGAGGTTATCAGAGCCCCATTTATAAATGCGGTCTAATTCCTCGTCCAGCTCAATGACAATTTTACGTCTTGACTCCACTATATCGGCTTGCTTTGCCGCAGGGTGACCCAAATAACGCCGATGAACTGTACTGTCGTCTGCATAGCAATGAATGTTACCCAAGGATAACATGTCATTGATATGCAGAAGGAACAGCGTGGGCGATATTATAGAACCCTGCGGCACTCCGGCGTTCACCTGCAGAAACTGTGAGGCACTGCTTTCGCAGAGTACGCGAATGCTGCGCTCATGCAGGAACCCGGCGACCCAATCGCATAGGCGAGGTGGCAAGCCGTATGCCGAAAGCTTGCAGAGAAGCGAACGATGCCAATCTCGATCGAAAGCCTTGGAGATGTCCAGGCTAACAGCCAGTGCTTCTCCGTGCTTGTCCATTGCTTCACCCCACAGGTGTGTTATGAACGCTAGGAGATCGCCCGTTGATCGTATCGGTCTGAACCCGTATTGTCGATCATGAATCAGGGAATGATCTTCTAGGTAGCGAATGAGTTGCCTGTTTATGATTCGCTCAAAAACTTTACAAAGGACAGAGGTGACAGCAATAGGTCGATAGTTGGCTGGGTCGGACCTATCCCCTTTTTTGGGGACCGGCTGGATGTTCGCTTTTCTCCAAGCTTCCGGCACAATCCCAGTAGAGTACGAGAGGTGGTATAGGCGTGTCAATACTGGAGACAACTCGGGAGCACATTTTTTTAGAACGACTGCCGGTATACCGTCAGGACCACTAGCCTTCCGCACATCAAGTGACTGCAGCACAGCACGGACGTCACGTTGCCTGATTTGGACGTCAGGCATTGAGGAGCCACAGTGAGGGATGGTAGGTGGTTCCGCGCCGCAGTCATCGACGCGCGAATTCGCCGCAAAGAGCTTCGCTAAGAGGTTAGCCTTGTCTAGCGGCTGATGGGCCAACGAGCCATCAGGGTACCGCAGTGGGGGCAGAGAAGGCGCGCAAAAGTTGGCTTGCACCGCTTTGGCCAGTCGCCAATAACTTCGGCTACCCGTTGGGTGCGACAACAGCTCTTGGCCAACGCGAGCAACGCGCTGGGCATTCGCTCTTGAGAGAGCACTCCTGCAGACTTTGGTGGCCTTGTTGAAGACTACCTTGAGTGAAGGGGTGTTACGATCGTTGAGCGTGCGAGCCTTGGTCCAAGCGCGATACGCCGCCTGTTTAAGTTCAACAGCTTTGGCGCATTCGCGATTGAACCAAGGGCGCGCCTTACTTCCGCTGACGACATCAGTGTAAGGAATGTAATATTCCATCCCCAACATGATCTCGTCAGCAACAGCAGAGGCACTCTCCGACGGGTCCCTTCCCACAAAGCAGCGCTGGCCCCACGGGATGGACGCAAAATAGTCGCGCATACCATCCCAATCTGCCGACGAGTAGTGCCACAAACACCGTTTAGACTCCACTGAGGGAGAGCTTTTACGGCGCAGTACGGTGGCACCAACCAGGCAATGGTCAGAAGTGCCCAAAGGAGCACTTATCGACACTCTGTACCCGGAGACTCTGGACCTGATCGAAAATTCGTAAGACGGATGGAGAGTGTAAGACAGCCGGCGCGGCGCAGGAGAGGAAGTATCCCCCTCTCTTTCTACGGCGCTGTGAAAATGTATGCCTGCTGTTTCGTTTAGGCGGCGCAGGGCGCTTGCGCGAATAAATTGTCATGTATGTGTACGATAGCGCAATAAATAAATATTGTATTCTACCACATAAATGATAGTATTTTTATACTGATAATTGAAGCAATTCGTGCAAAATTATTCCCTAACCATTCCAAAATATCAAAAATGCACAACGTTAAAAAAAAAACGACGGGTTTTTTTTAAACCCGTCGTTTTTTTTTATACTGGTGGTAGTAAGCACATAACTCACTCTGTGTACGCTTATGGATTACTGTCTAGTCTTACTATATTGTTAAACTCATATGGGTGTGTATTGCCTGTAATCTGTCTGTGTACCTACCTATTTTAAATAAATATATTAAAAATTAAATAAATATTATAAAGCCATTAGGAGAGCCCTTGATTGATAATGAAAAAAAAGGTTTTTGTTTTGTGTTACTTTCGAAAATAAAAAACTGAAGATTAAAAAAATAAAAGTTTTTCAAAATAAAATAACGTCGCCAGCCCTGGATTGCATAGTCGCTAGTCAGACGTGTGAAGGGCTATGGTTGCCCCCTCTTTGTTTTTCTTTGGTTTCCTACGCCTTTGAAAATTCGTAAACAGAAATAGAAATCATTTGCTATTGGGCCCCATTTCTTTGAGATTTCGTTTGTGTTGTAGACTCGTTAAACGGAATTGCACTCAGCCGTGACCCCGTGATTCGTAGCTGAGTAAAGATTCTAGTGAAGGGACGTGTAAAGTCAAAGACTTTATAAGCTGTAATGTGTAGAATTTATCGGCAATAGGTATAAGAGTAGCCGCGGATCGTGCTCAGTGGAGAGGCCTATGTCCAGCAGTGGACTAGTATAGGCTGATGATGATGATGATGAGGTATTCAGAGCTCATAATAAGGAAGTTTTAAAATTGTAAACATTTTAAAGCATGGGTTCCTTTAAACAGGGTGTGAAGAAGCAAGTTGCGGTTCGGCAAAGCGAGGAAGGCTGGTGCTTTACTGTTTTCGCAGATGGATTCCACTTGTGAAAGCAAGCAGTAGGCAGGTGGAAGCGCACTTCAGGAAAGGAAGCAAATCTAAGAGCGGTCGGACCCACACTAAATTGTTTGTTAGTAGATATATCAATTTCCTTCCGGACCCATGGCAGAACTACTATGCTCATCTGCCTCCTGACCGCCTAATCGATCGCTTTGACTACGCGTATAGCTTATGACCAAGGTGGACCGACGATCTGGTGAAGGTAGCGGGAAGCCGCTGGATGCGAGCAGCACAAAACCGGTCGTTGTGGAGATCCTTGGGGGAGGCCTTTGTCCAGTAGTGGACGTCTTTTGGCTGAGATGATGATGAGATGATGATAGCTTATGACGTCATCTTGCCACCTCGCACCGCCAAGAAAGCAATATCAAAAGCTAAAGGCTATAGCTTTCGATATTGCTTTAATAGGCGGCACGAAACGCAAGATGACGTCATAAACCACACACGTAGTCAAAGCGATCGATTCCATACTATTATCCATTCCATATCCATTCCATATCCATTCTATACTATTCTACACAGCTGCTTGGTCCATTGAAAAAAAATACCTATGGCCCAACCCAACTGACGAAAACTCGTTGTTCCGTGGCGTGGGTGCTTTTGAGACACAAGTGATTGATCCGTGTCGGGCGAAAAACTGTACCTATTACTGCTTTGTGTAGGTATGTATGTAATTTTTTTTTGTATTTTTAGTTGCACTAGATTTAATATTTCCAACATAAAGTACCAGGCTACCATAAATATGTAGGAGATTACTTATTAATATAAAATAATAATATAGTCTTGTCATCATCATCATCATCTCAGCCAAAAGACGTCCACAGCTGGACAAAGGCCTCCCCCAAGGGTCTCCACAACGACCGGTTTTGTGCTGCTCGCATCCAGCGGCTTCCCGCGACTTTCACCAGATCGTCGGTCCACCTTGTTGGAGGCCTACCTACACTGCGCTTTCCGGTACGCGGTCGCCACTCCAGGACTATCCCGCCCCAGCGGACATCAGTCCTGCGAGCAATGTGCCCTGCCCACTGCCACTTGAGCTTAGCAACTCTTCGGGCTATGTCGGTTACCTTTGTTCTTCTGCGGATCTCCTCATTTCTGATTCGATCACGCAGAGAAACCCCGAGCATAGGCTATGCTCGGGGCTATAGTCTTGTAAATACACTAATAAATATATCTTACGTAGCTTAGGATGTTAGCAAAGGCCACTAGGCCTCAGAGGCTGTTTAAATTTGTTTATGGACTGATATATCCTGCACATGTCCTTTACAGAGACATAAACAGCATGTTGATTTTTAATTTATTCAATGACGAATAAGTCCTCTTTTATTTGATACAGTGAATGGAGAGATACAAAGGGTGTTGACTTTTGATTTATTCATAATTCAGTGTTTCCAACAGCGTTGTCGGCGTTTATTATTTGAAGCGAGTTGTTTTTGGATATAGCACCGAGCACCTAACGGCGATTAAACAGATTTACTGCTACGCTGAAAACATTTATGATCTGTAGATACAGATTATTTTGATGAAAATATTATGTAAACATGATCTGTCAATTCAAATCGTATTGGCTTAATTTTAGTCATCATCATCAGCTCATTTTTAAGACTCCACTGCTGGGGCACGAGCCTTCCCTATGGATGGATAGGGAGAACGGGCCATAAACCACCACGCGGCCCAGTGCGGATTGGTTGTTAACGACTGCTAATGTTGCCTGGACCAACGGCTTACCGTGCCTTCCGAAGCACGGAGGAGCTCGAGATGATACATTTTTGGTCACCCATCCAACGACCGGCCTTTGCGAAAGTTGCTTAACCTCAGCACTCGCAGACCGGGCGCGTTAACCACTGCGCCATCGAGCTCCTCAATAATGTTAGTATGACAATAACAATATTGTGAAATATAAAGCGTGTCTAAACCGAAGGTCCCAGGTTTTATTCCCAGGTCGGGCAAAGTTTGGTTTCGGATTTTGCGATATATATCCCGGGTTTGTGATCACCAACCCGCATTTGGCAAGCGTGGTGATTAAGCCATTACCCATCAATTGTAGTGATGACTAGATTTCAATGATGATACCAAGAATTTTCAATATTTCTGTCTTTCGAGTCAAATTAACATTTTTAATTAAAAAAAAGATAAAAGCAAACGGACAAGTTTCATTCAATGAATACTAGTGGTCGAATTTCTATCGTAATTCACAAGATATACAATGTAATGTTACACTTCATGAATGTTATCTCTGCATGAAGGATCCATGTGAACTTAAACTGTGCGAAATCTCTAAAAAAACTATAAGTACCTAAAGAAAACATAACTTAATGGTTGTTATAAGAAAAATCAAAAGTAAAGTAAAGCAATTGGACTGTCCTACTGCTGGACAAAAACCTCTATCATTGATATCAAAAATCAAAATCAAAAATCTTTATTCATCAACTCTTTCTACATAAACTTTTACTGTGGCCGGAGCTTACGTTTGAGCAAATAGTTACTCGTTTTGGGAAGCACCGCTCTTCCATTGAGAAATTTATAATCTTAAACTTAAATACAAAAAATTACCATATTATGTTTTTAAATGTGTGTATTATGGTATGTCGCAGTGAGTGTGTGGTATGTGTGCGGTGTGAGTGCGTGTGTGGTGTGGTGTGTGTGTTGTGGTGTGTAGTGTAATGTGTTTGTATGGGAGTGTGTGCAATACCCTACGACAGTGTCTTGGGATCGAAAGTTATCATGTTGAAGAAACATGGTAGCCTTCACCAAAACAACTGTGCAACTGTGGTAAATTATGTGTGACGAATGAAACATTCAATTTCAAGACTACTTTTATTGTTTTAGTTAAGTTTTTTTAACATTAATTTTAATTGACAACGAAAGTAAGTTAGGGGCAACCGGACATGACAGGAAGCAGTTATCGACACCTATTCCTTTAACCATTAAAGATCAGCAACTGGTTTTAGTTTTTAGCATCAAATAAAAACAGACAACCTGCGCTTCCTAGTTGTCATCACGTAAAGTTTCAATTAACATTACCGAAATATTATGACGAGCTCGATGGCGCAGTAGTTAACGCGCCCGGTCTGCGAGTGCTGAGGTTTAACAACTTTCGCAAAGGCCGGTCATCGGATGAGTGACCAAAAATTTCGGAGGAACTTCTAAATAAACTGGAGCGTTTGCAGAATCTCTGTATTCGGTTTATTTATAACTTGAGGACGTACGATCATGTCTCGATCTATCGAGCTCAGCTTAAATGGTTGCCAATTCGCCGGCGTAGAGACTTACACATTCTTTCCTTTCTGTATACTGTCCTCTTTCTACCCACTTCACCTTCATATCTTCAAAACTGTTTCTCCTTCCGTTTCACTTCCTCAAGCCTTACCTTGCGTTCTGCGTATAACCTAGCTCTTGTGACTCCTCTTCATTCAACTAATTTCCTTTCCTACTCTTTTTCTGTGCATGCTGTCCGGTTATGGAATTCTTTGCCTGAGCGCATCAGAAGTGCTCGCACGTTGGAGTCGTTCAAGGGTCTGGTTCGGAGTCATTTTCTGAATTCACCTTAGCTATGTTTATTTATTTTATGATTTATATTGTATAAACTCTGTTTATTTTTTATTTTTTATTTTTTTCTTTTGTATGTACTCTTTTTTTGATATTATTATTATAATTTAGTTTATTTTTACTTGCACCCATTTTTATTTTCTCATTTTTATTATTTTTCGCCCAAGGTTGCCTGGAAGAGATTGCTTGTTAGCAAAAAGGCCGCCTATTTTGTGCATTTTTTTCTTTTCATCAATTTGTCTGTATCTGTATTTTTTTTTGTGTGCAAATAAAGTTTAGTATTATTATTATTATTTATCATCTCGAGCTCCTTCGTGCTTCGGAAGGCACGTAAAGCCGTTGGTCCTGGCTGCATTAGCACTCTGTAACAACCACTAATCCGCACTGGGCCCGCGTGGTGGTTTATGGCCCGTTTTCCATCCATCCATGGGAAGGCTCGTGCCCCTGCAGGAGGGAACATAAAATGAGCTGATAATGATGATGATGATTTCAATGAAAATGGTATGTTATTTTTTGACAACGTAACCTATGTTTTGGGGGTTAAAGTTACTCGCGTCCGTAGGTTTACCTTTGAGACCCTACACGTGACCCCTGCGTGGTGCTAAATGATCACTCATTTGGCACCACCCAGACATCATCATCATCATTGTCATCAGACAGTGGTGACACTGTCACCACTAGTAGTGAGTAGGGAGTGGTAGAGCCACGCTGCGTTGCAGCACGAAATGGGCCGGCTCGCCCGGCGTAATACCACCCTCTCACAGAATATCGGCGTGGAACAATGACACTCGTTGCTGTTGTTTCGTCCGGTGAGTGAAAGTACCGGAGGCCCATCTCTCACCCCTCCCCCCTCGCATTTCCTACTCCCTTCTCAAGATCCAACTCCTTCCTCAATGCTGGCAACGCATCTGCGATTACTTTTGTTTTGTTCGCGGCTTGGCTCACGTGGGCTACACTACATACACACCCAGGGTGTCCATGGGCGGCGGTGATTACTTTCCGTCAGGTGACCCTCATGCTCGTTTGCCTCCTTTTAACATTAAAAAAAAATGTCGAACAGTAGGCTTAAAGTGTCGAACACTGATGCCCTTCATCATCATATAAATAAATAAATAAACTTTTCTACACTCACACCAATTATCTAGCCCAAGAGAAGCTTCGTTATGAAACTCGTTAAATGGTTACTAGACAACGGATAAACATAACAAAGTACTTAAATAAGTACATACTTATTATACATAGAAAACACCCAGACCCGGAACAATTTAGAAAAACAATAATTTCTAAATGGACCCGACCGGGGATCGAACCCGGGACCTTAGAAATGGCGACACCATGAAAACCGGTGTACAAACCACTCGACCAAAGAGGTCGTCAATCATCATCATCATCATCAGCTCATTTTATGTCCCCAGTTTTATGGCCCAGTGCGGTGCGGTGGTTGTTAATGACTGCTAATGCAGCCGGGATCAACGGCTTTACGTGCCTTGCGAAGCACGGAGGAGCTCGAAATAATACATTTTTGGTCACCCATCCGATAACCGGCCTTTGCGAAAGTTTGCCGGGCGCGTTATCCACTGCGGCGCCATCGAGCTCCTCTATTTCTAGCTACCGGAACACAACAATGCTACAAACATTTATGTTATAGCGACAAATTTATTTATTTATTTTTAATAAGAAAACCAACAGCGTTACAAACTGTATACAATTTTTCAGGTAGGTAAAGAGTAAGGCCAATTATAGGTTCCCCTGTTTAAAATAATACAAATTTACTACATAAAGAACAGAAGCCCATATGATTATTACATTGAGATGTTGTTGTGCATCCGTATTTACACCATAATAAATAAGAAAAATACTATTACAAAACATTTACATAAATCTTAATATGTGTTTTTAAATGAAAAAAATAAAAAAAGAGAATAACACTAATACGCACCGTGTAGTTACTAAACTCATTGATAAATACGTATAAATAATAATAAAATACTTAAAAATTAAAATTATATTTGGTAATTATAATAATATACTTAGATAATATTATAGAAATTAATTTATGATAGCATTTTCATTGTAGATAGTAATATAATAAAACAAATAAAAAACAAATAATTATAAATATAATAAAACAAATAAAATTGAGATATGAAGGATCAACCAAACCGAGTACTGCTGGGAATCGAACCTATGGGTCTGATACCGGTCTTCACCACTAGACCACAAAGGCGACACATTGCGAAGGCTGCTTAACTTACACAATGGTCACGCTACGCCATCGAGCCTTCATACATGACTGCCGAGTAAATTATCATATCTGTTTAACCTTCGTAAAGAAGCTTCGGTCTTGTATTCCATGGCGACGGTATGACAACTATTAGTACATAAATCTATATACATAATATGTCCTGACTGATTCATCATCGCCGAGCCCAAACTTTGGACTGTGGGTTAATTGAGTGACGTAACCAACCACTAAGAAATGATTTTACGAAAATCACACCCTAAGGAGGTCAAATAGGGGGTGAAAGTTTGTATGAATGTCCGTCAGTTTTAAAGTAAAATACATGAAAATTGGTATTTGGCTTCTTGAAAAGAAGTAATGAAATTCTTTAAAGTATTTATACTCCTTTAAAAGAGTAAAAGAGGGAAGAAGGCTTTTTTGGGGAAATCGTTATTTTTAATGTAATAAATATAAAAATCTATAATTTAATCGATCTAGATTTTTCAATAAAAATAAAGAGTGGCTAGTTTTTGCATTCTTCGAAAAACCTTCCCTAGACTAATCATTCCTATAATTTCGGTATTTTGCCTGGTTACAAATTATGAAGTGTTTCAAGATTTTTGGAAAAATATCCCTTTCATTTGGCTTATAATACGAATAAACACAAGTAGTGACCACCGCCACGTGAGCAAAGCCGCGAACAAAAGCTAGTAATATATAATAAATTAATTGACATCAGACGGCCTCCTTGATCGAGTGGTTTGTACACCGGTTTTCATGGTGTCGCCATCTCCGAGGTCCCGGATTCGATCACCGGTCGGGTCAATTTAGAAATGATTGTTTTTATAAATTGTCTCGGGTCTGGGTGTTTTATATGTATAATAAGTATGTTTTTAAGTATGTTTATCCGTTGTCTAGTAACCATTTAACGAGTTTCATAACGAAGCTTCTCTTGGGCAAGATAATTGGTGTTAGTGTAGCAAAGTTAAAGTTAACATTTGAATTTTAAATTTGAGACAATAGAGCGACAGGCACCTAGGTTAGTGCCACCCGTATTCGACAAGAACCAGAGTTCAACAATTTTTTCCTTTAATTATTAAGGGTGCGCCGTCCATAAGTGACAAGTGTCATATGTTTTATTTGAAATGTCGTCGTCCATATTTATTTGATGCCGCGCGGCCATACTAATTTTGTATGGGAAATTTATGGTGCTTAATAAAAAATAATTATTTAAATAACCACTTGAAGAATCAAAAATGTAGTCTAGCAACTTGTAGTTTATCCATTGATGATTGTTTAGACAAAATCAGAGGTACAACAATTTAGATAAACTATAAGAAATCTACTAAACGCCGCCATTCGTTTTCATGATTTTTGCCCAACTTTAAATGATATTGTAGAAAAAACTATAGCGTGTTATGGATTTATGGTTCTGACAAATTGTAAACACGTTTCCTATGATACTAAATATATATTTTGTTCATTTAATACGATAGTATTTTCAATTATATTTACTTAACCGTAACTGCATTTTTGGCATTTTTTTGTCGGCGTACCCTTAAAAATAGGGGTCAGCAACTGATTCTTGACTTTACCAATAATTGCATACAGACCAACTCCTTCCAAGCTTTTTTTTTAAATTTTTATTTTAAGTGCTAATTGCTGCACTGAAGCTGAATTAAATATTTATAAAATACAGTTAGTCTTCCCGGTAGTATAATGATCAGCGCAGCCGCCCAGATTGCGGAAGACCCAGGTTCGATTCCTGGCTGGGTCGGGTAGGCATTTAATTTTCTCACTGTATTTTATAAATATTTCATTCCTTCCTAGCTATTCTTTATTTAGTAAAATTTTAAAGAAATTTTTATTATTTTTTGGGGACGGATAGTATACTGTCGTGCAGTGAGTCACTGTGTCAAACGAAGATATACTACAAAAAAATGTAATTTAAATAATATGTAGTGTTAATTCCGCTAACTCACTCGTTTATACAGTATACAGTTTCTGTATAAACGAGTGAGTTAGCGGAATTAACACTACATATTATTTAAATTACATTTTTTTGTACTATGGATTTCCGCAAAATACGCCTGATTCCATTAATTATCGAAGATATACTGTTGAAATATAATGGACTCTACTGCATATGTATGGATTTAATAGAATAGAATAGAATAGAATAGAATAGAATAAAAATCATTTAAATTTTTTTTTTTTATTTTTTTTTATTTATCTAATTTACTATAGCGTTGCGTTATCAAATTTGTGGTATTTCATCTGCAAAGATGAATCTGCATAACCATCGGTTGCAACGACCTTTGGATAGATGGCGCGCTGTGCCGCTATTAGCACTCAAAAAGCATTATAAAGCAGTGACAAAATTCAACGCTTACATTAGCCTTCCCGGTAGCATAGCGGTCAGTGCAGCCGCCCGGATTGCGGAAGACCCAGGTTCGAGTCCTGGCTGGATCGGGTAGGCGTTTAATTTTTTCACTGTATTTTATAAATTTTAAAAATATTTAAAAATCATTTAATTCAGGCAACAAATTATGTACAGATGGTAAGTTACATAGATGCCCATAATATAAATACCTTACAGACTAACATACATACAATTTATATATAAAAGTAAAACTTTGCTACACGTAAGGACGGCGACGTGCGACGCAGCGTGGTGTCCGGTAGCCGGCCTCGGAACCGCCGGAACATGACACCCTTCGGCCAAAACTCTTCTTTTATGAAAGTCGACAGATATTCGGTCGGTACTCTCACCACAAATGAATTAAAATTCACATTGTGGCGGGACTCCAACCGTTCGACCCTCAGAGTGAATTTGGTTTTTTTTAATAAATGTTTCCCACACTCACACCAATTATCTAGCCCCAAGAAAAGCTTCCTTAAGAAACTCGAGAAATGGTTAACTAAACATACTTAATATACTTAAATACATACTTATTATACAAAGGAAGAAAAACAGGTATTTCTAAATTGATCCGACCAGGGATCAAACCCGGGACCTCAGAGATGGCGACACCATGAAAACCGGTGTGCAAGCCACTCGACCAAAGAGGTCGTCGTTTTGATCCGCCCATACTCTACGATCTCCTCTGCCTTCGTAGAGTAGTGGAGCCGGGACACGTATAGCAGCGTATAAGGTAGAATTAATGTTTGGAATTTCATAGTAACATTTTTTATATCTTACGGGTCTTCATCTCAAGATCTCAAGATGTTAAGTGATGACAAGGCTGAAGGTGGAAAAGCACTTCACCCGGGATCCTCAACACTGAGGCACTGGCTATGATGTTATGGCGATGTTATGGCGACGTAGATAAGATGGTATGGAGATTTGTTAGATGCATTTTCCGATATTTTTATTTTCTTGTATAAAAATTTCCGATCGTCATTTTTCACTGTAGACAATTTTCCGAACGCCTTATTTACCATAGACATATTTTCCGATATGTTTGTTTTCTTGTATAATTATTTCCGAACGCCTTACAAAATACATATCCATACAATCCATACAAAATTGCAAACAGGGTCACAAGCGAATAAGAAGTTTTGCCCCAAGTAAAATTAATGACTACGAAATTTTGCGTATGTTAAAAAAAATTACAGGGAAAGAAGGCGTTCGGAAATAATTATACAAGAAAATAAACATATCGGAAAATATGTCTATGGGAAATAAGGCGTTCGGAAAATTGTCTACAGTGAAAAATGACGATCGGAAATTTTTATACAAGAAAATAAAAATATCGGAAAATGCATCTAACAAATCGGTATGGATGATAAATACTTTAAAACGAACACGTTTGAAGCGTCAGTAGCTGTACGGATTCGTAGATGGTCCGATTGGATGCGAGAAATCGTGGCTCAACTCCTATAGCTCTATAAATAATTATTTATTTACAAAAAAAGACAAAAACAAGATAATAATTAAACTACTTAAAATTGAACTTACAAAAAACTATAAACTATATCTACTGCTAATTATAAATAAAAAATGTGCCCCAAATCATCCCCATCAGGCAGAAAATAGCATTTCATAGCTCTGTTAATTTATCCATGTGGTTAAACTACTGACATGAACCCATACTTAACATAAGCATACTGGCTTTTTGGATGATTTAACAGAACGCGGGGTCACAGAAGAAATATTATCAGGATTATTATGAATCACTAGCGAATTAATTATAGTATTTAAATAAAAAGCAACAAGTGTACCGCTACGACACAAAACTATGAATAGGTACTAGTGGTCGCCCAGTGGTCGAAATTCAACCGTAATTTTATTAAGGCTGCACGGATTGTATCTTAAGCAATGAAAAATTAAAAAGATAGAATGTGAGTTTGGATTGACATTGACAGATTTTGGCCACTCCTCTTACATTTTTGAAATTTTTGAAAACAGTATATTATGCGTGTGTGTCAAATACATGGTAGTGTGTGTAATGATTGTTTTATTGATGTAATGTATGTTTATGCATAATTTTATTAAAATATTAACATTCGGATAACCTTCTCTATATAACTATAAGCATGCGAATTTTCATACTCCTCCGTCCGCGCAATATTCGTAAAAAAATTAATTTATGAATTAGTTTACTTACCTATTTATTTATTTATTTAATTCACCTATTTATTTTGTTATTATTTAATTATTTACGCATCTACGATTCCTCTAGTTTTGCGGGTGACCATGGGCGGCGGTGATTACTTCCCAAGTTCCCATCAGGTGACCCGCCTGCTCGTTTGCCTCCTTCAAAAAACCCGAAAAATATTATTAGTACTTACAATTTAATCTAAACCAATGCCATTCACAAATCTCCGTTAGTAAAATAAAACGCAATATTCGTATAAATTAAAGAAAATAATATACCATAAAGGTCAGTTTAGTACTTTCTAATAAAATGGAACCGGACCAGGTCACAGTATATGCATCGTAGGGACCTGCGCTAAAATAGCTTCTAAGTTACTGCATCGGGTCTCGCCAGTGCTTTGGGGACTGTCGCGTCAGCCGCACGCGCGCGGCTCCTTTGCCTGCCGCTCTGAAACTTGGCTGACAAAAAAGCTGGATTGTTAGTTCTCTGTGCAGTTTAGAAAGTGAGTGAGTGTGACGAAAGTTATTGTTTTTGTAGTTTTCTGGGATTGTACGACTGTTGATAATGGTGATGTGCTTTATTGAGGTAAGCTTTTTGTATACTTATTAATTAACAGTGTTTTATTTAAAAAAAAATATTTTTTCAATTCCTCTGTGTTGAAGCAAATTATTATTAAGTTTTATTAATTATTAAAATTGCAAAATTTGTACTTAAGCGATCAAGAACGAAAATATTTTATTGGACAAACCTTTTTTTATGTGGAGCGGCAGTAGCGTATTTTAAAATAAATTAAGTTAATAATTATGAATTCCTTCTTGTAAGTAAGATAAAATAAATAAATTGAAAACTCACTCCAATTTACTACTTTTAAACTTTTAAGTAAGTATTTTTTTTCATATTAAAACCAGTGGTCGCCCAGTGGTAAAAATTCACAAAATATACAAGTTTTATACCAACTTTATAATAATAACAGATATTGAATATACAATTTATTTTTCTGCACTCAATTCAATAAATTTTAAATACTTAAGTATACTTAAATATCACACTCAGCCGTACGCGCAATGTGCTTAAAAAGGGGGGTCCGGGTGTAGAAAAGGGGGCCCCAAAAATAACACAAATTATTTTTTTCACAAAATGCCAAAACACATATAGCTAACGAAAAGAGCTTATACCAAATTTTTTTGTTTTTTTTTGTATGGAGCTAGATTTCTGTTGTCTAATTATAAAAAAAACCTCGAAATTTAAGACGTCTAACCCATCACGTGACCTACAGCAAAAGTGAAAAATTTTACAAGTCCAAGCTCCATACCAAACATGATCGAAAAATCGGCTATGTTCCGGACCTCCTTTGTTACACCCTAACCAAATGGGGTACAAAGTTTTTTCTGCAAGTTTTATTAAATATTAAGGTAAATGTGCCGTGTGGACCTGATGGCGCAGTGGTTAACGCGCCCGGTCTGCGAGTGCTGAGGTTAAGCAACTTTCGTTTTCCATGGCCGGCCGGGCGACCAAAAATTGTCATCTCGAGCTCCACCGTGCTTCGGAAGGCACTTAAAGCCGTTGGTCCCGGCTGCATTAGCAGTCGTTAACAACCACCAATCCGCACCGGGCCCGCGTGGTGCTTTATGGCCCGTTCTCCCTATCCATCCATAGGGAAGGCTCGCCACAGCAGTTGGGACATAAGTAAAATAGACATGTTATGGTTTAGTTAAATATGGCGTTATAGTTAAAAGTGGCCGTCACGTTTTATTTAACTAAACCATAACATGTGAGGTGTTCATTAGGTGACGTAAAAATGCTAAATTACTTCATTCAGATAGTTTGTTGAGCATAATTTGATTTTCTATCTCTAATTACTAGATATGTTTTTTTTTCATTAGTGGCGTAAGTGTGCGGCGTAAACGCTCTTAATAAGAAAACCCGCGACTGCTATTAATTAACTGAGAACAATTATATATGTCCGAGTGAGAGCTCAAAGTGATCATCGGATCGAAGCTCCGAAGTGAAAATTGCGCGAATTCTATTTATAAATCTCAAAATGTTATAAACGGTTTTGAATCAAAAGAAAACTTTCTTCTTTGTCCAAACAAAAAGGCCAAGAATTTTAATTAGAGTAAGTGCTCATTGCCTGGGGGTTAGTTGGCGCCATTCGCCAGAAAACAAAAAATCACCTTGAGAATTTAACTTCCCACTCAGTGGCGTAAAGCGAATTGTTGCTTTTAAGTGTTCTTAAATTTGTCTATTGTGTAAGTCTAATGGGAGTAATACACGGCTTCTTTAAAATAAATAATAACTGCTTCTATGGTTGAGCGGTTAAATCACCGGCCGCAAATCCAGAGGGTCCGAATGCGACTCCCAGCAGAGGTTTGGTTTTGTAGCTGCTGTTCTAAGTCCGCCGGTGAGCTTCCATCTTATCTAAGTGTGTCGCCATACATCAATGTCAGTAGCATTGTTATGTTTCGACAGTTAGAAATAAGACAGCCCGTTCAACGCCTCCTAAGTTTCAGGGATTCAGCCGACACCCAACATGGCTTAGAGATTATCTAAAACTAAGTTTAATTACTTGCTAAACGAGTGATTAAGCTTTCGGTTCGATATTCAGGCTTAGATTGGTTTAAAGCTTTGAGTCGTTCATTTTAAAATGTCTCACCAGTGACACGCGATTCTGAACATGGCCGATTCTGATATTTCATGGAGACCAAATGTCAAAATCAATCGGAACACCATTGTAGAGGTTTTGAAACAGCAGAATTAAAGCTCAGGGGGGTAACCACGAGCTCTTATAGCATTATTATTGCAGTTGTGAAAACGAGACGCGTGTAGCGGCGAATATAGTCACGTCTCTTTTCCATAACTGCACTAATACTGCTATAAGAGGTCATAATCAGGGGGCAGGTGTGAGAAGGGCTTAGCGCTTACCTGTTGTAAAGTAAACAATAAAAATGATCGTAGTCAATGGCTTGACTTGCCCCCGATCTGATCCGATCCGAACCCCTCGGGAAAGGGGAAACGCTTGCCTGATATCCTCATATATATCATATCCTATATATATCCTGATATATATCATTACCTCTTGTCCATCATACGGCTTGAGGAACCGACCCCTAAAAAAGTCCAGTGACTTTACATGTCTCTTGAAGCACTTAAGAGCTGGAGATTTTGAAATCTTCTTACCCATCCGGAAGGTAAGGCATATCGAAAGATGCTTAGTGTTAAATCCTTTTTCTTATAAATAAGTTTTTCTTTGTCTTTGATTTTATTGTGCTTTATACGTTTTATGTTATTGACACTGTCAGAAAATATAATTTGTGAAAGTTAAACAAGATATTTTAATTCCGCCTAAAATCCATACAATCTTCGAGTTTTTACAATTGGCGACCGTGACAGGACACACTTAGCTTGCATTATTATAAGCGCAATTGCAAGCACCTTTTCAGTTTTGTAGGTTTGATGATAGATAGGTAGATATATTTATTTGCAACAAAACATGCACACAATTAAAACATAACACAATAATGAAAAAATACAAAACAGATTTTTTTTAATTAAATACTAAAAAAAGCAATTAAATATACAACTACCACAAACATTGGTTATCAATAATCGTGTGCCGTACCGATGCAAAAAGGTGAAAACTCAGCGAAACATCTGCATGAAAATGAAATCAATGAAATGTGTTCTCATAAAAGGCAATATTGCCATATTAGGTACTGCACCAGGTTAGGTCTTCGCGTCTAGACTTCATTGCCACTTAAAATCTAGAATTGAAGACATTAGCCGAGCTAGCTACAAAAAAACCCTGAGGCCATAAACCGTAAAAACATATGTACGAGTACAGTGATTTAAGGCGAGGGTTTCCAAAACAACGGTGTTTTTAAATGAGTTTTATTCGAAATGTATAAAGATTTTAAATCCAAAAAAAAAATGTTATTCATTGGCCTTTTATCTAGTAATTTCGTCTGGTATTTTCACGATATTTTACAATTTCCTTCATCGAATATAATATCAAACATACGTCTTAATAATAAACTAAATATCATTTTATTCAGACTATTAACCGTTTCAGACAGAGAAAAATATACCAAACCAATTGTCCTTGAATATGTAATAGTGGTCGGCCATTATAATTTTAATAATAAGTAAACATTCAATAAAATCCACATTATTGCCTAATTCAACGCTCGCGCCATCATTCAGTCCTGAGCGGAACGCCTTGGAAATCTCACAGTCGGAACCGCTCGCCTTAAAACTAGTCGTTCTAAATAAAATAAATTGTTACTAGAAAAAAACAACCAGCTCAGAACGCTCGAGTGGGCTGAGCTACCGTGACCCTAGCGGTGAGCGGTCAGTGCATGGACCGGTAATCCAAGGGTCGATTCCCATTCAAGCTTCCAGACTGGTTGATTTTTCTAGTAAAAAAAATATCTTGGGACTACATTGCATTGGGAATGCAAATTTTTGAATATAAAAAAAACGTTCAAAATAAATCAAAAGCGTAATGTTTATACCAATTCAGTGCTTTTTGTGTGCTTATAAATAGACTAATATTTTCCCGTAGACGTAAACTTCTAATTGAATATTCAATTAGAAAGTGACAGTACAATTACTTATCTGCTACGGGCATCGGCTACGGTAGACGTAATACATTAATAAACAGTACCCGGGGATCGAACTCCGACCCTCGCCAGGTAATGAGTATGCTGAGGCTTTTACCAAGCTGTTTTGCCTGCTAAAATATTAACGAACAACCTGCGTTGAATTACCTACGCCAACATTTGTTTGAGTGTGTTCTGCCACTATTTTGATGTAAGTAGTGTTTGCTGCGTTTGTTTATATGTGAAAGTTTGAGGTGTGATTTTTATATCTCGTCATTGATCTGGATGCCTAGTCTCTTAAGGTGTTAAGGTGCCTAACTCGCATAGGGCACCTTAATCTTCAAATTAAAATTAAGAAAATAATATAATTATGTAGATATAAAAATCTAAAAAATAATGTACTAAAATTTCATCATCATTATCATCAGCCTATATTAGTCCACTGCTGGACATAGGCCTCTCCAATTGCACGCCACCGAGCACGAACCGCGGCTACTCTCATCCAGCTAAATTAAAAAAAAAATGAGCGAGCCTTGCAGTAGTCGCATATGATGTGTAACATTTGACATCTCACCTTAGTAATAAGCAATTTTGACATTATATTATATAACTATAAAATAAATGCAGTAAATTCTCATTAGAAGACATTTGACATACCAAAATGACCTTTGATAGTCAAATGACACAATATGTCATGTTCATAATATCGATTTTAAATTTACAAAATGGTTTCGCCGACTTTCTGTTACACTGTTACACATACATCCGTCCCATTTTGCGAAACTCCCACAAATTGCTTATAAAGAAAGCGAGCGGAAAGATGTACACATCAAAAATCATACTAAAATTTAGTTACTTAAAGTAAACTATTGAATCTATCACCAGTTCGGGCTTAAGGGACCAAGAAGAGCTGGCAAGAAACTCAGGAGGCTTTTTTCTTATTTTTTCATAACTAAAATCAAGTTACAATTAAGTATGTAATTCTATTTTTTGTTAGACTACTGACGTGAACCCATGCCTAACTCAAGTTTATTGGCTGACTAGGTTACAAGATAAGATAGGATATAGATAGGTAAGATTTTACATATCTTAAAAGCGCAATAAGTATAATCAATAAGTAAAAAAGTGTTTCATTTCAACGTGTAGATGCGTGTAAATTTAAGAAAGCACTCTAAAAAAGCGAAAAGAAATTCTGATTTTCCATACATACTTTTAATCTTCCTCAAGCACTGTGTGGAGCAGACTTTTCCTATTTAGTTATTTCATTCAGCAATTCGGCAGCGCTCTCGATGTGTTTGGAGTGCTACTGGATTGGAAATTAGCCTTAATCTGTCTGTGTGATTAAGGATTGCGACCTTAATATAGACGTGGCTAAAACATCTTATTCGTCCTATTCTTATCCTCATCTTGCAAAAGAAAAAAAAGGTTAGATTTCTATTTTTTTAAATTTACTAATATGGTGGTAATCAGGGGTATGGCTTTCCTGACAGTTGGTTATCGATAGCAGTTGCCTGAGGGTGTTTGAATGCATAGCGTACGTTTGACCATACACAGGGGCCTCGTCATGAGTCCTTGTGTTATTACAGTTATGGAAACGAGACGCATGAAGCGGCTTATACACAAATAAACGTGACTCGTTTTCACAACTTCAGTAATGGATAAGTAGATAGATAATTATTTTATTACAACAAAATAAAAATAACAAAGCAATTACCGAACCTGTACACACGGCGGCAGATCAACCTACCCAAACCTGTCAAATTTCTCCAATGAATATTGATCCTTATAACCAAACGATAAAGTTCAAAATTGATTGTAGAAATTTGACAGTTTTGGGTAGGTTGATCTGCCGCCGTGTGTACTCGTAAAAACCTATTTATATTAATCCGAGGTGCTTGATTGCGCAGTGGTTAACGCGCCCGGTCTGCGAGTGCTGAAGTTAATCAACTTTCGCAAAGGCCGGTCATCGGGTGGGAAATGTATCATCTCGAGCTCCTCCTTGCTTCGGAAGGTACGTAAAGCCATTGGTCCCGGTTGCATTAGCAGTCGTTAACAACCACCAATCCGCACTGGGCCCGCGTGGTGGTTTATGGCCCGTTCTCCCTATCCATCCTTAGGGAAGGCTCGTGTCCCAGCAGTGGGGACATAAAATGAGCTGATGATGATGATGATATTAATCTTTCATTTTACTCTTTCGTCATCAATGATATTATAGCTACTACCGAGTGTAAAAGAAATAACAACAAATTCTCGTTTTCGTTTCGTGATTGATACACTTAAGGCGACGCATCGCTAAACAATTAATCTAATACGGAGCGTTTGCGCCCCGTACCATAAGAAAAACGGTTTCTTTTTCTTTCTTATAAAAACTGCAGTTAAGCTTAAAAAATGAACTAGCATATTGAAGTGTGTGATAAGACTAATCTACTAAGAAAATTTAGATGCTTAAATCGGTCTGGTTTGCCTGTAAAATGCAAATCTATGTTTTAAAAGAGGTTACTTTGATATTTTTTTCTCTGTTATAAAAGTTAACAAATCGTGTTTCTGCAACTAGCAAAATGAAGTCAATGAAAAATCATGTCATCAAATATCACTTTCATATGTTTTGTAATTGTTAGGAAAATCAAGATCCACGCCACGTAAATTTCCAATGCGTCGCCTTAACACAATGCACCAGGGTGCCTAGTGCGTCTTTCATTCGCCATTCAATCCCGTTAACGAAAACGTGAATTTGTTGGCAAAATTTTAACTCTTCTCGTATGTCGCCAGGGCCCTGTTTAATAAAGCTGACAATCCGACAAGTCGACATATGTCAAAAAGTGACAATTTGACAATTTTTCTGTTTAATAAAACTGACAGGCGACATAATTGTGATGGTGGGAAATTCACAAATATGTCGAATTGTCGCAACAATCCGACATTTTTCTGTTTAATAAAACTTTTTAAGCGACAGGTGACAATTTATCGTGAAAAACTTGTCAAATCAGCTTTATAAAACATAAAATTGTCATGACATATTGACATATTTGTAGAATTGTACGACATTTCTGACAGGAGCGTTACCCTCTGTCGCGAAATCATATTTTGAACTTTGAAGGTGTAAGAAAGTGTTTATTACAAAAAAATGGTACTTACGTCGAGCAGTGAGAGTAGTGATGATGAATACTTGGAACAAATACAAACGAGGAGGCAACGTCGATCATTTAAAAGCAGAATTAATTTCTCATTCTCAATTACAGATTTCTGCTTTAAAGAAAAATTTCGGGTAGGTATGTAAAAACACCGTAGAATATTTAATTATTAAAATTTCTCATCGACTTTTTGTGCATTTCCATTTTACACGCGATCAAAACGAACAATCGAAGATGCACCAGTGATTGATTTATCTTTTACTGTTGTAATATTTTTTTCTATTTTACCCTCATTTAGCTTCATAAAACAAAATAATTTGCAAATATGTCGAAAGTCGACATAATTGTCACGACAATCCGACAATTGTTGTCAGCTTTATTAAACAGGGCCCAGGAGTCGCTGCTTCATTACCATACTAATTTTCGTTTTCGTAAACGTAATCGATTGATGACCTCATTGGTCGAGTGGTTTGTACACCGATTCCCATGGTGTCGCCATCTCTGAGGTCCCGGGTTCGATCTCCGTTCGGGTCAATTTAGAAATTATTGTTTTTCTAAATTGTCTCGGGTCTGGGTGTTTTCTATGTATATTTAGTATGTATTTAAGTATTTTAAGTTGTTTTATCCGTTGTCTAGTAACCATTTAACGAGTTTCATAACCAAGCTTCTCTTGGGCTAGATAATTGGTTTGAGTGTAGGAAAGTTTATTTATTTAATACGGATGGTAAACAAAATTCACGCTCAGCACTGTGTAAGTGTAGTGTAGTGTAGTGTAGTGTAGTGTAGTGTATCATAATGTGTCTTTGTTTGGAGAGAGTTAACTGATTGACACCAACGGCATTTTCAGCGTTACCGGACTTTTTGGGGGCGGCGAGAAACTTAAAAGGTTCCTCAAACCTTGTGAAACGAAGCACTGTCAGAAGTTTTATAGAATGAACGGCATCACGCACTAGTGCGTGTCCCCGTTCTCTACTAGATCCTCCGAGGGGTTGGATCGGGACGTAATCGGGACTAAGAGTAAGGGTAGAGCGTTTTGTCTGCTCATCAAAATTCACCCGAAGTAAAGTAGTATGTAAGCAGCGATAGTGCATGCAACTATGTCGAAACATCATAACTTAAAAACAACAAGAAATATTATGATTAAACACCCGTTAACTATTAGATAAGTACTTTGATACAATTTGTTTAAAATTTTATCTTATCTTGGATAATTCAATGTCGTCTCCGATATGTTATTAGTGTAACGAAAGAAAACACTTTTTTTTTTATTGCATCATCATCAAAGAGATATACTTACCTACTATCGGGTAATCAACTTCAAGGTAGATCCTGGTTGCTTAAGTCAATTAGGTCTCTGGCGTGATTTTTGTATACCTGCCTACTTATTATTACTTTTTTGTTATTTATATTTATTTATTTACTTTTTTTTTTTTAGTTGATGGCTTTGTGCGATTAGCACATTTACCCAGTGTCAAGTATTTTTTCTTACAAGGAATATTAGAAATGAAAAGTGAGAAATGATATACCCCCCAACCCCTCGAGTAACTCAGTAAAGATGTGGGGCTTTACTAAGTCCTCACGCGGCGGACTTCTTGAGAGAATTTGAAAAGTGCTGTTGCACTGTTTTGTTTCATTTGCCAATACTCATGCACACTCACGAACACTTAACGGTTAATAATCCACCATTATTTCACATTAATATTCGACATAACACAAATTTTAGAAAATAAAACATAACCGCCGACATGACTCTTCACTTTCCCGCCAAGAAGTCATTTATTTACTTATTTGCGCGTTCAAATAATACAAAATACAAAAATTTTATTTCTCTCCACAAAGCATAATCTTATTGTTCTGATTGCAACCTTTCTCAACGCGGGGGGACCGGAAAAGTGACTAAATTATACACTGGCCTGCAAAATTAAGTATCACACTTTTAAAATTGCAATAACTTTTTAAGTACACAAGATATACTTTCGAAACAAAAAGGAAAATGTTACTAATGTATAATTTACTTTAGTTTTAAAGAAAGCTGATAAAAATTGCTGCAAAACGTTTTTTATTTAAAAATCTCTAACTTCTATAGTTTAGAAAATAAATAAATATTAAAAGTGTAGTACTTATTTTTGCAGGCCAGTGTAGTTCAACATGTTTTAATCGCTATAACCAGAGTGAAACTTCTAAGAGCCTTCGCCCACGCCCGATAATGGCGGTGATCGATTATTTAGTCGGTGAAAATTAAACGTATGGAATTCTTTGTTGCAACGCAAAAGTCCTACAAAAAGTCGGTCACAAAATCGGTACTAAAACCTCGGCGAAAAATATCGGTCGGTCCGATT
Source organism: Eudonia lacustrata (assembly GCA_947562085.1). NCBI lineage: Eukaryota > Metazoa > Arthropoda > Insecta > Lepidoptera > Crambidae > Eudonia > Eudonia lacustrata. The sequence goes on along the minus strand of OX387330.1, from coordinate 3,878,873 downwards.
ATCGGTTCTTCAAAAAATCGGTCGTGGTTATCGTTATCTTATTTTTTAGCGTTATCTTATTGAAGTGGCATGTTAGCGAATCTCAATATCAATTTGATCGAATTTAGCTCATCTATTTTAGTACAATTTCCGATAATTAAATGAAGAGGGCTCTGCGCGGTCTTCGAAGATATGCGGGCCTAAGGCCAAGAGTCAACTATAGAGTTATTACATTTATTATAACGAACCTCGTTAGTGCGGTTAGGGCTATCTAAGGCTTATTTTAAACATTTTCTCTATTTTGCGTGAAATGGAACGTACATGATTTAAAAAAGTTGACGGTAGCATGTCATAAATATTTTAGCATCTACGTCTCCTCGTCACCTAAAATAATATGAAAAATATAAAATGAAATAAAAATATCGTTTTTAGTTATTTTCAATTTATGTTTTATTTCGCCCTTCTATTGTTTGTTATTTAATCTTATTTATTTCAAAGTGCTTAAAATAAAAACTATTTTTAACTATCGATAATAATAATATAACGACAAAATATAATTTAGAAGCTTTTTAAACACCTCAATATAAAAATGCGCTAGGAATTTTACAAATATCTTTTCTTTTCTACGTGAAAAACGCATACCTATCCTTTATCTCATCTAATGGTGATCTAACCTCAACCACTAAGGGTTTGGCTATTCCTTAGCCCTAATTGACTGGTGGTACTTACTATAAGTACTACGATGCGGTACATTACCGGCCATTTTAGCCTTCAATGTACAGTCAACAGAAATCAATGATCAAAACAAGAATACCATTAAATTAAATAAAATAATAATATCACTATATGTTCGTATATTTGTTGCTTCTTCACGCTGCAACGGATGGATGGATTTGGATGAAATTCGGCATACAGATAGTTTATAACCTGGATTAACACATAGGAGTTTTTATCCCGATATTCCCACAGGAATCACGCTATAAATATACTAAAAACGACAATTTCATTTTCCGATAAAAATTATTTGTTTGTTTTGTTCTCATGGAAACCAAAGAGAATTAAATCACTTGATGGAAACTATTATAGCGGTACAAAGTCCGCCGGGTCCACTAGTAATCTATAAAGCAGTGATGATTCACGTAGTTCTTGATAACAATTTATTATTATAGCCAACATTCAAAACCATTTATTAAGTTTAGGCAACAATCACTATACCATCGGTTCGTAAGTCTCACTAGCTTTTCATCATCAGCCTATATTAGTCCACTAGCTTTTAGCTCACCACAATGCTAGAAGCATGTTGTTGTTGCTGTGGTCATAGCTATAGATAAGGTGCTGGTTTGCACAGCGCGGGATACCTTGTCCTGAGAAGAACCGGCAAGAATCTCAGCTATGTCATTTCTTTTCTCCTTTACATGGTTATAAGTATATTATTAGGTCCTTACCTATGAAATTGACGTTTTGTATGAAGTTTTTTTATAAAATTTCATTTTTCATACAAACGTTTTTTTTATTTTCTTAGCATCTATTTATGTTAACACTATAAAAACTGTAGAGTAGTGTGTTTGTTTCACTAGCTAAATATAGCAGACATTAAAAAGAAACAAAATCAAGTCCCTTCAAAGCTACAATGAAACAAAAAGACAATTCCGCGAACATAAAAAGTAGTCAATTTAAAAAAAAAATGGGCGATAAAGACACAAAATTAATAATCATTGTTATTACTGAAGCCTAAGTAACATAGTCCTAATTAAAGGTGTATAATAATATTAACAACCGGTATTGACTTTTAGAAATAATACACCTATTAATAAGTGAAAAAAAACGTCAATTTCATAGGTAAGGACCCAATATTAATATATGTTATTTTAATGAAACAACGTTTATCGATTGCATTAAATTTTCACATATTTTGTTACGTCGGGTTTAAAGTATTCATAGGATACATAAACTAACCTTCCCTGTGTGGTGCCGGGGATAAAGAATTGCACCACCCCATCTCAACCCGTGGGTGTCGTAAAAGCCGACTAAGGGACCATTCCAGAGGATAGGCAGCAGCATCTCTCTGAGGTTACTTTCAACCTACTGCGATCGCCAACCCGCCTGCCAAGCGTGGCGATTATGGCAAATACCCCCTATCTGGGGGAGGCCTTTGTCCAGCAGTGGACGTCTTTTGGCTGAGATGATGATGATGATGATGATGATGACATAAACTAACTAACTAGGTAGTTGGCGTTAATACCCTTTAACACTCTGTTTTATTAGCACTCTAGTTTTGATTATCGACTTTGCAGTTGACTGGTAGCTACTACGCTTTTGTTGTTGCTTAGATAGTTAGTAGCTACTATCCACAAGCTAATGACTTGTCTGTGGTCGGCGGCTGGTATTGGTGCAGCGGCTAGTGCGATCTTGGAAGTTAGGCAACTTTCGCAATGACAGATCGTCTCAGCGCTTAGGAGAGCACGTAATCGTTCGCACTTATCAAAAAAGGTTTTTTTTTAACAAAAATACTGCATTGTTAAATTTTTATTTAAAAGTTTATATGATTTGTTAACATTTTGCTTTAATGTAAAACTGTTATTTTTAAAGGTTTTACCGCTTTCATAAATAGATTAGACATCGTACTAATATTATAAACGTGAAAGTTTGTAAGTATGGATGGATGTTTGTTACTCTTTTACGTAAACACTACTAAATGGATTTGGATGAAATTCGGCATACAGATAGTTTATAACCTGGATTAACATATAAGATACTTTTTATCCAGATATTCCCACGGGAGGAGCTCGATGACGCAGTGGTTAACGCGCCAGGTCTGCGAGTGCTGAGGTTAAGCAACTTTCGCAAGGGCCGGTCATCGGATGGGTGACCAAAACTTTATCATCTCGAGCTCCTCCGTGCTTCGGAGGGCACGTGAAGCCGTTGGTCCCGGCTGCATTAGCAGTCGTTAACAACCACCAATCCGCACTGGGCCCGCGTGGTGGTTTATGGCCCGTTCTCCCTATCCATCCATAGGGAAGGCTCGTGCCCCAGCAGTGAGGACATAAAATGAGCTGATGATGATGATGATGATTCCCACGGGAACGGGAACCACGCCGGTGAAACCGCGGGCGGCCGCTAGTATTCAATATGTTTTTAATGTAAGTCGATCTAATTTCCACAAGACAGTGTCAGCAGCTGCTTTTCAATTAGAGTTCGCAGTTTTTTCCTAATTAATGTAATGAAATAAAGTCTCCTTTGAATAAAATAAGCAAACTGAATTTTTTCTCTAGCGTTCGTTACTTCACTCCTTTTCAATTTCACATCTAAAAGTATTTTCCAATGCTGATATAATTATGTTTATGTACCCAGCAGACACGGGAGGGTTATAAAAATATTATGTTACGATATTATCGGATATTATCTGATATTACCGCACCAGCGAGATTGCCTCCAATCTTATTAGCGGTCATGGGCGAATCTAATGGTGATCGATTATCTATTAACCACCCACAGGGTTAACTGTCTAAACTTTGAAATACTGTTACTCGAATTTAATATCTAAAATTTTTTGCTTATAAAATACTTTACCTATTACATTCAATTCAAAATGTTTCTTTCAGTTTCATCATTATTATCTCATTATATGTCCCCACTGCTGGGGCACGAACCTTCCCTATGGATAGATAGGGAGAACGAGCTATAAACCACCACGCGGGCCCGGTGCGGTAAGGTGGTGGTTAACGACTGCTAATGCAGCCGGACCAACGGCTTTACATGCCTTCCGTAAGGAGCTCGAGATAATACATTTTTAGTTCCCCATCAGATGACCGGCCTTTGCAAAAGTTTCTTTACCTCACCAATCGCAGAGCGGGCGCGCTAACTACTGAACCATCGAGCTATTCGATCATCTAAACACATCGAGCTCCTTAGCTTCCTTAACTAGCTCTTATAAATGTCAATACATCCCATCGCATCGGTTCGTTAGTCTATCGGGTGCAAAACCACGTACTGAGAAGAATCGGCAAAAAATTAACCACGGTATTTATTTTCTCTTTTTATGTAAAAATATAATGTGTACAATAAACGCAAGTAGGTAGATCCGTATGAATTGTTTTTGCGTAAATTTTATAAGTAAAATATCAGTGTGGTGTCGGGGATAAAGAATTGCACCACCCCATCTCTTCCCGTGGGTGTCGTAAAAGCCGACTAAGGGACCGATCCAGAGGATGGGCAGCAGCATCTTTCTGAGGTTACCCTCAACCTACTGCGATCGCCAACCCGCCTGCCAAGCGTGGCGATTACGGCAAATACCCCTCATACCCTTGGGGGAGGCCTTTGTTCAGCAGTGGACGTTTTTTGGCTGAGATGATGATGATGATGAAAATATCAGTAAAACAGTTCGGCTTAAAATATTTCGCGCGTGTGTTAGGACACTTCATCATGATTACTTTATAAAGGTAAAGCAAGCTTCCCGTAATGTAATCATTACAGGTTAGATTGATTGTTTTTCGATACCACCGCCTACACGCGGAGCCACGCTGGCGAGATGACAAAGAAGGCTCCACATTTCAATACAATCCTTGGCACCTTCGTATATATTTTTTTTCCCCACGTTATTTTAAGTATAATATTCTGACGCGCAAAAGTTCTGTGCGTAGGTAAATGTTTAAATTTGTAATACGAAACGTTATAAATAAATATACCTACTCGTATGTAAATACACCGAGACATTTAAGTGGTCTTTTTCCCGCAGGTGGGTTGATGAGACCATGAAACTGAACAACGAGATAATTTTTCTCTCTTCTATACAAAGCCTATATTGACTGAGCATGGTTTGTATGGGAAGTTAAAAAATATCTCGTTTTGTGACCTATGTTTCTTGGGGAAAGTTGTTAAGTTTCATGGTCTGATCTACCCACCTGCGGGAAAACAACCACTAAAATGTCTCGGTGTCTAGAAGGAGCTCGATGGCGCAGTGATTAACGCGCCCGGTCTGCGATTGCTGAGGTTTAGCATCTTTCGCAAAAGCCGGTCATCGGATTGCTGACCAAAAATTCATCATCTCGAGCTCCACCGTGCTTCGAAAGGCACGTAAAGCCGTTGGTCTCGGCTGCATTAGCATTCATTAACAACCACCGCACCGCACTGGGCCCGCGTGGTGGTTTATGGAACGCTCCCCCCATTCATCCAGGGACGGCTCGTGCCCCAGCAGTGGGGACGTAAAGTGAGCTGTTGATGACTCGTATGTGAATACACATTTGAATAATTTAGATAATATACTGCTTTTGCTTGCGCAGCTTTAAAACAGGCTTCCAACGGTGTCGTTCATCAACTGCTGCCAGACACCTTACGTACCTACGTCTTATTGTCCTCCTAGCAAGCACTACGTTTGCTGAGTCTCAGTCTCCACTATAGAACAACAACCGTAAGTCTACAAAGGAGAATGGCAAACTGGGAACCACCTATTCAAATTCATAAAAGTTATCATGCCCAAATCTGACTATATGAAATTTAAAGGTCGTAATGAGGTAGTTATTTTTCAATTTAGAATGTTTTTATGGAAGCTGGAAATAGTTGGATCAACATGTTTGTAGTATCTTCTTTTTTCCTAAAACGAAACGTTAATCTTATAGTCCATTATGCAAAAACAAAACGTTTTTTACATGCCAATCATCCTGTGCTGCCATAGAATAATGGTATTATTATAAATAGGTTATTCTGATTTAAAGAAAACCTAAAATACAATTTGTTAGGTATGTATTTATAATAGGTGTCTTACTCCCTTACAAATAAACACTATTTAAGCATTTACTTAGTTAATCATTGTTTTGTCAACGTCACACAAACGTCGTTCTCAATTTGAGAAAAAGAGACAAAACAATGATTAACTAAATAAATGCTTAAATAGTGTTTATTTGTAAGGGGGTTAATATTTAAATCCAATAAGAAAAGTCAAAAACCGATATTTTTATTTCGATTCCATTTTGCGCAATATCTATATTGTTTTTTTAAATCGTTTGATTATAAGAATGATTTCGAACTCTTAATCGATTATCATTTCGTTTCAAATTGCCATATGGCAACCCAAAAAAAATTGTTGACAGTGGCACAAGATTAGCATCATTTCGTAGCGTGGGATATTATGCCGGTTAGGAGTTTTATTTTCTCCCTTGTTTAATTTTGTCCTTTTGAAAAATAAACCACTACGTACTTGTTTTATTATTAGTAGATCATTATATTCTGTAAATAATACTACTATCTAGAATATAGGAATTACAACTTAATAGTAGGCTAGGTAAGAAGGTCCCGCGGCGGATCTGACACTCACCACCTTCTCTTCTATGTATTACTATTGTTGATTGTAGTTAAGTACCTTTCCATCTATCTACTGCTGTTCACTGAAGTAGATCGAAATACCTGCTGTCGTTCCTATCTACGCAGATAACAGTAATAATAGTAAAAACAACATGGTAACAGTAATAATAGTTACATTTACTACTAGAACTACTATCACATGCATAATACGTTGGGCTGTTTTGAGGTTATAAAATCAACTTATTATCCCCAGCTTTAAAGTGTATCTCACCATTACATTTTTTGATAAGCTATATTAGAGTTTTGAATTCCTACTATTCACTTCTTGGCACGCTAAGCCTTTAAGTGGTTCTGAAAATACTCGGGAGTCTGCCAATATCCTTTATGAAAAGATAAAATGAAATAAAAATATTTTGTTTCATTTATCTTATCTTCATGTAACAACCCTATCAAAATAGCTATAAATTTTGCAAGGAAACTTGGTGTTCAGGTATTTACTCATGTGGTTCGAACACTACATAATATATTATGTAGTATTAAGTATGTATACCTATATTAACTTAAAACCTATAATAGAACTAGTTATAACACTTTGAGCTATGCCAGCAACTCTCTAATTAACTCTAACTCCAATAGTTAGGAAAGTTTTAAGCAAGTACGCTAGCCTCTCCGTCAACTAGTTCCTCAATCAACCGCAATCAGTGATCGCGAGGCTCTTGTCTCATCCACATCAAGGCATTATTAGGCATGTTATCAGATATTCGCGTTTGGATTACACAATTAGACATGTTGGGATGTTGTGACTCGGCGCGTGGATCACAGAGGGACATGCTTGGTTCCATTACAGGTTATACGTGTTTAATAGCAATATCGTGTTGTGTCGTCAATGTAATGGTAATCTACGTCTGTACTATTGAACCGAGTTATCACCTTCGAATAGTTATGCCGTGTTTTTTAAACTCAGCTTACTCTAGTTAGTTTATTTTATTTTTACTTTTCTTTATTAGGGATAACAACAGCATTTTACAATAGTGATTGTGTAAAGATAATGTTACATGTTCGTAAGACAATTATAGTTATCCATGGATAAAAAGAACACACTTATTTGGATAAAACTCACTTATAAAATTAATTTACAATGCAAAGTGCTTAGGTACTTACTATGGATATACATACTCTTAGATATAAATACAGATATTATATACTTTATAATTATATACATATTATATATATTTTGATACATTTTTGGTCACCCATCCGATGACCTGTGCGAAAGTTGCTTAACACTCGCAGAACGGGTGCGCCATTGAGCTCTCTTTGCAACGTAATCGGATATATTGGTTCGGTTACTACTGGAGTACTTACTTGAAACTTTACCTGATGTAAATTTGCTAACTTAGATTTTTTATTTTGTTTTTTTTTTACATGTTGTGGTTGTCTTTTATATAATATTAGGTCCTTATCTATGAAATTGATGTTTTTTTCTCACTTATTAAAAGGTCTAAAAGTTCGATCGGGCGCGTTAAGGGTGCCCCGTCCGTAAGTTGACAAGTGTCATATATTTTATTTGAAATGTCTTCGTCCATATTTATTACGCCATATTCATACGCCAGTGTTTTCAATTATATCAACTTAACCGTGACTGCATTTTTGGCATTTGTTGGTCAGCGCACCCTTAATCATTGCGACATCGAGTTCCTCGATTTTAACCGACTTCAAAAAAAGGAGGAGGTTATCAATTCGACTGTATTTTTTTTTATTTTTTTTTTATGTTTGTTACTTCAGAACTTTCGACTGGGTGAACCGATTTTTATGATTCTTTCTTTATTTGAAAGCTGGTGCTTTCCGTGTGGTCCCATTTTAATTTGGTCCAGTTCTGATGATGAAATTTTCAAGGAATTGAGGGAACTCCTCAAATATTGTAGGCATACCTATAGCGTTTTTAGTATTTTCAGAAGTAAGTCAAGCATTTGCATTTAGAAAGTATCATTTGATGAAGTGTAACTGATAAAAAAGACCACAGATTGCCATCGGAACTCCTCAATGAAAAGTATTTCACGGGTGGCGATAAAATATCTCGATTAAGATAGTTAAGCGACTATGACGAAGCAAAAGAAGGCAGGCACCGGAACTCAGTTTTTGATTTCCTACTTTGAGATAGGCGTTTCTCGTTTTGTTCGCTTGTCTCATTTAAACGGCGCTGTCTCATACGAGCAGCGCATTAAGTAGGTCTACCCATATTCGCTTTTTATAAATAGATCGAAACGAATCACTAAAAAGAGAGAAATAAACAAAAATTTTAACAAAAAAAAACCGACTCCAAAAAAGTAGACTGATAAAATTGCACTAAAAAGTAAAAAATAAGCGTTATATTTATCTTTACAATAATTTTATTAGGAAAATATATAGGTACAATTATTGTTATTTTGGAGTCGGTGCCAGCCAAGGTAACTTTAACATAAACATTTAACGACATACTATATATTAAAATCATAATAGTTACATTCAATGTTATGCATGAAATTTTGACAACAAACGCAGTTTTTGGAGCCGGTGCCAGTCCGGCACCGGCTCCAAAAGTAACAATAATTGTACCTATATATTTTCCTAATAAAATTATTGTATATAAATCTAACGCTTATTTTTTACTTTTTAGTGCAATTTTTAATGATTAAAGAATGTCGATGTTTGGTTCCTGTTGAACGCTGGTACCACTACCCTATATCTTATCTATATAAATAAAAATGAATCACTGAAATGTATGTACGCGCATAGCATCCGATTGGCTGCACAAAATTGGATAATTTTTACAGAAGAAAATTAAAAGAAAAAAAAAAATTTTTACTAAAATATGTTTTTTTTAAATATCATGATATGAAAAGTAAAAAAACGTAGTTATTACTTGCTCAGTGATGAAAAGTGAGTGAGCGCCACTGAGTGTACTTCAGCCAGCATTTGACAACTTCAAACGGACAATACCTAATATGACATTGGTACGTCATATCATAATATCAATCAAATAGAATTACCGCTTCTTTTGCAAAAGTAATCGGTGTTTCGTGTCTTTGAAGGTTTATCGTAGTGTTATAGCTATATATCGTTATTGATTTAAAGAAAATGCCACCTGTAAGGCGTCAAAATATCGATCGGCGAACGCGTAATGCAATTCGAGTTTACAATTTAATTTTCCAATACAAAATGTTACACAATTTGTTTGTTTTGTTGTCATATAAACTCTCAAAGTAGTAGTAAGTCCGCCGGGTCATAAATCTTCTGTGCGTGTGTATGTCATTTTACTCCTTCTAAACGGCTGGACCGTTTTAGATGAAATTTATTGTGTGTTTAAGTGAATCGAGAATGCTTTAGATTTACAATTGGACCCGGTAGGTGGCGCTGCTATAGGGGTCCATCATGGGATACGGGTGTTCTAAAGCGGACGAATGATTTGTTTGTTTTGTTGTCATGGAAACTGTCAACGTTTTGTTAGTTTTGTTGTCATGGAAACCGTCAAAGCGGTACGAAGTCCGCCGGTCAGCTAGTATTTTATAGATAGTTAAGCAAATGACACCGCTCTGCTTGATGTTAAGCTGAAGCACAGTCCAGACGCAAGGACAGCAAATGAAGCAGGATTCGGCCTTCTACTCTTGCCTACTCGCAAGTTGCACTGACACACTAGCTAAATATCTTATCCCTATAGCTGCCTGAACACAACAAATGCTACAAATATTGATGTTATGGCGACATATTTAGATAAGATGGTGGTAGCTAGCCAGGCGGAGAAACAATCGAACCCGGCACCTCTGGGTCTAAGGCCGGTGGTATACCACTAGACAACAAAGGGCGGTGTTTATCCAAAACCTAGGATAATATATCAAACAATTTAATATTTTGATCTAATCTTCATCCTATGAAATGATTCCTTCACGGCTATTAGTTAAACATCGTGTACCACCATTCATCATGAAGATTTATTACTTTGACAAACACATCGTCCGTCGTCGTGGCGAAGGTGTTTTTTCGTGTAAATCCCAAGGAAAATAGTCAAATATGCGTTCGTTGCTGACAAATCGTGTTTTTCACTTTATTTAAGTACTTTTGAATTTGGTATTATAATAGGTAAAATATATGGCCGCTGGGGCGGAACAGTCTAGAGTGGCGATTTCGTGCCGAAAAGCGCAGTGTGGGCAGGCCTCCAACAAGGTGGACCGACGATCTGGTGACGATCGCGGGAGGCCGCTGGATGCGAGTAGCACAAAACCGGTCTTTTGTCCAGCAGTGGACGTCTTTTGGCTGAGATGATGATGATAATGAATAGGTATAATTACAATTTTAAACTCCTCAGCGACCGAGTGGTAAAGTGTTTAGCCCGATATCCGGAGGTCCAGAGTTCAATTCCCAAGTAAGGCAATGTGTGTATCGGGTTTGTGATAAGATAACCAACCAGCATTTGACGAGTGTGGTGATTAAGACAAACCCATTAATTATTGCGATAGCTTGATTGAGCCCTTTGCCCAGCATTGTGACTGTATGTAGGCTATTACTTACTGATTGTAAATTTAAGTTTTTGAGATTTTAGCCACAATATGAAAATTGATAAGTGGCATAGCTGTTCAGGAATTTTGTAAAAGAACAAAGTCTTTGATTGTTAAGTTTTGATACACTTTTAGTTTGATCAATGTATATTGGAGTTTATATAATATCTAAACTAAGCGTAGATAGTAGTAAGTTCTCTTTCTATTTGGCTATGCTTGCTTGTTGGCTATGCTTGCTTGCTATGTCTCACTACATTTCCACCTTTTACAAGGTACACAATAATTACTAACAAGGATCAATTAAATTAAATTATATAAAAATTATAAAGTGTCACCCATCTTATGACCGCCATTGCAAATTCGCTATCGAGCTCCTATAACATTTTAAGACACAGATAATGAACGACTTATATCCAATAAGCACTCCGCGGTCAATGACCCGTGAAAATAATACTGGATAACGACTCGACTAAGTAAGCTAAGATTCAATATCAGTCCGATTGATTGAACAATATTGATGGCGGACATTATTATTCTAAAGCTGTATTGATCGCGGCCATCTTTTATAGTAATGATTACCTTTGTTCGACGACTGGAATGATTTTATAGTTTTGTATTAACTCAATCGTGTATTGCACAAAGAAATAATATAGAAATGATATTGAAATGATATAAATGGCAAATAGTATTTGTGAGCTTATTTCTAGAGTTACTATTTTATTAAAATACTGCCTCTGTTCTAAATGAGAAGTGAACGTTCGAACTATTTATATTTGGACTGGTTAAGTTGTTATTTTTGAATTGTGTACAGCAATCTGGATTCTATTCACTTTCGATGATGGAATAATTAATCAAAAACAGTTTACAGGTAAAAATCGGAGTACAATATTTTAAACTGGTTCAAAACTGTATACCTATTTACAAAAGTTAATCTAATGTAACAGTAATTAAGTTAATCAAGAAGTTAGTAGGTACAGCACGCCGCAATAACTAATACATAAGTTGCTCTTTATCTTATATATATATATCGTCATCATCGTAATCTTCAACGTATGACACCCACTGCTGGGCATAGGCCTCCCCCAAGAATCGCCACAACAACAGTATATATATATATATATATATATAGGATCTAACAAAATCAATAACGTTTAAGGGCGGCGTCTATACATCATTCTGAATACAATGACTAAAAATGGGCTCCAGTTTTATACTGATTTTTCAAAGTTATGTTTTCTAACAGACTAAATCAATTAAAATAATGCACATCATGAAACATGCTGTATCTTTACTAACACGTCAATAAAAAGATAGATACTGTATGACATTCACAAACACGACTATCTTTGTGTGCGTGTAGTACAGCTGTACGGGTTTGGAAAGGGTGTACTTTTTGGTAAATAAATTTTGATAATGTTTTGTGGATTATTTCGGTAACGAGCCTGTAATTTTGTACCAAATTTGGGGAGTTTGCTCAGTGTGATGTATAGATGCTCCCCTTAAACGTTCGCTTATTGATATTGTTAGACCCTATATATATAATAATATATAATACTAGCTGACCCAGCGGACTTCGTATTGCTTTGACATTTTCTATGACAACAAAACAAACAAACCGTGAAACATTTTGTTTGGAAAAAAAATGTTTGGGGTGGACCACCACCCATATCACTTATGGGTATAAAAAAATAGATTACGACCGATTGTCAGACCTACCGAATATACATATAAAATTTCATAAAAATCAATCGAGCCCTAGGAGTATGGCAACTCACATGTGACACGAGAATTTTATAATATACAGAAGATATAAATAAAAATTAATGTTGCTAAGCTACTCGAGAACGGCTGAACGGATTTTGATGAAACTTTGCACATAGACAGACCACGACCCGGTGGACTAGGACATAGGATACTTTTTATCCCGATATACTTAGTGAAACTTCGCGAACGAAGTCGCGGGCGACAACTAGTTTTATGAACTAGTAAGAATAAGAATAAGAATATTGATTGACCTGTACACCACAACACATAACAATAACAAATACAAAAATAATATATACTTAGATGTTAATTAAAAACAAGTAAGAATACAAAGGATATCAACAGATTAAAATTGATAACTCAATTAAAAAAAGAATGATTACAAATAAATAAATAAAAACCGGTCAAGTGCGAGTCGGACTCGCGTACGAAGGGTTCCGTACCATTATCTATAAAAACGAGCAAAAAAATCACGTTTGTTATATGGGAGCCCCTTAAATATTAATTTTATTCAGTTTTTTAGTATTTGTTTTAAAATTTCAAGTGTCTAACTATCACGGTTCATGAGATACAGCCTGGTGACAGACGGACGGACGGACAGCGGAGTCTTAGTAATAGGGTCCCGTTTTACCCTTTGGGTACGGAACCCTAAAAAATGTCTTCATTAAATGTTAATACCAAAACAATATGGTTTCCTCTCACAACATAAGCTATAAAACCCATAAACATATAGAAATATGTGAAACAAATTAATGGTTTCCTCACAAAGAGCGGTAGGCGAGCAGTAAGCAAAGCATCCATTTACCTTCCGACCACAATGTGGCGTGAACGGAGTTCGTTCATTTGCAACCCTTTTTATCTACGGGCCTACCACACACGGTATTTATTTTTACATACACGCATTATTATTGTAATGATATACATTAAATATTTATAAAATTTATAAAATACAGTGAAAAAATTAAACGCCCACCCGACCTAGCCAGGAATTGAACCTGGCTCTTCCGCAATCCGGATGGCTGCACTGACCGCTATGCTACCGGGAAGGCTTAAATATTTAATATAACTTCAGTGCAGCAATTTAGCACTTGAAAATAAAAAGTAAAAATTTATGATATACATTATTATTATTATAATGATATAGGTACATGATTATACATCGCTTCTGAGCAAGACCGCTAAATTGTAATTTTGTAAATTTTATATTTTTTTGTATAAGTTTTATAGTGTTGTCATAAAAGTATTCTTTGTACATTAGTTGACATATATATATGCAAACCTTGTCCTGACAATTACGAATACAAAAGAAAAATCAGCCAAATCAGTCGAGTCGTTCACAAGTGATGCTCTAAAATACATGTGGCAATGAGTACTTTTTTACAAATTCATGTACACACCCTAAAAGCGTGATAAAAGTTTAATAAGAGTAGAAGGGCCTGGACCATAGCTTTACGTGCTTTCGAAGCACGGAGGCTCTTCCCGATATCTTATTTATAGTGTCAATTCTTATAGGTTCAATCCCCAGGTTAGGTGAAGTATACATCGGTTTTGTTGATGTATAGCCCGGGTTTGTTAACACAAACCTGCAACGTCGTGTGGACCGGCCACCCGCTTGCTGAACCGACGACCTTAAGAAAACGGCGGGAAGTGGTTGGATGCGGCAGGTGGGGGACCGGGTGTGGTGGCGATCTACTGGAGAAGCCTGTCACACGAATTTCAGGACTTTTTAGCCCCTCCCCCCGTCCTTGTAACAGGTTGTCACATTTTTAGAAACCCCCTTGTAACGGGTTGTCACATTTTTAGAGGGCCCCCCTGAGGTGTCGTCACACATTTTCCAATTTTATGCATGTATTTAAAAATAAACAAGAGAAAACAATTACTTTCATTCTTTTTCTTATATTTATTAAATAATCTTTAATAAAATCAACATTATACCTAACATGTTACCACGTCATGTCGATGACGACCATAGCAACAGATATGTATGTAGGTTGTCATTCAGTTGAACAAGGAGCATATGTACGCCAGCAATTTCATAAAATGTCAGTTATTGATACATGAAGATCGCCTTAATCATTTCGAATTTTAAAATGTGACGTCACAAATCTTTTGACCCCCCCTGCCCACACACAGTGCACATTCTGGTGGTACCCTCCCCCCCTTTAAGGTGTGACGTAATTTATGGATGGCCCCTAACCTAACGGTTGGTAGGGGGTGTCAATATGAACTTTAAGTAGTGTATAGCAGGGTTGTTGATAATGAACCCGCATTTCAATTCGATAAGCCAACTCTCAGCAATTATAGTGATGACTTGATTAACGATCGAGGCCTTTGCCCAGCAGTGGCACAGAATATAGGCTAATTACTTACGAAAGAAATGCGCGGCGAGCCTTAAAAGTCACCTACGGGCAATGGGCGGTACCCACAATGTTTATTTGTTTCAGTCACAATCAAATGAGAGTCGAAAACTTTCGGTCGGCATATGCGGTGAACTACAACAAGCTGAGCCTTCATTAAAATACGGTTACAATTTTGTAAATGGTGTACAGAGTAGGTATAAACACAGAATAAAAAATAGATACCTAGTTGTATAGGATTGTAACTAATTTTTAATCTGTGGTACTTTAAAGCTGAGGAGTTCGATGGCGCAGTGGTTAACGCGCCCGGCCTGCGATTGCTAAGGTTAAGCAACTTTCACAAAGGCCGGTCATCGGATGGGTGACCAAAAATGTAGGTGTCATTTTTACTTAAGCGCTGAATACTCGAAAATGCGCTTCTATAAGCATGTGTTCTTTAATAAGTGTACAACTTTGAATGAACTATGAACTTTGAATATGCTTGAACATTTATAGATGAAAGGAGATGTCCCAGAATGTATGGAGTCTAGGCGTGGTATATGTACAGTATACCAAAATAAAGACAAAGACACGTAGAGCAGTTTTTGATTATCGAATTTCTCTAAAATAACTTTGTTTTTTGGAAGGAACAATTATTTGAACAATAGAATTGCAACACAACAAAATGGTTGATGATATTATTGACATTTCGATGACGTTTGTCTGTCACTTGTCAGTCAATTAAATTCAACAAAGCTTGTGAAAAACTGTTACAAATCCAATAAACGAAAGCCAGGTAGGTTGATAAAAAGAACTTAAGACACTCAAACACAACGATCACAACGAACAAACGAAACAAACTAACTAAACAAAGCGAAGCGACATTATTAGCGACATTTCACATTGATATTGACACTTGTTTTTTTTGTCTTTGGACATCCGTCGTCTCTCAAAGGATGGCTAAAATAAAAATCGTGCAACTATGTTTAGTTCCGTTCTACCTTATGGCTAGAAAAGGAGGTTGGAGTGCGACAAATGGTTGACACTTAGTTTTTACTTTTTGTATTGTTATGTCAAACGGTCATCAGATAATCGGTGATCAATAAAAATCTTGAGTCCTTTATAAAGTCACTCACTACATTACCTCAAATATGACGTCACAAATCTGGTGACACCTTTGCTATTTTAGTCCGGTTTCTATAGCTTTAGTTATTATTCTGAGGCTTTGTATAATAGTCAAAGAGTGAAGGTAGTCATTTTTATTACCATTCAAGTTTGAAAAAAGGTTATCTTTTTTATTTTATGACCGCTAAAATATGCATTAATGTAATTTATTGTATTTTTCTCTTATTAAGTATTTTTTTCCCCATTTTTTAATATAGCGTACATAGACCCAACCTATTATGGGACATCTCCTTTGACGGTTTCGGTCATGTTTGGGTTAGGTTAGGTTGATGTGCTGGCGTCTGTACAATATATGTTATAAAACAGACTATATTTGCAAGAATTTTATCCTACTAATATTATAAACGTGAAAGTTTGTAAGTATGGATAGATGTTTGTTACTCTTTCACGTAAAAACTACTGAATGGATTTGGATGAAATTCGGCATACAGATAGTTTTTAACCTGAGAATATCGGATATTCCCACGGGAACGGGAACCACGCGGGTGAACCGCGTGCGGCCGCTAGTAGTTCATAGTTCTTAGAAGAAAAAAGTAGATTTATAATTTTAAATAAAAAGCGTTTTCGTCTACTTTCTTGAATCCCGCCAATGATATTATATAAAACAAGAAGAATCCCACACTATTTGCATCTCATTTGCTTGTATTCAGATCGACAGAGATAGTTGGTTGTGATCTAGCCTTATACTGGTAATCTAACCCAGCGAAGAAACAATATTTGTTTCTTTGTTTGCTCTCCAAATCGAAACGTTAAAGCTCTGACTTTTCTACTGCAAAGGTATAAATTATTTTTTTTCCATTCTCAAAAATAGACGTTTCAATAATAAATTAAATTAAAGGAGCCAAATGGAAATGCCATTGAATAAATAATGCCTTTAAAATCTTTGTAAAAGCGTAAATTAACTTTTTTCGTCGATTTGCAATGCAAAATAGCTAAGGTTTATTGTTTTAATAGCCTAAGAAACACTCTTTGGAACAGTCACCATCTTCAACAAGCAGTGCAAAACTTTTTTTTTAAGTACGCGTGTTTTCTCAGTAGTCCTATTTATTATAAAGTAGTCCCGTGATGATATTTATGTGATTATTCTTTCCAAGGATTAGCATTAACTGAAGTTATCATAATTATCATCGCCAGCTTATTTATGTCCCCACTGCTAGGGCTCGAGCCTTCCCTATGGATGGAAATTGCACAGGGAGAACGGGCCGTAAACCACCATGCTGGTCCAATGCGGATTGGTGATTGTAAACGACTGCTTATACCTCTCGGCTCCGTAGGTCATAACGGGTAGGACGCATTGGTTAAAGACCTTGGTCTTCAGGCATTGTGCTAAGGGTGACGAGAAGATATGGTGGAGCTTCCCAAATATTGCCCAACCCAGCTGAACTCTTCGGTGGGCTGGGCGGCGAAGCCCGCCACCGCTGCCCAGCTATCCTCCCGCTCCACGTCTTTGCGACGCGAAGGCACTGCACACCTCCAGGGTGTGTTGCGCGGTGTCTTCCTCGTCACCACAGTGGTGGCAGCCTAGAGTCTCTTCCCTACCGATCCGGTGCAGATACTTACCAAAACACCCATGTCCGGTAAGTATCTGCGTCAGGCGATAGGACATCCCCCATGAGGCCTGTCCATCCACCTCTGCAGGACTGGGCGAATCGCCTCGACAGTGTTGGTTCCGGCTTCTGGTGTTGTCAACATCTCCTCCCATTGCCACATCGCCATGTCGTAGGCTTCTTGTATAACTATTGCCTTCTGGGAATTTGAATCCCAGAACTTCAATGAGAAGCTTGATGGCGCAGTGATTAATGCACTTGGTCTGCAATTGCTGTAGTTACGCAACTTTTTAACTGTCAGTAATCGGATGGGTGACCAAAAATGTATCATCTTGAGCTATTCCATGCTTCGGAAGACTAGTAAACCCTTGGTCCCGGCTTCATTAGCAGTCGTTAACAACCACCGCGCCGCACTGAGCTCGCTTGGTGGTTAATGGTCCTGTCTCCCTGTGGTGTTTCCATCTATATGGAAGACCAGAGAGTTGGTGATGATAAATATATACTTAGTAAACAGCCTATAACTGTCCCACTGCTGGGCAAAGGCCTCCATCATTGAAATCAAGTCATCACTACAATTGAAGGACAATGGTTTAATCACCACGCTTGCCAAATGCGGGTTGGTGATCACAAACCCGGGCTATGCATCGAAAAATTCGAAATACATTTTGCCTGACCTGGGAATTGTGCCCGGGACCTTCGGGTATCGGACCGAGCACTCTGCCACTCGGCCACCGAGACGTTAAAATATATACTTAAATTACACGTCTTATTTCTAACAGCAATAGTGTGTCCGATATTTCGTGTACCATTACCTACGTATACAGTAGAACTGTACGCGCTGTACCAGAATGGCAATCGTTCTATGTGCTAATCCAAAATGTTATTTATGTCTTTGGAAAAAAGCAATCGGCTTCATGTCACGGCGGCGTGATTTAGAGTAAAAAAAATACGAAACAAAAGTTTGGTTCTAACGTATTTTTTTTAAATTGTTATTCCACAATGGGAACTGCTTGGGATTCTCATTTCGCATCTCATTCTCATTCTTTCATTCTCATTTCTCACCTGATGGAAAGTGACAATATGTTCAAAGAAGGAAGAGCATTTCCTCCTCAATCCTCAACCTGGTCCTCACCTCAGCTACTGAGGATCTAGGTTAGAATGATTAGTAATACAATAACATTAATAACACTGCGGGCGTTAACTACCATCAATCCAACCGAGTAATTTATGTTTATCCCGCTGGGAATCTGGAACCACAGATATTTACTTTTTCTTTCTTTTCTAACAGATGGCAGTTTATTTATTTATTTATTTATGTATTTATTTGGGAAAACATACAATACAATGAAGCATAAAGATATTACATAAAAACAGTGCATAGATCAGTAAAGTTTCCACTAATTACTAAATCGTTTAAGTTAGATAAAACAGAATTTATATAATTATAACACTAAATTTAACCTTTAACAAATTTTAACCTTTAACAAAGATAAAAAAAGAAGAAATCCGTTAACAATTTTACTATTCTCTGCAACAACGTTTAAAAGTACCAATCGTGTCATTAAGAATATCAGTTTCCAAATTGAGTTTATTATAAAGTGAACACGACCGATATAAGAAGGTGTTTGACAAATACTTGGTACTAACCGTACTAACAAAGGGAACACTAAATATGTTTTTATTGCATGAGCTTGCTCGGGGACATCTGAAATTTACGCAGCTTAAAAGGAAGGGTGAATGTATATTGTTATTTAATAACTTATATAAAAACATCAAGTCACAGTTAAATAAATAAATGCAAGAAATGCTAGTAGTAGGTATTTCGCCTCTGTAGTTAAGTTGTTTGTGGTATTAGGCCCAGCGATCACGGACACGATACAAAACGAAGGGCACATAATCTATACTTATATAATAAAGTTACAGAGTTTGTTCTTTTGTTTGAATAACTTTATTTGCACACATAAAAATAAATAAAAATATAAAGTACATAGACGGCCTTATTGCTAACAAGCAATCTCTTTCAGGCAACCTTGGGCGAATAAAAATAAAAAAAATAAAAAAATAAAAACGGGTGAAAGTAAAAAGAAACTAAATAATAATCATATCAAATAAAGTACATACAAAGAGGAAACAAATATAATAAACAGAGTCTGTCGCCATAATAAAAATATTGTTGTGTCAGACAGTAAGAGATAAGGTATCCAGTTATTTGCTACTCATCTGTACTACTCATCTGTACTACAATACTGTGGAACCAGCTCTCGGCGGCGGTATTTCCGGACCAATACGACTTAGGGGTCTTCAAGAAACGAGCCTATTCCTGCCTTAAAGGCCGGCAACGCATCTGTGGTTCCTTTGGTTTGTCCATGGGCGGCGGTGATTGCTTCCCATCAGGTGACCCGCCTGCTTTTTTGCCTCCTTCTAATATAAAAAAAAACCTGCCGAGGCTTTACAGACGAGACGAGTACAATATACAAATGGCATACTATATACAACCTGTAACAGAAAGGTTTGGTAAAAAGGAAAAGGTCAAAAGTGTATCCGATATAGATCTTGTATGTACCTATAGAGTTATTAAGAGCGTTTACGCCGCACACTAGCGCCGCCAATGAAAAAAAAACATATCTAGTAATTAGAGATAGAAAATCAAATTATGCTCAACAAACTATTTGAATGAAGTAATTTAGCATTTTTACGTCACTTAATGAACATCTGACATGTTATGGTTTAGTTAAATATGGCGTTATAGTTAAAAGTAGCCGTAACGTCTTATTTAACTAAACATTTTTTCATTAGTGGCGCTAGTGTGCGGCGTAAACGCCCTTAAGACAGAATTATTAACTTTAATTTGTGTGGCAATTTTTAATTTTTTTTTTTAATTGTGACGTAACATCAAATATATAAAGCCACAACCCTAGTGGTTAGTAACCTCTGCGTGCTTACATTTATGATCACTGCTACTTGCTTATGAGCGCCTGATGCGCATGACTTCACTTATATAAATATTTAATTTACAATTGCATGACCAATTAAAATTAATAATTATGCCTTAGTAACAAAACAACACTGAGTGGTAGAGCCACGCTGCGTTGCAGCACGAAATGGGCCGGCTCGCCCGGCGTAATACCACCCTCACAGAATATCGGCGTGAAACAACGGCACTCGTTGCTGTTGTGTTTCGTCCGGTGAGTGAAAGTACCGGAGGCCCATCTCTCACTCCTCCTCCCTCCCAATTCCTATTCCCTCCTCAAGATCCAACTCCTTCCTCGAGGCCGGCAACGCATCCGCGATTACTTTGGTTTTGGGCGGCGGAGATTACTTTCCATCAGGTGACCCGCCTGCTCGTTTGCCTCCTTTTACCATAAAATAAAAAAACACATACAACATCTACATCGTATACACTATGGATTTTTACATTTTTACTACATTTTTCTGTTACACATAGTATCTATACTAATAATATTATAAAGCTGTAGTTTGTTTGTTTGTTTGGTTGAACGCGCTAATCTCTGAAACTACTGGTTCGAATTGAAAAATGATTTATGTGTTGAATAGTCCATTTGATAGTGTTAAATAGTCCATTTGAATAGTCCACGCTATGACTAATAGAACGCGGGTGAAACCGCAGGGTACAGCTAGTATCTATATATATCCCAATTCTCAACTAACGACAGACTTGACTGTCGCTCCCTCAGCCTGAGCCCATATAAAAATAACCGGGGCCTAACAAAAGCAAGGGAATGTTGACTATCCCCTAATCCTACTTCCTTTTCCTAATCAACTACTTTCATTGACAGCTGCCCTATTCGGTTTGATGACGGTACGCCACATAGTAAGGGGAAATTACTTTCATATATATTCAGTGACCAGTGAAAACCTCTTGAATCCAATTTTACAAATATACAACCTCTAATTTAGCAAAAATCTAAATAGAAGACTATTGACATTTGTACAAAATGCTTTACGTTGAAACTAACTACGATTTTATACAAAAAATAGCAGTAATAACCGTTCTCAAGTGATGCTCTGACATACTTACATGTGGCAACTGATTTTTATTAATTATAATTATGTGTATTTTTAATGCCTCGGTGGTCGAGAGGCAGAGCGCTCGGCCCGATACCCAAAGGTCCCTGGTTCAATTCCCAGGTCGGGCAAAATTATTTCGGATTTTTCGATGCACAGCCCGAGTTTGTGATCACCAACCCGCACTTGGCAAGCGTGGTGATTAAGCCATTACCCATCAATTGTAGTGATGACTTGATTTCAATGATGGAGGTCTTTGCCCAGCAGTGGGACAATTATAGGCTGTTTACTTACTTACTTATGTGTATTTGTTTGTTCTTTTAAGTTATATACTTTATCGACGACTTCATTATTCTAATTTATATCAATCACTTGCTGTTCGTTTGACCACGTAAAACTCGAGAATGGCTGGACCGATTAGGCAAATTTTGAGTTTGAAATATTTGTGGAAGTTCAGGGAAGGTTTGAACGGTGGGAAACATAAATAATAAGTAACGGAAAATAATAAAAATGACAATTTAATTTTCCAATACAAAATTTTTTGTATGTTTAGTTGTCATGGAAACTGTCAAAACGGTACGAAGTACACACGGCGGCAGATCAACCTACCCAAAACTGTCAAATTTCTACAATCAATTTTGAACTTTATTGTTTGGTTATAAGGATCAATATTCATTGGAGAAATTTTACATATTTGGGTAGGTTGATCTGCCGCCGACTGTACGCCGGGTCAGCTTGTCCTACTAATATTATAAACGCGAAAGTTTGTAAGTATGGATGTTTGTTACTCTTTCAGGTAAAAACTACTGAATGGATTTGGATGAAATTCGGCATACAGATAGTTTATAACCGGGAATAACACATAGGATTCTTTTTATCCAGATATTCCCACGGGAACGGGAACCACGCGGCCGCGGGTGAACCCGCGAGCGGCCACCAGTAACAAATAAAGAAAGGAAGAAACTTTTATACGATACTGCAATAATGAAATAGGTTTATATTTACAAAAACACAAATGTTGAAAAAATTTCCACGAGCAGGGTTTGAACCTGCACCCTCCTGACATACCGGGTCAGGTGCTCTTCCAATTGAGCTATCGTGGTTCTAACCAGCCCGCCGAAATTATTCAACACTATTTACTTTTTACTTTGAAAGCCAAAGGCGCCCATTCAATGTTAACAACTACCGTCATTAACATCCGATCATAATATTTTTACAAATACTAAAGATCAGGTAAGAAGTAGGCAAGCTATTTATAAATGTTTATATAATTTTTAACGCAAATTTTGTTGCGAACAAATTACAAAAACACAAATGTTGAAAAAATTTCCACGAGCAGGAATAAGACGTTACGGCCACTTTTAACTGTAACGCCATATTTAACTAAACCATAACATGTCAGGTGTTCATTAGGTGACGTAAAAATGCTAAATTACTTCATTCAGATAGTTTGTTGAGCATAATTTGATTTTCTATCTCTAATTACTAGATATGTTTTTTTTTCATTGGCGGCGCTAGTGTGCGGCGTAAACGCTCTTAAGAGAAGCAATAATTTTTTTACTCACTTACTTACGTATTATAATAGTAGAATTGTGGCTTATGTAGGTATTCATTCATTTATATTATCCTTACCTATGAAATTGACGTTTTGTATGAAGATTTTTTTAATAAAATTTTATTTTGCCTACTAACGTTTTTTTAATTTTATAAGCATCTATTTATATTAACACTATAAAAATTGTAGAGTAGTGTGTTTATTTCACTAGCTAAATATAGCAGACATTAAAAAGAAAAAATATCAAGTCCCTCCAAAGCTACAATGAAACAAAAGGACAATTCCGGTAACAAAAAAAGTAGTCAATTTAAAAAAAAATTGGGCGATAAGGGCACAAAATTAATAATCATTGTTATTACAGAAGCCTAAATAACATAGTCCTAATTAAAGGTGTATGATAATATTAACAAGCGGTATTGACTTTTAGAAGTAATACACCTATTAATAAGTGAGAAAAAGACGTCAATTTAATAGGTAAGGACCTAATAATATTATGTTTCTGCCAGACGCTGAAGTCATGTGACAATACTGTTATCATTATTCATTGTTGTCTGAGGCATTGTCAAATAGGGAAACCGCGGAAGATCAGCTGTGGCTGTGAGATAAGTAGGCTGTTATGCTCAGAACATTAATTGTAGCGTAATATCGGCGATGCTTTTTTTTATTATTTATTTTGGCAACAAACATTATAAATAAGAAAACCTACAGTGCCCAAATGTTTTATAATAGTATTCTTACATGAATAAACGATATCAAAAGCAAGCTGATAAAAGAATTAAAAACAAAAAACATGTTACACAAAAACAAACAAAAGACATTGCTTTAGGTATAAATCAACGCCAAATTCAAATGATGACTAAACTATTTTATGTTGATAAGATAAATTATAAAAACCAATCTGTCAATTATGGCCCTTCTAACTACTCGTATATACATTATACTCGTACTAGCTGACCAGCGGACTTAGTACCGCTTTGACTGTTTCCATGACAACAAAACAAACAAAACGTTGACAGTTTCCATGACAACAAAACAAACAAATCATTCGTCCGTATCCCATGATGGACCCCTATAGCAGCGCCACCTACCGGTTCTAATTGTAAATCTAAACCATTCTCGAATCCATTTGAACACACACAAAAAATGTCATCTAAACCCAGCCAGTCGGTCCAGCCGTTTAGGAGTTCAATAACATACACACGCACAGAAGATTTGTAGGTAAATATAGCTAGCGACCCGCCCCGACTTCGCACGGGTGCAATGCTGATACACGCAACCGCTATGTCCCTGCATTTTAAATCTGTAATATCTGCGAAAATATTCATTTAAATTACATGCTGTAAAGAGCCATATTGATCTATATTAAACGCACAATGTATTTAAGGTACTTAATTGGCAAAGGATTAATGCTGTATTGATTAAAATCGCTTCGTAAATAAGCCATTATTTCTCGTAAAAAGTAAAGGATAAAAAATTATTATTGTGGGTTATCCCTAAGAGATAGACATATACCATCGCGGACTTTTTTGTAGACGTTTTAAGGTGTAAAATACCGTAGTAAATTATTTTGATCTATCTCGTAGGTTTCAGCCAGCGTTTGCAATGTAAGTGCAAAAAAATGTGAAACCTCTAAATTATCAGTGTTTCTCTACTATATTATGCATGTATTTATATATGTAGAAAAACCTTCCTCTTGAATCACTCTATCTATTAAAGAAACCGCATAAAAATCCGTTGCTTAGTTTTAAAGATCTAAGCATACATACATACATACATACATAGGGACAGCGGGACGCGACTTTGTTTTATACTTGTAGTGAAGATATATATCTTTCTTCGTATGTACGTATAGTACATGTAGGTACCACCTGAATACTATTTTTGAAAAGTATCTAGGTAAAGCGAAAACGTGTTCCTTTTTAGGCACATTGCGCGCTCGGAATAGTGTGATATATTGATATTTTTAAAGTTTATATGGAGAAGGAGTCACGAATGTACAATTATGTATAACTAGCTGTGCTCGCGACTTCGTCCGCGTGGAATAGTGACTTTCGGCAGCATTTTTAATTTTTTAGGCTCTTTTCCCGTTTTTGCAACATTTTTCACTGATGCTTCGCTCCTATTGGTCGCAGCGTGATGTTATATAGCCTAAAGCCTTCCTCGATAAATGGACTATCCAACACAAAAAGAATTATTCAATTCGAACCAGTAGTTCCTGAGATTAGCGCGTTCAAACAAACAAACAAACAAACAAACAAACAAACTCTTCAGCTTTATAATATTAGTATAGATATACATTACATTCCATAAACATTGTAATATTTTGTGAACTGTAGTAAAATTTTGACTACTGGGCGACTAGTATTAATTAAATTATAATATTGTTACGTTTACTAAATTAGGAAATAATAATTCTCTTTCATTAACACGATATAACAAACACAATCGAGACAACGCCAATAATAAAGTTGTTTGGCAAAAATTTTTTTTTTATTCAGAGAGGTAACATTAGTAAACTTTTATAATTTCCTGGGTCTAGAGAGGTACCCGTATCAGGCGTACGGCTCGACAACCTTTTGTTTTTTTTTTCTTAATGGCCTGGTGAGGTTATGCGGTTTGCACATTTTAGTCAGTATTAGTTTAAGACCGACTAAGTAACTATACAGGAAACAATGTTTAGGAATAAGTATAAATCTATTACACACATTTAAAACCTGAATTCTAATAAATAAGATTATACACGGTAAAATCCATTCAGAAATAAGTGTTAATAATAATGGTCTTTAGGTACCAAAACAAAAAATTGAGAAATGCACTTTACCTTTTCCTAAAACAAAATTTAATGTACGAAGAAGCAAAGTTGTATAATAACATATATTATATATACTTACATTGTGTATAAACAAAACATATTGGAGTCACCGAGACGGCGAGCAAAATAGACATTTTTTATTTATTTACACCACCTTTAGTTCAAACTTTGCATTACGCACCGATATGCCCAGAAGCGAACGAGACCGATTTTACGAAGACAAATGTTAATCAAATCAAATTATTTATTCACTGAAAATAGAATAGTACAATGATGGTAGTTTCTATGTAATACGTCTATTGTAGTTAGTAAATAACTATCGCACGTTTCAATTATATTCTACAAAATAGGTACTAGAAAGTACGAAACTGCGATCGTGTCTCTTCAATTTCCCGCCAAGCAGTCTGACAACCCTATTTTCTTTTAAATCGCACAAGGGTTCCCCCAGGCAGAAATATTGTGGGTTGTATAGAAAGCACTTTACATTTTCGGATATTTCGAGCATCTGTTGTTGTTTGCACTAAGTTTGTTATATGTTTTCTAATAAATTGCTATTCGTTTTTGTAGCGCGTTCGCGTGGCGGCGAATTCGATAACGTAAAAGCAAATGCTGTAAGTTTTCGTCCGCAACTTCATACAAGGAATTATATTTAACCGCCTCGTGATTCTATTCTATTTTATTCTTGTGGTTAAGACCATAATTTTTTTTTTTGCTTTTTCTTTATAAAGAAAAAAATATTAAGAAAAAATTATTAAGAAAATTATTCTCAGACCCAGAGGTTCCGGGTTCAATTTCTAGCGGGGTTACATGTTTGTGTTCTCGGTAGGGCTTGTTTGTATATTTCTATTGCTATCCACCATCTTTTCTAAATATGTCGCCATAATATAAATGTTGGTAGCACTGTTGTGTTCCGGTATCTAGAGATAAGAAAGCCAGTGCCTCACTAGTTGAGGTTCCTGGGTGAAGTGCGCTTCCATCATTGGCCTTATCATCACTTAACATCAGGTAAGATCAAGGCACTGCTCTTACCCGTAAAAAAAACACGCACTAGTACCTGATGCCCAATCCCTTTAGAATACCTCTGACGATGTTTAATTTCACATGGCTTTAGGAATCCTTTAAGTTTTTTTTCCGTGCAAAAATGTAAAAGAGGCTATAGAATATGCTTTGACCCTTTAACAGGCAGAACATGTTTGAATATTTCATTGGTTTTCAATCTTATCTCAATCACATAGGGTTCAAAATGTGGTGGGAATATAGGTAGGTACATCTCACTGACTGTTAAAGGGTTAAAAAATTGGATGATGTTATTTTAAAAACACGTGCTACCGAAAAACAAATAAAAACCTCATTAATTAAAGGCCAGTGTAACAGAGAATAGAAAGTCCCGTATAATTAATTTCAATGTGTAACATGTAGATACGTAATTAAGCACCACCTACCTTTGACAAACACAATTTAGTATGATCAAACAGAAGCCATATATAGACATAACGTATGATTTTAATGTTTAATTAGACATGTTTAATTAGATTAGTTTAATTAGACATAGGATAGGTCAGTGACCCTAACCGCGAATCCCGCAAGAATCAAGTTTTTAACTTTGTGTGATAAACACGAGTCCGGGATGTTTGCAAAGGTAAATACAGATAAAAGATTACATAGTAAAGACACATTTAAAGATTACATAGTAAAGATTACTCAGTAGTCGAAAATTCCCGGTGAAGTCGCCTCCGACTTCGGCATTTTCAATAAATGTCGGTCAAGTGCATACCCCTAAGGAATGTATAAAATATATAAAAAGATGTACCCTCCAAAATAATAATGACATAAATCTATGTATACTCTATACTAATATTATAAAGCTGAATAGTTTGTTTGTTTGTTTGGTTGAACGCGCTAATCACAGGAACTACTGGTTCGAATTAAAAAAATATTTTTGTGTTGAATAGTCCATTTATTGAGGAAAGCTATACTGCCGTCATAAGGAAAAAGGGCACAACTAACATTTTTTTAAGTTAGAAATGTTTTGAAGTTAGATACACATTTGGAATCAGGAGAAAAAGGCCTATCTTTTCAAACCCGTTTTTCTCCTGATTTGAAAAATGTTAGATGTGCCTTTTTTAATTATGACGGCAGTATAGGCTATATTACTTCACGCTATGACTAATAGAACGCGGGTCAAACCACGGGGCACAGCTAGTACTTAATAAGACTTAAGTTTACTTAAAGACGAAATGCTTGACCACAAAATAAGCTTCATATACAGGTTGTTTAATAATATGTGTATAATCCCGAAACATAGTCATGCAGTCAAGTATAATTAACACCGTGGTAACAATACAAAATCATATTTATGAAGATTTACTATTCCATACAAAATCTCAAATTTATTTTATTACATTTGTTTTTGTATTAAATGAAAAATCATGTCATCAAATATCACTTTCATATGTTTTGTAATTGTTGGGAAAAATCAAGATCCCCGCCACGTAAATTTCCAATGCGTTGCCTTAACCACCGGTGGCTTTACGTGCCCTCCGGAGCACGGAGGAGATCAAGATGTGAATTTTTGGTCACCCATCCGATGACCGGCCTTTGCGAAAGTTGCTTAACCTCAGCACTCGCAGACCGGGCGCATTAACCACTGCGCCATCTAGCTTCTCTACAATGGCAGTTTATTATTTTAGTAAATTATTACAATTTTATATGATTATTATAGACTTACTTGCCGTACCATTTACAGGGTCTGCTCGTGGTCACAAGGACACGGTGATAAATTAAAAGCAAGTAATTAGATTTGTAAAAAGTGTTTTATTTCAATGTGTTCACTTTATTTCAAAAGAGTTCACTTTAACTTTTTAAAAAAAGTTGCTAATTTATAATAACAGGAGCAAAAAGTTATGTTAACCATTATATAAGAAAGTTGCTATGACTTTATCAATTTTAATTAAGCCCCTCCTAGCGTATGACAAAAGGTTTTAATTACAAAAATTTTCTTGTTAAAATTGTACTCCAGACACCTGAAGGGCGATGTTTGTTAATTAGAAAGAGGTTAAGTGCGACACATGACACAAATTGAGGGGTTCCGTAACAATGGCGTTTAACATAATTGTTTTCTAAAATCAACGAGAACATTACTACGTATATTGAAATGAAATAATTAATAAAAACGTAAAACGGAATACCATTGAAATAAAAAGACGGTAGGTATGTAGTGTACAAATTAATTATGAGACGGGACTTCTTGGCGGGAAATTGAAGGGGCATGTCTATGGTTTTGTTTTATTTTCTAAAATTTGTTATGTTGAATATTAAAGTAAAATAAAGGTGGATTTGTTAACCGTTAAGTGTGCGTGAGTGTGCATGAGCGTTGGCAAATGAAACAAAACAGTGCAACGTCACTTTTCAAATTCTTTCAAGAAGTCCGCGTGCGGACTTAGTAAAGCCCCACATCTTTACTGAGATACTCGAGGGGTTGGGGGGGATTATCATTTTCCTCTTCTCATTTTTATTGTCATTCATCATCATCATACAGGAAGGAAATATGTATTACTTGTATGAAATATTACTTTGACACTGGCTAAATCGCACGAAGCCGAACTAAAGGAAAAACATATATGAAACGAACAACACCTTAGTCTCCGTGTGACACGAACCTTGCCACGAATGCGAATGATAAAATACAATTCAATGTATAAAATAAACACTAACAAAATAGATCTGTAAAAGTTGTTTCATTATAATGTTGTGTAGATTTAGATTGTTGTTTAGATTTTAGTTGAAAATGTAGGTACACACGGCGGCAGATCAACCTACCCAAAACTGTCAAATTTCTACAATCAATTTTGAACTTTAAAGTTTGGTTATAAGGACCAATATTCATTGGAGAAATTTGACAGATTTGGATAGGTTGATCTGCCGCCGACTGTACATTGCATATCTTATTAGTTAATGTCTCTTGAAAACTGTTTTTATACTTCCCCAAAGGGAACTCTAAACTGAAGAACTTAGTTATAAATTTTTATTAAATGTAATTTTATTTACTGTCATTTTTTTTTGTATCCCTTAAATATCAAGTTACATAAAAATCGGCTAACTAGTTTGAATGAGCTAGTGCTTTGAAGCTTTTGTAAGGGATATCTAAATGTGAAAGGGCTCGCACTCACTCTAGAGCTCACTCTAGAGTGATCTCTTACTTTTTTTTAAAATAAATACAGACGATTTCCCCAAGTTTTGTTGGTCTGTATGACTGATTTAGGTATTGTATACCTATAGATATACTCTACACCGATATACACCGATGTACACCGATATACAGTAGTATAAAAACATATCTGTATTATGTCGATATACTGTAGTATAACAATACACCGTAGAATATCAATTTACTATTGTATATCGATCAATTCAATTTCAATTTTAAAAGATCTTTATTGGCATATTATTACATACGTGATAAGGGTACAATACTAGTGTACATTAATAATCCTAGAAGTACCTATGCAAGAACACTGGGAAGACATTCTTTAAGCACTTACACTTGTTAAGAGCTTGTAGCCGGTTGTTAATATTATCATGGAAGTAGGTACACTTAAGCGATTGACGTTACAGCAGACATAAATATTTTTATGACAGTTTAGATATTCACTACATTTTTATATTGATATTTTGAGAGAATTAAGATGAACCTAATACGGTACAATTTACAACTTAAACGCACTGGTGCATCGGAATATTACTAGAAAGCAGCAAGAACGTAGCATGATACCTACATGCGCGCGAGCGACTGCGGCCGGGGACGGGCGACGCGCACGCCACCCCAACCGTGCTGGTAATACGGGCGGGAGTAGCGCGCACGCCCGCAGTCGGCCGCCGGACCGGTTTCGCTCGCGCTCATGACTTGCGTTTCCTATTCATTCGCTGTGCGATAGGAACAAGTGATGTGGTAACTTGTAGCGGTTGTAACTATCGATAAATTTGATATTTTTCTTACGCGTTTGGCAGATATTTTTTATTAAAATGTTTTTATTTTTAGGATTATTGTATATATAAAATTTTTCAGATAGCTTGTAAACGTAAGCGTCGATTTTTGGTAAACCTATTTCTAGGTGCTTCTTGTGAAGGTTCGTAAGGAAATGGGTGTTCAGGGCAGATTTTAGCGCTTTATTCTGTATAACTTGCAATCTGTTGATGTTCGTTTTACAGGTACTGCTCCATATAGGACAAGCATATGTGATGCAAGGTCGGATAAGGGTGCAATAGATACGTAACTTTGTGTGGCTACTAAGGCACGAGCGTCTATTCATGATAGGGTTTAGCGCATTTAAGGCTTTGGCGCCTTTGAGGCATAGTTTATGAGTATTAACCGTCCAGTTAAGCTTAGAGTCAAGAATTAGCCCCAGGTATTTAACGGAACGGCTCCAAGGAATACTAAGGTTATCAATTTTAAGAGTTCGTATGGGCAGGGTTCGCTTCCTGGTAAACATGATGGCTTCTGTTTTGGAGGCGTTTATTTTTAGTTTCCATTTCTGGAAAAAGTTAAGTAACCGTTCAAGAGCTAATTGAAGTCGACCAATGATTAGGTCTATGTCGGAGGAAGATGTGAAGCAGGCCGTGTCGTCGGCAAAGCAGGCTATGTTGGTCCTTGGTTGCACAGGTATATCGTTGAGGTACAACAAAAATAGGTAGGGTCCTAATATTGATCCCTGCGGGACACCAGCAGGCACAGGCAAAGCCTGGGAACAGTAATTTTTGACGTGAACACTAAATGTACGACTATTTAAGTATGAGCTAATCATTTTTACTATCGGATATGACAAATTTAATGAAATCAGCTTATATAAAAGCCCTTTGTGCCAGACCGTGTCGAATGCCTTCTCGATATCAAGCAAGAACATGCCCGTTGATTGCTTGAGATTGAGGTTATGTGACATGGTCTCGGCGACCCTTGCTAATTGTTGTATTGTAGAATGGCCTTTTCTGAATTCAAACTGTTCGTTTATCAGGTGATGTTCGGAGGCGTCTAACATGCGTCTGTAGATGACTTGTTCAAAAAGCTTACCAAGACATGACAATAAGCTAATAGGGCGATAGCTAGTGGAATCAGCTGGGTCCTTGCCAGGTTTGTGGACAGCTATCACCTTAGCGACTTTCCAGGCGCGTGGGATGAAGCTATGTGTGAGACAGGCGTTGAAAATTTTTGTTAGCCATACGACACTTTTTTGGGGCATATTTTTGATGATAATGTTAGAGATCTCATCCAATCCAGGCGCTTTTCGTGATTTTAGCCTCGAGATGCAATTTTTAACTTTAGCAGGATGAACGAGTCTAATGGACTCGCCGTCACTCCAATGTTCGTCAAGGGTGGAAAGGGAATGCTCTACAGCAGCTTGCTCGTCACTTGGCCAGTCACGTGTAAGCAACATGTTGTTATGGAAAGTTTCAACTAGGACGTCGCATTGCGATTGCTGATTTGAGGTAAAGGAGCCATCAATTGAGCGAAGAGCGGGGATGGCTGCCGTGGATGAGCGCAGGCTTTTAACTAGGCGCCAGAGGTCATTTCCGGGGTTGTCAACCTTATTCAACTTACCGTTCCAGACTTTGTCGCTGTATAGCTTAATTGCAAGTTTAATATCACTATTGAGTTGTTTAATATTGTTATTTAAAATTCTTCGTAAGTGCAAAGTGGGTTCACTAGCGTAGTATCTACGCAGCCGATTCCTTGAGTTGATCATGCGCCTAATGCGCCGCGGCAGTGAGCTAGAACTCCATGGTTTCAACGTAGAGATAGGAACACATGAGTCTCTAGCGTCTAGTAGCAAGCTCTGAAAGTTGTTAATCTCTGTGTCAATTTCGTGTGGGGAATCATAAACATGAGATGAAAGGATTGTATTGGAATTGAGGAAGTTACGAAATTTAGGCCAATCGGCTTTAGCATAGTTAAGCTTCCGAATGGGTGTTCTGTTAACAATAGCGTCAAATTTGACAAGTACTGGAAGGTGGTTAGAAGAGAGAGCCGGAATTGTTTCTATATAACTGGGTGCATAAAGGTTTTTATTTAGTAGGATATCGGGTATAGAGGGAGTAAAATTTGGACAGTAATGTACTAATGTTAGTTTGGTTGGCGCGTACACGGCTTAGTCATTACCAAGCATGTGGTCGTAAAGCAAGTTACCCCGTGGATTACTGGGGCCAGGTGACCAGAGGGGGTGTTTGGCGTTTAGATCACCCATGGCAATTACTTTAGAGCTGACAGACATGATGCGGTCAATGTCATTAGTAATAATAGGAAGATTGGAAGACTGGTAGACGGATAGAATAGCGATGTTGTCGTTGTCTAGAGTGATTGAAATGCCAATAACTTCAAGGATTTGGGTATCAGGGATCTGAACAACGTTATGGGGTATATCGGCACGAACCATTATAGCTACGCCCTGCCCGATGCCTTCACGAAGCTTGTCTCTACGGTAGCATACAAAGCCAGGAATGTTAAAAGTGAGTCTGTGGGTTAACCGGGTCTCACAGACTGCAATTATGTCTACGTTAAGTTTACTCACTGCTAGGTTTGCGAGTTCCTGCTGCTTACTAGAGACGCCGTCTGCGTTCCAATAGAGTAGTCGTAATTCGTGCAAGCTACACATAATGTCCAAGATGGGTCACTATTAGGATTACTTTTTCCATGAAGGTCCTGCATTTGGAGAATTCTTGCTTGATAGATTGGATGGTAGTAAGAATTTCCAGCATCTCCGTGGTTTCGTGGTCTTGAATAATGTTGGCGGGTACTGCACCAGGACTCGGGGTTGGCTGGGCTTTTCTCTGAAGAATAGACATATTTGGGAGCTTAGGCGGCGCGATAGTCCGCTCTGCATGACTGACACCTGACCCCAAAAGGCTAGGTGCTCTGCTCTGAAGAGTTTTGAAGGGTAGATCAGCTGGTACGGCCTTGGGCGTTTTATTTCTGCTTTTGCCGGCGCTTGTAAGTTGTGCCCATGTTTGAGGGGCATCTGCTATAGGATCCTCCACTAGGGGACCTAACGTCTTCCGTAGTTTCTCGCGCTTTGATTCGATTCGGTATACATATTTTAGTCGCTCAGAGCATTGTGAATAGTTAGCCGGATGGTCTAGATCGCAATTGCAACATTTAGCTGGAGTTTCTTTGTCTTGCTTGGTGCACTCCCAAGTGACATGGGACAGTGCACACTTAACACAACGTGGAGGTCTGTTGCAATTACGCGAAGCATGTCCGAAACCTTGACATCTGAAGCATTGCGTGCCTGGTTTTTTGGTGGGTTTGAAGCGCTCAACTTGAATGCTGCAGTTGGAGATGTATTTGATTAGCTTGAATTTAGCCAAGTTTGTACCGCTGGGCAGTTGGACCAGAATGGGTGGACAATCTGAGGGACGAAGAGTCTTAATCTCCGTTGCAGAAGCTCCCGGGAAGCCGAGGGCGGTTAACTCATCAGCTAAGTTGTCATTCCCGAACCTGGGTAATCCTTTGATGACAGCTTTCGGCAGCTTTTCATCTTTTCTCGTAAAGGTATGAAAAGCAACGTTTTCTTTAAGGAGACCATCTTTGAGGTCTTGGTGACTTTTCGCTGAGTAACACTGCACTCGAACTACTTTACGGCTTCTGCACGTCATATGGAAATTCTTCGCATATTTATCTAAGATATCTCTTACCCTTTGGTGAGTCCATTCACTTGTGATCTCCACAATTATGGGGGGAGTGTTGTTGACTACCTTCCTTTTCGTGGCGTTGTGGAAGGGCACGGAGGCGTCATCGTCGACTGGCAGGCTACCAAACCGATTAAAGGTAGGAGTTTGTTGTTTTTCCACTTCTTTTGGGTTAGGTAGAAATTTCTTTGCTTGCTTTCCCTTATCCGGAGGCGTTGTGGCTACTCTTTGCCTTTTCTCGGGAACAGCCCTGTTATCCTTATCGACAGGGCGGGATCCAGAAGCTTGTTTAAGGTATTTATCCATGGCGATGGCGGGCCAGGTATCAACTATCGATATCGATAATTATACGATAGCACCATGGCCCATCACTACGGGTACACAGGCGGGTACGACTGAGTCAAAATTACGGAGCTGACTGTAGGAGCGTGCGATCGCTGCGACAATCGAACGATCACTGGTTTGATCATTGTATATCGATGGTTTGTACAATAAGATTGGATTTTAAAATAGAATACTTTATTGTACATATAAAAAAAAACACAGGCATGTTAAACAAAGAATTAAAAAATAAATAGGAGTCGTACAATGGACGGCCTTCTCACTAAAAGCGCTATCTTCCAGGCAACCGATCATCGATATCGATATTAAATATTAAATATGAAATAAATGAATGAATGAATGAAATGATACGTACATATATGTGATACACATATATACACATATACAACCATATTAATATTTCAACATATATACAAAGACTAGCTGACCGGCGGACTTCGTGCCGCTTTGACAGTTTCCATGACAACAAAACAAACAAATCATTCGTCCGCTTAAGAACATCCGTATCCCAAGATGAACTCCTATAGCAGCGCCACCTACCGGGTCCAATTGTAAATCTAAACCATTCTCGAATCCACTTGAACACACACAGAAAATTTCATCCAAATCTGTCCAGCCATTTAGAAGGGGTTCAATAACATACACACGCACAGAATATTTATATATATGTCGGAGACATGGTGCTAGCATCGCTTAGAAACGACAAGTATAGTTTATACTTGAGTGTGGTCTGCGCAGCCTATGCTCTATGGTACGCGGAACGTCAACGTCAGTTGGCGCAACAACGGACTGGACACATTTGAACGGTAGCGGCCGGAGAGTACGCACGCGCAGAACTCACTTCGTTTCTAAAATCCATTTGCATCGGGCAACTATTTCTAAATAATTTAACTGTGACGTTAAAATAACATTAAAGTGACTGTAAGGAATACGATTGCGTCTTTATTTTGAAGATCCAAGATCTGTGTTAACTGTGTTATCAACGAATCCGAGTTTGCTCGACTGTTCTACCTACAAACAACCTCGCCGCCGACATATAAAGATTTTATAATTACAGTAAAAGGATCCCTGAAAGTGAGCAACTATAAGATCTTTCCTCGAACGCTAATTGAGCCATAAACTCGCAAATTGCCTGAGATAATGAAAACTCTTTTATTACTTTTCCTTAACAACAGGTACTTTTTATATAAAGAATGATATTTATTAACGTTTCAAGATAATACGGCGTATTATATAATATTGTAGAGCAGAACTTGATGGCGTAGTGGTTAACGCGCCCGGTCTGTTCACAAAGGCTGGTCATCGGATGGGTGACCAAAAATGTATCATCTCAAACTCCTTCGTGCTTAGGAAGGCACGTAAAGTCGTTGGTCGTGGCTAGGGCTGCATTAGCAGTCGTTAACAACCACCGCACCACACTGCCCGCGTGGTGATTTATGGCCCGTCCCCCCTATCCATCCATAGGGGAGGCTCGTGCCCCAGCAGTGGGGACATACAATGAACTGGTGATGATAATAATATAGATAATTAGTGAGTAGGCTAATATAATATTCATTCTGCCACGTTTATTTTTCCATATTTTTTCAGCCAAGGTTGCTGAAGATTATCATAATATTATACCTATGTAAGTGTAATAGTATTTTGTTTAATCGTTTTATGTTTTGGTAGATGGTAGTTTTCCAATTATAAAAAAGTAATTAAAATTGGCAGTGACATTTTAATTAATTTCGTACTTACTAGTTAAATCATATTTTCATTTGAACAAAGAGACTGCTTCTGATGGATGCAGACCTGCGACCTTACTTCTGACCTCACGACAACAGTTCGTGAAATTCCAAATGTTTATTCCATAATACTTAAAAATAAATAATTTCGATAATCATTGAATTAAATTATAATAATTAATTAAAACCTTTACGCGCTTCGGAAGACACGTAAAGCCGTTGGTCCCGGCTGTCGTTAACAACCACCGCACCGCACTGGGCCCGCGTGGTGGTTTATGGCCCGATCTCCCTATCCATCCATAGGGAAGGCTCGTGCCCCAGCATTGGGGACATACAATGAGCTGCTGATGATGATGATGATGAAGTTTTCAATTCCCAACGTGTGTTTAGTATTTTTCGATGCATATCTCGGGTCTGTGATCACCGACCCTTATTTGGCAAGCGTAGTACTCATGAATGTAGCACAGATGACTGATTGCATGGAGGCTTTTATACGGCAGTAAATAGGTGACAGTAAACGACATTATTTTTTTTGTAAATGGCGTTACTTCTATAAAACTTGTGTTGTATAATATTATATGATATAAATACTTAATATTATAAAGCTGAAGAGTTTAGTTGTACGCGCTAATCTCAGGAACTACTGGTTCGAATTGAAAAATATTTTTGTGTTGAATAGTCCATTTATTTAGGAAGGCTATAGGCAATATTACATCACGCTATGACTAATAGAACGCTAGTGAAACCGCGGGGCACAACTAGTATGATGTAAATCGTAAATCAATTACGTATTGTCACAATAATACCTTTTTCCCTTCATTCTAAAATAAATTAATAATCAGTAAAAGGAGAACGATGAAAGAAACACGATATTTGCCGACGAGACATTAAGAAAATAGATGCACTGAAACCACGAAGCTGTATGTACAGCTCCATGACTGTAACTGTATATTTTATTTGTAGTTCCAAAAGGTATAATCTACACTACACTACATCTATACGTCAACTGTGTGATTGTCGAAGGAGTTCTCTCAAGATTTAAGCAGAAGACGTTAAATGGAAAAGTGAGCTCTATGGAGGATATTAAGTACCTATTATAATAATAATTTTATCGAGAACGTAAAAAGGTTCTTTGCGATCCGTTAATCTTGAGAGCCACCCGAAGCCTGTTTGGATTAGCAAGAAATCTTTATCAAATACTTTATAATTCTGTAATGTGCTTTAAAAATAAATGGTCCGCGAATGGAGCGGGAATGAAGGAAGGACCAGAGAGACGGTTGAAAATGGAAATTTGAACCGCCTCTCTGGTTTCGTGGTTTGTCCACCCGTCTTTATCTATATAGGTATATACATACATCTCTCTCTCTCTATTATTATATAATAAATAATAATAGTGTGGGTAGGTACTCTGTTCGGTTTGTAGTAGGGTTTGTTCCAAATCTGCCTGGATAGCTAGTAAACTCGTATCTTCTGTCGCTATAACTCGTTTCGTTCATTCATTAATTAAATCATTCGTTCATTCATTTAATTTAGTTCATGCATTAATTCATACATTCATTAGTTCTACATTCACTAATTCATCATTCATTAAATTTTTATTACATTCATTCATTTATCCATTCATTCATCAAGATATAATATTCATTTGGTTCAATGATAAATGTATGGAGATTCACGTGGTGATTACTTGTTTTATCGTCCGGTCCGCTTCGCGTCACTTATCCAAAGAAAACGTGAACATTTCGGTTGATAAAGGAAAAAATATCCAGTTTTCCTCATTATTTCTAATGGATGTTTATTTTATCGGAATGTAGATTTTATCTCATAAACTACGTGAGGTACTTAATGATACAGTGAGTGCGAATAGGCCTCATTGTGGAATTTTACTAAAAATAATTAGGAGCTCGATGGCGCAATGCTCTTAAGAATTAATTACCATACTTAGTCTGTGATTATTGAAGTTAGACAATTTACCTAGTTCACATTTCGCTGGCTCGGCCACCTCGAGAATATGGAGGAAGATCGTGCACCCTGCTACACACTACTTTAAAGTTTATACTGACACCCCCCATCAACCTCACGGTTATAAAGTTAGGTGTCAGACATCCTTACGCAAGCACAAGGGACCATCTACGTCATAACGCCAGATCGGAACACACCGGTTACGCATCAGGAAGATCGTGCAGAGCGTACTTGGGACGGCCCAGTGGGCGCCAGCCGGCCCACTGGTACTGCTGGGGGGATGAGGTCGAGAAGGACCTGCGCGAACTTCACGCGGTTGAGTGCCAAGAGGTGGCGCAGGACATACCGAGGTGGTAGCTTTTATTATCGGAGGCCAAGACTCTCTTTGGGTCGCTGCACCAACCTAGTTAGTTAGTTTAGGCAACTTTCTCAAAGGCCGGTCATCGGGTGACTTAAAATTAATCATCTCGAGCTCTCTTTGGACGGAATCATTAATTCGGTTTTAATCGGAGCCATCGGTGGCTAGTTTGTGTATAATTAGACGGTACTAGGGCTAATCGGCGCCCCAGATACCTGAACTCCCTCGAGTTTCGGTAGGCGTTGCGCGGTGCCGCCTTGACCTCGTTGTTGGTGGTGCGCGTGTGTCGGCCGTGTTTGCTACTCCGCGAGGTTCATCACAAAGGCACCTGGGTGCCTTCTCCAGCAGCGTGGGATTCACGAGAGTAGGTCACATCAGCTCAGGTCAGACAACTCAGAACTTAGTTAGAATTTAACGTTGCGTATCGCAGCAGTTTCAGCCCTTTGATCGGAGACCTTCCAAGGTCCAGAGGGTCTGAACAGTTACTGTTATATGTACAAAATACCTTTTGAAGTAACTGAGATTACACAGACACTTCACACTTTCACAGAGTCACAGACTAATAAAGATATGCCTAGGATACCTATAATAACAGTTTGCGTTAAAGCCGGTCATAAAATATTTAAAAGGAACGAGAATATTTTAAAAAGAAAGTCTATTATACTTCGATCAACTAATTGAATCGAGATGAAATGTCTTTCTTTCTTTATTGAATCTTTAAAATTTAATGTAAAAAAATGTGAGTACATAATATAATTGAATCCGAAAGAAGATCAGGTGGTCGAAAAATTTTATAAAGTTTCAAAGTTCGTTAATTATACAGAAAGAACACAAGATGAGATTTTTTTTTAAAGTTGACAGACACTGTAATTTTTGATACAACTAATGAAGTGCCATGAATTGAATGAGTGTTGAGCTGTTTTCAAGAGATGGGCCGCGACGGCAGTGGCCTGATTATGGCATTGGGCTATGGAAAAAAGTTACTTTTTAAAGAAGGCACGTAAAGCCGGCTGCATTAGCAGTCGTTAGCAACCACCGCCCCGCACTGGGCCAGCGTGGTGGTTTAAGGCCCGTTGTTGGTGTAAGGCACAATGGGTCCATGGGGGCCGGAGGCAAAGCAGCTGCTTAAAGAGTTAAGTACTCACCTTAATGAGGCCTCCGGTGACAAGAAGGCTGGCAGCTACCTCTGCCAGCGTATTAGTTTGGCAATCCAAAGGGGCAATGTTGCCAGTATCCTTGGGACCGTTCCCATGAGCCCACAGTTGGAGGACATCTTTTATTTATAGGTCTTTAGTTTTTAATTTCCTAATTATTTCTTTCTGTTTTTTTTTCAAGTTAAGTTAAGTAATAATAATAAACATTGTAAGAAATCCGTTCATATTTTATTTTCATTACTTCATTTCATTCAATAGCGGCACTAGGGGTATTAAACTGGTGACGATAGTTTTCCACACAATAATGTCATTTTATAGTGCCTTGTATTCGAAATTACTGGTGAATCTACTCGCGGGTTTTACATACTTTTTATATAACAAATAAACAATTTACATACAACAGTTAACAAGGTACTATGCATACCGTCTTTTATTTTAATTGGGTGCGTTCGTTTTTTTTTTCATTTAAATAGAAATAGAAATGGAAAAAATCTTTATTTGGTATAACTACACATACACATTCGAAACACAGGAACATCACTTTTGCATATACCAAATTGGTTTCCGCTCAGCATATGAAATAAAGCATATGATATAGCATATAGCATTTCACATCAAAACTTTAATCTTGGAGCGGTGCCTGTAACTCTGCTCAAACACAAGCACTACAAGCATAAACGTGTCATGTAAGTAAACCCAAACATTGCTCTGACACCATCTTATAGGATTTGCAACTTGCTGCCTGTCTTAATGTATAGTGGTTACAGTCTTGGCCCTGGTTTGGGAACAAACGGCGCGGCGAGCGATATAATGTAGGTTTAAAATTATATCTATTTAACACTATACAATATTGGAAACTATTATTAGTACTCAATTAAACAATCATTTCATCAATAAATACTTTTCACGCAGAACGACAAAGGCAGTAATGTTATAAAAAATTTAAAATTTTATTAAAACTAAATAAGGTAACAGTAAGTAGAGTATGTGTATGCGTGCATGCGACCGTACATGCGTGCGTGCGTGCATGCATACGTGCGCGCGCGTATGTGAACGTGCGTGGCTGCATGCTTGTGTGCGTGCATGTGTATGTAAGTAATAATGGCAACATTTGAACAATGTAAGCAATTGACGTGACGTGATTAGTGCAAACGAAGCTTATTCTATTGTATCTCTCGTCTCTGTCTGTCTCTGTCTCGTCGCGTCGCTTTAACCACAAAATAAGTAGTATAAGTAAGCTTCATACAAAGTGCGCACGCGCAACGCACGCGTAGAACCTCTCATGGACACGGAATCCCGCCACAGCTGCACTCGGACTGTTCCCAGCTTTCGAATTGTTTAACATTTCCTCTTTATATACGATATTTATTTCATTTCGTTTTACTCAATTGCTATTCATAAATGTTTATATAATTTTTAACGCAAATTTTGTTGCGAACAA
Source organism: Eudonia lacustrata (assembly GCA_947562085.1). Lineage (NCBI taxonomy): Eukaryota > Metazoa > Arthropoda > Insecta > Lepidoptera > Crambidae > Eudonia > Eudonia lacustrata. The sequence continues at coordinate 3,837,183 of OX387330.1, read as the reverse complement.
ATTACAAAAACACAAATGTTGAAAAAGTTTTCACGAGCAGGATTTGAACCCGCACCCTTCTGACATACCGGGTCAGGTGCTCTGACAATTGAGCTATCGTGATTCTAACCAGCCCGCCGAAATTATTCAACACTATTTACTTTTTACTTTGAAGGCGCCCATTCAATATCAACAACTACCGTCATTGAATTGATGAATGATTGAATGGGCGCCTTTGGCTTTCAAAGTAAAAAGTAAATAGTGTTGAATAATTTCGGTGGGCTGGTTAGAACCACGATAGCTCAATTGGGAGAGCACCTGTCCCGGTATGTCAGAAGGGTTCAAATCCTGCTCGTGGAATTTTTTTCAACAATTGTGTTTTTGCAATTGCTATTTGCTCGTCCTCAATTTTTTTTTGGCATTTTGCATTTCTGGCCCTTTGCGTTTCTGGCATTTTGCGTTTCTGGCTTTCTGCATGTCTGGCATTTTGCTTGTCTGGTCTTCTGCGTTTCTGGCATTTTGCGTTTCTGGCTTTCTGCGTGTCTGGCATTTTGCGTGTCTAGCATTTTGCTTTTTCGGCCTTCTGCTTTTCTGGCATTTTGCGTTCCTGACCACATGCGTACATACGCTCTAACTGTCACCTATCGTAGCCATCTGCACTCTCAGCTGTTTGCCTGTTCGGATTTAGTTTAGGTCTAACCACTTTAGTTCACGTCGAATACACTTTGCATAAGACGGACGTGGGTACGTGTAGTTTCTAATAGGCTTTAGGGGTAATACGTTCAGCTAAGTTTCGGTAAAGACTTTGAAGACAATCTGTTTATTTCGAGTGATAGCTTTAGCCATAAAATTGTTTTGTTAAGTTCAAATCGCCTCTATGGTGACAGCACCATGGTGAATATCTATTATCAACTATCAATACCACCTAGCTATTCCTAATGAAAAGGATAATAAGATAACCTTTTTTTAATGTGCAAATCAATGACGTAGGGTGCTTACACATTATATAAAGGTATTTACATTTATAGTACCATATTTAACTTGTGTGTTCCATTATTAATTATATAAACACCTACCAGTGTTAGGTCCAGTATTCCTGGGTTTGATTCTCAGCGGGGACAAGACTACACTTACTCAGTTTGGTTAACGTTAGCGTTTGTTTTAAATCCGTCTGTAATAAATCTATATCCCCATAACATCAATGTTAATAGCCATGTTGTGTTCTCTCAGAGATAAGACTGCCGGTTTTTAAGTAGTTGAGAATTCCCTATTAAGCGCTTCTAACTTCAGTCTTTTTATCACTTAACACTAGAAGAGATGATGACCAAGGTTTACAATACGACAACCTCCTTGGTCGAGTGGTTTGTACACCGGTTTTCACGGTGTCGCCATCTCTGGGGTCCCGGGTTCGATCCCCGGTCGGGTCAATTTAGAAATTATTGTTTTTCTAAATTGTCTCGGGTCTGGGTGTTTTCTATGTATAATAAGTATGTATTTAAGTATTTTAAGTATGTTTAACCGTTGTCTAGTAACCATTTAACGAGTTTCATAACGAAGCTTCTCTTGGGCAAGATAATTGGTGTGAGTGTAGGAAAGTTTATTATTATTACTATTATTTTATGAAGCTTTGAAATATAAGCTGGCTTAAGTAGTTCACTTAAAAAATGTACAGTATATAACTATAGTTTTACTGTACTTATTTCTCGTTATTTTTACGTAGGTACTATTTTCATAAGTAGTCAAAAGAGAGCCTAAAAAGAATTCACTAAGTCATGTCACTAAGTCTTCTTTGTAAAGAAAATCTTAAGTCAACAAAATAATAAAAGACATTCGATACTTACAAAATAATCTGGCAAAAAATATGATCCCAGACAAATAGGTTTTATCAAGTTTCAAGTCTATCACGCTATTCTACACTATGTGCTGTCATCTCCGGTCATAAAGTGCAGACAGAGCTATTTGCGAGTTCTTCGAGAGTAGAAATCCGGATTAGAATGACTTCTACAACAAAACCTTCACTCAATAACAGTCATAGCTGGCAAACTTTTCCTTTATTTAGGTAATTTCGTCATAACAATTCTTTGAGTCTCATCTTTTATTCGTCATTCGCCCTTTCCAATGCGAAAACTATATTTTAATGCCAACAAAGGAAAAGGTCTTATAGATAAACCAATGAAAAGTATAAAAATACGAAAGTTTGAATGTTATATACCTACAGATAAAAATGCTCCGTTATGTGTCTGTTGTTCAATCAATCGTGTAGCAGTACAACTCCATGCGCTATTCTGGTTGATTCCGATCAGAACCCCTCGGAGAATCTATAATAGTCCTGTGGCCTGAAGGCCATTAAAAACTCAGGAGGTCCACAGTAAATATTTATTTAGGTAAAATTTATAATTAAGCAGAAAAAACCTGTTTCTAGATACAGGTTTTTACATATTATATTTTAAACATTAGTAATTGCACAATCGATGTTATTATAAAACAATGTTACTATACTAAAGAATTTTGAGACTGACTGATCCAAGACTGATCATATCAAAAATACAATAAAATTCCATGACAATGACATGACATTCAAAGTATTCTTTTTCAGAACCGTGCATATAAATTTGATAGTAGATAGTTTTTAAAACTACCAAGGAGACTATAAGATGCATAGCAAAAATATAACGTGGAGTTGCAACGACAACGTTACAGTCCCCTACTAGATTCTCCGACGGGGACAAGCTTACATGATGACATCCCTCTGGTGATGTTCAATCACTATGGTTTATTTTTAAAATAATAATAATAATAATTCATTTATTCATTCAATAAATATTGTAAATGTATTAATAATATGTTCATAACTAGATCCTAAGCAAAATATGATATTACCGCTGAGGATGGCTTAAATATGCAAATGCATATGCAAATATGCAAATGCATATAATCCGGTCCCTATTCATAAGATAACAATTGATCCAATTATGGCTAGTTATAAAGAGGTACGCCAACAGTAATACACACTACACACACATTACACTTAAGGCGGGTCCGGCCGCTACGCCCTCATTCCGCGACGCCCTCGGCCGTGACGCCCACGGTTGTAAAAAAAACTTTTTTTTACTTAAAATTTGAGGAAGTACTGTTGTGAATAGAAGTGTTTTTAATTAAGTATCTTTCAACATGACTTTACGATAATTTTGTGCATCATGTTTTATTTTGTAAGTATTTTGCGCTAGTACAACAGTAAGAAAGAGTAAAAAAACATCTACCGATTTCTTTAAAAAATATCTAAATACCAGAAAACATAATAAGGTTTTCCAAAAAACCCCAGCACAGAGATACATTTTACAATTTTATTAGTTTGTAGATTTTTATATTCAAAACGATTCAGATTATTAATATTAACAAAAGATAAACAAAAAGAAAAAAATAAATGATTATACAAACAAAATCAACTAACTTTTATTTCACCTAATATTTCTATACAATTCAACTTACTTCTTCATATTTAAACAAAAAAAAATACATAGTTCAACTCAGACTAACATAATTTATTATTTTCTTTTAACAATTTTAATCGCAACAGTACTTTCTCAAGAAATTTGCAAAAAAAAAAATAAAAATCAGGAGCGTCGCGGACGAGGGCGTCGCGGAAAAACAAATTTTAAAATTCGTGGGCGTCCCGGCCGAGCGCCTCGCGGAACGAGGGCGTATCGGCCGGACCCCTTAAGGCGACACACTGAGAAAATGCACCAACTTTCGTCGAATAGTATAAGACTATAATATGACTTACGAATTTGAAATGTTGATATAGGTAAATTCATGTCTTTATATTGAATTTGCTTGCTCAAATACACGATTGTATAATTTTGACTCGATCATTATTATTTTCGAATACACCACTAAAAATCACTAATGTTGAAATTACAACAAAACTACTTAATTTATATGCTTGGAAACCACTCAAATATATTGATAACATCAGTATTCGTAATTTAGTAGCTGCATATTTTGATAACTAAAACCAATATTTTTTCTAAAAATATTTTTTGGATTCCGTTAATTTGCGGTGTATATTGTCGCAGGCGCTACGTATTTTCGACCTTATAAGGATCAGCCTTTTTGAATGTTCACACATCGAGTACCTACCTAAGTTTTTTGATACACTGTTTTCTACTTTTGTTGTCTCTCAAAATTTGCACCTCCCATATCATTTTTGCACCACCCTATTAACTGGTAGAAAATGCCGGCATTAAGTCCGCCATGTAATATTTTGTTGCAAAAGTTTAAAATAAATAAATAAAATAAATAAGTAGTAAAACTAAAGGCAGACCCTTTAGTTTCTCGCTGCCCCTTAAAGTCCTTAAAAGTTACGCTGTAAAGGCCATCACAAGCTAACAGCAATCTTATTTAAAAAATAACATGGCCTAGCTTTCTAATAAGTGGGTTGACAGGGCAGGGTGCCTAGTGCGAGTTTGATTTGACAATCGATTACGTTAGCGAAAACGAGAATTTGTATGGCAAAATTTTAACTCTTCTCGTATGTCGCCAGGAGGAGCTGCTTCAATGCCGTACTCATTTTCGTTTTCGTAAACGCAATCGAATGAATATGGATAGTTTAAAAAACGCACACTAGGCCCCCTGTTGTCAATGTGTATAACGTATTATCTATATAAAAACTTTGTACCCCTTTTTTACGAAAATTGCGCGGACGGAGGAGTAACAAATTTCGCAAATTTATAGTATATATAGAGAAGGTTATCCGAATGTTAATATTTTTTTTAATTATGCATAAAAATACATTTAATCAATAAAACAAACATTACACACACTATCATGTATTTGACACACGCGCATTTAAACTCTTTTCAAAAGTTTCAAAAAAGGAAGAGGAGCGGTCGAAATCTGTCAATGCCAATCCAAACTCACATTCTATCTTTTTGAATTTTTCATTGCTTAGGATACAACCCGTGCAGCCTTAATAATATTACGGTCGAATTTCGACCACTGGGCGACCACTAGTATTTTTAAATGACTATGAGACTTCCAACAGTAAAAGTTATGCTAATTATGATAACGATGACAGGCAACTGAGTTTTCACAACGAGATTACGTCATATCCGGGAGTTAATAAGGAGACCGATGGTTTAATTACTAGATTCCCAGTTCAGTAACTGTTTCCCAGTAGTTCGAGCTTATTTAGTCGCTTTGCGGACATGTCATGACAAGGTGGGGACTACTCAGAAGACGATGTCTCCCTTCAAACTATGGAACTGCTCACAAAAATACAATTAAAATAATATTTAGTGTTATTCCGCTGAATTATTTGTTTAATTATTTGTAAAAAAGCACATGCATGGTTAATGGATGCAAGCAAACATGCATACTAACACCGATAACCCGACAAGTGTTTCGCCCCTCCACGGGGCATCTTCAGGAGCTGTTGACTGGTCGAGAGCAGCGCATCGACAACAGCTCCTAAGAATGTAACTTTCTTTTAATTCTACCCCTTTAAGTTGTTGGGCACGAGCCTTTCTTATGGATGGATTGGAAGAACGAGCCGTAAACCAGAACGCGGGCCCAGTGCAGACTGTTAATGCAGCCAATGGATTTACGCCTATCGAAGCACGAAGGAGCTCGAGATAATACATTTTTCATAAGTTGTTTAAAGCGCAAAAAAAATAGTTCCTATGAGGAGATATTTTATTTAATTGATTTTTTATTATTTATGAGCTCTGTCTACCCTCTGGTAAAGTCCTGTCTACGTATATTCTAAAGTTCCAACCATCATCGATTCATCGATTTAAAAATCGATGGTTCCAACAGATATTAATATCTTATGGCAGCCGCCATGACACTTGATACTATGACGTCGTTACGTCTTGGTAAACATAAGCGAAGAAGAAAGGGCACAGCCAGCGCTTAAAATATAATTATGTAAAGATCAAAGAATGGAAAAATACTGAGCCCATTATATACCTACCCACTATATCGATTACGCCTTACTTGGAAACTGGGTAGAAAAAGTTAAAAATAGATATTTCGCCAGCTAAGCGTACAAGTTACGCTAAGTTAACGCTTTTTGCACGCTTAGGCTGTTTGTACGGATGTTTCATTGTTATTTTTAAAACGCTTTTTGGGAACAGTTAAAAAATGTGTTGCATTTAAAGCGCTTTTTTGTAATTTCATAAGCAGAAGCGTTTAGCCTTTGTGCCATCTAATAACAAGTGACGATTAATCCACGGCGCTGGGAATTGAACCCGCGACATTAGGTTTGTCTGAGGCTCTGGATATTGGGCCGAGCGAGGCGTTTATACAACGTGTAACAGAAAGGTGTGCTCAAAATGAAAAGATCCACAGCGTATCCGATCTAGATCTTGTATGCAGAGTTACTGAGTCATGATTAATAACTTAAAATGTGTTATGTAACTTTTAATTTAATATTTCTATTGTGATGTCACATCAAAATAAACAAGTCTCAGCCCTAGTGGTTTAGTAACCTCTGTGTACTTACATTTATGATCACTGCTGATTGCTAATGCGCGCCAAATGCGCATGACTTCACTTATATAAATATTTCATTAACCATTGCATGACAAGTAAAGTTAAAAATTATGTCTTAATATCAACACATACCAGTTCTAGATGGGATACACCTTTTTGTTACACGTTGTTTACTAGATTTTCATAAAGCTACTATTAAAAGTGTTTTGACATAACGTGATTACTTATATATAAACTGATATAAACAAAGAATTAACTAATTAGTATAGGTAGGTATCATATAGTGAACAAATGTAGGTATGTAACTAACGTGGCAATGTGTCTTAATCTGACAGGGTCCAGAAGAAGAGGGAAGCCGAAATCGATATGGACAGACGTTATTTGCGGAAACATCATCTGTAGATGTAGCCAGAGCCCACTAGGCACTTTGGTCAAGTTTATCCTCTTCTTACTGATGGAGTTGTTTTCTGGGGAAACTCTGTTAATATAAAATCTACCTTTATACTACGAAAGAAATGCTTGAGAACTCAGTATTTACAGTATGTGCCTACTCTGATGAGACTCTGAGAAATGTTTTTAGAGAAAAGGGTTATTTGACACAGACGGGGTGTGTTAGAGATGGCTGTTTTTATAAAAAGCAATATTTAGTATTTTAAACGTAAAAGCACAAACAGGTAATTGTAATTTGCGGAAGAGATATGCATATGACTTGTCTTTACCAAATATTAATAATGCCCTGTATGGCAAGATAGCCTATGTAACTGGTATCCAAGTATTCAATCATATGCCCACAGATCAAAAAGCCTCAGTAAATTTAAGCCGTTTTAAAATTAAATTAAAAAGATGTCTTAAAGATGGCGTTCTACAGTTTGACTGAATATTTCGGTACAAAAAGAGCATAGTGGCTGTTTCTATGTAACATATAGGTACCTACTAAAAATTGCATGCCCGACTAGGGTAAATTGTTTGTTCCCATTATTATATCCATAACACCTGCTATGTACCTATTTACAAAATATAATGGCAATCAAAATTTATCTTATCTTATCTTATTGTCGAAGACCTTAAAACTTTAATGTCTCTGATACTGATGCGTCCAACAGAGCAAGTTGGAAGATACTGACCAGAGGGGCAGACCCCACCATCACAAGGCATTAATAAAAGAGATAAGATAAGATAAGTTAAGATAAAGATAAATGCTGAGGAAAGACCGATAGGTCGTACTTCGTTCCGTCAGTCAGCCCCGTGACCACGGCCTGTGCACTCGGTCGAAACTCGTCGAAAAGGCTACAAGGTACGGTACAAATAAGGAATGCTTATTATAAGTACCTACCTATATAAATTAGATAAGCGTAAAGTGCTTGTAAACTGATACGCCCATATGATACAAGTACATGTTATAAAAAAAGCTCTCGTTCGAACGCTGCCTTCAAGGCTTTAATGAAGGCATTTATATAAATAAGCTTCCGCCTCGTGGCCCCACTCGAGTATCGGTCACATCCTACAGATTGAGAGTGCGAGGCGGTTCTATCTGAGACGGTTCAAGTTGCTTCATCACGTCTTATGAGCGATTGGAGTGTTGCCCTCATTATTTTTTCATTCAGCGTCGGTAGCCGAACGGATAAGATGCTCGGAGAATTGGCGATAGTGCATTAATAGCTCCGTGACTGCTGACGCGAACCCATGCTTAACACAAACGTATTAGCTTTCTATTGCTGGGATAACATGACTGTAATAATTATTAATGTGTAAATAACGCATTATATGAAGGAGCAGCAAACAGTCACATTACATCTTATAACATAAAGATAAAGCTAAATCTTGGGATATATTTACACAACAAAAAGAAACAATACATAACTTTACTTGAAAAAAAAAAATGAAACAGAAAAATAATTAGAAAATTATATTATTATTATTACGTATTATATTATATTTTAAAATTTTCTTCTACAGATATGCGATTTCCAAAAGTAGAAGTTATGCTAATTATGTTAATGACGACAGGTCACAGAGTTTTCAACGAGATAAAAAACTATGAAGCCCCGCCATGATTCATTGAATAGAATAGAATAGATTTATTTATTTTAGGCAACAAACAGTGTATCTACAAGATGGTAAAATACAAAGAAGCCCATAGAATAGATACCTCACCGACTAACATACAATCAAATAAAAAAAAAAACATACCTACCCGGGAGTCGATAAAGAGACCGATGGTTTAATTACTAGACCGTCACTAGACTACCGAACACAAAAGTAGGTACCTAGTATTGTTGTGTTTCGACAGTCAGACAATCTCTGATAATGATAAGATAGCCAGTTCTTTAGTAGTTAAGGATTAAGGGTTATGTAAACTCTTAAGTAGGTATATAAACCTATTTTTGATATTTGAATCGGACTACAAACATTGGTCAAACTATGTCTCTTAAATTTTTTTCTGCTACCAATAAATTATTTGGCATTGAAGACGGATTCCAACTAAAAGTGAAACAACTCTAGATAGCTTGTTGGTAATAATAAGGCACGCTGCGAATTTACCACTAGTGCAACTCTAAAAAGGCCAGCTAGGATGATTCATATTGTTATAGTATAATGTCAATAAATAATTGGAATATTTGAAACGATTCAAAGTATTGAATGACCAAATTGGCGCAGTGGGAAAGTAATGGCTCAAAGCCTCCATAGCAATTTACGTTCACGAGAATAACTGCTTGAAATCTAACATATTCTCAAAGAACTATTTTGTGTTGGTGGTGGTTTACAAACAGGTCAACAAACATTTTCGTTAATGTAATGGCATATAAAATACACAGTTTTCTACAGCAGAATTTTAATTCGCCATTTTCATAAGGAGGCGCTGCTTTAATGCTAATACTTACTAAATATTAACCGGTAAAATTCACAAAACCGGTAATTTACTCGATGTTAGGAGATTATACATGAAACCCTCCGTAGGTAAATGTTAAAATAACACAAATAAATAAATTTTATTTGGGTTTTTATATCGTTTTCGTTAACTTAAAATCGAATGAATTGGAATAGAAAATAAAACCGGTACCAGGCACTATAGTTGCATAACTGAATTCAGTGCTTCAGGTGCTAGTGATGTGTTAAAACTTCAGTAACACTAAAGCAGTTTTATAACGTCGGTAGTGCCGAGCGAAGTTTACATTCGCGTTGCTAATATAAACTTTATGTCGCTGTAATACAAACGAGGAGTTCGCAAACTCGAGTTAACATTCCCAGCAGCGTCTTTTGGAACGGCAATGGCTCCAAATTGTTATTTTTTATTTCGCAACGGGGAGTTGTTTGCTCGCTCATCGTACCTGACTAGGTATTTATTTATTTATAATATTTTTATATTTACACTATTCACAATCATTTTTCTGTAATGATTTAAGTGATTATGTGTGAGAATAATACAATTAACATGACGTATGAATCGATACATCAAATAGTGAGCTATGACCATGTCCAATCTCCCATAGTCTATAACTCTGCTTCAATCTCCCTTTGATATAATTGTTGTTTATGTGGGAATCTATATAGCCGAGCAATGAAACATTTATGAGACGATGACGATAAAGTATGATACGATGTAAAAAGTACCTAGTATGGGTTTCTTAGACATTGCGTTAAAGTCTGAGTTTAAGTGGAGCCAGAAAGTCTCAAAGATATCATAATATAAGATTTGTTTGATGTCCATAAAAAAATAACTGTACCTACTTAGGTATTTTATTAGACAAATTATTTTTATTTGGTAAGCATTTAAGATAATGTACATCCATTATTGTACTAAAAGAGGGAGTAATAAGTCAATTTCTAATTTTGCGCTACCGCAGTAATCCCCTGTTGGTATTTCTGCTTTCAACTTTGCCCACATGCGCTTAAGTAGATAAAAGCCTTTTGGGTAATTTTCCTGCTTGGAGTTTTTTGTTTCAACTCTTAGAAAACTTTATTCAAGTTAGATGATTACCATTACAAGTTTGATGGTTAGATGATGAACCATTAGATGGTCAGATAGTCATCGAACTTCATCATCATCATCATCAGCTCATTTTATGTCCCCACTGCTGGAGCACGAGCCTTGCCTATGGATGGATAAAGAGAACGGGCCTAAGCCACCACAAGGGCCCAGTGCGGGTTGGTGGTTGTTAACGACTGCTAATGCAGCCGGGACCAACGGCTTTACGTGCCTTCCGAAGCACGGAGGAGTTCGGGTTTGATAAATTTTTGGTCACTTATCCGATGACCTGCCTTAGCGAAAGTTGCTTAACCTTAGCACTCGCAGACCGGGCGCGTTAGCCACTGCGCCATCGACCTCATCAGTCTTTAAATGACGCACTGCTGAGCTAAAGTTTCCCAAATGTATGTAATGTAGTCCACTGCTGGCCTTTGTCCAGCAGTGGACGTCTTTTGGCTGAGATGATGATGATGATGATGTAAAAGTAAATCACATGTATGTAAATCACCGGAACAAGAAGTTTAATTATTTTAAATGGTTTGGTTCATAAGATTCCTAAAAAGTGTAAATATTCAAAATCTTATGCTACATGATCAGCATAATCCATCGATCTTCGTGTCTTTTTATCCTTTCTGTGTAAATAGTAATACATCTGGTATCTTTGTGATACCGCAATAAATAAAACTCTCAGATTTGTTAACAATATTTAAAATAAGGCAACATTTAGTTGAAAAAATCTAAATAAAATAATCAATTTATTTTTTTAGTTTAATCAATTCGTATTTACCGCGCGGGGTTTTTTTTGTATAATCTCCGAATATCGAGTAAACTACCGGTTTTTGTGCATTTTACCGGTAAATATTATCGATTCGTAAAACCCCAAAACAGAACCGAACATACATACATACATACATACATACATAGGTAAAAAGAGGGCTTCGTTCCATTTCATTAGTGACATTAGAGCGGCCCATCTGGCGGTATTTTATCATGAACATTTAATCCTACACCAAACTTTAGGGCAACACCGTTATGACGCAGCAAATAATTTTTGCTCGCAAATTTTGGTAGGCGTTTAATATTAATGAAGATTTTGATATTCCCCAGCGAAATTAATGTTTTTAAATTAAATATATATAAACACAGCAAACATTCTATCATTAAAATTAAGTCATCGCCACAAATAAAGTGTATTGGTCTAATCACGAATCAAGACACAAATCCTGGGTTTTGTATCAAAAAATTTATTCAACACATCTACTCCGAAATGAGAAATAGACTCACGATCTTCGAATATAATACCGTCATTTTGCCACACGGCTATAAAGGCGTTTGAGTCTAATTTACCTACATGCCGGCAGGACAGAATGCGAAATAACTGCCATAAGAGTTTCGTGTAGAAATTAAATAAAGGCGCAAGTGCTTCAAAAATATACTAAAGCGTAGTTATACGAGTACAACGAAATCTTGCTACAATTTGTTACCTATCCCAAACTTAAACAAAACCTTAAAGGGCACCAGAATGCGCAAAGTTTTTCAATTTTAGAAGTTCAAGCGTTCCCGTAACAAATGAGTGGATGTATATTAATTAGCATACCAAATAGATAAACTATTCGGTGCCGGGATGTGTATATGTATAATCAAAGAGCTTAAATTTAAATAAAATATATTTTACGGATCTACTCGCGTTATTTTACACATTGATTTATGTTACTTTATACTTACGTTTCGAACCCTTTACAGTATCCGTAGTCACAGGGAGACTGAGGTGTTGGTCATCTCAAATTAATAAGTAACTTGCATACCCTCATATCAACTTAACTGGGTGCGTTCCATTTTACGCAGAAAGAACTTATCGTACCTTTTGGTCTGGCAGTATGGTCTATGGTGTTGGAACTGGGATTTGTGATCCCAGGCCGGTGGTAAATTCCAACCATCTTCTCTGTTGAAATAAGGATGTTTTAAATTTAAATAGCCTTGCGTATCATCCTAGGAATCAATGTTTTCTATCGAGTGTTAGAGGTTTGCCGACTCTGGGATAGTGAACTACCGTGTTCTGTTTACATACCTACATACATGGAATAGCTCAAGCAGTTGCAACTGCTCCGGGCGATCTGCAGCAAATTACATCGTGTGGTCAAGCAGTTGCCAGGCACACACTGACTTCTCGAGCTTTCGAAAATGCTGAAGCAGTTTTCAATGGCAGCTTCAAGCTGTTGACTATGACTGTACGTGCGGTTCGTGTGCGGCTGCCCTTATCGAAGTGTAAAAAAAACAGAAACAACAGACCTACAGACAGACAGACAGTAGATGTGTCTGTCTGTCTGTCTGTCTGTTGTTGTTTAGCAAATCTGTTCTGTGGTTATCCACAGAACAGATTTGCTAAAGCCAATTCAAACGTACGCTTCTATTTTGAGAAATTGAATTTGTAAAAGCAATTTTCATTCGCGACATTGACTTACCTACATTCAACTTGTGCACATGAATTCGTAAAACCCTTTTATAAATATTGCTAAGTGAGTACTTTCTCATTGTTTCTGCGAGATTTGCTATTCAATAAAGTATCGCGTAAACGGATTGAGTAACAATCTTCAGACAGACTCTGATATCGAGCTCTAGGGATGTTATGGATACAAAATTACGGATCCGAATATGGATATCTACAGATATATGAATCATAATATTAATTAGGCTAATATTAACTAATAAGTATATTATTAAGGTAAAAGGTACATAATTTAACACAAAATTTGTTTCAAAATTTAAAAAAATAACAATATTCGTTACTGACTAAGAGTGTGAAGTGTCCTTCTATGACAGGGAGGCCATTTTCCAATATGAGACTTCGTAAAAGAAAGGAATGCTCTTGCTGAATTTCTTGTCGGTTATCATCAGTACAAGGTCGTTTGCCTTGTGTAAACTTACGAACCGTAGGCATAGTTTTTCATAAGAGCTAATTTTTGTAGACTAAACTGAATGATATTGGAATCCTAGTTTTTCTTCATATAAATAAATATTGCATGAAATTAAAGATTCCGCGTGAAGTACGCTTCCACAATTGGCCTAAGCATCACTTAACATCAGGTGAGATGAAAGCACTGTGCTTACTCGTAAGATATTATATAAGTATATAAGAAAAAAATTAAAACAATGTTAATATTTACAGTACCTCACTCATGAGCTTCAAATCCCACTTGCTTAAAATTTTTAGTTTAACGTAAATTATATAGCATTTTATATTTATTTATATTGTATTTAATTATGTATCATATGATTATTTTTTTTTATTATTATCTAATTCTCATAATTTAAGTTAGCATAGTTTTATTTGTTGATGAACATGCTGTGTGAACATCTTTGTGGAATTATGACTTACCAATGTTTCAATTTTACTACATAATCGTTTATCATATTTTTTGTTGTAATTCTGTTAGGTGTACCTAATAAAATAAAATTCAAAAATAAAATTTAATTTGTAGGAGTATATGAGCTCGCTCCTATCTGAAATGATTCGAAAATTTATTAACGGATTCGGTTACTGTTTCGGATGGATTTTTTGTTCGGATATCCGATAGCTTCCGTTACGGTTACGATGCTCCATAACAACCCTGCTTTCAACAATATCTCGGCCGGCAGGAGTAATGATATCTTCATAATAACATATTTTTCATGTAACAAACTTTAGAGGCCCAAGGGAAATGTTTTTCCTTGGTTAAGTTTATCTTTGTTATTTTAGGCAGCTGTAGGTAAGCTACAGTTATTAAAGTTTGTTCTCATTTTTACAAAGCCTATAAACGAGCCACTGGGTTCTCTGGGGCGCAAGTCTTCCCACATAGACAATAAATAATCGTAACCTACATTTATTGTCTATAATAATTACATGATCTTAAAAAAGTAGTTTTTCAGACAGTCAAATCCGTACCGGGGCTTCTTGGCGGGAAAGTGAAGAGTCATGTCTGTGTATTTGTTTTATTTTCTAAAATTTGTATTATGCCGAATATTAATGTGAAATAATGGTGGATTATTAACCGTTAAGTGTTCGTGAGTGTGCATGAGCGTTGGCAAATGAAACAAACAGTGCAACGTCGATTTTCAAATTTCCTCAAGAAGTCCGCGTGAGGACTTAGTAAAGCCCCCACATCTTTACTGAGACTAGTGTTCGCCCAGTGGTAGAAATTCGACCGTAATTTTATTAAGGCTGCACGAATTGTATTCTAAGCAATGAAAAAATAAAAAAGATAGAATGTGAGTTTAGATTGGCTGTGTAATCTGTCAAAGATTTCGGCCGCTCCTCTTCCATTTTGAAATTTTTGAAAATTATATATATATATACGTGGTAGTGTGCGTAATGTTTGTTTTAACTTTTAACTTCATCATCATCATCAGCTCATTTTATGTCCCCACTGCTGGGGCAAGAGCCTTCCCTATGGATGGATAGGGAGAACAGTGCGGATTGGTGGTTTTTAACGACTGCTAATGCAGCCGGGACCAACGGCTTTACGTGCCTTCCGAAGAACGGAGGAGTTCGGGTTTGATAAATTTTTGGTCACCCATCCGATGACCGGCCTTTGCGAAAGTTGCTTAACCTCAGCACTCTCAGACCGGGCGCGTTAACCACTGCGCCATCGAGCTCCTCGATTCATTTATTATTAGTTATTTATTTATTTAAAAAAGAAACTTAACATTTATCATTAATTTGATGCAGTGTGACAAATACCAATATTGGTTAGGCCGCACATTATTACCTTACGATTATTTCGGACTTATATTTAAAATTAAGGATTACATAAAGAAAACCGAATATTTTTTTATATATAAGAATGACATAATTTTTAATAGCAAAATAACAGACATCAGATAGAAAAAAAGGCATTACATATAAATTACAATCACAGGAGCTCGACGGCGAAGTGGCTAACGCGCCCGGTCTGCGAGTGCTGAGTTTAAGTAACTTTCGCATTGGCCGGTCATTGGATGGGTGACCAAAAACTTATCATCTAGAGCTCCTCCGTGCTTCGGAAGGCACGTAAAGTCTTGGGTCCCGGCTGCATTAGCAGTCGTTAACAACCACCAATCCGCACTGGGCCCGCGTGGTGGTTTATGGCCCGTTCTCCCTATCCATCCATAGAGAAGGCTCGTGTCCCAGCAGTGAGGACATAAAATGAGCTGATGATGATAATGATGATGACAAATTACAATGGAAACGAGAGCATGTCCGTGCCCCAACTATTTAATATCTATATCTAATAACACCATTACTAATCAGACAGGGTTTTGTTACAATAAAATTGTGCAAACAAAGCGTTATCACATTAGAAATAAAGTCTATGTTATTTTTTGCTCTTGTATCCTCAAGGTCGCACCTGTTGATTTAAGTGATCACTTCGACTCCGTTAATGGCCGAAGTTAGGTTGTTTGTTTTGGATCAAGCCGATCCTTCAATTTGTCTTCGCTACCTGGAGGGGTAATTTGAGGTGTTCCTCCCACCCCCGACCTCCTAAGCTGCCTCAATTCCATTTGCTTAATACAGCAATTTCACTGGAAGTTTGTGACCGCGGAGTTTCCATATTTCAGACGTCGCGTTGCGTTGAACTTATGACGTGTCCTTGGATTTTACTACGTCTAATTAATATGAAGGAATACTTGACAACTTTGTGTACTATTTAATAATAATAATAATGAGGTTCCTCACTCTGCAGCCCTAACCACCGGTAGCTTGGGCCCTGCCCCGCTGCTGGCGGTACTCTAGGATTAGATTTTTATAATGTTTTATTGTAAAAATCTAGTTTTAAGAAAGAAAATAAATAAAGAGTATAATAATAATAAAAACATTTATTTATTCAAGTAACAAGACTCAATTGTGTTAGTTATTATTTTACTTATCCTATGTTAGTAAAGGTTAAAATACAAAAATATATGAAATTAAATTAAGTTAATTCTAAGTTGTGCCGTACACAAATCACCCCCACACCACCCCGGCAGATGTGGTGCAGCAATGACCTATGTACCGGCAGTCTAGCCTGCTAGCAATCGTCATCAAGATGCTGTTGGTGCTGCCCCGCACTCTGCGCACCAGGGAGGCGCATCGCTTTCGCATAGTCGCGTAAAAGCAATCTACTCGCGCTTCTGCAAACATCCCTGATGCGCTACAGAAGCATGGCAACCCCAACAGCACCCTAAAAGCGTTGTTATACTGAACTGTCAGGGTGTTGTAGGATTCTCGAGTGCATTTGGCCCACAGACTGCACGTGTAAAAAGTAGTGCAATAAAACAAGCTCTAAAAAGAGTAATTTTAACATTGTTAGTTCAAAGGAGGTCGGGAGTTAATACATGACTCATGTATTTAAATATTTATAAAATACAGTGAAAAAATTAAATGCCTACCTGACCCAGTCAGGAATCGAAGCTGGTTCTTCCGCAATCCTAAGTATTTAAACTTGTTCACCCTTTGCAAGGTACGCTCATTCAGGTATACTGCCGGAATTGGATCTAAGTGCTACAGTGCTGTGGAACCAGCTCTCAGCGGCGGTATTTCCGGACCATTATCACTTAGGAATCTTCAAGAAACGAGCCTATTCCTTCCTTAAAGGCCGGCAAAGCATCTGCGATTCCTTTGGTTTTGCGGGTGTCCATAGGCGGCGGTGATTACTTCCCATCAGGTGACCCGCCTGCTCGTTTGCCTCCTACTAATATAAAAAAAAGTGTTTAATTCCCGCCTCAAACACCATGATTTGACTCTTTTGCACATTATATGCTAATCCATGAGTCTATATGGACAGATTTCTTTTTAAACCACAAACAGATGCACTCAGCAACACCATGTCATCCGCGTAGCTGATATTGTTAACGCTAACACCGTCTATATAGCAACCCAACCTGGTACTGCTGAGCTCTTCTATCAGTTCATTCACGTATAGATTGAAGAGCGTCGGCGAGCTCAACCCGCTATGCCTTACCCTGCATTCCAATCTATAAGGTTGAAACAAAGATCCATTCCATCGTACATTGTTGACTTTTTAAAAAAAAATTATGGCTTCTTCCTCCAACATGACCGGAGATCTTATTTTTACAGTTCTCTGTCATTCTAGTTCTGTATTTTATTCTTCTCGTACTTTTAATCCGCATACTACACATTCATTCATCATCTATTATTCCTAGCAAAGGTGGTCTGCTTTAAAAACTAAGATTCTAACAATTTTTTGACTAACTAACTAATTATTGACTTTGATTCCATACCATACCATAAGAGTGTTTTAAATTACTTTTAATTATGTTTATTACTTATTGATAGGCACTTCGCCTTCGTCTCACATGATGGGGCTGGTTAGAACCACGATAGCTCAATTGTTTTCATTGTCATTATAAGTATTTTATTAATTATTAGCATTCAGCTTTTGGCTTTCAAAGTAAAAAGTAAATAGTGTTGAATAATTTCGGCGGATTGGTTAGAACCACGATAGCTTAATTGGGAGAGCACCTGACCCGGTATGTCAGGAGGGTGCAGGTTCAAATCCTGCTCGTGGAAAGCGATGTTGTGGCCGAAGGTGGAAGCGCACTTCACCCGGGATCTTCAACTACCGAGGAACCGGCTATCTTATCTTTTAAGATAAGATAGTTAAGACAGCCGGTTCCTTAACTACTGGCTATCTTATCTTTTAAAATAAGATAGGCGTAGTTAAGGATTCCGTATTAGCAATAATTATACTAACATTATATTATTGGCTAATCGGTCCTATCACCAACCGGTGGTCCTAACCACTAGACCGTGGTCTGGTATGGCCGGTAATATAAAGGTTAATTTTTAGCGAAATAAATATTAATTATCATGCCTTGTCTAAATAGTAATAGAACTGTGCGATTGTGTATTTGATTTCGCAATAAGAAACAGTGTTTAGCAATTTTGATTGTTTATTTATTGTTTTAGTATTCGGGGGCTGTTGTTAATTTGAATACAGCCCATTTGAAATTCAGATGTCACTGAATTAATATTATTGAGAATACTAACCTGTTTCTACATAATCAATTGTTAAAGAATTAAATTTTAATTAAATGGAATATTGTAAATGTTTATTTTACAGTTTAAAAGTAACGCCTCCGTGGCTGTGTGGCAAAGCGGTCTGCATGATATCATGAGGTCTTGGGTTCCATTCTCAGATTTGTCAAAGAGTGTTTCGGTTTTTCGATACATAGTCCAGGTTTAACCGTAGTGATTAAGCTCATTATTTGTAGCAATGACTTGATTTCAATTAGGGACGCTTTTGCACATCAGTCGTGGGACCGTACATAGGCTTATTATTGAAATTTTTCAACATACTTTCATCATCATCATGGGAAGAACCCATTCTTCCCATATCAGGCGAGTGCATTCCCATTCGTCTACAGAATTGAAAAGTTAACTGAAGAGTCAATAAAGAAACTCTCAAAACGACTTTATTCAATAGAATTTATGGGAATGGTAACTATGACGTCACTATTTTGTTCCGTCACTTGAGTGTTTATTATAATAACTAGCTGTGCTCGCGACTTCGTCCGCGTGGAATAGTGACTTTCGGCAGCATTTTTAATTTTTTAGGCTCTTGTTCCCGTATTCGCAACATTTTTCACTGATGCTTCGCTCCTATTGGTCGCAGCGTGATGTTATATAGCCTAAAGCCTTCCTCGATAAATGAACTATCCAACACAAAAATATTTTTTTAATTCGAACTAGTAGTTCCTGAGATTAACGCGTTCAAACAAACAAACTCTTCAGCTTTATAATATTAAAATAGAATATAGATAACTGTTTAGGTTACATAAATATAGTAGTCAAAGGTTTAAAGAACTGTTGGGTATGTGATTTCATATATACGTTTAGTTTAACGTTCTGGAAGCAATAATTGTGATGATACAAGGTAATGTAATATAATTTCGATTATTTATATGTATCCTTTAGTATACAATACAAACAATAAAGCTAGAGATAATCTTCGCAAATAAAGATACGTTTTGGGATTATTTCGCGGCTCGGGACCTGAAATCCAATTGAGATGGTAACGAAATTTCCCGGGGCTGCTAGGACCCTATGATTTGTGCGTAACAATATATTATTAAAGTGAATATTCATTCAGTCATCTGTGTCCAGCAATTATCGATAAGCCTTTGAAGTATCATATTTATCTTCAAAGGATTTCGAATTGCTACGAGTAGGGCTTTCTTTTTACAAGCTTTTATTTAACTTGCAATGTTCGTATGTGTTTGTTCGGGTGGAATCTTGCAATTCAATTTTGAAGCAGATATCTTCAACCGATTGAGCTGAAATTTTGTATACATGTTCAGTTCGGAGGACAATGCATGGTTAATTGTGTGACGTCATTTTAAATCCAAGATGGCGGCACACCCAAAATGGCGGACTAATTATTTTTAATGCATTCCTACAACATTCCTCAAATGATACCCATATTGTAGGATCTACACATATCAATAATAATATACAAGTAAATTAAATAACTTGATGTGGTTGATTTTAACTAAAAAAAATTTATACAATATAAAAATTGTGTAATGACGTTATAGGTTGATAGTATAAGTATTTTTTTTATTTTTAGCGCATTTCAATAAAAGCTTGTTATTTAAAAAGGTTTTTTACTTTTAAAACTCGCGAGAATATTTTTTATCGGTATATCGATATAACTTTTTAACTGTTATTTATTTAAAAACAACAAAGCAACGTTATTTTAAAAAATCCACAATATGAATTGTTTCAATAACCTTATTACTTTTGTTTTCCGACAAAATTTCAGAGTCAGGACATTAGACACTATTTTTTCAGGATACTACTTACACTGACAGGACACTTTCTTGTGAAACAATTTTTTCAGGTACTTATCAGTATATGTATAGCAAGATATTTCGCCAAGTTAATTCAAACGTACTTGTAGTGTAGATATTATTTTTCATCTCATCATCAAAAAATATAAACACATTTTTTTTAATTTTCTAGATAGAAGGAGGCCCTTTCTCTATAGTTATAAATTTTCATTTTGCCAAACATCACACTCCTCCTTACGGGCAATGTGCTTAACAAGGGTACAAATGTTATTTTTTTCACGTATTAATAAATTATATTATACTAGCTGACCGGCGGACTTCGTACCGCTTTGACAGTTTCCATGACAACAAAACAAACATATCATTCGTCCGCATAAGAACACCCGTATCCCATGATGGACCCCTATAGCAGCGCCACCTAACGGGTCCAATTGTAAATCTAAACCATTCTCGAATCCACTTGAACACACACAAAAATTTCATCTAAATCGGTCCAGCCGTTTAGAAGGAGTCAATAACATACACACGCACAGAAGATTCATATATATATATGAAGATTATTGAATTCCCCGTGAAATAGTTCTATTATATTATTTTATTTATTTATTTCTATAGGTACACAAACAGATTACAATCAATGCCTGAGTACAGTAACATTTTAGGTTAATCTTAAGCTAGACTTTAGTTTGTAAACATCTTTGGTATATAAATTCAATTCAACGACTGGGACCTAAGACAATGGTTTATCAAACCTTGACTTCACTCTTGAGACAGCATATATGTATATTAATATTAAGGCCCACAAACGATTAAGACTACACTGAAAACGTTTTACAAAAGCAAAAAGTGTCGTGTAAGCAGATGTTTAAACAACTTGAATGCTTCAAAAATGAATTTCACATAGAAATTGTGTATCCGAGAAACTCACGAATGCGACATCAAACAAGTTATGAGTCCCTTTGAGCGTTTTCCCTTTCAGCGTGTATTAGATGCGAGCCGGCAAGAAACAGAGAGCATGTTTTCCTCAATCTTCATTTTAAAGCTGTAAGATTATTGTAATTGGATCATATCGAATGTGAGGTAGAAAGTAGACACCTTCATTAATTTTGATAGATGAGAATTCAACATTGAAATGTCACAGGGCGTTGAATCAAATTATGTAGGTCATACAAAGTTTTTGTTTTGTTTATATAATTTTTAACGCAAATTTTGTTGCGAACAAATTACAAAAACACAATTCTTGAAAAAATTTCCACGAGCAGGATTTGAGCACCCTTCTGACATACCGGGTCAGGTGCTCTCCCAATTGAGCTATCGTGGTTCTAACCAGCCCGCCGAAAATCCTGCTCGTAGAAATTTTTTCTACATTTGTGTTTTTCGTATGTAGTCATATTCCGCGTATTACTCAAATTGAAATGAAAATGAAAATAAAATGAAAATGGTTATTTACCAAAAAATAATAGTAAGCCGTGTTACAGGAGTGTACAATGACTCCCACATTAGGCTAGGCCTGGCTCATCGGGGTCAATTCTCTAGGGTTAGCAGGGTAAAATGTGATTATTTACCACAAACAATAACTACACAGTATGATTCTGACAATAACAAATAATAAATAAATTAATTAAATATCAAAAATCATTGTCTTTATTAATTTCAATTTTAGGAGTCTTCTGAACCGTATGTACAGACAAGTGCCTGCACATCAACCAATCCAAAGCTGACAAATTTCTTCAATACATTTTCAACCATATTATTAAGGTATAAAGTTCAAAATTTATTGAGAAAATTTGAAAGTTTGTGGTTGGTTCATGTGCAGGCGTGTCTACATTATAAAAAAACTCCACCGCCAGCGAAATGTTTGAGCTATTATTAAACGCTACTGATATAAATTATCCTTCCAAGAACCATATTCCGACTTTATTGTGTCACTGTTATTTCCTTTAACATTTTTCGCTGATTCAAACAAAAAAATAAAGCCGTTTGCCACCCTTTCAAGTGCAATCCGACGTAACAAAATAATTTTCCACAAAGAAATCTCACTGAAGCATTTTCTTTTATAGGTACTGAAGCGGTGAGAAGACATAATGGGGGATTGTATCAAGCAAAATCTACATACAACGAACTCTTTCACTCTAACAAAAGAGATAAACCTGACTTAAACGAACAACCAAAACAAGATGTGAACAATGAAAGTAGAAGTCGTGTTGAATATCGACACTTTCGACAATTACACTTTGGACTTCAGAGAGCTGTCGACATCAATGTATCTCACGGACACTTACGTGAACAAGACCTTGGAGGTGAACGAGAGCAGCAACGACTTGGTGTTCAGCAACCAGTTCCAGGATGAGCCCATCATTGTATTCCTGATAGTTCTGAAATGTCTGATAATGCTGTTCATAATCCTGGCAGCGATATTCGGCAACTTGCTTGTCATAGTCTCAGTTATGAGACACAGAAAGTTGAGAGTTATCACGAATTACTTTGTGGTGTCCTTAGCGTTCGCCGACATGCTCGTTGCAATTTGGGCTATGTGTTTCAACTTCAGCGTCGAGATCACCAACGGAAAATGGCTCTTCGGATACTTCATGTGTGACGTCTGGAACTCACTCGACGTCTACTTCTCTACAGCATCTATCTTACATTTATGCTGTATCAGCGTGGACAGATACTACGCCATCGTTCAACCTTTAGATTACCCATTGATAATGACGACAGGAAGACTTGGCATAATGCTCACAGTCGTTTGGTGCAGCCCAGCACTGGTGTCTTTCCTCCCAATTTTTATGGGATGGTATACCACCGACGACCATTTGGACTTCAGGAGGAGATTCCCGAAAGTGTGCACCTTCACAGTGAACAAAGTGTACGCAGTGATATCGAGTAGTGTGAGTTTCTGGATTCCTGGCGTGATAATGTTGTACATGTACTATAGAATATATGTGGAGGCTGACAGGCAGGAGAGGATGTTATACAGGTGAGTTATTTACTCGTGCCGGTAAAACCTTTTTTCTATTTTAAGCGATGCTACATCGTGTGAGCGAGCATGATGCAGCCACACGTAATTCTTTTCGCGTAGCCTACTTTCTTTCTCGGAAAAGTTCCTAAACGGTTACCCAGGAGCCGATAGTTAATAATTAGGTGGCGCAATTATTTCCTTTGCAGTTTCGTGTAACGCTACGTGACGTTTATTGTTTTCAGTTTGTATGAAAACATCGTTCACATAGTAATTCACAATATATTAGTTTTGTAACTCCGTTAGGGCGTCTAGCGCGACTTAAACTCTTCTAGTTTGTCACCGAGGCAATGCTTCAATGCCGTAGAAATTCTCGTTTTCAGAAACATGATCAAAGCGCAAATAAAACCGTCACTCATTACCTAAAAGCGAGGAGACAATTCTCTACAAAAACAGTTGATTAAACCAAGCAGCCTTTGCATATTACATTGTAATCCAAACCGTTGATCCCCGTCAAAGGCCTCAGCTTTAATGCTATTCGTCATTATCATGCAAACGTTTCTTAAGGAAAACTTGAATTGGAAACGGAAATCATAATGATAGAGCCAAGGCCCCTCGGGCCGAGTGGCGCGGTAATTGACGCCACTCGTGCTGCTCGCCACTTGGCACAACCGTTTACAGCCACTTCAACTTTACTCATTTACGTGGAAATCGAAATAAATTTACAGCATTATATCATGGAGGTTGGCAAATTCTTATTTTAATTATTTAAAAGGATCAGCGGTCCCACAAAATGTTTTTCTTTACTTAAATATGTTAGTTGCTGAATTTCTTTTGTTTTTATATTATGGGAAATGAGTGCCGCATATCCGCAGATATAGCAAGATGACACATAATGGGTGAGATCCATTATGTGTCATCTCGTCTCATCTTATTAAAATCATAGTATTGAACAACATTAGAGGTGGCTAAGTTTCTCAAATAGAAGCACCTAATACCACCCCAAAGGGAGGATGGCCTGGATAGTTTAGGCATATGGTAGTGGCTGATCTTCTTCAATTTGATAGTCTTGATCAATTTCTTCTTTATATAGCACTAGTTAAACATAGATTCTTTAAATAGTACCCTTTAGTTTACGAAGGATGTTTATTAATATGACTATGTATAATAAGACCGTGGTCTATCGACATAAATAAACAAATTGCCAATAATTTATTATTAACTAGCTGTCCCGGCAGACCTTGTTCTGCCCTATTTCTCTAAAACAAAGTTACATTGATTTTTTTATGTTAATAGCTGCCGCGACAGATTTCGTTCTGTCAAAAGTTATTGGCCTGTCGCAGTCTAATACGAGAAATAAAATAACATTGAAAGACTTTAGTAATATCTAATGTGATGATATTTTTATTATAATGCCTTATGATACACGATATTTTCTGTTTGATTACTTGGCGCGTAAATAAATAAATCTGACCTCTATTCAACTTGAAGGCATACCAAAGATAATCCTAACGCGCCTTTGTTTTGTTTTGATTGTCGTCAAATGTTTGTTGTTTTTACTATTTTCCTCGTATTTTTTACGTTTTTCCTCTCCATAAGAACCTTCCTCAGACTTCATCAAACACAACAAAAAAGAAATCAGCCAAATCAAAGTTCGTTCTCGAGTTTTGCGATTAGCAACATATTTAGCGATTAATTTTTATTTATATAGATTATATATATATTTTTTAAATTATATTTCTCTTAGTATACATATGTTTCTTGTTAATATTTTTATGTACATTAATTTTCTTATTAGTATTTTAATGTATGTTATTTTATTACACCACGCGTCGCCATCTGTCTGAAAACCAGCGCTTCTGTGGCATTCTGTGCATTGCCACAAAAGCATTGCTGAGACAGCTACCCGTTGGCCTTGGACATCATAGTTTTTTTATTTGTCTTTTTTTTGTGATTGTGTTAGTTATTTTATGATGTTCGTTTATTTGTTATTTTTAATTTTATTTAATTTTTTCTCATCAGTTTGTAATAGTTTTTGTGCAAGTATTTTTATTATTGTAATTCAAAAATGACGATAGGTGTTTCCTTGTGTACATTTGTTATTTTTTTACCCGCCTCTGTGGTCTACCAGTTAGGATCACCGGTCTCAGAACTACATGTCCCGGGTTCGGTTTCCAGTGGGGGGTACATGTTTGTGTACTCGGTTTGGTTGGTGTTACCTAGGGCTTGTTTGTCCGCCTGGTGAGCTACCACCATCTTATATATACAGTGTTATTTGTAAAACATCAACAACCTTGCAAGACTAGGTAGCGAACATCATAAACAACAACATTTTGTTCTACGACTTTTGATATGTTGACACAAAGCAATTGTTTTTAAATGCATTAAAAGCAGAAGCTTGAAATATAAATGCAGTTGAAAACCAATCCGGTTTTTCAAAATTCAAAATCATAAAAAAAGCCGTTGGAACCACGATAGCTCAATTGGGAGAGCACCTGACCCGGTATGTCAGAAGGGTGCGGGTTCAAATCCTGCTCGTGGAAATTTTTTCAACATTTTTGTTTTTGTAATTTGTTCGCAACAAAATTTGCGTTAAAAATTATATAAACATTTATAAATAGCTTGCCTACTTCTTAACTGATCTTTAGTATTAGTAAAAATATTATGATCAGATGTTAATGACGGTAGTTGTTGACATTGAATGGGCGCCTTTGGCTTTCAAAGTAAAAAGTAAATAGTGTTGAATAATTTCGGCGGGCTGGTTAGAACTACGATAGCTCAATTGGGAGAGCACCTGACCCGGTATGTCAGAAGGGTGCGGGTTCATATCCTGCGGATTTTTTTTCAACATTTGTGTTTTTGTAATTTGTTCGCAACAAAATTTACGTTAAAAATTATATAAACATTTATGTTGACACTTACTTTCATACAATAATAAATATGAATTTAATATTACGTCTGAATGTTCTTATCTCTGTGCGGGTCGCATCTCAAGCAGAGTGAACGAGAGTGCGGCAACTTCATACAAGAGCTCCGAAACACATGCACACAAGCTCGTATTTCACCTACATTAGCACACAGAAAAAAGCACAGGAAAGGAGTACGCGATGACGCGGGCTGTCCCTGCAAACGCGGATCAGGCAGCGTATGTTGCTGTAGTAACGGAGAATAACAAGATGTCACTGAGCGCTGCCGATCAGTATATACGTATTTTTCATGGTTTTGGGTGTCGCGATTGCGAGTTTTGTTGCATATAGGTAGGTGCCTATTGAAAATGTCTGAAAAAAAACCTGTTTTGTATGAGGATGTTTCAACACACACACAACCATAATCCCAGTTTGTCTTTTTTTACTTTGCCTACAGATATAACAAGGTAAGTTTACAATATGAAAGACACCCAAATTCACACAATAATAAATTAACTATGCGTGACTCAACCCTAGCCGGTAGGTACAGCTCGGTACGTCGATTCAAGGTCACGGCACTGTTGCCGCACTCTTGTTCACTCTGTCTCGAGCGTCGCGTACGTCGCCTTTTCGTATGTGAATGGAACATAGACTTACAAATGTCACGACAGTACAATAAAAGCTTGGAAAATCATTTTTAATTAATGTATTGAGTTATGATAAAACTTGTAGAACAAATGTTGTTGTCTATGATGTTAGTTAGCTAGTCGTGCGAGGTTGTTGATGTTTTTTCAAATAACCCTGTATATGTCGCCATAACATCTTTGTTTGTAGCATTGTTGTGTTCCAACAGCTAGTTATTATTATTATTATTATTATTGTTATTATTCCACATTAGTTGAGGATCCCGGGTGAAGTGCGCTTCCACCATTGGCCTTATCATCACTTCACATGAGGTGATATGAAGGCACTGAGCTTATCCGTAAAATATAAAAAAAAATTACATGATTTTTTCTTTTATTGCGGAAGTTCCATAACATTAACGATCCTAACATGAATACCCTACGACGTTTGTCAACAAGCGTCCCGATGATCTTTGTAAACCTGCCTGCCATTTAAAAAAAGACACTGCATTTTTCCCAGACCATCTTTTTATATCTTAAAAGAGAGTATTTTATTTTTTATTATATTTTAAAACTTTTGCAACATATATTACATGGCGGACTTAATGCCTGAGGCATTCTCTACCAGTCAACCATAGGGTGGTGCAGAAATAACAAGGTAGGTGCAATTGGGTGAAGACAACAATTTAGAAATAAAAATAATTTATTATAAAACGCACAGTATATACCTACATATATACAATCAAGTCAATCAAGTATCAACCTGTCTTTTACCCTCTCACACTCGCAGTGCCTATTTTTACCATCAAGACGCGGTCCAATTATCGGTTTTAATGATATTGACGAACGACCAATAAATAATGCAGAAAATACATTACTTCATAGTTTATTTTGTGCTGTTTAAATTTCAAAATAATGATGTTGACAACACCGATGCTACCGGTGGGTAAAGTAAGTAAGTAAACCACTTACGACAGTCCCACTGCTGGGCAAAGGCCTCCATCAATGAAGTCATCACTACAATTGATGGTAATCACCACGTTTGCCAAATGCGGGTTGGTGATCACAAACTCGGGCTATGCATCGAAAAATCAGGAACACACTTTTGTGTTCCGGCAGCTAGAGATAACAGTTGTTACTATATGTGCATAAAAGTATATAACAGAATCCCAAATCAATTTAAACAGGGACCTATAAGTTTAATGACAAAAAAGCTACGTATATGGTTGTTAGAAAAATGTTATTATAGCATAAATGAGTTTTTAAATTATTGATTATCAATATTTTTTTGCATGTTAATGTTTATTAATTGAATAGCGATTCTAATAGTTATATTTGACATCCTGTATATACCTGTTCTTTGCAAATAAATACTTTGAGTTTGACTTTGACTTTGAAGATAGCCAGTGCCTCAAGTGGATGGAGTGCGCTTCCACCATTGACCTTATCATCATTTAACATCAGTAGGCTTAGCCAAAGTAACATTAAGGCGACGCATTAGAAATTTACATGGCCATCTTGATTTTTCCCAACAGTTACAGAACATATATGAAAGTGATATTTGATGACATGATTTTTCATTTAATCGATTTCATTTTGCTTGTTGCAGAAACACGATTTGTTTACTTTTATAAAAGAGAAAAAAATATCAAAGTAACCTCTTTTGAAACATAGATTTGCATTTTACAGGCAAACCAGACCAATTTAAGCATCTAAATTTTCTTAGTAGATTAGTCATAACACACACTTCAAGATGCTAGTTAATTTTTTTAAACTTATTTGTAGTTTTAATTGTAAAGAAAAAAAAAACTGATATTCTTATGGTACGGGGCGCAAACGCTCCGTATTAGAATAATTGTTTAGCGATGCGTCGCCTTAAGAAAATTATAGCGAAGTTCGAAAAGAATAAAATGTATGGGAATGACATAAGCCGCGCTAAATCACGTGGACAATCTTATGTCAATCCCATACATTTTATTCTTTTGGAACTTCGCTATCGTGACCTACATAAATATAAAAATGGTGGTAGCTAGGCAGGTATAAAAAGATCTCATTTATTTTGCAAGAACTTTTATAGTAAGCTTCGTTCCTCGCTAGGCTGTGGACAACTAAATTAAGTGCTAAGTGGCACTTAGAGCATGCTTTTTACACGTTTTTCGTTTTAAGTTCGCGTTAGTGTCTCTGCAATTTAAATTAAATTACGTTGTAAACGGGAGGGACAATCGAAAGTGTCGCTTTTGGCGCACTACTTTTTCACAGCTACAGATTATTGAAGTGAAATGACATGGAATGAAAATTATTTATTTTAAACACAATTAAATTGCATACTTATAATAAAAAAATGTGCGAAAAGCGACTTCAGTTTTGTGTGAATTTCCTCGTCATATTATGGTTAACGTGTTTTTTTTTTAAAGTTTAAAAATCTTAAAATCAATTAATAAAAAGAACTAGCACTACATATAAATTTTACTATCATTCAATATTTTTATTTATTTATTTATTATTTATTATTTATTTATTTGTGTTCGGGAGTCTTACAGCAAAATAGTCTAGTAACTAAATAATACACAATAAATATGGCGATGCTAACAACAAGTCTCCACCTATGAATAGAAAAATAAAAACTAAGAACATATTATATCATTAAATTATTTTAAAAGGATTAAACACTTAAAAATTAAATAACACAGTAACTTTTGGTGTGCAGGACAGTTTAGGTAAAGAACTTATTAACTACTATACTCTTCAAAGAAGTGCTGCTGGTGCAAAACAGGTCAAAATCTAAAATAGACTTATTTATTGCAGTAGATGTCCGAGGGAGAAATGAATTTCTCCTATAATTAGTATGCGCTGGCGTCACAAAAACCTCGACACGTTGTCTCAAACGCTATTATTATATTACGTTATGTTTTAAATCTAAAATTGTAGTATGTTAGTTATGGCACCATCATAATCATCATCATTTAGTGCTATCTTCATACTGAAGTTTGGAGATCAGTATACGAAACAGTATACGAAGTAGAAATTTAATAGGGGTGAAAGGGGTCTTAACCTACACCATTTACCAGGCCAACCCAAGCCCAAGCCAACCTCTCCTGCGTGTGGTGCACCCTGCTGACCAACAGACGAGGCTCTGACGACCGACCGATGGCAGGATACCCATCATAGCCCGAACGTAGCTAACAAATTGCACAGACCGGTGTCGGGCAGCAGCAACACTGGCGCGATTAGCTACGCACTGCGATTGCCAACCCGCATGCCCAGCGTGGCAATTATGGGCAAACCCTCCTAATGACGACACAGAACAGACCACGGCCCCCAGTTTCCTGCTATTCCTGATCACGGCGGTGGTCACGGTAACGGCAGGGCAGGGTGCGAAGAATCCCCGGGTTACGAAAGGCCGCCAGAAAAAACTGACCCTGGCAACGTACAACGGACGCACGTTACGGCTTGACTAGCACTTGGCGCAGCTCGAAGAGGAACTCGGGAAGATAAGGTGGCATATTCTTGGGTTAAGTAAAGTCTGAAGAGAGGGGGAGGACCCTTGAATCGGGTGGCGTAGGATTCCAGGTAAACAATACCCTTTGTGAAAACGTAGTAGTAGTGTCGAGTGTGTAGAACAGGGTTGCGTACCTCGTAGTTAAGCTAATCGAGAAGTATAGCCTTAAGGTAGTGCAGGTTTACGCACTCCATACATATCTTCCACACACAAGTGGAAGATATGTATGGAGACATATCTAAGGCCTTACACTTCACCACCGAGGCCTACTACAACGTTGTCATGGGGGGACTTCAACGCTAAAGTGAGAGTACAGAATCGCCACGAATCGGTAATAGGATTACATGGTTTTGGCAGCAGAAATCATAGGGGGCAAATGCTTGTCAACTTCCTCGAAAGAGAGAGGCTTTTCTTGATGAATTATTTCTAAGAAACAGCCCCAAAGAAAGTGGACATGGCAGAGCCCCGACACTATAACTAAAAATGAGATCGACTTAAGTCGATAATGATAAACCCGGGAGTCGAAAGTGTTTGTCCAGTCTCTTGGGAGAAGCCACTTGACGAAGTTGACTACGGCCAGTGAAGTAGTCGTAGCCTCGAGGCCAAAAGTTTTTTCGGAAATAGATAACATCTACAGCCAGTTATATGCATCGCATGCGACCTGATCCCGAAAATGAGGATACCAGAGCGACGTTGACCCGCCAATTTACCGAAGACTTGCCAGAAATCAGCCTAGGTGAAATTGAGATGGCTCTTAGGCAGGAAAAGCCCCTGGCGAAGACAGTGTTATATCTGAGCTCCTCAAAGCAGGCGGTAAACCTGTATTAAAGGAGCTCCAAAACATCTATAACGCCGTTCTTTTCGATGGGAGAACTCAGGAGTGGTGGTGGAGCGTGGAGTAGGAGTGTCGTCGTGGTGTTCTTTAAAAAAGGAGACAAGACCCTACTGAATTACTACCGACCCGTTTCGCTCCTAAGCCACGTCTATAAGCTGTTTTCAAGAGTCATCACAAAACGCCTTGCGCGCCGACTCGACGAATTTCAAACGCGCGGACGCCATTGTCATAGTGGCCGAAACAAAACCAAGGTTATGTTCAACGAACATGCTATTCCAGGACTGATTGCAGTACAAGGCGAATGCTCTCGAAGTTGTTAAAAAATAAGTCTACCTCGGGCAGATTATGCAATTGGGTAGAAACAACTTCGAGAAAGAGGCTAACAGAAGGATACAGCTAGGCTGGGCAGCATATGGGAAATTACATCGGGTCTTTACGTCGCTTATTCCACAAAGTCTAAAGACGAAAGTCTTCAATCAGTGCGTCCTACCGGTCATGACATACGGAGCCTAAACGTACTCACTCACTCACGGTAGGGCTGGTTTACAAATTTAAAGTCGCTCAGTGAGCTAATGGAAAGGGCTATGCTTGGAGTTTCTCTGAAAGATCGACTTTGGAATGAGGTGATCCGACAGAGAACGAAAGTAATTGATATAGCCCATCGAATCAGCAAGCTGAAGTGGCAGTGGGACGGTCATATTAGCCGCAGAACAGACAACCGTTGGGGTAAAAGAGTTCGCGAGTGAAGACCGCGTATCGGCAAACGTAGTGTAGAACGCCCTCAGACTAGGTGGAGCGACGATCTTCTTAAGGTCGCTGTCAAGAGCTGGATGAGAGTAGCCGCGGATCGTGCTCGGTGGCGTTCACTTGGAGAGGCCTATGTCCAGCAGTAGACTAGTATAGGCTGATAACGATGATGATGATACGAAATAGACAAGTTACATTTTAAAGTTCTAATTATCCAATTATTCGGGTTAATGGATAGTTAAAGTAATGGACAATGTATACAAAAAATTGGTAAAGCTATTACTTAAAGTCAGGCCGAATCACAAAGTGTAGAAACCTCATACGTGTTTGCATTACAATGGTTGGACAAATAAAACAGTAGTGTGGTCCCAAGTCCCAACCTCCGTTGATATCCAACTAAAGGCTACCTTGTTGGGAGCTGTTTGATCCAATGTTTGCTTTATCTTTGGGACGTATCAGTTGCTGAATAAATTTGTCCGGAGTATGTTTAATTAATGGTGTGGTTGTACATCAAGTTTGTGTAGGCCAATGTTTGGGTTACTAAAGAGGGAAGTCCACATGATTAGAAACTCTGTGCGCAGAAGTTGAAGGGTATAAAAAGTGTACCTTAATTTTTACTTAGTTCATCATCATCATCATCATCAACATCAGCTCATTTTTATGTCCCCACTGCTGGAGCACGAGCCTTCCCTATGGGTGGATAGGGAGAATGGGCCATAAACCACCACGCAGGCCTACTGAGGGTTGGTGGTTGTTAACGACTGCCAATGCAGCCGGGACCAACGGCTTTACGTGCCTTTCGAAGCACGGAGGAGGAGCTCGAGGTTATACATTTTTGGTCACCCATCTGATGACCAGCCTTTGCGAAAGTTGCTTAACCTCAGCACTCGTAGACCGGTCGCGTTAACCACTGCGCCGCCGAGCTCCTCAGTTACCTTACTTAGTTATTTACATATAAAAAATCTGTTTGCGTCACAAAGCGCATCGATGGTATCGTGTTTAAGACCACCAGATCTCAGACTCAGAGGTCCCGGATTCGATTCCCATCAAGGAATACAAGTTTGTACAGTCACCAGCAATAACATGTAAACAATGTAACTCTTAATACATTAGAATAAGAATCAAAACTAGTAGTGACTGTATTCGTGCTTGTATTCAGTCCGCCTGGCTAGCTATCTTATCCTAAACTAGCTGTGCTCGCGACTTCGTCCGCGTGGAATAGTGACTTTCGGCAGCATTTTTAATTTTTTAGGCTCTTGTTCCCGTTTTTGCAACATTTTTCACGGATGCTTCGCTCCTATGAGTTGCAGCGTGATGTTATATAGCCTAAAACCTTTCTTGATAAATGGACTATCCAACACAATAACAATTTTTCAATTCGAACCAGTAGTTCCTGAGATTAGCGCGTTCAAACAAACAAACTCTTCAGCTTTATAATATTAATATAGATATAGATGTTTATGAAACAACTTTTACGGATCTACTCGCGTTTATTACGCGAGTAGATCCGTAAAAGTTGTTTCATTTCAATGTGTAGAGTTCGCGTAAACTTTAGAAAACAATATAGATGTTTATTCCGAAACCTATGGATAATATATAGACAGTTGAGGATTCCGGGTGAAGAGTGCTTTCAACTTCGGCCTAATCATCACATAACGTTAGATGAATGCCGAGTGCTTCCTAGTATATAATAAAAAAAATGTTTAACAAATAATAATATAAAAAAATTATGATGTAAAAATATTATGATCGGATGTTAATGACGGTAGTTGTTAACATTGAATGGGCGCCTTTGGCTTTCAAAGTAAAAAGTAAATAGTGTTGAATAATTTCGGCGGGCTGGTTAGAACCACGATAGCTCAATTGGAAGAGCACCTGACCCGGTATGTCAGAAGGGTGCAGGTTCAAACCCTGCTCGTGGAAATTTTTTCAACATTTATGTTTTTGTAATTTGTTCGCAACAAAATTTGCGTTAAAAATTACATAAACATTTAATATAAAAAATCTTTAACTTCTACAGTGACATTAAAATTTTAAATCCACTTCAAACATTTACTGTCTTTCTACATTTGGATCAATTTATGTGCAGTCTCGGTAGCTCGCTGTCTCTGTCTCCCCACACATAAATAGGTAAGCACACCGTTTATAAACGTCCTCTGCACCCTTCACGCTCCGTTTCACGCAGTGTCATAGCGGAGATTGCGAGCAGAGATACATAAAGTCATGATAAAGCTGGTACTTCAAACCTATCCTGAAAGCTCACACATCAGTACTTACACTAATGGGGCTTTGGGAATAGAACCATGATTTCTCGCATTCAACGCGAGCATCTAAACGTTCGGTTACGGACGTAATGAAAATATTTTGTTGAAAATACTGAATATGAACATGAAAATATTTGTTTACCTAAATTGTAACTGTTTCTTGCATGATTTGGAAACGACAAAGCTTCTTGCAGTCTATTACTCTTCAAAGCTCTTCCAAAAAGTCGTCCTGAATGGGTAGGGGTAGTTAACTACAATGGTCGAACCTGTCCACAATCTTTATATATATATAAATCTTCTGTGCGTGTGTTTGTAATTGAATCCTTCTAAACGGCTGGACCGATTTTGATGAAATTTTTTGTGTGCTCAAGTGGATTCGAGAATGGTTTAGATTTACAATTGCACCCGGTAGGTGGCGCTGCAATAGGGGTCCATCATGGGATACGGGTGTTCTTTAGCGGACGAAGACGCGAGCGGGCCACTAGTATTATATATATATATCATCATCATCATCATCATCTCAGCCAAATGACGTCCACTGCTGGACAAAGGCCTCCCCCAAGGATCTCCACAACGACCGGTTTTGTGCTGTTCGCATCCAGCGGCTTTCCGCGACCTTCACCAGATCGTCGGTCCACCTTGTTGGAGGCCTGCCCACACTGCGCTTTCCGGTACGCGGTCGCCACTCCAGGACTATCCCGCCCCAGCGGCCATCAGTCCTGCGAGCAATGTGACCTGCCCACTGCCACTTGAGCTTAGCAACTCTTCGATATAATTATTTATTTATTAATGACCTTTTTATATTTTGTTATTCATTCTTAACATTTATCATAATTTTTTAATTTGTTTTTATACCTGCCTGATTTTCGTTTTTGGGGTCCCGTAACCAAAGGGTGAAACGAGAACTCTATTAAGCCTACCTATTACTAAGACTCCGCTGTCCTTCCGTTCGTCCGTCCGTCCGTCTGTCACCAGGCTGTATCTCATGAACCGTGATAGTTAGACAGTTCAAATTTTCACAGATGATGTATTTCTGTTGCCGCTATAACAACAATAAAATAGAATAAAATATATATTTAAGGGGGCTCCCATACAACAAACTTGAATTTTTTGCCGTTTTTTTTGTTCTGATTAATTTTATTGATTTCTATTTTATGGACCCCCCGACGCAAAAACGACGAGGTGTTATTTAATGATTTGAATTTATTCAATTTTGTATTGTTTTATTTTGTATGACTTGTCTGTGTTTTGAACTAAACTGTAAACAGGCGTGTTAATGAAATATATCAATAAATTAATAAATATGTTGGAGCCTAACCCGAGCATCAATGGCATCTATGTATTTTCTGTGTGAATCAACTCATTTTCAGTCTTTTGGTGAAAATGAGTTGTGCTTGTGTTGTACTTTAAGGGTGCGCCGTCCGTAATTGACAAGTGTCATATGTTTTATTTGAAATGTCGTCGTCCATATTTATTTGATGCCGCGCGGCCATACTAATTTTGTATGGGGAATTTAAGGTGCTTAATAAAAAATAATTATTTAAATAACCGCTTGATGAATCGAAAATGTAGTCTAGCAATTTGTAGTTTATCCATTGATGATTGTTTAGACAAAATCAGAGGTAGGTACAATAATTTAGATAAACTATAAGAAATCTACTAAACGCCGCCACTCCTTTTCGTGATTTTTGCCCAACTTTAAATGATATTGTAGAAAAAACTTTAGCGTGTTATGAATTTATGGCTTTGACAAATTGTAAACACGTTCCGATACTAAATATATATTTTGTTCATTTAATACGATAGTATTTTCAATTATATTTCATCATCATCATCATCATCATCTCAGCCAAAAGACGTCCACTGCTGGACAAAGGCCTCCCCCAAGGATTTGAGGGGTATTTGCCGTAATCGCCACGCTAGGCAGGCGGGTTGGCGATCGCAGTAGGTTGAGGGTAACCTCAGAGAGATGCTGCTGCCCATCCTCTGGAAACTGGAATTATATTTACTTAACCGTAACTGCATTTTTGTAATTTTTTGGTCGGCGCACCCTTAATGATTTCATAAGTTCCCTTTGATTGTCATCTCGCTCTATGTACAATTGATCACACAATACCTTTAAAGTCTTAAATTTACATACCTCCTGATGAAAATAGTTTTGGACGATTCAAAAGTTTTTAGTAAAAAGTTGATTTTATAAAAAAAAATACTTTAATTTTGACTTTGAACGTTACTAATGAATGTCAACGATCAGCTCCCACGCCAGAACGTGTGTATTGTAAGGAGGTTATATGCAGCTCATAGTAAAAGTTAGTTTAATTTATTAATGTAAGCCTCTTTAGTTTGGATGAGTGTTTGAATCATCGAATATGTATGTTCACCCAAGAGATTGCTATAAAGCAATAAGGCCGCCTACTTGTACTCTCTTCTCTGTCTATTGTCCTGTTTTGTGACTGTTTATTTCTTAGCGTGCAAATAAAGTGTTTATTATTATTATCTCTTTATTTATCTTTTTTTTAGCCTATTATTATTAATATTTATTATTATACTCTATATTTATTTTCTTTCTTAAAACTAGATTTTTACAATATTTTAATATAAAAACAATAAAACATTATAAAAATCTAATCCTAGAGTACCGCCAGCAGCGGGGCAGGGCCCAAGCTACCGGTGGTCAGGGCTGCAAAGTGAGGAACCTCCTGACAATTCGTGCCGTGTCAAGGAGTACTACCTATTGCATTATTATTATTATTATTATTATTTTTTTTAATTATTATTATTATGTAATTAAAAAGGTTTGCAACGGTTTGCCAGAGTCGCGGACAGTCGTAGACAGGAGCGACAGCCCGGCTAAGAGCCGAGGTGCTCGGAGATCCTTTTTTCACAAATTTGTCTGCACAAGACATTCCCTCCAAATGACACGAGAACCAGAATAATAAAGAGTACACTTATTTGTGAAGAAGGCTCTACCTTGAAATATTGTGTTCAAGGCACGTTCAGCCGCAGAAATTCTTTTATTAATATTGGTGTTACTTTATAGGCAATACTTGAGGCATTCCAAGCATTTCCACATTTTGCTTTATAAAATTATATGAATATTATATTTGTTCACACCAGTTAATGTGGGCTGACAGAATATATTACAGTGTAAGATATTTTAATATCAATATAAAGTGCTGACTAAAAAATTTAAAAATGGATCAAAGTGTCGTACTTTTTTTTTGTTGATGATGGCTTCGTACGATTAGCACATTTAGCCAGTGTCAAAGTAATTTTTCTTACAAGTAATACATAAATAGACAATATTTCATATATGATGATGATGAATGATAATAGAAATGAACCCCTCGAGTAGCTCAGTACTGTTTTGTTTCATTTGCCAACACTCATGCACACTCATGAACACTTAACGGTTAATAATCCACAATTATTTCACATTAATTTCGACATAACACAAATTTAAGAAAATAAAACAAAACCGCAGACATGACTCTTCACTTTTCCGCCAGGAAGTTCCAAAAATTACAATGATGATTTAATATGATAACTTTTGCGACGCTAAGATAAAAAATAATGTGATCCGAATCGTCTTATAGTAGTTACATTAGCATATAAAACACAATAGCAAGTTGAACCAGTTATATAAATAATGCGAATTTAAAAATAACTTTCGATTATTCAATATAATATATTTTTTGTTCCTAAACCACAGACACAGACACACATAAAACGATAATACATCAAATAAAAGTAAAAATAAAAATTCTCGAAATAAAATAAAATAATTTATGTGGCATGTGTGTGTACGTGCTGAAACAGTTCTAAAAAGGTCGTACTTAGCTCAGCGATACATTTGCCTGGGAGCATAACGCTGCACACAATTTTCAGCCACAACCACTAGGGCACAGAAACACCAGCTCCACTCTCAACTATTTTCTTCTTTACCAATTATTATTGCTAAATACATATTTTAAATTAATCAGGTCTTGCACACAGGTTTGTTGTCTTTATTAGCACTGTATAAACTTGAAACCCGTTACAAATAAACAAAGAATAAGGTAAGAATAGTTATTCCGTGTTTTGTTCGCGTCATGTAAACGTCATTTCAAATTAGAGTAAAAGAGACAAAACACGGGATAACTATTCGGAGCTTATTTTCTGTTTATTTGTAAGGGGGGTAAAGTTTTGAGTAGGTTTGTGGGGTAAAGATTACAAATTACTATTACGTTTATTCGTTTGTATGTTTGAAAATTGAAGCTGTCTTTCTATGTGTCTCTGATCAAAAATTACAATTCATTCGAAAATTATATAAAAATCAAACGTTACAAAAATTATGAATGTACGATATTGTAAGTTACCACATAATCGTTTGCGGTAAGACAATAACATCACCTTTATTACACCATAATATATCAAACAAAGCAATCTAAACCAAGCAAAATTGTTCTTCTACTTTCCCACATTATAATTTCAATCACGCGTCGAATTGGGGTACGAGGGAATTAAAGCTAATGACCTGGAAGGGGTTTCACAAGGTGGTGTGCTCGGCCCCCGTTTTAAAACTTATTACGAACGGTGTTACGAGTTTTGAACTGATGACCATTTAAGTGGTAGGTCATGTACCGAATATGAATGAAGTATTTTTAGTTGGATGAATGACTTGTAGTTACGCCGCAGACTTACAAGCCGACGGCTTCGGACATTCATAGAAGCTCAAACAAAGCTTAAATGAAATAAAAAGTTTTGATTTAAGTATTGAAATAAAAGTAGTTACGACGTAGACTCTCAAGCCGATGGCGTATTGACATTCATAAAAGCAAGGAGAGTTTTGAATAATTAAGAATTGAAAGAAAAAAAAGATTTTAAGAATTAGGTACCTCTTTGGGTCGGTGAATCTTGTCATTGAGCTCAATCGGGTATTGGACCTCATATCTAATTGGGGCACCAATAATCTGGTTGAGTTCAATGCCAAGAAAACACAGGTATGCGCGTTCACGCCAAAAAAGTCACCATTCCTTCCCCTTCCAACTCTTCAGGATACATCTCTACACATGCAGAGCAGTATCAACATGCTCGGTATGACGATACGCTGCGATCTGAACCAAAGGGACTACATCGAGGCCGTGATCAAAACAGCCTCACGTAAACTCGGAATTCTGAACAGAGTTTTTTTTTTATTGTGACACGCCATAATGTCTTCACCCTGCCTGATGAAAAGCAGCCAGTGAAGCCCAAGAAGTAAAAGCGTTCATCACAGCGCTACCACGCTATGCCGAACCCTCACACTATGGCGGCCTGCATAAATGCTTTTTCAAAAAAAAGATTTTAAGAAGTGAAGTGCGGCGATTCTTTACGCCGGACCAGTTGTGCGTTTTGTACAAGACAGGTACGGTCTTGCATGGAGTATTGCTCGCACATCTAGGTCGGTTCTGCAAAGTACCTTCTCGATGCCTTGGACAGATTGCAGCGTCGCGCTGAACTCATTATCGGCAATGCAGAAGTGGCAAATACTCTTAAATCTCTGCAATTGCGTAGAGATGTTGCGTCACTCAGCGTCTTTTACGGCTTATACCATGGCGAGTGCTCTCTGAAGAGCTCTTTGACCTCATCCCACCTTCTCCCTTTTTTCATAGGAGTACACGTGCTGCTCTTCGGAGTCACCGTTTCACTGTCTCAAATATCCCATAGCGCACAAAGAAATTTGGTGACTCGAATCAAAAGATGGAATAGTCTACCAGCACACGTTTTCCCTCCTTCCTATGATATGAGATCCTTCAAGAGAGGCGTGAAGAAGCACCTTGTGGGCCAGCAGAGTGAAGTTAACTGATGCTACGTTTGTTTCCACGCTGCACCAGTTATCTTCGCGTCTGGACTCCATTTCCACTTAACATCAGGTGGGATGGAGTCATTTGCGCGGCTAACTATAAAAAAACCTTGCGTTAATATAATTACCACCAGATAAAATGTACTTTGTTTTGCGTGAATAAATAATCATTTCATTTTAATTAATTAATTAATTTATTTATTTATTTATGGACATCCAACAAAGCATACACCAAGACATTCATTACATTTAAAACCCTATAACTATTACACAGGCGCTGCTTTAATTAAAGGCTGCCACGGCATGCTTAATTTCAAACTAGTATTGGTACAAAAGTAACTTAAAACTACAGATAACAGAGCAAAGTTATTCCGCTTAGCTTACTGTAAGTGTTATCTAATATATATATTTTTAACTTATTTAGGAACTAGACGTGCACTAACAATGATCTGTGAAAAAATCATTTCATTTCATTTCAATTACAAACACACGCACGGTAGATTTATACCGTGCTATCGTGATTTTAACCAGCCCGCCGAAATTATTCAACACTATTTACTTTTTTACTTTGAAAGCCTGTAACGCAAATTTTGTTGCGAACAAATTACAAAAACACAAATGTTGAAAAAATTACGGTAGTTGTTGACATTAAATGTGTGCCTTTGGCTTTCAAAGCAAAAAAGTAAATAGTGTTGAATAATTTCGGCGGGCTGGTTAGAATCACGATAGCTCAATTAGGAGAGCACCTGACCCGGTATGTCAGAAGGGTGCAGGTTCAAATTCTGCTCGTGGAAATTTTTTCAACATTTGTGTTTTTGTAATTTGTTCGCAACAAAATTTGCGTTAAAAATTAAACAAAAACATTTTATAAAGTATATCGATATTTATTGTTTTCTAAAGTATACGCGAACACTACACATTGAAATAAAACAACTTTTACGGATCTACTCGCGTTTATTTTACACATTACTTATTTTAAAAAATAAACGCGAGTAGATCCGTAAAAGTTGTTTCATTTCAATATCGATATTTACTATATTTATTATTACTTTTTTAGGAGTTTTTAATAAGGAGGCGCTGCATCATTGCCATTAAATACTCGTTTTCGTTAATGCGATTGTGTGGAGAATAGAAGTCGCAATCAGCACTCTGGCCACATTGCAACGTGCCAGTCTCTGGCGTAACGCCATACCCAATAGGGGAAAACGCAGACGGGGACAATCATCAACCAAGCGGCCGCCCGCCGTGGCTAGCTCAAATAAATCCGCACTCTCTTTGGTTGGTTGGTTGGTTGGTGATTGTCCCCGCCTGCGACAACTAGCAATATTCAATGTATTTATAAATACTCATTTATTATAGATTTTATTATTTAAGTATAGGTATCGGACAAGGAAATATTTCACGTTGCATTCAACATTGCTCGAATGGAATTCGGGATCGTAGAGCTTGTTTTTTTCTTTTTATTTTTTCTTCTTCGCAGATATTTTTTATGTTAGTCCGGTTTTTACGAGTATATAATTGTTTTTTTATATATTTGTTTTAGCAGTCGGGTTTTTTGTTTTATTTTTTTATTATCTTACTGGGTTGGTAAACGAGCAATCGACGCTTGTAACACCAACAGTATCACGCGGGATTGCCGACACTGAAGCATCAGTTCCTATGACTATGAAGGCTGAGAGTAAGACTCTGTAACCCACTGGATTTAGTACCTTTCAAACCGGAATACAGCAAGACATTGCTGTTTGGAGGCAAAAATGAAAATACAGTCAAATCCTGGGCAAAAGCCCTTAAAAAAATCAACCCTTTATTTATTACGACCATCTCTGCTAAAATTTATTTTACATGTGATTTTTTAGTCAGAAATTAAAGAGAAAGAAATTTTTGCAAGGTATTTATTCTGCACTAAGAAAGATGTTGGACGGGTGTTCGTTTTCTTACGGAAGCAACACATCCGTTGCTATGAGACCCTGCAAAGGGTTTGAAGCAACACATCCGTTGTTATGAGACCCTGCAAAGGGTTTGAAACGTCGTTAGTAGAACGCGGCTAACGATGCTAACTTACGCTCGTGTTGTATGCGAGAAGTTGTGGTTCAATCTATGAAGCAGTCCCATAGCTACGTTAGACTACAGATGTAAAATCATGTTTTCTTCAGAGCAATTATTAATGTGTTACAGCGCAACGATAATATAATCTATGTCAAAAAATCTAAAAGGAATAATTTAAAATTGACGCGAGTAGATCCGTATAGTATTAGTATTTTATTTAAAAGTACTAGGTAAAGCTTGTATTTTTTTTAAATGTGTCAACGTAGACTGTTACCTTCGAGATAATTAAAAAAAAATAAGTAGTGTTTTTAAAATACTTTAATGTTTAGGCTCATGATGAATATAATAAGATGTCCTTGGTCCCACGTCCCTTTGGTCAAATTAAAAGTTAAAAGTAGTATTTTAATTACATAGCAACGGATGATGTATGTTTTTGACTTTTACCCTCCTAATCAGATGAATAAACTTTGTTTCTAAATAATTTCTACATCTTTTTGAAATTGGGACCTTAAAGTTGAAGTATAGAATACATCATCACCACATCACATCACCAGCTCCTTTTATGTCCCCACTGCTGGGGCACGAGCCTTTCCTGTGGATGGATAGGGAGAACGGGCCATAAACCACCACGCGGGCCCAGTGCGGTGCGGTGGTTGTTAACGACTGCTAATGCAGGCGAGACCAATGGTTTTACGTGCCTTCCGAAGCACGAAGGAGCTCAAGATGATAATATTTTGGTCACCCATCCGATGACTGGCCTTTGCGAAAGCTGCTTTACCTCAGTATTCGCAGACCGGGCGTGTTAACCACTGCGCCATCGAGCTCTTTTAACTCTTTGCGGCATGGTGGTTGATTTTTTAACCACATATTTCATTTGGTTTTTAATCTTATCTCAATCACATAAAGTTCAAAATGTGGTGGGTATATACATCCCTCTGACCCTGAAAGAGTTAACATACTCGTACATGATTATACTTAAATGTTAATAATGCTAATAATAAAATGTTTTTGTTTGTTTATAGGTATAATTTTTAACGCAAAGAAGACCGGCGAGAGTCGCCCTAATATTTTACGAAGTAGTACACTTTCGGAAACATGAAAATTAAATTAGATTAAATTCCTACAATTTACTTTTACGAACGTCTGATTTATTAAAGAAGGAGATAAAAAGATAAATTATTTTCAAATCGCAAATAATTGACTGAACAAGACGCTTTCTATAGTGTAATAATAACTAAACGATTAAAACACTTTATACTCGTAAATACGTTTCATTTGACGCAGTAGTGATGTAAACCAAGGCCATTTTTATTTACATATTAGATACATCAAAGAAGGTACATAACATAATATTAAAAACTAATTAATATTTTGATAGAAGACGGTAGGTCCGTAGGTAGGTAAGTATAAAGCATGAGCTGCTGATGAATTGACTGTATAAACATAGATTCTTTTGCTTTTCTTATTTAGAGACAGACATTAACCAATGAGTGACGCGACTGTCAGTCACGTCACGTCATTTGACTTGACACATTTTCAGTTTCTTTCTGTGTGAACGCCACTTATTAAATAAAAAAAAAAGTTGTTCGTTGTGTTAAAAGTGGTTTTTTTCATTGGATTTTCGCGTGTTTTATGGACTTTAGATTCTTGCTTTATTCTTCCTGGATTTTGATTTGCAAATTATGTACCGTATGTTAACCCTCTTGAGTCTCCGAGTAGGTA
Source organism: Eudonia lacustrata (assembly GCA_947562085.1). Lineage (NCBI taxonomy): Eukaryota > Metazoa > Arthropoda > Insecta > Lepidoptera > Crambidae > Eudonia > Eudonia lacustrata. Next base: position 3,793,513 of record OX387330.1, on the reverse strand, counting down.
GATACCTACTATGTCTCTGATAGAATAATGGTTACTTTCGTTATTTGTCTTTGTTATTTATTACCTACCTATTCATCTATTTTATCATTTAATAATTATTTGCGTTGTTTTTAAATAAAATTATAAAATAAATGATAATTTTTTGGTTATTTAACATATCTCTGTTGTCCCAACTTTAAAAACATAGAAAGAATTAACTTTTTTGTTAGTCTAGCATAGTTCTTAAAGTACCATTTGATTTCATCCATGAACGGGACATATAAATCGAGGTCTGAAAATACATAGAAGTTCGCCAGCCTCCTTTTGTTGCGAACAAATTACAAAAACACAAATGTTGAAAAAGTTTCCACGAGCAGGATTTGAATCTACACCTTTCTGACATACCCGGTCAAGTGCTCTCCCAATTAAGCTATCGTGGTTCTAACCAGTCCGCCGAAATTATTCAACACTATTTAATTTTTACTTTGAAAGCCAAAAGCTGAATGCTAATAATTAATTAAATACTTATAATTCATTATTAGCATTATTAAGATTGTGTTTGTCTCAGCACGGACAGCTAAAGAACCCCAACTTATTCAACAGTAAGTAATATTGTGCGATTATAAAAGTCGGGCACTGAGGAAGGTGAAAAATTTGCATATTATTAACTGACGGTACCGCAGTCCATTGCTCATTTGCATCAGGGAAGCGGTATTCTAATTGGAACCGCCTTCATTAACCCTTGAATATTTAAATGGCTACCGCGTAAATGTTTGGAATTGTTATCCCAGCTCTGATGCTGGATTTTTTGTTGTAAGCCAGTTCTTTAGGAAATCAGAGTCGGAATCGGTATTATCATATTTGTGAGATGTAGGTTAGTATTAAAAATTGGTATTTTTTTTAGTTTCACTACACTACATTTTCATGTTAGATAAGGTATCTTCACAAATAAAATTTTAGACAAAATGACAAATCTTAGATACGTAGGTATATCAAAAAATACAATTAACATAAGTGACACTTAACTGCTCAAGAATACATTTGACTTTCAAAGCACAACAATGCTAAAATACTAACTAATACTAACAATGTTATCTAACATTGATGTTAAAGCAACATACTTAGATGTAGTTAGCAAGGCGGACTTTAGATAGCCCTGCCACCAACCAAACCATCAATTTAAATAAACTAAATAAACTTTCCTACACTCACACCAATTATCTAGCCCAAGAGAAGCTTCGTTATGAAACTCGTTAAATGGTTACTAGACAACAGATAAACATACTTAAAATACATAAATACATACTTATTATGAAAACACCCAGACCCGAGACAATTTAGAAAAACAATAATTTCTAAATTGACCCGACCGGGGATCGAACCCAAGACCTCAGAGATGGTGCCACCATGAAAACCGGTGTACAAACCACTCGACCAAGGAGGTCGTCAAGGCAATTTCACCACAAGCATCGAATCCGGGTCTACTAGGTCTGAGATCAGAGGTCATATTAACCATTAGACCATAGAGGAGGTTAGAAATCCTATAGTGCGCCCATCTTCGGCTTTACCATCACATGCCGTCACTACCATCAAAGTGCCTTGTGCGAGATTTTTTTATAGTTGTCATGGCTTTAACAGCGGCAAAGGCAGCGTGAAAACAACGCAGCATCAGTCACCCTCACCCTGCCGGCCCACAAGGTGTCTCTTCACGCCTCGTTTGAAGGACCCCATATCATAGGAAGGAGGGAAAACGTGTGCTGGTAGACTATTCCATCTTTTGGAAGTGCGACAAAGAAACGAGTCACCAAATTTCTTTGTGCACGATGGAATGTTCGAGACAGTACACCGGTGACTCTGGAGAGCAGCACGCGTAATCCTATGGAGGAAGGGAGAAGGTGGGATAAGGTCAAAGAGTTCTTCAGAGCACTCGCCGTGGTATAAGCGGTAGAAGATGCTGAGTGACGCAAATATCTCTACGCAATTGCAGGGGCTCGAGAGCATTAGTGACCTCTGTTTTATTCGCCATTCGATCATATTAACGAGAACGAGATATTGTATGGTATCCTTATAACTCACCTCTTTTTCACTAGGATGGGAACATGTTATAATCGGTTTGGTTGATAGTAGGGCTTGTGTGTCCGCCTGGTTAGTTACTATTATCTTATCTATGTCGCCATAACAATCATGTGAGATGCATTGACGACCTCCTTGGTCGAGTGGTTTGTACACCGGTTTTCATGGTGTCGCCACCTCTGAGGTCCCGGGTTCGATCCCCGGTCGGGTCTTTTTTTTAAATTATTGTTTTTCTAAATTGTCTTGGATCTGGCTGTTTTCTATGTATATTAAGTATGTATTTAAGTATGTTTATCCGTTACGAAGCTTCTCTTGGGCTAGATAATTGGTGTGAGTATAGGAAAGTTTATTTATTTATTTATTTATTTTATTAATGTGTAAATGTTTTTGTTTTGTTTATATCATTTTTAACGCAAATTTTGTTGCGAACAAATTACAAAAACACAAATGTTGAAAAAAAATCCACGAGCAGGATTTTAACCTGTACCCTTCCAATAGCTCAATTGGGAAAGCACCTGACCCGGTATGTCAGAAGGGTGCAGGTTCAAATCCTGCTTGTGGATTTTTTTTTTCAATATTTGTGTTTTTGTTATTGTTGTGTTCCAAAAGTTACAAGATAAGATAGACGGTTCCTCAGTAGTTGGTGAGAAGTGCGCTTCCATCTTTGACCTTAACATTAGGTGAGTTAAAGGCTAAGCTAACAAATAAGCAAAGAATAGACTTTGAATAGTTATTCCCTTATTTTGTCTCTTTTACTCTAATTTGAAATTACGTTTTCATGACAGGAACAAAACACGGAACAACTATTCGGAGCGTATTCTTTGCTTAAAGCATATAAGTGCTTACCGGTAAAGATTAAGAAACAAATAAGATGGCGCTCAATTGATACCATAAATAAATTGTAAGTAATTTACTTTAACTTCCGATGGAATACCGACTCTGAATTGAAAACTCACACTAGGCATTCAGATAAGATGATGGCCAAGATAAATAATAATAGGATGAAGAATAAAGTCATACTTTAACAACTTGGTACACACGCACGCCTGATGCAAATCAGACTACCAGCTGTCTTTCCTCAATAGACTATGAACTCTATGCATATGAGTTATGGTTGAACATATATTGAACAAATTTGACGGTTTTGGATTGGTTGATGAGCAGGTGTCTGTACAACGGCATAACGTGCCTTCTGAAGTTCAGACCCTTTTCGTGGTTGTATGGACTTTTGGGGCGGTTTCTCTATCTCGTTAGCTGTACTACCCTCAACAAACTGCCAGTACATTTGATTGATGAGTCAAACATAGTTAAATTAGTATTGGATTTAAATCAATTTTTAATTGATTCTTTAAAATAAATATGCTAGACAGGTGTTTTTTAACGAAGTGAAAGTACCTAAGTAAACTATAAAAATATATTTATTAATTTTTTTACAAGTAATTATCGTCTATTTTAAGCATTTTAGTTTTAAATATTAGTAATGGCGCGCCTGGTCTATGATTGGTAAGGTATAGCAACCTCCACAAAGGCCGGTCATCGGATTAGTGACCAAAAGCTTATCATCTGGAACTCCTTCGTGATTCGGAAAGCACGTAAAGCCGTCGGTCCCGGCTGCATTAACAGTTGTTAATAGTTACCAATCCGCACTGGGCCCGCGTGGTGGTTTATGGCCCGCTCTTCCTATCCATCCATAGGGAAGGCTCGTGCCCCAGCAGTGGGGACATAAAGTGAGCTGGTGATAATGATGATAAAGATATTAAGAACGAGTAGAAGATATTATATAACACAACTCGTATTGTAATGATCTACTACGGCTTCAAATCTACTAATTTCTTCTTAATTTCTTTTTAATCGCCTCTGTGGTCTAGAAGTTAAGGTTTAGATCCAGAGGTCCCGGGTTCGATTCTCAGCGGGGGGTACATGTTTGTGTACTCGGTTTGGTTGGTAGTAGGGCTTGTTTGTCCGCCTGGCTAGCTACCACCATCTTAACTAAATATGTCGCCATAACATCGATGTTTATAGCATTGTTGTGTTCCGGCAGCTAGAGATAAGATAGCCAGTGCCTCAGTAGTTGAGGATCCGGGTGAAGTGCGCTTCCACCTTCAGCCTTATCATCACTTAACATCAAGTGAGATGAAGCCCAAGTGCTTAACCGTAAACATATATAAAAAAACATAATATCACAATAGCGTGTCTTTGACGTGATTTTGACATTAAGCCTACAGAAAAATGGACACAATCAGGCCATTGAGATATTACAGCGAACGCTTTATAATAAATCCCACGTTCCAAATTCCACGTCTGATTAATTCTTTGCCTACCTCCACGCATAATGCAATTACTGAACACAATATTAAATACAAATTAAAAAGTTATTTTTTGTCAGCTTTAAAATAACAATTCTATGTTGTGTTCGGAAATGTGTTCGTACTGTCAGAACATTCTCGATTCTTAGAATTATAATGTGAATGTATTTGGCTACTTTATTTCTGATAACGTGGAAGAATACTATTGTTAGGTACTACACACAAGCCCAAGAGGCTTAAGTAGTACCCCATATTATAAAAGTAATGTATGTTTTGATTCCGATAAAAAAAAATAAAAAAAATTTAGCAGAATCGAGTTTTGGGTTCTGGGATTGGGAAACACGATATAAAACAACATGACAACAAAGAGTTTTTTATAAAAGAAATAATTTTGATGTAACATAATCAGAAATGGATTGTAACCGTATGATAGACAGGCAACAACATATTTATTGCTCTGGTCAAAGCAATGCCATGTCACCTACACGGTAATTGACCTAATTCTGCTCTCGCTATAAATAGGCCGGCCCGGTCACCTGGCTCTTTAATGATAACATACAGTGAGTAAATACAACCGTTAAGGAATATATTTTTCTTGTGTTTAGCCTGTTCTTATATACTCGTATACTAGGAAAATAATTGGATTGGTAACACAGTGTGGTACTTACATGGAGTTGTAGATTTCAACTTTATGCGTACCACAGACTAAAGTATGCGTAACTACATTAATTTGTCATCCACTTATTATTTTTGACGGACTTAAAAGATGAAGAGGTTTCCGGTCTGGAGGTATTTTATGTATTTTTTATGACCGCAGTTTGCACATAATAGCCAATATTAAAGTTAGTTTTTTTCCGTTAGTTATAAAGATTAAAGATTTCAAAAACACCAATGTTGAAAAAATTTCCACGAGCAGGATTTGAACCTGCACCCTTCTGACATACCGGGTCAGGTGCTTTCCCAATTGAGCTATCGTGGTTCTAACCAGCCCGCCGAAATTATTCAACACTATTTACTTTTTTACTTTGAAAGCCAAAGGCGCCCATTCAATGTCAACAACTACCGTTATTAACATCCGGTCAAAATATTTTTACAAATACTAAAGATCAGTTAAGAAGTAGGCAAGCTGTTTATAAAATGTTTTTGTTTTGTTTATATAATTATAACGCAAATTTTGTTGCGAACAAAAATTAAGATTTATTTACTTATTTTAAAAACAAATACATGTTGCACTTACAGCAATGCTAAGGCGTGCAACAGCTCATTCATTACACATACATCACAAAAAAATAAAATCAAAGTAACATAGGTACTAACTACTATTCAACTTAAAAATAACTTAAAAAGCGAACCAAAAAAATTAACTGGGGTAGCGCAGGAACCCAAGATGGGTTTTGGCCTCCGATAATAACTGCCGCCATGCACTTCTCCCGATCCCGCGCCAACTCTCAACGCGGAGCTCGCGCAGGTCCTTAGCGACCTCGTCCTCCCAGCGATACCTGGGACGGCCAACCGGGCGTCGCCCGCTCGGCCGTCTCACGTATGCACGTTTCACCGCCCGATCCTCCCTCATTCTCTCTAAGTGGCCGAGCCAGCGAAAAAAATTAAAAAATTAAAAAACACACATAATTTTATCATTCAATATATATTTCACATTGAAACTACTAAATAATAAAAAGTTTCGGTAAAGATGAAACTGAATTTTTTACGTTACACTTAAAAGAATTTAAAAAGATACGTTGCACCATTTTGTTTTATTTGCCAACACTTGAGAAACATTACTTTAGAAAATAAAACAATACTTCCAACATGACTTTTCAGGATCCCAAGACTTCCAATTTTAAGACATCGTAATGGACCTAAATTAACGGGTCCTAACGAAAATGCTAGGATCTGTACAGGGCATTCGAAACATTTTATTTCATTACTGAAATGCTATAAATTATGTAAAAAAAAGTAAGTAAATAACCTATAATTGTCCCACAGCTGGGCAAAGGCTTCCATCATTGAAATCAAGACATCGCTACAATTGATGGGTAATGGCTTAATCACCACGCTTGCCAAATGCGGGTTGGTGATGCATCGAAAAATCCGAAATACATTTTTCCCGACCTGGGAATTGAACCCGGGACCTTCGGGTATCGGGCCGAGCGCTCTGCAACTCGGCCACCGAGGCATTAAATTATGTAGGAACATCTGTGAAATATGCTCAAGTATCTTTAGCTTATTTTTAACATTCCAAGAATAGGAGTTGTTTGCATTCTCTTGTTTGTTGATTTAAGTGGGCAGCAGTTTCGGATTTCTCAGTCTAATACAAAGATTATAAAAGGTTTAAATTACTTACGCCTTTCAGTCAATAGGGTAAACAATTATGCATCAGCCGTTAAGCGTTTCACAAATGATAGAGACAGACCAGATTAATAACGGGATCCTGTGAATATGTAATATTTTTGTGCCATGACCACGGATGTACTGCAGTTTTTGCGGGTAGACATTTATGTGCAGAACGATCTCTCTGTCGACGCTCTTTTTATCAAATCGCCCAGTCATGACTTTCTTGAATGGAGTATTCGTCGTCGTCGTCATAATTACGACCTAGATGATAATTATATACATATTTAGGCTTGGAAAAAAAATTTAATTGGTTTAAAAAAAGTACGGGATATCAGATTGCCAACGATGTTAATAATGCTTTCGCTAATTTCTATGCCTTCCATTGTTACAGAAGCAAAGTGGCAGCGTTACTCCTGGACAAGCACCTGCAGATCAACGGCATCACCATGGGCGAGGTGATGAGGGAACGCCAGAGCATCCAGATGCAGCCGATGGCCAGCAGCAAGATGAAGAGAGAGAGGAAGGCGGCCAGGACGCTAGGCATCATCATGTCCGCGTTCTTGGCTTGTTGGCTGCCCTTTTTCTTGTGGTTAGTGTTTGTAGCCAGTTACCATATTCTACCGGCCTACTTTGACGACTGCTACGACTACTAATTGATGCAATTGGAACCTAGATGCGCGTTTATGGTCATTGATTAAATGGCCGGCTCTTACGAGAGTTACTCAACTTGAGCAGTCCGAACGCGTTTACCACAAAGTAGTATTGCTTACTGTAAAACCGATAACATTTATTTGTTTTAATAACAACAACCAAATAGTAACAAAAGAAAAACATACATACAAAAAACAGTAACAGAATAAAATAATACAAAAAATTAACTTAAAAAAATGAATGGGCGCCTTTGGCTTTCAAAGTAAAAAGTAAATAGTGTTGAATAATTTCAGCGGGCTGGTTAGAACCACGATAGCTCAATTGGAAAAGCACCTGACCCGGTATGTCAGAAGAGTGCAGGCTCAAATCCTGCTCGTGGAAATTTTTTCAACATTTGTGTTTTTGTAATTTGTTCGCAACAAAATTTGCGTTTAAAATTATATAAACAAAACAAAAACATTAAATAATTAACTGGTAGACTCGCATTTATCCTTCTCGCTGAACATATACAATTACTAGCGGCCGCGGTTTCACCCGCGTGATTCCCGTTCCCGTGGGAATATCTGGGATTTTGGAATCCCGTGGGAATCAACTGCACTTTTCAAATTCTCTCAAGAAGTCCGCGTGAGGACTTAGTAAAGCCCCACATCTCTACTGAGATACTCGAGGGGTTGGGGGGTATATCATTTCTCACTTCCTATTTCTATTATCATTCATCATTTAATTTTTTACATACAAAATTACTTTGACACTGGCTAAACGTGCTAATCGCACGAAGCCATCAACTAAAAGGAAAAGTAGTCTTTTGAATTTGTGAGATTATTATTTGGACGTTTGGCTTTTAGAATTTTATATGTGATAAATTAACATACACACAGTTAAATTAACATCTGAATCGAGAATATATTTTGAAGCGAGAGAAAAAATCCTTGATCCAGCATTGAGATTCTACACTACTATTGATACATACAATAAATACATAATAATATTAATTGTTTGGACTTGGATAAATACATTGAAATAGTGGCTGCTGCTGCTGATAATGCAACTAAGCCAATTTAGACGTAATGAGTTGGTAAGCATTGCCAAAAAAGTTATCTAACAATCTTTCAAACAAGACTTTCGGTCTAACGTTATTAAACTCTGGCATCTTAAGTTCGATTTGGCAAAAGTTTGACCAAAACTTTTTGAAACAGTTTCATAAACCATTATACCACTAACTGCTGCACTCATTAAGTCTTTAATCGCCGTAGTGGTCATCGGTGACCGACGAACAATAAATTTTCTATTGTGTCTGGTTTTGTGGCAGTCAACGTGTTAAAGCCAATTAACGTTAACGATTGCAAAATATCACAAATTTCAATCCAAAAATTATTTAAGTCTTCATCATTGAAGACCTTTTTATAATGACAATTGTAAGGACTACGTGGATAATCATTAATGACAAATTGACGTCAAGAGCAATCAATTAACGTCAACCTGGCAAGGGCTGGATGAGAGTAGCCGGGATCGTGCTCAGTGGCGTGCACGCGGAGAGGCCTATGTCCCGTAGGGGACTAGTGTAGGCTGATGATGATGATGATGAAATTGACGTCTCTAAGTGCAGCAGTAAGTCCCATTATTTAACTGGTCCTCTTTCCCCCAGGTACATAATAACAGCCCTATGCGGAAATGCGTGCCCGTCACCACCACCAGTAGTGGCGGCCATGTTTTGGGTGGGATACTTCAACTCCGCCCTTAACCCCCTAATCTACGCGTACTTCAACAGAGACTTCAGAGCCGCCTTCAGGAAAACTCTGGTTTCATGTTGCAGGTAATATATGTCTTAAGTTTTAAGACAATAGTGTAGTTGGTCAGTGTGTCATGCCGTAATTCCTAATTCACCAATGTTTATAATGGATATTTTAACATTATTATAATATTCTGTTGTAATATGATCGATCACATTTTCATGCATATGTTGAAAGTTTACATGTTTCAGCGTTATTATAACATCTAAATAAAATGTAATTACATTACCAAGCATATGCTTACTGTGATCATACATGTTACTACTAGACGTTATGATTATATTAAACCATCCATTATTGGGAGATAAAATTTCAGCAATGACATGAGTTTTAATTGAGATGCTACAGATTTCAAATGTTAAACATCCCTTTCTATAAAAATATGATATTTCGTCGCTATGAATATTTTATGACTCACTACTGCTAGCTCCTTAAATTGTCACCGGAATTTTTACCATGATTTTTTGTTGTCTTTGAGATATTTTGGCACAGTTGCATGCGGAATGATCACGAATGTACTGCAACATGGTAAAATTTCCATTAACAATTTTAGGAGAGATTAAAAAGTCATATAGCTTCTTGAATAGCCTGTTAAATAGCTTGAAGAACATTACAAGCTCCATTTAAGTGAATATGTTTGTTTTTGTTAACGTTTATTTTATTTTTAAAGTACACAATTTCTTTTAGATTATCGTCATGCCTTCTTCCGCAGTCTACACAAAGAGTTAGACTGGTCTCCTTAAGACATTCATTTACTAGGGAGCTGTCACGTAGGCCAACCATCACAACAAGAATTACGATACGAAGAGGTAATACTACCTTCTAGACTCCGTCTTCACACCTCATAGGTTTCATCCCAATAAAAACAACATTAAGAACATTATTTTAGCATAGCTCGCTGCGGCTTTATGCTTATTAACCTAAAATTGTTACATCTGGCTAGACAGATAGAACTAAACCTTATTTACTTATAACATAACCACCCTGGCATCCATTAGGCAAACCATTGAACGTCCTTTAAGTATCCAAATCTGACAGTTCTCCAATACCTAAATTCATATATATAATGTTACTCCACTCCTTTGCTTCCAACTCTAAAATATATCGAATTTATTCTATTCTGGCTTCAGAACTTTAAACTTTTCTAAATCGATTTTTCTATCCCCAGATAGTTTCTGATATAAACAATCTTCTATATTATAGATTATTCAAATCAACTTCTGTTGAGAGGGTTCCCTCTATCTGGCAGAGTTTTGTTGCTCCGAATTTTATTTGGCATAACACACTTGGCATAATTTTCTTTTAACGAATATGTTCAAGGCATAAAAAATATTTAGTATAATTATTATTTGGTCGAATGTGTATATCTCCAAATTCCCAATGTCATACATTTAAAGATGGCAGAATTTCACTTGGCATAATAACATTTAGCAAAATTAAGTTACGCATAATTTCATTTAGCGTATTATTTATTTAGTGCGACGATTACTCGGTATAATTTCACTTGGCATACTACGATGATGGCAGATTTTCGTTTGGAATAATTTTATTTCTAATGAATTTTATGGTATCCTTCCCTTTAGCCAAATTATTTTTCGTCAAATTTCACTTCCCAAAAAACTTATCGCCTAAGTTTAATTTTCCAAACGAACGAACTTAAGAAACTGTGCATTTCGCAAATAATTCATTTGGTCCAATTATTATTTGGCAAAATTTTACTTAGTCAAGTTTTATTAAGACAAATGTTAATATTATAGCAAATTTTTTATTTTGGAAAATATTATATTCCAAAACAATATTTGCTCAAATTGTCACTTCACATATACAGGGGGGGTAAAACGAACTACCCACTTAACAAAATATATTCATAAGCCAATTTGTATTCTTACCACCACTCAAATTGTTTTGTTAATCGTATGAAATGCAATATTTTGGGAAGAGTAAGTTGTGCAAAATGAAACATTTCATTAAACAATATTTGGTTAAATGAAACATGACCAAATTATTATGCCAGAAAAAGATTCTGAATATAGACTTTCTGAAATATGATAGTACTGCCTCTTAATATTATAGATATTAAATTCATGCCTAAAGATGATTCTAAATGAAACCTTTCTCGGACTCGTAAAATTATGGGTTTTGAATGTATGATTAATGAGTGGATGCCAAATGATTTTCTGCGAAATGAAGTTTATATAATAAAATTATGACATAAAAAGTTCTGCCATAAAGAGTAGACCCCTGTTTTGGTTGTCCCATATCAATGTAAGTACTATACTGTTTCGACTATCCATCATTAATCATGGTGTACCTTTATATACCACACTTAACGATTATCCATTAGCGCCCTTTATTTCTTACTTTCGTTCAAATCGGGTTCTGTTTTTTCTTATTTTCTTTTTTCGTTACATTTCTTGTTATGGCCAGTATCAGAAACTGTAATTTTATTCTAAATTAAGTTTATTTGTTATTTGTCAGGTCGCTCTGTGGAAACGTAGGACGCAAGTGCTGCTACTGCCCCCGTCGAGAACACCACCACTCCAACGCGTCGTCAGACATCCACATGAACAACTGTGTGAAGTCCACCTCAGCTGATGTCCTGCGAGCCCACCAAGCTTCCTCGTCCAGACCCGAAGATATAATGCTCGAAACGTAAAGTGGACTCTCAGTGGTATGAGCCAAGGTTGTGATTTGATTGTGAAGGTGAAAATACTGGAGGTTAATTATGAGAAATTTGCTTCTGGATTGTACTTGATGTTGAACTGTGTAGTTTTTTCTGTTGGCAACGTTTTGTAGCTGAAACATCGCTGTTGTGTCAATTTCTTAGTAAGATTTGAATGGCGGGTATGGGTAAGGATTTGAATTCAAAAATTGTTAAAAGATGTGTACTTACTTTGAATTTCGCTACACATTAACAGAATGAACAACTTATTATTACATTCAATATTAAATCGACCGAAAAATACTAAAAGTCAAAAAGGTTTAAGAATATCAAAACCTGATATTCTTAAACCTTTTTGACTTTTATTTCTTATGCAATAAGTCTTATTTTTATTTGAACCAAAAATATGTCTGCTATCCAAAAATATACTCTATGTAAATAACAGTAAAGATGGTTCTTCATAAAAAAATTGCCCATCTTTATATAGCATCAATAAATTCTACGCTGACTATACAGAAGACAATCAGATATACTACACTCGCGAGCAATAAACCAGAATCACTTCATCGCGGATTGCTAAAGACAAGTTTTTACCATTTTTATGCAATGAATTATAGATTGTGGTAAATCATTTGAAAAGTAAATTTATAAGCTTTTAAATGATATCAAAAAGATTTAAAATTAATAAAATTTCCTACTTAAATATAGGGAATTGTTGCAAAATGTTGAAATTGTGGAAGTCTAAATGAATACGAAGTAATATGAAAAGAAATGTTTTTTATTTACAATGTGCCTTTTATCCCCCCCTCAATACATTGTATTACCCCCCCCCCCTGGCCCTAATGACTGCCTGTAAACGGTTTCTCATTGACCGAATGAGTTTCCTGACGGAATCAATTCCCTGCCACTCTTCGACCAAAGCAGTTTTCAGATTTTCTATAGTCGCCAGAGCTGGATATCTTCCTCGTACCCGTCTTTTTCAGCTCGTCCCACACATGTTCAATAGGGTTAAGTCAGGACTGAGGGCTGGCCAGTCTTAGGTAGAAATCCCGACTTCTTCCAGGTACTGTCTAGTCATTGAAGCGTTGTGGCAGCGGGCGCGGCGTTGTCGTGCATTAGCAGAAAATGTTCGCCAATAAACCCTGCGTACGGGAGCACATGGCCTAGCAGAATCGTTGATGTATATTTGCGCAGTTAGGCCCTCCCCGCCCACCACCAGGTACGAATACCAGCTCCGTTTTTGCTTCTATAGAAATCCCCGCCCATATCATACATGACCCGTAAGAGCCCCCCTATGCCACTGTTTCCGCAAAACAGCTTTGTGCAAATCGCTCCCCCGGTCTTCTATAGACTCTCTGTCGACAGTCGCTACCATACAGACACATCCTTGTATCGTCCGAGAACAGGACTCCATTCCATGCTCTATATCCCAATCTAAGTGATCGCGAGCAAACTGAAGCCGGGCTTCTCGGTGGGCTGGAGACAATTTGGGCCCCGTAGCTGGCCTTCTTGGGGTCAAATTCGCTTCTTTAAGTCTTCGCCTCACAGTCTACTCACTAACAGCCCTCTCTCGAACTTCTCTGAGCTGCCGCTTGATTTCCACGCCGGTTAGGTGTCAATTTCGGAGTGAAGTGGTGACAATGAATCGGCCATCGCTCACCGAAGTGCAACGCTGTCTTCCCGCTCCTGGAATCCGGACAAAGTTTCTAGTCTCCCTGAACCTTGTGTACACCTTCGAGACACAATACTAGCTTAGATGAAGCTGTCGAGCAATATTACGCTGAAACAACCCTTGCTGGATTAAGATGACGATTTGAGCGGCTTCTGCAGGTGTGGTTTCCATTTTCTTTCAGATTCAATGTTCCCAGTGACGTGAAATATTGAACTGATGACCAATTTTCAGGGATGCTCACTTTTTATAGTGTTTCAGGACTCAGTATTTTGTTGTAAAAAATTGTGTTTTTTGTTATTACGTTTCATGACGTAAGAGAAATAATCTTTGGCTGTGACATTGAAAGAGGTTAAAGCTTATTAAATTACCTTTGAAATCATATACCACAACGTATAGTTCATTGCATAGAAACTGTAAAAACTAAAATCATAAAATCAAATCAAAATATTTATTTGTTTATTCATTAGTCTAGAACAGGGGTCGCCAACTGGCGGATCGCGGTCCGCATCCGGACCACCGGCCGCCCGGCGCCGACCCATTTTGTGCGGACCGCGAGAACACAGCAACTTGCTCTACAGAGTACGTAATTGAAATAAATAAAGCTTGCACCAATTTTACTCCAAACTTCAGACAGATAGTCCGCAACAAAAATTACATTTTTCTCATTGATATGTAAAAATGAAAGGAATCGAAATTAGGCACGTCTGTACTGGTTGCCATGGTGTTGTTTAATTAAAAAATGAACAAAGCGAATACTGTTTAATATTGTCTTATTTCTTTTCATCGGTATCTTATCCTACCATAGTTTCCTTGACTAGATCTACGAACATCAAATGGTAGCAGAGCGTGGTTGAAAAACACCAAAATAAAAAAAATTAAATACCTTTGTTATTTCCGTAATTACATTTGTTTAGTGAATATTTTTTTCTATAAAATGTTGTGCGGACCGCAATGGTCATTTCATTTCTTAAAAGGGACCCCGAGCGAAACTAATTGGTGACCCCTGGTCTAGAACATCCCACGGTAAAGCGATTCCGGTTTATTGCTCGCGAGTGTAGTTGCATGGGTTCTGCTGACATGATTAATACGCGTTTACACAAGACCGAACTCAGGCTCCACTAAGTTAAGAGATAATTTTCTAGATAAGGAGTACCTATCTATTATAGTAAAGTCATCTATATTGTATATGGCCAAATAGCTATTTCGTTTTAACCGCCTCTGTGGTCAAGCAGTTGAGATTACCGGAGGTCCTGAGATGTTCTCGGTTGGGTTGATGGTAAGGCTTTCAAATTCGCCTGGCTAGATACCTACCACCATTTTATCTAAATGTGTCGACATAACATCAATGCTAATAGCATTGTTGTGTTCCGACAGTAAGAGATAAGATAACCAGTGCCCCAGTAGTTGAGGAATCCGGGTGAAGTGTCCAATTACTGGAATTCAATTATGGTGGCCTTTGTCCAGTAGTGGGACAGTGTATAAGATACTAGCGGCCGCTCGCGGTTTCACCCGCGTGGTTCCCGTTCCCGTGGGAATATCGGGATAAAAAGTATCCTATGTGTTAATCCAGGTTATAAACTATCTGTATGCCGAATTTTATCCAAATCCATTTAGTAGTTTTTACGTGAAAGAGTAACAAACATCCATCCATACTTACAAACTTTTGCGTTAATAATAATGTTGGATTGACTTTACTTTACTACTTACTTACCCAGTAGCATCGGGGTTCTAAAGATATTTTTTTAAATAAAAATAATCCACTTCCTCCCTCGGCCTTATCTACACTTAAAATCAGGTGAGATGTAAAATATTTTTACATTTTTTTTTACTATAACTTAAAAACTGCTTTGGAATAGGTTTTTAAACTTCAGATATCAAATTGTCCTCAATGTCCCATCCGAAATATATGAAGCATCAATATTTAATGGTCAATCGGATATAGATTCTACGAAACGGTCTCCACAATGTAGTTATATTTTATGAGCAGTTTGATTTAGGTCGGCCCAGTATAGTTTTATTTGAAACGAATGTGATGTATTTGAACCACACGTTCAAATGCCAAATACAAGAGAATATACTTGTCATCTATAACTGGCGTGTTTGGTTTTAGGTACTAGGTATGTTTTAACACAGTTTTGTACGTTACAAGTATTATTAGTACCGATTTTTTAAATACTAAGTCAATGAAGACATGTTTATAACAAAAAAATTCAAAAGTTCTAAATTATTTTAAAATATTTAAACCAGGCCAAAGTATTAAGCACAACTTACAATACTTCAAAGCTTAAACAGCATTCCATGCTTAGACGATGTGATAGGACTTATAACAGTAGGTTATATAAATTGTTTGACGACCAATTAAGAAAATGAATAGCTGTCATACATAATCTAATTAAACATTTTCCACAAACGAACATTTAATTCAAAACTTTAGTACGAGGAGTTTGGTATTGTTGTATAGAGTAGTCAGTGTTGTTTATAGGATAAAATGTTCGGAAACCCTTGCTCTATTACGATTTTATTCGACAACATCGAGCAAATCTCCACGCCAACATAAATAAATCCTAGTCCAACAATAAAACGCACATCGATAACAAACAATTGAACGATTTACAAAGTGTATGCCGGAATGGGAGCGCTAAAGCCTCGCCCAAACTGAGGCGATGGCGGGCGGTGTAGTACGCGAGCACGTTTAATTCACACTAACGCGGTGGCGGTCGAGATTTTCTTTTTTTTAAACGCTTAAGGTTAAGCTCTTGGCCCTTAACCCTATTCTTGACAGTGGATTATTTGAGACACTTACAGTAGATTATTTGAGAAACTTAACTTACAAAAAATTTCGAGTACCTAGTGAAAGAAGAACACGTTATTAACAAAATATATATATAATTCTACAAAAAAAACTCTGCCAAGTAGTGAGGTGTCTAGAGGTGAGTAGTTAACTCACCTCTAGACAACCTACTAGAATATAAATGAATCAGAATTATTTTTGTATGGGATTGACATAAGTCAACCATACGTATAAATGACGTATAAGTCAATCCAAAATAACAAAACATGTAAATAAAACAGATTGGTGAAAAATTGCATTGATAAAGATGCGTGTAGCAAAAATAACGATTAGAAAAAAATGCGTGTGACGAAATCTGTTGATAGAAATAACGTAAAGGAAGTAAAGAAATTGGGGAAAACGCGATTGGAACTTAAAATACCGGAGAAAGAAAATTTTGGGGAATTCATCTGTACAGTCCAATAATCATTGTATTTCATTTCTTTATCTTATTAGCGTTGTGCCACTTGTCTAGGGCACGTCAAGTGATGATAAGACCGAAGGTGGATGCGCACTATGGATTCTTCAACTACTGTGGCCCTGCGTATGTTATTTCTAGCTGCCGGAACATAACAATGATGTAATGGCGACATATTTAGATGATGGTAGCTAGCCAGGTGGGCAAACAAACAAGCCCTTCCACCAACCAAACAGAGTACACAAATCTCTGCTGGAAATCAAACATGAAACCTCTGGGTTTGAGACCGGTCGGTGGTCTTAACCACTTGACCACAAAGGCGGCAGTCAACAATAAACTATCGCATCACCGTAGACACAAGCGGGCAGAGCGTGCGGTTGCAGGCGCGCGCATGTATAGGTAGATCGTGAAATGAAATGAAATAAAATTAAATGAAATGAAAATCCTTTATTCAATTTAGGCATATAAATTGCACTTATGAATGTCAAGTAGTTACATAAAAAAAACAAAAATATATTAAAAAATAATATAAGTATGTACACACAATAATACTTAAAATATATAATTTAATAAACAATACATACCTATACTATGTAATGTGATTCTACTGCTGGTTCGGAAGATTGATTCTGCTAAGAAGACTCCAGCCCGAAACTTAGCTGCTAGGTGCTCTTTTAAACTAAGAGTTGTATACAAACTCCTTACGTAACTACTTACAATGTGAAATAACATGTGCAGGCGAGCCGACTTAGATGACCACACATTGTTATCATTAAAATAATCATCAATTTTATAGTAACCTTTTTTCATTAGACCTTGTTTAGTGGCTTACCTGCCTGCTTATTTGGTATCATCATCATCAGCTCATTTTATGTCCCCGCTGCTGGGCACAAGCCTTCCATATGGATGGGTAGAGAGAACGGACCACGCGAGCTCAGTGTGGATTGGTAGTTGTTAACGACTGCTAATTGCAGCCGGGACTACCCGCCCGATCCTCTAAATGCCACTACACATTTACAGAATACACTAAACATGCACACTAGTTTAGGCTCAGGACACCGTACCCGTAGAACAAGGGTACGTAGAACCGATTCACATGCCCTCTATACCAGGTACATGTACCTGGGCGCTTCTCTCCTCCTCCACGGCCCGGTCTACCCGAGCCGAGGTCCGAGTCTTTTAAGTGTGCGATGCCGTTCCCTCTAGAAATCCTCCGAAGGTGATTCGTTTCAACATGGCTTGAGGTACCCTTTACGTACTTCGCCGCCCTCAAAAAAGCCCGGTGACGGTGAAAATGCCGCTTGAGGCAATCAGCAATCTCTCTCAAAAAATAAAAGACGGGACCAACGGCTTCACGAGCTCGAGATGAAAAATTTTTGGTTACACAGCCGATGACCGGACTTCGCAAAGGTTGTTTAATCTCAGACCTCGCAGACCGGGCGAGTTAAGGCGTCATTGAGCTAGCTCCTCATGCTTATTTGATATACTTCATGTTATATTGACTACCACATTCAACCGATACTGTGCCCGCGACAGCAAACCATCTCTGTTTGGGCGAGACTAAAACTTTTTTTATGACCAGGGCAAAAGCTAAAGTCACGTCTACCTATTATCCGATTGCGAATCAGAAATACTTACCGTTTTCGTCGAACGCTTTCAACGTGCGCCATATTATCGGGCTTCAGATTTCATTGAAATGTAACAAAGAAAAAATAGGAAAATGAAATATTAAACATTGTAACGGCTAAGCTTTTTCATTTTAAAAATATTTCAAAAGCACGCGAAGTTTTAGCCGCCGCTGGTGGCTTTGTTCGCGTGGTATTAAGATTGTCGCCTGTTCTAGAAAATCGTTTGAAAGTCTCCATCTTTACGTGTCATCTTAAGATAGGAAGGAGAATGAAAGGATGGGGTTGCACAAAAGATCTCGATGGATCGAAGTGCTATTCGGAAAGGGAAACGTCGCAAGGCCACACTAAGATAAGATAGGATATTTACATCTCTGTTTGTTATACTACCGCATTGTTGATAGTCAGAGGTAACTTTCTCATTGAGGTATATAAAAATACTAGCGGCCGCTCGCGGTTTCACCCGCGTGGTTCCCGTTCCCGTGGGAATATCTGTATAAAAAGTATCCTATGTGTTATTCCAGGTTATAAACTATCTGTATGCCGAATTTCAACCAAATCCATCTATCCGTTGCAGCGTGAAAAAGTAACATACGAACATACATACACACAAACTTTCGCATTTATAATATTAGTAGGATTAACATTCTAGTAACAGTACGTACGTTTACGACCAATGTTTTCCATAAACTATTAAGATCTCTGTAATTACCACAAGCATAAAAAGTTTTATTCAAATTGACTTAGTGGTATGAAAGAGTTATAACTTTGAAATTTGTATCATCATCATCTCATCATCAGCCTATTTTATGTCTCCTCTGCTGGGGCACGAGCCTTCCCTATGGATGGATAGGGAGAACGGGCCATAAACCACCACGCGGGCCCAGTGCAAATTGGTAGTTGTTAACGACTGCTAATGCAGCCGGGACCAACGGCTTTACGTGCCTTCTGAAGCACGGAGGAGCTCGAAATTTGTATGGCACGCTGAAATGTAAAATTGCCATGGAATATGAGTTAACAGAAGTTAAATAAATATTCGTCTAATATTCTTAACTGATCTTTAGTATTTGTAAAAATATTATGATCAGATGTTAATGACGGTAGTTGTTGACATTGAATGGGCGCCTTTGGCTTTCAAAGTAAAGAGTAAATAGTGTTGAATAATTTCGGCGGGCTGGTTAGAACCACGATAGCTCAATTGGGAGAGCACCTGACCCGGTATGTCAGAAGGGTGCGGGTGGCTGTTTTTGTTAACAGATGTTACTTGGACAAGGTATAAAAATGTTTATGTTATATTATATTATTGGACTCAAGTACTTTACTGATAAATGAATAGCGCGGAAGACTTCCTAAGGCTACGCGCGAAATTAATATCTTCAACTGCAAATGGCAAATGCCTTGCATACCATCGCAGGACGCGTTTTATGAAGCCATTTAACCTTGGCCGTCAAACACTCCCGCTCAATTGTCAGTTCTAACGCAGTACTTATAAAGTCTAAATTTGTTTGCTTGGGGTGATATAAAATTATGTAGAAACTCAACCATTGATATCTGAAATTTACTATTCAAGGATCGTAGATGGGGGATGCCATTTTGTAAGTTAATTGAAATGTGATATAAATATAATATTGAACGTTTCTTTGATCGAAGCAACGGTCATGGCCATAAATATTGGTTATTTATTACTTACCTGGGGTTGTTTCTTTTTATTAATTATAAACAATTTTATTTTTTTATTTTTTTTATTTGGTTAACTTGGTTAATCGCCTCTGTGGTCTAGTGGTTAAGACAAACGGTCTCAGACCCAGAGGTCCCGGGTTTGATTCCCAGCGGGGGGTAAATGTTTGTGTACTATTCGGTTTGGTTGGTGGTAGGGCTTGTTTGTCTGCAACCACCATTTTATCTAAATATGTTGCCATAACATCAGTTTGTAGCATTGTTGTGTCCTGGCAGCTATAGATAAGATAGCCAGAGCCTCAGTAGTTGAGGACCCCGGGTGAAGTGTGCTTCCACCATTGGCCTCATCACTTTAAATCGGTGAATGGTGGTCACTTTTATCTTTAGCTGTAACCAACCAATAACCATATAAAGAGAAAAAAAGAAATGAAATACATTTGTTGGCACACACTACAAAATTACGCGATATTCACACTAACAATACAAAACAAAAGACAAAGACTTTAAGAAGAAATATTCTTTCAAAGTTGGGTAAAAATGCGAAATTGCGGACGGTTTCCGCTGTTGCGTTATCGATTTAGAACGCATACCTCTATCTCGACATTATCATCAGCCTACACTAATCCACTGCTGGACATAGGCCTCTACAAGTGCACGCTACCGAGCACGATCTGCGGCTTCTCTTATCCAGCTCTTGCCAGCCACCTTGCAAAGATCGTCGCTCCACCTAGTCTGTGGGCGTCCTACACTACGTTTGCCGATACGCGGTCTCCACTCAAGAACTCGTTTACCCCATCGGTTATCGGTTCTGCGGCTAATCCTGTGGGCTATGTCGACGACTTTGGTTCTCTGTCGGATCACCTCGTTCCGAATTCGATCCCTCAGAGAAACTCCTAGCATAGCTTAGCCTAGCCTATATTTGACGCTGTAATGGAGGAAAAGAGCTAGACACGCTGAGTTTCTTGCCGGTTCTTTTCAGTACAAGATCTCCCGCCCAGAGTAGACTTACGAACCGATGGCATAGTGACATTCACAAAAGCTACATACATGTAGCTTTTGTGAATACAGTCAAAACTGAATAAATGATTTAGAATTTTGAATTTTTGAATTTTGATAGCCCTTTCCATAGCTTTTCCTGGTCTGGTCCAAAAATTTAGACTTTAAATTTGTGGACCAGGCCTACCGTGAGTGTCCACGTTTCGTGTTCCTCCGTATGTCATGACATCGATATAATCTTTGCGTATTTCGTATTCTCTTCAGTTATGAAATGAAGCGACTTCCACACTAATTTATGAGTATTTATGAACGAAGTGTAAATATCTTTTTCAAATAAATTTATTTCGGTACTAATTCGGTAAAGGTACTTTTAAATTGCCAAAAAAACACTTTTGAGAGAAATATAAAAAGATCATTTTTACATTTCTATCCCATATTGTTTTAAAAACTAAATATCCAATTCGATGGAAACAGAAAATACAGAGATCTAAATAGTAAGTAGAAGAGTTTGTTTTACTGAATTTATGCCATTTGAAACTTTCCATAGTTAACTTTACATAGCGTTGAGTCGGTGGAGTAATAGGCAAGTAGCATAACGCTAGTAGAATAGAAATGAAGTATAATATTAATAATAAACGTATGGGATTGACAAAGCCAATCAAACGACTTTAAAATGTATACAATTCATTGACTTATATGTCATCCTCGGCTCTTGGCTCAGTAAGTTCGCGGTCGGTCGATAAGCTGTAGATATCGTCGGTCGGACGTAGCGGTGCATCGTAGCATTCGTAGCATTCGTAGCGTCATCGTAGCGAAAGCTGTAGCTGCGGTACGGTAGAACGTCGTAACGCTACGCGCGTCTACACTCTTGTCCTTTGTACAACAATACAACTCCTACTATTTTCTTGACTTCTAATAGTAAAAATAGGACAAAGACCAACATATAACTATGGCGGAGGGGTGCGGGTCGATAGAGCTAGCTCAGTTTCTTCGATATCGTTGTCCATCTTAGGTCTTCAAAATAAAAACGCTTACTAATACTTTAATCTCTGACTCTCCACTCGTCTCTATCCTGGGCCAACCCACCACGTCTCCTTTGTCCATCACATGGAACCAGTCATTGACGATCTTCGACTACATCTCTGGAGTCACAATGGATATATTAAGAAACGGCTGGTCCTATGCAAAAGGATTTTAGAAACGCAATGAGTTTTGTGTGTATTTTCTAACTAATCGCTCCCGTTCAAATGTACAAAGTCCGTTGTCGCACCAACGAACGTTTTGAGTCTTACTTAGGCACAGGTCACACTCGAGTATCGTATTTTATATAATATATACATACTAGCCTCACCTCCACCACACCACACGCCGAGGTTTTAGTACCGATTTTGTGACAGACTTTTTGTAGGATTTGTGCGTTGCAACATAGAATTCCATACGTTTCATTTTCACCGACTAAAATATCGGTCACCGATTATGGGACGTGGGCGAGTGACGTCATGTTTGTATTTTTTTAAATAAACTTTTAAAATACCTGTCAGAGTGTTTTGATCGTTTCAAACTTAGTCGTCTTCTATGTAATCATCACATACTCTTAACCTGTCACGGGGCTGACTTAATTAATGGTTGACTTAAGTGACGTCATATTAAGTTTGTATTGTTTTAAATAAACTTTTAAAATACCTGTCAGAGTGTTTTGAGCGTTTTAAACTTAGTCGTCTTCTATGTAATCATCACATACTCTTAACCTGTCACGGGGCTGACTTAATTAATGGTTGACTTAAGTGACGTCATACTATGTTTGTATTTTTTCAAATAAACTTTTAAAATGCCTGTCAGAGTAGTTTGAGCGTTTCAAACTTAGCCGTCTTCTGTGTAATCATCACATACTCTTAACCTGTCTCAGGCTCTTAACCAGGCTCTTAACCTGTCACGGGGTTGACTTAATTAATGGTTGATTTAAGTGACGTCATACTATGTTTGTATTTTTCAAATAAACTTTTAAAATACCTGTCAGAGTGCTTTGAGCGTTTCAAACTTAGCCGTCTTCTGTGTAATCATCACATACTCTTAACCTGTCTCAGGCTCTTAACCAGGCTCTTAACCTGTCACGGGGCTGACTTAAGTGACGCCATACTATGTTTGTATTTTTTTAAATAAACTTTTAAAATACCTGTCAGAGTGCTTTGAGCGTTTCAAACTTAGCCGTCTTCTGTGTAATCATCACATACTTTCTTCGATTTATAAGTTATAGATTCCCGGTGAGCGCTTTGAAAACGGTAGGCGACTTTGGGGCCACGAACCACAATGACGTTTGAGGCGATGACAGTAAATATTCATCATCATCATCATCATCATCATCATCTCAGCCAAAAGACGTCCACTGCTGGACAAAGGCCTCCCCCAAGGATCTCCACAACGACCGGTTTTGTGCTGCTCGCATCCAGCGGCCTCCCGCGATCGTCACCAGATCGTCGGTCCACCTTGTTGGAGGCCTGCCCACACTGCGCTTTCCGGTACGCGGTCGCCACATAAATATTATGAACAAATATTTTGCAACCTCAACTAATTTTTATGGTCAAGATTTAAGGTTCACAGTAAGCTGAAGTTGTTGATGCTATCCACAGACCAAAGTCAAAGTCAAAGTGATTTATTGCAATTAAGTGTACAAGAGGTCTTATAAATGTTAGTATTTAGTGCTAACAACTTAATTACCTTCTACAGGTACTGCAATATTGTTTACAAGTATATGTAGTGGCATAATAACGATAACATAAGGCAATATCACAATTTACTTAATTTAAGCAGATCCGGTACGCCAAACTAAATAATTTAAGTTTTATCAGCAAAAAACTCATCAAGCGTATAGTAGCATTTTAATATTAAGTATTGTTTAAAGTTTTTAATGAAAAGAGTAAATGTAGTTTCTGTTTTTATATTGGATGGAATTTTATTGTATATTTTATTAGCCAAATGTAAGATCCGTTCGGCCGTTAAGGAAACCGAAGTTTCAATGTTTTTTTCAGATTTTGTTATTCGAAACTTAAATGTACATAGGTATGAGCAAACAGAACTTCTTTCGAGATGCATTTTTGTTCCGGATTCGCTATCTAGTATATTATTAATCGAAGCATACTTTACAATAAATGGAAAGAGCTTTAGTACTATGCTACAAAACTTTGCCAACAATTGTAAATACTTCGTGAAATCAACTGCGTATTTTAAAATGTAAATTATTGCAAAATGTGAATTTAATAAGCGTTTACATATCTTCAATGTAGCTAATATAATGTGGAAACATAATATTTTAGTGCCAAATTATATACATAATGAAAAATAAATTTCCCTGTATTTAGACCTGAGTGATATTATGTAACGATAGACCCTATTTTGTGAAATGTGTACAGATTATATAAAATAATTATGTGAATTGGAAAACAATATAAAATTATTAATTATTGTTACTGCACAAATTAAATACAATATTTAAATGTAAATAGATTAGATTGTGTAAATAAATTGATTAGTATGTTCAATGTTTAAATGTATGTATTTATAAATGTGAAGACAAGTTATGAGCAATAAAGCTATAATATGTATAGAATTTATATAATTATCTTCTTTATAAAAATTGAAATTGATGCATGTTATGTTGTTGTTACTTTTTAGATAGCAGATTATATAACGGAACAGCCCAATGCAACACAACCGAATTCTTACGTTTTCAGTTCAACCTAATTTTACATCATCAAATCTATATAATATTAATGTAAGAATAATTATTAGCGCTAGTATTTCTACAACCTTGTTTGGTTTTCTGAGGCATTTTCCTTAAGTTCAAGGGTTTTTACAAGTATATCAGTAAGAATAATTCACACACTATATCAACTGAGTACCTCTCGCATAAGGTTCATCATCAGCTCATTTTATGTCCCCACTGCTGGGGCACGAGCCTTCCCTATGGAATGATAGGGAGAACGAGCCATAAACCACGACGGCTTTACGTGCCTTCCGAAGCACGCCTAAGGTTACCGGTGATTTTTAACACTGAATATTCTCGAAGACTACCTAAAAACAACATGCTCTCACGTAACTCTGCCATAAGAGATAGACAGGGTAGACAGAATCACCATTTTTAGGTGTAATCAAAGTAGGGTACTGATATATAACATCAGTGGCAGGTTTTTTTTTTTTTTAATATTCTTACACCTCCAACATAATCGGAGCCTATTCTTTACTGTTTTCTCTTTCATACCAGTTCTATCTTTTATGCCTTCAGTGACAGGTTGCTAGCCGATCGCCTGATTCATACGACATGCATGGGACTAAACATCTGATACATTCTTTCCACGTCCCAGATCAGCATGGGATAAACAAACTGTGCTGTCCCACTGCTCTGCAAAGGTCTCCACTCCAATAATATCAAATCATCGCTATTATTAATTGGTAGCTTAATCAGCACGTTTGCCAATTGCGAATGCTTCAAAAAATTCGAAACCCATTTCATCGCCATAGAGGTTCAAACTCACTACAATAATTTAAATTTGTAAAGAGTCAATACAAATGAAAGATTTTTCAAAGTTACATGTTCCCGGGTAACAGTTTAATTTTAAATTTAAAGTGAAGTATAAGTTTTTTTTTTAAATAATGTAAGTTATTTATGTTTAGAAGTAAATACCACATGCGAACATTATTTTGTTTTCAGTTAATATAAAGTAATAATTATTTCTTTCATTTGATTTTGTACGCAAGTTGTTTTGACCTCTTATTTCACTTTGAAGGACATTGTACGAATTCAGGATAAAAAATGTACGAATCGTGAATATTTATCAATTGTACGAAATAGGAATTGTACGAACTGCCCGGCAAGCGTCAAAATTTTTAAGCCGCCTCTGTGGTCTAGTCGTTAAGACTACCGTACTCAGACCCGAAGGACACATGTTCGTGTACTCGGTTTGGTTGGTGGTAGCGCTTGTTTGCCCGCCTGGGTAGCTACCACCATCTTATGTAAATATGTCGCTATAACATCAATGTTGTGTTCCGGCAGCTAGAGATAAGATAGCCAGTGTTTCAGTAGTTGAGGATCCGGGTGAAGTGCGCTTCTACCTTCGGTCTTATCATCACTTAACATCAGGTGACATAAAGGCCAAGTTCATACTCGTAAGATATATTTAAAAAAAATTAATACAAGCAGTGAGATTCAAATTCGCATATCTATGGCGTGGACTCATTATATGTATGAGCATATGTGAAACAAATAAATTCTATTGTGATATTGTCTTTTTTTTCAAATTCAAAATTACGACCTCCTTGGTCGAGTTGTTTATACACCGGTGGTGTCGCCATCTCTGAGGTCCCGGGTTCGATCCCCGGTCGGGTCAATTTAGAAATTATTGTTTTTCTAAATTGTCTCGGGTCTGGGTGTTTTCTATGTATAATAAGTATGTATTTATTCCCGCCCCGCTGCCGCCGCTCCGGTGGCGACGCCACGCGCATGCACGTCTACTCCTCAACGTGCCTACGCTGCTGCTGCCGCAAGCCAACCTGTCGGCGCCACTCCGCAACCTGAGCGGCGACCGATTCAACAGAGGAAGATAAGCGCGCCTGCGGCTCCACAGGTCCATCACCGCGATGAGGAGGGTTTCATCACAGTGGAAAGGAAGAAGAGGAAGCCCGTCTGTCGCAACCTGTGCGGTGTCGCACCGACCGGACCGAACCACCTGCTACGTCCAGCTACACCTACGACGCTGCTATACGTGTCCCGGCTCCACTACTCTACGAAGGCAGAGGAGATCGCAGAGTATGTGCGGATCAAAACCAAATTCACTCTGAGGGTCGAACGGTTGGAGTCCCGCTACAATGTGAATTTTAATTCATTTGTGGTGAGAGTACCGACCGAACATCTGTCGACGTTTATAAAAGAAGAGTTTTAGCCGAAGGGTGTCATGTTCCGGCGGTTCCGAGGCCGGCTACCGGATACCACGCTGCGTCGCACGTAGCCGTCCTTACGAATAGCTTAGTTTTAGTTTTATATATAAATTGTATGTATGTTAGTCTGTAAGGTATTTATAATATGGGCCTCTATGTAACTTACCATCTGTACATAATTTGTTGCCTGAATTAAATGATTCTATTTATGTATTTTAAGTATGTTTATCCGTTGTCTAGTAACCATTTTAACGAGTTTCATAACGAAGCTTCTCTTGTGCTAAATAATTGGTGTGAGTGTAGGAAAGTTTATTTTATTTTTTAGTTTACTATGGAATTTATTTGTTTCACATATACATGTATGAATAAGACCTATGTTAAATTGGTTCCAACTCGCCATAGTCTGTACCCATTTGAAAATATCCGATAACAGAAGCGAAAAGCCGACGCGACGCAATTGGCTTTTTACAAATTGCCTGTTCGTCATATTCGAAATGTTCATATCAATAGTTTTGCCGATACACAATGTAAAGCCTTCAGTTTAGCCGGAAAATCTAGATTCCTGTGAAATGTCGAATACGCTGACATGCGAGGCCGTTTCAATGCAATCGTATTTAATTGGACTACTATATGAAATGAAAGTATGCCAAAATACCAGAAAATTGGTCAATACCTTTATTAAATAAAAAATATGATTAAGCGCATTGGCTCATTAATATTAAACCTCAAGCTAATAACACTCTTGTGTTAGTTATGAATTCTAGTCAGTAGTTTAATAAAGTTGTATTTGTTGGTTTTTTTTTTCAAAACAGACAATAAAATCTTTTGTCTTAGAAACACTATACGTATCTGCGGTGCTGATACAGATGACAATATGGAAAAGAAGAATAAAAAACTGTACTGACATATTATTTGGCCTTGTATATACTTTCCCAAATAACTTACCACTGAGCAAGTAAACACTACGTAACTTACTACACTAGTTTTAAAAATTATACGAAACTAACTAGTATGCACATTCTTCCTTAGAATTTATTTTGCTATTCGTTTGGAACTCTATCGCTACCCAGTCTTTGATCAATAATAAAATATATTATAATACTATTATTGATCAAAATATGTATAAATTAAAGTTGAAGTAAGCATCAAAGTAGTATTATAGCTAGATTTCAAGAAATAAGGTCACAAAAAAATACTCTTTATGGTCGGATGTCTTTTTAAAAACAATTTAATGTCAAATCGTCTGATGTCTTTTTGAACATAATTTAAAGTCTAATCTGCCTTGTATACTTTCAAAAGACGCGTTCATCGCTACGTTTGTGAAGACAAATATTTTTGAAGCCTCAAGAATGTATACATTTATGTACTCGACTGTACAAAATCGCTGCAAAGTGGGCCAATCGCAAGTCCAATTGACAAGAAAAAGGTCAACTTTTCCCATCTCCGGGAAAATTAGTTTTCTTTCCGATGCTTATCTTGAGACACTCGACTGGGACAGATAAAAAGTTTCGACGTCAGCTTCTGCTCAACCAATCGGAGGAAAATTGATTTGAGGAAACCTTCCGGTTATCTCCAACTGGATCTAATAAAGAAACATATTTGTTTAGATTATCTTTTCGAGGAAAAGAAAACATACTTTAATTGATGTTTACCCCGATTTTATTAAATAACAAATCCTTTTAAATTAAATGTTAAATTAGGAAGACATTATTTTCTGTTGAAATTCTACAGTGTACTTTTTATTTAAGAAAAAATCAAGCCGACCTTATCCTCAATTTTGTTATGTATAAACAAATACAATGAGACTTGTTGTATTTATTAAATGGCTATTTCAGTTTTTTATTTTAAGAAAAACCTTTTAATATCTGTATAAAATATTGTCACACAAAAAGTATTACGAATATCAGTTTGGGAAAAATAGTTACGCTTACTCGTAGAACAATAAAAGTAGAGTTAAGGTTGCTTATTACTGGAATGAAGTAGATTATAGAAATGTTAATAAAAGTATTTGTGATAAAGATATAAGTGTTTATTTCCACAAAACATTGATGGACACTAAACAAACCGCACGTAAAAAATAGAAATTATTTTTTATTTCAAAAATAAAAATATCTACTTTTTTATTTAATTTTAGTTACAATGTAACAACCCATTGGTTGGCAAGTCTATAGTAGGAAATCTGTATACAGTTTTAAAACCATATTCATCTTAAAACTGTGTATTGAGAGTCACAAACTCGTATGTATACAATATGTATATATCATCATCATCATCATCATCATTATATATGTATATATATTTATCGTATACTAAAAAGTGTATAAATTGTTTTTGTCCTTGACTTTATCAAGAACAAAGAACAAAATTCTTAACAAGGGCTGTTATTTTCTCCCGTTCCTTTACTTTACACTCTAAGTTATTAGAAATGGCTATCATTGAAGGACTTTCAAATATAAACACATGCATCGATTTCATTTACTAGAATATTTATTCAGTTGGTAGCGATAAAGAGAGGCAGGCCGATTATTCCGTGATTCTTGATGTTACCTAAAGATGCGAAGTACCTAACCCCTGTTCCCAACCAATTAAAAAACGCACGAAGTAATAAATTGATACACGATTTGTAGTTCGAGATATTTAGAGTGCCCGAGAGGACCTAATTTTAAACCAGTCAATTGCAATGTTCCCAGAGGCGACAGATAGATTTTCACGGAAGCGAAATTTGAACGGATACTATGTTGTGCAATAAAATAAAATTAATATCTTCCTCAAATTAAAATTAATAGAATAGCATAATATTTATTGCTTTTTAGGTTTGAAATAAAGATTATTGATTAGTTAGTTGAATTGAAAAACTTTCACGAAACTCTCGTTCATTTTACACATTGATTTTTATTTTTTTCCTTGCGATTATGGACCCTGCAAAATGTTTGGAAATGTCAGGATACAATAAAAAACTCTTCCTTAAGATTTGATTTTATTCGGGATTAGTTTTTAATGCTGCATATTAATAACCTTGATCGATTTTCAAAATTCGGTGGCTCAACCTTGAGGAATCATTACCAGTATTTTTTTTTAATTCACGGAATAATGGCTGGCTTTACTAAACACAAAACACCGAGTTGTTGTTTTTCTAAAAATAAGCAATGGACATGATTTAATAAATGTTTCTTATTCTTATTCTTATTCTTATTCTTATTCTTATTTATATTATTTTCGTGGTTAACCCAGAGTAGCGCCCAGAGTAGATAGCCTTACGAACCGATGGCTTAAAATGACGTTCATAAGAGCTATTTGTAGCCTAAACTGAATAAATGATTTTGTATTTTGAATTGAATTTTAACATTTTATTTGCAGACCGACGTGTTTTTTTTAATAATGGTTGATAAGAAAAATATGAAACAAGTAAGTTTTTTCATTTATTATAAAAAAAATAATCTATATTTCCCATGATACATGTAATTGTAAATATTGAAGTACATTCATTTATGCCACTTGACTAAAGATAAGATTTATAATGATTTAGATAATCGTATGTGTCGTACAAATAAATTATTTATTGATGTTTTAAATGTTTAATTGTTTCGGTTAGAAAGATTAGAATGTAAATAGTTTATAACGTTTTATGGACGACTTTGCAATATTTTTAATTTATTTTTAAAGAATGTAAAGAATGTCGTTTAATAAATAAAATTAAAAGTGATCATGTTTTTATTTCATAGCTTTACGTTTAATTATATAACCTGCCATAATAATAATCACCTGCTCATTTTATGTGCCCACTGCTGGGACACGAGCCTTCATAATAGTAATCTGGCTTTTGGATTTTCGATGCATAGCCCAGGTTTGTGATCAACAACCCCCATTTGCAAGAGTGGTGATTAAGCCATTACACCTATCAATTATAGCGATGACTTGATTTCAATTATGGAGGCCCTTGCCCAGCTTTGGGACAGTTTTAGACTATGTACATGTACACATGTTTAAAACGATTCTTTTTTAGTCATGTGTGTTATATAAACTTCACTAGTGGCCGCTCGCGGTTTTACCCGCGTGGTTCCCGTTCCCGTGGGATTATCGGGATAACTAGTATTCTATGTTTTAATCCAGTTTTAAAACTATCTGTTTGCCGAATTTCATCCGAATCCATCCATCCGTTGCAGCGTGAAGAAGCAACAAATATACTCACATACATACACACAAACTTTCGCATTTATAATATTAGTGTGATTATTTTAATGCCGCACTATATTCGGAACTAAATCTTGCGGATTTAAATCTTTATGATTTATATTTTTCTCTCTCTTTGAAATTTGGATTGGTTTGTTCGCTGTAACCCCTGTAACCCTGCCTTTATTACAATTAACAAAAAAATCATATTTAAAAAGCAAAATTGAAAATTTAGCATAATGATGCTACATTTTCTTTGATGAAAGAACTACATCAAATGAAAGCCTAGAGATGGAGAGAGCTGGGGAGCTCACGATTTCAAAAACTTTTGTCTGGCCCATTAATTAGCGGATGAAACTCTATAAATTGGCTCCTCTAATTGCAGGCTTTGTTTCGAAACGTCCGTGCACCAACTTTATTTATGTTCAGTCGTCAACATTCGTTGCTGATCAATTAAAACGGTTGTTTACTGTTGTCAATACACGCTGTGAAGTTAGTAAGTAAGTAAGTAAGTTAAGTTAGTAAGTATGTCCTAGACACTATGTCCTCAAGCACTTATTTGAGGACATAGTGTCTAGGACATACTTACTTGTACGAGAACATAGAGTCTAGCACTTGTACGAGGACATAATGTCTAGTACTTGAATGAGGACATAGTGTCTAGTACTTGTACAAGGACGTAGTGTCTAGTACTTGAATGAGGACATAGTTTCTTGTACTTTTACGAAGACATAGCGTCTAGAGACAAAACAACAAAACCGACCTGAACTTTTCCAATTCAATTTAATTTATTTCTTAAAAAGTACATGGTTTTTACACTTATTTAACAAATCATACAAAAACACAAATGTTGAAAAAATTTCCACGAGCCAAATTTGAACCTGCACCCTTTTGACATACCTACCGGGTCAGGTGCTCTCCCAATTTTTCAATTTTTTTTTATATCATACGGGTAAGCACAGTGCCTTTATCTCACCACCCAAATATTTGGCGACATATTTGGATAAGATTGGTGGCTAGCCAGGCGGACAATCAAGCCTTACAACCAACAAAACCGAGTACACAAACATGTACCCCCACTGGGAATCGAACGGGACCTTGGATCTGAGACCAGACTGGTGGTCTTAACGGAGGCAGTCATACACAAGCATGATCACAACTCAAACGTGCAAGCCACTGCGCCAACGATCCTCCATTTTGATGACACGATTTGTAATTTAATGGCCACAATTTGTAAACTGTCCGCCTGAATTTAGTTTCGTAGCTATCTCTCGATTCGTTAATCTTAACTAATAATGCTATCGGCGTTTCAATGTTTCATATCGGTTTACTTCAATTTTAGTTTGCGCAATACAATATTGGAACTAGATATTGCTGTGCCGTCTGGTGGAATTAAATGTTAATTTCAGTTTTCGAGAAATTGAAGACTATAGTTGGTTAATAACTACGAAGTACAGACGAAACCACATCACGTCGTATACCAATTGATTAAACTGCTATTATTTGTTTATCTTTTTCATTAATTTGTCCGGTAGATAGATAATAACAACTAGTGGTCTCCCAGTGGTCGACATACGACCGTAATTTTATTAAGGCTGCACGGATTGTAGCCTAAGCAATGAAAAATTAATAAAGATAGAATGTGAGTTTGGATTGGCATTGACAGATTTCGTCCGCTCCTCTTGCATTTTTGAAATTTTTGAAAAGAGTATAATATGCGTGTGTGTCAAATACATTGTAGTGTGTGTAATGTTTGTTTTATTGATTTAATGTATTTTTATGTATAATTAAAAAAAAAATTAACATTCGGATAATCTCCCTTATATAAACTATGAGTGTGCGAAATTTCATACTCCTCCGTCCGCGCAATTTTCGTAAAAAAGGGGTACAAAGTTTTTGCTTCACGTATTAATATATAGATAATGCAAATAAATAATATTGTATTCTATTCTATTATGAATTATTAAAAAAATAAAACTTATGCCTTCATACGTTTCGGTATCCCATAAAGGTCAATATTAGTCAAAGTAATAAGTCAATTCTAATGAAACTAACCATTCTCTAGGAAATTTAATCCGTCACCTGTCATTTTCATTAAATTAAATAACCTCCTCCTTTTTGAAGTCGGTTAAAAACAGTTCCTAATTTGAAATTAACATAAAAATTAAATATATGAGGAGCTTGATGACACAGTGGCTAACTCGCCTGTAGGCTTAGCCAAAGTAACATTAAGAAGACGATAGCGAAGTTCGAAAAGAATAAAATGTATGAAATTGACATAAGCAATAAATCACGTGGTCAATGTTATGTCAATCCCATATATTTTATTCTTTTCGAACTTCGCTATCGTTTTCTTAATGTTACTTTGGCTACACACTGGCACTGGTCTGCGATTACTATAGTAAAATATGTTTCGCAAAGGCGGGTCATCGGATGACCGGCCGGTGACCAAATGTTTGTCATATCGAACTCCTCCGTACTTCGAAAGACACTTAACGTCGTTGGTCCCGTTTGCATTAACCGTTAATCGTGAACAACCAACAATCCGCTATTGCTCTGAACAAACAGTTAAAGGTTCCTAATTTAATAACTTCCCAATAGCGTATGTAGGTAGTCTAATTTTGTCATTTAGTTTAGTTTCAAAATTGCGGAATCGAAGGAGTATGTAGAGATGTTTCATAAAACACGCGAAATTTTTTAAACTTACAATCACGTAGGTATAGTCGATTTGATAATGGCACTGATTTAAAGAGGCAGTTGTAAATAGCGGTTTTGGTAAGTTAAAAATTATAAATGGCACGTTTAATAACTAGTTCAGCAGTTAAAACAAAGTAAACAAAAATGAGTAATAAAAAATAATGAAATGGATCAGTGAATATATAATTGAACAGGAAAATAATTAAATGGGCGGTAAAAATTATTGAACGAGCGGTTACGTGTGGGCAGTAATAAATCGGAATTTGTCGGTCAAAAACGTCGTTTCTGGCCACCATACTAACCTAACCTAACCTAATCAACACGTTAGCCTTTTTTCGTGGCGTCACGGGTGTTCGGGTATCACCGCTCGCTATGATCTGCCGAACTATTTATCGAACCGCTCATTCCATCATTTTTACCGCTCATTCATTTATTGGACTGCTCAATTATTTTTAGAATTAACACTGTATGATAAAATAACCGACTAATTGATTTTTTATTACTGTCCATGTTTTACTGTCGCAATAATTAATCAACCACCATTAAATTAAATAACTGCTCAATATGTTTTTCAACTGATCATAATAATATTTAAATAAAAGCTCAAAAATTAGTTCCCTTTGTTGATAATTAGGTCGAGTAATGACGACACCGTCAGCGTAAACTTAAGGCATGTTTCGCACGTACCACAACCACACCACACCGTCGCGACAAAAGGTGGTCAAGCTGTGGTTACTTGTGAATAGTGTCGCTGCGGCTTCTTGTGGTTTCGTTGTAGTTGCGTTCTCGCTACCGTAGAATGGGGTTACTTTTGATCTAAGTGTAACATTGATCGCAGCTATAAATCCTTAAGTAGCTGCAAATATGGGTATCCCTAGCGTTCTATGTGTCTCTAGTACGATTTCCTCCAGACTTATACCGTAAAACGACATGTGGAAAACAACTGTAGAAGACAGGAGCTGTGATCAATGTTAAACTTGATTCGAAAGTAACCCCGTTCTACCGTAGTGGTCGATGTGGTTGTGTAGCGTACAGACAGTTCGACTCTGGCAAGTTCGCGGTGTTGCTGGTGGTTGCGTTGTCGTTACAACGTGGCTGCGATGTAGTCGGTATCAAACACGCGGTCATAACGGCAAACTGTAGCCCGTGTGTATTCAACTATTAATTTCCATAGAAATTAGCGCCCGCCCACGTGGTGTGGTTGTGATACGTGTGAAACAAGCCTAAGAAGCAATAATCTGATTACATATCAACAAATTGACATGACATACCAATGAAGTGTTATACGACACTGTCATTAATTAAATTAATAACACCTTGAAGTGTCCTAAGATATTGCATGTAACTATTTTAACTTGTGTACGTGTATATACTTAATTAAAGTCTATTCTCCCATGTAGGTAACTCAAATAACTTCTTGGTAGTTCCAAAGTTTTCTAATTATAAGCTTGTCTTAGTAAGATCTTAATGGAAATTGTAGTGGCGCGTTACTGCTGGTTATAATTCTTGTATCATTACATCTGTCCTCCTTTCTAAATGAAATTGAAGGTTACCTATTGAAACGCATAACGTTTTTAGACATAAACTGAAAATGCATAATGTTCATGGCCATAATCGTCACTTGCCATAAGTCTTTATAGCATAACTTCATAACGCATATCATCATATGGCCAAAATCTGTAAGGCATAGTCATGGAAAGGCATAATTGCAATAATCATAACTAACAAAAGGCAAAATTTAAATTTGTCATAACATTTAAAAGGCATAATATTCAAAAGGCATAATATTCAAAAGGCATACATTTTATCATACACCTTATCATGCATGCATGCAGCAAGCATGCAGCTAACAAGCATGCGGCATGCAAGCAGCATGCAAGCAAGCAAACAGCATGCAAGCAAGCATGAACCATGCAAGCAAGCAAGCAGCAGGCAAGCAAGCTAGCAGCATGCAAGCAAGCATGAATCGTGCAAGCAAGCATGCAACATGCAGCAGGCATGGTTTCTGTCACGGCTCCGGCGCTGCGGGGCTCCGGCTTTTCCACGCGAGCTTATCGTCGCAGATGGCTTTCGCTCGCCGACGCAGCTGAGGCTACGTTGGCGAGCGTTAAAACCACCTACTCCTCAGCTCGCGGGCCGCCTCGCCTCTCCGCGCCTACGCGCTTCTAAATTACACTCTAGGGGTAGGACATACAAGACTGTGTGGAGTCGGATTTGCAGCGATTCGTTTCTGTCACTGATTTTTGTAGCATAACATTACTAAAAACACAACGTATTAACTTTTAAGACTATATTTTAAATCAAATTAAGGTTAAAATGCTATTTATATAAAAAAATACATAATTTAACTTAGTAAAATTATAGCAAGTGAATAATATACGTAATATTGTTATAAGAAGTGTATTTAGACCAAGTAAAAATTATATCCAATGAACGTTATATCCTTTGAAATTTGTTCATTTGTAATGGTCTGAAATGAAATACAACTTAAGATTATGTCAAAACAAAATTATGAATGTTAACAGTTATGCATAGTAAAGTTATGCGTTTTAAAGTATGCTTAATAAAATTATGTCAAACAAAAATTTAAATTTTAACGATTATTATAATATTATTTTTTACATTATGCCTTTGAACAATTCTGCGTTATTATGTTTATGCATAATAAAGTATTAGGTATGCCAAAAAATATTATGCTTTTTGATTTTTATACCATATGATGTATGGCAATCGAAATAATGACAATAAACAGTATGGGTTTTAAAGTGTCACCGAAATTGAAGCGTAAATAAAAAAAGCTTAAATAAAAATACGTATGAGTGTTCTAAATATCAAACCAAATTATACTTTATAACTACTGAACCCACTCTGACAACACTGCAGACTCTGGGCTCCCCTGTTCTGAGTCGGGTACGCAAGTAATATGGCGTCCATTTTTAACAGGACCCTCATTTATAAACGTCCGGCGGAAGGTCGCGTTGTGTGCGAAGGCTAGAAAATAAATAAAAAAACTCAAACAGCTGTAGGTACTTGGGGATAATTTAAGTTTTTGACAGGAACCAAGTGATCGACATTTTTTTACCTTTAATAATACGAAATATTGGCCAGTAACTGCAGTTAATTTAACGCCCCCGCCCGATCCTCTAAATGCCCCTTCACATTTACAGAATACACTAAACATGCACACTAGTTTAGGCCCAAGACACCGTACTTGCAGAACAAGGGTACGACGAACCGGTTCACACGCGCTCTATACCAGCTACAGACATGTACCTGGGCGCTTCTGTCCGCCACCACGGCCCGGTCAACCTGAGCCGAGGTCCGAGCCTTTAGATGCGCCCTCGGGTTGTTCCGCTCCCCAATCCGATCCGAACCCTTCTGAGAATCTAGTAGACACGGGGACACGCGCTAGTGCGTGATGACGTTCCTTCTAGAAAGCCTCCGAAGGTGATTCGTTTCACACGGCTTGAGGAACGTGCTTTAAGTTTCTCGCCGCCCCCAAACAAACCCGGTGAAGCTGAAAATGCCGTTTGAGGCAATCAGAAAACTCTCTAAAAAACACATTCAATGTTTTAAGAAAAGAATGAGTTTGTAATCAAAAATGTTGTGTGCAATAAAGTAATATGTAATGATAGACTATATTTAGTTAAACTTATTTGGAAACTCGTTGCAAATGAACTCTAAGTTTAAAATAAAGTTCTCTAAATTCATTAGCTAAGTAATAAGTAATAGTGTAGGAGGCCTTAGATTTGGTGGAGCGACGATCTACGCAAAGTGGCTGGCAAGAGCTGGATGAGAGTAGCCGCGTATTTAGCTCAGTGGCGTGCACGCGGAGTGGCCTAAGGTCCAGCAGTGGACTAATATAAGCTTATGATGATGATGATGATGATGATGATAATGAAATGTTTTTGTTTTTTTTATATGTTTTTTAACGCAAATTTTGTTGCGAACATAATACAAAAACACAAATGTTGAAAAAAATTCCACGAGCAGGATTTGAACCTGCACCCTTCTGACATACCGGGTCAGGTGCTCTCCCAATTGAGCTATCGTGGTTCTAACCAGCCCGCCGAAATTATTCAACACTATTTATTTTTTACTTTGAAAGCCAAAGGCGCCCATTCAATGTCAACAACTACCGTCATTAACATCCGATCATAATATTTTTACAAATACTAAAGATCAGTTAAGAAGTAGGCAAGCTATTTATAAAATTTTTTACGGGTGCAGGTTCAAATCCTGCTTGTGGATTTTTTTAACATTTGTGTTTTTGATGATAATGAAGTCAATGCTTAAAAATAAGAATTATTTTAATCAATAATCAATAATCTTTTCATCGCTCAAAACATGCTAATATAGCTGGTCACGACAATAGTACGAACATACAAACATGTTTTACCAAACTGGCATGCAAATATTAATAATAATTCTAATAAGTTAATAACTAGTAATGAGTTAATAAGTAATATTTAAATCAATTCATTTTATACAATATTTAAATATACTGAAACATCATAATTTTTATATGGCAAATCCGAAAACTAACTAACGCATTACTCGTACAATGCGAAAAAATGGATTACCTTTCTTACTTTGTGGTAATTTAAATTTAAACTAATTAAATAAACTTCCATAGTTTATTTATTATCTCATTAACTGTAAAATAAAACAAAACCGGAAACATGACTCGTCACTTTCCCGCTAAGAACTCTCGTCCGTTGAAATCCAGTCGTTATGACAGTAAAAAAATAAAGTTAAAAGCAAAATATACTTAATAAAATTGTACATACATACATACGTACACTCTCACGTCTTTTTTCCAAAAAGGGGACATCACCAATAATGCATAACAAAGTTGGGTTATAAATGATTGTTAAAAACTTTTTTTTATAACACCTTTTCACCAAACAAGCTGAGTATGTGCTTGGTCCCTCGGGCATGATAAATTAATTTGTGGTGTCTAAGGACGTTGGAATGAACATCAACCCCCCCTAGACAAGTGGCAAAATGCTAATAGAATAGAAATGAAATAGAATAGTTATTGTAGTTTCGGGATTGACACAAACGTCATCTAGTCGTATCGTTGACTTATGTCAATCTCGTTTACACAATCATTATATGTCTGTTCTATTCTATTAGCGTTATGCCACTTGTCTAGGGGGGCTGATTGAAAAAATTGGTATCGATACTGTTAGCGACGCGCTCCTGTAACTTTTTTTTATAGTTAGCTCGGCAAATGACTCCATCCCACCTGATGTTAAGTGGAAATGGAGTCCAGACGCGAAGATAACTGGTGCAGCATGGAAACAAACGTAGCTAAAAACCTCTAGTAAAATATGAAAACTAGGCGTGTTCACTCCGACATCACCCAGCACCCTTACAGATACTTTTGGCAGCTTCTTCAAAAGAAAATAACGGTAAAATAGTTACCGGTACGCTAGTTATCGTTACCTTGGTGGCATTTTTACCGGTAAATTAACTAACCGCTCTTCGCAGATTGGCTGAAGCGCAATATTTAACGAAAAAAGTAGCGATACTTTTCTAGATAACGTTACATTCATTACCGGGACCAAATTAATTACCTTTATCGAAATAACGTTACATACATAGTGGGAATTTGGTAACGGTATCAAGCCGATAATAACGATTATGTTCAATTATTATGATAAGTAACTTTAAAAATAATTTTGGTACATGATTTTATATACTAAAACCATAACCTGTTATTAAACAAAGTGCAATAGATTTTACGTTTCTTAACTCGCCAATAATTAAATAAAATATTAAAACACGGCTTAAAAAAATTCGTACATCCACGTTGCTCCCATAAGTACGATTTCCACAAAAACAAGTGGTAAAAAGTTGCCAGCATAGACGAAAGTAGGGTTGCTAAGTCTTTAAACTGGGCATTGCAAAATAATATGTATTGCAACACTTTATTTATTTATTAAGGTTTTTCATCAATAAAAAACATTACACATTAAAAAAAAAAACAATTAAGTTGTATAAACTAAATGCTCCAATACTTAAACTTACTGAAATACACAACATGCACAATAATAAAATACCCTTTTGATTTATTACATTAACCTTAAAAATATAAAAACTTAAAACAGTGAAAAATACTAATGTTTGAAAATACAATAAAAATTATTTTAACTAAACTAAATCGTGCGGATTTAAATAATTATTTTCTTTTACTTTGACTCCCTTTACACTTAATATAAAGTGGAGTAGAGTTATTTGCGGAACTACTTATAAAAAAGACCGGAAGGAATGGCGTGCATCAGAAAAGAGGGTTATTCCCGTTCGTCCCACCAGGCTTAGTCCCACTAGTAGGACGAACGGGAATTAGACTAACATTCAACATTGGATGAATAACGGTTGAGAAAGTGAGAAAAAGAAAGCCGCAGCTAAAGAATAAACACTACTGTATCGCAGAGATAAAATAGCTTTAAAGATCTATATTGTCTATTATCTGTATGTTATTTTATGTATGCTATGTCCAGTAGTGGACTAAGAAAGGCCAATGATGATGATGATGATTCTTAATTTTTTCTCTTTTTAAAAATAAATTGATTGATTGATTTATTTATTTATGGACGTCTTCCATCGTCTTTTGTTCCTGTCATGAAAACGTCATTTCCAATTAGAGTAAAAGAGACAAAACATGTAATTATTTATTTCATCATCATTAACATCAGCCTACCAACATCCACTGCTGGACATAGGCCTCTCCAAGTGCACGCCAATTATTCATTATAAAACACGTGTCGGGTTATCGGTTATCGGTGTTGGTGTGCATTTTCGTTTGCACCCATTGTTTCTCCTGCATGTGCAAACTTTCTGCGGGCGAGAGGGCGGTGCGTGCGTACTGCATCCAAGTTGTTATACAGCTTATACGAGTGAGTTAGCGGAATTAACACTACATATTATTTATATTACATTTTTTTTTAACTAAAAGTAACTTAAAACTAGAGATAACAAAACAAAGTTTTTATATTTTTAATTTTATGTAACAAAAAGCCACTGCTACCTAAAATAAATAAAAAAAATAACTATTTTTAAAAATTAAAATTTAAATGAAGTGTTAACTAGGCTTCTTAGCGGGAAAGTGAAGAGTCATGTCTGCGGTTTTGCTTTATTTTCTAAAATTTGTGTTATGTCGAATATTAATGTGAAATATTGGTGGATTATTAACAGTTAAGTGTTCGTGAGTGCGCATGAGTGTTGGCAAATAAAACAAAACAGTGCAACGTCACTTTTAAATTCTATCAAGAAGTCCGCGTGAGGACTTAGTAAAGCCCCACATATTTACTGAGATACTCGAGGGGTTGGGGGGTAATATCATTCCTCACTTCCCATTTCTATTATGTATCATTCATCATCATCATACAGGAAGAAAACAATGTTTATTTATGTATTACTTGTAAGAAAAAATACTTTGACACTGGCTAAATGTGCTAATCGCACGAAGCCATCAACTAAAGGAAAAAGAAAGCCTGACAAATGACGTACAGACAAGCGTTCGAAAAGCATTTTAATCATGTCCTGAATGCCTAGTGTGGGTTTTGTTTACTATCCGTATTCATTCGAATATTATTCTGGATGCCTGGTGCGAGTGACATTAGCCATTCGATCACGTTAATGAAAACGAGAATAAAGGTGGAAACATACTACTAAAACGTGACGCCACGTCACGCCAACCGACGCGTGTCAGTACTAATCAATCCCATACATTTATTATGGTCAGTTGCACATAGAAAACACACCATGTGATGACACGCACTCCCACGCGGAAACATCCAGTCGATCTAGATCGGCGTGTTGCCGGGAGAAGGAGCAAACAGCCACCCGACGCCACGCGTCAGTCATTCGAGAACATTCCTGGTATTAAGATATTTTTTGTCACTCACGTCCTTCAGGATACTATGACACTAGCGAAGCGTGTTGTAGCATCACGTAGCGTGTTGGTAATGTGTACGGTGCACATCGGGTGTCGACACATGGTGGCGTTCGCGTGTGTGCCAATAAATGTATTTCATTTCATTTTTCATTTTTAGTAGTATGTTTCCACCTTTAGTATGGCATTGAAGCAGCGCGTCCTGGCGCCATACGAGAAGTAAACATTTTGCCATACAACTTTTCGTTTTCGTAAATGTAATCGAATGAATACGGATAGTAACACACTCATACTAGTCACTGTATTAAAGAAGCGTCTCCTGGCGACATACAAGAGGAGTTAACATTTTGCCATACACATTTTCATTTTCGTTAACGTGATTGGACCCCGCCCGATCCTCTAAATGCCACTACACATTTACAGAATATACTAAACATGCACACTCGGTTAGGCCCAAGACACCGTACTCGTAGAACAAGGGTACGAAGAACCGGTTCACACTCGCTCTATACCAAGTACAGACTATCCAAAGGCGCCTCTAAAGGCTCGGACCTCGGCTCGGGTAGACCGGACCGTGGAGGAGGAGAGAAGCCTGGGCGCTTCTCTTCTCTTCCTTTGGGGAGTTCCGCTTCCCGATCCGATTCGAACCCTTCGGGGAATCTAGTAGGGCACGGGGACACGCACTTTTAAGTGTGTGATGCCGTTCCCTCTAGAAACCTCCGAAAGTGATTCGTTTCACACAGCTTGGTTGCTAGGGTACTGTAACGAACTGAAGTTTGATAGCCTTTCTATTATTTATACTAAATTGTATGAAAACACATTATTAATTTGATTCGTATTCTCTAATAAATTATATTTACTTAATTATTAATATAGAAAAGAGTTAATAATATATAATACTGCTTGTTAAAAATCTCATTATATTTTGGAATTCTATTAGTTAAACCTCTTTACATTAAATGAGATATTTAAAAGAAATAGAGAAAATGAATTTTGAAAGTCTGTCAGAAAAATATGATTTTGACTTAGTCAGAGAAAAATTGTAAAGGAAGAAAGTTGTAAAAATTACGTGAGAATTAGATGAGAGTGATAGCAGCCATCTTAAAGCAATAAGTGAATTGAAAAGAGCATGTTTGCTGGATGGAAGATTGTAGGCCTTGTTATGACTCTTTAAGTGCTTTTTATGGTTTAATGGATCACTGAAGGGTTCCTAAAGCCTTTATATTTATGATTTATTGATTTAATAGTTAATTTTAGAACTTATTAA
This sequence comes from Eudonia lacustrata, assembly GCA_947562085.1. Classification (NCBI taxonomy): domain Eukaryota; kingdom Metazoa; phylum Arthropoda; class Insecta; order Lepidoptera; family Crambidae; genus Eudonia; species Eudonia lacustrata. The sequence goes on along the minus strand of OX387330.1, from coordinate 3,750,535 downwards.
GTATTTCAAGTTGAGTTTAATAACCCTTTGCTAATGTCAATGATAGATAAATGGAGGAGAACAAACTAATACAAATTCTGAATGTTAGGGAATATCTTTCTATTTTATAATACAATTTTATTAGTAGATTCTATTTATATAATATTTTAAGTGGAAGGAAGAGGCCTTGACATGGACAGTTTTATAAAATAAATGAAGAAGAATCAGAATTTCATATCCCAGGATCTGGTATTATATTTAGTAGTTTTGTTGTGTGTTTTTGTTTCTGTTTGTCTCTTTAGGTTCAATTAACCAAATGAAATGATTGGAGACCAATTTAAATAAAATCTAATACCAAGGAACAATAAATAATAAAAGATTACATGGTAAGGACAATAATATTCATTTGGTTTAATAAATACTTTCTTTTCGGGTTCCCTAATGATTTCTTTCTTTATCAACTTTAATACCCGAACCTTGAACAAATCTTAATTACTTTATTTTGTACGGGACACACTCTTCGAGTCTACATGGAACTTTATGTGTGCTACGGGTTTGCTGAGTGACAAGGTCTGCTATTCATCAACGACTCTACGAGCAGGAGACTTCGGGGTTGCTGACGTCTGGAGACTGGTGTAAACATGAGTCAGGATTTATCGGTACAATTTTATTATTTATAACCAAGGTGACTTTGGAGTTACATTTATTGGGAGGATTTCTCAATATTTGTTAACTTTCAAACATCAATCTAGGTAAGTGTAATGATTATCGCTCTATTTAAAGGACGGTCATTTCTCATTTATCTCAATTATTAATAATAAAGATATAGACATTTTATTATAAAAATTATGACATTTCTTGAATATATAAAAAAGGGAGATTTGAAGTTTAATGTCAATTTTCAACTATTTTAAAATAAAGTCATAATGTTCCTTTTGAATATTATTTGACATTGAAATAAAAAATAAATAAACAAAACAAAATTGATAGGTTTTGATCACTCAAGTGGTGGTAGCTGAAGAGTGAGGAGCTCTGGAATTTTGTAATTGAACAACTGTGAGTTAAACAATTATAATTGATATTATAACTATTTCAAATAATACCTTTACAAATAATAAATAAATTATTTTAATTATGTAAATTCAAACAATAGTTTAAATTCTTTTCTTGCTAAACAAAAGTAATACTTTTAATTTGAAATCTTTCTTTAATATTATTCTAAGATTTATTCTTTTCTTTTAATCTTTTGAAATTCAAATAACGTAGTTTAGAAACCTAACTATTCAATCATGTTGAACCTTTTACCTTTCTTCTGATTATTCTTTTAATTTAAACTCTAACTAGATTAATATATTATATTATACTTTCCTAAAGAAATCTTTTAATTACATAATTAGTCAGTCGAATTCATTTCATAAATCTGACGTTATTTTCCTCACTTCCGTTTACCATTTAATGATGAAATAATGCTTTTGGTGATTAGGTTACAATCTACAAACCCAAATCTATCTAATAAACGTAATCACCAAACAGCTCGCGTAAATCCAACAGAAATTAGAAATCTTATTAATACAAATTTAGGGATTTATCTTGTTTGAGAATATTTACAACTTAATAATTCAAAGAGTAATTATTTTCGAAAGGAAGTGTGTAAACAGTATAAGTTTTCATAATCACAATTCCATTTAACAATTTATACTGACAACTTCCGAGGTTTAGAGACCTATGGGCTCAGGTATGGTTGAATCCGTGTAGGCACAAATGAACGTCAGTGGGGTCTACTGGGTAGTGCGCGGTGATAGGTGGTTCGATTCCCCTTTGGCTTGCTTCAAGCAAGGCAATAGCTCAATGGTAGAGCCCCGACACATGCTGGTAGATTACCCGCTGTTCGAACCAACCATACAGTGTTCATTTCATTCCTCAAAAGCCTCTCGCGTTCTTTCATAGGATTAGAAATAGGAAAAGTATGAAAAGATGAATGTTTGTAATGTCCCCTTTATATTATTTTATTTGTTTATCTTTTGCTTTGTTAGTTCATCTCCAGGAGAGCTCCAGAATAATATATGTGGACCTTTCATCGCATCAGCCACTATATTTCTGGATGCTGTGTTGTCGTCTTTCGGGGCAGACGGGGCGGGACTCTACAGGGTCACGCTGGCACCACTCTGTATAAATGAGGTTACTAAGTAAAAGATATTCAAAGTCTTTTGTTATCGTTCTTTCCTTTCGCGTTAAATGTCTAACTGCATGATGATGGTTTGAGAGATAGAATTAGAATAGGGCCAGGTTTGTTTGGGTCCTGTGGGCCTGGTCGGGTGTTTGACCTAGAGGCAGCAGGATAGGTGCGTCCAAGGGAGGTCAGGAGGGGGCGCTTAGTTTAAATTCATTACTCCCCTATTAGAAACTGAGTTGTGCTTACACCCGAGGACTCAAATAAATTGCCAAATTCCGGCATTACCCCTTTAATTAATTAATTAGTAAATGAACAATATAAACTAGAGTTTGTCTGCCTAATAAAGATCTTGAGTTACTTATTTATAAAAAAATTACACAACGTAGAATGGTCCTACCCTAGACTTCACATGCCAATAACAAAGACTATCTTTGTTTTCCTAAATTCAAATATCCTTGTGGTCCCGACTTGAGATCGTCACAATGGTGCCATGATTAGGATGAGTTAATTATTATTGGTCTAATTATCCTTTAATTGATCAAAAGATGAGATCGTCACAGTACCTACCCTTTACGTACCTCGCCGCCCCCAATAAAGCCCGGTGACACTGAAAATGCCGTTTCAAGCAATCAGCAATCTCTCTAAAAATATATATATATAAATAACGTGATTAAATGGCAAATGAAACCCGCAATAGGCACTCTGACAACCCTAGATGTAAGAAGTATGATAATAGCCGGGCACCTGTGCGAGATATGAATAATTTATTTATACGGTTTATTGCGCGAACCGACAGAAACTTGATAAATATTCCACAGTTCTTTTGTCTTTGCTTTCTCCCACAAGAACAAGAGTTGAAACAAAATAATGCTACTCACATTTCGTTTTTGCTCATTGGTCATTGACTGTTTTGTCAAAAGATTAAATTCTACGACCTTGAAAAAAAAATTTTCGGTTTGAGTTTGCTGATTGCTTTCGGCCATTTTTAGAGTCACCGGCCTTTTTGGGGGCGCCCAGAATTTTAAAGGGTTCCTCAAGCCGTGCAAAATAAAACATTGTCAGAGGTTTTCTAGAGGGAACGGCATCATCGGTGACCACGGTGTGACCGACCGCGACATCAATTGATGCGTTATTTACTTACTTAATATAATAAAATTGATGTCGTGGCCAAAATAGGTGTGCGGGAAATAACGCTTCAATTATGTCACGGGAGGTTAAAGATTCTCCGAGGAGTACGGTTTGGATCAGGAACAACCCAAGGGCGCCTCTGAAGGCTAGGACCTCGGCTCGGGTTAACCAGGTCGTGGGGGTGGGGTTGAAAAAAATTGCTGTTTCTATCTGCATTTATAACAACAAAAAGGTAATTCTGTCTTCAATATAACATAACATACAATAACATACTCTAACACACACAACCTCACACACACCCTCACACACACACCCTCACACACACCCTCACACACACACCCTCACACACACACCCTCACACACACACACACTTTTAAAACTTATCAAATAATTAATTTTGTTTTTTTGTTATTTTAATGTCGTTGAATTGTATAATGTCACTCACTCATCACCATCTTTTTGTGTCTAAGCGGTTCGAGGTAGTGGGAGTCTGATGACCTGAAATCACAGCTATTTTCATACCTTCTCAGGCATTAGTCTCACACAAACTTTACTCGTATAAATGTTTAATGTATGTAATTATGCTGTGTAAGTTTGTGATGAGAAATAAATGCATTTTATCGGTTTATTCATCTTTTTTCTTAGCCTAGGTTTGTAATAATATTAATATAAAAGTAAAATACTAAAGCACATACAAAACATAAAAATATGATAAAAAACCTAGCCTAGGGTGCCGCCGGCAATAATTATTAATATCTCTGATCATTTCATAAGTTAAATTGTCAGGTGAAATTGTAGGTGCCATATAAAATTATATGAGTAGGTAGTCACAAAAATTAAAATGAGTCTTAGATAAAATTGTCTGAATATCTCTATAACTAGTCTCAGATAAAACTAAATTATGAGTCTTAAATAAATATTGATGACTCTCTCACAACATTTTTTATATAAGTGTTAGATAAGTTTACAAATCTCAGACAAAATTATACGAGTCTCAAGTAAAATTGGATAAGTCTCAGAAAATTATATAAGTTTTAGATAAAATTATATGAGATCCAGTTAATATAATTATACGAGTCTCAGATAAAATTATATAATATCCCACCGAGTTTGGGAATATTGTTTATAAGACTTCCTATCGTATAGGTTTGTATAGTACGCCTCTTCTTTACTTGTCACTACTCTGTCTAGTTAGTAACAGTTATTCCGCACCGAGTTTAGGAATATTATTTTTTCTTAAATCGATCCACCTGCGATTTGCGACGCGACACGCCGCGCCGCCAATCCCCGCGGGCGCCACTGAGCCCACCTAATACGATTACGAAAAATATGTGGTCCAAGGGAGGAGCGGATAGCGGAATTATCTTTGCACTACAATACGTTTTTATTCTATTATTTTCTCTTTCCCAGTGATAGTACTGGCTAATCGGTAAAACTGACTTCTTAAAAAGCTTGTTTGTTAACTATCTTTGTACTAGTGGTAATAAGCACTGCTTGCCAGACGAATAGAATATGTTTAGAACACTGGCTTACACCAACGGGGTAAATTTTATTGTAGTTATTTGGTTAGGTGGTAAGGTTTGCTTAAAACTTATCTGGCTAGTTACCACCACCTTGTCTAAGCCGGTCGCCATAACAACAATATCAGCTACATAGTTTTTTTTGTTAAACCTTTGCAACATACATTACGTGGCAGACTTAATGCCTGAGGTTTTCCCTACCAGTCAACCATAGAGTGGTGTAGAGATAACATTAACTAAAGTGGAAAGTACAATTGTGTGTAATATATGTTAGTCTGTAAGGTATTTATAATATGAGCCTTACGTAACTTACCATCAGTACATAATTTGTTGCCTGAATTAAATGATTTCTATTCTACTCTATAAACAAGTTTACAATGTACATTGTACAGCTACTAATATTTTTAAAAATACAAATGAAAGTAACATTCTCAGTTGTTGAGGTTACCGGGTGAAGTTTGTTTCCATATTCGCTAATATCGTCAATTACCATTAGGTGAGATATAAGTCAAGCGTTTCTTTGTTGACGTGTAAAAGAGTTAAATCGCTTAAAGTTAGGCTCGCCATCGGAACAGGGCACACGCACACTTCCTGCAGCCGCTGTTCGCTCGAACGGTTCGCTTCCAGAGGAGCTTCATTCCATGTACCATCAAACTGTGGAATGAGCTGCCATCCGAGGTTTTCCCATTAAGCTACGACATGGGTTCTTTTAAAAGGGGTGTGAAGAGGTTTTTTTCAGGTCGGCAACACAAAAGCAACATTTCTGATGTTGCTGATCCATTGGCGGCGGTGACCGCTCACCATCAGGCGGCCCGCTTGCTCGTTTGCAGACTGTAAATATAAAAAAAATTAAGAGACAATATAAATGTTAGTTACTGATAGATGCGTCAGCTGTGAATTTATAATTAAATCTTTGGCAAGGTTAAGCAATATAGACTATACTACTATCAATTAGAACGTTGATAACTGTAAATTTAAAAGTAAAAGAGATACAACGGTTTATTTAAGGGAACATGAAAAGACAGAAATAAATATATATGTAGAAGTAAACACGAGAAAATGCTTTAATTATATAGGAAACAATAAAGGCGAGAAGTTTGAGGAATACAAATATCACCTGCCGCAGCTTCCGTCATTGCTGATACCCGCTGGCGTCACAGAACTTCACTAACGCGATTAAGATGACAAGGCGCGGCTCAAGATAGAAGGAAGTAGCGTATAGTTAGTGTTGGGTATTGGAAGGAACAACTGGGAGCAATTTCTTTCAAGTCGGGTTGTGAGAGTAGTCGTCACACCCACTTTAATGTTCGGAGTGATTAAATCCGGGAAACCAGAAAACTTGTATTCTAGGTTTAAATGGGCTCGCCATTATAGCAAATACGAAACACGGGCATCATCATATTTGATGAGTATTCTACAGCACCGGACTGTCCCATTTCGTGGGAGTTTTAGATTCAGTGCAACAAAGTGTTGGTATGACTTGCCTGCGTCACTTCGGAACTCACGTAGTGTTTTTTCATTTAAGATAGGGTTTAACACGTTCACTGCGGTATCGGGTGGAAAGTATCCGATGCTCATCTAGTCTACGGTGCGGTGACAAAAATGTGCATCTTACTCTGGTGCGGCACCTATTTACATAGGTTTCCTAGTGTATAGGAAAGAGATAGTTATAGGCTTGACATTGTTTCTTAAAATATATATTACGTATTAAGAAAAAACCCTTATCGGATCCATTCGACCCGATACCGACATCAAGTAATTTTTTTTTATCTAGTGCGTTTATCGGGTCGACGAGACCCGATGCTAGATGACCCGATAACCGCACTAGATTACTGATAAGTTGACCTAGTGCAGTGCTTTAGCAAAGTGCAATTTTTATTATTATTTGGAACAGCTTTAATAAATTCTTGAATTGTTTGTAATGTAAAAAAACGATAAAAAAAACTCCAAAAAAGAATTTACGGAGCGAGTTATAGAAAAATTTACGAAAACACCTCTGCAAAATAGAAAAAACTCTGCAAGTTCTGTCTTAAATTCCACTTCTACCCATAAATACGAAATAGGTGACAAAAAAAGAAATTGTGCAGGATGTTACGATAAATTGCGGAAAATTTAAATAGCAAGCAAGCTAATAATAAAGTAAAGAAGGTAAAAACTATATGCGCACTTTGTTAAAAAACATTATACCGCGAATGTTTCAACGAAAAACATAACTCAAATGTTACCTTAATACATATAATTAAGAATACGTATAAATTTTGTTTCGATATCGTTGTTTTATTACTTGGGTACATCACTAATTTTAGTCGATATATGTTGCCTATCAGTGCGTTTATCGGATCGAAACGACCCGATGATTAAATCGATTTTTTATAAAAAGATGTACTAGTCAGATCGAAATACGAATCTAGTTGTAGGTTCATTATTGCGTTCGAAACATATTTCAAAAATATTTTTTAGTTAAACTATCTTTAATACATAGATAATCATACCTTTACACAGAGAAGTCCACCGGGTCTTTTTGACCTTGTAACGCACATAGAAAAGTTTAGCATTGGATCTAATGAGCCCGATGCAGTTCTAACGGAAAGGCAGGGAAAAACATTCCCGCAGTGAACGTGTTGAAGCATTTACTGAATAATACAGAAGTCGGATGTGTGAAACGTTTTCGCCGATAGTGGTCATACGCATTGTGTCTTATTGGGCCCTACTCTATTAATTGTATTCTTATATTTTTATTTATATTAGATATTATTTACTTTGTGTACACAATAGTTATTTATGTATAATAATTTTTAAATTTTTTTTGGTGTTTTTTTTAGTTAAAACATAAAAGAAACATAGCTTATCTTACTATTATATTATTTTATAGTGTTCAGTGCAAGCGTTGTACTGAAAATCAGCGCAACGGATAATCCGTAGCTCATGCTGACTGCAGACCCTGTTTGGCGACACTGTGTATGCAGCAACGTATGCATACATGCATATCATTAATAATATATATTGATATAAATCATTCATAGACAATGTACTGTTTTATTTAGATTTTAAAAAAAATTTATTTTCTTTTTGTTAATCTTTTGTTGTATTGTATGTATGTTGAGTGTACAGTATTTGCAAGAGCTACTCCAGCCTACCCTACTCCTACCGCACTGCGGGGGCGGGGAACACTATCCTCCCCACACTCCCCACACAAACTCCTCAACATGTAGAGGCGACCATGGTAAGACGGCTTAGTAAGAGACGTGTCCAAAAGTACCACTGTGGCTGATTTCGACTCCTCAGAGTTCTTGGGACCCCACCCAAGCGGTAGCTGAGTGCCCTAGGGATTCAGTGGGTTGGCCATAACAACGTTATTGTTAATTTACTTATGACTTGGACCATACGCTTCTTCTGGAAGCTATGTGGTTCTATAATATTACAGTACATAATAATAATTTAATATTGCAGGTAGATATTTACGTGGTATTTGTTGGTAATAGGGTTTAGAGTTTAGGCTTGCAATAATGTTTCTAATTAGTATTAGCGATTGACTGGAGCGTCATTCTGGTAGGTACACCAAATCATTTTCTTTCTTTCAATAAATATTTAAAGTTCATAGACGCAGCATGATGATTTAAGAGCGTTTACGACGCACACTAGCGCCGCCAATGAAAAAAAAACATATCTAGTAATCAAATAGTTTGTTAAGCATAATTTGATTTGACAAAACAAACATGACACTATTTTAATTAATTATGATTTAACAAAACAAACATAACACCATTTTTAGACGACGTCATCGTACTCTATATATAAAATAAAATAAAATTAAAATAAAATAAAAATCATTTATTTTAGACCTGGGTCCATAGTAACATTATTTAACTTAAAAACCTATGTTAGTGCATATTATTCATTGTACAAAGTTATTATAATTAATTTTGGTGTCTTTGACGAGGTGGACGCAGATCCAGTGCCGCATAATGGTGCTGTCCACGTCCAGTCTCGTCGCGACTGTCCTCAGGATGCTGTTGGCGCTGCCCCGCACCCGATGCATCAGGGACGCGATGCGCTTTCTAATGATAGCTGAGAGGCTATCAACTTCAGCTGCTGCTAGCATCCCTGATGGACTTCAATTTCGGGGCAGCGCCATCAGCCCCCTGAATATATAGAGTATATAACCTGAGTACATGAACATCCCTATTTGTTGTAGGTATTTATTTTTAGATTTACGTGCCCGGCAACTGTTATGAAGTCTGGCGGTTAGGGTTAAGTACATATTATGTTAAATAATGTTTTATAGGTTTCCAACAAAACATTTCAGTTTATTATTTTGCTATTTTCATCTTTTCCATTGATACATTACAAAACCGCGCGCGCGAAATTTTATTTGATACATTTATCCAGTCCAGTCCATTTATTGAGGAAGGCTATATATATTACATCACGCTATGACTAATAGAACGCGGGTGAAACCGCGGGGCACAGCTAGTATTTAGATAACATAGTTGTACCATCAACCTAACCGAGTATACAAACACCCCTCGCTGGGAATCGAACTTCTGGTCTAAACCGGAGAACTAGAGAACAGAGGCGGTTTAATTCACAGCAACGAGAGGCGGTAAGCTAGTGTCTACCAAGCACGTTGAAAGTGCTTCCCAAACACGATGATTATAATAATATTTACCCGAACCTTGTCGATGTATATTTGCTCCGAATTTCGTCGGTGAATGTTGACCCCCTTCCCCGATTATTCGTACAATCAAGCACCGCAGTCATGTTGAAGGTGTATAGGGTGTAGTGCCATTGCGGCGTGTTTAACGCGATTACATTTGAAAAAATATTATATAATGTTTTTGTTTTGTTTATATAATTTTTATCGCAAATTTTGTTGCGAACAAAATTTTGTTGCGCTTTTGGCTTTCAAAGTAAAAAGTAATAGTGTTGAATAATTTTGGCGGGCTGGTTAGAACCACGATAGCTCAATTGGGAGAGCACCTGACCCGGTATGTCAGAAGGATGCAGGTTCAAATCCTGCTCGTGGATTTTTTTTCAACATTTGTGTTTTTGTAACAATACTTATTATATTCATTATAAGTATTATATTTTTTGTTTACCGCCAAATTCATACTCTTTTTTCATTGCAACTTGTTGTAATAAAAGTGTCTGTTATAGGTATATATCTTTCCAAACATCTTTCCCAGTGCCATTTATCCAGATGCTTACTTCGGGCTTGAAGCCGTTGGTTTTCTTTATTAATCAAAGATGGCAGTCGTTTGCACCAACATGCATGTTACCAAGCGAACGCTAAGCTATCCCAGGCGTCCTCCTATGGTGGGTGAAACTCAGTGCTTGCCATTCCTAGTCACAAGTACTCGTGGCAGAAAAAAATAGTTCTATGCTTTTAGTAAGTATAGCCTCCTGCAATTCGCTGAGCCCTTCTGGGTTTTGGGCCTCACCCAACTCACAAAACAGGTTCAATGAGTCTGAGGGGGAGACACATGACTTTCACCGGAAAGTTAGAATAAAATAAAATAAAATTGTTTTATTTTGTTTTTATTTTATTTTATTCATAGCTCGGCAAATGACTCCACTCCACCTGATGTTAAGTGGAAACGGAGTCCAGACGCAAGGACAACTGGTGCAGCGTGAAAACAACGCAGCATCAGTCACCGTCACCCTGCCGGCCCACAAGGTGCCTCTTCACCCCTCGTTTGAAGGACCCCATGTCATAGGAAGGAGGGAAAACGTGTGTTGGTAGACTATTCCATCTTTTGGAAGTGCGACAAAGAAACAAGTCACCAAATTTCTTTGTGCGCGATAGAATGTTCGAACAAGTACAGCGGTGACTCCGGAGCGTACTCCTATGAAGAAAGGGTGAAGGCGGGATGAGGTCAAAGATCTCTTCAGAGCACTCGCCAAGTACAATATAATGATTGAACTGATACATTGAACTGTGCCCGCAGTATATAAAAAGTGCTAAATGATCATAATGATGATTTTCATTTATTTAATGTAATAAAGAAACGCTGTCAGTCGCACCACGCAACTTGTTCTATATTCGTTACAAGCGGATGGCGAATTAAATGTTTATTTTACAATATCAAATATAATTCCTTTTACGCGAGATATCGAGCGAGCCGGGATTAGCGGCAATAAGGGGGGATTAGATGTTACCACGTGTACTGGAGGCAACACATATTAGGGTGCATTTTTTGAACCGCATCTGTCCAAACCCAGAGGCACAAAGTCCCGAGCTCGATTCCCAGCGGGAACATGATTGTACTTGGCTCGGTTTTGGCTTGTTTAAAGTCAGCCTCAGCCAGAAGAGCTCGATGGGCGCCCGGTTTGTGAGTGCTGAGGTTAAGCAACTTTCGCAAAAGCTGGTCATCGGATGGGTGATCAAAAATTTATCATCTCGAGCTCCTCCGTGCTTCGGAAGGCACGTAAAGCCGTTGGTCCCGGCTGCATTAGCAGTCGTTAACAACCACAAATCCGCATTGGGTCCGCGTGGTGGTTGAGAGCCCGGTTCTTCTTATCCATTCATTGGTAAGGCTCGTGCCCCAGCTGTGGGGATATAAAATGCGCTGATGATGATGATGATGATGAAAGTCAGCCTGACTAGCTACCACCATAACATATCATAACAACAAGATTAGCAGCATTGTTGTGGCCCGAAAGTTAGAGATATAAATAAAAAAAAATAAAAAAATTAAAAAACTTCCTACACTCACACCAATTATCTAGCCCAAGAGAAGCTTCGTTATGAAACTCGTTATATGGTTACTAGACAACGGATAAACATACTTAAATACATACTTATTATTATACATAGAAAACACCCAGACCCGAGACAATTTAGAAAAACAATAATTTCTTCTTCTTTACAATAAACATGGTAATAATCCCGTTAATAATATTTATTCTAATAATTTCTAAATTGACCCGACCGGGGATCGAACCCGGGACCTCAGAGATGGCGACACCATGAAAACCGGTGTACAAACCACTCGACCAAGGTTGTCATATGATAGCCAGTTCCTCTGTTGTTGAGGATTCGACTTTACCATATCTTAACATCAGGTGATATGATGGTCAAGTATGCTTACGTTACCCGTAAAGGAATCAAAAAAGCAAAGCGGTCGGATATCCAAAGGCCCTGGGTTCAATGCCTGGGTCTTGACGTTTTATATAGGTACTTATTTTTAGTTTAGTTTTGTCTACGAACGAAATTTAATAGGAACTTTATAACTGTTCTGTTTTAAACCATGAATATATTATAATAGTATTAAATGACATTGTAATAATAAATAAATAATATAATGAGTGGTGTTTTTACAACTGTAATCTTCTAAGCCGGGAACCAAGGCTATACTCTATTGTCTTGTAAATCAAGAACAAAATTTTGTTCACCTAAGCGGGTACAGGCCACTTCTAACGTAGCTTTATACTTTCAATCGTTGCAAATGATCGTAGCGCCTGACTACACATAATGATCCAACATAATTAGAGACTTAACTGAAAACCATCATAATGCCTTCCAAATAACGTTCACTTTAGAATACAAAAGACTGTCCGTTTATCTTCGAAACGATATGGACGTAAACGATCAAACATTACCCACATATAAATCTGAATTTATTGTTTTTATACCGAGGAGGTGTGGTTTGAATCGCAGATGGGAAAAAAGGGTCTTTATGTCAACAGGGATAATGGTTATAAATGTAGTCTAGTTTTGTGTGTATAAGGTTGGTCAGGATCGAAAAGGAATTGTGTAGTCGACGTCAAATCAATCAAAGCAACGAAAGTGATCAAAAAGTCTAAAAAAATTTAATGTAATTGTCATTACGATTAGCGTATCTATTTTTGATTAAAGCGAAAATAGATACTAAGCGGATTATAGTTAACTATTTTTACTTTAATGCTAAAATATGTCTTGATTGCTTACATTGATTCCTACAATTAGGGGAAAATATGCAGTAAGTATGCGCTATGGCGCTCATTAGGGGAGGCCTATGTCCAGCAGTGGACTAATATAGGCCGATGATGATGATGCAGTAAGCATATACCACTGCGCGATAAATCGATCGCAAGGAGGGCTTTCTTTCCGCTTGATACAAATGTTGACCGGCCACTGGCCATATTTGTTTTAACTACTTCTTGTGCAGAACCGGAGGAGAGCCGACCGCTAAATGTCTTTGAACCTGCTAATGACCTGCCTAGAGTACGAGCAGTCCCACCAAGATCTGCAGGCAGCAGTGGGACCGATCTTCCTTAACTCTTTGGGGCATAGTGGTTGATTTTTTTACCACATATTTCATTTAGTTTTTGATCTTATCTCAATCACATAAAGTTCAAAATATAGTGGGAATATACATCCCTCTGACCCTGAAAGAGTTAAGCCAGAGGCAATAGTAAAGGCTATCTTCTCAAACCCATCATATCATCATGCATACCATCGCTCACTAGAAGGAATCCGAGAGGCAGCGAGAGGACAACCCCTTGTCTTGCGTGGCAAGGTGCAGACCATTGGTCGTCAGAGGCTGATCATGGAGTTACAGGTCACCTTCTTTCCCACGCCTCGGTGGCCGAGCGGCAGAGCACTCGGCCTGATACCCGAAGGTCTCGGGTTCAATTCCCAGGTCGGGCAAAGTATGTTTCGATGCATAGCCCGAATTTCTATTCACCAACCCGCATTTGGTAAGTTGCGTGGTGATTAAGCCAATACCCATCAATTGTAGTGATGACTTGATTTAAATGATGGAGGCCTTTGCTCAGCAGTGGGACAGTTATTTACTTACCTTTCCCACAAGGAGTGTTCCCCGCTGACCTTCTCCAAGGAGTGGAGACGACCTCCCAAGGTTTTAGCGTCTCCGTAAAGTAGAGTGTCCGACGGGAACATCGCAGTGAACCGTGAAAGACTGCTGGCAGTTCTCGAGGTTCCGCCAGTGGTTGACGAGTGTTCTGCGGTTTAAGTGGGTCGGGTAGACCATCGCCGAAACCCCACAATTCCTGGGAGCTTCTAGCCATACTGCAGCATGATTTGGGCGCAAACTTCTGCAGGTACAACCTAATGGAAAACCTGTACATACTTCTCCTTACGTGCCGCCACAAAACGTACCTACCAATATTAATTTTACGTGAGTGTTTTTGTTTGTACTTCTTTCGCGTATAACAAAACCTTGAAGACACGTATGTATTCGTGACAATGGTGACGCAAATATAAACGACGCTTGTTGTGAGCGTGATCGAATCGTCGATCGCTCAGTCATCCGTCAACTGCTAAAAGCTGGGAAGTGTGAAACGCTATCCATCCGTCACGTCACAGGAAACTAGGTTGTGTAGTACCATATTGTGCTCTCAAATTATTACGATGACAGCACCCGTAATCAGAATCTACTCAATAAATAAAGATATAAATGTAGCTTTGACTATTACTTAGAAGGTTTGTAATTAAATCTGAATTCAGATTGAAAAAGAGCAGACTTACGAACTAATGGCATAATGACGTTCATAAGAGCTATTTGTAGCCTAAACAGTTTACGCTACAAATAGCTCTGTTCAGTTACTGAACAATGATTTTGAATTTTGTTTTTTTTTAATGTTGAAATGATTTTTTTACGAATTTACTAACGTTTTATCTATGCATAAAGGAAAGCCCCCGTAACGCGTCTGTTTGTCTATTAGGACAGGCTTATCTCCGGAACTACTAAACGGTTTTTGATTCGGTTTTAACTATAAGATAGAACGTCTTATAAGGGTAGTTTACGTACACAAAACAACACGAGCAAAGCCAGGCTGGTTCGCTATTTATAGATATTATTTGACGTTTCGAACACTTTCGTGGTTACAGGGAGACATCAGAAGGGAAAAACACACGCCGTTTTAACTTGTAATCGGTTGACGTACATGTCTAGAACTGTTCAATATTTTTTCTCTGAAATTATAGGTGCTTACATAAAAACCTATAATTTCAGAGAAAAAATATTGAACAGTTCTAGACATGTACGTCAACCGATTACAAGTTAAAACGGCGTGTGTTTTTCCCTTCTTGTATTTGTATGCGAATATCTTAAATAACGATGTAAATAATATCTGTTAGTAAGTAAGTAAGTAAATAAATAAATGTCTAAACAAAAAATCATTCGATATACGATCTTTACAGACACTATTCTTACAAGTTTCTTACGAATGTGAAGTTTTTTTTTTCTGCTATATTTTAAGCGCCATGCCAGTTGTTACCAACCATATTTGCCTCAGTCCACTCGATTGCGTTTACGAAAATCTTCACTCGTTCCGACCCGGGTGGACGGAGCGAGTGAAGACTTTCTTCGTCTTATAATAGTATCAGAGAAACTGTTTTTCTTTCAAAAAACATTTTAAATTTAATTGACAATCTTCGCCAAATGACAGACAGCGATTGGATAAAGGAAACCAAGGATTGTGCTCAGTGGAGTGCGCCGAAAGGTATATGAACCGGAGTTGCTTAAGCTGGATTAAGTGGAAGAAATAATGTTTTACGTTGTATTTTATAAAAATTTTGTTTTTGTATATTTAAGTCTTCGATCAATTATGTTCTAGATTCCCGATGAGGGCTTGTAAAACGGTAGGCGACTTGGTGCCACGGAGCCACGATGAAGTTTGTGGCGATATGACAGTAAATATTAAGTACAAATATTTTGCAACCTTAATTACACTAATATTATAAATGCGAAAGTTTGAGTATATGTATGTGTGTATATTTGTTGATACTTCACGCTGCAACGGATGGATGGATTTGGATGAAATTCGGCAAACAGACAGATTATAAACTATATTAAAACATAGGATACTTTTATCCCGATATTCCCACGGGAACGGGAACCACGCAGGTGAAACCGCGAGCGGCCGCTAGTTAATCTATATGTTTACGAGAATGTTCACAGTAAGCTGAAGTTGATGAAGATGCTATCCAATGTATTTCAGATTTAAATGTTTATTTTTGAGCAAACAGGACCACTTTCGTAATGTATTTTTGTTATGGATCCTTTATATTATTAGTACACTAGCGACCCGCCCATGGCTTCGCACGGGTGCAATGCTGATACACGCAACCGCTATGTCCCTGTGTTTTAAATCTGTAATATCTTTGAAAATATTTATTTAAATTACATGCTGTAAAGGGCCATATCTATATTAAATGCACAATGTATTTAAGGTACTTAATTGGATAAGGATTAATGCTGTATTGCTTAAAATCGCTTCGTAAATAAGCCATTATTTCTTGTAAAAAAGAAAGGATAAAAAATTATTATTGTGGGTTATCCCTAAGAGATAGACATATACCATCGCGGACTTTTTTGTAGATCTTTTTAAGGTGTACAATACTGTAGTACATTGTTTTGATCTATCTCGTAGAGTTCAGCAAGCGTTTGCAATGTAAGCGCAAAAAAACGTGAAACCTCTAAAATTATCAGTGTTTCTTTACTATATTATACATCATGCATGTATTTATATATAATATAAACCTTCCTCTTGAATCACTCTATCTATTAAAAAAAACCGCATCAAAATCCATTGCGTAGTTTTAAAGATCTAAGCATACAAACATACATACGGACAGCGGGAAACGACTTTGTTTTATACTATGTAGTGATTATGGATCGAAGATTTAAGTAGACTTCATTCCATTTCATATTAACCGCCCATGGACATCAGCATCATCAGAAGTATTGCTTTTGTGTTGCCAACCTAAAAAAAACCCGCTTTACACCCCTTTTGAACGAGTTCATGTCGTAGCTCAATGGGAAAACCTCGGATGGCAGCTCATTCCACAGTTTGATGGTGCGTGGAATAAAACTCTTCTGGAAGCGAACCCTTCGAGAGCACATCTTGCCGCCATATTGGCCCGGCTGTTGCCACACCGTACCTGCCCGCTTCCACCCGATTGAATCCGTACGGAAATGCGTAAAATACTTGTTCACATTTCACTGAGTCGAAGCGATTACGTTTATTAAAGTTAAATAGACTGCGACATGTGTTGCAGATCATGAGACGAGAAATCCTTACAGAGAATTCCGAATATGGAGGCGCACTTCACAAAGAATTCCCTACCACTTATGAACCGACTATTTTACCTCTAACTCTATTTCAGCAAAGTTCAGACGAACTTACAAAATTACTTATATTATTATATTATATTAAAGCTGTGGAGTTTCAAAAAAAAAATTCAAAATTCAAAATCATTTATTCAGTTTAGGCTACATTTGTAGCCTTAGTTAATAATAATAAAAATAATAGTATGCAAGAGCAGACCAGCCTCCACAGGCGGCACCCGTTCACGAGTATGACATATGAATCAGCCATCGCTTTACTCAACCATGTCTTAGGGAATGTAACGACCCGACGCACACGCCACCACCGCAGAGACACTAAAGAGAGCATGACACACTCAAGATACTCTAAATAAAAACCTAATGAAAAGTTTAACGTAACATAAATATTATTTGTAAACTGTAGGACATTGCTGATAAAAGCTATCATATCAGCGCTAAGATATTTTTAAAGTAATTATTGATCCCAATAAAATAAAATAAAGAGTAGTTTTATTTTTTATTATAACCAAGCTGTTTTGTCATCTAAATATTCTTTGACTGTATAATAACCTTTCTTAAGTAAAGAAGATTTTACATGTTTTTTAAACTTATCTAAAGGTAAATCTTGTACAGTACTAGGTATTTTATTATAGTAGTGTATACCTTGCCCCAAGAAAGAGCCAAGAACCTTTTGCAACCTGAACAGTGGCATTACAAGTTTTTTCTTATTTCTAGTATTGAAATTGTGTACATCACCGTGTTTAGTAAAAGAGTTGATGTTGCAACGCACAAAAACTATGCAATTATAAATAAACTGAGATGCAACTGTAAGAACACCTATTTCTTTAAAAATATTTCTTAAAGTAGTTCGGGAACCTAGTATATAAATGGTTCTTATTGCTCGTTTCTGCAAAATAAATATAGATTCAACATCAGCTGCTGTAGCCCACAGTAAGACACCATACGACATGACACTATGAAAATAGCTAATTTCTTGCGCCCATTCTTCTCCACAGCTAATAAATAGACGTCCTGAATGGGTAGTAGGTAAAAAAATGTTTGGACGATTCAAAAGCACTTTTCTAAAGTTTATTTGAATAAAAATATTTAACTTTGACTTTTGACTTATTATCAGTCCTTAACAACCACCATTTTTTACTAGGCCCGCGTGATAGTTAATGGCCCATTTTTCCAGTGGTGTTCCCATCGATAGGGAAGGCTCGTGCCCCAGCAGTGGGGACACATAAAACGAGCTACTGATGAAAGCTGAGAGCTTAAGTTTTATATTATATTTCACAATTTTCACCGGATGGTAAGTGACACAGATATTTGAATTTGCTCTGTGGTAAATAAAAAGTCCGAATATGGAGGCGCACTTCACAAAGAATTCCCAAACACTTATGAACCCACTATTTTGTCTGAACTTTGCTGAAATAGAAAGAGATGGAGACAGACGGAAGAATGGCAGCTACTGTAGCTAACCGAGAGCATTATATGCAATCTAATGGGAACCCAACCCGGGATCTCAGTGTTGGTGAGACTGAGGGTCTACCCACAACTTTTTTAGTTACTTACTCGTAAATTATTTATTTTAAAAATCAACTAAAATGTATGTTTCGTTTTAAATGAAAAAAATATACCTTGACCTTTTAACCTCTACAAGAGTGACACGACGGCATTAGCTTAAAAAATAGTAACATTATAACCCTAAAGTTTTTAAAGCCCGAGAGTATAGGCTATTTCTGGGCAAGCTTGTTCCATCGTCGGCCTCTTCTTAGCCCTAGGGATTAGAATGAGGCCAAGAGCAAGCCCATCTCACAATAAAAAATTTAAAAAAATAATACTCTAAGGGTCTTACAAATAAACAAAGAATAAGTCCGAATAGTTATTCAGTGTTTTGTCTCTTTTACTCTAATTTAAAATGACGTCTACATGACAGGAACAAAACACGGAATAACTATTTGGATCTTATTCTTTGTTTATTTGTAAGGCACATAAGGTGATGATACACTTTTTTGTTATATACAATAATTGTAACAAACGGGTTCTGATATTTATGGTGTTCGCACTTTCAAGACAATAGCGCAATCATTATTTTATTTGTCTTGTAATGCAAGCTAAAATACTCTTTATGTCTTTAATGGCAAAGCTAGTATTCCTATACAACCTATTAATGTATAGTACAATGGTCTTGTCAAGAGCAGAAGGATCATTAGTCGTGTTTAAATCTGTCGACAGAATGAGGAGTGAGGGAGACAGATAAGTTTCTGCCAGTTCAGCTTGAACGTTTCGCTTAATAAGCGGAACATGAAAAAGTTTGTGTATGTATATCACTTTATCATAATCCTGGCAGTTTTGTTGGAAGCAAACGTTTGTAAGTCAAATTGCTGTTTGTGTTGCGTTGTGGTTGCGTCAGGTTTGTTAGGCGCTGCGCAGACAGAGCAACTTTGATCTCCGTATGGCGACAATAGGCAACTCGCAACTGGCTGTTTCCATTATTATAAACTAAGGTAACTGAGACATAGAAACTTTAGTAGCGAATTTTAACAGTTGATGAGGATGGTACTTAAGAACGATTTACACTTCATTAAGTACAGTAGCGAGTTAAGAAATCAGTCAGTTAAGTAACAAGTAGTAAGTTGTAAGTAGCGTCCAAACGTAGTCGAGTGAGTAACCATAAGTTGTCGATCCAACAAGAAAAAAAATGTATGCACTGTACTAAACTCGCCCGTCTACATGCCCGCCAGTTAAGTTGGCGGGGTGCGGGAGACGCGATGGCGGGGCCTACTTTGCACTGGACTAGCCGAAAAATAGGATCGGGATCTATTCAAATCAACTTAATAAACCACTTACTACTTAACTCGCTTTTGCCGTTCAAACGACAATAACAACTTAACACAAATGTATTCAAAACTTCCATCAAGACATTATTAATTGACCCAAACGGCTAACGACCCAAGTCTAATGTTTCCAAATAGTTTTTAGTCATTTTAAAATTATTTGGAAATATTACTTTTCTAAATCTAGTTCTATTTTCTTTTTTAAAACTACTTGTGTTAACACAATTAGGACATTAGTATAAAATTTTGTTATATTATATATTTATAACTTTGTTAAGATTAATGTCTGTTGTATCCTAATAAATAAACACACAGTACAGTCGGCAGCAGATCAACCTACCCAAATCTGTAAAATTTCTCCAATGAATATTGATCCTTATAACCAAACGATAAAGTTGAAAATTGATTGTAGAAGAAGAAAGAAGAAAGAAGTGTGTAGGGCTTAAATGATGATCGTGATAGTCCGGGTTAGTGAGTATCAACCCGCATTTGGCAAGCGTAGTGAATAAGCCAATACCTATCAATTGTAGTGATGACTAGATTTTAATGTTCTTTGCCCAGCAGTGCGACAGTATTTAAGCTATTTACTTACTTATACAACGTTAGTCGGAACGGGGGTACTATGCCGAAAGGAGGGTAAAGTATACAAATAGTGAAACATTCTTTTTTTTTTCTTTAGTTGATGGCTTCGTGCGATTAGCACATTTAGCCAGTGTCAAGTAATTTTTCTTACAAGTAATACATAATTAAACAATATTTCCTTCCTATATGATGATGATGAGAAGACGAAATGAGAAGTGAGAAATGATATACCCCCCCACCCCTCGAGTATCTCAGTAAAGATGTGGGGCTTTACTAAATCCCTGGGCGGACTTATTGAGAGAATTTGAAAAGTGACGTTGCACTGTTTTGTTTCATTTGCCAACACTTATGCACACTCACGAACACTTAACGGTTAATAATCCACCATTATTTCGCATTAATATTCGACTTATCACAAATTTTGGAAAATAAAACAAAACCGCAGACATGACTCTTCACTTTCCCGCCAAAAAGCCTAGTTAACACTTCTTTTTTTTAACTTTTTTAAAACTTTTTTTTTGTTATTTTATTTTATTATATACATTTGATTGGTCTACAAAAATTTAGTAGGCTACGGTTTTGACGTAGGTTCTCAGCGAATAGGTTTACCTCTAATGTCAATGTCCCGTACATTGTAAAGAGTCGAGTTTTCTCTCCATAATTGGACTAATGTATTCATTAATATTAACTTTTAATTTGTTTTTTTTGTGACCGCCAGGGCTACCACAGCGTAATTTCTTTTAAAAATTTAAAAAAGCTGTTTATCTAAAGTTATTCATTTTTAAGGAAAGTTCTTAGACAAAAGTTATTTACTATCATGTATACTTTACCCTCCTTTCGGCTTAGTACCCCCGTTCCAACTTACGTTGTATATCTTGAACATGTGACAGAAATGTGATCGTGAATAGGTTTCTATCTCCAGTCACGTCTCCAAAACAAAAGGTCGGGTGATAAATGATGGATAGCAATCGCAATGCATCATCTTTTACCTCGATTTATCCTCTATTTGCTACATATTTATTCAAACTCAAGGATGCGTACGTTGCTCATACCTTGATCATAAAAGGTCGTAAGTATACATTTTTTTTTTTACTGACACGAATTTGTATTTCGAATTCGGCATTTTTGTTTTTCTTTTGTCGCTTACCGTGTTTGTGAAAAAGACGTCTTGTTTTCACAATTGCAATAACATTGCAGTAATAAAATACATTCATTCGTTGGCGTACAGCGGGACATCCCGTGCAGGATAGTTGGGCGGTGAAAAGGTTAAAATCGTTCACTCTGGTAATACTGCTTAAGAGCCCTTGGTTATAAAGAAGCAGAAGAAGATGATGAAGAAGAAGAAAGTGAGTTGCAATTTTTCAATACAAATAATAGGGTATTTGACTACAATGAAAATGTTGATCAAACTGTTGTTAACTTAAGAGCGTTTACGCCGCACACTAGCGCCACTAATGAAAAAAAAACATATCTAGTAATTAGAGGTAGAAAATCAAATTTTTCTCAACAAACTATTTGAATGAAGTAATTTAGCATTTTTACGTCACCTAATGAACACCTCACATGTTATGGTTTAGTTAAATAAGACGTTACGGCCACTTTTAACTATAACGCCATAAAATGTCAGGTGTTCATTACCTAGGTGACGTAAAAATGCTAAATTACTTCATTCAAATAGTTTGTTGAGCATAATTTGATTTTCTACCTCTAATTACTAGATATGTTTTTTTTTCATTAGTGGCGCTAGTGTGCGGCGTAAACGCTCTTAATAGTAAACATGTTTTTAAACTAATTTAGCCAGCACATAATTTTAAAATAAGTATGATTTTTATAAAAAATCATAAATAACATAATACATTTTATCTACACTAATGTTGTAACATTCTACTTATGTTTCCAATACTTGACTTATAATTACTACTGTTATAGCGCAGACAACAAAACACTCAATTTAAGCAATTTCACATGATGGTATAATATCCACATCGATATCGTAAAATCTCATTATAACATCAATAAAACGCGACCAATCAACCTGGCGAGCCTTATGTCAAAATCCTCATACAAGTTGTATAAAATTTTGACATTAGGCTGGCTTTTGAAAACAGTTGGGTTATACGTGAAAACTTCGACGAAACTACTAAACTTACATACACAAAACTCTTTGGTAAGATCTTGTGCCAATTAAATAAAAAAAGAACAGCGCGCGCTCGCTCCTGATTGGCACTGCGCGCGCAGCTACGCTCTCATTGGTTAGATTTTAATGGCGGAAATTTGAACAATTATTATAAATAAACTATTGTCAGCTTTTACTCTTGTTGTTTGACTAATTGCATTAGTGAAGATAAAGTAGTGTATGCAACTGCATATAACACGGGTATTAAAACACTCGTTACTATTATGAAACTCGCTGCGCTCGTTTCATAAACTCACACTCGTGTTTTAATACCCTTCATTATATGACAGTTGCATAAACTACTATTTTATGATTGACCAAGTGATCAAAAACGCACGGGATGACGCTGAATCTGGAGTGACGTCACCAGCTTGTTTACAGTAAATGTCAATCAAAGTTTTGTACGTTTGATTTGACAGCTAAAAGTTTGCTTACGAGCAGGTGACGTCACGACATCACGTGACCTGCATGCATGGCGTCTTCAGCGTTTTGGCGGCTATTTTATTAATTTGAATTTTAATGTTGATTTTCATAAAAAATAAAGTAATTCCTAACGAATTAATCAAATTGCAATTATATTATGATTTATTGAACCATTAGACATCATCATCATCATCATCATCGGCCTATATTAGTCCACTGCTGGACATAGGCCTCCCCTAATGAGCGCCATAGCGCCCTGTCCTCGGCTTGACGCATCCAGCATCTGCCTGCAGTCTTTCGCAGGTCATCATCCCACCTGGCCGGAGGGCGCCCTACACTACGTTTACCGAGTCGTGGTCTCCACTCAAGAACACGTAACCATTAGACATATTTTTTCTAAAACCTGTCAAATACCCTATTTCCGTTAACGTGATTGAATGGCAAATCAAACTTGCACTAAGCACTAAGCGTAAAACGGAACACATTAACGCAAAATATATTGTTTCAAACAAAACACTTTTGCATTTGTAATGTAGAGGTGATTATGAATGAAATATTATTACAACCGCGCGGCAATCAAAAATTATTATGACGCGCAATCATTTGGAAGTGGGTCAAACGTTTGTGCGGCGCTGGGACCGGAACGAACCGGAACGGACCGGGACATTCGCACACGGCTCGCTTTAATCCCATTTGATGCCATAATGAGTGCGGTACGCGACGGAGTAAAAAGTTACGTGGGTACTAACTCTGGTTTAGTGCCTCTATAACGCTTGTTTTGGTAAATGAACGTTTATTTTTGTGAGAAAATTTGATGACAGCCAAAGTTGATGATCGAAATCAGTTCAATTTGCGATGATTAACAAAAAAATTTTTTATTATTTTTCAATTAAGCATTTACAATGCTTTATAGTTACAAGATAAAATTTTACTACAAAAAACCTCAGAAATCTCGAGTGGGAACCGAACCCACAACCTTTGAATAACCGGTGCAATGCTCTGACCGCTGAGCTACCGAGAGGCCCCAGAAGACTCGTAAAAATTCAAAAATAATATAAATAAAATCATCATCATCATCATCATCTCAACCAAAAGACGTCCACTGCTGGACAAAGGCCTCCCCTATGAATCTCCACAACGACCGGTTTTGTGCTGCTCGCATCCAGCGGCTTCCCGCGATCTTCACCAGATCGTCGGTCCACCTTGTAGGAGGCCTGCTCACACTGCGCTTTCCGGTACGCGGTCGCCACTCAAGGACTATTCCCCCCTAGCGGCCATCAGTCCTGCAAGCAATGTGCCCTGCCCACTGCCACTGGAGCTTAGCAATTCTTCGGGCTATGTCGGTTACCTTAGTTCTTCTGCGGATCTCCTCATTTCTGATTCGATCTCATTTTGGATATAAATAAAATATTTAAAAGAATTAGGTACGTCTCTATCGATTGTTTATTACTAGCAAAAGTGTTCTTTTTTTATAATTAGCTCGGTAAATGACTCCATGCCACCTGATGTTAAGTGGAAATGAAGTCCAGACGCGAAGATAACTGGTCAGCGTGGAAACAAATGTAGTTAACCTCACTCTGCCGGCCCACAAGGTGCTTCTTCACGCCTCTCTTCAAGGACCTCATATCATAGGAAGAAGGGAAAACGTGTGGTGGTAGACTATTCCACCTTTTAGAGGTGCGACAAAGAAACGTGTCACCAAATTTCTTTGTGCGCGATGGGATATTTGAGACAGTGAAGCGGTGACTCCGAAGAGCAGCACGTGTGCTTCTATGAAGGAAGGGAGAATGTGGGATGAGGTCAAAGAGCTCTTCATAGCACTCGCCATGGTATAAGCGGTACAACACTGTTCTTTCAACTGTGAGGGTAATAACTTCACATTGACGTAATTGCTTGCAGCGTAAATCACGAACTACTAGAAAAATTCAACGAGTGTTATGGGGCTTCGGGAGCTCAGCGGTCAAAGCATTAAACCGGTTATCCAAAGGTCGTGGGTTTGATTCCACTCGAGCTTTCTGAGTCTGGTTGATTTTTTCTAGTAAAATTTTATCTTGTAAAACTATGTTACCATATTCGACGATCTCCTTGGTCGAGTGGTTTGTACACCGGTTTTCATGGTGTCGCCATCTCTGAGGTCCCGGGTTCGGTCCCTCAGGTCAATTTAGAAATTATTGTTTTTCTAAATTGTCTCGGGTCTGGGTGTTTTCTATGTATAATAAGTATGTATTTAAGTATTTTAAGTATGTTTATCCGTTGTCTAGTAGCCATTTAACGAGTTTCATAACGAGGCTTCTCTTGGGCTAGATAATTGGTGTGAGTGTAGGAAAGTTTATTTTATTTTTACTTATTAAATTTATAATAAATCAAACGTGGTGATTAAGCCATCATTTAGAAGTGGGTCAAAACGTTTGTACGGCGCCGGGACCGGAACGAACCGGAACGAACCAGGACATGTGCGTGCACACGGCTTTAATCCCATTTGTTGCCACAATGAATGCGGTGCGCGGTAAAAAGTTACTTTTTTTAATATTTTTTTTTATATTAGAAGGAGGCAAACAAGCAGGCGGGTCACCTGATGGAAAGCAATCACCGCCGCCTATGGACACCCGCAAAACCAAAGGAATCACAGATGCGTTGCCGGCCTTTAAAACTTACTTTACTTTGGTACTAAATCTGGTTTAGTGACTCCGTATATTAGCATTTGCTTCGGTACATCAATGTTAAGAGTCATTTTACACTTCGGTATACTCGTACTATATGTACTTATTGTTAGCTACAAAAATTTACAGCTATGGACAACACTATTTTTCTAAATTGAATTACCTGCATCACTAGCTTTGGCTGTCACTTTGACGTTCTGTGGATCGCCGCCAAAATGGCAACTCTTGTATATGTTTAGATAACTAATATTATTGAATAGTTAACTAAAGGGTTTTTAATTGTATACTAAAGACAAATTTCAAAGCTCCAATTCTTTTAAACTAATAAGTTTTTATTAATATCTAGTGGCCCGCTCGTCCGCATCAGTAGTAACCCTTGAACCGTGTTTATTTATTTATTTATTTATGACACAATAACAACTCACAAACCAAGTATGATACTTAAATGTGATATTATCTAAAAACATGATGTAAGTTTGGAGCCGATGACTATTGTGCACAGCATTCAAATAAAATGTTAATATTTAAGTTACACAAACTACTAACAATTCTAAAAAACAAATTATACAAGAATTAGACATTTTCATTAGGAGGAAAAAAATTGAAAGAAAACCATTACAACTTATTAATTAAGAAGCATTCTGACTGTGAGACTTAGACTAGCTATAAATGATTTTAAACTGTGGTGGAATATATCCACTGCAGTGCTAACTTTATTATAATTTCTGTACATGCGATGCAGCGGATCATTATAGGTCACATTGTACGATGTTATTCGTACATAAAACAGTTTCTGAGTGCAGCATCTACCAACTACAAACCCAGTTTGAGCCAGCAGCTCACTAGCATCCCATTCGAAATTAACCAATTTAAACAGCACAACAAAGCTATTCAAAGTGTGTCTACTCTCAAGGGTAACCATTTTAAAATGCCTTAACTTGTCTTCGTAGGACGGTAGCTTTCGTCTTAAGCCCATTTTAGAGCTGAGATGTCTCAAGAGCTGCTTCTGTATAGACTCGATCCTGCTTTTATGTATATCATAATGGGGAGACCAAACAACCGAACGATACTCTAAAACACTGCGAATTAATGCATTGAACAACAACACGATGCTGCTTGGGTCTCTGAATGGACGCACGGACCTTAATAGAAACCCCATTGTTTTATTACATTTGGTGTTAAAAAAATCTTAGAATCCATATTCAAAGTCAATGTCAAAGTAATTTTTTTTATTCAGGTTACCTTTAAAATTGCTTTTGAATCGTCCAAAAACTTTTTTTACTCATATTGCAGTGCCATCTACCGGGTCCAATTGTAAATCAACACCATTCAGAGACTCACTTAAGCACACACACAAAAAAATTATCAAAATCGGTCCAGCCGTTTAGAAGGATTTCAGGACCACGAGCTCTTATAGCAGTATTATTGCAGTTGTGAAAACGAGACGCGTGTAGCGGCGAATATACTCGCGTCTATTTTCCACAACTGCAATAATATTGCTATAAGAGCTCGTGGTTACCCCCCAGATATAAGGAAATTCAGAGATCTTAACAATTAATAGAAAACACAAAAAAGAATATTATTATTCTTTAATTAAAATAAAGTAAATAACAGACTCTTTGGTTCAAAAGCAATAATAATCGAAGGCAAAGACTTTCCTGATTTTTGATTTAATTTGTTTCACCTGTTCAACGAAGGAAGGCTCACTAACTTAATTTTAATTTTGTGAAGAAAAATAAAATAAAATCACTGAAATCGATTCAGTATCCGATTCTTAACAAACTACTTTCCGGTATATTTTTTATTAAGTTACACGTTGTTTGTCAAAACACCGGCACAAATTGGATTGGGATGGCTGAATAGTATTAGGAGGGACGACCGCAACTTGGGTTAAAGTTGGGATGTTATTGTCTATGTCTGTATTATATATCTACGTGCTGACGCCTGCACATCCTATCCAAATTTCATCAATACATTTTCAACCATATGCTTAAGGCATACAGTTCAAAGACTATTGAGTAAATTTGACAGTTTGTGGTAGGTAGACGTGTATGCGTGTGTACAATTTTGAACGGGACACGCTTGGCATTCATCTTCATTGATGTGTTGAGGTTCTAACGGGTTTGTGGTACACCTGCTATCCTCAGCTAACGAGGAACAAGGTATCTGTTATTAAGATACCGACCAGTAGTGTTGTGATTTTGAACCGGTAACTAATAGTAACGCTATGAAAAAAGCAAACAATATCGCATATACGTCCCACCAGTGTATGTCGTGGCGCCCTATGATTGAGACAGTATTTAGGTTTAAGATAAAGATATAGCTTCTTTCTTATTTTAATGTATGTCTTGTTGGTTGGTCCTATTTAAATAAATAAATATTATTCAGTTTATGCTACAAATAGCTCATAAGAACATCATTATTGACGACCTCCTTGGTAGAGTGGTTTGTACACCGGTTTTTTCATTAGTGGCGTTAGTGTGCGGCGTAAACGCTCTTAATAAGTGAGAAAAAAACGTCAATTTCATAGGTAAGGATCTAATATATAAACCACAAATAGTAGCAGATTATTGATTCTGATACTGTTTTAGAATTGGTTTTCTCATATTTTGTGGCCATTATTGGGTCAAAAATTTGTTTTCAGCGACTTCAAATAAGCGTGGGAGGAGCCTTCATAATTGATATCATAGCTTAGAATTAGTCACCGGTAATCTAGAATTTATAAGTAATAAGAAACAAAATATGAAATATAATATTTTTTGCATTATTTACAATTTGATTACATATCATATCGTTACATTGTCATAGTCATCGTACATATCGATTAAGAATTTTTGGTATCAAAAATAAGTTACCAGTGACTTGGAATAAGAGATAAAGGAGCACTCATAATTGATTGATGTATTGAAATTGGAAAGGAAGGAAACTGGTAACTGGACATCAGGCAAATTTCCTTTGACAATAGGCCCAAGAATGTATAGCATTTCTGTTTGTACAACAATGTAGGTATGTAAATAGTGGATCGTGGAAACTGTTCAGAGTTTATCAAGGATTTTTATTAGAAGAGTTATTCACGTTTGAAATATTTTTCTTTGGTAACACTGACACTAGTATAGCAACACTAGTAATTCAAATAAAACGTTTCGTTAAGTGCTAAATGTACACTAGTGTTCTCGAAAAAATGGACTAAAATTAAAATTAAAAATATTTATTAGGCTTTCTTGTTGTATACAAAGATCTAAAATATAAAACATGATACGGAAGGAGCGTGCGGAATTCTGTTCCGTTCATTTAATCATGTAGTAGTTGTAAACAAACGCTTCAGTTGACAGTGATTGACATTGTCAGTGAATTTAGTAATTATTAATTACTAGTGGTCGCCCAGTGGTCGAAATTCGACCGTAATTTTATTAAGGCTGCACGGATTGTATCCTAAGCAATGAAAATGAAGAAAGATGGAATGTGAGTTTGGATTGGCATTGACAGACTTCGGCCGCTCCTCTTCCATTTTTGAAATTTTTGATAAGAGTAAATTATATACGTGTGTGTCAAATACATATGCGTGTGTGTCAAATACATGGTAGTGTGTGTAATGTTTGTTTTATTGATTTAATGTATTTTTATGCATAATTAAAAAAACAATTACATCCGGATAACCTTCTCTATAAAAAACTATAAGTGTGCAAAATTTCATACTCCTCTGTCCGCGCAATTTTCGTAAAAAAGGGGTAGGTACGAAGTTTTGCTTCACGTATTAATATATAGATTACCATCCACTCATCCATCAATGAACACCTGACATGTTATGGTTTAGTTAAATATGGCGTTATAGTTAAAAGTGGCCGTAACGTCTTATTTAACTAAACCATAACATGTGAGGTGTTCATTAGGTGCCGTAAAAATGCTAAATTACTTCATTCAAATAGTTTGTTGAGCATAATTTGATTTTCTATCTCTAATTACTAGATATGTTTTTTTTCATTGGTGGCGCTAGTGTGCGGCGTAAGCGCTCTTAAAAATTATATAAACAAAACAAAAACATTATAAATTGACTATTTTTTATGTTCGCGGAATTGTCTTTTTTGTTCATTGTAGCTTTGAAGGGACTTGTTTTTTTATGTCTTCTATATTTAGCTAGTGAAACAAACACACTACTCTACAATTTTTATAGTGTTAACATAAATAATAGGTCCTTACCTATGAAATTGCCGTTTTTTTCTCACTTACTAATAGGTGTATTACTTCTAAAAGTCAAAATCGGTTGTTAATATTATTATACACCTTTAATTAGGACTACGTTACTTAGGCTTTAGTAATAACAATGATTATTAATTTTGTGTCTTTTTCGCCCAATTTTTGTTTTAAATTTGTCTACTTTTTTTGTTCGCGGAATTGTCCTTTTGTTTCATTGTAGCTTTGAAGGGACTTGATTTTTTTCTTTTATAATGTCTGCTATATTTAGCTAGTGAAACAAACACACTACTCTACAATTTTTATAGTGGTAACATATATATATGCTAAGAAAATTAAAAAAACTTTAGTATGAAAAATAAAATTTTATAAAAAATCTTCATACCAAACGGCAATTTCATTGGTAAGAAGGATGCTAAGAAAATTAAAAAAACGTTAGTATGAAAATTAAAAAAAAAATAAAAATCTTTATACAAAATGTCAATTTCATAGGTAAGGACCTATTTTTTTTTATACATAGCTCTTCAACTGGCTCCACTTCAACTGATGTTAGGTGGAAACGGAGTCCAGACGCAAGAACTATATGTTATTTTATGTTGTTTTCATAGTATATCGATGGTTTTTCTGATCTTATCTTAGTGGGGCCTGCTAAGGTTTCCCTCTCCCAGTAGCACTATGGTTGTTAATCAAAAATTCTACCTTGTAAACTTATTTTATTTATTTACTTACCTAAACTTATTTTTGACAAAACATTTAAAAAAAAAACAATATTTTTTCTTTTGTAAAGGCTTTTCATTTAAAAGAGTATGTTCAAAGTGTAGGTAGGTACATACATTTTAGATGATTGGAAAAAGGGTGCTTCCTTAAAAAAGCAAAACCAACGAGAAAGGAGACAATAAAAAGTAATATAGTACCTACCTACCAAAGGTTACGCGTTTTGCTATTCCAAGCATCCCCTTTAATCTTCCCATGTCTCAAGGGAGCTAAAGGTTCCGTGATAAGCTAGAAGGAGACCCCGTGAATCCCGATAAGGTTGTATGTTAATTCGTGCTTACCTCCAAATCGGAAGCACGAAGGTAGGTAGGTAAGGTAGAAAGTAAGAGAGTGAACTAAAGGATTGTTTTAACACAAAATAAATTTTATGGCTTAAAATATGTAATAATTTAATAAAACTTTTTATTTTGAATCTGATGTTGAAATTAGATATTTGTTTTTTTTTTTTAATTTATTTCTTTAAATTTGTGTAAACTTTACTTTTTTATTCTTCTATTGATGCCTTTATGTATGGTTTTTTTTTTCTTGTTTTATGTTTGCATTACCCTAACAGGCTCATGTACTCCTACCGTATACCTTTAAAAACATCTGTTGTATTTTTGTACATGTAGCAAATAAATGAATAATCATATAATTATGAGAATCATTTTGTAATATTAATATAAATAATATTAATATAAATATTTTTTGTTATTTTTTAATTTGCAGAATTTTGTTTTTGTTAAGAGTTTGTTGTTCGCCGCTGATGACCTAAACAGCGTTAGGACCGGACGACCGGACGTGGTGATAGCACATCCTCAGAAGTTTTCTAGAGGAGATGACATCACGCTAGCATTTCGGTCCCCTACTAGATTCTCCGAGGCGTTGGGATCTGATTATTTTAGCGACTTTTTTTAAACATAATATTTCAGGCTTATTGGCATGCATTAAGAGGACACGATATTTTATTAAACTTTTTATTTATGGTTAGTTACAAATTGTCAGTTTACAAAATTAACCGACTGATAAAAACCGAAATAGTATTACCATTAATTAATAAATTTTTTATTTATTTATTTTTATTCGGGATAACACCAGCTTAAATACTAAATGTTTTACAATATGTCTAATCACAGTTATCCACATAATTTTAGTAAAAACAGATAATATGGTGTCTTTTTAAAAAGAAATCATACATACATAATACTCTTTTATACGACGCCGTCGCCAGGGATCTGCGAAAGGTTCAAGTTCGACATGTTCAATAGTGCTAAAGTATTATATTTGCCATATATATATAACGCCAATACACAACGGTCCTGTGTTTAATTCCCATATCGGGCAAAGTTTGTGTTCGGATTTTTCAATGCATATAATCCAGATTTATGATCACGATTTAGGCAATACCTAACATTTATAGCGATGACTTGATTTCAATGATTCGCCTTTGCCCAGCTGTGGGAGAGTAAAGTAAACAGCCCATAACGGTCCCACAGCTGGGCAAAAGCCTCCATCATTGAAATCAAGTGATCGACACATTTGATGGGTAATGGCTTAATCAACACGCCTGCCAAATGCGGATTGGTGATCATCACAAACCCGGGCTATACTTCGAAAAATCCAAAAACACACTTTGCCCGACCTGGGAATTGAACCCGGGACCTTCGGGTATCGGGCCGAGCGCTCTGCCACTCGGCCACTGAGGCCTACTAGAGAGACTTCTAAGTACTACATTTTATTCTCAATACTGAACTGTATTAGCAGCAATAATTTACATTCAATATTATAATCTGCCTAATTTTAAATTCTCTGAAATCCATTGCGCCATTAGGAGAGTAAATTTCTACGAAATTTCGTTTTACCGTTCAACTCTACAGGTATATACATTATACAGGTACACAGGTATATACGGCAGTTACTCGATATTCGTAGCCTCTCAAGGGCCAAATTTAGAGAGCGGTGGTGCCCTGTGAAATAGACGCCATCTTGTACGCCGTTAACACTACACACTGCTGTTAAGTCTAGCGAGCACACCTGCTAATCCTACTAATATTATTATATGCGAAAGTTTGTAAGTATGGATGGATGTTTGTTACTCTTTCACGTAAAAACTACTGAATGGATTTGGATGAAATTTGGCATACAGATAGTTTATAACCTGGAATAACACATAGAATACTTTTTATCCAAATATTCCCACGGGAACGGGAACGGGTTATTCCCACGCGGGTGAAACCGCGAGCGGCCGCTAGTAATTTATATGACAAGCCGTTTTTTTAAACAAGGGGCCTAAATCTCTCTCTATTACTCATGTAAATTCTTCTCAACTGCTAAGGAATAAACTTTATACTTTTTTTTTTGCCTATAAAAAGTAAAGCCTAAATCTAATCTCTAATAACAATGCTGCTAACTTTGTTGTTGTGTTATGGCGCCAGATTCAGATAAGGTATTGGTATTTAGTCAAGTGAACTTATAACAAGCTCTAGCACTAACCAAATCAGATACATAATATTTCATCGTTTGGGAATCGAACCCTAAGATCTCTAGAGGCGGTTAAAAGAAAGTAAATTATTTAGAAATTATTATATATATATATATATTATTTATAGAAACACTGCATTTTTGGTCTATTTAGAACGACTAGTTTTAAAGTTTACTGCTACTATTAAGTTGTAAAAAAAATAAAAAAATAAGGGCTTATAGTGTAACTAAGTGACAATATTGTCTTTCTTGAAATCTAAAAAGAGTACTTTAGAGTAGAAATTCTCTAAAGTTTACGGTAACATTACACATTAAAATGTGATACTTTACTACTTTAAATAAAACTCGAGTAGAACTCGAGTTTTATTTCTACATTTCTACATTTTATACTCATCATCATAAAACACCACCATTATAAATATCCTCAACACCTGGTTGGTCGAGCGGCAAGCGCACGGGCCGATACCCGACGGTCCCGGATTGAATTCCCAGGTCGGGCAAAGTGTGTTTCGGATGTTTCGATGCGTATCCCAGGTTTGTGATCACCGACCCGCATTTGGCCAGCGTGGTGATTAAGCCATTACCCATTAAATGTAGTGATGACTTGATTTCAATGATGGAGGCTTTTGCCCAGCAGTGTGACAGTTATAGACTACTAGTGGACCCGGCGAACTTCGTACCGCTTACAGTTTCCATCAAGTGATTAAATTCTCTTTGGTTTCCATGACAACAAAACAAACAAATCAATTTGTATTGAAAAATTAAATTGTCGTTTTTAGTATTTTTATAGTGTGATCCCCGTAGGAATATCGGGATAAAAACTATCCTATGTGTTAATCCAGGTTATAAACTATCTGTATGCCGAATTTCATCCAAATCCATCCATCCGTTGCAGCGTGAAGAAGTTGCCCGTTCTTCACGCGTGTACGTCCACATAAATGTTCATAATGCGTGCTTACACCGTCACGGAGCTCGACTCGCCGCGTGCTGCCTCCATAATTTATGCTCAAAAGAGCATTCTGGGTACCGGTGCGAGTATTACTTGCGATTCGATCATGTTAACGAAAACGACAATTTGTTTGGATTTTTTTTAACTTTCCTCGTTTGCCACCGAAGGCGCGCTTCTTTTGTTTGCTGACTCTCCGTTTTCGTTAACGTGATTGAATGAATTCGAATAACAGCTATTAGGCACCCTGCAAGTACTGACACAACGTTTTGGATGGAGGTTTTTAAATAACTTTGTTGTTTCAATTTAAAAAGTAAAACGTCTAAAGTGTACCTTGTTGGGTACACATACTATAAACTAAATAAATAAATAGATAACAGACGATTACGAGCTACGCTACCGCGTGCTACAATTTATTATAATTTTGTTGAAATGAAACACTTTTTACGTAAAATTTGTTTTATTTCATTGTGAAGTGTTTGCGTAAACTTCAAACACAAACTTTCAATTTAAAAAGTAAAACGTCTAAAGCATGGATGCACAGACTTATTAAGACTAGGGGCCACTCGGGCAAATTATGAACTGATGGTGGGCCACCAGAAGTATAGGTAATTAAAGACAATGAAAAATTGATAATAATGTATTCAAATTGAAAAAGAATTTATTAATTTGAAGCGTGGCACTGCATAGTGCTTACAATCTTTTTTATATTTGGCTCAAATTTACTTGTAGCAACACGTAAAACTGCTTCCAAACTTTCATTTGCAAGGCGGTTTCGATTTTTTGTTTTATTATTATTTAGGATTGAAAAGGTTTGTTCACATATATAGGTAGAACCAAATAAGCTTGCACATTTCAGAGCGTTTATGCGCAACTCTTTGTACGTATTTTTATCAATGCAGCGGTAAAAGTTCAGCAAGTCTCCTTCGTTGAATTTGTTGCGTAAATCTTGGTCGTTCTGAATGTCGATAATTTCTAACTGCATTAACTCTGGCGCATTTTCAACTGAAATCGTGAAAGGATTGCTAAATATGTCCAACAGAGGTTTCACTGTTTTAAACTCCGAAAATCTGTCTTGAAAAGATTGAATCAAAATATCTAGCTTTTTTACATAACTGAAATTAATAGCAGTTTTTTTGAATTTTTCAGCCATTTTCTTATAATTCGGAAAATGATTGTAATTTCCAGAATTCAATTGCGATCTGAAAAGTGTCAGCTTGCATTGAAAGGATGATACATGTGCGTAGAGCTGGGATATCAGTTGATTTTTGCCTTGAAGCCGTGTGTTCAAGACATTCAAATGATTTGTAATGTCAACTAAAAAAGCCAAATCACACAACCAATCAGGACTTTTAAGTTCCGGGACGTCCCTTTGCTTTTCCGCCAGAAAAATATCAATTTCTTCTATTAAATTTAAAAATCGTTCCAGTGTCAATCCACGACTTAGCCACCTTACTTCTGTATAATACAGTAAATCTCCATGTTCGCATTCAATGTCATCAAGGAATTGTTTGAATTGCCTGTGATTGAGTCCTCGTGATTTTATGAAATTCACAGTCGAAACTACCACTTTCATGACATTTTCAAATTCAATTTTTTTAGAACAGAGGGCTTCTTGGTGTATAATGCAGTGAAACTGCATGAGATCTTCAGCGTTTAAGTTTTTTTCTTGCAAATGCTTTTTCAACAAAGTAACTAGCCCAGAATTGACACCAATCATCAAAGGAGCACCGTCAGTCGAAACTCCCGATAATTTCGATAAGTCCAAATCAGTTTTTGAACACTCGTCCAAAAGTACATTGAGTATATCAACTCCTCTGGTTTGACCTTTCAATGAACACATTCCTAATAACTCTTCGAAGACTTCAAAATCTTGAGTAACACCTCGTATGAATATAAGAAGTTGAGCTGTGGAACTAATATCAGTGGATTCGTCGAGTGCTAATGAAAAAAAATCAATTATCTTAGTTTTTTCATTTAATTGTTCCGCAATATTATCTGACAAAGACATAATTCGTCTTTGGATGGTCATACGATTCAGTTGAATTTTCTCAAACTTTTTTGCTGCTTCTGGACACATTTTATTAGCGGCAATTTCTATGCATTCTTTTACAAAATCCCCATCATTGAAGGGGCGACTCCGCTTTGCTATCATTCGAGAAATTTCATAACTAACTTCTGTAGCTGTTTCTGTATCTTGAATGGGTTTTGTAAACATAGCTTGTTGACCAATAAGCTCCCGTTTTAAAGACAAAACTTTTTGCTTTCTTAATTCGCCTGTAAACTTCGTAAAAGTAGGATGCTGCGTTTCATAGTGCC
Source organism: Eudonia lacustrata (assembly GCA_947562085.1). Classification (NCBI taxonomy): domain Eukaryota; kingdom Metazoa; phylum Arthropoda; class Insecta; order Lepidoptera; family Crambidae; genus Eudonia; species Eudonia lacustrata. The sequence continues at coordinate 3,714,308 of OX387330.1, read as the reverse complement.
TTTTTACATTATATTCCTTTGCAATCGCAACAGAATTCTTGCAAATTAAACAAACGACTTTGTTATGCGACCATACAAAAAAGTATTTCTCAGTCCAAATTTCTTGAAACTGCCGATTTTCATCTTTAACCTTACGTTTTTTACTAGTTCCTGGCATGTCCATGTTGCGTTTTAATCCTGACTAGGATTACCACAGCACCTAAAACCAATTACAGTTCCTAATTAATTACCAAAAATAATTGATAAAATATGTAGATAAAATTAATAACAGTTTTACTTACGATTTCACAACACAATTCTACACGGCACTTGACGGGAAATCTACGTTGAATGTGGATCAAAATATATTATAATTATGACACCGGCTAGTCGAGTTAAAATCTACACTAGAACTAACGACACTTTACTCAAATTAAAACCGAACTGTCGGTCGCTGCGGTTAGCGTGGCTTTTATACCACGCGCATAGAGTCGAAAACTGTCTGGAGAAATCTCGAAACCGACTCTGGAAGCTTCGTGTATCTACCTACGCGAGCTATCGGGAATTTGGGACTATTGCTATCTCGCTCGCTCGAACAGTATAACGCGGCGCGCTTCCTCAAGAAAACGAATTTAACCGAGATCAGCACGAACATTACCGACCGCTGTTACCGACGCATGCACGGCGCACCGATAAGATTGATAGAGCGCGCGCGCGAGATTCAAATTACTTTTCGAACATTTGTTATTGGTTTTATTCTGGAATAGAACTCAATATTTTCGAATGTACGAGAGTATTATTTTTGCTGTCGGCGGGCCACCAGTATTCGACCGGCGGGCCGCATGCGGCCCGCGGGCCGTAGTCTGTGCATCCCTAAAGTGTACCTTGTTGGGTACACATACTATAAACTAAATAAATAAATAGATAACAGACGATTACGAGCTACGCTACCGCGTGCTACAATTTATTATAATTTTGTTGAAATGAAACACTTTTTACGTAAAATTTGTTTTATTTCATTGTGAAGTGTTTGCGTAAACTTCAGAAAACAATATATACTTAATTTCGTTATTGTACAGTCGAGTTCAATAATATGTATACACTTTTGACAGTTAGTAACCTTTATTTACCTTGTAATAAGAATCAACATCTATCGAAAGTGTATACATATTATTGAACTCGACTGTATAAAGGTACAATATATAAAGATGTAACTGAAACTTTTAGAAAGTATTGACGTCTAAAGGTAAGTCTACATTAGGTAACATGTTGTATAACTTATGCTTTATGTTATTGGTCGTCTGTCACGTGAACCTCCTTTAGTATCTATAATTTCACTTTAAATTATATTTTATAAGATTTTAGATTAATTAGATTAGTTTTATTATCGATTTAATAAGCCCACAACGCATGCCGTGGCTGTCTTTAATTGAAAACTACACTTAGATAAGGCTTATGTTTGTAACAGTATCATTGTTTGCGCTAGTATGTGTAGCAGCTTGTGCATTTGTTTGATAGGTTGCTGGATTGCTGGTGGGTTCTGATAGTAATAAAATACCAGGACTGTTGAATGACACGTCTTTATTCTTCCATATTCGCCGAGAGAGAGCGCAATAGTTGCCATTACAATGGGAGACAAATATAGTTAATATTTTTAATGTTGGTAACATCCAACAGTATGTTTTGTTAACTGTCTAAATAATAAATAAATAAATAAATGATATGTTACAAAACTAAAAGTATAAAGTTGTTTTATTGACACTTGGAGATCCTTGGGGGAGGCCTTTGTCCAGCAGTGGACGTCTTTTGGCTGAGATGATGATGATGATGATGATGATGATGATGATGATGATGATGATGATGATTGACACTTATTGTACACACTAACAAAACATGCTACTTATCTTTGCTATATAACACGTTTTGTCATATAGTTTGGACGCACTGGTAGATGTAGGTATAGACGCACTGGTTGAGGAACTCGATGACGCATTGGTTAACGCGCCCTGTCTGCGATTGCTAAGGTTTAGCAACTTTCGCAATGGCCGGTCATCGGATGGGTAACCAAAAATTTATCATTTCGAGCTCCTCCGTGCTTCAGAAGGCACGTAAAGCCGTTGGTCCCGGCTGCATTAGTAGTCGTTAACAACCACCTATCTGAACTGGGCCTGCGTGGTGGTTTATGCCCCGCTCTCCCTATCCATCCATAGGGAAGGCTCGTATCCCAGCAGTGGGGACGTATATGAGCTGGTGATGGTGACGATGGTGATGGTGAATATATGAGTATGACAATTGGATTCACTTGAATTAAAAAAAAAAACAACATGTAAAATAAGAATAGTTTGTCAAGGCGACGCATTGGAAATTTATGTGGCGGGGATCTTGATTTTTCCCAACAATTACAAAACATATGAAAGTGATATTTGATGACACGATTTTTCATTTTAATTGTCTTCATTTTGCTATAGTTGCAGAAACACGATTTTTTAACTTTTGTAACAGAGAAAAAAATATCAAAGTAACCTCTTTTAAAACATAGATTTGCATTTTACAGGCAAACCAGACCGATTTAAGCATCTAAATTTTCTTAGTAGATTAGTCTTAACTCACACTTCAATATGCTAGTTATTTTTTTTAAAATAATTTGTAGTTTTAATTGGAAGGAAAAAAACAGTTTTTCTTACGGTACGGAGCGCAAATGCTCCGTATTAGATTTATTGTTTAGCGGTGCGTCGCCTTAAGAATCGTCCACTGATTCGTGTCAACCATTTAGACATTGTTTTTTACGAAGTATAAAAACTAAGTAATTATTACAGTCACTCCCTTTTAGAAACAAACGAAATTAGAACATAAGTGTCTGCCCATTTCAATTATGCTCTTTTATACTGTTCGACGAAGGAATGTCTGTAATTTACTCTAATTGATTTGTTGTGAGATGAATAGGTACTTTAGGTATAAAAGCACTTTATTAAATTTATTACAAGAACAAAGTATTTTTAATAAAAAAAAAAATTCATTAGGAACCACCAGTACCTAATTAAAATGACTGAAATTGATTTATTACATAGACGATTCTTTACAAACTTCCTCAGGGGTGTATCTCTATTATATTATCTACATGTTTAGTAAACAGCCTATAATTGTCCCACTGCTGGGCAAAGCCTTCATCATTGAAATCAAGTCATCGCTACAATTGATGGGTAATGGCTTAATTACCACGCTTGCTAAATGCGGGTTGGTAATCGCAAACCCGGGCTATGCATCGAAAAATCCGAAATACATTTTGCCCGACCTGGGAATTGAACCTGGGACCTTCGGGTATCGGGCGGAGTTCTCTGCCACTCGGCCACCGAGGCGTTAACGTTAGGCCTACATGTTTACTTTATTTTAAACTAGAGCTAACGTAGTAACAAAAAACAGCAATGAGGCGTTTCTTTATATATAGCGTTACGAGGTAGGGACGTAGGGACTAAAGAACATTTATATCCTTCGGCAGGATAGGTTTTTCTTGCATACACGTAAGGATAGGGGGGTGACCCATCACCCCACAACTTATTTGCATAAATAAAACATATATGTACTTATACAAAAATATCACTTCATTTTTAAAGAAACATGTAATAAATCAAAGAATGAAAAACAATTTATGAGCATACATCTATATATATTCAGAGATCTGACAAATATCTTTACGGTGATCGGAACATACCGGCAAATGACATTTTACACAAACAATTTTAACTTTTTTGTCGTTTTTCCTTGGACACATTGAGCACCGTACTTGTTTTTGCAGTTTCAAAGGGGGTCTTCCAGAAAGTTCCTTAAATCAATTAGTCTTTCGAAAAAAACACAAACGTAAAAGGATAGTGGGGTGATCGGTCACCCCAGCGCAGCGAGGTTAATATAGTAAAATCCACGACCGTCCGCAAATCAGTGAGATATACGCTACTAATTATTACGTAAGAGAATACTGTAAAACACAACTACCCTCAATGAACGTATAAAAAGTTATCGCATCTTTTTTGAACGTGTGATATGATGAGTCTGACCCCTATCTTTCCGAATGATATATATGTTTACAGCATAATGAGTGTTCCGGCGAAGACAAATATAACGCCACCTGAGATTAAAGGTTCCCGGATACAAGCAATATACCTGTATATCGTTAGATATACAAGAAAAGCCAAGATATACCTATGCTCGACTTGAATGCGAGCAATCGTGTTTCATCACCGTAGCTTCATTAGACTACGACGTGAATCTAAGTACATCCTTTTAATATTATAAACGCGAAAGTTTGTAAGTATGGATGGATGTTTGTTACTCTTTCACGTAAAAACTACTAAATGGATTTGGATGAAATTCGGCATACAGATAGTTTATAACCTGGATTAACACATAGAGTACTTTTTATTCCGATATTCATACGGGAACGGGAACCACGCGGGTGAAACCGCGAGCGGCCGCTTCTATGACATATGGACTAACTACACTTTGTGTAGTTGGGTTAACAGGACAGTTATTTATGTGTCACTGTAATGATTCAAAAATTCAATATTCAAAATTATTTAATCAGATTAGGTTACAAATAGCTCTTATGAACGTCATTATGCCATCGGTTCGTAAGAGACCTTATACTGAAAAGAACCGGCAAGAAACTCAGCAAGTGTCAAACTCTTTTCTCCCTTATAGCGTCGAAAATGTTGGAAAATGCCCTATCATAAAAATACACAAATACAAATGGAAAGTCCATCACAAATAAAAACACAAAATATAAAAGACAATCAAAATTTTTTTTCATCAAACCCATACGTGTTGGGTATCTATGGATAGGTCTTCAGAAATGATTTTGAGGTTTCTAATTGTTGCGGAAACCCACAACACACACTATGCTATTGCTCAAAATTACACATTAAAATTACACATTAAAATTACCTTAAAATTAACAAAGTCCACTTACAGTTCCATGCCGCTCCCGCCGTCCTGAACGGGATCCATATGGTCCGATGGGGCCCGAATCCGGCTCCGGGTCTTCTAGGGTTCCCTAAACACACCCAAACTACCCCAAAGTGCACTTCCCACTGAAAAATACCTGTTACTTCCGCAGCGGTGTGGCCGACATCCCGGCTAATTGTTTTCCCGAAACAATTCGTTTACGACGCACACTCACAAACACAATTTGCACAATCCACTTAAGTAGAATAATACGGCTCCAAATGCCCTTATTACTACACAAAACTATTTAATTATCAACACACGATAACCTATCAACCAGCCATATTTGCTTTCCAGAGACAAGAGTATAAAAAAAGAACAACTAGTGATGGGGCCATTATGCCACCAAACAAAATTGAATCTCGATAATCGATTCGTCCATAATACAAATCAAAGTTTTATTTCCAATAAAAATAAATGCCTGTTTATTTGCAACATCCCGCCACCCAAAGCGGACGTACCGCTTTCTAGCCTGAAATCTTAAACTAGTCAACCGGTAATCGAGCTAAGGTCGCGACTGCGCGATTTAGCACCGATCCATCAACCAACACTTGCGCCACACGCGGAGTCCCGTCCGCGCCCCAGATTAACTTTAAAATGCGACCTCGTCTCCAAAATAACGATGGCAAATTAGCCTCTTTTAATAAAACCAGATCCCCCTCCGAAGGGGGCGACGTCCGGTCTGTCCACTTTACACGCTGCTGCAATAAATGCAGATACTCCAGTGACCAACGACGCCACAAGTCCTGACTCATTTGTTGTATCATTTGAAAACGAGACATCCGGTGTCTGCGTTCATCCTTCCAGGGATACTCAGGCAGGGCAGTGAGTGGCTGACCGACCAAAAAATGACCAGGGGTCAGGACTTCCATGTCATTTGCGTCAGAGGAGAGTGGACAAAGCGGACGCGAGTTGAGAACCGCCTCAACCTTACAAAACACAGTTGTAAGTTCCTCATACGTGAGGGTAGTTTCCCCGACTACCCGGCGCAAGTGGGTTTTTGCCGATTTTACCGCGGCTTCAAATATCCCGCCCCAGTGGGGACAGGCTGGCACACTAAATCGCCATGTGATTCCCCGCTGTGCGAGAGCTTGACTTATGCTATTACAATTTTTATCCAGAAAATCGTTCACATCTTTTAAGTAGTTGGCAGTGCCTCTGTAGTTGGTACCGTTGTCGGACCGAATGAGAGAAGGTAAACCCCGTCGCGAAACAAAACGATCCAGCGTGGCGACAAAGGCTTCCGTAGACAGAGCCGAAACCACTTCCAGGTGGACGGCCTTAGTGGCCAGGCAGACAAAAACGCACAGGTATGCTTTCGTGACCCTAGTGTTACGATAGGCTGTGGTTTTCACCAGAAACGGTCCAGCAAAATCCGTACCGACCCCGTCGAACGGCCTAGTAGTCTGACAAACCCGGTCAGAAGGGAGATCCCCCATCTGTGGCTGCATAGTGGAGGCCTTCACCCGATAACAAGCCACACACTTAAATAACACGCTGCGAACCACTCTCCGAGAGGACAAAATCCAGAACTCCCTCTGTAATATCGCCAGTAACGCATTACACCCCGCGTGAGCGTTTTTCAGGTGTCTATCCGAGACCACCAGTTCTACCAAAGGTCCTCCTTTGGGGAGTAGCAGAGGATGACGGCTACCGAAGGGCAGGTCGGCATTTTTGAGGCGACCTCCAACGCGTAACAGTCCATCCGCATCCAGAAATGGGTTGAGCCGAGAGATCGCTCCCTTGAGCTTTGCGCGACCGACGCGCAAAATCTTCAGTTCGTCCTCGAACCGGTCAGCTTGAACCAGCCGTATCAGGGCCAACAGTGAACTCCTGCGTTCCTCAGCACCCGCCACGGGTGATAACTGCCTCTTGTCTGGATGGCGGCAGTTATGTAGAAATCTCCGGATCCAGCAAGTTACTCCTAGCAATTTGTCCAGTTTGCTGTATCGAGCCGTCAACCAATTCGGATCTGGCCTTGACTCGTTTGTTGTCACCAAAACTTTTACTCCAGGGAGCATCCCTAGAGAGCCATCGATCATGGTGACCGGCCATGATGACTCACCCTCCTTTAACCACTCTGGACCCCACCAGAGGGCATGCTGCACCAATTCCGGCGCGGTGCAGCCCCGAGAGGCACAATCGGCAGGATTCCAGGGGCCGGGAACGTGCCTCCAACAAATTTCGATGCCCGAGTTCTGTACCTGAGATACCCGATTGGCCACAAACGTTTCCAATACGTGGGGTGCCCCACGTAGCCATGCCAGAGCTACCTGACTGTCAGACCAGGCGTAGACATTCCGGATGTCCACCGTAGACGTCAGTTCCTTGTGCACGTGGCACAACAGTTTGGCCAATAGATGCGCCCCGCAAAGCTCCAGCTTCGGGATTGTCAGCCTAGTTTTGAGGGGAGCCACCTTGCTTTTAGCCAGAAGCAAGGAGACGGCGACTCGACCCTTCGAGTCCACCGTTCGCAGATACACCACTGCGGCATACCCTCGTTCTGACGCATCGCAGAAGCCATGTAGGCTTGCCCTGTATTTGCCCCGCGGCAAGATCCGCCGCGGCAACGCCACCTGATTGATCGCCTCGATCGTAGAGATCAGAGCGAGCCCAGTGTCGAGTGAGAGCCCTACCAGTGGCTCATCCCACGAGACTCCGAGTGTCCACAGTGTTTGCAATAAACACTTCGCCATAAAAATGCACGGGCTGATCCATCCATTTGGATCAAACATCCGAGCGATGGTGGAAAGGACCGTCCTTTTCGATCAAACTCTTGTAGTTTCCAGTTCTACCCGGAATGTGAAAATATCGTGAACCGGCTGATATTTAATTCCCAAAACGGCGATAGAGTTCGGGTCTCCTGCGTCCTCGAATAGCTGAGGATTCTGTTGGTGATCTTCCGGAATCCCAACCAGAAGCTGTGGCTCGTTGGATAACCATTTTCTCAACTCATAACCACCAGCCGCGAGGAGTCCGATAAGTTCATTCCTGATGATGAGCGCCTCCTCCAGAGAGGCTGCCCCTGTGCAGATATCATCTACGAACACGTCACGTGTCAGTACAGCGGCTGCCCGGGGAAAGCGAGCCCGTTCCTGCTCCGCCAGTTCCAGCAGTGACCGGATGGCAATGAAGGGACTCGACTTCAGGCCGTACGTGTTGGTGTTGAGCTCGTAGACGGTTATGGGATCCTCCGAATGTTCCCTCCAGAGTATTAACTGAAACCTCCTGTCCGCAGGATGTATTACTGTTTGGCGAAACATCATCCGGATGTCCGCACCGATCATCACCTGGTGTCTTCGGAAATTTAAAATGATGTCGACAATGTCCCGATGTAACTTCGGACCAGAATGGAGACATTGGTTCAATGAAACTCCAGTCGACGACGGTGCCGATCCGTCAAAAACAGTCCGTAGTTTTCCAGATGAGGCCTTCAACACCGCGTGGTGAGGCAAGAAAAAATGATCTGTCGTTGTCCAGTCGACAGTCGCCCGCGACATATGCCCCAAGGCCTCGTATTCTCGCATGAACTCGATATACTTTTCCCGAAGTACCGGATCGCGAGACATACGACGCTCCATGGACAAGAGTCGTTTCTCTGCCAACGCCCTCGATTTTCCCAAGAGAGGGGGACAGTCGATAAAGGGCAGTCGAGTTTCGATCCTACCCGACGCCATCCGGCGTGTGTGATTCTTATAAAAGGTTTCGCACTCCACATGCTCCGGATCCAGACGGGAGACCATGGGAGGCTCTTCCAGTTCCCAGAATTTTTGCATCGTCCTAGCGATGGAGGTAGTAGCGACGACAGGTGAGACATCCCGCGTCTCCTGGTCGAAAACCGGTCCCATTAAAACGTGTCCAAAGATGGTAGGTATAGCTACCAATGAAGAGCGGCCCAGACTCCGCTGAGGCCCTAAAAGGATCCAGCCTAGTACATCCGCTCCCAATATGAGGTCCACCGGAGCCGGCTTTTCGAAATGAGGGTCTGCCAGCATGAGACCTGATGTGTCAGGCATTGCGTCCCGCGGAATGTCTGTCGGTGGATGCCAACCCAGCAGATTGTCGAGTACGATCGCGGCCGCCGCAATCCGTATCGAAGCGGAATGCACAGGAGAGAAGGAAATGTGGGTCTGACCGGACAGACCCCCCACTTCTGTATCTCCGACTCCCCGAATCGGAACTGAGGGAGGCGCGCACTCCAGACGTAGGCGCCTCGCTACCCTCGTAGTAATTAAGCAGCCCTGTGCCCCAGTGTCTAGGAGGGCTCGTATCCGGACGAAGTCCCCCCTAGGTCCCCAAACGCGTACCTGCGCGATGGGCAAAAGAACCGTCCTCGGTTCCGACGTAGCCCGACCACAGGCTAGTCACGCGTCAGAGCCAGCGGCCGACCCTGTCGAACCGTGATGACTCGGCCAGTAAGTCGGACGCGTGCAGGCCACCATCCGGGGTGGTGCGTATCCAGGTGCCCTACCATACCGGTGATAGGGTGGGTGGTATTCCAACCTCGGGTACTCGTGCAGTACCGGTGAGAACTGTTGACGGTTCTCATGTCGTTGTTGTTCCGGCAACGGCGGCGGAGGATACGCGTACGAGTATCCGGGTGTTGGGTCCGGAGGTGGGGCTCCCTGTACCCAGTGGCCCTTAGAGGCACCAACTCCTGGTGTTGGTCGCGCCGGGTGCCGGGTTGTAGCCAGAACCCGGCTCCGCTCCGGCGGTCCCCAACTCACCTGAGCCGGGGTGTACGAGGGGTTGTAGTGTGGCGGCCGTGGCGGACTCCGTCTTTCCGGAGGCGGAGTTGACCCCGGCCCCAAACCGCCACCCGTGGGAGATCCCCTCTCCCGAACCGGTGCTGAGCCCTCAGCACTACGGGTGCACAGTAAGCGATGGTGCGGTCCGCCGCACACATCGCAAGGCCTCGCCTGGGGACACTCATTGTACCTATGTCCTCCCAGGCAGGCATAACACAATCCTCGTGTCCGAACGAGGTTTCGGCGCTCTTTTGTGGGCAGCCCGAGAATAGCTGGACATAGCTGTTCCAAGTGCTGCTGTCCGCAAACCCGGCATCCAGAACCGGGGTTGATGGCGGCCGCAGCCACCAGCCTGCCGCGACCCTTCCCTGGGTTGCGTGGCGGCTGGGCTCCGTAGACTCCGGAAGTGCGGGCCGGCGCACTTGTCGGAGCCTCCTGGGAGGCTAGCTGGTTTTCCAGCAGGCCAGCCTCCTCTTCCAGGAACTCCAGAAGTTCCCCTATGGTGGGCAGAACGCTGCCGAGATCCTTGTGGACCAGTCGATTCCGCTCGAACTTGTCCCTCATCTCCTGCGACAACTTGGCCAGAACTATGTGCAGAAGAAGGAAGGACCACTGGTCGACGGGCAGTCCGAGCGTCCTTAAACCGTTTAAGGACACTGTGAGCGGGGTGATCAGCTGCGTCCTCAGCTGAGCCCTATGGTTGACCCTCGGCAATCCCAGCAGATGGGTCACGTGCGCGTCCGCCTGAAGACGCGGCTTTTCGTACCGCTTCTCCAGCAGCTGCATGGCGGTGTCGTAGCTCGCATCCTGCAGCTCCAGATGCTGTACGAGCTGTCTGGGTTCTCCGTCTAGGAAGGAACGGAGATATGCCAGCTTTTCGGCCTTGGTGAAATCCTTCCGAGTATCCACCAAGGCCAAAAACATGTTCCGGAATCCAGCCCAGTCCCGCATACATCCGGTGAAATGCGGGACCTCCAGGGCACCCAATCTTCCCATGGCGCTGGGTCCAGGGGTGTGGAGCGAAGCGGGGCGCGCAACAGGCTTCCCCTCCCGCAGTCGCTCGATGTCCTTCACCCGCTGAAGGACCTCGTCGTAGATGTCTTGGATGTGCTCCAGATCCTTGACATATTGGGCGTGGAGGGCCAGCTCCTTCTCCCCGACCGGGTCGGTTGACAATAGAGCGGTTACCGACCGCTCGGCCAACAAGAAACGAGCCTGCATTTCTTTCGAACGCGTCTCCAAGGCGTCCTCCCGGTTAGGCCGATCTACTAATGCAAGCAGCCCGGTGAACCACCGGAGCTGCTGAGCCAACTCCTGCCGTGACGCTGTCATTATAAATAATTTAAACTAAATAAACCTAAACACAAAATTAAAACGAGTCAATGAAAACACGGAATCGATTATCCCGAATCGACTCGATGCTTTCAATTGAACGAAATTAAATTAAATTAACGTTCCGAGAAGTGTCCCAGCCCAAATGAATGAACGAACGAAAACAACGGTACTACCAACCTTACAATTTAACCGCACCTGTCCCGGAAGTGCGATTTTACACGAAATGAGCTTAACCTATTACGAACTAACAAAAAATACACAAAATTACACCGATTAACCTAGAGGTCCGGTATTAACCACGCTCTGCTACCAAAATGTTGCGGAAACCCACAACACACACTATGCTATTGCTCAAAATTACACATTAAAATTACACATTAAAATTACCTTAAAATTAACAAAGTCCACTTACAGTTCCATGCCGCTCCCGCCGTCCTGAACGGGATCCATATGGTCCGATGGGGCCCGAATCCGGCTCCGGGTCTTCTAGGGTTCCCTAAACACACCCAAACTACCCCAAAGTGCACTTCCCACTGAAAAATACCTGTTACTTCCGCAGCGGTGTGGCCGACATCCCGGCTAATTGTTTTCCCGAAACAATTCGTTTACGACGCACACTCACAAACACAATTTGCACAATCCACTTAAGTAGAATAATACGGCTCCAAATGCCCTTATTACTACACAAAACTATTTAATTATCAACACACGATAACCTATCAACCAGCCATATTTGCTTTCCAGAGACAAGAGTATAAAAAAAGAACAACTAGTGATGGGGCCATTATGCCACCAAACAAAATTGAATCTCGATAATCGATTCGTCCATAATACAAATCAAAGTTTTATTTCCAATAAAAATAAATGCCTGTTTATTTGCAACACTAATATTTTTTCATTTTTTCTAAACTGAATAGTTTGCGCGAGAGACACTTCCAAAGTGGTAAAATGTGTGTCCCCCCCCCCTGTAACTTCTAAAATAAGAGAATGATAAAACTAAAAAAAATATATGATTAGGTACCATGTTAGTTTTTTTTTAATTTGTCATAAATCGTAAACCGCAAGTTGAAATTTTCACAGATGATGTATTTCTCTTGCCGCTATAACAACAAATACTAAAACAGAATAAAATAAATATTTAAGTGGGGCTCCCATACAACCGACATGATTTTTTTTTGGCGTTTTTATAGATAATGGTACGGGAACTCATCGTGCGCGGGTCCGACTCGCACTTGGCCGGTTTTTTTTTTTAATTTTACGGGTAAACAAATTGACTTCATCTCATCTGATGTTAAAAAATGATAAGGCCGAATTTCGAAGTGCACTTTACCCGGTATCCTCAACTATTGAGGCACTGGATTTCTTATCTCTAGCTGCCGGAACACAAATATGCTACAAACATTGATGTTATGGTGGTAACTAGCCAAACGGACAAACAATCCCTACCACTAACCAAACTGAGTACACAAACGCTGGGAATTAAACCCGGGACCTCAGGATCTGATCATAAATAAATAAATAAAAAAAAATCCTACACTCACGCCAATTATCTAGCCCAAGAGAAGCTTCGTTATGAAACTCGTTATATGTTTAATAGACAACGGATAAAGATACTTAAAATACTTAAATACATACTATTATTATACATAGAAAACACCCAGACCCGAGACAATTTAGAAAAAGAATAATTTCTAAATTGACCCGACCGGGGATCGAACCCGGGACCTAAGAGATGGCGACACCATGAAAACCGGTGTACAAACCACTCGACCAAGGAGGTCAAACTGAGACCTGTATATGTGTTACTAAGGTTTTTGTTGTCCCGCTTAGCAATAATTTAGGCTAGGCCTTTGGTTGACTAAGGGAGAGAATATGTAGCACTAGTCTTTAGTAGGTACTGTTTTTTCGAAAGCAAGATAAAATAAATAAACCAAACAAACACCATCAAAGGCCGCATTCCCCTGGTCATTGGAAAGCCAATTCCTTTCCTGCCACATCAAAGGCATATCTCGGAACGTCCGCACACAGACTAATTACACAGAGCCAGAGACTATTGCAAATGGATAGTGCGGTCCGGCCTCAGATTATTAACTAAAAATTGTTCTGAGTGTCCGGCTCTGGGTTTAAAGCGATGCGTCAGATATCAATAATAAAATGACACTTTGAACCAGGGAGCTCCGGACAGCTTCAAATCCGACTTTTTTATAACTTTCATAAGTCAAAATAAAAAAAAATATATAAACAAATAAACTTAATAAAAGTGCTTTTGAATCGTCCATACATTGTTTACCTACTACCCATTCAGGACGTCTATTTTTAGCTGTGGAGGAGAATGGGCGCAAGAAACTCCACAGCTTTAATATAAGTAACGACATTTACAAAAAATAAAAAGTATTCACAGTGTCGTCATCTCACCATATGTTAAGTGATCATAAGGCCATTGGTCGAAGCGTACTTCAGTCGAGATCCTCAACTACTGAGTCACTGGCTATCTTATCTCTAGCTGCCGGAACACAACAATGCTACAAACTTTGATGTTATGGCGACATATTTAGATAATTAAGATGGTGGTAGCTAGCCAGGCGGACAAACAAGCCCTACCAACCAAATTGATTACACTAACATGTACCCCCACTGGGAATCGAACCCGGGACCTCTGGGTCTGGGGCCGGTGGTCTTACCCACTAGCCTACAGAGGAAAATTCATGTCATTTATTTAATATTGTTTTCTAAAGTTTAGGCGAACACTACACATTGAAATGAAACAACTTTTACGGATCTACTCGCGTTTATTTTACACATTACTTTTAATTAATGTTTATCCTGACGTTTATACGATACTAGCTGAATGGCGGACTTCGTACCGCTTTGACAGTTTCCATGAAACTGAACAAAACAAACAAAACGTTGACCGTTTCCATGACAACAAAACAAACAAATCTTGCGTCCGCTTAAGAACACCGCACCCGTATCCCATGATGGACCCCTATAGCAGCGCCACCTACCGGATCCAATAGTAAACCTAAACCATTCTCGAATCCACTTGAACACACATAAAATTTCATCAAAATCGGTCCAGCCGTTTAGAAGGAGTTCAATGACATACACACGCACAGAAGATTTATATATACATATAAAGATTTGATTAGGTAACTTTTTGTTTGCCATGTTTCCAACTAAAAATTATGTTTCATTTTAAAATAACACGCCAGATTTATGGATTTTCATACTTAATTTGCTGGCCGCTAAACGCATCAGATATGGATTTCATACAAACATTGCTGGGCGCTGCTCTCGTGCATTTAACCAGTACAGCAATTTCGATGTATCTCTATAATGACCTTATTTTCAAGCGCGTTTGAGAAAAGGTAATTTTTTAATAAAATCAAGTGAAACCTCCTCAGCCAAGGTCCCTGAAGATAATTAAATACCGTTGCCCGCGTTAGTTACGGACTATTTCCATGCAAATTGATGGGATCGTACCTTGAGGGTTATGAAAGCACGCTTGCGACAAAACGCTGCGATTTTGTCGCTTGACATACCAAGCCAATTTCTAGCCTAGTTAGTAACAATTGACTGAATTAAGTCGTCTGGTGCAAGCAAATTTTTTTTATTTTTTTTATGATTTACTTACATTCACTGTTAAGTATGAGCGAAACATGCAAGTTACCTAGATAACATACTACAGTGGTAGGTATAACAATACTTTCGAAGTATTTACAGTCACCAGCATTAAAATGCTTTCGACTAGTTTTGACTCTTATTCCCATGTATTAAGAGCTAGATTGTTTACATGTTAATGCTTGTGACTGTATCAGCTGCGGCACTGGAATTTTGTTTTAGTTTAATAGAATAGTCAGCAGATAGGATTCCATATAGTTCAGAGCTCGCAATAAAAGCGTATTTGGAGGATATGGATTGATTCGCATTTTAGTATTTCGGGTTTAGGGGTCCAGAGAAATTATAGGGCCTTAAGTCTGCTAATTCAGTAACGTCTCAATAGTGTGTCAATAGTCTGATTTTGACATTGGGACTGTGGAAAAATGGTAAAAATCAGGCCACTGACACACGATTGTGGACGTTTTAAAACTAGCAGAATCGAGGCACAGGACAAGCGGCCACGGTCTACAGTGGCCGTTTTCCATCATGTCGACCATATTATGCTGTTTCACCGGCTTAGTAACGTTTCTAAAAAGAATTGTTTTGTTTATTATTATTTCAGAGGCAATAAGCCGGCCATATTAGCCGCAGAACCGATAACCGATGGAGTAAACGAGTTCTTGAATGGAGGAAGGTAGGAAGTCCACAGACTAGGTGGAGCGGCGATCTTCGCAAAGTGGCTGGCAAGAACTGGATGCGAGCCGTGGATTGTGCTCAGTGGAATACTCTTGGAGAGGATATGTCCAGTAGTGAATGACGATAAAATTGGTGTTTTGCTCCTACTGACTGTGTGCAATGATGATTATCCGACATTTTAGTCGAGATTGCTTGACGTAAATGTGTGCCGCATAGCAATGTATAACGAAGTCCAAAATGTAAATTGCTTAACACCGCGTGTCTATACCAAGTGAGTATAGCTGTTGATTTTAGATCAAAGCACCTCCCACGTGAAAATATTTGAGCCCATTTGCTAAACATTTGATAGAACTATTAAATACCGGTAACACCACTATCGGATACCGGTATCCTTTACCGGTGAAGTTGGGA
Source organism: Eudonia lacustrata (assembly GCA_947562085.1). Classification (NCBI taxonomy): domain Eukaryota; kingdom Metazoa; phylum Arthropoda; class Insecta; order Lepidoptera; family Crambidae; genus Eudonia; species Eudonia lacustrata. The sequence goes on along the minus strand of OX387330.1, from coordinate 3,698,544 downwards.
TGAAATTATTTTCGAGGCAATATAGAAACTCCTCGAGTTAGTTAAACGTTTGATAGGATATTATCTTGTTTGAAATACGGAATTTTGAGAAACAACTTTGAAAATAATAAGAAAAGTTTTCGGATACAAATAATGAGTTTTTCATTTGATGCGTAGTGATTTTACTCAATTTTATAAAATTTTACTTTTTTTTAAAGTGTTAATTGCTGCACTGAAGCGGAATTAAATACTTATGAAATACAGTGAAAATAGTGAAATACAATTAGCACTTAAAATAAAAAAGCGTGTTATCAAATTTGTGGTATTTCATCTGTAAAGATGAATCTACATGGCCATCGGTTGCAATGACCGTTGGATAGATGGCACTCTGCTGCTAAAAAAGCATTCAAAACACGTCAGCCTTTCTGGTAGCACAGCGGTCAGTGCAGCCGCCTTTGATTGCGGAAGACCCAGGTTCGATTCCTGGCTGGATCGGGTAGGCGTTTAATTTTTCACTGTATTTCATAACCAATTTATTATATTTATTTATTTGTTTATTTTAAACTTTTGCAACAAAATATTACATGGCGGACTTAATGCCTAAGGCATTCTCTACCAGTCAACCATAGGGTGGTGCAGAAATGACATGGGAGGTGCAAATTTTGAGAGACAACAAAAGTAGAAAACAGTGTAACAAAAAGATTCAAACTACATAAATAAATATTCTATAAATTACAATTACATAAAATACTTAAATAAAATGTATATATATCCTCATTTTCTTTTGTTTTCACTTATACAGCTCAAATCATAGCATATTTTTTCAAAACACACATCTTAGCCCTAGCCTTTTGAAACCTAACTTTTGCAAACCTCACAAGTTTATAATATATATAAATATACCTACATAAATTTATAATTTATAAATAATTTTAAAATCGGTCGTTACTGAGATGATTCTGCCAAGGTTTCATTAAGAAAAAGCATGCGGACTTTCTTTTTAAAGACATCGCGACTTGTAGCCATCCTGATTTCGAGAGGCAGCGCGTTCCGCATGAGAATGGACTGGATATAAAAGAAATAATGTACAAATCCGGAAATATGGGAAGGACAGAGAAGAAAAAGAATATAAGAAGATCGGAGATTCTTACTGTGAGAAGAGCAAAGGAATTGAAAATGGGGGGTAAGATAGGAAGGAGAATTTGGAGAATTAAGAATCGAAAACTGACGAATGGGTAACCATTCGTATATTCGTTATAAGCTAGACTTCTAGTGAGTAGGATCTTTCCTTCCGTACTTTACATTATCAAAATTATGATCGCTACTGTAGTACCTACATAATTAACAGGTAGTTAATTTCATACTTCTTTAAACGTGATGAAGATTTGATTTAAGAACTCTCCTAATAAGCCAACACCTGTGGGTGCGCCCTCCCGCCGCCGTCCGTAAGTGACAAATGTCATATATTTTATTTGAAATGTCTTCGTCCATATTTATTTGATGTCGCGCGGCCATACAACTATGTATGGGGAAATTAACGTGTTAATTTGAAAAATAATAATTTAAAAAACCGCTCGATAAATGGAAAATGTGAGACGGACGATTTGTATTTTAGACAATGGACTGACCAATGGGTGATTGTTTAGACAAAATCAGAGGTATAATAATTTAGATAAACTATATGATACCAACTAAACGCCCGCCGCCACACGCAGTGAGTGTGAAATCGAATTCATGATTTTTGCCCAACTTTAAATGATATTGTAGAAAAAAATTTAAGGTGTTATGAATTTATGGATCTGACTAATAATTGTAAACACGTTCCCTTTGATAGTAAATATATATTTTGCTTATTTAATACGATAGTATTTCAATTATATCAACTTAACCGTGACTACCTTTTTGCCATCTTTTGGTCGGCGCACCCTTAACCAAAAACCTTAAGCAAAAACAAAAATAGGACAAATAAAAAATTGTATATTTTATATCATCATCATCATCATCATCATCATCATCATCATCATCATCATCATCATCATCATCATCATCATCATCATCATCATCATCATCATCATCATCATCATCTCAGTCAAAGGGCGTCCACTGCTGGACAAAGGCCAAGGATTTTCAAAACGACCAGCCTTGTGCTGGTATTTTATATATTACTAGCTGACCGGTGGACTTAGTACCGCTTTGACAGGACAGTTTCCATGGCAACAAAGCGAACAAATCATTCGTCCGCTTAAGAACATCCGTATCCCATGATGGACCCCTATAGCAGCGCCACCTACCGGGTCCAATTGTAAATCTAAACCATTCTCGAATCCTCTTGAACACACAGAAAATTCCATCCAAATCGGTTCAGCTGTAGAAGGAGTTCAATAACATACAATAGATATGTTGTAATATGTCTATTGAATTTAAAATATTATAGTAAGTAAGTAAGTAAACAGCCTATAACTGTCCCACTGCTGGGCAAAGGCCTCCATTATTGAAATCAAGTCATCGCTACAATTGAAAAAATTATAACTAAAATATTATAATTCGGCATAAATTCACATTTGCGCCAGCGTAAACACTTCCATCAATGCTAAGCTTATTGAGTTTGCACATCGAATAACTCAAACAGATTCTGCATCAGCTAACTCTACAAGCCGAAGCCGAAGTAAGTATATCATTAGAAAGTTTTCGTCATACACTAAGTTTGTCAGGGTTCACCTATATCGTTCAGATAAAATTTTCGCAATTCCACAAGAAGAGAGAGTGTTTTGCATAAAAATCGTAAAAGTTTCTAATCATCTGATAGTCAATTTACAGAATAACGATTTGCAATAGAACTGAGTTATAGTAATCCATTCACTAACAATAAATATGTTTGACATAATTAAACTTGAAATGCTTTAAATTACCTACATTGATAATGGTCATTTTACAATTTTATAATTTTTATTTTCCGTCACTAATATTAATACTAATCCTACTAATATTATAAATGCGAAAGTTTGCGTGTATGTTCGTATATTTGTTGCTTCTTCACGCTGCAAAGGACTGATGGATTTGGATGAAATTCGGCAAGCAGATAGTTTGTAACCTATGTGTTAACATAGGATACTTTTTATCCAGAAATTCCCACGGGAACGGGAACCACGCGGGTGAAACCGCGAGCGGGCGCTAGTACAAAATAATACACAATACAGAAAGTGTAGTAGTAGTAGTAGTAGTAGTAGTAAATAGCCTATAATAATATACTGTCCCACAGCTGGGCAAAGGCCTCCATTATTGAAATCAAGTCATCGCTACAATTGATGGGTATTGGCTTAATGACCACGCTTGCCAAATTATTGGTGATCACAAACTCGTTGATACGGCACGCTTGTGTCGACTTGCGCATCGTTTTGGTCAATGTTCTTACTAAACCGACCAACCAAAGTAGTCCTTGGCATTTTTATAGGTGGCAAACATTACATCGACGAATAATCGTCGACGGTGAGACATATCTGAACAAACTAAACAACGAGACCGTAATATTACATGTAGGTACAAACTACATTTTCTCTACAAGTAGGACCAAGCATTCAGGAATTTAATAAACTACTAAGTAAGTTTGTTTAGGCCTATGTCCAGCAGTGGACTAGTTAAGCTGATGATGATGATGATGAAGTTTGTAACCCGAATAATACTCGGCCAATTTAGTTACGGCGATCTGATATGTTGGTATTAGTAACATCGAATATTCTAGGAAATAAGAAAATGCGAGTAGTTGTTTTGAACGCCAATAATGACTTGATAAGTGTGAGTTTTTATACTACACTAAACTAAATTTTAATTTACCATCTTCGATCAATCGATTGAAGTCTACCATTTGACGACCTCCTTGGTCGAGTGGTTTGTACACCGGTTTTCATGGTGTCGCCATCTCTGAGGTCCCGGGTTCGATCCTCGGTCGGGTCAATTTAGAAATTATTGTTTTTCTAAATTGTCTCGGGTCTGGGTGTTATCTATGTATAATAAATATGTATTTTAAGTATGTTTATCCGTTGTCTAGTAACCATATAACGAGTTTCATAACGAAGCTTCTCTTGGGCTAGATAATTGGTGTGAGTGTAGGAAAGTTTATTTATTTAATTTATTTATTTATTTTAAATGTGTGCTAATTGTTATCTGTATTAGATAATCCAACCAGGGTAAATTGTTTGTACCCATTATTATAAAAAATGTATCTTATCTTAACTTAACTAATATGGTTAGGTTATTACTCAGAACCTCAGAACAATAACTGTTATTATTCTGAGCTCAGAACAATAAATACCTATAGCTTTAGTTAGAAGTTTGTCTAATGAATCGAGACACTCGCTATTTTTTGAAGTATAAGACATGACAACATTACAACTGTCACTTTGAAGTTACGTAATTACGAGTCTGGTGCATTGCGTTTTCAATAAATTGCGAAAAATAATGGCGAAACCAATTAAAAATAAATACGAAGATGTGAAGAGCGATTTAAACTCAAATTGTGAGTTGAAAATACAACAATTAAATGAAATTGCCACGCTTACAGGTTAGTTTTTGTGTTTGGATCAACAACGTTTGATACTTTATTTTTATTTAAGTTGTTATGTTAAAATGGCTTGAAGAAAATAATATTAACTTTGAGGAGTATCATACAAAAGCAGAATTAATGTGTTTTGTTAAGGACAACAAAACTACTCCTATTTATGAAGCACATGAGATTATAAAGAAACATAATCATGAGGTTCTAATGCTCCCCCCCTACTATTTTATTTTATTTTTATTTGGGAAACAAACAATACAAAATAGTAAATATAAAAATGTTACACACAGTAATCAGTAAAGTTTCCACTACTAGTTAATACATATAAAAAAATATTATTAGGACTCTAAGACAGTTCATAAATTAACTAATTAAGAATTTAAATTAATTTAACTATTATTCTAATTCATCAAGTAAAAGTTCACATACCTTAGTTTTAAAATTTGAAACGTTACAATGAAATATATCTATTGATGTGATTTTTTTATTATAAACATCACAAGATCTAAATAAAAATGTATTACCTACATATTTAGTGCGGGTAGTTGGTAGAGAAAATAAATTATTAAGGTGAGAACTCATCCGAGGGCATCTTATACCGATACTTTCTAATACGAATGGACTGTCAATGATGTTTCTCAAAATTTTAAAAAGAAAATCTTGGTCTTTTTCAATACGACGATTTACCAAAGGAGGAATGCTAATATGTTGTTGTCTATCTCGAAGCGATCGATAGGATAGATGTTTCTGCATCTTTCTATTAATTCTTTCTATAGACTCTATATGTACCTTATAATCTGGATTCCACACTACAGATGCATACTCCAGGACACTTCGAACATAAGAGTTGTATAGGAGCACAAGAGTAGAACACTGCTTAAAATCTCTACCTATTCTCATTATGAATCCAAGCATCCGGAACGCCTTTATGGTAATGTGGTCAAAATGAGCTATGAACGTTAACTTGCTGTCTAAGATAACCCCCAAGTCCCTCACCTCGGTAACCCTATTAATATTATTATTGTTTAACTTGTACTCGAATTTAATTACTTTAGATTTACGGGTAAAGGTGATAACATTACATTTTTTGGGGTTAAGGTTTAATAAATTAGTATCACAATACTCGGAAAGTGCATTCAGGTCATTCTGTAGTAAATTGCAGTCCAAGGACGTGGTAATAGTTTTAAAAATTTTCATGTCATCAGCGTATATTAAAACATTTGAGTTTTTAAAGATCATGACAATGTCATTAACAAATAAGTTAAACAAGAGGGGACCGTATTGTGATTTAAACCCTATAGAGCTGGTATGGAGCCAAGCAAAAAGGAAGATTGCAGATAAAAATATTGGAATACCGGCTCCGAAATGGAAAATCTGATAAAAGAATGTTTCAATACAGTTACTGCCAATGACTGGAAAACGTATGTTGATCACGTATTGAATGTTGAAAACAAATATAAAATAAAAGATGGTATTATTGACAATGAAGTAAAAAGGTTTTTAATTAATGTTGAGGAAGACAGCATACAATGTCGAACATGACGATTCGGATTCCATTATATCTGGCGTAGGATACTTAGAAACTGATTTTGATTATGAATCCTCTTAAATGATGTTAAGATACAATAATTATGATATAATGTATTTTAATGCGACAAAAAAATATTTCCTAAAAATAATAAAAAATATACAATAATATTATTTTCTTTTATTTGTTATATTTTAATCTAGAACAATATACAGCTAGAGTCATATGAAAGCATGATGTTCTATCGCCAAAGTGAGAATGGATACGTTTGAAGAATGTAAGGGTACATTTATATTATTATCTGTGAGTCTGAGTGTAGGTATATAACACCTTTTTTAGGATTCCGTACCCAAAGGGAGCCAACGGGACTTACTGTATGTCTGTCAACAATAGCTTACATACTAAAACACAACTTACAATTGTTTACATTGTACCTGTAAAAAAATAAAAAGTATCAAGTTGGTTTTTCCATGAAATTCAATGTTTACACCTAAAAGATTTTTGAAATTGCCGCTCTTTTCTAGTGCCACCTTTCATTAGTCATTCTGACGGTTGTTTTTCCTCTTTTCAAAGACTAGCAGCTACGCTAGCAGCTCTGTTTTAAATAAAAAAGAAACTCGTGTCAATTGATTGCCAAAACTTGTCAAGTACAATCTACAGTATGGAATGAAAAATATAAATTTCAATAGAAAAATATATTCAAAATTTTAAAGTTTACTTGCAATAAGTCGTGTACAAAGAAATCAAGATGAAAATTTGGGACAAACTGCCGATAGTGATCAGCTGTTGCTTCTGCTGTTTTCTTCGAGCTGGGACAGTGTTGATTGCTGTAGTATCTTTTGTTAGTACCTATATACGTACCTTGGTTTGTTTGGAGGTAAGGCTTGTTGGTCCGCCTGGCTAGCTACCACCATCTTATCTAAATACGTCGCCATAACACCAACGTTTGTAGCATATTGTTGTGTTCCGGCAGCTAGAGATAGGATAGTTAGTGCCTTAGTAATTAAGGATTCTGGGTGAAGTGCGCTTCTCCGGCCTTATCATCACTTAACATCAGGTGAGATGAACGCCAAGTTCATGCCATGCTCTTGTGAAATTTGTCGAACAAATCGGCTTTACGTGCTTTCCGAATCACGGAAACTTAATGAAGTTTTTCTAGTAATGATAATAAGCAAATTGTTGTGTCCAGATCGTTGGAGTGGTCTTCGCTCCTAATGTCAACCACACGCCTGGCATCTGGGACATGGAAGAAGTCCTCTCCAACTACAATTCCACGACAGAGGCCACCGTACAGATGGTCATGGGCATCGTGTCCATACTTTTGTGTTCTGCCAGCGTGCTACTGCTCATTGGAGCGTTATGTGTGAGTATTCTTTGTGTCCATTATCATCATCAGCTCATTGTATGTCCCCACTGCTGGGGCAGGAGCCTTCCCTATTTTGGATATTTAGTTATATATTTTTGTCGTCATGTATGTTTGTCCTATGTCCACGAAAAATTGGCCAACTTTATCGTTGTATCACACAGGCTGTAACGAGAAATAATACTGAATATATTTAATAATTATATGTATACCTACACATAAATAAACATTGTTTAATAAACACCACCTGATTACTTTGTATTTCTGCACTACTTAATTATCGCACTTGATAGCTTCGATTATGTTTTTTTTAAAGGTAAATTTGGACAGGATGAAAACATCTTCCTTACTAAAAAGAGTATTATAGGTGCGAGCACCGCGCGTTAGGACCGCGTTACTGGAGTACTTGGGGGAATGACTTGGAACGCGCAACAGAGGTGTGTGTCAAGTGCGACGTGAAGGGACACGATATGCTACTTTAGACACTAATTGCGGACAGTCAACGCGATTTTGAATAATGTCAAACAACAGCGACATATCCATAACTTTATGTCTCTCCTCAACAGTAAGTAAGTTATGTCGGCGACAACCGTCGAGATAAGAGTCACTGGAGCAACGGAGACGATAATTAAGATGTTTGATGAATACTTTTTGAGTACGTTCCAATCGTTTTTTATATACCTCGTATTGTGGTGTCCAGATGAGACTAGCATATTCTAAAACGCTACTAACATATGCATAAAATACTGTTTCGAGAGTATCAACGTCAGAGAAAGGCTTACAGGACCGTATAACAAAACCCAAGTTCCGAAAAGCTTTATTAGCTATAGTGTCAATATGTTGATCAAAAATCATTTTGCTGTCTAAAATGACACCCAAATCTTTAACTTTATTGTTTTTTTTCAATTAGAACGGTATTAAAATAATAATTGTGCGATATTTGATTTCTTTTGCGGGTAAATGATATACATTGACATTTTTGAGCATTAACAATAATTTTATTTTTTGTATAGTAGTCGTATAAAGAGTCCAGATCCCTCTGAAGTTTGGTACAGTCTTGTTCACATTTGATTAAACTAAATATTTTCTTATCGTCTGCATACATTAAAAACCTCGCAGTATTAAAGCAACTACCAATATCAAACAAATAGGCATAATAGAAAAGGGGCCCAAATGTGAACCTTGAGGGACACCTGTGAGTATACTTACAAAGTCAGACCTAAAACCGCCAATAACCACTGCTTGGGAACGGTTATGCAAGTAAGATTTAACCCACCGGAGTAAATCACCACAAATTCCCAAACTGTGCAACTTTCTGAAAAGGATGACGTGATCCACACGATCAAAGGCTTTTTCAAAATCAATGTAGATCACATCAACCTGCCCCCCATCATCCATATTTTCTAATAAATAATTCGTGAAACATGATAAGTTTGTTAATGTCGAACGCATTTTTAGAAATCCGTGTTGTTCGTCAGGTATTCCGTTTTTTATTACTGGATAAATAGCCTTATAAACCATTCTTTCGAAAACCTTGGCAACCGTATTTAAAATAGAGATACCCCTATAATTTTCTATTTTAATTTTGGCGCCTTTTTTATGTAACGGGATGATATGAGCTTGTTTCCAGATATTAGGGAAGTACCCTTCATTCAACGATTTGTTAAATAAAATAAAAAAAGGCAAAGCTAGTGACCCCGAACAATGACGCCAAAATACGGGTGGCACATTATCGCTGCCTGCACCTTTATTAATGTCGAGGGTATGTGTGTGGTTATGTGTGGGTATGTAGTGATGATTCTATGCTACTAACAGATAAATTATGAATTCTAGATATACAGTCGCTACTACCATCATCCGATACCAAGTCACAATGACACTCAACAGAAGGTAAACCAAAAACACTCTTAAAAAATGAATTGAAGGCGTTACATATATTTTTGCCATCAGTATGATCACTGCCCTTATAAGTCATTTTGCTAGGATAGCTAGAACCACCACGTAAAGCTTTTAAATATGACCAAAAAGCTTTAGACTGGTTTTTTATTGAATTTTGTGTATGAAAAGTAAATTTCTTAAAACATGCCGCTTGGACGCGTTTCTGCCTATCTCTCAATAGGCAAAATTCGTCATAATCTAATAAATTTCCTGTGTGTTTCCACCGCGAATGTACTTTGGCTTTCTCGCGAATAATTTTTATAAGTGCGGGGCTGTTCCAAGTTGGATAAGAGCTTCTTTTGGTTTTCTTAATGGGTATATATTTTTCTATGGCTTCATAAACAGAGTTATAAAAAACATTAGTAGCTTCCTCGCATTTTTTATCACACAAAACCAGCTCCCAATGAATGTCGCTAAAGAACTGGTTAAGACCGACGTAATTTCTATTAAAGAAATTACGCTTTAAAGTTTGTAATTCGATCAATGGAGTAACTTTTAAATCAAAGATATCAAATTCAAAATTTGGATGGGCTGGATCCATTTTTACCAAGTAAATTGAAGATTCTTCGAGATTCAAGGGTAGACTGGAAAAAACCAAATCAAGTGTGTTCACAGCGTAATTTTTAAAATAATTGTATTGAACTAACCCTAACAGATTTAATTCATCGATCAACGTGGCTCCCGCATCTTGTATCGTTGCAGGACCCTTTTTCAAATGAGTCGGATTCTGATCTTTATCCCAAGATATGCAATACAAATTAAAGTCCCCTATAAGAACATAGTTATGAGTTGGATTATTAAACATACGTTGCGAAAAGGAATGAACAATAGAATTTAAATTGTCGACAAAAAAAGCAGAATTTTGATTGGAATGTGGAGGAACATAAGCTACACTAATGTGGAGGTCAGCGGAGGAGTCAAGAACACGCGCAGGCAAAGTTATAGTTAACATTTCTGTTGGCGACGCCGGGTCCGCACCGCTCAGCAAGGCGCAAAGGCCACGACGCACCATAATCATCACACCGCCCCCCGTTGATTTGCCACAACATGCAAAATCACGATCCCTACGGAATACGTCATACCTATCGTCGCACAATTCCATATCATATATACCGTCACATAGCCACGTTTCCGTCATTATTATTATGTCGTAATTCGTCGTGAGAATATTTTGTTTTAACGTTAAACACTTAGTTCGCAAGCCACGTACGTTTTGGTAATATATTTTTAAATTGTTACTATACACTGTAAGCTAATACCTCGTAACGTAAAACACATTAAACAACTTCTAAAATCAAAAATAAAACGTATAGGCTCAACGGATTGGAGCTCCATGGCTCTTAAGAGCGTTTACGCCGCACACTAGCGCCACTAATGAAAAAATAAACATATGTAGTAATTAGAGATAGAAAATCAAATTTTGCTCAACAAACTATTTGAATAAAGTAATTTAGCATTTTTACGTCACCTAATGAACACCTGACATGTTATGGTTTAGTTAAATAAGACGTTACGGCCACTTTTAACTATAACGCCATATTTAACTAAACCATAACATGTCAGGTGTTCATTAGGTGACGTAAAAATGCTAAATTACTTCATTCAGATAGTTTGTTGAGCATAATTTGATTTTCTATCTCTAATTACTAGATATGTTTTTTTTTTCATTGGCGGCGCTAGTGTGCGGCGTAAACGCTCTTAAATAGAATCTGATTAAAACATTCCTTCCATTTATCAAAACATACGAACAAGTGTTTTTGTGATTATGTTGCAAGCAGCGAATGTCCGGTAACGAACTTAATAAAAATATTGACGAAATTAGTGGGTACGACAAGAACTCATCATCGAGGTAACGCCTGAGCCAAAGAGTGTGCAATGCAAATGGTTCGCTAAACAAGTGTGCGATAAACAAAAAAAGAAACAAGACCGTGTTAAAGGCATTGTTTGTGTTGTAAAGTAACAAGTAATGTTTATTTTATTATTTTATTTTTAGGGGCTTCCAGCATGCTATGTCAGTCCTATCATAACTTAAACCTACTACATCAAAATTATTTCCCAGTGCTTTGGTATTAATATATTCTATTACACGATTCTTCGTTCACAGTTCATCAGAATAAACAACTATGTAAGGTGAAACTCTTTGATGCCGACGCCGGCCGGCGCCGCCGCTACTTTCAACCTTTGATAAAAGTAATAAAGTACTGGGAAATAATTTTGATGGAGAAGGTTTAAATTATGATAGGACTGACATGGAAGTCCCTAAAAATAAAATAAAAAAATAAAACTAACAGCTTTCTAGGTTGGTTAACAGGACTTATGGTTGGTGAGCCGTCGATGATTGGTATTAATATATTCTATTATTGAACACAATATAAAGTAATAATCATCGACGGCTAGACATTACGCTTGTGGCGTAATAAATAAATAAATAAAATTAAACATAAGTTCACGTCACCCTGAAGTTTGTTTAAGATAACGAATTTTATAGAAGCGCTGCAACTGTTCTTCTTCTTGTCCCGTTTCCAGAACATCCCGATCCTGATCGAGATCTACCAGTTTGGCGCTATGGTGTACACTGCAGTGGTCGTGTTGCTATACCTCATCCTGGCCACCTTCTGCTTCTTCGTCTACACCAACTGCTATATAGGCGGTAGCGTTTTGATGGCGATGATTATATGTCACACGTTATGTAAGTCTGATCTACGTAATAGGGTTTTAAAGGGAACTTAAGTGTTCTAATAATAATTAGTCAAACCAGACCATTGTCATTACCGCCCCGGCCCCCGCAAGGCGCTGGAAAGAACATATTTTTGGTTATTATATTACCTACTTACATATTTATAAAATACAGTGAAAAAATTAAATGCCTATCCCACACAGCCAGGAATCGAACCTGGGTCTTCCGCAATCTGGGCGGCTGCACTGACCGCTATGCTACCTGGAAGGCTGACGTAAGCGCTGAATTTTGTCACTGCTTTTTGATTTTTTGATAGATGGCGCACAGTGCGCCATCTATCCAGCGGTTATTGCAACCGATGGCTCAAAAAATCGAAAAGCAGTGACAAAATTCAGCGCTTATGTCAGCCTTCCAGGCAGCATAGCGGTCAGTGCAGCCGCCCGAATTGCGGAAGACCCAGGTTCGATTCCTGGCTGGGTCGGGTAGGCGTTTAATTTTTTCACTTTATTTTATAAATATTTTATTTAGCTTCAGTGCAGCAATTGGCACTTGAAAATAAAAAGTAAAAATGTATTATATTACTTACATTACTTTTGATTATAAGGATTTTTTCGTACACACGCCTGCATATCCAGACTACAAACAAACTACAGCCTGTCAAGTTCCTTCAATAGACTTCACTATTTAATGGTTCTCTTCTCGTTTCCCAGTGACGGCGTATTTCATTTTGGTGACGAACAGCCTCCGCGTGTCTCTGGTGTACCTGAACGAATCGACCAGCCTGGCCTGATACACTATTTTTTTTTAAACTTGTAAACTGTACATTTTGTCCAAATGTAACAAATAAAGTGTCAATTCGTTAGTTTTTTTTAAACTTGTTTTTGTTGTTATTTTTACAGTTATTACTATTGTGTTAGTTATTTTTGACACTTCACCCGGAACCCTCAAATACTGTGGCACTGGCTATCTTATCTCTAGCTACTGGAACACAGCAATGCTACTAACATTGATGTTGGCGACATTTAGATAAGGTGGTGGTAGCTAGCCAGGCGGACAAACAAGCCCTACCACCAACCAAACCGAGCAGGTGCTGGTTATTTTTTTTTCTTTTTTTTTAAATATTCTCCCTCCAACATGATCGGAGCTATTTTTAATCTAATTCTCTTTCATACCAGTTCTATCTCTTTTTCCTCTCGCACTTTCATGCCACATACTTCACATTCATACTTCATCTTTCATTCCTGGGCAGTGGGTGTTCTGCCTATTTCGTACAATTCTGTATTTTTTTATTAACTATTTATCAAGGTTTAGAGCAGGTGCTGGTTACCTTATACATATCCTGACTAGGTCAAGAAGAAAAAGGAGATAGAAAACTGGCCAAGTGCGTGTCGGGCCACGCGCAGTGTAGGGTTCCGTAGCCCATCTCAATAATGCGCATACGGTCCGGTTTCACATACCTGACAACGTTATTGAAGTAGTTCCCAATGAGGAATTTGTATTGCGCCAAGTACATTTTATAAGTTGGTTGACTGTTACTCGTAAACTTGTAAAGCCTACTTAGCTGTGATAGTTTTTCTTTTAATTTTGTCATATATACAACTACGACGATTCAAAAGCACTTTTCTAAAGTTTATTTGAATAAAGAATATTTGACTTTGACTTTGACTTTGAACCATATGGCTGGCAGGGGGGACACTTGACTCGTAACAAAATTTTGCACTTTCAAGCATAATAGTTCACAAACGGATGCCTCAATCAAAAAACTGTTTCCACGAACTCGCAATATTTTTGAAATTGCTATCTAACGACACCCCTATGGGTAGGCTTGCCAACCGTCCCGTATTTTCCGGGACGTCCCGCTTCTGGGTCAATTTTGGGCCGTCCCGCCGTGACCCTCTGTGGGACGTTTTTTGTCCCGGAAATCAGAATATGATATAAGTATCTATCTCGTACCAACTACCCTCGGGTTAGGCAGTTGGCCCGAGTAATTTGTAACGCATTATTAAAATTTCTTAATAGGTGCATTGCGTATTTCACGTCGCGTCGCGATTTTTTTATTAAATGATAAAAAATATATGCAGTTTTTTTTTCTAACCTTTTTATACGTGGTGTGTTGTGTCCCGTGTAATATGCCCAAGTCCCGGATGTCGAGATGGGTAATCCCGGGAATGCCTTTTTTTGAGTTGGCAAGCCTACCTATGGGGTAGACAAGAAGAAAATTACATCCCCACCTCACGTGTAGGGGAGGTAACCTAAAAAAATATTTTTAAAAATTTTACTTCACTACTTTGCTGGCGTGATTAAATGTATATCCATGCCAAATTACAGCTCTCTAGTACTAAGAGTCTATGAGCTAGGCTAGGGTCAGACAGACAGACATACGGACATGGCGAAACTATAAGGGTTTCTTGTTGACTACAAAACCCTAAAAAGCAGAAATTAGCTAGTGTCTTAAAACCCGTCTCCTACAAGGTGATTGAATTCAAATTTTCTTGATTTTCATCGTCTGAAAGTGCGTTCAGACTATATGACAAAACGTGTTATTCTCCTACAGCATGTATAAGTAGCAGTTTTTATTAGTGTGGTTGTGAACGGTAAGTGTCAAAGAACAACCTTATACTTGTTTTTATATCATGGATATATAGCATTGTTATGTAACATGTTACTTAATGTGGACTCACCTTAAGACAAGCAAAGGTAGTAAATCTTCATAGATAGGTAATTGATTAGTTTTCATCGTATCATAAGAAGGAAAGGAAGGAAGGTTGGAATGCTCCAACAGTCTATGAGCTGTGTAAAACTTTACATGACGACAATTACATGTATGATAAAATGTTACAAAAGCAGATAACAAACTGTAACATTCAATTGATCATCATCATCATCATCATCATCAGCTCGCACGCCACTCTTCACAGTCCTGCGCCATCCTCATCCATCCCTTACACACCACCCGGACTGGGTCGTCCGAACACCGAACTGGAGGTCTGCCTACTGATCGACGAGCACTTGCACACTTACCGACCGCGTCCACCTGCCGTTTTCCCGTCTAGCCACGTGCCCTGCCTACCTCCACTTGAGTCGTGTGATCCGTTTACCGACGTCCGTAACTTTCTTACGGTTCCGAATCACGGTAGAACATTAAAAATTTAAATTAACAATAATTAACAAAGATATGTCGGCGGCACGGTCGAACAAACTCGGATTCGTGGATAACACTGTTCATCTTGGATCTTCAAAATAAAAACGCAGTCGTACTCCTTACAGTTACTTTAATGTTATTTTAACATTACAATTAAATAACTTAGAAACAGTTGCCCGATGCAAATGTATTTTAGAAACAAAGTGAGTTCTGCGCGTGCGTACTCTCCAACCGCTCCTGTTCAAATGTGTCCATTTAGTATCTCTACCTAGTTTGTGGTGTCCATGTCCAGTCCGTTGTCGCGCCCTCAAAATAATAACTTGAGGTCGCGCCAAGCCAACTGACGTTGACGTTTCGCGCACCATAGAGCATAGGCTGCGCAGACCTCAGAACAATAACTAAAGCTATAGAAGGATGGCTAAAATAAAAATCGTGCAACTATGTTTAGTTCCGTTCTATCTTATGGCTAGAAAAGGAGGTTGGAGTGCGACAAATCGTTGACACTTAGTTTTTATTTTTTGTATTGTTATGTCAAACGGTCATCAGATAATCGGTGATCAAAAAAAATCTTTGAGTCCTTTATAAAGTCACTCACTACATTACCTCAAATATGACGTCACAAATCTGGTGACACCTTCGAAATAACGAAAGAAAAGGGACAATCGATCTCTTTCCAATACATCACTTAGGTTCATTAGTTAAAATAGTACGAACTGATGAATGAGTGTTGCTATTTTAGTCCGGTTTCTATAGCTTTAGTTATTATTCTGAGGCGCAGACCACACTAAGTATAGACTATACTTGTCGTTTCTACTTAGAGCATTAAACCAACCGTTTCTAAGCGATGCTAGCGCCAAGTCTCCGACAGATATATTTTACATTGAATTAACTTTTTGATTTTCCCAGTGTAACAGTCTTTGATCAATTGTGTACTACATTCCCACAGCGCCCGATGAGCGCTTGAAAACCGGTACGCGACTTTGGGGCCACGAACCACAATGACGTTTGTGGCGATGACAGTTAGTAAATATTAAGTACACACGCCTGCACAGCAGACTACCACAAACTGTAAAATTTCTCCAATTGACTTTGAACTTTATGTCCTAGATATACGGTTGAAAATGTTTTGAAGAAATCTGACAGTTAGGTTGATGTGCTGGCGTCTCGGTACAAATATTTTGCAACCTTAATTTAATCTTAATGTTTAACATTAACAGCCGGTTGCACCAAAACTTTCATTTTACAAATTCGTAAAAAGTAACGTAAAAAGTAAACGTATAACGTAAAACGTTGTTGTACCAAGCTTTGGGAAACGTTTTACGGTTACATTATACGGTTACTTTTTACGGAGCTCAAACCTTGCTCATAACGTAAAAGTATAATATTATGACAGTTCGTTCGTGTTTGCAATTCGTGTTGGAGGTTAGAAAACGCTCTATTTATTTAAAGATACGTGCTCTGAGAGAATAAATCACTATAATATCTTCTACAATTTCTGACCACCAACCACCCGACTTCAGTAGACATTTTTTTAACCTGATATTCGTATCTAGGTAATTAATAATATGATTTCAATATTATTTCTTGCTTTTTAGATCTGTTTTTACTTTTTTAAGTTTCCTGTTTTTGAAGTCGGTTTTTTTTTGTTAAAAATTATTTTATTTTACGATTTTTGGTGATGGGTAGACGTAGACTTAACAAGGATGCTTCAATGATGAGGAAACGACCGCCTAGTAGGTAGTTGTATACCTATGAAAAACTTCAATCTTAATTAGGTATTATTTTTGTACGAACTAAACATTTTGGCGTATTGAACCAAATGAAGTAAGCCCAACAAAAGGTAACTGCTGTAAATCGTTGAGGAATTTCCTCGACCGTCTATGGTCTCCATCATCAGACCTGTAATGGCACTTATAACGCGCAAAGTTCTTATCAATAGAAATGAATTAAGACCAAACACAAGGTAGCTACTGTAAAACGTTGAGGAGTTCCCTTGACTGACCTTCGTCTTCATCATCAGACCCCTAATGACAGTCACAACCCATCTAGGTGTAAAGTTCTCATCAATACAAATTAATCAAGCCCAAACACCATGTAATTGCTGTAAATCATTGAGGAGTTTCCTCGACTGTCTTTCGGCACCATCATTAGATCGACTCCAGACCTTCATTAAATAGTAGTGCTTCAAAATACTTAACGAAAACATTAACAAGCGCACTAGTCGCTACTACGATTTTCGAAGGTTTCCCTCGATTTCTCTGGGATGCCATCATCAGATCCTGGTTTCCTTATTATGGTAACATCCTTGGGATATCTCCTTTCCAAAAAAAAATCATCAAAATCGGTTCATAAACGATGAAGTTATCCGCGAACACATAAAAAAAATATTGTATTATGTGAGTCGTATTGAGAAACCTCCTCCTTTTTTGAAGTCGGTTAAAAACTACCATGGTAGTAAAAAACTACTGAGGTAAACTGGTAAAATTAACGCTCTATTTGTGTAGCAAGTAATTTTACTGATACTTTTACTCGTATTTTGTTGGTGCAACGTATATTTACGAATTCGTGAAAGTAACAGAATAGTATAAGTAAAACGTAAAAATGAATTTGTAAATGTATATCAATTTTGGTGCAACCGGCTGTAAGATTATGACAGTTCGTTCATGTTTGCAATTCGTGTTGGAGGTTAGAAAACGCTCTATTTATTTAAAGAAACGTGCTCTGAGAGAATAAATCACTATAATATTTTCTACAAGTTCTGACCACCAACCACCCGACTTCAGTAGACATTTTTTAAAACTGGTATGCGTATCTAGGTAATTAATAATATGATTTCAATATTATTTCTTGCTTTTTAGAGCTGTTTTTACTTTTTTAGGTTTCCTGTTTTTGAAGTCGGTTTTATTTTGTTAAAAATTATTTTATTTTACGAATTTTAGTGATGGGTAGACCTAACAAGAATGCTTATCGGATAAGGAAACGACCGCCTAGTAGGTAGTGGTATTCCTATGAAAAACTTCAATCTTAATTAGGTATTATTTTTGTACGAACTAAACATTTTGGCATATTGAACTGTATGAAGTAAGCCCAACAAAAGGTAACTGCTGTAAATCGTTGAGGAATTTCCTCGACAGTCTATGGTCTCCATCATCAGACCTGTAATGGCACTTATAACCCATATGGGGGTGCAAAGTTCTTATCAATAGAAATGAATTAAGACCAAACACAAGGTAGCTACTGTAAAACGTTGAGGAGTTCCCTTGACTGACCTTCGTCTTCATCATCAGACCTCTAATGATAGTCACAATCCATCTAGGTGTAAAGTTCTCATCAATACAAATTAATCAAGCCCAAACACCATGTAATTGCTGTAAATCATTGAGGAGTTCCCTCGACTGTCTTTCGGCTCCATCATTAGATTGACTCCAGACCTTCATTAAATAGTAGTGCTTTAAAATACTTAATGAAAACATTAATAAGCGCACTAGTCGCTACTACGATTTTTGAAGGTTTCCCTCGATTTCTCTGGGATGCCATCATCAGATCCTGGTTTTCTTATTATGGTACTACTCTTGGCATATCTCCTTTCCAACAAAAAAAAAATCATCAAAATCGGTTCATAAACGCATAAGTTATCCGCAAACACATAAAATATATATATATATATATATATATGAGTCGTATTGAGAAACCTCCTCCTTTTTTGAAGTCGGTTAAAAAACTACCATGGTAGTAAAAAACTACTGAGGTAAACTGGTAAAATTAACGCTCTATTTGTGTAGCAAGTAATTTTACTGATACTTTTACTCGTATTTTGTTGGTGCAACGTAGATTTACGAATTCGTGAAAGTAACGGAATAGTATAAGTAAAACGTAAAAATGAATTTGTAAATGTATATCAATTTTGGTGCAACCGGCTGTTAAGGTTCACAGTAAGTTGAAGTTGTTGATGCTTTCCAATTTTTTTTTTCAGATTTTGTTATTCGAAATTTAAATATATAGGTATGAGAAAACAGGTTTACTTTCGTGATGCATTTTTGTTCCGGATCCTTTACCCAGTACAGTCGAGTTCAATAATATCTATACACGTTTGACCGTTTGTGTAACCTTTATTTACCTTGTAATAAGAATCAACATCTGTCAAAAGTGTATACATGTTATTGAACTCGACCGTACATTAGGTATTGATCGAAGGTAACAGTACAATTCATTTCCAGTGACGGCTTACCTATTCCTTGTTGTGAACAGCTACAGGGTGTCCCTTGCCTGACGACGCAAAGCGAAGGTAAGTGAGATTATGTCACTACAAAGAGTGTAAGCGGCTTACGCGAGCGGGATTACTAAGGAGCGAGACAAAATCTACTGTTGATACCTTGGACGGTTCGTATCTCGTCTTACTTTTGAACGTGTGAAATGTATTGTATTTAAAATTCTTTTAAATCATACAACGTGTAGCTTATAGGTGTGGTTATTATGAAAAGGTCCAAAGTGTATCCGATCTAGATCTTGTATGCAGTTACTAAGACTATTTATTTATTTATTTATTTATTTTTTAGGAAGACCAACAGCTATTATTGATGTGTAACATCTTTCCGCTCGCCTTCTACTCGTATATATACAATCTGTGGGAGTGATTTCGTAGAAAAGGGACGCAAGTAGGGTCGTAACAGTGTGATCCGTAACAGTGAGTCCGGATGGCCTTCTATATACAGGGTCTAACAAAATCAATAAGCGAACGTTTAAGGGCGGTATCTATACATCATTCTAAATACAATGACAAAAAATGGGCTCCAGTTTGATAGTGATTTTTCAAAGTTATGTTTTCTAACAAACTAAATCAATTAAAATAATGCACATCATGAATCATGCTGTATCTTTATTAACACGCACGCAAGCGTCAATAACACAATTGAAAAATCATTGTATGACATTCATACATACACGGCTATCTTTGAGTGCAGTACAGTTGTAGGGGTTTGGAAAGGGTGTATTTTTTGGTGAATTATGATAATGTTTTGTTGATTATCTCGGTAACGAGCCTGTAGTTTTGGACCAAATTTGGTGAGCATGCTCAGTGTGATGTATAGAGGCTCCCCTTAAACGTTCGCTTATTGATATTGTTAGACCCTATATACAATAATTGTGGGAGTGATTTTGTAGAAATGTGATCGTAACCATGTGATACTGCCGCACAATTTATGAACGCAGTAAGTACAACTTACTGTGTTTGTGATTGTGATATTTGAGGTGCTGACATTACGATCTATTTTCTCGAAACTTGCGCGACAGGATAGGATAACAGTATGACATTTGTAAAAAATATACGTCATTGTTAATTCTATATTGTAATATGGATTTCAACCATTTCGTGTGTAATAGGCTTTTAAATTATATTAATAAATATTAACTGATGATATGTCTCAATAAAGTCCAGATCATTGATAATTTTCAGAATATAATATTAAAATTGATTATTACTAAGGTGAGATGTCCAAATGTTACACATCATATGCGACTACTTTAAGGCTCGTTCATTTTTTTTATATATAAACATTTAAATAGCTACGGAAAGCCATTAAAAGGTCCTCACAAGTAAAAACAATATAAATTAATAGTGATACACAAACAAAATACACATAAAGCTAATTAAACAATAAATAAATAGGATAATAAATAGGATCCATTATAATATGAGTTAAAATAACTTAATAATTAATACCTACTACTGATCAAAGAACATCCGACAGACGACGGCGCCTAATCGACGCTTCGCTAGTGTTGAACAGATCAATGTCAAGCTGCTTCGATAGAGTGTTATAAGAGTTACACGCGCGCTATTGGTAAGAATTTTGCCTAAAGTTCGATGAGGCGGGGGGGAGATGTATAAGGGGGTTGAACCTAAGGGGCTTCGCTGGAGCTCTGAGGGTGATTTTGGACACAAGCTCAGGACAGTCAATAAAATTATTTGCAATTTTCTTATAGAAGATCAGGTCTGCAATCTGGCGGCGCTTTTCCAATGGTAAAAGATGGTGCTTCTTGCAAAATTCTAAATATTGTACTGATTCATATCGCTCCTTGGTGCGGAAGCAGAGGTACTTAATAAACTTCCTTTGAATGTTTTCTAAGCGTAATATATAAGTCTGTTATCTGGGGTTTAAAAGTTGCGACGTGTACACCAGTTGACTACGAACAAAAGAGCAATATAAAATCTTAATTGTTTTAGCTTGAGTAAAGTCCCTGGAACTACGCATTATGAAACCAAAGGACCTAGAAGCTTTGGCAATGATACTGTCAATATGAGCATCGAAAAGCAACTTGAAGTCATGAAACACACCAAGGTCCCATACAACTGTAACTCGCCTCAGACCTGAACCCTTAAGCGTGTAGTCAAATTGCACTAGATTTCACTTCCGGCTATAAGTAACAATACTGGTTGATCTCCAGCTGGTTTTCAGAACAGTAAATATCCAGTCCAATTAGGTCTTCCTGCAAAAGCGCAGCGTCACCGTATAGTTAAATAGATGCTAGTATTTTCATGTCATCCGCAAAAATTTTAACTTTAATTAATTATGCATTTTTTTTGTGAAGTTTATTATTGTGACGTCACATCAAAATAAACAAGTCACAGTCCTAGTGGTTTAGTGACCTCTGTGTACTAACATTTATGATCACTGATGCTTATACTTATGCGAGCCTGATTCGCATGACTTCACTTATATAAATATTTCAATTACAATTGCATGACAAATTTATGTTTTATGTCTCAATAACAACACATACAAGATCTAGATCTAGATCGGATAATACTTAGAATCTTTGCAGTTTGACCACATCATAATCTAAGGATGTAGAATTATTCCCCAGAGATACACTTTCCCCGTAGAAACACTTTTAATAAAACTGCGCTTTTATTCCTGTAAAATACACATTCGGCTTGGACACTTAAATAGAAATGTGTTTTAGATGAAAACGAAAAATAAATAAATCGTAATTAACCAAAATCAAAGCTTTTATTTCCCAGAGATACACTTTCAGCTCTAACACCTACATAGAAATGTTTTTTAGATGAAAAAAATATATATTAGTGCACTAGATTTAATATTTCCAACATAAAGTACCAGGCTACCATAACTATGCAGGAGATTGCTTATCAATATAAAAGAATAATATAGTCTTGTAAATACATATACATATAGCAAAGATTATAATAATATTCTTTTATATTAATAAGTAATTTCCTACATAGTTATGGTAGCCTGGTACTTTATGTTAGAAATATTAAATCTAGTGCAACATGTAGGTAAATAAAAGATTGTTTGTGCCTGTGATTCATACATACAAATTATTTATCTTTAGCAATTATTTTATACACAACAGTACCTTAAAGTGTATCTAAGAGGACAAATTGGTAGGGTTTCAAAAAGTGTCTCTACGGGGAGAGTATCTCTGGGGAATAATTCGGATGTATTCCTTTATGTTATACTTAGGTTACACGTTGTTGAGGCATCTGATTGCTACATAACAGCATCACACATTGTATATTTTTAAAGTATTGCGATTTGTGGTCACCACATTCGGAGAATAAATTTGGTAACAATTATAGAAGAGTAAATTATAATCATGGTAGCCATCTGTAACAAAAAATTTGAAGATTACACTCTCTATAACTGAAGGACGTTTAGGAAGTAAAATGGTAAGCAATATGTGATATGAAGTTATTAAAATTAACTAAAGTTTTTTGCATACCGTGTACATATATTAATTTACACTTTAACTGCCAGTGTTGGATTTATACGACATAATATATTTTTAAGCTAAGCTCATTTTGCCTATGTACGACAAAAATTAAAAAACTCTAATGTCGGCTTAGCGTATTGCACAATTCTGTCCATCGTAGCATCATCGTAGCTTCGTAGCATCGTAGCGTCGTAGCACTGAGCAACAGATAAAAATCAGTAGGAGGATGCAATTTGTGATTCAAATTATTTTGTGGCAATATTGTGAAAGATACGATCAGATAGTGCACCAGACCCGGAATTCCGGCCGTTTCAAATCCCGTTCATGGAATTTTTTTCAACACTTGTTTTTCAAATTTAAATTTGTTAGCAATAAAAAGTTTTATTTTCAATTATATATAACTTATAATTATGTTAATTTGTGTCGTTGTTTATTTATCCGAATAGTCAATGTACAGTGTTAAAATATTTATTGTTCCTAACAAACAAAACACATTGTTTCCAAGCCCAATATCGCTGCTATGCCACAGATAGGACATCAATAAAAAAGTACGTCCGTTTCAAACAATGGCGGAACGACCAACGACTCAAACAATGCCTTGCACAGCTAGGGTTGCCAACTATTTTTCAGGAAATTAAAGTAAATCTATCACTAACTAGTATAAAAAAAAGGATTTGAAGAAAAAATTTAATATTTTCCAAATTTATTTATTTAAGCGTTGCGTTTCGTTTCACTTCACTTTAGTCTGAGTATCATTCAATAATTCAAGAATATTCCGTTCAAACGCACACATTAGTCGGAAATAAAGTATTTTCCATACTTTATTTTTATTAAAAAGAATAAAGTATAGGGATGGAAAATAACGTAGGATAGGTATTTAAAGTATGGTTGGCAACCCTATGAACAGCATAATAGTTGTATGCTGATATTGATACTCGAACCTGCATAGGGTAATACTAGGTAATACCACCAAAGTTCTAAGTTCAAATTCTATTGTTCTTATTGGCAATCACACATCCATGGGATTAATAAATACCATATTGATTCAATGCACACGTTACGTCACAGGCAAGTAGTTGCTAACAGATTTCATATTATTCAACTAGCTTTTGTTCGCAGCTTTGCTCACGTGGGCTACACGACTTGTGTTTATTTGTAACATGTCACGTTATTTCAACATTAAGATTTTCATTTTTATCAATAAAAAGCCCATCCATGTGAGCTAGAATTAGTAAAAAGTTTCTAACGCAAAACAACGTAATAGATCACTCTGTATAAGTAATTTTGGTCCGTTTTGGAACCTCCTGTACAACATGTCATGCCCTACTTAAGGAATCATTTTCCAAAAATCCTGAAACACTTCATAATTTCTTACCAGGCCAAATACCGAAATTTAAGGAATGACAGATTTCCATACAAACTTTCCACCCTTATTTCTAGGTAAGGTTTTTCAAAAATTCAAAAACACGAAAAAAAAAAACATAAAAACACTTTATTGCGTCTGTCTACGCGTCTACCACCGCACCGGGGGCGACAAAACACTAACGGGTGACGTCACAGAGGGCACGGGGGATGTACGGCCGGATCCGCGCGCCACCACTTAGTGGCAATTCGCACGCGTCACGATACATACCCTACCTACGTCATTTTATTATAATATTTCTCATTTAAATTGTAACGCATTAAAAAAAAATAAACGAGCTACTGAAGAAGGAGTTATATTTATTAAAATCAACATTCGTCATCAACAGCGTCAAACATGGTATAAAGATCTTGATAGTTTTGCATGTTCTCATGTTTAGCCATTATCAAAATAGCATGCAAATCATTAAATTATTAACGTAATTCATTAATTTTATTGAAAAATCTATATATCGAATTAATTATTCATTATTATAGTTATTACTTTAAACAGAACGATTTCACCAATAAATACTCTTCCCTTTTTTACTCTTGTAAATGTGTATTTAATTTTAATATGTGTACTTTACTTTAAAACTAACGGACTTTCATACAAACTTTCACCCCCTATTTGACCCCCTTAGGGTACGATTTCCGTAAAACCCTTTCTTAGTGACAGGTTACGTCACACAATTAACCTACAATCCAAATTTCATCTAATTAGCTCCAGCGGTTTCGGCTCGGCGATGATGAATCAGTCAGGACAAGTCATTATGTGTATATAGATAGATAGATTAGTAGCACTGCGGTACTCTTTGGTAGTGCGTGCTCTTTGGTGACATTACCCTACACTCTACTGGAATGTCCGTAGTCCTGCAAACGTCTACTGACACGTATTTGGTTTCTATTATTTCTATTTTTGATTACTGTGCCTTTTATATACCTGAAGACCAAAGCGTTAAAGCAATCCGTCCTACCCGTAATGACCTGCCCCCCGATTCCCATAGCAAACCATTTTCATACTAACATTTAAAAGTCGTTCGAACGAAGTTCCAACCAACCTTAAACGGTAGATCTGAATAAGGTTGGTTGGGACTTCGTTCGAACGACTTTAAAATCGGCTCAATTGACGGATCATCATCATCACATCATCATCTCAGCCAAAAGACGTCCACTGCTGGACAAAGGCCTCCCTCAAGGATCTCCACAAGGACTGGTTTTGTGCCGCTCGCATTCAGCAGCTTCCCGCGATCTTCACCAGATCGTCGGTCTACCTTGTTGGATTGATGTGAATACAAAAATGGTTTCAACGACTAAGTTGCTACGATACGATACCGTAACGGTTTTCATAGCGGGAATCAGGGCACTGTGCACATGTTTAAAGTCGCTCAGCGGGCTATGGAAAAAGCTATGCTTGGAGTCTCTCTGATAGATCGAACCTGAAAAGAGGAGATTCGTCAGAGAATCAAAGTGACCGGCATAGCTCATATGATAAGCAAGCTGAAGTGGCAGGGGCTAGTCACATCAGTCGCAGAACCGATGGTGGTTTGGTGCACGAGTTCTCGAGTGGTGGAGTGAAGCGCTTTGGGAGAGACCTAGTCCAGCAGTGGACTGCAATAGGTTGATGTTTCTTTTATTATATTTGCCAAATAGCCAAGCTTTCGGAGATTCTGAGTTTATTTGCCCTATGCATTGAAAAATCCGAAAAAATGCTCAAACTGTAACTAACTCTCGCTTCCGATTATTAATCCGCATTCAAACTTGAGTGTAGCCGCAAATCGTGTTCAGTAGCAAGCACCTAAGTGCTATGAGAGGCCTATGTCTAGCAGTGGACAAATAATGTTATATATTTAATTAGATGGTCGTTGTGAAAATCCTTGTACACCTCGTACAGAAGTGGACGTCTTTTAGCTGAGAAGATTTAACACCGTAATACCAGCAATAACGTTTCTATGTTCAATTACAAATAAATTGATGATTCAATATTGCCTATATTATGGCATGATCCCCCCCCCCCCCACCCCTGTCCATCCATAGAAAAAGCTCGTGCCCCAGCATACAATGAGCTAGTGACGGTGATGATGATGATTCAACAAATATTGCGGGGAATAAATCACTACCGGTGAACGTGAAATAAAAATAAACAAACAAAACTCAATGTACGTCTGAAATAGATAAACTAAAATTCAATTCGAAGGTCCCGAGTTCGATTCCCAGGTCGGGCAAAGTATGTTTCGTATTACCTACACAACGCATAGCCCGGGTTTGGGATCACCAACCCGCATTGGCAAGCTTGGTGATAAAGCTATTAACTATTTTATTTGTAGTGATGACCTGATTTCAATGATGAAGGCTTTTGCCTGTGGGACAGATGACTGTCCAGAAATAGTTTAAAAAAAGAAAATGCTTATTATTTACTTTTTTTACTATAATATACGAATCTAATACCTTTAAACGAACAATTAATAATCAATTAAGCCTTTAATCGCAAACGGCACAAATACGCAAACCTAGGTTCAAATTATATATTTGTTCCGTTTGCGGTGGAAACAATGGGTCCATGGGGGCCGGAGGCAAAGCAGCTTGTTATAGAGTTAAGTGCTCGCCTTATCGAGGCCTCCGGTGACAAGAAAGCTGGCAGCCACCTATGCCAGCGTATTAGTTTGGCAATCCAAAGGGGCAATGTTGCGAGCATTCTTGGGACCGTTCCCATGAGCCCACAGTTGGAGGACACTTTTATTTGTAGGTAGTTAGTTTTTAATTTTTAATTATTTTTCTTTGTTTCTTTTTCAAGTTAAGTTAAGTAATGTTTATTTTTGTTGTGTACAAATTTAAGGTATTTAAATTAATTAGATCACATTTGTAAAGCAATTCTTGTATATATCATCATCGTCATCTCAGCCAAAAGACGTCCACTGCTGGACAAAGGCCTCCCCCAAGGATATAAGGGGTATTTGCCGTAATCACCACGCTTGGCAGGCGGGTTGGCGATCGCAGAAGGTTGAGGGTAACCTCAGAGAGATGCTGCTGCCCATCCTCTGGAATGGTCCCTTAGTCGGCTTTTACGACACCCATGGGAAGAGATGGGGTGGTGCAATTCTTTATCCCCGGCACCACACAGGGAAATATATATGTATGTATATAATCTGAATCTCGGAAATGTTAATGCTCTAAGCGGAAACGGCTCCAACGGTTTTCATGAAATTAGTATGCAGGGGGTTTCTGGGAGGATAAATCGATCTAGCTAAGTTTCATTTTTAGAAAACATTATTAAAAAAAATAACGAGCAAAACTCGGTCATCCAGGTACTATATATTATGTAAGAACTATATTGTAAACTCGTATACTCGAAATAAAGGATTTAAATTTATTTTTCTATTAAAACCTCTTTGTAACGAATTCTTCTCCTTTTCTATAAACTTCTGGACACATTATATATATCTTTCATTATTTTTAATCAATTTGACGTTTACAAAGAAGTCAAAATAGTTTTGTAATTTTATCGTATTTTTTATATATTTATATCTTTATCTTATTGCAAAATGTGCGATATCTTTCCTGAAGTGCAGAACTTTTGTAGTATTTTAGATTTGCGAATGGGCATGCTCGTTATAGCGATATTATGCGTCGTAAGTAAATGTCTTAGCATTTTTAACTACTGTTTTGGAAGAGCAGTCGACTGTTGTGAAATTTCTGTTTATTTGAGTACCGTTGCAGACAGTGTATTTGTAGTCATGATCATTTATTTTATGTTGCTAATATGCCGTTTGATGTACAATTTCTTTTTGAATCTGGTTTTGATCAGAAACCGCGTTTCGTCGTCCGATATGTAGGTAACATTGTTTATTATTGATCATCATCAGCTCATTTTATGTCCCCACTGCTGGGACATGAGCCTTCCCTATGGATAGATAGGGAGAACGGGCCATAAACCACCACGCAGGCCCAGTGCGCATTGATGGTTGTTAACGACTGCTAATGCAGCCGGGACCAATGGCTTAACGTGCCTTCCGAAGCAAGGAGGATCTCAAGATGATAGGTACATTTTTGGTCACCCATCCGATGACCGGCCTTTACGACAGTTGCTTAACCTCATCAATCGCAGACCGGGCGCCTTAACCGCTGCGCCATCGTGCTCCTTAATTTCCATAAGTATTTAACTAACATTGCAATGAAATTCCTCCGTGCTTCGGGAGGCACGTAAAGCTGTTGGTTGGTCCCGGCTGCATTAACAGTCGTTAACAACCATCAATCTGCACTGGGGTCACGTGTTGGTGTATGACCCGTCCTCCCTACACGAGCCTTCAAGGGCAAAATGAGTTGGTAATAGTGGTAGTGGTATTATGTTTTTTTTTAATTATGATCAAAGGTTTTATATTGGGGATTGACGCAATCTTCATCATCATCTCAAGCCTTCTTCGACCAGTTTGTTGTAGGCCTCCTTCAACCTCCTCGACTTCGTTCTATTTTAGGCTGTTAGTGTCCAAGTTTGGCCCGCTATTTTTCTGATGTCATCTTTCTTTCTCATCGGGGGTCTGTCTACTGGTCTTTTATAGCGATTAGGACGATTTAGGCCCTTTCGTGCTATGTCCCGAATACTCAGTAGGGCCCTTTCGTGGTACGGCCCTTTCGCAAGGGCCGGTCTCATGTACCGCACTTTCGACTGTGATCGTTGGCCTAACTATAATTAGTAATTTAATATAGGGAACTTATATACTTATACTTACCTACTATCACCACTATCTACATATTTTTTAAACCGTTAAATATATTTATTTAAAGGAACTATAAATGTTTAACTAGGTTAGCTGTCCTCTTTAGATTAAATACTGACCACCAAATAAAATGATTTAAAATTATGCATACCGCGAAAGACCCGTACGGTGAACGAGACATCACGTTCAGGCCATACTGCACTGCGCCTGGGCCATACCGCGAAAGTGCCATACCGCGAACGGGACATACCGCGAACGGGACATAACGCGAACGGGACATACCGCGAACAGGACATACCGCGAATGGGACATACCGCGAACGGGACATACCGCGAACGGGAAATACCGCGAACGTGACATACCGCGAACGGGACATACCGCGAACGGGACATACCGCGAACGGGACATACCGCGAACGGGACATATCGCGAGCAGGACATGTTGTGAATCGCCACAGTTTCTATTGGCGGGCCTAAAAGCGAAAGGGCCTAAATCGTCCATATTCTTTTATAGGCTTATGGTCTCCATTCCAACAGGTCCTTGCGCCACGGATTTATGGGCCTGCCTGTGACCTGCCTATTTCCACTTCTGCTTAGCTATTCGCTTTATTATGTTTATGAATGTATTATGTTAAGAAGCTCGATGGCGCAGTGGTTAACGCGCCCGGTCTACGAACGCTGAGGTTAAGCAACATAGCTGGTCATTGGATGGGTGACCAACGTTTTATCATCTCGAGCTCCTCCGTGCTTCAGAAGGCACGTAAAGCCGTTGGTCCCGCCTGCATTAGCAATCGTTAACAACCACCAATCCGCAGTGGGCCCGCGTGGTGGTTTATGGCCCAGTCTCCCTATTTATCCATAGCGAAGGCTCGTGCCCCATCAGTAGGGATGAGCTGATAATGATGTATTGTTGTATTACCGTTACACCCGACGTTCCTCGTTATAAAAACTTTGATTAAAATGAAATAACCGGAATAAGTGAAAGTACCGGAGGCCCACCTCTCACCCCTCCCAATTCCTACTCCCTCTTCAAGATCCAACTCCTTTTTTCAAGGCTGGCAATGCATCTGCGATTACTTTGATTTTACGGGTGTCCATGGGCGGTGGTGATTACTTTCCATCAGGTGACCCACCTGATCGTTTGCCTCCTTTTAACATTAAAAAAAAAATGTAACGCGGAAGTTTAACAATGTACAATTTTAGTATGTTTTCTCAGATGACAGGTGTCCTAGGGATGAGTGTGACTGAGCAGAGAACCAACACAGACTTCAAAAGCTTAAAAAATGCCACCAACACTAACAAATATGACGGTAAGTAAAATTTAAAATTCAATTCAAAATTCAAAATTCAAAATCATTTATTCAGTTTTGGCTACAAATAGCTCTTATGAACGTCATTTTATGCCATCGGTTCGTAAGTCTATCTACTCTGGTCGGGAGATCTTGTACTGAGAAGAACCGGCAAGAAACTCAGCAAGTGTCCAGCTCTTTTCTCCCTTAGTAGCAGTAACAAGCATTGGAAATCGAAATTCAAGCCTTTTTTTAAGATAGGTAGTTTGCTGATTGCCTCGGACGGTATTTTCAGCGTCATTTATTTATTTTTTATTTTATTTTTTTATATATTTTATTTATTGTTATAAAAAGACTTACATCAATAACATTTGTCACGCGAATACAAGTCTAAATTAGATTACTTGACTATAATATTAAAAGAATTTTACATTACAATACATACGTCACTCACTATCTTTGTCGTCAGAGATACATTACTCCATTGGTCCCACAATTTTTTACAATAAGTCAGTAATGCCTGTTTAATAGCTTAGCAAAATTGTCAAATGAGAAATCAAAATCTTGGCATCGCTTAGTGCATTGAGGTGGAACAGAGGCCGACCTCTGTGCCACCTTAATAACTGTCTTATTTAAATTGTGTTTATGCAACACTGAGAAAAAGAAGTGCATTCCTTGTGAACGGGGCCCGGGCCAGCCCCAACATCAATTTGAGTGTGATAGGGGATTGAGTGAACTGCCCCTATATACTTCACTGCTGCCAAATGCATTTACCCAGTTAATAGTATTTTCTCTCTATTTATTTTTTTACATATTAATTTACATTTTTAAATATTTTCTAAAAAACAAAACAAACATTTAAAAATATAAAAAATAGGGGTCCACCGGCATCGGGACCAGGGTCCAAACTACCGGTGATTAGGGCTCCAGAGACAGGAACCTCCTCACAATGCGTGCCGTATCGAGGAGAACTGCCTTCTGAATCAGGCCCTTGATCCAGTATTTTTATTTTTATTATTATTATTATTATTTAATGCTAATGCTACTAAGGCTTGTTTCACACAAATCACAACCGCACCACAACCACAACACGT
The DNA here is from genome assembly GCA_947562085.1 of Eudonia lacustrata. Lineage (NCBI taxonomy): Eukaryota > Metazoa > Arthropoda > Insecta > Lepidoptera > Crambidae > Eudonia > Eudonia lacustrata. The sequence continues at coordinate 3,667,130 of OX387330.1, read as the reverse complement.
GGGGCTAATTTGTATGAAAATGAATAGTTGAAGTCACACGGGCCATATTTTGCCGTCATAATTGACCGCATGTTTGATACCGACTACATCGCAGTCACGTCGCGACGAGGCTGCGATATAAGTCCATCGCAACCACAACAATGCACCCACCAGCGACACCGCGAACTAGCGGCCGGCTATATCTTAAACATTTTGTAGGTAACACAACGCAAGCCGCAGCGACACTATTCACACGTAACCACATTTTGACCACCTTTTGTTGCGACGCACTATGGGCCAGAACCATGCGTACCGTCTCAAAAATCTGTAACTTTGTTGCCAACTTAAGTAAAGAATCTAAATTTGGCACAAAGCATCTCTAATGTATAGACCATCAAATGATAACACTTTTTTGTTTATTTATTTATTTATTTATAATATGTTAAAAAAAAATGCAAAAATTAAAATATTATTATTCCACACATAAACAGAGATTACTTAATTTATTGAATAGTGTACACTGTACAGTGTATAACATGATATTACATGATTACATGATACGCCTATTATTATTATTTTTTTGTATTTTCTCCCTTAAGCATTAATGCGCCTATTTTAAGGGGGGCAGATTCGGGTAAAAATAAATTTTTGTTCTGTCTTCTGTATTCACTGTTCTATGTGATGCAATCAAAATAACGACACAGGTAGATAGAGCTAACTATCACAAGTCTATTCAAAGTTTCAAGAAGGAAAAAGTATAGTATGTCTAAAAAAAATGTTTACGTTTCCATAGTTAAACAAAATTTAAACGGGGATTAACGCAAACTAATTAGTGAAAAGGTATCATACCTTCTTTATACCCGACGTTTCGACCGAGTTACAACGGCCGTGGTCACGGGCGGACTGCTGTCGCGGTGTTGCGCCTCCGTTTGCGCGGCAGAGTCTTCATCCACCGTCACATTATTTTGCCAACTACCGCCACACACAACACTAACGGTGTCCCTATTACGTATACAAGCCTTATTCTGGTTGTTCACCGACTGCGAATAAAAACGAGGATGTCTTTTTGCAAATACTGGATTCCACGCTGAAGATAGTTTATGGCCGTCTTCCCGATTGAAATTATTAGGGTGCTTCTTTATTTCAATCGCTTCACGCACTACTCTTGAATAAAAGTGGCGATCTGTGGAGAGGACTTGCGTACGGTAAAATTCAATCCAGTGATTTGTGCTTCTTTCAAGTAGATGTTCTGCAATCTCTGATTTATTAGACTGCCTGTTCTTTACAGCTGCGATATGTCCTTTGACCCGCTCATGTATAGTCCGCTTTGTTTGGCCTATGTAGGAACTACCACAGCTGCAGTCTATCTTGTATACGCCTGGTGTTTGAAGTGGCAAGACATCCTTGGCAAACTATGGTACGCGAAAGTTTAAAAGTTTACGTCTCCAGTTGTTACATAGTGGTTTATTTGTATGTTTATTAAATAATGTACTTAATAACCATTCTAACTATGTATCACACTTACACAGATTTGTTTTGACATAACGAAAATGTGATCATGTAAACTTGTAGAACTTTATTCTACTTAATCGACATTACTTTGTGCGTCAACTTCAAAGTCAAGTTTTATTAGAAAAAAATAATCAAGAAATGATCTATTTTACTATCTGTAATTTTACTTTCTGGAACTATATTGGACATTTAGTTCGATATGTACATTAACAAAATAGTCAATATCGATCTCTCCTAAAACCTATTATTGAGACGGTACGCACGATCCTGGCCTATAGTGCGACGGTGTGGTGTAGTTGTGGTACGGGTGAAACAAGCCTAACACCTTTTACTAACAAAATGAGTCTTAACTTTAAACTTTATTGAATAAATTAATTGAATAGGCTTGAAAAGTTATAAAACGCAATGAATATTGAGCGCATGCGCTGCCGCATACACGGCTGCTGTATACATTCAAAATCAAATGCTCGTTCACGTGTTATCAGCTTACTTTGCCCGCCGGCTAATCCCGTCTCTTTCACACGCGTGGCACAGACGGTGCGCGCATTAAAAAGAAACAAAGAAAGAAATATATATTTCTTGGCACACACTAAGTAGAACAAAAAATAATTACATGTATATTGAAAAAACAAAAGTGGATTCACAATAAAAAACAAAAACAGAAGACAGCGTGTGGCTAACTAGGCCCCAGCCTCAGCACATGCTACAGCGACATGAGGCCGCTGCAACGCTGGTATTCTGGAGGGGCCTACTTATTACATTGCGTGTCAAAAAAACAGCTGTTTCTTATTGGGAGTTGTAGTTAGCAGCTGCAGTTATGGTAGGCTGCAATGTGTATAATAGTTTTTGAAGTGAAAACTTCTTTAGCGGCGTTGTACATTTTTTTTGTAATGGGTAAAAAATGTTAAATTCGCGTCAGGACACGTGACCTGATCGAAAATTCGTAAGACGGATGGAGAGTAGACAGCCGGTGCGGCGTAGGAGAGGAAGTATCCCCCTCTCTTTCTACGGCGCGGCGAAAATGTATGCCTGCTGTTTCGTTTAGGCGGCGCAGGGCGCTTGCGCGAATAAATTGTCATGTTTGTGTACGATAGCGCAATAAATAAATATTGTAATCTACCACATAAATGATAGTACTTTTATACTGATAATTGAAGCAATTCGTGCAAAATTATTCCCTAACCATTCCAAAATATCAAAAAAGCACAACGTTAATATTCAAGTTTTCACTTCTGCCGGCACTCCCGGAGTGCAACCCGTCGTTTTTTTTTATATTAACGGGTAACCACTATGCCTTGATCTCACCTGATGTTAAGTCATGATAAGACCAATGATGGAAGCGCACTTCACCCGGGATCCCCAACTAGTGAGGCACTGGCTATCTTATCTCTAGCTGCCGGAACACAATAATGCTACAAACATTGATGTTATGGCGACATATTTAGTTATTATTTACTGAAAAAGAGAATAAGACAGTTTTTATTTAGCATCCATAAACTATTTCCATAATCCAGTTTGGCAATCCAAAAAGTTTATTGTTTCCTGTTTCTTGTTTGTTGTGTTGCGGAAACCCACAACACACACTATGCTATTGCTTAAAATTACACATTAAAATCGAAAAATCCACTCACAGTTCCATGCCGCTCCCGCCGTCCAGAACGGGATCCATATGGTCCGATGGGGCCCGAATCCGAGTCCGGGTCTTCGAAGGTTCCCTAATCACACCCAAACTACCCCAAGTGCACTCTTCCCCCGAGGAATACCTGTTCACTCCAGCAGCGTTGTGGCCGACATCCAAACACGGATGGCGAATTGTACTCCCGATGCGATTCGCTTACGACGCACACACTCACAAAACACAGGTTGCACAATATACTTAATTAAAGTAATACGGCTCCAAATGCCCTTATTACTACATAAAATACATTTAATTATCAACACACGATAACCTATCAACCAGCCATATTGCCTTTCCAGAGACAAGTGTACCCACAAAGAAAAAAAGAACAATTAGTGATGGGGCCATTATGCCACTAAACAAATTGAATCTCGATAATCGATTCGTCCATAATACAAATCAAAGTTTTATTTCCAACAAAAATAAATGCCTGTTTATTTGCAACAGTTGTATCGTATCTTTAATAATTATAATCTGTAATTCTATTTGTAACGTTATTTGATTTACTTTTCATGCCTTATGATAATAATGATTAATAATTAAAAATGAATGCAATTTGGAAAATTTTAATTAAGTTTTAATTTTGTTTTAGTTCTGAAATTATTACTATGATGAATTATGTTAAATTTATTTGTTGATTTTGATATTGTTTGTGTTGTGTCGTTTATTACTTGTAACATGTCCATAGTCCATGTTACAGACGCATTTTATTGGGTTATATATTATTGTACTTACTGACTGTAATCTGTTATGTGTTGTAATAAATAAATAAAGTAAGAAAATAAAAATGAAAATGAAAGTGGTATTTTATATCTGGGCCACCACCAGCCTCAAAATAATAAGGGTCCAGAAGGCAAGGAATACATACCGCGCTCAAGCACCGCGCTCATAGACCCCTTCCACGGACACGAGTCTCGGAACAGCTCGGAACAGTCCGAGTGCAGCTTTAGCGAGATTCAGAATCCGTGAGGGATCCGGTCACTTTCGGCCAATTCCCTGAACGACCACTTTGTAAATTCCTACATTGGCCATTTCCTTGTAACGGCTTTTCCTACTTCAGCCATTTCCCTGAAAGACCACTATGCAAATTCCCACTTCGGCCACTTCCCCGAAAGACCACTGTGCAAAATCCTATTTAGACGCTTGGACGCCCACTGTAACCTCAGTGCCATAGAACCATTGAATTTCTATTGTGTCTGGTTTAAGAACAACTGAGTAGTTAGGAAATTTCCCCGAGTGAACTCTACATGAATTCCTAGTTCGACCATTTTACTTGAAAATTGAGAGGTGGTCTGTCTATGTGTGCGTTACTTCAGCGCGTTTGTGTTAAGCTCACCGTTTACAGTCTCCTTATTTTGTGTACCAGCCATGGTTTCTGCTCAATGGTACATGTTTTATACATTATACCTACATTTCGGATTCGATAAGGGACTTTTTGTACCCTGTATAATTCTTCCAAACGTGTGTATGTCACTGAACTCCTCCTAAACGGTTCGATCGATTTTGATGAAAATTTCTCATCATCATCATCAGCCGCTCCTGGCCCACTGCTGGGCATAGGCCTCCCTTTGCTTGTGCCATCCGCCTCGATCCTGCGCTAGTCATAGCCACGTGCAACCCACGGTCTTGGTTATATCGTCGACCCATCTCGCCGGTGGACGTCCCCTTTTTCTGTAACCGTCTGTTTTGCAAAAAAAAAAATTGCAAAAACTCAACAGAGAATCACTTGTTTTTTGCAAAAAGTTGGCAGAGAAGTATTTGGAAAGTGTGGAAACGCGATTTTCCGAGTTTTTTGATGTCTCCTCGAAGGTTGCTCAAAATGCGGTAGTTGCTGCAATTTCTTATCCCAGGTTCAAGGACAAATGGCTTGTATAAATATAGAATATCATCTAATGTAACTTTAATGAAACTTTGATTAAAGTAGTATTTATCTAATTAATGGAATCAGGCGTTATTTTGCGGAAATCCATAGTACATAAAAATGTAATTTAAATAATATGTAGTGTTAATTCCGCTAACTCACTCGTTTATACAGCTTGGATGCAGTACGCATCACACACGTACACAGTCGGTGCGCAGCTCTCGACCAGTCAACAGCTCCTGAGGATGCCCCGTGGAGGGGCGAAACACGTGTCGGGTATCGGTGTTGGTGTGCATTTTCGCTTGCACGCATTGTATCTCCTGCATGTGCATACTTTTTGCGGGCGGGAGGGCGGTGCATGCGTACTGCATCCAAGCTGTATAAACGAGTGAGTTAGCGGAATTAACACTACATATTATTTAAATTACATTTTTAGTATTTATCTAGATAATTGTTTAAGTGGAGATACGAAGCAGAATAACGGTGGAAAAAGAGAGGTACAAAAGGAGGAGCACTAGGAATGGCGGGGATTCTTCTTATTCAAAACTTATTCAAAACTTATTCAACAGTGATTCGACAGCGATTTTTCAAAAGTGATTCGACAGTTATTCTTTTATAGTGATAGTGAATATTCTGTAAGTGGTGTGCGGTGAGAAGGACGGCTCTGGACTCAGTAAGTAATTTTGTTGATTATTAACCTTGTAATTATTTTTAAACTTATTGCATTTCTTTTATGTGTCGTGTTCTACCTATCCATTGCGATTGTTGCTCAGCTACGGACCCGGTTTCTGCCTGCCGGCTGTGGTAACTATCTAACCCTACCTACTTACCCACTGCGATTGTTGCTCAGCTACGGACCCGGTTTCTGCCTGCCGGCTGTGGTAACTATCTAACCCTACCTACTTACCCACTGCGATTGTTGCTCAGCTACGGACCCGGTTTCTGCCTGCCGGCTGTAGTAACTATCGTATTCTACCTATTTGCCGTCATTATTACTCAGCTACGGACCCGGTTTCTGCCTGCCGGCTGTAGTAACTATCGTATTCTACCTATTTGCCGTCATTATTACTCAGCTACGGACCCGGTTTCTGCCTGCCGGCTGTAGTAACTATCGTATTCTACCTATTTGCCGTCATTATTACTCAGCTACGGACCCGGTTTCTGCCTACCGGCTGATGTAACTGTCATTATTTTGTCATAATTTGTTTTAACTATTGCATTTCTTTTTGTGTTGTGTGTAGTGTTGTGTACCATCATCATAAACCCTTTCACTGTGGCCAAGACTCCTTTAGCTGTCAGATATCTGATCGGTCGTAAGAGCCTGTACGACTGGCAGTGAGAAAACTCAACTCTTAAAACCCTATCCTTTCCACCTTCTAATTTTGTGTTTCTGTTATTTATGTGTAATTATTGACTTTTGTCTCGCTGAACTTTTCGATTTATTTCGTGAATTTTATAATTGTGTTGAAAGTGTTCGTGTTCAATTTTAATCTCTTATTAATGGTGATATTACGAAATAGTATCTAGGAAAACATACCCACCATTTTAGTGTTAGGTGTTAACCTTGTATAGGGTTCGGTTGCTTACATATGGAATTATGAATCGTCATGTGGGTAGTCGAGACTTGTTTGCGTTTATTCGGTTAGTCGCGGACCTTTTATGGTAGTGATTGTATTAGTAGGTAGATAAATATTACTTCACTAATGAGACGAGGCGTGAGATTCAAAAATAAGATTCACAAGTAGGTAGTAGGGAGGTGTAGGGAAGTAACTCTAACGATTTTATTAGGTTACTGCTGCGTATAGGTTAGTTGCGGTACGTACATTTGACATTAATTTAAGTGCGGTTGTCCATTTATTTTACTAGGTACTTTGTACAGACTAGTGAGACGTTTTGTTACTTGATATAAGCAAGGTTTAAGAAGGATAGTCATTGGCGTTAATAATAACAATGCGTTGCATGATGATAGGTATTCAATAAGTTGGTGGTGGTGTTTTAGTTTAAATAGGGTCAAGTTATGTGTGTTGATGGATGTGTGAAAACCGTGCTTAGTAGTTTATTAGGTTTATTTTATTCGGATGTTTTGAATTTAACTAGAAATTTACCTACTTAAATAGTTTGAGGAAATTAAGGTTTCCAGTTTTGTTATGCCGAAATGGCTTATACATATAGTTGACGGTATCTTTGTTCAGATTCTAGGGCAAGCGACGCCATCCCTGTAGAGATCTTCAAGAAGATGAACTACCATAGAAAGTCTGCAACAATTGCTACCACAACCTACATTTAAATAGTAAAATTTATATTTTGGTGACGTCGGATAATTTAGACATCTCTTTTTAAGACTATCTCATTTATTAACTATTTATTTGGATTATTTTATTCTGTTGTCATTGAAATGAATATATCTATCTACGGATTGTATTATTACAATACAAACTATATTTGAGGAAATCAAGGTTTCTGATTTTATATGCCGAAATGGTTACAACACAAATTTGTTGATATCTCTGGTTTGGCTAAGGGCAAGCAAAGTAGACCTTGTAAGATCATCTTCAAGGAGATGCTACCATCAAATGCCATAAACTATTGATAACACAAACTACATTTAAATGATAATATCTATATTTTGATGACTATGGAATAAAATGAACACATAAATTATTTAAATATAATTGGATGGGTTCGATTCTCGTTCATGGAACCAGTGAGTCCGTATCCCGCTTGTGGATTTTATGAAATAAAGTGAATGTATGATTATTTATATTTAATTTTATGTGGAGTGTTGCAAACAAATTACAATTCGTATGGGTTCGATTCCCGTTCATGGAACCAGTGAGTTTGAATCTCGCTTGTGGATTTTATGAAATAAAGTGAACATATCCTCTCAAGTGTGGAGGATAATTTTACGCAAGTTGGTTGCGAATAAACTACAAACCAGATGGGTTCGAATCCCGTTCGTAGGTTCGAATTCCGCTTATGGAATGTTCAGTGCCTAATGTATTTGAGTGACTTTTGTTTAGTACAAATACTCAATGTACAAGCATTAAAAATACCTACAAGCAACGGTTTAAATACAAGATTAAATCACGAGTTAAATATCCACTCTAGTATATTGAGCATTGTACAAGTGATTAGAGACTGCTAGATTTAAGCATCGTGACCGAATTGTTTTGTATGGGTCTTTCGTTGCCAATGCAAACATAAGCAAACCAATCATAGACCAAAGTCAAATACTAGTACATGCATTAAATATAGGCAATGGTCTAAATAAAGATTAGATTACGAGAGGTTGAGGATGGTTGTATGGGGAAGGCAAGGAGGCCGTCTAGCTTATCTATTTTTCTTAATGATCATTTATACCCTACAAATAAGTTCGGTGATAGATTATGTTTAAGCAAACACTAGTGGTTGTTCGAAGTAACGCTAGGACGAAATGAACACTGATAGTATGTATTAAAAGCTACATTTGCCTCAATATAGTAAATAGCTAGCTAGCTTACCTACCTACGTAAATATTAGTAAATTGTATTTAGGCGTGTCACACGTGAGTAACAAGAATAGAGGTAACATTTATTCTTATTAAATTCAAATTAGGGGCATGACTGATTGTATATTTAATTATAAACCACCATGTTTAATAGGATAGTAGTCATATTAATGAGAATTAATTACAGTTATAGTCTAGTCTAGATCTTAGAGCCTGCACAGAAATTAATAGCAATTGCAACTATCGTCGTTTAAGTAGGAGTTTTGTTTTATTTCTGCATAATATCTTATTCCATTATTTATTACAATCAGAACCTCCACGTTAAATTTAAAATGTTTTATCAAAATTACAAGTTTAAAGAAGATTCAGAGTATCATTTGAAGCTCCTTATGTTATATTATATCAAACAAGATAGAAAAACGATTAAATTATTAAATGTTAAGCAATTGTTACATAGTTTCATCCATGGGATGGGAGACCGCGATGTTATTATGATTTTAGATACTTACTTAAGTTAGCTTGGCGTAGGTCTTGCTTTGGTTGTTAGTTTATAATAGTAGTTAAGAGTCGTGTTTTAATGATGATGGTCATGAATTCATTTACAGGTAGTAAAGAATGGTTTGTATTTTGCCTTAAGTTCCTTAAAGTTCTTAGGTTATTGCGGACCTTCGTAGGTGCACTAGACGATCACTTGGCCAAAATGATCTTTTAGATGTGATTGTCATAAGTAGGTTATTCTCGGTTTTGGTTTAATATAATAATAGTGATTAGAAGTAACAAGTAGTTGAGGTAGGTTAATTTATGGTAATCTAGGTGGCGCCATGGGTCGCTCACATACCATCTGGTGCAAGTATTGTCCGGACATGGTTCGTTTGGACGCTATTTGCACCGGATTGGAAGGGAGCCGACCCCACAGTGCCACCACTGTGGAGCAGCGGAGGACACGGCGCAACACACCTTGATGGTGTGCTCTGCGTTCGATGTCCAGCGCTCCGCATTGGTCACTGTGATTGGCGCGGACCTCTCCCTGCCGACCGTGGTTCTGTCCATGCTCGGTAGCGAGGGGTCCTGAGGCGGTCAACTCCTTCTGCGTCGACGTCATGACGCTGAAGGAGGAGGCGGAACGGGCCAGGGAGGATGACCCCCTGGCAGATCCGTGCCGCCGCAGACGCCTCCTGCGGAGAAGGCGGCAGTACCAACGCCTTCTCCAACCGGTGGGAAACCAGCGCAGTCCAAGCCCTAGGGGGGGCTTCGACCGTGCATTGCACAGGTCCCCACTGAGGGCCGACGCCCCGTATGTCCCGGCGCGTCGGCGACCCGTCTCACCAAATGACGGGTCAAGCGTGTCCGCCCATCGTTTTCGAGGGCGGTCACCCGCCCCAATCAGGGGCGGAAGAGGGGCTCGCCCATCTACAAGGCGAGCAGTCACCGACGGGGTTGTGGAAGTGTCCGAAAGGGTTCCCATCGTCAGGCTCTACCATGCCGGCGTTCGATGCGTCCTCCTCAGATGAGGACGACGCGATGATCGCCGGTCTGCTGGTTCCAAGGTGACGAGAGGACATCGGAGTGGTTTTTACCGAGTCGGCTTCGACTCGCTTTCTCTAGGGCTTCGGCCCCTGGAACAGAGTCTAGGCCATCCTCGGACAGCCAGCGGGACCCCTCATGCCCGCTGATGCGCCTGTTTGCAGATTTTACACTCCGCATCAAAAAAAAAAAAAAAAAAGGTATAGTTAGGTATAAGTAGGTTAAACGTTTTATTTAATTTAATTAGTTCGACAAAAAAAATAGGATCGAAAGTACATTTAGATTTAGCTTGTAGGTTTAGCAGTTAGCATTTAGTTTAGCCTCTTCGGGGGTTTGTTACACGTCTCTCGGCCACGACTCAGTCAGCTTTCTGGTCCACCTGTCGTCATTTTGTCTGACCAAGTGTCCTGCCCAACTCCACTTGAGCCTCAATATCCGCTCGCTGGTATCTTGGGCTTTAGTGCGCTTGCGGATTTCGGTGTTAGGGACGCGGTCCAAAAGTGTGATGCCAAGCATGGCGCGGTCCATACCCCTCTGTGCAAAACTAATTTTGTGCATAGCTTCCCTAATCAGGCACCATGTCTCAGCACCGTACGTCATAGTTGGCAGGACACATTGATTAAAAAGACTTGTTTTAAGACATTGTGGAATGTGGGTGGACTTAAAGATGCCGCCTAATTTGCCGAAATCTGCTCACCCCAGTTGAACACGTCTGGTGATCTCTTTCAACTAATACTCTCTGCCAAAAGTAAAACATGGCCAAGATACACATATGAGTCGACTACCTCTAGTCTCTCGCCTCCAACCATGATGTTAGGATTCGAGACACCAGAGATGTTCGACATAATCTTGGTCTTGCCCATGTTTATCTTAAAGCCTACCATGATAGAGGCATCAAAAAGGTCTTTTACCATTATCGCTAGGTCATCTATCGTACTGGCAAACAACACAATATCATCAGCGAAGCGTAAATGAGACAGATAGAAACCACTTATATATACACCGCATTGGTCCCAGGGAAGCGTTTTTATGACGTCTTCCAAAACAGCCGTAAAAAGTTTAGGTGAAATGATGTCCCCCTGTCGCACCCCTCTCTTGATGGAGATAGAGTTCATCAAGCTGTGCAGCCAAACCTGCATTGTGGCCTGACTGTATATCTCCCGAAGCAGATCCACGTACCGAGCGTTAATGTTGCAGCGATGGAGAGAGTCAAATACGGCACAATGCACGACACTGTCAAAAGCCTTCTCGTAGTCCACGAAGGCCATACAAAGAGGCCGGTTAAACTCTTGACTGTTCTCCATCAGCTGCTTGACTGAATGGATGTGATCTATGGTACAGAATCCACTCCGGAAGCCGGCCTGTTCAGAAGGGTTCACCCTTGTTTGGTATAACAACGTTTCGTAGAAAATCGCTTCGACTAATTTCAGTTACAATAAAGTCATTTCACATAATTATTCATTTCATCGAATATTTAATTGTTATAATTTTATTTCGTATAATTATTTCTTTGGAATTATGTCATTTTACCGAATTTTCATTTGCGCTAATTTTATTTAAACTAATGTTTAACTAGACTAATAATTATTTAGTCGAAAGATCGTATCGAATATTCAGTTCAGCAATCATTCGTTTTCTTTCATTATTATTGAACTAACATTGTTCCTTCACCTACTGAATTCATTATTTAGACCGCGCGCCGGACTTCTAACGCCATCTAGTCGATGCAAGTGGAACAATATTCAGATTTCCTATTATATCGTAACTATGAAGGTATTACTAAAAAAAATGCATCATACAGGTAAACACATAACTACGTAAACATTGTAAAAACGTGTTGTTGTATACGTAAAAACTGTTTAAAAAGCAAAATAAAACTGTTTAAAAATGTGTAGCATTTTCCTTAGCAAGAGAGGTGGAATGAAGTTAAATATAGATGGGTTTTCTTTCAACAAAAATAAGGAAGTGGTGTTTAAATATTATTGGTCTTGTGAACAACGAAACAAGGATAAGTGTTCTTCGCGTGCCATAACTACACACGACCCAGACAATGATCAACATACAGTATTAAGCCACGGCGAACATAATCACGAACCAAGTGCATGTAAATTACCAACTTCAAGTGTACTAAGTGAATTAAAAGAAGAAGCACTAAAGAACTAAGTAAGTAAGTAAGTAAGTAAGTATTTATTTATTTGCCAAAAAAAAAACATAGACAAAAAGGTCTATGGCTCAGTGTTTGCAGGAGACCCACAAACCCTGTTATTCTGCCATAGCCATAAATTAATACTATAATAAACTTACAATATTTAATCTACATACATTATTCTATGTTTATTTACTTATATTTGTAATTGAAATTAGCTACCGTTTAAAACCATGTCAGGTCTACACAGAATTAGATTTACCTAAAGCGATCGCATATAATTTGAGATTAGCCTAAGTGTTTTATTTTTATTAGACAACAGAAAGAGTTTCTTTTTGGTTATTTTATTTTATTAGACAACAGAAAGCAAAAATTACCAAAAAGAAACTTTCTGTTGTCTAATAAAAAAAAATAACCGCGAAATTCAAGACAATCGCTACGCTGCGTTTCGCGATTGTCTTAAATTTCTACCACGTGACCTACAGGAGTAGGGCAGCTAGTATTGCTAGAAATTGATAGGTAAAATAAATATATAGGTATATATTGTGATAGTTATGAATTTCAAACTTAATTTTCTTTGCTACACTGCATTATACCAAATGAATATTCGATAAAATAAATATTATACCACCTGAACATTTCATCAACTGAACATTCTATTTTACGATCATTAGCGCAAACGTTGTTATCGCAAATAAATATTCGATGAAATGAAAATTATGTCAATCGATATTATACAAAGTGATTATTTTCTTAAACGTTGTTCGAACTAGTAAAATTATATCAAAAGTTGTTATACCAAACAAGGGTGAACCGTTCAGAAGGCTTATATTCATCTAGCTTTCGGGTAAGGCGGTTACAGAGGATCTTAGCAAACAGTTCATAAACCTGGGAGAGCAAACTTATAGGCCTGTAATTACCTAGCTTTGAAATGTCCCCTTTCTTATGGAGGATTGTTACTGCAGCGTTTTTCCAAGAGTCAGGCGTTCGAGCTAGATACATGGCATCGTTGAAGAGCTTAACCAGTACGTCAATCACCGGTGGTCCGCCTGCACGGAGCAGTTCAATGGAAATGCCATCGTGGCCAGAAGACTTTTCGCTTTTTATCTGGCCAAGTGCATATTCTACCTCACGAGATACCATTGGCGGTAGTTCATCGCTATCTAGGCTTCTTACTAGTGGAGCTCTAGGGTCGTTATTTAGCTTGTGGACGGATGTTGAATGTGATGCGTATACTATAATACTCTTCAAATATTTTAAGAAGCTGTTGTCTGTCGGTCACGCAATTCCCATCTTTACCTTTCAATTTTAATATTTGTTTATTTCCTAAATATGTTTTTAGTTTAAAAATCTTTAGTCCCCTATATTTATTGATTGTGTTGGTAATAACATTAATGTTATTGGTTTCATAAATCCTTTTTAATTGATTTATGTATTAATTTATTCAAATCTAACAATTCTTGTTGGTCTGCTACTGTGTTTAGCTTCATTATTCGTCTTCGCTCGATCATATCTCTTGTCTTCAGAGGGAGTTTATTAGCTTTTTTTGGGACATCACTCAAGGGTTTTCCGAGCTGTTTCGGATATAGCATCACACAGCAGCTGATTAATTTGGACGACATCAAAGTTTGATTCTTTAAGTCCATCAAATTGGTTACGTAGGTCTTCACGAAACTGATCTTGTAATAATTCTACCTCTTGTTTTTCATATTTTTTGTGGACCTTAATCATCTTTGCTCTTTCTTGTCTAAGATCAAACCTAAACGCTGCTCTTACAAGCCTATGGTCAATTCCTGTCTTAAATTGGGACAAAATAGATACATCAGTCACAATGCTTTTATGTGAAGATATTATGTAATCTATTTCACTTTTATAGTGGCCGCCAGAACTTGTCCATGTACACTTCCTTGAGGGGCGCTTTTGGAAAATGGTGTTCATAGCATAAAGGTTTCTTTTTCAAGGAAGTTGACGAATACTTGCCCTCTTTTATTGCGCCTCCCAAGTCCGAAACTGCCGATAGATTTTTCAGCTACAAGAGGGGCTCCGATTTTGGAATTGAAATCACCTATTATGATGATATAGTGGCATGGTGCCTCTGTAATAGCTCTTTCAATTTCCTCATAAAATAAATTGACTTCGTCATTAGGGTGGTCAGACGTAGGGGCATAAGCTTGAACAATTTTGAGAGAGTAACTTTTGTTTAGCTTAAGTACAATGAAACAAATGTATACCAGCGCGCACAAATAAATTTGGTGACTCGTTTCTTTGTCGCACCTCCAAAAGATGGCATAGTCTACCAGCACACGTTTTTCCTCCTTCTTATGATATGGGGTCCTTCAAACGAGGCGTGGAGAAGCACCTTGTGGGCCGGCAGAGTGAGGTTGACTGATGCTGCGTTGTTTTCACGCTGCACCAGTTGTCTTCGCGTCTGGACTCCATTTCCACTTAACATCAGGTGGTATGAAGTCATTTGCCGTGCTAGGTATAAAAAAAATAAAAAAAACGGGTAGAAATACTCTTTACGTTTTGTATGGAAGGAACGACATTTTTGTTTATCAGAAATCTCACGCCTCGACATTTAGCCTGAGAGCCAAACTAATTCGCTATATGGAGACTCAACAATAATTCTATATCTGTATTTTCTTAACATAATAGTAGTTTATGCAACTGTCATATAATGAAGGGTATTAAAACACGAGTGTGAGTTTATGAAACGAGCGCAGCGAGTTTCATAATAGTAACGAGTGTTTTAATACCCGTGTTATATGCAGTTGCATACACTACTTTATCTTCACTAATGCAATTAGTCAAACAACAAGAGTAAAAGCTGACAATAGTTAATTTATAATAATTGTTCAAATTTTGGATGGTACAATTTTGAAAGTTAATGTTAATTATTGATCCAGCAGCTGTAGCGGTCGCGGGGCAAGCAGTAGAGCTCGTAGACGGAGTTGGAATATTTATAATTACTTCATTCGTCTTGTTTTCTATACTGTTCAAGATCGTATTTGAGACTTGAATTTTATTCATTAAAGACTCATCAATGTAGCTTTCAGCCACAGTAGAAGACTTCCACCCCCCGTGTCGTTTCAGTGCGGTCAAATCACCACCGCTATCTATGAGAAGGGTCGCCGAGGTGCGCCGGAAGCAATGCCCCGTGTACAACGCTGGGTTAGGCAGATTCAAAAAACTTGCGATAGTTTTTCCCAGAGCACCAAATTTATTAATACCAGTTCTTTGATCGACGCACTTCCCCGATCTATAGCTCAAGAAAAAGGCAGGGTTTCGACAGGGGGTGGGTCGAAGTTCCATTTATTTTTTACATACGGCATAGCAGTTGCCCGTCACAACGAAAGAACGATCTATTTTCGTTTTTGTTTTCGAAACTTTCACCATGATTGTACTGTCGTCTATGTTAGAGACTTCATCGAACTGGATGTTGTATAGCTCTTGCCTTCGGCATGCCCCCATTATGCCGAAGATTAGTGCAACCTGTAACAATAAACGATATAATAAGCTTGAGGTACATAGCCAAGGCAAAAACTATGATTTATGAAGTAGTAAAGTGTAGGTACCTACTACCTAATTTATACACAAAGCGCTTAAACGGAGTGTCTAGATAACTTGCGTGTGTAGTACGTAAGTACTAGGTAGATTAAATAACAGAACTAAAATTCACTTACCTTTTCAAAAAGATACAAAATATCTGGTGAATCTTTCAGGAACATCTTTATTTGACCTGATGTAAACGTCAAGGACTTTTTTTCCTTGTGTCCTTCTGAACTGCGTTTCAGGAACGCTATGACTTTTGAATACTTCGTGATATCAATATTGTTGTAGATACTCAGTGTGGACTTGAGCATCGAATATTTAGCCCACATAGAAGATGGCTTGAATTTGTCGGAGAGGTTTTTGAGATACACAAGAATGACATTTTCAGAAAATGATATAGTTTTCTTTTCGATCTTCCATGCCAAAAAGTTATTATATTCTTTTTCATATAATTTTCTAGATTTTTCTGGCAAAAGATTGTGAGTTACTTTTGTTGCCAATTCTAGAATATCCGGAGGCGTACAAATATCATCGTCGCTGTCCATTTTTAACTTTTAATTTGTATTTTAAAAACAAAACACATTGCGAAACATTAAATTCACGCGTACGTGTAATGTCACAGTGAACTTGCCGCCATTAAAATCTAACCAATGAGAGCGCAGCTGCGCGCGCAGGGCCAATCAGGAGCGAGCGCGCGCTGTTCTTTTTTTATTAAATGGCACAAGATCTTACCAAAGAGTTTTGTGTATGTAAGTTTAGTAGTTTCGACGAAGTTTTCACGTATAACCCAACTGTTTTCAAAAGCCAGCCTAATATCAAAATTTTATACAACTTGTATGAGGATTTTGACATAAGGCTCGCCAGGTTAATTGGTTGCGTTTTATTGATGTTATAATGAGATTTTACGATATCGATGTGGATATTATACCATCATGTGAAATTGCTTAAATTGAGTGTTTTGTTGTCTGCGCTATAACAGTAGTAATTATAAGTCAAGTATTGGAAACATAAGTAGAATGTTACAACATTAGTGTAGATAAAAAAATTGATTATCTAGTTTATTACATAATTCATTAGTAATCCACCAATATTTGTGACAGCGACATTAAAAAGAACAAATACAAAGCTTTATAAAATCTATAAAAAATGGGCATAAATGGTATAGTTATTATTTACTTTACATTTGAATACCTTTATTAGTTATTTTTCGTAAAATTTAATAATCCTCCTATAAATATAAATGAAAAACAAATAAACTTAAAAAAACTCTACGTAAACTCGAAAGTGGCATTACACCTATGTTAAAAATGCTATCAGATCAGTTTTTAATTACTTTTGTTTCATTTGCTTCCATTAATTATTATTATTTATTTTCTTATCGGGATAACACTGAATCAGCTCACAACGAAGATTAAACTTGGTCGGTGATGTCGTAAAATCTTGAAACATTGCTTTTTTGCAAGAGTACATTGTGCAGGCGTGCGTTACCCCAGCGGAATGTTGTCGAATTTCTTGGATTCTTGATATAGAATAATTAGTGCTCCATCTCGTGTAATTGTGCGCGAAATCTTAAATTTGTGCGTCCAGACCTTCCCTTCCGAGACCGTTTTACCTCGTCCCCGCCAACACCTGTACCCCGTAGGCGCGGTAAGCACAACCTTGACAAGCTATAGGTTTTTTATTATTTCATATAGATTTAGGTATAATTTTGACGATGGCGTCAAATGATTCATTTCAATTCGCTTTAATTAAATTAAATTTCATAAAGTTGATACTAAGGAGCATAAATAAAAAACATGCGACAACTACACTGTTTTTTGATTTAAGCAAAGCTTTTGACTTTGTTGATCATGACAATCTTATAAATAAGCTTGAACTGATAGGAATAAGGGGGATTCCTTTGGGCTGGATCCGCTCTTACCTAGGAAATCGGCAACAGTGTGTAATGATTTCAAAATTAAATAGCAAAAACGAAATGGTCTCATTTACCTCAAAATATGCAAGTAAAAAATGCGGTGTGCCACAGGGGAGTGTGTTAGGGCCATTTCTATTTTTAATATATATAAATAATATCCCGGAAGTAACGGACCACAACTGTCTTATTTGCTGATGACATCTCTATTACAATTAGCTCAAATAGTAAAAAACTGACATTAATATGAAGGAACATGAAACAGACATCAATAATACAATACAAGCTGTAGGTAAATGGTTAGATAATAATAATTTACAAATGAACTTGACTAAGACTAATTTAATTAATTTTAATAGTAACACATCAATGTCATTTGATATCAAATATGAAGATTCTAGTATTGACGAAATAAATGAAACAAAATTTCTTGGCTTAACAATCGACAAAGCTTTAAACTGGAGCATACACATTGAACATGTTTGCCAAAGAATAAATAAATTTGTCTATGCACTAAAGCGTCTCCGAAATTTATATGACATTTTTACATTATAAAAAACAATTAGAAACGATAATTTACGCACATACGGACTTTAATTTAAAATAGATAAGATTACATTTAAAAATCATAAAATGTTAGATAATATATCTTTACTTAAGAATTGTGTAAACGTCTGTACAAATAATGTCATCAATTTTAGAAGGTTAGCGTCATGTATGGCGCGGCTGCTTTTTGATATTCATCCTAACTTGGTCGGTTTATCACTGTATTTCGCTTCATTTATCATTTTTACTATAAATCTTTAAATAATAAGTGCATTAGGCTGAAATTTTTCAAATGGCTAGTTGAATGAAGGTACAAATTTTTTGCTTAATAAGTGATTTGCTGGTTCATACCAAACTCATGTAAGCGACGACCAAAATACCTCACGGGCCAGTGACATTTAAAGTGCCATAACTCATTAAAGACTTGCAGTAAGCTTTTAAGATTTTAAAAGACGTTGTAGGGTATTATAAGGTACGAATCAATATCAGAAATTAGTCTCTAAGGTTAGTATTTAAGGAGCTAGGACCGATTATCCTTTTTCTTCAAAACAAATATATCTTCAGAACGGTGCATTTTTTTCAATTTCTGCTTTTGCTTAAATTACGCACAAATTCATTACATTGTGTGTAAAAAAAAACATATTTGTGCGCCTCACCGTTCGCGAGATACAGCAACCACCCAAACGTTACCCAAGCGGTATTTTGAATAACTTCGAAATTATAAGACGCACAAATTTAAGACTAACACGCACATTTACAATGCCCCAAGATCTATCTTCCTGGGTACTTATTTTTTTGATAAGTCCACAGGAAAAAAAATGTGCCGCTGGGGTAACGTTACCCCAGCGGCATTTGTTTTTCGCGAATATCTCAAAAACTACTGGACGCACAAATTTAAGATTTCGCGCACAATTACACGAGATGGAGCACTAATTATTCTATATCAAAAATTCAAGAAATTCGACAACATTCCGCTGGGGTAACGCACGCTTGTGCAGTTAGTGAAACAACCGACTTCTTCCTAAAGTATTAGTTTCCCGTTGTATATCTTTATGGATTTCAACTTTGGTGCTTAAATAAGATGAACATAAACACTTTTTCACGATAAAACCGGTATTAGCATATTTGCTGTAAAATTGCACCATTTTCGGGGTATAACTTTTTTTCGATACCTTCCAATGCGAGATTTTGTTGGATTCTAAAATATAGTCTCTTATAATTATATTTAATGGCCGTTTACAAAAATTTGGCCTGTTATTGAGTTTTTTACAAAAATATCGGAAAGTTCTTGGGCTAATTAGCCTCGTGACCCCTGTAGTAAAATAGGTCCCCAGATGTAAGCGTTAGAAGATCTTCTCCCTTTCGTCGAATCTCTGACAAACTTAACAAACAATCGTATGAATTCGAATAATTAACCGCCTTCTGTGGTCTGGGTGCTTAACGCTTGGTCCCTGACGTAGTAACTATTTAATCTGTGCCGAAGGATAGTCCTGGGTTCGATTCCCAGTGCATGTTTTGTGAACTTGGTTCAGTTGCTGGTAGGGCTTTTTTTGACCGCCTGGTCAGCTACCATCATCTTATCTAAATATGTCGCCATAACATCGATGTTTGTAGCATTGTTGTGTTCCGGCAGCTAGAAATAAGATAGCCAGAACCTCAGTAGTTGAGGATCCCGGGTGAAGTGCGCTTCCAGATGAAGGCCAAGTACTTACCCATAAGAAAAAACAAAGATATAAATAAGTACATGGCATTGAGCACCTCTTGATGACAAATGAGGAGCAATCCTCATTAGCAAAATTGCAAAAACTCAGCAGCAGAACTTTGCTTGCTTGCCGGTTCCGTGTCACACCTCCATATGGTCCCCCCTGGTAACTGCGGTGAGAAGTATAATAATATTGCTGCTCACTTCTCACCACAGGCTAACGTGATCGGGAATAAAACTCGCCAGGACGCACTGGCCAGCGTATAGTTTTAAGGAAAATTTTTGTTTGTTTAATTAATTGGACCGTGTTGATGGCGTTGCAAAAGGGTTCTTATTTTGGGGTTATTAAAGGGTGAGATGAAGGCACTGTTTTTTACGGGAAACTATATTTAAAAAAAATTGAGCACGATAATTCTGAGAGCATTGACATTTCTTTTTTAGATCCCAAGAAGGCGATGTCTAATCTGAATACTATCATTCCATCCGGCATGACTATCATATCTGTGATATACATGGCTGCAGGATTCCTTTTGCTCTTTGGGAACTTGTTGGTAAAGTATGCATGTCATCCTTCGATTAATAATAGTACTAGATTCTAGATGGTCTGACTAAATCCAAGCTGCACTATGCTCTTCATGACGCCAAGTATAGGCACAGGAGCTCGATGGCGCAGTGGTTAACGCGCCCGGGTTGCGAATTCTGAGGTTAAGCAACTTTCGCATAGGCTGGTCATCGGATGGGTGACCAAAAACTTATCATCTCGAACTCCTCCGTGCTTCGAAAGGCACGTTAGGCGGTTGGTCCCGGCTGCATTAGCAGTCGTTAACAACCACCAATCCGCACTGGGCCCGCGTGGTGGTTGATGGCCCAGTCTCCCTATCCATCCATAGGAAAGGCTCGTGCTCCAGCAATGGGGACATAAAAATGAGCTGATGATTACTATAAGCACAGGTAGAGAATCATCAAAGAAAAATTAACTGCCCATTGGGGGAATAGATATTCTCTGGAACTTGGCAACCCTAGCCACTGTAAACACTGCGCTCCCAATATTTTTGTAATAATTTTAAAATCTTTCATCAAACCTAAGTTTTAATACGTGAATAGTGAAGTGCCAGACAGGATTGAGCTGTGATATAGTTATTGCGAGATATTTCCGGCTGCTAAGACTACTAAACACTAGAGATAAGTCTTTATTTTTTACCCACTATCTCACGTTTTTCGGAACTGTCACTTATTAAAGTGTAGATACCCTCACGATTTTTGATATTTTGATTGTCAGATTCAACTGACAAGTGGTAATTTGAGTTTGAAACTTCGTTTTTGTTGCCACATATAAAAAAATACCCCAATCTTGGTAGACATCACGAGTTGGCGACGAGTGCTAGAAAAACGCATTTTGTGGGCACAATTCTTATCAATATATAGATATGCCTCCCAAATCTTAATGCTGCGCGGGTTGTTCGAAGGAGATAACTCATCGGGATTTTTTATGTTGTTGCCTATGTGATGAGTTATATGAGATTGAATGCCTTAATCTTTCATATAAGATATTTAGCCTAATGGATAAAGAAAAAAAAGATAATTGGAAATGTCCCGGTTGTAAAAGTAAACAAAAGAAGCTTGATAATACCAATACGCCTGTGCAGGCCTGCCGCACGCAATCGAACCCAAGCCCACCTGAGAAGGTTCTTGATCGCTCAGATGTGAGTAACATCAAACAACGAAAAGCCCCGATCGGCAACCGACAAATGTCATCTATTTCTACTGAAACGATCGACGACGCCTTGCTCGCTACAATTCGCCATGAGATACAACAATCGGTGACGGAATCAGTGGCTTCAGCGGCGAGATTGTATTTTTCTAAGGAGTTCAGCGAAATTAAGGGCGAGTTGGTGGCTTTGCGAGAATTACGTGCAAGCATGGAATTCCTTAGTGCAGATTATGACCGCATGAAAACCGATTTGCAAGAATTTCAAAATAAATATTCATTACTAAATAAAGAAAATGTATCGTTGTCATGCAAAGTGAATGAACTTACAAATAGACTTAATCTCATTGAACAACATTCTCGCGAAACCAATATTGAGATTAACGGAATCCCTGAAAGCAAGTCTGAGAATCTAATGTCCATTGCGAAACAACTGTGCACGTCCGTTTCCATCCCCCTGCAAGATGCTGATATACAATCTTTTACTAGGGTCCGAAAAATGAAAGAAGACAGCGACAGACCACGAGCTATTATTGTAAAGTTTCAGACTACAAAAAAACGAGATGAGGTTTTAGCAGCTGTATCCAGTTTTAACAAAAAGAACCAGAAAGACAAGCTGAATTCATCTGTTTTAGGATATGGCGGTAAGAAGATTCCAGTCTACGTTTCGGAACACCTTTCCCCGTTTAATAAAGCACTGCATGCAAACACAAGGGGGGTTGCTCGCGAAAAAGGGTACAAGTATGTTTGGATTCGCAATGGTCGTATCTTTGTGCGAAAGATGATCAGGCGCCAGCGAAACAAATAAAATGCTATGACTCCCTGACAAATTTGTAAACTTCGAGCTAAAACCTTCCTGTCTTTGCCCGTGAGTGCTGATATAACATTCAATTTATATTATCAGAATTTTAGGGGAATGAAGACTAAGATCACAGATATAAAATTGGCAGTCCTCACAAGCAGCTTCGATGTTATAGTGGGGACTGAAACCTGGTTAGACGACACGGTACAGGACAACGAAATATTTGGCAGTAACTACAACGTTTATAGGCGCGACCGTAATTCGACGTCCTTGGCGGGTAAGCGTGGCGGAGGGGTTCTGATAGCCATCTCTAAAAAACTTAATTCAAGAAGAATGAATCACTTTGAAAGTGTATACGAGGACTTATGGGTTTCTGTAAGAGTGAAAATTAATGGAAAATCTGAGGATTGTTTGATTTGTTCAGTTTATTTGCCTCCACCAGTGACAACAAGCGTGTTAGATGTATTTCTCGAGAATTGTAATACTGTAATGCAAAGTTGTCGTGGTTACACCTTACTGTTGGGTGACTTTAATTTAAGCTTTATCGATTGGGTGCCTGACCCTAATAATAGCTATAACAATATGACACCTTGTAATTACGCTTGTGATTTAGGATACCAGTTGATTGACTTTATATCTCTGAACAATCTGTTACAATTTAATAATGTAAAGAATCACAATAATAGGATACTTGATTTAGCTTTGTGTAATTTGAATGATGTTAATGTTATAGAGTGCCAATGTCCTATGAGTAAAATAGATTTACATCATCCCGCTGTTGAAATACGTATCAATTCAATTTCGCCTCATCTGTTGAAGAGCAAAGTATTTGCCACACACAACTTCAAAAAAGCTGACTACACAATGATTAACTCGGAATTAAGTCAAATTGATTGGGTATCTGAGTTTGGTGACATTCAGGACGTAAACCTTGCAGTATCAAAATTTTACAAAATAATTTACTCCATTATTGATAAAACAGTCCCTAAAATTAATACTCGAAATTTTAAATTTCCAATTTGGTTTACACGTAATTTAATAAAACTGATCAGAGAGAGAGAGAAAACTCGCAATAATATAAAATCTATAAAAACCCCAGGGATGCCTTGGAACTAAAGCTTTGTAATCGTCGTGTTCGAGCCCTTGTTACATCCTGTTATTCCAATTATATTCTAAGAGTAGAACAGTCAATCAGGCATAGTCCTAAAAAGTTCTGGTCCTTCGTAAAACAGCAGCGAGGCAGTTCCTCTGGCTTTCCTGAAGAAATGCAGCTAAATGAGATTTCTGCAAAAAGTGGCGAAGAAATTTGTACTCTATTCGCGGCGCACTTCTCTTCTGTTTTTACGAAGCCCAATAAATATGCACCTCCAGATCTGTTAGATAGTTTTCCTCAATACTCTCTTAGCAAAGTAGGAGTAACGGAACGTCAAATTCGTACTATTCTCAAGTCCGTCGATACTACTAAGGGAGTTGGTCCCGATAGAATTCCACCTATATTTCTTAAAATGACCGCAAAATATCTAGCACTGCCTTTAAAGATAATATTTGAAAAATCACTTGCATCTGGTATTTTTCCTTCTGAATGGAAACGCTCTAACGTAATACCAATTTTTAAAAAGGGTAATAAATCAAATGTTAAGAATTACCGTCCTGTGTCAATTATAAGTCTGCTAGCCAAAACATTTGAGTGCTTAGTTTATCCAATTTTAGCAGGTTATCTGAAAAATATTCTTATAGATGCACAGCACGGGTTTCGTAAGAATAGATCAACTGTCAGCAATTTAATGGAGTACATTAATAACTTGGCCGAATCAATGGATAGTAAAATGCAGGTTGATTCTATATATACCGACTTCTCAAGTGCGTTCGACACAGTAGACCACACAGTCTTATTGTCCAAGCTCAAATCTTACGGCGTTCATGGAGATCTATTGCGTTGGTTAAGTTCAAATCTCAAGGACAGAATTTTAAGTGTTACTGTGCATGGCTATAAGTCGGATGACTACGTAGCTCTGTCTGGTGTACCACAAGGATCACATATCGGCCCGATCCTGTTTTTAACGTTCATAAACGACATATCCAATTCTATTATTAACAGCCACTTTTCTGTTTATGCTGATGACCTGAAATTGTTCAGGATCGTGTCTGACCAGAATGATGTCTCATTACTTCAGAAAGACCTTGATGCTGTTCATGATTGGTGCATAGTAAATAATATGAAACTAAATCCCCTAAAGTGCACCCATATAAAATTTACTAGAAGCAAAAATTTTTTACGATCCTGTTACTCGGTTTCAAACGAGATTTTACGGGAATCGTCCACCATTCGTGACCTCGGTGTATTATTGGACCATAAATTAAATTTCGTAGAGCATATTGATGATGTGGTAAAGCGCTCTTGGAAAATGTTGGGCTTTGTGAAACGCATTTGTAAGGATTTTAAAAATACACAAACCATTAAAACTGTTTACAACTCACTTATTCGAAGTAATCTTGAATACGCAGCAACTATTTGGAATCCTTCATGTAAAGTACACATGCAAAGATTAGAACGCATACAAAGAAAATTTACTAATTACCTTGCTTACAAAGATCGCGATTGTCCATACAGTACTGATTACAACTCCCGACTTTTACATTTTAAAATGACATCCTTGGTTAACAGACGTAAACTCTTGGACCTTATGACGCTGCACAAACTTCTACATGGGAATTTATTATCCCCGTATTAAATCCCGTATTAAATCTTTTGCAACAGATTAACCTAACCGTTCCTTACCATATCCCTCGACATCCTTTATCCAACATTTTCTATTTACCCCTTAGTAGAACGAATTTGGGGAAGTTCGCTCCGCTACACCGGTGTATGCGGACTTATAATGACTTAAATACCCAAGCTATTGATATCTTTAATGATACTGAATGCCTTTACAAGAGGAAGTGTGTGGCAATGTTTACTACCTACTTAAAGAAGTCGTTTTTGTCCCCTTTTTTCTTGGTGAGATTAATTCAAAAAAGATTTTTAAATTGTTAATTAATATATTTATTTATTAGTTTTAGTTTATAACCTTTTTTTTTTATTGGTTGCAACCCAATTTTTAAAGGCTGTATACGCCTGTAAAGGCATGTCATTAAAAATAGTCCCTAAGTACTTACCTTTATTACTGTGTAGAATGATATTGTCGATGGTGTATCTTATCAAATAAAGAAATAAATAAATCACGACCCTCAGTAATTAGGAACACGACGCGAGGAGAACGGGAGAGATTCCCGATAAGCGCCTCAAAAACAATCCGAGAAATAAAACTACAATAACTGTTTAGTGGTCCAATTTTAATTATTATTATTATTATTCTCTTTATTAAATAGACATCTGAAGTAATTTTTTTTACATTATTTTATACAAAAACATATTTACAATATAAAATATTATAAAAAAACTTAACCTAGGTTGCCACCGGCAGCGGGGATAGACCCAAGCTATCGGTGGTTAGGGCTGCAGAGTGAGGAACCTCTTGACAATACGTGCCGTGTCAAGGAGTACTGCCTTTTGAATCTAACTCTTGACCCAACCTTTCAGCGAGAGCCTCTGTAGGTGTTGATCGAGGCTCTTGGCTAAAAGACCGTTTGCCGAAACGACTGTCGGTACAATAATGGTTGAAACCACATCCCACATGGCGGTAACCTCGGGAGCCAAGTCAAGGTACTTACTGAGCTTGTCCTTCTCGGCTTTCACGAGGCTTTCATCATGAGGTATGGTGATATCAACCAGTATTGCCCGGCGCTGGGATCGGTCGACCACCACGATATCAGGCTTATTGGCGACAATAGTCCTGTTAGTAATGATAGAGCGATCCCAGTAGAGCGTTGCATTACCATTTTCTAGTACTGGCGCAGGTGCGTATTTATAGTACGGCACCTTCGATTCAACAAGGCCATATCCAAGAGCAAGTTGCTGGTGAATTATTCTGGCTACTTGGTTGTCTGTGCAAATACTCTCCGTTAGCATAATGAGAAAAAAAACCAGAAATAATATGTCGGGAGTGATTCTCCTTGGACGGCGGCATGCCCGACAGATGTCAACTGTACCGTCCCTCATAATATATTTCCGGTAGTTATTCGTCTTGATTACTTCATCTTCAATGGCACAGACAAAACCTTCAGTTTCCCCAAAGAGGTCACCGAAACGTAGCCAGTTCACCGAGGCAGTCAAATCTACATCAGGCCTAGTTAGTTAGTTGATATTATTATTTTTATTATTTTCCTTTATTTATTTTTATACAAATTACGTTAGCTGTAGCCGGAGGTTCAAAAAAAAACCAAAATTATATTACTAATTTATTAAAAAAAAAAATATTATTCGATGCGAGAATATAGAATGCCTCAAATTAATTATTAACTAATAAAATTGCAGCGTTGACATCTCGTGGCAAGTTGACCTAATTGAAGTGTTTCCATGCGGTGCGTCGCGATGGTGTAAACTGTAGGATCAGCGGTCTGCCTGGAGTAGGTATACGTAACTTACATATTAATTTACATTTTTAAATATTTTTTAAAAACAAAACAAACATTTAAAAATATAAAAAATAGGGGTCAGCCGGCATTATTATTATTATTATAAGTCTGTAGTGTTCCACTCCTGGGCAAATGCCTCCCTACCCTCTTTCCATCCTGTCCTATCTTAAGCAAAAAGTGACCAATCTTTAAGATGGGAGTCAAAGTCATCCCGCCATCTCCTTTATAATTTTAATTAAGATTGCGTAATAATTTTGGGCAAGTTTTGTTGCGTAAAAAGTGTTCGTTTTAATTAGTAATATATTTTTCGCATGTATCGACTGTAATCTGACAGTGTACCTGTTCTAAAGTAAGTAGTAGGGTAGTAAGCAAATCCCGTTTAACTGTCCCACTGGTGGGCAAAGGCTCCTGTCATTGAAATCTAGACATCACTACAATTCATTTGCCCGACCTGGGAATTTAACCCGGGACTTTCGGGTAATGGGCCATTTGTTTCGACCTCAGCAGCGCAATCGCTATCTTCAACGAGAGCTCGTTAAACGCCCTTTGTCTTGGGGAACAGTCGTTCGTATTCGTTATCCTCGCCTCCAATTGGTCCCAATATGGCGCAGACTCCCTGCCGACGTCCAACTCCACGATGCCCTCTCATCTTCATCATCATCATCGGCTCATTTTATGTCCCCACTGCTGGTGCACGAGCCTTCTCTATGGATGGATAGGGAGAACGGGCCACCACGCGGGCCCAGTGCGGGTTGGTGGTTGTTAACGACTGCTTACGCAACCGGGACCAACGGCTTCACGTGCCTTCTGCACGGAGGAGCTCGAGATGATATATTTTGGTCACCCATCCGATGATCGGCCTTTGCGAAAGTTGCTTAACCTCAGCACTCGCAAACCGGGCGCGTTAAACACTGCGCCATCGAGGTCCTCCGATGCCCTCTATATCTGGGTATAGGAACAGACCAGGATACAGCGTCGTCACTACCACAGAATGACCTCTCTGTGTCAGTTGAGAAAAGTATCCTCTGAAGACTGAGTGGTCTGCGTACGGTAGAGAGGAATATAGAGCCAGCCCCTCTAGATAAGTGGCATAACAATAGATTTGGAGCTAGCGGTACTGAGCCAAGGTTAGAGCATTAAACCAACCGGAGACGCCACTGACAGGCGTTCCCCTCTGCCAAAAGTATATGACCGGCGGTCATATCGATTATATAAAACTAGTTCTCGCGTGTTCCGGCGTCATTTGCAAATCACGGTGCACGCGTTAGGACGTGAGCAAAAAATGTCGAATTACAGCGTGTTTTCGTGTAAAGAGCTATCAGAAAAGTCGAGTGTACAAAAGGATAACGTTACTTTCCATCTGTAAGTATTATTTTGTCTTATTATTGTTGAATAAAAACTAAATTTGCAAAGAACTGAAAAAATATTGTCAATCAAAAAGTGTTGCCACTAAAACGTCAAGTTGCAACTTTGCGTAACTTTTAAAATTGAATTTATATTTCACGTTCTTTATCGTTAAAACTGTTTTTTAATCATCATCATCATCTCAGCCAAAGACGTCCACTGCTGGACAAAGGCCTCCCCCAAGGATATGAGGGGTATTTGCCGTAATCGCCACGCTTGGCAGGCGGGTTGGCGATCGCAGTAGGTTGAGGGTAACCTCAGAGAGATGCTGCTGCCCCTCCTCTAGAATGGTCGCTTAGTCGGCTTTTACGACACCCACAGGAAGAGATGGGGTGGTGGTGGTTGAAATTATTAAAAAATGTGTGCTTTTTATTATTATAAAGTTCTAATCATAACTTCTTTGAAATACTTCCAATAAAAATTAAGATTATTGAATTGTTGTTAATTTTTTTTCGTTTAGAAAATAAAATAATGAGGTAAAAAATATTGATTACCATTTGTTTACGACGATGCCTAGTTTAAGTAATACACCGAAGAAACAGTAAAATTCCATTATTCGGAATAAAATATAAATAAAATAGGGATGCGTACGAGCTGAAATCTCGTTGATAGACAGATGTCATTGTCCGGCCGTCGCTGGTGTCGCTGGTGTCACTGTGTTGTCCTTGCTCCTACCCCCATTGCCGTCAGTATGCTTAACATCCTCCTCTCTCTTGGAAGCTGAGGTTCCAAGGAGCTCATGAGAATCTCCTATGGGCAGAGCGCAAACTTTAGTTAATGCTCTTTTTAAGATGCCCTTGGACGTAGTAATGTCCACAGCTCTGCAAACACCGTCAGTTCCATAGGGTTCCAAAATTTTATGCAAAAAAATAGGGAATTTTTTTGCATAAAATTTAATGTCATTATTTAACATGACATACTTTTACTTATCCTTATAATAGTTACGCACAATATTAAATTGACATAACTTTTTAAGGCACATTTTTTTTAAGCATACCTACTGTAAGCATAATAACTGTGAAGCATACTATACTAGATACTGTAAGCTCTTTCTGCGTAAAACGGAACGCACTTGATTAAATTTAAATGAGGGTATAATAAAATAAAAAAATAAAAAAATAATGAACTAACCAACTACTTATGAGATGACCAACACCTCAGTCTCCCTGTGACAACGGATCCTGCAAAGGGTTCGAAACGTCAGGATAAACATTAAATAAGTAATGTGTAAAATAAACGCGAGTAAATCCGTAAAAGTTGTTTCATTTCAATGTGTAAAGTCTAATCATTAATTCATTGGAGTAAACTGACAGATGCTAATGTCACATTGTAAAATTATGTTGCCACATTTATTGTACTAGTGATGCGTTTCGTTCATTGTCATTTAGATCACTCACACAAAGTCAGTAGGACTAGGAACGTTTATTATAAAAAGGTACTTAATTAATTATAATATAGGTAGGTTTAAGAATGTCTTCTTGTACCGAGAAATTTCACCTGACAATTTAGTTGTCAGTGTTTGTTTTGCTTTGGGAGCTGTTATTATTCGAAAAATTTTGGAAGTATTTTAACTATTGCAATTTTTACATCATTCATCTTTTTGAAAGAAAAATACAGATTTAACCACTGTGTAGGAGTACCATTTACTGAATAACAATTAAGACAAAACAGAATACTATAAATTACTCGTAATAACGTTGAAATGGAGATAACCTCAACAATATAGTACCGATTTACGTCAATAATCACTCGATCCCGTTCCAAAATGAAAAATCACTCTGACCCGTTCTAAAAACATTTTTTATCACTTTCTCACATAGCACTTTCTCTGTCTCCGAGTGAATTTTCACATGGGTTACTTTTACGACAACTAAAACATCAACTATTTACAATTACTTTTAAAAGCATCGTCAAACAGTACAATTATTAAAACTAAATAATGTTATTGTCGCATGCAGCACGGATCGCGCTCATACCTATATTGACGCAGACTAGTATAATAGACAACAAAATCAAATTTCAAAACGTAAACAAATTACGCTGTCAACTAATAATCAAGTAGAAATAAGCCGTAAAAATAATAAATAATGTTTCATACCGTAAGAAGTCTAATTGAGTGCGGGCAGACTCCGACTCCGACCGGTGCAACTGTCTCGTTTCCGCATGCGCTGTTCGTAATCTATCTGTTCGCTTTACTCTCCTTCAGTGAAGTGTGAACTAAGTGATATACTTGCTAAGTGGACTAGTCCAATTGAAGGATTCATTCATGAACGACTCATCTCTATGTCTGTCTGACGACGACGAATAAAAATATATCCATTGCATTTTTGTTTAATTTTATATAAAAGGTCTTTCAACAAGGACGGGTCGATGTTAAAATGGAATAAAACTAGATGTGTGTGAGATATTAACAATTTTTTTTTTTATTTGTAAGGCCCATTAATGCCATTATAAATGGAATATAACATCGTTCAAATGTCCGCCGCGGCTTCGAATGGAGGCACGAATCCGAGAGGTCCAATTTCAAATGACTCTGCTGCATTGATCCGGCTGAATCTGAGCGATAGCCTGCGTTATGTCGGCTTTCAGGGCAACGGTTGATTGTGGGTTATTGGCATAGACCTGTGACTTTAGAAAACCCCACAAGAAAAAGTCTAGCGGGGTCAAATTACACGATCTTGGTGGCCAATTCACGTCACCTCTGCGAGAGATAACCCTACCCTCAAACCGTTCACGCAGAATGTCCATTGTGTCGTTCGCTGTATGGCACGTAGCGCCGTCTTGCTGGAACCACATGTCGTCCACGTCGATATTGTTCAATTCAAGCCAAAAGAAATTGTCAATCATCATTATCGAACACTCATTTTGATAATAAAGTTTTATCATTTGCACATGCTGCTGAACCGTGTAACTTGCCATGGTGATTTGGCATCAGTGACTGAATAAGAAACAACAGATTTGACAGATGCCGCCAAAACAAAATGGCCGCCAAAGATTATTAACATCGACCCGCTCTATTTGAAAGACCCTTAATTAGAGAAATTCGCCTATTCAAAGTTATCATTTCTTGGCCTTTAAAGGTACCAATGCTAATATTTTTATATCGATTAAACAAAACTGGCCTAGGAGATTTCTAAATAAAGTAAATAAAATGAGTAATGTGATTTGATTCAGAACTTTATGAGAATGAATGAGTGAGTAATTGATGTCAATCTTCTTGTCACAACACTATTTTCTGTTCATCAGAAATTGGGAACACCGTAAACGTCTCCAGTGAATTAATGATTAGACTTATAGTGTTCGCGTAAACTTTAGAAAACAATAAGCATACTATTCTTAAGCCTAAATATACTTACGCATAATGATATTTAAACATAAGTTTTATAGGCACAATAATTATATGCCGAATAAATATCTAGCTCCTAAAGTGTTAAAAACATTATTACCCAATTTTACGTATTGCTCTAATAAATATGTAGGCGCTTGACATAGCATGGTGGTAACTTTTCCTTTTTACAAAATAAACATGTTGGCGGCTTATGGATGGCCCAAGGGCACCCCAGCCGCACCCTAACCTACTATTACACTATGGTGCCCATGGAAATCAGGAATAAATACGTATAATTAACTAAAGTATGTATCCATTATGCCTTTTGATCGTTATGCCTAATAACTATTAGACAAATAAACAATATGCCTTATAAATTTGTGCAAATTAAAATTGGGGCAAAAAACATTAGCCTAAACTATATTTATGCTTACTGAAATAGTATGCCAAAAAACAATTATGTCAATTTGTGATAAAGACAAAAAATATATGGCTAACTCATTATGCCTAATTAAATTAGGACAAATCAAATTGCGTAGTTTGTTGATGCGTCCTAGGATCCATTTCACCGGTGGAAGGTGCTCCTCTTTAATAACAACGATGTCTCCAACCTTTTTCGCTTACAATCTTTTTGCCATTTCATGCGTTGTTGAAGTACACAGAGGAATACCCGCGACCACTGCGCCCAGAAGTGCTGTCTCATGCGATTTAAGAAAACATACAGTCATACACAAAAATAAAGTTTACAAAACAATTTACAAACAGACCAGATAGTTCCATTCATCTTTTATCCCCCAGTGACTCCATATGGAGCTATAGAATTAAATTTCTATTTTGTCTGGTTTTATGGATAACGAGAGGTTAAATATAAACAAAATATTAAGAACGTTTGAGTTTGCACAATGGATCTTAACGCTTATCCAAAATTAAAAACAATGAAAAACAATTAAAAATCAGTTCCTTTACAGTTGTTTATTAAGGGCTGGTTTTTCAATCGTCAGTTAAAATATATTCATTGAATAATTTTGACATAATGACAGATTCTTCTTAGTAAATATGTCACAATGCCAATATTATTGTTGGATTAGAAACGAAATAGAATGATTATTGTATGGGATTGACATAAACGTCATTTATACGTATCGTTGACTTATGTCAATCCCGTACAATAATTATTCTATTTAATTTCTATTCTACTAGCGTTATGTCACTTGCCTAAGAGGGCTGCGCACAAGGATATTGGTAGAAACACAAAATAAAAAGTAAATTCTAAAAGACTTTTTATTAAACTCCTTAGTCCACAAATTAAACTAGAAACACTTTTATTAGACGTTCTTGTAGGTATTACGACGGTAACTTATAAGATGTTGTTGTAATTTTTTCTTCATCGTTATCAATCAATCAAACAAAAAATTGGTGATATCATATTTAGGCCCGATTTTTCAATCCTCAGATAAATTTTATTCAACAAATAATATTGGCATTGTGACATATTTACTAAGAAGAATCTGTCATTATGTCAAAATTATTCAATGAATATATTTTTAACTGACGATTGAAAAACCAGCCCTTAATAAACAATTGTAAAGGAACTGATTTTTAATTGTTTTTCATTGTTTTTCATTTTGGATAAGCGTTAAGATCCATTGTGCAAACTCAAACGTTCTTAATATTTTGTTTATATTTAACCTCTCGTTATCCATAAAACCAGAAAAAATAGAAATTTAATTCTATAGCTCCATATGGAGTCACTGGGGGATAAAAGATGAATGGAACTATCTGGTCTGTTTGTAAATTGTTTTGTAAACTTTATTGTTGTGTATGACTATGTTTTCTTAAATAAATAATTTAAAAAATTAAAGTCTAAATTATGGTACTTCATAACTATGAGTCGCTATAGATTTTATTTTTACCACTCGACTACCGGGGTGTTTTAACAGAATTTCTTTTTCCAGGACAATGAAGGTTTTATCCAGTTTTTTGTGTGGATGATCTTCTTGGCCGTGCTTGTCGGCTACCTGCTGGTGATCCTGATTGTTATCGAATGCTTCACGCAGAAAGGTTGTCTGCTCGCTGGCATGGACTGGCTGTCGGGCGCTGCGTTCCTTATTTTAATAGTCGCCTTTCTGTCGGGTAAGCATGCGTATTTAGCGCTTCGCTTATTACCCCTGTAATGTGAATCATCTACTTCTCCTGTGAGGAGCCTACAAAAAAAACAAAAAAGCGCTCAACGGAGTCCTGAGGTCAGTCCAAAAACTTGATATTAATAAATTTAAAATCGCTACTATAGATAATCTTTATAAGAAGCTTATTATAAAGTGTCTGATTACATTGAAAACAAAACAGCATGGGTTCTAATTCAAAATATTGTTAAGGTTTTTAAACTTGTATAACTTGGTAACGGCATATAATTTTGTAAATGTCGTTACATATTAAATTAAAGCTGTGGAGTTTCTTGCGCCCATTCTTCTCCACAGCTAAAAAATAGACGTCCTGAATGGGTAGTAGGTAAAAAACTTTTTTGGACGATTCAAAAGCACTTTTCTAAAGTGATTTGAATAAAGAATATTTGACTTTGACTTTGACTTTGACAGTTTGGTCGACAAAAGTAACTAGGTACTTGATAAAAAAAACATAAAATAACAATAATAAAATGAAAACATAAAATAACGGGGTAAATGAAAAGGGTTGGTTAGTAGGTAAGATATCTGTAGTGTTAGGGGTGGATCCTTTTTAGCCAGTACAGAATACCTCTAATGGGTCTGGGGGCAGAAAGGTACGGAATGTGTCTCTGTCACAGAAGAGTCCGAAATGCGCTACCTCGTCAGCCTAGTTCCTTCCTTAATGCACCTAGCCTGGCCCCTTCTCACCAGCTCCAGCTTCAGTTTCTTGGTTTTTTTTCTTTTCTCAGCTACAGCCAGCGGAGCTACAGCTACGTCCAAGTGCCCGGAAGTGTAGTAGTAAAAGGATAGGGTTTATTATTTTTATTTTATTGTTATACCGACAAAGTTAACGCAATTACATTAAAAAAAACAGAAATCATACGCTTGATTCGTGTCAACTTAATTATAGGTGTAAAGTATTAAAGTAGTAAAGTATTCAGCAAAAATCACAATAATAAAAATATTATTCTAATTTATTTATTTATTTATTTACTTAGGTACATTAACAGGTCACATCCAAAATTGCATAACAAAAATTTATATCAAAAGTATAGAGCTGGGATGCAACCCCAAACAATGTACACAATTTGACCAAATTCGTCAATTAATATAGAAAAAAAAAACAGTAAATTAATTCAATTTAAAATAAATACATTACATTACAACATACGACAAAAAGGAGACACTACATGGAAATAAAATATAATTAAAATTGATTTTGACTTGATTTGATTTATCAAATTTAATACTTTAAGCGAGTCGTCAACAGCTCAAAATATTAAATCTGATAAATCTTTTATATGATAGAAATTGTTGCCCAAAAATGTCAATCTCCGGGTATTTAGCAACCGTTTCATTGTAGACCTTGCACATACGCACGATGGGGTTGTAGTATGAGGTGTTTGAGGAGTATGAGTAACTATATAAGAAAATCCGAGCATAGCCCTCTCCATTGCTCTTTGAGTGACCTTGAGCCTTTTTATGAGGCCCATAGTGAGCGAGCACATCTCAGTCCCGTATGTCATCACTGGCAACACACACTGGTCAAAGACTTTCGTCTTGAGACACTGCGGTATATCGGACGAGAAGATATTTCGTAGCTTACCGAACGCTGCCCAGCCTAATTGGATTCGACGATTGACCTCTTTGCCGAAGTTGGACCTACCTAGCTGGACCGTTTGTCCCAGGTAAACATAAGCGTCACAACTTCAAGGGCAGAGTCCCCAACCTGCCGAGGAGTGGGTACGACACACGAGTTCGACATAACTTTCGTCTTCTCCATGTTCATTTTAAGACCCACTTGTTGAGAGACGCTGTTAAGGTCACCGAGCATTGCGCCGAGGTCTTCCAGGGTCTCAGCCATGACCACTTTAATGTCAGCAAATCGAAGATGAGATGTATACGCCGTTGACGTTGATTCCGAGTCCTTTCCAGTCCAGAAGCTTGAAAACATCTTCCAGTGCAGCAGTGAACAGTTTCGGAGATATCACATCTCCCTGTCTCACTCCTCTCAGCAACTGGATAGGTTTCGAGCTCTGGTCCTGAAGACGGACTGATATAGTGGCGCTTTCATACAAACACCTCAACATTTCGATGTACCGATAGTCAATTTGGCACCGCTGGAGAGACTGTAGCACGGCCCATGTTTCAATCGAATCGAATGTCACAAACGCTAAGCAAAGAGGCTGGTTATACTCTTCGGTCTTCTGTATAACCTGCCGCAGCGTATGTATGTGGTCTATGGTGGTGAAGCCTTTTCGGAAACCGGCTTGTTCGATAGGCTGGAAGTCATCAAACCTGCGTGTGAGACGATTCGTTATGACTCTCGATAACAGCTTGTAGACGTGGCTTAGAAGTGAGATGGACCTGTAGTTCTTTAGCAGGGTTTTACCTTTATATTGATTTAATTGCTGTACCTTAAGTTGGTGATCCTAATTAATAAATAAATAAACAAATTTATTAGTTTATATAACACCGGTAACCAAACGTATAGATCAGGTAATTTTTTTTTTCGAGATTTTGTTGATGATTTTAGGCGGCCTTTTCAACGTCACCGAACTTTTTTGGGGGTGGCGAGAAGTGTGATTGAGCGCCGTCAGAGGTTTTTTCAAATGCAATGCTAACACGCAAGCTTATAATTGACCTCAGCTCGGGTGGACCAGCAGGCTTAGTACCGAAATAAGCAACCAGTTGTTAATTGTGGAATAACAACGCGACTGCTTTAGTTGCGCTTGATAAATTGGTATTACGGACATGTACGTAAAATCCTGTGATCCCTTTATCAAGGAAATAGGGCAATCGCAGTAGGGACTTCCGTGCGTCACAGTCTTGTGCTGTGACTTCGAGGTCCCGCCAGTTGCTACCAATCGCTGCGATCTCCTTCTCGACCGACCGCCTCCAGGTAGTGCGGGGTCGGCCTGGTCTTCTGCAACCAGCCGCGTGCCACTCCAACACTTGCTTGGATATATGGCTATCCGGCCTTCGCAACACATGCCCGATCCAGCGCCATTTCCTTAGGATCTCCCGGTCAATCGGCTTTGATCAGTCAGCTCCCACAGTCTTGTGTTCGTGATTGTTCATGGCGTGTAGATCCCCAAGATGCGTCGCAAACATTTATTTAAAAACACCTGGAGTCTACTGGTGACATCATTTTTGACGAGCGCAGTTTCGCAGCCGTTTAGGAGGACTGGATGAGGATGTATATTATTACATACATTTTAATCGCAAATGCACTAAGCGAGCGATATTTGAGCGATTCCTGTCCGTAATCGCTGTCAGCTGACTGCTGTGGCGATGATGCACCTCCGTTTGCGCGGCAGTCTTATGTTTGTTTGACTAAGTTGATAAGATAAGCGATAGACGTTGAAAAGAAATACTTTTTCACTCATGTTTGAATTTACAATTTTTTTAATAATCATTTTTATTAATCATAGTTTTTTTGAACAATCATAACCTTTTGTTTCAGCATGGATCTACTTCATCAGCGTTGCTAGCAGCTATGTCAACAACCATTAAGGATAAACAACATAGTAAGATGTCATCGAATATTTCGCCAGAAGGTAACGTTAATTATTTTCCAAAGGAAACAATTTGGAATGAAACATTTTTTACGGATCTACTCGCGTTTATTTTACACATTAAGTACTTATTTAATCTTTATCCTGACCTTTTAAGCTACAAACTAATTATGAGACGACCAACACCTCAGTCTCCCTGTGACCACGGACCCTGCAAAGGGTTCGAAACCTCAGGATAAACATTAAATAAGTAATGTGTAAAACAAACGCGATTAGATCCGTAAAAGTTGTTTCATTTCAATGTGTAGCGTTCGCGTAAACTATATGAAACAATTTGAGTTATACTTAAATACATACATACGTATGTATACATATACATACATACATACATACATACATACACACACAAACACACACACACACACGCACACGCACACGCACACGCACACGCACACGCACACGCACACGCACACGCACACGCACACGCACACGCACACGCACACGCACACGCACACGCAAACACCTTGTGATATAATTTTTTTATAAAACTTGCCGAAACTAGATTTTTTGGAAAATAAAAAAAAACGTCAAAATGGTCCTAGAAATCGTAAACATGAAACGAAACGTGCAAAATATGACTGACAGTGACATCTGTGTCAAAGCGGTTTGTGGTGTAAACATTGTGGTTTTTTTAACCTCTCAACGATCTCACAAAGAATATTATTAAAATACGTCCAAAACATAGTTAATATTATACGGTTATCTACAAACACACATAAATAATAATCATAGATCGTGCGTGCGTGTCCGTCTTATTTTTTGCTGAACCAATGCCGCTTTTACGCAGCCATAGAAACTTGTTTATTTTGCTCTACAGATCCCGGATTCAAATCCGGATAGAAAACATGTTTGTGTGATGAAAACGAATGTTGATATCATAGAATCAAGTAGGTACTGAAATAATTATTTAGAAAGGTCCGCACTTACACGGAACCATAAATGCTAATAGAAACAAGAATGTAATTCATGTTTACTACAGTTGACCAACTTGAGCAGTCTTTCTAAACAAGACTTATTGTCAACCAACTGACACATCAGTAATGCTTCTGCAAAGTCCTTCCCAACAGCACAAGCAGTTGTGTAGTTGTCAATCTTTTACATCGAACCTATACGTATTTCATGTCATAATAACCAATTGCATTGATTTTAACCTTTTTACCGCCAACAACTTCTATAGAAGTTCGAGATTTTCGTACCATCCACGCCAGCACTTCTATAGAAGTTGTTCTTTGTACCTACCTACTTTATTAAAATACATTTATACGTTGGCGTACAGCGGGACATCGCGTGCAGGATAGTTGGGCGGTGAAAAGGTTAAAAGCAACACAGTTCTACAATGACATAGAAATGGTTGAGCACACTTTAGATGGCAATGTAAAACCTTAGGTTGTTTGTTGGAATAAAACAATAAGTATATTTTTTTATTTCTTTTATTATGTTTCCTTATTTTCCACATCTTCTTTGATTAATATATAAGGAAGGATGCTGGAGCAGTTATATTTTGTTGGTATCGAGCCCACCCCATATACCACACATTGGTCATAACATGAGCACAGCACCTACGGTACGTTTTCCTATTATACAATTACAGTGATAACCGTGAATTCTGTGCTCCCAACTATTGTGCTGCATATTTAACAATATATATGTATAATATGTTCGACCACTACGGTGCCTTGACAATAATCAACCTCTCAACAGATACATTTCATTTTCAGAATGTGGTATATGGAGAGGCTCAATATCACGGCATACTTCAATGCCAAATGTTCCATTAGGTCTAATGTGCTTACCATAATATGAGCGTGCCTGCTTAATTTGATAAGTTCCCAGTGCAAATAATATTAAGTCCGATTCTGTCATCACTGGAAACTCATTCAATACTAAATCTTCAGCATTTATACTATCAAAAAGAGCTCTCCTTATATTAATATTATTTTCTATTATATACTCTGCCAAAACATTTGGTTGATTTAATCTGCTTAGGGCCACTTAGGGCACGCTCTAATATTAAAGTGGCATCTGGTCTATCTGTGATGGGTAGATGGAATGCATTTATCATGGCCCCTGCTATTCGGGAATCAGTTATTAGATGGGTAGCAGCATTATTATTAAAATAATTTCATTATTTCATTTCATTTCATGAGTAAAATAAGAAGATCTTTTGAATCGGAATCCAAAATAGCGCAGGTTGTCGGGAATCGTCAATATATCAATAGCAGCCAAGTTACGGGGCGGGGGTACCAAGGTCCAGTAGATATCGCCAAGTCTTCAGACTCAGATAAACGAAAGTCCAGGGAGAATAGCCGAGTCAAATAATCAAAGCAATACAGATACACACGAAAAACACTCCAGCCAGAGCCAGTAAACACCGAAACGGAATGAAAAAAAGTTAATCTCAAGATGTCATGACTGACAAGTCACTCAGTCTTTTTAATTCGTTCGTTACAGCTCTGGCATATAGTATTGTTTAGCAATTTCTTCTGGGTGACAAATAATCAAACGCACAAAATAATTCAAAATAGTTAAAAACACTTATTTTTGTTATTATTTATCATGTACTTGCTAGAAATCGATAAGCTTATGTAAAAATAATGTATTAAAAGACTTTTATCATAAAATTAGTTGTGCCTGAGAGTAAGCTAACGAAACGCATCAGACAGCGAGAGAGCTGTGCTTGCCAGTTAAATTAATTAAATGTTGCAAGTCATCAAACCTTTCCAATGATGTTTTTGGGTGGTACAAATTGAATAAAAAATATGTTATATACAGGTTGTAGATTTGCATTCCCGCCATAAATTTACAGCTGATCGTAATTGGTACACTTAATGACTAAAAAATACTGTTAACACGGAGAAAGTAATAAGGAACCGATTGATTAATAAAATGATCTCAGTGTAAATTAGAATAGCGACCGTCGACTGACGAGAATAGGGGTGCAGACCGTAGTAGGTACATAAGAGCGCAGCGGGCGGACATTAAGTCGATGAACTTACGTAAACTTGTAGGTACTATTATGTATTCTGTGGTAAAGTGGCTTACTCTTACGCATAAGTATACTTTGTTGCAATAAACTTTTATTAGGTACTTACTGATCATGTTTAAGATACTCGCAGGTACTGCTCAAAGTGGGCACCTTCACGTTCTATGCACAAATGAGCACGGCGCCTTAAGTTTCTAGGTAACTTTTGCAGCACACTACGATTTGACCTTACACTCTCAAAAGCCATTAAAATATTTTGTTTTAACTGCACAACACTCGTGATTTCGTCTTTATAAACCATTCTTTTTATGTCTCCCCACAAATAAAAGTCACAAGGAGTCAAGTCTGGCGACCTCGGAGGCCATGGCACTGGCTCACCTCGACCAATCCACTCGGTTCCGAACACTTCGTCCAAATAATCGCGCACTTGGCGTCCATAATGCGGAGGCGCCCCGTCCTGGTGGTAAAAGAGATTCCGGTGAAGAGCTAGTGGCACGTCGTCAAGCATTACGTCAACTACGTGCTGCAAAAGTTGCAAATACGAGTTGCTGTTGAGATAACCCTCGATGAAATAGGGCCCGAGTAAATGTCCACCAACAATGCCAGCCCACACATTGATGCTAAACCTATGCTGGAACGAATCTTTTTTGGTCTTATGCGGGTTCTGTTCGCGGTGAGCCCACCAATGTTCATTGTGGACGTTGTAAACACCGATGCGCGTAAACATACACTCGTCCGTCCATAGAATGCTGGCTTCTCGGTGTTCTAGTACCCAGTGACAAAAAGTGACCCGGGCGGCATGATCTTGCTCGTTCAATTCTTGAACTCTTCTGAAGTGGAACGGGTGCTGTTGCTCCGACTTAAGAAGCCGCCAGACTGTTGTGTGGTGGACATTGAAGTGGCGGCCAGCATCACGAGTACTGGCACGTGGTTCCCTCTCGAAGTATTCGAGTATTTGCTCTTGCAAATCGACTGAGAGGCCCACACTGCCGCGACCCTGCGCATGTCGAGGAACGTTGAACTGGCCATGATCCCTCAGTCGTTGCGTGGCAGCAAGCATTACCTCGCGCGATGGAGTTGGTCTGTTTGGAAACATTTCCACAAACATGACCACGGCTCGACGTAGACTGTTCCCACTAATTGCGTATAATCGCACCATCTCCACAAGTTCTACGTTAGAATAATTTTCCGTCATTTTACTTTTTTTACACACACAAACAACACACCTAAGAACACGTTTCGCTCCAAATTCGCTAGGGCTAAGAAATGTGTCACTCGTTCGGGGTTGCGCGGCACACTGGCTTTGATGCGTGCGGCGTGCGCCCGCCGCCCGCCGGCCGCCGGCGCTCGCCGCGCCGACAAAGCTGCGGGCGCGCCGCGAAGCTCGAGCTTGTTGCTACCTACTCGTGGTCGGGTGAGCGGGCGTACGCGAACGAGCGTTTATTTTTTAGTGCTACGCAGACGTGCGATTCGTATTTACAGATTTTGAAAATATGATTATTATTTTTTCATATTATTTTTATAATTTATTTGTAATAAGTATAAGCAATACGACTGCTGCTATGAATATGGCGTGAATGCAAATCAACAAGTTGTATATATTTTTAGATTCTACGATTTTTTCCCTACAAATTTGATACCTTTGAAACTTAGGTACATTCGGGGCCCTTGTTGTATGGGGCGAGGAAAGGTCTCCTTTGGTGACATAGCCAGCGAATGTGTTACGTGTGCTGATAATTCACTAAAGCCTGGATAAAAAGACATCAAAGTACGTGAGTCTTTAAATGATATTGTAAAACTAAGGAAAATAAAAGCAATATTTATAAAATCAATAATAATTATAACCTAAATAAATTCGCTGCAACGTCATTCTACACGAAGTCTGAAGAACCGCTGGCACCACCTATCGCTTGGAAGTGTAAAAAGGTGTTATTATTAATTAAAGCAACGGCTTGCTGTGCGATCTGTACTGACTTGAAGTTTATTTCCTTTGACAACCAACACCGGGATGGCACCAGTGTGCGCGGGATGCTTAGAGCATTAAACCAAATGGAGAGGCCATGCGCACGAATTTCTATGAAAAAAAGTCTGTCATTGTCTGCAGGGGACGAGGTAAACGCACACAAATACAGTTCACACTGATGCATTTTTCAATGACGTCGCTACGCACGCAAACTACAAAATTATTAAACACTAGCATAAACTAGACGCACACTAATATATTCACACACAGGGATAGCCTGTCCGTGCACGAGTCTGACGTCAACTTTATATAAACGTCGATAGGGCTTGACACTATCGATTAAATTTGTCGATGCCAATAAGAATGACATAGCCCGAAAATTTTAATAGTTAAAATCAATCACATCAAGTTATTTAATTTACTTGTTTATCTACACGAGTAAATCTCGCGACAAGCTTTTATATTATATAATTGTGTAATGACGTTATAAGTTCAGAGTAGGTACTTTCAGTCGGTTTATGAACTAAAGTATCCTCAAGTGACTAAAAGGAGACCTTTCCTCGCCCCATACAACAAGGGCCCCGAATGTACCTAAGATTCAAAGGTATCAAAATGTAGGGAAAAAATCGTAGAATCTAAAAATATATATAACATATTTTTTATTCAATTTGTACCACCCAAAAACATCATTAGAAAGGTTTGATGACTTGCAACATTGAATTAATTTAACTGGCAAGTACAACTCTCTCGCTGTCTGACGCGTTTCGTTAGCTTACTCTCAGGCACAACTAATTTTATGATAAAAGTCTTTTAATACATTATTTTTACATAAGCCTAACGATTTCTAGCAAGTACATGATAAATAATAACAAAAATAAGTGTTTTTAACTATTTCGAATTATTCTGTGCGTTTGATTCTTTATCACCCAGAAGAAATTGCTAAACAATACTATATGCCAGAGCTGTAACGAACGAATTAAAAAGACTGAGTGACTTGTCAGTCATGACATCTTGAGATTAACTTTTTTTCATTCCGTTTCGGTGTTTACTGGCTCTGGCTGGAGTGTTTTTCGTGTGTATCTGTATTGCTTTGATTATTTGACTCGGCTATTCTCCCTGGACTTTCGTTTATCTGAGTCTGAAGACTTGGCGATATCTACTGGACCTTGATACCCCCGCCTCGTAACTTGGCTGCTATTGATATATTGACGATTCCCGACAACCTGCGCTACTACTTTGGATTGCGATTCAAAAGATCTTCTTAATATACTCATGAAATGAAATGAAATAATGAAATTATTTTAATAATAATGCTGCTACCCATCTAATAACTGATTCTCGTATAGCAGGGGCCATGATAAATGCATTCCATCTACCCATCACAGATAGACCAGATGTCACTTTAATATTAGAGCGTGCCCTAAGTGGCCCTAAGCAGATTAGATCAACCAAATGTTTTGGCAGAGTATATAATAGAAAATAATATTAATAGAAGGAGAGTTCTTTTTGACAGTATAAATGCTGAAGTTTTACTATTGAATGAGTTTCCAGTGATGACAGAATCGGACTATATTATTTGCACTGGGAACTTATCAAATTAAGCAGGCACGCTCATATTATGGTAACACATTAGACCAAATGGAACATTTGGAATTGAAGTATGCCGTGATATTGAGCCTCTCCATATACCACATTCTGAAAATGAAATGTATCTGTTGAGAGGTTGATTATTGTCAAGGCACCGTAGTTGTCAAACATATTAGACATATATATTGTTAAATATGCAGCACAATAGTTGGGAGCACAGAATTCTCGGTTATTACTGTAATTGCATAATAGGGAAACGTACCCTGGGTTGCTGTGCTCATGTTATGACCATTGTGTGGTATATGGGGTGGGCTCGATACCAACAAAATAACTGCTCCAGCATCCTTCCTTGATGATATATTAATCAGAGAAGATGTAGAAAATGAAGAAACATAATAAAAGAAATTAAAAAATATACTTATTGTTTTATTCCAACAAACAACCTAAAGTTTTACATTGCCATCTAAGGTCCGCTCAACCTTTTCTATGTCATTGTAGAACTGTGTTGCTTTTAAATCAATGCAATTGGTTATTATGACATGAAATACGTATAGGTTCGATGTAAAAGATAGATTACTACACAATTGCTTGTGCTGTTGGGAAGGACTT
Organism: Eudonia lacustrata; assembly: GCA_947562085.1. Lineage (NCBI taxonomy): Eukaryota > Metazoa > Arthropoda > Insecta > Lepidoptera > Crambidae > Eudonia > Eudonia lacustrata. Next base: position 3,622,592 of record OX387330.1, on the reverse strand, counting down.
TGCAGAAGCATTACTGATGTGTCAGTTGGTTGACAATAAGTCTTGTTTAGAAAGACTGCTCAAGTTGGTCAACTGTAGTAAACATGAATTACATTCTTGTTTCTATTAGCATTTATGGTTCCGTGTAAGTGCGGACCTTTCTAAATAATTTTCTATCCGGATTTGAATCCGGGATCTGTAGAGCAAAATAAACAAGTTTCTATGGCTGCGTAAAAGCGGCATTGGTTCAGCAAAAAATAAGACGGACACGCACGCACGATCTATGATTATTATTTATGTGTGTTTGTAGATAACCGTATAATATTAACTATGTTTTGGACGTATTTTAATAATATTCTTTGTGAGATCGTTGAGAGGTTAAAAAAACCACAATGTTTACACCACAAACCGCTTTGACACAGATGTCACTGTCAGTCATATTTTTCACGTTTCGTTTCAAGTTTACGATTTCTAGGACCATTTTGACGATTTTTTTTATTTTCCAAAAATCTAGTTTCGGCAAGTTTTATAAAAAAAATATATCACAAGGTGTTTCTGCATAATGTAGAGAATATTTTAAAATAAAGTGTACCTCAGTACCACGGGGGCCTATTTGGAAAGGTCTCCTTTCTCAGAACGACTTAACTGCTCGAGATTGCATGTCTTCTCTGGGTTCATTGAATTTATCAGTACCGGAGATCGAGGAGGCTTTAATAATAAGCGTGCTGGTTTAGATGGTAAACCAGCATGGTAACCAAATATATTACTAAAAATGTATGCCGAGAATCTTGCGGGGCCATTACAAATATTATTATAACAAATCGCTTCAAATGGTATATTTCCATCACACTGGAAATCGGCACACCTGACTCCCATTCACAAAGGTAGGGATACAAATGTTGTTTCCAACTATAGGCATGTATCTATTCTTTCTTCCTGCATTGGGCAAAGTCTTAGAATCCAAAGTGTGGCAAAAAATGTATTGGCATGTCAAACAAAAACTTCATCATAAAATTACAGCTCAATCGGTTGAAGATATCTGCTTCAAAATTGAGGTGTAAGATTCCAACTGAACAAACATACATACATACATACATTGCAAGTTTAATAAAAGCTTGTAAAAATAGTTGGCTATCTAACTAAACCACTGACTAGCGACACCGGCGACGGCCGGACAATGACATCTATCTATCAACGTGATTTCAGCTCGTACGCGCGTCCCTATTTTATTTATATTTTATTCCGAATAAAGGAATTTTACTGTTTCTTCGGTGTATTACTTAAAACTAGGCATCGTCGTAAACAAATGGTAATCAATAATTTTTACCTCATTATTTTATTTTCTAAACGAAAAAGAATTAACAACAATTCAATAATCTTTATATTTTTATTGTAAATATTTCAAAGAAGTTATGATTAGTACTTTATAATAATAAAAAGCACACATATTTTATTGTTTTCTAAAGTTTACGCGAACACTACAAATTGAAATGAAACAACTTTTACGAATCTACTCGCTTTTATTTTACACATTACTTATTTAATGTTTATCCTGTCGTTTGACGAGACTGAGGTGTTGGTCATCTCATAATTAGTTGGTAGCTTGTATACCCTCATTTAAATTTAATCAGGTGCGTTCCGTTTTACGCAGAAAGAGCTTACGTCAGGATAAACATTAAATAAGTAATGTGTGAAATAAACGCGAGTAAATCCGTAAAAGTTGTTCCACACATATTTTAATAATTTCAAAGTTGCCACGACACGCTGTTGGACTGCAGTATAAAACAAAAGGTTCGAAAATGCTGTAAGCAAATCGTGTGCGTTTAGGAGTCCACGAAACATGATTTTCACAAGCTGTGATCCAAATATATAAATATAATAAATACATCTTTTGGAAATCTGAAAAATATATAGCCAGAATAAACATTATGATGAAGTCTATATCGATGTTTTGTTTTTGTCAGCTCTAACTTTGTTGCAGTGTGGCTAATGTAATTAAATTTAAATTTCCTATTTTCGGGATAAATGACGGGACGTCAAACTATTATATTAATGAAGTAGACCGATCCTAAACATACAGTTTCATAGTATTGCAATTTTTTAAAGCAATTTAGTTGCAAAAAACGTTGGAAAACGAAAATAAGTACCTAACAATTTATAAATAGTGATTTATTATTAATTAAATAAGCATTTGTATTAAAAAACAGTTTTAACGATAAAGAACGTGAAGTATAAATTGTAATTCAATGTTGGCTCATTCAATTTTAAAAGTTACGCAAAGTTGCAACTTGACGTTTTAGTGGCAACACTTTTTGATTGACGATATTTTTTCAGTTTTTTGCAAATTTTGTGCTTTATTCAACAATAATAAGACAAAATAATACTTACAGATGGAAAGTAACGTTATCCTTTTGTACATTCGACTTTTCTGATCGCTCTTTACACGAAAACACGCTTCAATTCGACATTTTTTGCTTACGTCCTAACGCGTGCACCGCGATTTGTAAATGAAGCCGGAACGCGCGAGAACTAGTTTTATATAATCGATATGACCGCCGGTCATATAATTTTGGCAGAGGGGAACGCCTGTCAGTGGCGTCTCCGGTTGGTTTAATGCTCTAAGGCGGGATGTCATCGTGAGTTCGTAGATCAAGAAAAATTATCTTGTGCTTATTGCAGAATGTGCTTCTGTATCTATACAACGGTTTATGAATACTATGACATACGAACATAAAAAAACTGGAAATGTCAGGCATGTCACTGTAAGACCGCCAAAACTGGAAATACAAATACTCCAATACGGCCTCAAGAGAGACGTATTAATGAGGAACAGCAAAAGTCTGACACAGATATGAATGTTACCATTAGAAACAAAACTAAAAATACCAGGCGTGACACCATAAGTTCGGAAAACTTGAGCCTCCTAGAAGACACATTATACTCGGAAAGTGGTTTAAAAATTAAACAACAATGGAATTAATACTACGAATTTTAAGCGAAATTTAAGCGAATTTATAGCGTTATGGCTAAAAGAAAACAATAAAACTATTATAATTGATCTGCAAAATACCATACAATGTGAAATAAATAAAGCAATAAAAAAATTAAAAGAAGATCTATACCAAGAAACTAAAGAGCTAACCAAGCAAAATGATCATAACACTGCACAAATGGAACAAATTAATAATAAAGTAATGCACTTATCAAGAGAAAATGAAAAACTAAACAAAAATATTAATGAGCTAAAGACTAAAATCATCCAACCCGTAAATCATCATTTGCCTGAATATAATAATGAGAAGAAAATTGTTATCTATGGATTAACAGAAAATTATAAAGAATCAAATTCTGATGTGCACAATATATTATTGGAAATGTTTTATGATATCCTTAATATAGACTTATCTGAATACATTGAAGATATTTATAGAATTGGCAGATATAATATTAAACAGCCAGCGAGACCCCTAGTTGTCGAATGTTTGAGCAAATTAATAATATAAATAATTAAATATAAATTATAAAAAAATTATAATAATTAATTAAATTTTAAAGCAAAAGGATGACAAAATATATTCTTGAAAATAACAGCTGTTTTCGTGGTACAAGTCTGTTTGTCTCCAAATTCCTGGATAAAACTGAACTGATGAACCGGAAAGCCATGAGGGAAGCTATGTTGACTTCTAAGAAAAATGGACTACATACAGTCATTCGCAATAATGAACTTTATGTCGATGGCCAAAAGATAGATTGGAAAAATACACAAAGTAGGAAAAATATTACAAATAGAAATAATAAAGATAGTATCACCCACAACTCTACTCATAATAATACTAAATAACAAAATCAAAATAACTCCTTTCGCAACTACAGACAAACATTTTATATCATTATTTCAGAACTTTCAAAGTGTATAGAACAAACAACATCTATTAGAAGCCTTTGTAAATGAAGACCCATCGTTTAATGCAATATGTATCTCTGAATCATGGTTGACATTAGATAAATTGTACTGGATATAAAATTGCAGCATCCTACTGTAGAACTATGCGAATTGGTGGCGGAGTGTGCATCTTACTACATGAACACATTCACTGCAAAGAAGTAAAATATATAACTAATTTGTCTATTGAATATGTTTTGGAAATGTGTGCAGTAGAGATACCAAAACAAGATAAATTGTTAATATGTATTTACTGGAATAAGAAAATTGAAAATGTATTCTTTAATCAATTACAAAAGTTGTTAATCTACTTAAATATGAATTATGCAAAATTTAATGTAAAATTGGGAGGTGATTATAACTTTGAGATATTAATGAAACACAATCCAAAAACAAACACATTTTTAGATTTTACGTTAGAACATAATTTTACACAGCTCATCAATAAACTTACCCGCAAAACAGCCTGTCTAGACTTGATATTCACAAATGCAAATTTAAATCTAATTAAAACATCCGTAGAGGATTGGGTTTCTCTGATCACACCACCGGTACAATGATACAAATAAAAACTATCACCCAAATTAAAGATTTAGTATGGCATATAGAAAAAAGATTGTTTAATAAAAATAATGTTGATAAATTTCATTCACAATTAAAACTAGTAAATTGGCATGAAATAATAAAACCCAATAAAAACGTTAACGAGAACTATTCACAAATTCATGATACTTTACATAATATTCTTAATAAATGTATACCTGTATGTAAAATTAAATTAAAAACAAATCCTAAAAAGTGTTGGCTTACTGTCGGAATTTAAAACTCATGTAAAAACAAAAGGCTACTTAAAATACTAATAATAAAGTCAAATCATCAAATTCTACACCAGCACTATAAATCTTTCGAGAAAATACTGAAAAAAACGATTGCTACTGCTAAAAAATTACAGTATATAAATAGAATAAAACATTCTTCAAATAAAGTTAAAACAATGTGGTCTGTAATAAACGAAAGGACAAATAAAAAAAATCGTAAAGACAAATGTAATATCACTTTAAAAATGAATAATATCCTAACTTCGGAACCGTGGACTGTGGCTAACAGTTTCAATAACTTTTTGTTTTCTATATGTGAAAAGCGAAATGCAACAGCTCTGGGCTGCCCAGTGCTTCATCCCACCGAAAATAGTTTTTATCTCAGACCTGTAGACACCTATGAAGTATATAAAATAATAAAACAATTAAAAAATAATAATAGTTATGGAATAGACGAATTTCCACCTAAGTTTTATAAAGCACTGTGCAATGGAATTATCTTTACCGCTTAGTATGCTCATCAACCAATCTTTTGCAGAAGGAATTTTCCCTGAAAATTTAAAAAAAGTCCCTAACAAACCTGTTTATAAGAAAAAAGAAAAAACGCCAGCCCTATTGCCCTGTTACCCACTGTTTCTAAAATAATTGAAAAAGCCATGTGCTTCTGCGAAAAGTACCAAATCTTTCCTTTTTAAAAGTTTCCTTTATTGGATATTTTAATCGATTCAAATATTAACTGGAAGCCACATATTAAAAAATAAAGACTAAATTATCCAAATTCACCTATGTTTTCTAAGAAATAAAAAAGACAACCGACTTCCAAACAGCCTTAGTAACCTATTATGCATTCGCATATTCGTGGCTGAGCTACAGAGTTATAATGTGGGGAAATCGCACTGATGCTCCCAGCTTATTTACTTTACAAAAAAAACTGATCAGAATCTTAGTAAATATTGATAATACAGACTCTTGCAAACCTTATTTTGAAAAACATAAAATACTTACATTACCGATTACCTATCTATATAATAGAAATCTGCAAATTTGTAAGAAAATATCCAGACTTTATTAAAAAGCGTATAAATAGTAACCCCCATGGCTGTAAAGACACCTACCAGAACATATAAAAAACGTAGACGGGGAAATAGAATTCAATAACAAACTTAAACAATTACTAATTAGAAAAACATATTATACAATTACGGAGTATTTAAGTGATAAATTTTGAGGAAGAACGGGCCACAAACCACCGCGCGATTGGTGGATGTGAACGACTGCTAATGCAGCTGGGATCATCGGCTTTACGTGTCTTCCAAAGCACGGAAAAGCTCGAGATGATAAATTTTTGGTCACCCATCCGATGACCGGGCTTAGCGAAAGTTGGCTAACCTTAGCGCTCGCAGACCGGGCGCGTTAGCCACTGCGCCATGACTCTCCTACAAACTACTTAATAGTGAACAATTTCAAGTACTTATTTTGGAAAACTTACTTGTTTTCTCTAAATAGTTTTCATGATTCTAAAGAGTGACGCAATGACCAACTACCTACACCTTTAGCCATTAAGATACCCTGTTAACGTAGCAGTAAGGGTCATAATCCGTTAAAATATGTGGATATTTGGCTGAAGTGCTCTCTGGAGGATTGAACTGTATCCATCGAGGTTAGTTTACTTTACACTCGAATGGAGAACAAACTTAGAGCTGTAGTCCAAATTGAACTCTATTCTCATGCAATAAGAAATACGTGTCAGTAGTAGTAGTACGTGACAAAATCATGAGGATTCCTTCGCCGTTTTATTGACCCTAAGTCTATTTTTTTTAATAAATCAAACTGAAACGTGTCTTGAAAGACAATTTAAGCCGTTGATCCTGAATGTTTTGAGCAGTCGTTTGTACCCACCAGCCAGAGTTATGCTATTGTTCGTGTGGATTGTTGATGATACGGATCTCTGAATACGGCCATTCAGATAATTCTAATTTACCAATTTGTATGTGAAGGAATTTACGAAAATTATGTTGCTAGTTTACAAAACTCAGACAAGTGTTAAAATAGTAGTTGTAGATAAACTAATGTTGTAACATTCTACTTATGTTTCCAATACTTGACTTATAATTACTACTGTTATAGCGCAGACAACAAAACACTCAATTTAAGCAATTTCACATGATGGTATAATATCCACATCGATATCGTAAAATCTCATTATAACATCAATAAAACGCGACCAATTAACCTGGCGAGCCTTATGTCAAAATCCTCATACAAGTTGTATAAAATTTTGACATTAGGCTGGCTTTTGAAAACAGTTGTGTTATACGTGAAAACTTCGTCGAAACTACTAAACTTACATACACAAAACTCTTTGGTAAGATCTTGTGCTAATTAAATAAAAAAAGAACAGCGCGCGCTCGCTCCTGATTGGCACTGCGCGCGCAGCTACGCTCTCATTGGTTAGATTTTAATGGCGGAAATTTGAACAATTATTATAAATAAACTATTGTCAGCTTTTACTCTTGTTGTTTGACTAATTGCATTAGTGAAGATAAAGTAGTGTATGCAACTGCATATAACACGGGTATTAAAACACTCGTTACTATTATGAAACTCGCTGCGCTCGTTTCATAAACTCACACTCGTGTTTTAATACCCTTCATTATATGACAGTTGCATAAACTACTATTATGAAACAACAAGAGTAAAAGCTGACAATAGTTTATTTATAATAATTGTTCAAATTTTGGATGGTACAATTTTGAAAGTTAATGTTAATTATTGATCCAGCAGCTGTAGCGGTCGCGGGGCAAGCAGTAGAGCTCGTAGACGGAGTTTGAATATTTATAATTACTTCATTCGTCTTGTTTTCTATACTGTTCAAGATCGTATTTGAGACTTGAATTTTATTCATTAAAGACTCATCAATGTAGCTTTCAGCCACAGTAGAAGACTTCCACCCCCGTGTCGTTTCAGTGCGGTCAAATCACCACCGCTATCTATGAGAAGGGTCGCCGAGGTGCGCCGGAAGCAATGCCCCGTGTACAACGCTGGGTTAGGCAGATTCAAAAAACTTGCGATAGTTTTTCCCAGAGCACCAAATTTATTAATACCAGTTCTTTGATCGACGCACTTCCCCGATCTATAGCTCAAGAAAAAGGCAGGGTTTCGACAGGGGGTGGGTCGAAGTTCCATGTATTTTTTACATACGGCATAGCAGTTGCCCGTCACAACGAAAGAACGATCTATTTTCGTTTTTGTTTTCGAAACTTTCACCATGATTGTACTGTCGTCTATGTTAGAGACTTCATCGAATTGGATGTTGTATAGCTCTTGCCTTCGGCATGCCCCCATTATGCCGAAGATTAGTGCAACCTGTAACAATAAACGATATAATAAGCTTGAGGTACATAGCCAAGGCCAAAAATATGATTTATGAAGTAGTAAAGTGTAGGTACCTACTACCTAATTTATACACAAAGCGCTTAAACGGAGTGTCTAGATAACTTGCGTGTGTAGTACGTAAGTACTAGGTAGATTAAATAACAGAACTAAAATACACTTACCTTTTCAAAAAGATACAAAATATCTGGTGAATCTTTCAGGAACATCTTTATTTGACCTGATGTAAACGTCAAGGACTTTTTTTCCTTGTGTCCTTCTGAACTGCGTTTCAGGAACGCTATGAATTTTGAATACTTCGTGATATCAATATTGTTGTAGATACTCAGTGTGGACTTGAGCATAGAATATTTAGCCCACATAGAAGATGGCTTGAATTTGTCGGAGAGGTCTTTGAGATACACAAGAATGACATTTTCAGAAAATGATGTAGTTTTCTTTTCGATCTTCCATGCCAAAATGTTATTATATTCTTTTTCATATAATTTTCTAGATTTTTCTGGCAAAAGATTGTGAGTTACTTTTGTTGTTTCTTCCAATTCTAGAATATCCGGAGGCGTACAAATATCATCGTCGCTGTCCATTTTTAACTTTTAATTTGTATTTTAAAAACAAAACACATTGCGAAACATTAAATTCACGCGTACGTGTATTGTCACAGTGAACTTGCCGCCATTAAAATCTAACCTATGAGAGCGCAGCTGCGCGCGCAGGGCCAATCAGGAGCGAGCGCGCGCTGTTCTTTTTTTATTTAATTGGCACAAGATCTTACCAAAGAGTTTTGTCTATGTAAGTTTAGTAGTTTCGACGAAGTTTTCACGTATAACCCAACTGTTTTCAAAAGCCAGCCTAATATAAAAATTTTATACAACTTGTATGAGGATTTTGACATAGGCTCGCCAGTTTAATTGGTCGCGTTTTATTGATGTTATAATGAGATTTTACGATATCGATGTGGATATTATACCATCATGTGAAATTGCTTAAATTGAGTGTTTTGTTGTCTGCGCTATAACAGTAGTAATTATAAGTCAAGTATTGGAAACATAAGTAGAATGTTACAACATTGGTGTAGATAAATAATTTAACGAGTGGGGTTTAAGCCGCCACTGACATACCCAACTCATAGGTTTTAATTTAGTATTTTAATACTATAACATTTAAAACCATTGCTTCTGCAGAGTAAAAGCCTCGCTGCTTTCCATTTGCCTCTCTCTTAATTAAAAAAACGAGCGACCCTTACAGTAGTCGCATATGATGTGTAACATTTGACATCTCAACTTAGTAATAAGCAATTTTAACATTATTTCCTGAAAAAAGTGGGTCAGGTATTACGTCATTTTATAACTATAAAATAAATGCAGTAAATACTCATTAGAAGACATTTGACATATCAAAATGACCTTTGATAGTCAAATGACACAATATTCATGTTCATAATATCGATTTTAAATTTACATAATGGCGCGCGCTTGCGCCTTTCCCCGACTTCCTGTCACATTGTTACACCTACTTCCGTCACATTTCACGAAATCACTCCCACAAATTGTATATATAGAAAGCGAGCGAAAAGATGTTACACATCAAAAAACAAAAATAATAGCAGTAAATAGGAAATTTGGATGATTGAAAGCGTGTTTATCCGTGTAATATGTAAAACTAACGTTCTTTCTTTCCTTTGTCCACAGATTACGAAGACAGTACAATATAGAATTGCAACTTCAACATGAAGTGTGAAAATGTTCACAGTGAACGAGCGCATGCAGCAAAGCGCTTTATGAGAGTACGCACTTACTTTCATTGTGGAAAGTGTTTGAATTTTTATGAAACCTTTTTGCACCTCATGAATTAGATTACAGTGTCCATGTACTGTTTACATACATTATGTGTTTGTTCTGTACAGATATCGATTTGAATACATTGTTTACTGAAATAAAATGAAAAAATGATTTTTTAAACTTATATTTCATATTAACTTTTTTTCTTTTTAATTGAGATTAATTAATATAGTATTATACAAAAGAAAGTAGGAGTAGTTATCTAGTAATTAGCCTATATACTGTGCCACTGCTTACCTTATCTTATCTAATCTAATAAATAGCGTAAAGATACAAGGTAATGCAAAATATTTATTCCAGACGTAACAGTATAACAAGGAAATTTTAAAATTTTGATTTTAATTAAGGTCAACCCTGTAACGATTATGACGCGTAACTTAATTTGGCCAAATTGAACGCTGCACCAAAGGCTATAAGAGCCAGAATTTATTAAACATTTAAAAGCAAAATACGTTACAATATCTACCTGAATAACCAGATGAGTTCAATGAATTTAGATGATCCTTATTACTGACTGAATGAGAACCAATTTGGCGAGACGACCCCCGAACGTCGACAGATATAGCGTACTATCTCTTGTATTTCCGTATTTTGTGGAATAAACTAACCTTAGAACTGTTTCCGATAGAAATGTATTTGCATATTGGTATAATCTGCGTCTCTCTGTCTAACTGCGCCTCAATTAACGTTAATTTTACTTTAAGCCTATCATTTAAACCCAAAAAGGGCTAGTCATTAGAGATTGCTTTACAATGAAATGGTACATGTATAATTAGACATAACTGACTGTACCATAGGTCACAATATGTAAGAAACAGTTAAGTACTCTCAGTTGAAGAGACAGAAGTATTAACAAAAGTAATCTAAATAATATTAATAAAGTAAGTCACTATTTGAGGTGATGTTGCGCTTATTTTTCCATTGTTTTCACCTCACCCCATGGCTGCATTTCATTATCATTCAATCATTATAAATCCTGCATATTAATTAATTAATAAACAAAAGCCAATTGCTTCTTTAATATTCAGAATATCTATAGTCTATAACCTATAGTAAGTACCTATCAGCCCAAAATGTCACACTTCAATATTTTGATTTTAACGCGAAAAGTAACTGTAGAGATACCTACTTCAGGAAGCGTAAAGCGTTAAGCGGGAGAACGGCGCGGGTGCCCTCGCGGTTTGCTGTTTCATGTTAAGAGCGTTTACGACGCACACTGTCGCCACTAATGAAAAAAAAAACATATCTAGTAATTAGAGATAGAAAATCTAAATATGCTCAACAAACTATTTGAATGAAGTAATTTAGCAGTTTTACGTCACCTAATGAACACCTCACATGTTATGGTTTAGTTAAATAAGACGTTACGGCCACTTTTAACTATAACGTCATTTTTTTTTAACTGAACCATATCATGTCAGGTGTTCATTAGGTGACGTAGAAATGCTAAATTACTTCATTCAGATAGTTTGTTGAGCATAATTTGATTTTCTATCTCTAATTACTAGATATGTTTTTTTTTATTGGCGGCGCTAGTGTGCGGCGTAAACGCTCTTAATTCATAGAGCAGCGCTGCGTTGTGCTTTGGTCGTCCGTCACACGTGGCGCTGCCAATGGGGCACGCTCATCTGTTCGCGGGACGAATCACTGAACATACACTTTAGCACATGACAGCTTTAAAACCAATAGATGGCGAGGGTGCACGCGGCAGTTATACTCGCGCCGTGCTCGCACTTAACGCAGCGGACTCCCTTAGCTATCTCAAATAGTTCACTATCGTTTCTCAATAGCCTGATTTTGACGTTAGGAATAACTATAATTGTTCTGAGGTCACTAATTCACGATTATAGACTGTTACAAATGCAAATTCGAGTAGCTTTTGACATAGTTGCTCCTTGATGACTTCAGAATAAGACAAACATAGCATAACAGATAAGCATGTTGTCTGTTGTGTATAGCTGTAAGTTTATGAGACTTAAACTTTACAGTGAAGAAAAAAGTTTTGTGGAAGTTGGCCCAAACATTTACAAAACCAAATACCCAAATCTTCATAATCTAAGCGCACTGGCACAAAACAAACAACTTTTTAAATGCAACCGTAATGTACGCAGCGCAACGGAACGGATCCACAAAAAAGTTTTTGCATTAGCGGTTCTAAATGTACAACCAAATAAAGTTTTACCCAAACGTAACGCTGGCTCCACACCTTCGTCCAACACTGTAACACCGGTCGTTCGACGCTGTATGAGCGAGCTCGATTAAACAACCTTTTATTAATTTATTAATTTATGCGGACAGCTGCTAAGGAGAGGAATTCCCTTCCTAATTTTTACTTAAGGAAGTTTCCTAATACGTACGTACCTGGGCTTTTCAATGAAAGAGCGTACAAGCATTTTCTAGGTTAGTATGCTAATTCCTAGGCCGCATCATAACTTAGTGAGATTGCGGTCAAAAACATACGAATATATATTTATAAAATGTATACAGTACAGTGAAAAAATTAAACGCCTACCCGACACAGCCAGGAATTGAACCTGGGTCTTCCATTTTTTCACTGTATTTTATAAATTTTATCAATATTTAATTTAGCTTCAGTGCAGCAATTAGCACTTGAAAATAAAAAGTAAAAATTTACTAAAGCGTTGTGTTATCAAATTTGTGGTATTTCATCTGCAAAGATGAATCTGCATAGCCATCGGTTGCAATGACCGTTGGACAGATGGCGCACTGTGCCGCTATTAGCACTCAAAAAATTAAAAAAGCAGTGACAAAATTCAACGCTTACGTCAGCCTTCTCGGTAACATAGCGGTCAATGCAGCCGCCCGGATTGCGAAAGACCCAGATTCAATTCCTGGCTGGGTCAGGTAGGCATTTAATTTTTTCACTGTGTTTTATAAATTTTATAAATATCTAATTTAGTTTCAGTGCAGCAATTAGCACTTGAGAATAAAAAGTAAAAATATACGAATATATATTATATTAAATAAACAATTTAAAACATAGGTACATTATCATACTATTGTTAAAACTTAGGTTGGGCTTAGCACATTAAATGAGAACGGCGGTTTTATCTGCAAATAATGTAGACAATATTTTTTTACGTTAACTTAGAAGTTTAATTTTTTCACAGCTTCATGGGACTGTGGACCTGACTATATAGTTTTAATTTCCACGCCTTCCCGAGATAAAGGGTCTTGACAGACAGACAGACAGACAGACGGACGGACAACAAAGTGATCCTATAACCGCTTGAACGGCCAGCGACCACCCACGAAGTGCCACAACGTGCCAAACGGCCACGTCATTCATCACGTAATGGCGGTGTCGGGTATTGTTTACAATAAACGTCATTTATGAGTCTGCGTTGGCGCGCGTCGCTCTTAAGTGGTGTTTTTATCGTAGGCGATAAGATTACACTACTTTTGTTCGAGGTTTGTTTAGATTAGACGATTCTTATTGTAAATAATCAACACTAAAGTTGAAAAATTGCGATTTTTGACATTTTGCTTCATTAAAACTCTTATATTTCTAAATATAAATCGATGACCTATACATTTTATGATTTTAAAAGCATTGTAAACACATTCCTAAGCTATATTAATAAAAAACACGCTTTATCCCGGGGAAAATTTTTTTTTTACGAATTTTTAAAAATTCTGCCTACATTTTTAGTTTATGAAAATTTTATTTTTTAATTTTAAACAATTAATTTTTCAATGAACCTGGCATTTACGTCAGAAATAATAATATCACCATTAAGAGTATTTAATACTATATCAGATTTGTAAAAATGAGCAATTATAATTAAAAGATTAATTAAATATGTAATTTCTAAGACTAGTAAAATCAGTCCCGGAAAAAAATAAAAAATAAAAAAAAAAGTTCTTTAAAAAATTTACTACGTAAATATTATAAATGAAATAAATAAAACAAAAACATCATTAAATACTGTATTTAATAGGCTTTCTAACAATGTAATACACTTGTCTTAACAGGAATACCAAAAAATGCAGTTAGTTTCACAAAAGCACAATGGCAGATGACAGATGACATCAAAATGGCGGATGACAGATATCAGATTTCAAACGCTCCTGTAATTTAAATGGCTGATTGGATTGGAATGTTCCTATAGTAAAAAAGCTTGGGAATTTAATGCAGAGTTATATAAAATTTAAAGCAAACGAATCGGAAACTTTTTGTAAAAAAATGGCGCTAAACGGCCAACGCCGTTTTTTGTATGCATTTCTGGGTACTACAGTACCCATGGCCATTTAAGGGCATTTGCGTTTTGGGTACTGTAGTACCCATGGCCGTTTAAGCGGAAAGAGTTCCGTTTTTTCCTTTTGAAGTACGGAACCCTAAAAATGAACCAGTCCGAAGGTTCACATTGAACATATTTATAAAAACATAAAAAACACACTTCAAGAAGTAGACATTATAGGAAACTGACAATGTTGGAAGAAGGCTATTTTAAGAAGCAGACATTTTAGGAAACCGACAGTAAAGTAGACATTAAATAAAGCTACAAAGTGGGAAGAAGGCCATTTTGAGAAGCAGACATTTTAACGAACGAAACGGCCTGAACGAGCCTGAGCCCTATTAAATATTACGACCTACGGCAGGATGACCGTGTGGAGACGGCATTATACTATCCGTGATTGAGGTTAAACACAGTAAAGCTAAAAAAGGAAAAGGAAACAAATTTAAAATTTGCTCTAAATAGGCTGTATATCCTGTTTATTAAAAAAACAAAAAAGGTTTATTTTTTAGTTTGGTTTAAAAATTATGTTTTTGTTTAAATCTATCATTAGATTTTGACATAATTCATGATCGTGGTGATAGTAACTCTTCCTAAGGCCGAAACACATAAACACGTTACGACGTCGCGCACCGCAAAAATAAGAGTTGCGTCAGGCTAGTATGAACCTTATTGCCTGTCAAATACTAGACAGACGCCGCATCGTGGTACGTACGACGCGACGTCGCACACTGTACTACGTAGTATGAGAAGCTTGGCCAAAATTATTTACCAATGTTTACGTACGAATTTCGATACACACGATTAGTTTTTTTTAAATATAATGTTAAAATGGTAAAAGCAAAATTACAAAAAATCAACGAAATACAGTTATCTGTCAATCAATAGTAAATATACGTTTCGTGAATGTATGTAACCTACATGGTACATAGAAGTTACAAATAAGTTATAAACAGGAAAACTACAGTATTAAATAAACGTAAAGAGTAATGGCTTACTAAACATTACATAATATTCAGTTAATTAAATGTTCGTGTTCTAGCACAAGTTGTATGAGTGGCGGTAAAAGGCGGTAGATTTTTTAACAGAAATACATAACAGACATACTAAACTACGTTTTCTCGAAATAAACTATAGCACAGAAATGTACAGAACATCAACTAAAACGCTCGTCTTTAAGAAATTGTAATACATTTTACCTCGTTTTGTGCGAAGTCATGTAACATTTTATTTTTATTTGAAACTTATGATATCAATATGACATACTTAACAACTCATACCTGCAGTAACAGAATCCATTATGAATAATTATAAATCTTATCTATATTACAGAAAAATGGGACACGAATATACACAATATTTTGTTTGTTTTATTGCACTGCAACTAACGTCTCGTGAAACTGTGCTCGTTACGACAGAACATAAATTATACATACCTTCTATTATTAACATAATATGGGGTACTACACCACAATGAATTTGAAACTAAAAATAAAACCAGTGCAAAAACTATAATTTTCTAACTGTAACGAGGCAAAGATTAATTAATAAAAGCAAACGGGAGCCGTGCAAAATATCGAGCATATCAATAATAAAGTTAGATAGGGTAGTTGGAAAAAAAGATGCGTCTGCGAGCAATAGCAAGCGGCCGGGTAATTGGGTTTTTCACTGGTTAGTCAATGAATGGCAACTATGACGTCACTGTTTTGTTCTGTCAATTGAGTGTTTATCTTTTTAGGTTACAGAAATAGTAAAATAAAATAGGTTAATGTTTTAAAGTACTGTTACTTTGTTTTTCTTATACGTTTAATGCTCTGGAATGAATTATTGTTGTTGGCAACACACCAATTGATGGTAACAGAAGTAGATGTTTTAAGTCCATGGTAACTGGGGCCTGACCGCTTAACCGATCGCTTTGACTTTGTGTGTGGTTTATGACGTCATCTTGTCGTTTCGTGCCGCCTATGAAAGCAATATCGAAAGCCTAGCCTTTAGCTTTTGACATTGCTTTTATAGGCGGTGCGAGGTGGCAAGATGACGTCATAAATTATACGCGTAGTCAAAGCGATCGGTTAGGCGGTCGGGGGGCTGGTAAGTAGCAAATACTTATTATCTCTCATTCTTATTTACAGCTAAAAGAGGTTCTTAATAAATAAAATAGTTGGTAAAACATATGTTTGATCTTTCAATATTTGTAAAAATATTAAGATCGGATGTTGATGACGTAGTTGTCGACATTGGGCTCCTTTGGCTTACAGAGTACGAGTAGATAGTGTTGAATAATTTCGGCGAGTTGGATTGAACCACGATAGCATAATTGGTAGTGTACACAGTCAACAGCAAAACTAGATGATGTTTACTAGATTTCAAAATTAGATCGGTATTTTCTATATAACTACAGTCAAAGTCTGCAGGTACTAGTAGACACTCGAAAGTTTTTCGAAATGCGGTTAAAAAGTTTTGATTTTCATACTGATTTCATATTTTGAAACTTGACCAATCATCAGTTACCTTTGCTGGTGACTGGACCTGACCCGGAAGTCATGGAGTGCGGGTTCGAATCCCGCTCGTGAAATTTCTCTTTTTTTCAAATTGTAAATTGTCCGCAACACAATTTGCGTAAAATTTTAAGTAATTGATTCAAAAAATATTATTTCCTAAGTTAATTTAAAGAAAGAATTTTGTGACAAGGAAAACATCAACGAATAAATTATCCCCATTTTTAATTTAGCACAGCACTCTCCAACCAGACGTTTTGGCAAAACTCATAAACATAATGAAACATTTTTAGCTTCGCCGACAATAGAGAGCGGTAGGTATTTCCGTGGGAACGCGTGCTCGCGTGAAAAATATGGAAATAATAGAAACCTTTGTCAAAACTGCGCCTACTGTATGTCTACTGTGGACGTTTCTATATGGTTAACTTGTGATGACGCCATAGAGATTTTATTTATTTTGCTTTATTTGGAAAACATACAGTGATGATTAACTGTTAATATATACTAAATTGCCACTATGCACTATTTACATGTTTCCGCATATATATAACTAAAAAAACAATTCCAATTCATTGGCACAAACAAATGGACAACAGTGAACAAATATGATTAAAATATATATATAAATATATTAAACTAAACAGTTAGAGAACCATTAAACCAGGATTTAGCAATCGTACCTTCAAATTTATCTGACTTTAGATTTTATTTATTTCCCTAGCTGATCTTATAAAAAAGGAGTTCTGCCTGTAGTTGGTAGTGCATTGAGGGATATTTAAGTACACATGCCGCCTTGCAGTCCTGTTGAGATGAGATGAGACCACATTCCTTAAAACTCTAAAGTCTTCAGTTTAGCCGTAATCATAAATACTATTTATAATATAACATAATACTATTTATACTATTAGTGTGATGTTTGTTTATTGTTTGCCTTTTATGTTATGTAAGTAAGTAGTAGTAAGTAAGTAAATAGCCTATATACTGTCCCACGGCTGGGCAATGGCCTCCATCATAGAAATCAAGTCATCACTACAATTGATGGGTATTGACTTTAATTACTACGTTCGTCAAATGCAGGATGGTTATTTACAAACCCGGTCGATGCATCGAAAAATCTGCAACACACTCTACTCGACCAGCCCCCTGACCATAAACTCTTATAGCAGTATTATTGCAGTTGTGGAAAAGAGATGCAAATATATTCGCTGCTACACGCGTCTCGTTTTCACAACTGCAATAATACTGCTATTAGAGCGCGTGGTTACCCCCCTGGGAATGGAACCTAGAATTAAAAATTACAAACGATTTTCTATCTTCAAAACAATAAAAGATCACGATTCAAGAACAGCAATTGCTCTATCGAATTGAATATCAAACAATAAAAATATTGATGTAAAATTTACACCCACATAGCAGGGTAAATGTACCATCGGCCGTCACCGCCTTTTAACCGCCTCTGTGGTCTAGTGGTTAAGACCACTGGTTTAGGACTTAGAGGTCCCGGGTTCGATTCCCTGTGCGGGTACAATTTTACTCGGTTTGGTTGGTGGTAGGGCTTGTTTGTCCGCCTGGCTCGCTACCACCATCTTATCTAAATATGTCGCCATAACATCAATGCTTGTAGCATTGTTGTGTTCCGGCAGCTAAAGATAAGATAGCCACACTGGTTGAGTATCCCGGGTGAAGTGCGCTTCCATCATTGGCCTTATCATCACTTAAAATCAGGTGAGATCAAGGCACTGTGCTTACCAGTAAAATATTTTAAAAAAACTAATAATTTTATGTAATTCCTAGTATTTTGTTATTTATTTATTTATTTGATTTTCATTGCACATGTAACTACAAACATTAGATATTAGACATAGAGTCAAAATCTTAATAATAGATACATGGAACCTGTTTATAGGGTGTTGCCAGTTAGGGAGATAGCATATTATAGTGCACACGCACTTAGTTGTTTTAAAAAAACATTAAAATGTTGTCCGGTTAGTGTATTCAAATAAACTTTTTTTTCTATAATCATCATCATCACGTCCACTGCTGGACATAGGCCTCTCCAAGTGCACGCCACTGAGCACGATCCGCGGCTTTTTTTCTATAAGTGTCAATTATTGGGTCTTTTACCCTATACCACTCTAGGGTGAAATAAATTTTTATTGGCGCCCGCCGTGGCAAAAACGCATTTTTATGGCGGCCCCTACCATTCAGAGAACCGTGACGGGCGGGAAAAATATCCATGATTTGATTAAATGTCGGGACATTTGCGCGTCACGGCCGGATTGTCCTGAAATGTTATGACTGCCACTTTTTTCTTCTGTGCCGATTATCTATTTTGTGGGATGAAGAAAATATGAACTCGTTTTTCTTTAATTCTATGTGCCTTACAAATAAACAAAGAATAAGGTCCGAATAGTTATTCCGTGTTTTGTCTCTTATTTGAAACGACGTTTACATGACAGGAACAAAACACGAAATAACTATTCAGAGTCTATAAGTTTAAGTAAGTAAATAGCCTATGACTGTCCCACAGTTGGGCAAAGGCTTCCATCATTGAAATCAAGTCATCACTACATTGTTGGGTGATGGCTTAATCACCACGCTTGCCAAATGCGGGTTGGTGATCACAAACCCGGGCTATGCATCGAAAATACCAAAACACGCTTTGCTTGACCTGGGAATTGAACTCGGCACTTTCGGGTATTGGACCGAACGTTTTGACACTTGGCCACCGAAGTGAGAGAAAAAAAAAAGTTTTTACTATCTCATTACAAAGTTGTTTCAGACACAAAACAAAACCCATGTTTTTGGTGTTATCACCCGATCACCCAGAGCTACTTTGGACAGTTAAAAATTACTAGTTGTCGGCCATGGATCGAAATTCAACCTTACTTCATATATTTTTTAAGTTTAAACATTATTGAAATTCTTGTGTCAAAGAGTTTAACAGAAATAATAATAATGATAAATTTTATTTTTTATTTTTAAGAGCTATGCACTTATGCTGAATTAAATAATTATAAAATATAGTGAAAAAATGAAATGCCTACCCGACCCAGGTTCAATTCCTGGCTGGGTCGGGTGGGCATTTATTTTTTTTGCTTTACCTACTCTACCATTATTTACTAATGATAAAACTTTTATTTCAGGCGTAGCCCATTAATTTGTTAGTAACTATAAAACTTTTTATCTATGTAAGTATTACAGTTTTTTGTTTTTTTAAATTATTTTATGTTTGACATTTCCGTGGGCAATGTACCAGTGCCTCCAAATAGGGCAATCCGGTGTATCTGTTAATGCTATCAGGATACATTAGGGCTGCAACTTCCTCTATTTTAGGAATATTTGCAAGGTAGCTGGCAAGAGCTGGATGAGAGTAGCCGCGGATTGAGCTCAATGGAGTGCACTTGGAGAGGCTTATATCCAGCAGAGGACTAGTATACAGGGTCTAACAAAATCAATAAGCGAACGTTTAAGGGCGGTATCTATACTGAATACAATGACAAAAAATGGGCTCCAGTTTTATAGTGATTTTTCAAAGTTAAGTTTTCTAACAAACTAAATCAATTGAAATAATGCATGCATCAATGAAACATGCTGCATCTTTACTAACACGCACGCAAGCGTCAATAAAAAGATAGTGTACAGATACAAGCACACAATTGAAAAACCATTGTATGACATTCATACACACATGGCTATCTTTGTGTGCGTGTAGTACAGCTGTACGGGTTTGGAAAGGGTGTATTTTTTGGTGAATTATGATAATATGTTTTGTTGATTATCTCGGTAACGAGCCTGTAGCTTTGGACCAAATTTGGTGAGCATGCTCAGTGTGATGTATAATAGATACTCCTTTTAAGCGTTCGCTTATTGATATTGTTAGACCCTATATATAGGCTAATGATGATGATGATACTTATTTATTGTATTGCGACCGGAATGCTAAGTCTTCAATTGGCGCAAGGTTTTTTTAAACTTTAGTATTACAATGCTAAAGAAGACCCGAAAAAACTCTTGGGCTGAAAGGTTTGTACCTACGTATTGTTTTATTTATTTATTATTAGAGAAACAAACAGTTTATAAATACAATAATAAATTAAAAATAAACTATAAAGCACAACTCAATAAAGTGTCCACAAAATAATAACACATTGAGTAGACTCAATTAAAAGACACAGAAAATTACTAAGGCTTGTTTCACAAGTACCACAGCCACAACACACAACACACCGTCACAACAAAAGGTGGTCAAGCTGTGGTTACGTTGGGAATAGTGTCGCTGTGGCTTCTTGCGGTTGCGTTGTGTTAGGCTTGTTTCACACGCACCACAACCACACCACACCGTCACGACAAAAGGTGGTCAAGCTGTGGTTACGTTGGGAATAGTGTCGCTGTGGCTTCTTGCGGTTGCGTTGTGGTAGGCTTGTTTCACACGTACCACAACCACACCACACCGTCACGACAAAAGGTGGTCAAGCTGTGGTTACGTTGGGAATAGTGTTGCTGTGGCTTCTTGCGGTTGCGTTGTGTTACGCTTGTTTCAAACGTATCACAACCACACTACACCGTCACGACAAAAGGTGGTCAAGCTCTGATTACGTTGTGAATAATGTTGCTGCGACTTCTTGCGGCTGCGTTGTGTTAGGCTTGTTTCACACGCGCCACAACCATAACCACACCACAACCACAACACGTGGACGGATTCTAATATGTATTCACACGGGTCACATTTTGCCGTGGCTGCGATGTAGTCGGTACCAAACACACGGTCAATAATGACGGCAAAATGTGGCCCGTGTGAATTCAACTAATAATTTACATACAAATTAGCACCCGCCCACGTGTTGTGGTTGTGGTGAGGTCGTGGTACGTGTGAAACAAGCCTAACACTATAAAAATATAATTATATGTTATGAAACTTTACCTACCTATTAAACTCATCACGGAAAGATAAATCTGAGAAATGTTAACACGTGCATCTTTTCGAGAATTAATCTGCAAACTCATTCAGTTAAGCTTGAATAAATAATTAAATCTAAAACACACGAGGGCCGGCCACCCTCAAGTGAACGTTCCGTATCGCAGAACCTTCATTACCCTCGTACAGACGACTCTTAACAAGCTGGATGTGTCATAACGTTCGGACACAAATAAAAAGACCCCAGAAGGTAAGCTTGATAAATTTAAATTCAAAATTAAAATTCAAAAATCAATGATTCAGTTTAGGCAACAAGTAGCTCTTGTGAATGTCGCTATGCTATCGGTTCGTAAGTCTACTCTGGGCGGGAGATCTTGTACTGAGAAGAACCGGCAAGAAACTCAGCAAGTGTCCAGCTCTTTTCTCCCTAACAGCGTCAAAAATATTGGAAAAGTAGGGACTTTTCCAATATAGGATGATATGATAGGGATCATAGCAGGACACTTTCCATTACAAATAAACACAAAAAATATAGAAGACAACCACAGTCATGTAAAAAAAACAAAATAAAAAATCTAAATTAACAAATTTACATCAGATAAAAGTTTAAATTTCCACAATGTCTAATAAAAGTCAAAAATTGTTTAAGAAAACAAGTATGCAAGAGCAGACCAGCCTCCACAGGCGGCACCCGTTCACGAGCATGACATATGAATCAGCCATCGCTACGAGCGAGAGAGATACATACCGCGCTCGAGCATCGCACACATAGACCCTCTCACGGACACGGACCCCGATCCAATCCGAACCCCTCGGAGAATCTAGTAGGGCACGGGGACACGCACTAATGCGTGATGCTGTTCCCTCTACAGATACTCCGAAGGTGATTCGTTTCACACGGCTTGAAGAACCCTTTAAGGCGACGCATTGGAAATTTACGTGGCTGGGATCTTGATTTTTCCCAACAATTACAAAACATATTAAAGTGATATTTGATGACATGACGACCTCCTTGGTCGAGTGGCTTGCACACCGGTTTCCATGTTGTCGCCATCTCTAAGGTCCCGGGTTCGATCCCCGGTCGGATCAATTTAGAAACTGTTTTTCTAAATTGTTTCGGGTCTGGGTGTTTCCTATGTATTTAAGTATATTAAGTATGTTTATCCGTTGTCTAGTTAACCATTTTAACAAGTTTCTTAAGGAAGCTTTTCTTGGGGCTAGATAATTGGTATGAGTGTGGGAAACATTTTTTTTTTATAGATTTGTATTTTACAAGCATCTAAATTTTCTTAGTAGATTAGTCTTAACACACACTTCAATATTGTAGTTCATTTTTTTTTTAATAATTTGTAGTTTTAATTTGAAGGAAAAAAAACAATTTTTCTTATGGTACGGGGCGCAAACGCTCCGTATGAGATTTATTGTTTAGCGGTGCGTCGCCTTAAGAGGAAATATTAAGGTCGACTGAATTGAAAAATATGTATAAAAATAAAAAGTAGACAAAATCAACGTTTCGTAGTCCGATTTCTCCTCCAAAACTGGACCGGTAATTAAACCGGACTTTTTCCATTAAAAAATAAAGAAAGGCTTTGGCTGTGTCCCTTTGTTTTTCTTTTTTTTATATAACCTCGTCTAATTTGAGAAACACAGCGAAAAACCTGGCCAATTTTTAAGGTTTTAAAAGATTCATATCATTCTTAATAATTAATTTACGCAAAAAGGGAAAACATAGGAACACAGCCAAAGCCTTTCTTTAATTTTTAATGTAAAAAGTAATTAAATCGGTTCAGTTTTGTTGGAGGAATCAGGGGACTACGAAACGTTGACTTTGTCTACCTTTCATACACATTTTTCAATTCTGTCGACCTTCGTGTGTCCTCTTAAGTTTCTCGCCGCCCCTAAAAAAGCCCGGTGACGCTGAAAAAGCCGTCTGAGGCAATCAGCAAACTCTCGAAAAAAACGCGCTTGAATCTCGTAACACCTCGGAACAGTCCGAGCACAGAGGTTGTCTATATACACACGCCTATACATAGGCAACCTACCACAAACTGTCGGATTTCTTCAATAAATTTTGAGCTTTATACCTTAAGGGTGCGCCGACAAAAAAATGCCAAAAATGCAGTTACGGTTAAGTAGATATAATTGAAAATACTATCGTATTAAATGAACAAAATATATATTTAGTATCATAGGGAACGTGTTTACAATTTGTCAGAACCATAAATTCATAACACGCTATAGTTTTTTCTACAATATCATTTAAAGTTGGGCAAAAATCATGAAAACGAGTGGCGGCGTTTAATAGATTTCTTATAGTTTATCTAAATTATTGTACCTCTGATTTTGTCTAAACAATCATCATTGGATAAACTACAAATTGCTAGACTACATTTTTGATTCATCAAGTGGTTATTTAAATAATTATTTTTTATTAAGCACCTTAAATTCCCAATACAAAATTAGTATGGCCGCGCGGCATCAAATAAATATGGACGACGACATTTCAAATAAAACATATGACACTTGTCACTTACGGACGGCGCACCCTTAATAATATGGTTGAAAATGTATTGAAGAAATTTGACAGTTTTGCATAGGTTGATGTGCAGGCGTCTGTACATCTGTTTGAAACCTAAAACAACGATTGTTTTTCAATTTAATTTCTTGTAAGATGGCTCTTTGACTCCGACTCTTATTTGACTCGGACTTAAACTCAAACTCAAACTCAAACTAAAATCACTAATAACATTAGTTTTTACTGCTGCTGTCACTGTCAGTCAGTTTTGCGCCTCGGCCATATAGAATACTGGCCTCGGCGTTTAGTTATTGATGTTTGTTTGTGTCATAGTATATTCGTTTTGTTGTTAATATTATTCGTGTTATATTATGTTAGTGTTTTAAAAGTAAGTTACTGTGTGTATGATTTGTTTTTTTTTTTCCCTGTTTCGTGCCATGATGTCACTACTGTGTACAGCAGAATACCAGTGCAGCAGGCCCCGCTTGCTGCATATACTGAGCTGTGCACAGTGTTGGCATCACATAACAGGGCACAATGTCAATTTTTATTATTTTTATTTTTGTTACATGTTGTATGTTTAATTGTGTGTTTTGTTATGTGATTCCAACAAATGTATTTTATTCTTATTCTATTCTACTTATGCGTTACTCGAACGCGTTTATGTAGCATATTAACTTCTAACAATCTCCTTATTTTATGGTTCGGGAATGTTGGGTAACAGGGGCCTAATCTCGGGGCCTAATTGTCTAACTTATTTTGTTGTCACTTTGACAGACAAACTTGCTTTCAGAATAGACGTAGTAGTAAGTAATTAGTTTCATTACACTGTCCTACTGGCAAAGGTCTTTATATATTAATTCTAGTCATCGCTACAATAACAATCGCTTCCACACTTTAATGCGTTAAATGCTCGGGTTGAATGCGAGAAATCTTAGTTCAATCTCTATAAAGCTGCTAACATTACCAAGCCTTTACATATTTAAATCTTGTATTTTTGTAAAATATAAACCTGACTTATTTAAAACAGAAAAACAAGCATACTCTATAAACCTTCGCCCTAGGAACGCAAAAATTCGTACAAACATATGCAAAACAGCACTAATGAGAAAAAGTATTATTGAGATGGCTCCGAGAATGTACAATAAACTACCGGACCAGTTTAAAAGATGTAACTGTCAAAAATTTAAATATATTCTTACAAAGTTGCTTATAGACAAATGTTATTATGACGTTAATGACTATCTTATAGACAGTAATATCAATATTTGAATTTTAAACTTGAATTATTTTTTTTCAATAGCAATTTAATTTAATATTATTTATAACTATTAACTACAATTTTTTTTTAATGTATTAATATAAAATTTTATTCAATATTTTTTTTAGAAATGATTTGCTTTTTAATGTATTATTTAATGTAGTTCTAAAATGTAGGTAGTTATAATGTATTTCGTATGCCGTAAGGTGTATCATGGAGGCACTATCTAACTAAAGCGTACAACAACCTGTATTATTACCTGTGATAACGAAATTATATATGATTTGACTAGTGGCCGCTCGCGGTTTCACCCGCGTGGTTCCCGGTATCACCCGCGTGGTTCCCGTTCCCGTTGTAATATCTGGATAAAAAGTATCCTATGTGTTATTCCCGGTGAATTTCATCCAAATCCATTCAGTAGTTTTTACGTGAAAGAGTAACAAACATCCATACTTACAAACTTTCGCATTTATATTGATTTGATTTTATAGCTCCGTTTGACTACTGTCGTAAACCCATGCCTGACAAAAGCATTACTGTTATTCATAGTGTACTGATAATTATCATTTTTAAAATGAGTAAGTAAGTAAGTAAATAGCCTATAACTGTCCCACTGCTGGACAAAGGCCGGACAAAGGCCATCAAAACAAACAAAACACACTTTGCTCGACCTGGGAATTGAACCCGGTACCTACGGGTATCGGTCTGAGCGGTTTGCCACTCGACCACCGAGGCGTTTAAGTTTAAATTAATTAAAATGAATACAATCTCCAATAACTTTAACTGAGATCAGTCGCGAGATACTGTCCGTCGTGATCGCCGGAAGAACGGAACGGAACTGTTTCATTTTGCGTTTTGGTTTAAAACATGTCTTTAAATAATATGCCAACGTCAGAAAATGGAAATTGTAAAAAAAAATTTTCGACTCTCCATACAAAATGACCCATCACCTGATCGAGTTAATATGGTAAGTCGAAATATTTTTTTTACAATTTCCATTTTCTGACTTTGGCATAGTATTTATAGACATGTTAACATGGGTACGTTTCACCAAACATCCTATATGTCTTTGATTATACTCTTATTAATATGTATACTTATTTTCATGATGATCGGTTGAACAGTTTACGCGCGAAAGCGTAACAAACAACAGTCAATAAACAAACAAACAAACTCATTATCGCATTTATAATATTGAGTTAAGATTGTATAGTTTTACGATCGTATATTTATTTCATTACGCTAATCTTTTTTACACTATAACCTGCACAAAATACTTCTTAAATTTTAATTGTATTAATACACAGTAGTGAAACATAACATAACATAACTAACTACATTTAAGAAAAAGTTTAGAAAAAAAATAAGATAACTTAAGACAAAATAAAACCTATAAATAAAATGACCTCCAGCTGTGGGCTCATGGGAACGGTTCCAAGATTGCTGGCAACATACCTCTTTGGATAGCCAAGCTAATACGCTGGCAGAGGTAGCTGCCAGCCTACTTGTCACCGGAGGCATCAATAAGGCGAGCACTCAACTCTTTAACAAGCTGCTTGGCCTCCGGCCCCCATGGACCCAATGTCTCCACCGCAAAGGGAACAAATAAATAATTTGGATCCAGGTTTGCGTATTTGTGCCGTTTGCGATTATCAACACTTACCGCAGCAGCCCTCACATGAAGTGAGGTGGCGCGTACATGTGAGGGAGCCACGGAATAAAAGGCAAAGCAAAGCAATTAAATGGCATAAGTTGTAAATCTTTATATAAGTTATTTAGGCACACTGAAAAAAAAATCGCAAAATAAACACACATTGTTTTATGAAAAATATGCTAAAGAAAAGTTTTACTTTTTTAACTAATAAAACACTATGTTTTAATGAATAGGTAACTACACAAACATTTAATCAACAGTTGATCAAATCAAATAGATATAATAAAAACAAACGCAAAACAATACAACGTCCAGTTGTTTAATGCCACCTTCTCAATTACTTACTACTCCACTCTACTCCACTTCGCTTCAATGTAGTGTCACTCTAATTATCCAGTACACAAGGTTGCTTATTCAAGTGGACCTTTACGCATGCCATTATGCTTCACACTTTAAAAACCCACTTATTCGAGGCGCATGTGTGCTCAACAGTTTTACGCCCATTATACGGTAAATATAAGCTCATTTAGCATTATGGCTGTAAGCACTTAGACTGTCATCTTGCGTGATATTACTTAGTAAAGTAAAAGTTAAGTGATTAGCCAAATACTGTCCCACTGCAGACCAAACGCATACATCATTAAAATCAAGTCATCGCTATAACTGTCGGGTATTGGCTTAATCACCACGTTTGCCGGATATCGGCCTGATGATTTAATAACAGCAAGGCAAGTAGTGATAAGAGATAAGAGATTTAAAAATTTTTTATTCTACGGAAAAGGCAAACAAGCGTGCAAACTTACCCTTTTCACAAAATGGAAAGTGCTTGCGTTATCTCACATGGGCCTCGATTCTTAAAGACGATAAGCATTTGAACGCATTATTAGTTCAGTTTTTGTTTTTGCCCGTTGTACTCGTATTTTTGTTATATGTGCGTGTGTCTATAGTATCGAATTAAATGCATTGTCTATACTCAAATACCTATATATCTATGTATACTTATCTATGTATACTTATCTATCGATATTAAATTCTTAAACCAGTTTTATGACGTATAAAGACGAGGCTATAAGACACTAACGTAAGATAGCAAGTGAGTTACTTACTTCCTACGTCACCTTTTAACTGCACTGACTAGTGAATGATGAGTGTTCTTATTTCGGAAACGCACGAAAACCTAGTGAGAAATGATCTTTAAACTTCCGCACTCTTAGACGTCAATTATCATTAATGATTACTTAGCGCCTACAATTGTTCAGTCGAAAATGTGTATAGTGTCACTGTCAAAGACTATTTTACAATAGACAATTTGTGCTAGTTAATTATTAATGTCAATTGACGTCTCTGAGTACGGCAGTAAGTTTCTAAATCTTCTCATTGAAGTCGCATGGGAAATGCTATGTTCTATAAGATAGCTGAAATATTAAGGATGGAATATAATTATTATTATATTGATATTATAAAACAATGTAATTTAAATAATATGTAGTGTTAATTCACTCGTTTATCCAGCTTGGATGCAGCACGCATGCACCGCCCTTCCGCCCGCAAAAAGTATTCACATGCAGGAGAAACAATAGGTGCAAGCGAACATGCACACCAACACCGACACCCGACACGTGTTTTGCCTCTCCACGGGGCATCCTCAGGAGCTATTGACTGGTCGAGAGCTGCGCACCGACTGTTACGGCTACGCAGCTTCCGGCCCCTTAAAGAGCGCCATCGTTTGAAATTTGTGACGTACTACCCGCGACAATACGTAGTAATGGGGATGAAACTAGTTTTGTGTGTTCATTCGACAGCGCATGACTGTCATTATTATGTTTCATTATTTCTAATTGTTCCAACACACACAACCGGAAGCTTTTATTATAAACATGCAAAATAAACTGTTATTGTCGCACAAGGAATGGCCGGTATCAATTAAATGTTTTGCGGAATGTGACTTATCCGGATGGCTATTCCTATACGCGGCAATATGTTCCTTATATCTAATGTCAAAATGTCGGCCTGTCTAACCTACATAGACCCCATCACAGTCGTTACAAACTAATTTTTAAACACCGGATTTTTTTGAGTTTTGTAACGATCATTACCGTTACAAAGGTGACGCACATTTTGGTCTGTTCTAAAAGTAACGTAGACTTGGTTTTTTCTAAGGATATTAGCGATTTTATCTGAAATTAATTAATTAATTTTCTAAAATTAAAGGATGGTATTGCTGCAGCGTACGTAAAAATCAAGCGTTTATATCAATAAACGTATGAAGATGGTACTTACTTGTCATAAGTTTTGTTTTTATAACAAACTATCAGAAGTCGTGTAGCCCACTTGAGCAAAGCCGCGAGTCTCTTCTTCATATTTAACGCGGCAAAGGACTCCACTCTACCTGATCTTAAGTGGAAATGTAGTCCAGACACGAAGACAACTAGTGCAGGCTGAAAGCAACGCACCCTCACCCTGCCAGCCCAGAAGGTGCCTCTTCATGCTCAAGTTTGAAAGACCCCATATCATAGGAAGTAGGGAAAACGCGTGCTGGCAGACTATCCCATCTTTTGAAGGTGTGACAAAGAAAGTCGCCAAATGTATTTGTGCGCGATGGAATATTTGTTACAGCGAAATGGTGATTCCGGAGATCAGCACGTGTACTGCATATACACGCGTCTCGTTTACACAATTGGAATAAAAGATAGATAGATAGATAATACTTATATTGCAACACCATAATAATGTAACAAAAAAATACAATTAAAATAAAAATTACAAATTGGTGGTTTTATCGCTATAGAGCGATTTCATCTACGTTCTTTGCCGCATCACTTACCAATTTTTCTGCTTAACCCTTAGATCAACTGGTAGAGACTGCCATTTGGCATTAAGTCCGCCTTTTGTACTTTATTTTATTTTATAGTGCTATAAAGATTAAAATAAATAGGTAAATAAATAATAAATCTCTTCCAGACAACCAGTTGGATGGAGAGAGCGTATAAACTGTAAAGTCGGAGGTGCAAACTATTTACAAGAACAATGTGTATTAAGGCATAATAATTAGGTATCATACATATCAAGCTCCTCCGTGCTTCGAACGGCACGTAAAACCGTTGGTCCCGGCTGCATTAGCAGTCGATAATAACCACCAATCCGCACTGGGCCCGCGATGTGGTTTATGGCCCGTTCTCCCTGTCCATCCATAGGAAAGGCTCGTGCCCCAACAATGGACATAAAAGTAGCTGGTGATGTTATTTTGATGATAAGGCTGAAGATGGAAGCGTTTACCTGGAGTTCGCAATCACTTAGCTACTGACCGGTAGTCTTAACCATTTTATAGACAATAGAGTTAGTAAAAAATAGTTAAATAAATAGGCCGATACCAGAAGATTCATTCTGTTATTACTTAGAGTCACAGAGATTCACTCTCGCAGAAAGCGTTGCATGGAACTATTAGTTTCTTCTATATTTGACAGTTGACCATTGTTGCACTGTGTAAAGCATATTTTTGTATTGTTGTAGCATACCCCTAACCCTACCACCAACGTTTGTTTCAGAATGTTAAATTCAGAATTAGTGTACGCTTCTCGAGTGATTCCAGTATAACACTGCTTCTATCGATTTGCTATCGAGACGGGGAGAGTTCATGAATTTTATACAAGCCATTCGCTTGTCTTATCGATTTAGACGAGCAAACACACGTATTGTGAGGTCTTCTCTCTTACACAGGTACTGATCTCAGGGACATAATGTGTTTTTCTTTGAAAAGTACAAAGATAGTTATAGTGGATATAAAGGGTAAGGTAAAGGGTAAGGGTAATACCTTTACATCGTCAAAAACAATCTTAAAAAAATATATATGCTGATATACTCGTACATGTATTATTATAATTAAATTAAACATTAAAACCAGACAACAACCACAACTATGAAAACAAAACCAAACAAATGAAATTTAAATACCTATAAATGAATGATTTCAAATATGGGGTCGTGGGAACGGTCCCAAGAATGCTGGCAACAGCTAATACGCTGGCAGAGGTAGCTGCCAGCCTTCTAATGCTTGGAGACCTCTAAAAGGCGAGAACTTAACTCTTTAACAAGCTGGAAAAATGTAAAATATTAAAAAAACCTATATTAAACATATTTAAGTAATATAATATGGGCTTTGTAATTTTGATATGACGACGAACAATTTGTGAGAATTTGTTAAAACGAATTTTCTCATTTCCATAAAAATATATTAAAACCTTGGTAAGGAAGCCGGCTGATATGGTACGGCCGTTATTTCCGTAATGTTATACGGAACCCTTACAAAAGGTTTTACGAATGCAAAACCTTCAAAAATATTACGAGGAACAAATGTGTAAATAAACGGTAAAAACGACCTGTTTTTATTATCTTTAGTGTTGTATTCATTTCTATAACCCATAGCCAGTAGCAATATAGCTCGTAGCATGTAGCATAGTAGCCCGTAGCACTAGCACTGTAGTTCGTAGCATCGTATCTCGTAGCAGTGTAGGCCGGAGTACAGTAGATTAAAGAACTAGTCCGTAGCACTGTAGTTCAGAATAATATAGCTCATAGCTCTGTAGCCTGGAGACACTATAGATTGTAGCACCGTAGCTCGTAGCACTGTAGCGATTTATTATAGCTCATAGCATGTATCTTGTAGTAGATAGATAGATAAATTCGTTTTTGCTCACACACAAATGGAAACAAAAGAAAAACAACAGTTAAACAAAAACTTAAAGCAGTACTATAGCTCGTAGCGTAGTATTCCTTGGATCTCTGTAGCTCGGAGCAATATAATTGCAGCATTTTAGCTTTTAGCATTGTAGCCTGGAGCACCATAATAGCTCGTAACACTGTAGCCTTGAGCACTATCGCTCATAGCATCGTAATTTGGATCAGTATAGCTTGGAGAACTATATCTCGTAGCATAGAACCTAGTACCACTGTATCCCGGAGTACTATTGCCATAGTATCGTAGTGTATCTTATCTTAGCTTACTGCATATCTCATCTTAGCTTGCTTTTGTCTGTGTTTTTTTATGTGTACTATAAAGTATTTTTATCTATTCTATTATATTCTTATAGCACTGAAGCTTGTAATATCGTAATTATTAGGTCTGTAGTCTGCAGCACTTTAGTTGGTAGAATATTAGCTCGTTGCACTACTGTGTCTTGGAGCACTATAGCTCGTAGCATCGTAGCTCATAGCTTCGTAGCTCGTAGCAGCAAACGGCTAAGTTATATATAATAAATATCGAATCGTTCGCATTCGTTAGCAGATCTAAGCCGATCCATATTCTCCAGTATCCGCTGTAACGTTGGAATCTAGGCGGAAACGACGCGCGCCGGAAATGAACGCCCGGAGACATCCGCCGGCTACTGCAGCGCCGAATTAATGGCTTTTCTTAGAGGACGTGCTGTGACACCGCTTTATTGTAATTTATTAAGTTTGAAAGCGTTTCGAGTTTGCTTTTGGAAGCGACTGTAAATTTATTTTCATTTATCAACAAATGAAAATAGCATGAATTGTTTTTAAAGTAAAGTAAACAGTCTATATAATTGTCCCACTGCTGGGCAAAGGCCTCCACATCATTGAAATCAAGTCATCGCTACAATGGATGGGTAATGGCTTAAAATCACCACGCTTGCCAAATGAAGGTTGGTGATCACAAACCCGGGCTATGCATCGGAAACAATCCGAGATAATACATATTTTTTGCCCGACCTGGGAATTGAACCCGGGACCTTCGGGTATCGGGCCGAGCGCTCTGCCACTCGGCCACCGAGGCGTTACCAAGGAACCGAGGAATTGTTTTTGTTTAACTCTAATTAAATATTATTTAATTTATTATTTATTACGCTCAGTGGCGTGCACTTGGAGGGGCCTATGCCCAGCAGTGGACATGTGTAAGCTGATGATGATGATGATGAAATATTATTTTAGGCACCTTGTGGGCCGGCAGAGTGAGGTTAACTCATGCTGCGTTGTTAACGCTGCACCAGTTGTCTTCGCGTCTGGACTCTATTTCCACTTATCATCAGAATGGTGTTATTTGGCGTGCTAACTATTCTTTTTTTAAAAAAGCTCGTCTTTTAGGTTCGTGAAAATAATGTATCAGTTTCTGAAATTCCTGTACATGTCGCATGTCGTAAGAACCGACTAAGGGACAAGGGTTCCAAGATACTCGCTTATCAGGCGATCGGCTAACAAAACATCACTGATGCTATCTATTCCATCTCGCAACCCTATTTAGTTTTTGCTAATTCTTTCACCGTCCATGCAGCCAAATTGTGGAATAAATTGCCTCCCGACATTCGTGAGAGTCCATCGCTGGAGTCATTTAAACATAAGTTGAAAGATCACTACCTTACCAACACTGGTTATCAGTAACGTCATATCAAATTATACATTTAAATTATTTTAAGTATATTGTGTATGTGTATGTATGTTTATACATTATGGTTATATAGTTTAAGTATGTATATGTATCAGTAATTAGTTCGTAGAATAGTCCCGCATACTGTCGTTCCATACCACAGCTAAGGTTGGCTGGAA
Organism: Eudonia lacustrata; assembly: GCA_947562085.1. Classification (NCBI taxonomy): domain Eukaryota; kingdom Metazoa; phylum Arthropoda; class Insecta; order Lepidoptera; family Crambidae; genus Eudonia; species Eudonia lacustrata. The sequence goes on along the minus strand of OX387330.1, from coordinate 3,588,958 downwards.
GAGATCTCTTCTAGAGATAAGCTCACCTTTGTATATGTCTTGTATAACGTCTGTTTTAATGTGTGTTTTATATGTGTAATAAAGGATTAAATAAATAAATGTGGCGTGTCGGGTCATTAATGGCTAGTGTACTCAAAATTGGTAATTTTGATTCTCTGCCTACCTCTTGGAGAAAGACGTGAGAGTATGTATGTATAAAGGTATGTATTTTATCATTATGTTAGTGCTATGCATTATACTTGTCGGAGAGATGGCGCTAGCATCGCTTAGAAACGACAAGTTTAGTCTGTACTTAAGTGTGCTCTGCTCTATTGTACTCGAAACGTCAACGTCAGTTGGCGCGACAGCGGATTGGACACATTTTGAACATGAGCTGTCGGAGAGTACGCACGCACAGAACTCACTTCGTTTCTAAAATCCATCGGGCAACTGTTTCTAAATAATTTAATTGTGACGTCAAAATAACATTAAAGTGACTGTAAGGAATACGACTGCGTTTTTATTTTGAAGATCCAAGATGAACAGCTGTGATATGTAATACATTAACGTAAAACATTGTTTGAAACATTGGCCTTCAGACCGAGTAAAGAATTTTAAAAAAAATGATGAAAATTGAGGTGACACATCATAACGCGTAATGTAGTATTGTAAAACTGATAAATTCAAGATTGTCTATTCTTCATCATCATCATCATCATCATCAGCTTATTTTATGTCCCCACTGCTGGGGCACGAGCCTTCCCAATGGATGGATAGGGAGAACGAGCCATAAACCACCACGCGGCCCAGTGCGGATTGGTGATTGTTGACGACGGCTAATGCAACCAGGACCAACGGCTTTACGTGCCTTCCGAAGCATGGAGGAACTCGAGGTCATAAGTATTTGACCACCCATCCGATGACCGGCCTTTGCGAAAGTTGCTTAACCTCAGCGATCGCAGACCGGGCGCGTTAACCACTGCGCCATTCAGTTTGTCTACTATGTTTGTTAAACACACACAAACAGTAGGGCTCCGCAAAACATCAGCGTTGCAGGTTCTTTATTTTATATTTCATTTTTATTTATTACTTTCATTTGAAAATGTATAAGTATTTTGATTTAATTTGATTTGATTTGAACTAATAAACACCTACATAAATACTCAATAGCCATGTCATGAATGTAATACGTTACCCATTAGAAATGAATTAACAAATGTGACGTTATCGCGTTTAGGAGAAGGAGAAACGAAAACGGAAGGTGATGTTTACATGCGCCGTTGAGTAAACGGAGGGTTTCACACAAAATAATGAGAACCAGAAAGTAAGCTAAATACATACAGCGCTCGAACAACGCACACAATATACCCCCGTATTTATAAACGAGTAAAAGCTCATACTGAGCAACGTAATTGCTTAAGTAAAATTTTGGTTGGAGTGACCCAAAGAGTGCGAAGGACTCAGAAAAGTTTTCACTTGTAGCGGTGTCACGACCCCTCATTATGGTGGGGATGGTTAGGGGGTTCGACAAGAAATAATGTTTGTATGGACAAAACAGCCAAAGGTCAAAAGTCAAAGGTCACTAAAGGTCAATGTCATTTTATAAAAAAATTACATTCTTTAGTAAACCGATGAAGTTAGAAACGTCAAGAGTTAGAATCCTTAGCCTCAGAACAATAACTTCTTAGCCAAGCAATAGTCACCAATATCTTTACTCAAGCAATCTAATTAGGTTTCTTAAAGAATTCATAGCGACAAGCTTGTGACAAGCTAGAATTGAGATTATATTCCGTGTGACAGTTTGTGTTATGTCTAAAATATATTATTAATTATGTATTATAAATATTATTATATTTAATTGAATAATAAAACTTCTATTCTAATTTATATGTTACTCTGGTATATAAAAAGAAATTAGATCTTAGTGACATTTCTAAGAACAAAGTAATTGCTAAGTAATGGCTTGTTTATAAGTACGTTGCACCATCCCCCATCAACTTTCACGTGACCTGGATTGCCTACTTACGGCACAGGACACGCCGTCGCGCCGCTGTCGCTTAATTAAGTCAGCCGACATAGGCAGCATCACTGCAGACTGAGCGCGCCCCCGAGCGCGCTGACTTCACCAGGCGTGCACCCTGATTTAGTAACGCCAACGTCACCTCCCCGGGAGGCGACCGTTCCGTCCACCTACGCTGCCCTTACAAGGCTATAGGCAACACCAGGGGGTGTTTAGTCAGTAGGAGTCTGACATAGTCTATCTCAACCGCTTGAGTTATTCATACCCCTTTCCACACGAGCTGATACGATCGTGCGCTTCGACCACGATCAAAGACCCTTAACGCCAATTGTTGCACCTTGTTTCAGGCGATCGTAATAGACCAGATTTTTTTAAAGGGAGAAATAAAAAAAAATAAAAAAATAAAAAATAAAAAAAGCTGGAAATAAATATCGACGATGATTATAATATTAGTCGACGACTCGTTATAAACTATAACCCGGCGATTTTAAGTCGAGATTCCGTCCGAACAAACATAACATCATATACCCACTTTTATTGTACTTATTGTTATAAATTTATGGTGAATAAATGAATATGAATGTGAATATATTCACCTGAAAGTGGACGAAGCAAAACAAGTATGTATGGAACGTAGCAAGTGGAAAAAAGTGGTCTCTGCCTACCCCTACGGGAAAGAGGCGTGATTATATGTATGTATGTATGTATATATTCACCTCCTCCCACGGTCACAATCTCGGAACAGCTCGGACCAGTCCAAGCGCAGTTGTTGCCAGATTCCTTATTCGTGAGACGTTTTCTATGTGTGCGTTAATCGAGCGCGTACCTTAACTTCTGCAGATTCCATAGTTTGTGGTTCCATTGTGTTCGCAGCAAATCTTTCCAGATTGTCGTTTTTCGTATAGGCGGGTGCTCAAGTAACACATTTAGACAAGGTTGTATTTATTTATTCGACGCGTGTACTGTAGTAAGCTTAGCACCCTGTCGTTGTGTGAAATGAGAAAATGTTTTACTGTTAAGTGTAGAAATAATTCCAGAAGCGGTATTTATAACTTTGGCTTGCAATGTAAGAGTAGATAGTGTTGATTTTGATTTATTTATGAAATAAATAAGTTTTAAATTTATTAATTTTATTAATTTATTTATGAAATAAATAAGTTTATTTATGAAATAAATAAATAAGTCCACCGTACCTGGTAAGTCAAAGGGTGCAGGTTCAATTTCAAATTATTTGTATTATGAAATTCTTATATATTTTCAAGGCTTACCAACTAAATTACATACTATACATTAACTCTAGTTTTACGCTACGTTTTTTTAAAATTTATTTCCACTAAAAACATACAATACTTTTGCATCATAGCAGACCAAAAAGCACTAAGATTTGTCCGGATTGCTAGAACTCAACATAAAATTAAAAAATATATTCTTATGACGACATCAGTACTACAATAAATAAATGAATAGGCTGCAACAAATAAATGACTTGGAGCGAGCGATCACATCAGCTCCAGCCTGTGCGCAAAAAAAATCAGTATGTAGGTTTGTTGAGAAGAAATGCGTACAAATGTGTGTATAAATAATTAAATAAATCGTTTATTTGCACAAAACGTGGTATAAAATGATAACATTAAACAATAAAAGGTGCTCATGTTTCGCTAATAAAATAGCATGCAAATAGTTACAATGTTAATGATATTCATTTTTATTTTATTACATTACATGGAATCAAGATTGCAATAATAAATAAATGTCTAGAATCAAAATTTCAATAAATTATATGTCCGTAAAAATCCAGCTAGTTGTCAATAAATTCCTTAATACTATAAATTTTTTTGTCATTAAGCCATTCAGTTAGCCTTTTTTAAAATAAGAAGCTATTTAGCACTTTCAATTCATTTGGTATTTTGTTATATATTCTGACGCACAACGCAAGACAACTATTCTTATATTTACATGTTTTGGGAACATCTCTTAAGACAAGTTTATGTTTGTCTCTGCGCACTCTAGTACTCTGTGTATCACATGCTTTAGCAAACAGATACCTATGTTGATGGACAAAATGACATACCTCATATAAGTAGAGCGATGGAAAGGGCAGCAGGCCTAGGTTTTTAAATATAGGTCTGCATGATTCATCAGGCAAAATTCCACAAATGGCCCTAATGCACTTTTTTTGTGCCACAAACACTATTCCAATCTGTGCTATTACCCCATATCATCAAACCGTATCTCAACACGGATTCTACGTATGCACGATAACAAAGGATAGCAGTTTTTTTATTTGTCACTTTGGTAACTTGACTTAATGCATACACGAATTTATTTATTTTATTACAAATGTTTTCAATCTGATGTTTCCAGTTCAAAAATTGGTCTATTGTTACTCCAAGGAACTTTACGTTTTTAACTTCATTGATTTTAGTGATATTCAATTTAAAATTATATTTCTCATGTTTAGATTGATTGAATTGAATAAATACTGATTTATCTAAATTAATTTTTAAATTGTGTGCATCGAGCCATTCGATTAATATGTCAATAGTTTTATTAATGTCAAATTCGTGATAAGTTAATGTATTATTTCTCTTTTCAGTCGCCACAATTATGGAAATGTCATCTGGCACACGACGGGCTGTCCTTACACTTGAACCTGTTCAAGTAAGCGGAGAACCCGCCGTGACCTGTGAGAGCCTGTGTGGTGAGGTGTGTATGCGTCAGCTTCCGGGTGGTGTGGAATGCTGTTGTGGCGTTGGGGAAGAATAATTTTGTTACCTCGGCGGTGCTGCTGGACGCGTACCTTTCGTTCCATTTGTCAAGAGATTCATTTCTGATGCATCTCTTGACAAATGAAATGGGGCACATGTCGTAGTCCGGTTTCTTCTTGGACTTTATAGCGGCTTCCTTGGCTAGTTGGTCGGCTCTCTCGTTTCCCTCCAACCCCGCATGCGCTTTGATCCAATACAAAACAACAGTTTTGTATTGTTTGTTCGCCAATTTAAAATTGCTGCGCGTGTTTACTGCGAGGGGGTGGAGGGATGTCACGTTTGTGACGGTCTGAAGAGCTGCCATGGAGTCGCTATAAATGCCAAAAGTACTCTCCTTCCTAGCTAACAGCACCTCCGAGGCCTTGTGTAATGCGAGGAGCTCAGCCTGATATACGGTGGCGTAGGACGGCAGTGCAAGCTTTACTGCTTTAGTTTCGCCGGTGCTATCCCACAGGGATAGCGCCGCACCAACCTTGCCGCCAATCTTGCTGCCGTCTGTGTAGATGCGGATGTCGTGCATGTGCGTGTGTAACTGTATGTCCTGCGTAATAGGCGTGAGCTCGATCGTTGTGTGTTCAGCCGGGTGTGGTAGTGTAAGTGCAGAGTGTGGCGTTTCTATGAGTCTGCCCCGTAAATCCGGCCGGGGTACCCCTTTCCTGGCCTCATAAAGGGCGGCTACCTCTTTAATTCGGAGGTCCAGGGGGAGCGTCCCTGTCAGAACCAGGGCAGAGTTGAGGGATGTAGTTTTGTACGCCCTGCACATTTTCTGCGCAAAACCTCGTTGTAACGCATCCAGTTGCTTTCGCATCATTAGTTTGTCCGCGGCTGTTGACCATGCCACAGCGGCGTACGTTACAACTGGTTCCACTGCAGCCATGTAGATGGACCTAGCCACCTCCGGGTTTAATCCCCAATTCACCTTTGCTGCACGAGAGAGGTGGTTATAAATACCTGCAGCTTTTCGGCATACGTTGGCTACGTGGTGGTTAAAGGTTAGCTTCGCGTCAATTGTGAGACCCAGTAGCTTAATTTCAGGTCTGTTCGCGATTTCCACTCCGCCCATGTTGAGGCGTGGTGTGTCGTACTTCAGCTTGTTGGTGATATGCAAACAGTTGGTTTTGTGAGGTGCGAATCTCAACTTGTTTTCCGATCCCCACTCCTCAACACGTGCTAGAATGGGATTCGCTGCGTCCTGAATTTCCTTCCCAGTCTCTCCAACAAACATAAGGATGACGTCGTCTGCAAAGGCTTGGGCTATGACCTGTCGTTTCTCCAAGTCCTTTAGCAGAGGGTCCAACAGCAGATTCCACAAAATGGGTCCCGCAATGGACCCTTGGACGCATCCTTTTGAAGTCGGCCTATCCACCTCTTCGCCGGCATACCTCACGGTGACCCTCCTATCGTGCATGTAATCCTGGAACACTCTACGGATGTTTACGGGACATTCCTCCTCAGCAAGCCTAACATTGATGGCCGGCCACCACGCGTTGTAAAATGCTCCCTCTATGTCCAGCGAGACCAGGGTTATAAGTTTCTTATTTTTAAGTTGCGTTTTGATGTTGTTGATGAGGACATAGAGGGAGTCCTCCGTGCTGCGTTGGGGCATGAAACCATATTGATGGGTCATACGTGGTAGGAGATGGTGCTTAAGTCTACGTACTAACATTTTTTCGTAGATTTTCCCTAAGACAGGGAGAAGGCCGATTGGTCTATATGACTTAGGTTCTGTATAGTTCTCCCTGCCTGGCTTCCTAAGCACCACAATCGTGGCGCGCTTCCACGTTGCCGGGAAGGAGCCATGCTCCAGACATTTGTTGGCGATTTTTAGGAAGAGGTCCGGATCCGCGCCGACGGCGGCACGGCAGATATCCGCTGTGAGGCCGTCACTACCCGGAGCCTTTCTAGGGTTGAATGATTCGACAGCGGATTTTAGTTCAGCGTCAGTAAATGGTGGGTCAAACACGTCAGTGTTCGACTTTGCATTTACGTTTTTGGCTTTTTCTCTAATTTTACTGTGACTCACGCTGTCGTTTCCCTCCAAATCCTCCGGGTAAAACGTCCCCGCAAGCAACTCTACAGACTCCCTAGAACTCAGTGATTTACCGTTTTCTAATAACAGTTGGTCTTCCGGTCTAGCCGAGGTGCGGGTCATCACTCTGTAAATCCCGTCCCACACACTCTCGCGGTCCTGCCCCCCACAGAACTCCTTCCATGATTTCGTTTGGGCAGTTGACACGGCGGCTTCGTACTTCTCCTTCTCTTCGAGGTACTCGTTTACTACATGAGGTCTGCGATGTGGTGCGGCGGTTCTAACTCTACGTTTCTTTGTGGCGACCCTCCCCTTCATCCCTGCAAGTTCCTCAGACCACCATGGCAATAAGTATTTTGTTTGTTTTCGTTTGGCCGGGAACCCACGACCTTAGCTCAGCTTAGGTTACATGAGTCTCTTGATATAATGACTAAAAAATACTCAATATCACAGAAACAGATTGAAGAACATATCCAATCAGCCACAGAGTTAGTTGATCTGTGCAAGTACAATGCTGATCGGTACAACTCATTAATTAATAATGAAATTAACCTACACAAAGAGTCTTTATCACTTGACTCAAATATTCAGATGAACACACAAAACTTGTCTGTTTTGGTTCCCGGTCCTTCATCGGCCTCTCCTCAAAAAATACTTAAACCTAATGTTACAAAATTAGTAAAAAAAACAGTTATGTACTCTGATAAACTGGGTCAAGGCTTAGGGTTGCCTATAAATAGAAATATTATCCACTCAATGACCAATATTTGTACTCCAGGTCAGTCGTTGAATGCTATAGTAAACAAAATATCACAGGATTCATTGAATAGTCCCACTAATATTATTGTGTTATGTGGTGACAGCTCACAAACGAAGAAACGTGACATCATAAATAGTTTTAATATTTTGATAAAACTGCAATCAGAAACAAATTGCAGGATAATAATTAGCGCTTTTCCCTATTGTACCAATTTGACCTGGGAACAAAATAAGCGCATTTATGAATTAAATTTATTATTGTTTAATTTGATTTGTCGTCATAGTGACACTATTTTATATTTTGATATAAATAAATTTATTAATAGCTTTAGTTTGACGTCAGATACTATGTATCTTTCTACGAAATGTAGGACCCAAATAGCTAAATTGTTAGCTTATAATATACAGGATACAGTTATAAATGGTATAACTAAGTCTTTACGTCATAACAACGTAACCATTAGTAGTTCTACTAATGCAACATCTACAACTAGTAATAAGGTAACAACAACCTCATGTTTAAACTGAGGTCTAAGACAAAAGCCAAGTCCTCATTAATTACTATTATACATCAAAATATTCAAGGTTTGGCTGGCAAAGACTTAGAGTTAGAATTATTTGCAAAAAGTCAGGCAATTCATATATTTTGTTTAACTGAGCATTGGCTAAGAAGTCATGACACATCATTCTATGTAAATAATTTCCAATTAGCAAGCGCGTACGTGCGAAGCTCAGCTATTCACGGTGGTTCTTTAATACTAGTAAGAAGTAATATAAAATATAAAGATCGCAACGATATTGTAGGCTTATCAGTGGAGCGTAATATTGAGCTATCATGTGTGGAGATTAATAGCTTTGTAATAGTGTGTGTATACCGACCCCCATCGGGCAATTTCGGTATTTTCGAATCTGTAATGGAAGACGTACTAAGAAAATTAAAACTAAAAAATAAATTTGTTTTTGTATGTGGCGATTTTAATATAAATATTCTAGAAAGCACTTCAATGAGTGTTCGTCTTGTTGCCTTGTTTAAATGTTTTAATCTCATTAATCTATTTCTCGAACCCACTAGAATAACTTCACATTCAGCCACTTGTCTTGATAATGTTTTTACAGACTATGACCCTGTTTCTAAGTCAGTCATTAGTAATCTTACGTCTGACCATTGCGGTTTAAAGGTGACCTATGATTTTAATGTTAAGGATGAGCCAAAAATAGTGAACTGTAAACCAGTTACAAAGGAGCGAGTAGAGCGTTTTAAAAATAATATATCGAGTAAAATTAATGCATTGCCATTTGGACAAGATGATCCAGATGTATTATATACTAATCTTTTTAACTTCATAAAGACTGAATATGACCAAGTGTTTACACAAAGAACAATCAAAATAACTCATAAACTTAAGTTCTGTGACTGGGCCACGACTGGTATATATAAAAGTAGAAATAAATTGTATGATTTATATAGTCTTAAACAATATAACCAAAATTCTAATTTTACGGAATATGTAAAGAATTATTCGAAAATATTTAAGAAAATATGTATAGTAGCAAAATCTAATTATATTAAAGAAAAAATTAAAAAGTCCAACAATAAAATTAAAGCCACTTGGGACATTATAAACCGTGAAACAGGTAAATTTAAACCACGGGATAATACTTTCACTTTAAAAGTAAACGACAACTTAGTCAATTCAGATATTGCTAATATTTTTGATGATTTTTTTGTAAATATACCTGTGCTGACAACCTCAAATTTGGATTTATCACCAGAAGCTGCACAAGCATTACTCCAAAAATATGTACCAAAATGTAATGTTTCTTTTCAATTTAAATATATTGATTCAATGGATATTATAAAAACATTTAAATCACTGAAAATGAAAAACACAAGTGATTTGTGGGGCATCTCTATAAAAGTAATTAAGAATATTATACATTCTATTGCACCATATCTTGCTGAAATTTTTAATAACTGTGTGAATAAAGGTATCTTTCCCGATCTTATGAAGTTTAGTAAGGTCATACCTTTGTTCAAATCGGGAAACAAAGAAGACCCCAGTAACTATCGACCCATTTCAATACTACCAACTCTAAGCAAAATTTATGAAAAAGTTATATTGGAACAGTTGATGTCGTATTTTAACATAAACAACCTTTTACATAATAAACAATATGGATTTACAAAGGGTCGTTCTACTACTGATGCAGGTGTTGCTCTATTAAAACATATATTTGATGCCTGGGAGAAGTCTCAAAACGCCTTTGGAGTGTTTTGCGACTTGTCCAAGGCTTTCGATTGCGTTGAGCACAAAACTCTGGTGATGAAGCTAAATTACTACGGTCTCAAAGATTTCGCACTAAATTTAATTCAGCCATATCTTAGCTCTCGAACACAAACTGTCGATATTAATGGAACTACATCATCTGGTTCTCATGTAAAAATGGGAGTTCCACAAGGGTCCATTCTTGGTCCTTTTCTGTTTTTGATTTATATTAATGACTTGCCATTCTTTGTAGAGAACTTCTGTGAAATCGTATTATTTGCAGATGATACTTCACTCATTTTTAATGTAAGTAGGTGTAAGAATAATTACGACGATGTAAACAAAGCACTCTCTGATGTACTCAGTTGGTTTACTATTAATAATTTGCAGCTTAATGCTAAAAAAACAAAATGTATTAATTTTAAATTACCAAATGTCAAAAATGAACCAACTGATATAAGAATAAACGGTGATCGATTAGATTTGGTAGACTCAACAGTTTTCTTAGGTATAACCCTTGACTCAAAACTTCAATGGAATCCTCACATTTCGAAATTGGCCGGCAAACTCAGTTCTGCTGCTTATGCCATTAGAAAAATAAGGCAGTTAACAGACGTTGAAACTGCTAGAACAGTTTACTTTAGTTAATTTCATAGTGTCATGTCGTATGGCCTCTTACTGTGGGGAACAGCGGCTGATATTGAAACTATATTCATTTTACAGAAACGAGCAGTAAGAACAATCTATAGACTAGGTTCACGAACTTCTTTAAGAAATCTTTTTAAAGAAATTGATGTCTTGACAGTGGCGTCTCAATTTATTTATAATTGTATAGTTCTTGTACGTTGTAATATCAATTCATTTGCTAAACACAGTGATGTACACAATTTTAATACTAGAAATAAGTCAAAACCTTCAATGCCACTGTTCAGGTTACAGAAGGTGCTTGGATCTTTCTTGGGGCAAGGTATACACTATTACAATAAAATACCAAATACTGTACTAGATTTACCTTTAGATAAGTTTAAAAAACATGTAAAGTCTTCTTTATTAAAAAAAGGTTATTATACAGTCAAAGAATATTTAGAAGATAAAACAGCCTGGCTATAATAAAAAACATATACATAATACTACTTATAAATAGTGTCCTGCAGATAACAAAATAGCGTTGCATTGAACATTACAATTAGTTTTATTTTTATTATTATTAACTATAGTTTTTTTTTGACTTTTACTAGTACTGTATGATATTGTAAAAAATTAAACTGGTAAATTATGTTTTTGCTGACTTAAATATTTTATTTAGTTATTTTTTATTTTTTGTGTTATTTTACATGTTGTGATTGTCCTTTATATTTTGTGTTTTTATTTGTGATGGAAAGTGTCCTTTATGATAGGGCTTTTTCCAATATTTATGACGCTGTAAGGGAGAAAAGAGCTGGACACTTGCTGAGTTTCTTGCCGGTTCTTCTCAGTACAAGATCTCCCGCCCAGAGTAGATAGACTTACGAACCGATGGCTTAAAATGACGTTCATAAGAGCTATTTGTAGCCTAAACTGAATAAATGATTTTGAATTTTGAATTTTTTGAATTTAGGTAGCTCAGCGGTCAGAGCATTGGACCGGTTATCCGGTCATGGGTTCGATTTCCACTTGAGCCTTCTGTGGCTAGTTGATTTTTTCTAGAAAAAATATTATCTGGTAACTATATAATACAGCAATGAACGCCACACTACGACCGGTGCCCAGTATCATATGTCAAGAGATGCATTCGTCAAGCATCTATTGACATATGGAACGGTAACGGAGGTACCGCACCCAAAACACTGCTGGCACCACTAAACTGTTCTTCCCAGACGCGAAAATAGCCTACAACATTGTCAGGAAAATGAGCCTAAACGGCCTCCTCACCCAAGCACTGACGGGGCACGGCGGGTTCTCTGACTACTTATACCGCTTCAAGTGTAAGGAGAGCCCGTTGTGCAACTGTGATACAGATGCTAACGAGACCATCTTACATCTAATAACAGAATGCCCAATAAACGCAAAGGCGAAACACGAACTAGAGCAAAAGATAGATGGTCTCGTTAACAAAAATTTGATTCAAGCAATAATTGGGAATAAAAAATACAGAAATAGCCTAACAAATTATATGGAGGCTGTTGTCAGAGGTGCCAATATACGAAAGAATAAAAACAAGTGAAAATTGTAGTGTTTGTGATGAATTAGAATTTGATATTTATAATTGTACTAGTTAATAGTCATGTGTTGTAAAAATGTTCATTATTAATTAATGAGAAGTTGGCAAAATAAATTTTAAAAAAATACAGCAATGTGAATGCAGAATTCAAAATAATATAAATATTTTATTTTCAACCCAAACTTGGTTTATAACCTGAAGAAATTTTTAATATTTTCTACATTAGCGAATAGTCCAGGGGACAGATCAAAATATTATTGTGAGATTTATAATTTAATTTGATTTGATTGACGGTAAAATATATTTTGGCACCAGACAATTTAAGAAAACATACTTACTTATTTTTTTTTATTTAATAGGACAACCAACAAAATTAACACAAATACAAGCAAAATTGTTTTCGTACAAAAATGGACATAAGCTAAGTGTCATCTTACTTAAAGGTTGCCACGGCATGCAATGTGGACTAAAATATATTATTTAAATACATTATTCAATACACAAAACAACAACTACTACTTTACACACACACAATCCTTAACCAATGAGAAGCTTTGAAATACAACAATACTACTTACTAACTTTGTTGTTTTAGCACTTGTCTAAGATTAGATAGTTACTACTATCTTATTCGCCTACTGGCGACAAAAAGCTAACAACAAATTGGGAATCAAACCCTTAAACCTGATGCGTATACTTAACGTCCTATATTTAATTTTACATATTTTTTGTAACCCATCCATCAACAAACCGCATTGGACCAGGGTCAGGGTCATGGGCTGGTTTCCCCATAATATAATAATAATAAATAATTTACTTTAGGCAACAAACAATGAACAAGATGGTAAAAACACAAAGGGGCCCATATAATAAATACCTTATAAACTAACATACATACAATATAAAACAATTTTTGTTAGTAGATATAGAACTTATAACTATGTTAGTATAAATCAATCAGCATCATCGCTTGCAGATGGACGTGCCATCTGCTAATTAAATTTTATTTACACATTAATTTCTATTAATTAAAATCTGTGTCAAGTAACGTCCGCGTAAAACTAGGCCAGCGCATGTTAGTCATGCAGATATTGAGAATAGTGTTGTTTTGTTGTTTTATTGAATATTAATTCAATAATGGATAGTCCCTTCAACCGGAGTACGAGGACTAGCAGGAGCCCACCACCATTACCGCAGAAAAGACCACCTGAAGGAGCTGAAGGACCAACAAAGATCGAAGCTGTATCGACCCACGAAATTCAGCAATGGCTCTCTTCCATTGAACAGTGCTTGAACGAAATATGCACAATTTCAGGCGAGAGTAAACTGAATACAGAACAAAAGCTGAAAATAAGCACCGTCAGCAGAAATGTGATGGGAGGTGTATCTCAACTGGCCGTTCAGTATCAATCGCTGAAACAAAAATATATTACAGCACAAATAACAATCAAGACCTTGACCGATCAAAAAGAAACTTCTACTCAACTTGACGATCAGCTCGAAGTGATCAAAGAATGCATTCGCTTTGCTCCAAAGGCCCAGACACCCAGCATATCTTTCGCAGATGTGGTTAGAACTAGAAATAGTTCTGTAATCCGACCCCCCAGCACCAGTACCATTGCTATTTATCCAGCGAGCAAAGATAAGTCGAGCGAAGAGACTAAGAAGCTCATTCAGACCATCATCAAACCGGAAGAACTTAAATTACATGTCCGAGGGATGAGGAAGATCAAAGGTGGAGGTGTATTAATCAGCACCGAAGTAAAAGACGACCTCGAGCAGTTAAAGCGTTCTGAAAAGCTTAAAAGCTCAGGTTTGCAAGTGGAAGAGACTACAAAACGTAGGCCTAAAATTATATTGTTAGGAGTACCCGCCACCACTTCTGAGAAGGACCTATTTGAATGCTTATATGAACAGAACATCTCGGACAAGCATCAACATCTGGGTCGCGAAAAGTTCCTTAGCTCGATAAAACTGAGCCACAAATCAGGTAAAAAAGACGCGGGACATTGTAACTTTGTACTGGAGCTAACTTCTGACCTTCGCAAAATTATCATTGATTAGGAAAGAGTCTTTATCAATTGGACTTCCTGCCCAGTAAGAGATTACACATTTGTGACTAGATGTTACAAGTGCCAACAATATGGGCATTCGGCGAAATATTGCCGTGAGACTGAAAGTACGTGTGGGCACTGCGGCCGCGTCGGTCACTCAATAAAAGAATGCTCAAAACAGCAGGAACCCGCAAACTGTGCTACGTGCCAGCGCTTTAACAAGCCCAGCCACCACAAAACCGGGGATGAACAGTGTCCAGCAAGAAAAATGGCCGAGTCACGATACATGAGTTCAATTGACTATGAGGGCGCCTAGAGCGCCGCACATATAGTTTAACGCAGCACAAGGATGGGTAATGTAACTCATGACATTATTAAAGAACTAGACTCTTCATATGAATATGACTCATTGGTCTGTGAGCCACATACATGTTCGTCGTTTATCAGTAATATTAAGCATAGTCATAATATTTTTATACAAAATATACGTAGCATTAATTGTAACTTTGATGGTATGTTAGCGTTGCTTAGTCAAATCAATGTAGAAATTGACATAATGGTACTGACTGAGTGCTGGTTGTCCACAGCTTCTTGTATTCCTCAATTACCCGGTTATGTCTCATACACTACTAACAAAACTAATATTTTAAAAAATGATGGTGTAACATTGTACATTAAAAGTAATTTGAGCAAGGTAATTATAGATGAATCTGACCTAGTAGATGCAAACTGTCTAATTGCAAAAATAAACAATGACACCGCTATTGTAGCTATATATCGTTCTCCCTCTTATCATAATATTTCCAACTTTTTACAGTCTTTGAGTGTACTTTTAGAACAATTATCATCATTTAGGAATGTATTTGTCATGGGCGATTTAAACATCGATATAAAACCCGGAAATATAGATCGTAATTCATCAGAATATTTAACTCAGACAGCCTGTTTAGGTTACCTACCCACTCATTTGCATCCTACTAGAGAAAGAAACTGTTTAGATCATATTTTAGCCAAGACAAACATCCCTTTAAAATCTTTTATATTAACATCTACTTTGACAGATCATAATTCCTTATTGTTGTGTTTGCAACAGCGCTACGATAAGTCTTACGCAAAAGTAAAACATACGACGCTGCAATATGAGTCAGTGGCACATGACCTAGACAACTTAGACTTGTCTACTATTTACAATTCGGATGACGTTAATAAGTCAACCGAATACCTTTTATCATCTTTAACTAAAATAATTGAGTCTAATACACGCACTGTTTTGTTATCCCGCCGCTATAAAATCATGAAACCTTGGATAACTCCTGGACTTTTACGCTGCATTAAGCATCGTGATAAACTTCACAGAACACAGAATAAAAAACCAGACAGTGAAATAAATAAAATTACTTATTACAGATATCGGAATTTTTGTAATAATTTGTTAAAGAAATTAAAGCGACAGTATGAAAGGAGTCAAATTCATAATGCGGGTCACGACAAGAAGAAATTATGGAAAGTCATTAAGAACATTACTTATACATCTAAAACCAAACCGCCTGCCCATAAACTCATTGCAAATTTTGCTACGCCTGCACATTCCCTGAACAGAGTAAACAATTTCTTTGTCAACATCGGGAAAAACCTAGCTGCAAAAGCGAAAGTCAGTAACATGCAGCCATTTTCCTGTATCGCACCCCCTTCCAAATTACCAGTTTTAAACTCGTTTGCCTTATTCGACACTGACGAAACCAAAATTGAACAAATTATTATGACTTTAAGAAATGACTGTGCCACTGGAATTGATAAAATATCTTGTGCTTTCATAAAAAAATTTAAAGATAAACTTACTCCCCCGCTTACATATCTTTTTAATTTATGCTTCGCGAAAGGAATCTTTCCTAATGTATTGAAGAAGGCTCTTATTCACCCTATTTATAAAAATGGAGATAATAGTTGTTTGAATAACTACCGTCCCATAGCCATACTGCCATCAATATCCAAGATCCTAGAAAGACTCATTTATAAAAGACTTGTAAAATACTTAGAAAATAACAAACTCTTAGCAGCTACTCAATACGGTTTTAGAGCAGACAGATCGACTGACGATGCAGTACATCAGCTCACTGACTATATTGTAAGGCGACTGGACTCACAAAAAAAGTGTTTAGTCATATTCCTTGATCTCGCAAAAGCATTTGACACGATTTCGGTATCTATACTTCTCGAGAAGTTATATGAACTTGGTATAAGGGGTGTTCCACATAACCTCATCAAAGATTATCTTTCTAATCGGACACAACGTGTTATGACAGATGACACTATGAGTGATGAACTGACTGTTGAATATGGTGTTCCTCAAGGGAGCATAATCGGACCGTTGCTATTTCTTACCTACATTAACGACTTATGCCTCCTTCCTCTTTCCAAAAGCGGAAAAATAATATCATATGCCGATGACACAGCTCTGCTCTTCAGCGCGGACACTTGGAGCGAGGCTTACAAACTAGCTCAATCTGGATTTAATACATTCACTCAGTGGCTTAGAAATAACTTACTGACACTTAACATAGATAAAACAAAATATATGACTTTTTCCTATAATTCACTATCCCAACCTATCCCAAACTCACATTCAATAACAGCCCATCTGTGCAATGACTCGCCTGACACTTGCTCCTGCCCTAAGCTCAGCTGCACTGACAATATTAAATACCTAGGGGTAATAATTGATAAGTATTTGAAATTTAAACCACATATTGAAGCCCTTACATCTAGAGTTCGAAAGTTAATTTACGTCTTTAAAAATCTTCGGCACGTTGCATGCGGTAGTCTACTAAAATCAATATATCTGACACTTTGTCAGTCATTATTTGTATATTGTATAACATCATGGGGCGGTGCACACAAAACTATTATGATAAACTTAGAAATAGCGCAGAGAGCAGTTCTAAAAGTCAGCACATTCCGACCAATACGCTTCCCGACGGCAGAGCTCTTTACCAAATGCGATGTCCTATCCGTACGCCAGCTTTACATATTACTAACAATCACTAAAAAACACTCATTAATGCCCTTTAACCCTGCGCTCGAAACCAGCCGAAGACGTGCAGATATTGTCTGTTCTACTGAGCGATTCAGAAGATCAAACACGCACAGATTCTTTTGTCATCTGAGTAGTTTTCTGTACAACAGACTAAATTTTTCTTTATGTATTTACCCCATGAACAAAGCACAATGTAAAAAAAACCGTACAAGATTGGCTAAAGGAGAAAACATATGATGACACAGAGAAATTATTATTAGTAATTACATAATTTTTAAGACCATCTAGAAAATTCTAATTAAGTAGAGCAATTAATAATATTATTCAAATACTTTCCAGTTCCGCATTTAAAATAGTTAGTCATTATTATTGTGTAAATGTTTTATTGTAGAATAAGCACTAACGTTCTGTTCTAGATAGATACCTAATACACAGGCAATATTGATTGCTTAGCATAGGTATTACGTAATACATAATATTATATACACTAACCCAAATTACTTTACATAAGTCTTTTGTATCTAGGCTAAGTTTTTATACAGCAATAAATTTATCTTATCTTATCTTATCTTAAATGTTTATATAATTTTTAACGCAAATTTTGTTGCGAACAAATTACAAAAACACAAATGTTGAAAAAATTTTCACGAGCAGGGTTTGAACCTGCACCCTTCTGACATACCGGGTCAGGTGCTCTTCCAATTGAGCTATCGTGGTTCTAACCAGCCCGCCGAAATTATTCAACACTATTTACTTTTTTACTTTGAAAGCCAAAGGCGCCCATTCAATGTTAACAACTACCGTCATTAACATCCGATCATAATATTTTTACAAATACTAAAGATCAGTTAAGAAGTAGGCAAGCTATTTATAAATGTTTATATAATTTTTAACGCAAATTTTGTTGCGAACAAATTACAAAAACACAAATATTGAAAAAATTTCCACGAGCAGGGTTTGAACCTGCACCCTTCTGACATACCGGGTCAGGTGCTCTTCCAATTGAGCTATCGTGGTTCTAACCAGCCCGCCGAAATTATTCAACACTATTTACTTTTTTACTTTGAAAGCCAAAGGCGCCCATTCAATGTTAACAACTACCGTCATTAACATCCGATCATAATATTTTTACAAATACTAAAGATCAGTTAAGAAGTAGGCAAGCTATTTATAAATGTTTATATAATTTTTAACGCAAATTTTGTTGCGAACAAATTACAAAAACACAAATGTTGAAAAAATTTTCACGAGCAGGGTTTGAACCTGCACCCTTCTGACATACCGGGTCAGGTGCTCTTCCAATTGAGCTATCGTGGTTCTAACCAGCCCGCCGAAATTATTCAACACTATTTACTTTTTTACTTTGAAAGCCAAAGGCGCCCATTCAATGTTAACAACTACCGTCATTAACATCCGATCATAATATTTTTACAAATACTAAAGATCAGTTAAGAAGTAGGCAAGCTATTTATAAATGTTTATATAATTTTTAACGCAAATTTTGTTGCGAACAGCCCGCCGAAATTATTCAGAACACTTTAGTTAGAACCACGATAGCTCAATTGGAAGAGCACCTGACCCGGTATGTCAGAAGGGTGCAGGTTCAAACCCTGCTCGTGGAAATTTTTTCAACATTTGTGTTTTTGTAATTTGTTCGCAACAAAATTTGAGTTAAAAATTATATAAACATTTATAAATAGCTTGCCTACTTCTTAACTGATCTTTAGTATTTGTAAAAATATTATGATCGGATGTTAATGACGGTAGTTGTTAACATTGAATGGGTGCCTTTGGCTTTCAAAGTAAAAAAGTAAATAGTGTTGAATAATTTCGGCGGGCTGGTTAGAACCACGATAGCTCAATTGGAAGAGCACCTGACCCGGTATGTCAGAAGGGTGCAGGTTCAAACCCTGCTCGTGGAAATTTTTTCAACATTTGTGTTTTTGTAATTTGTTCGCAACAAAATTTGCGTTAAAAATTATATAAACATTTATAAATAGCTTGCCTACTTCTTAACTGATCTTTAGTATTTGTAAAAATATTATGATCGGATGTTAATGACGGTAGTTGTTAATATTGAATGGGCGCCTTTGGCTTTCAAAGTAAAAAAGTAAATAGTGTTGAATAATTTCGGCGGGCTGGTTAGAACCACGATAGCTCAATTGGAAGAGCACCTGACCCGGTATGTCAGAAGGGTGCAGGTTCAAACCCTGCTCGTGGAAATTTTTTCAACATTTGTGTTTATGTTAGTATATTAAGCACTAGCTTGTGCTGTTCTGGTGGTGTTGACGGGTAATCTTCCGCGGAAACGACGGTACACCACTCCCTTCGGCCAGAAGATTATGAGCCCATGAGCATATTGTTCATGTGGGAAGGTCCAGCCATTTATGGGCTGATAATAAAAATTAATATAATATTAATTATTATAATATTAATTATTATTATAATCACAATCATAATAATTTTCTGTTGCATGTGCAATTAATTTATCAATTAATGTTACTGTAAAAACGTATGCTATGAATGTTACAAAAAAAAACATAGTACACGCCACAAAGGCGGATTAGTCCCAGATCCAAAGGATAGCCACAAGCAAGCTCCTTTGTGCACTCTATTTGCTTTCTTTTGCGTTGATCAAAAGGACTGCCGCAACATATTCTCTTTGTAATAGATTTTCCAATAACCTGACTTTGACATCGGACAGTATTAAATAATTAATGGCGGAACGAAATAGAATTGTGTCCACAGTACACTGTTGTGAATATTGACTTTTGTAATATGAGTACAGGAATAAGGTTGGTTGAATGGTTGAACTATGTTCAGTGTTGACAGTTTTTGTTGTTTAATTTTCTTTACAAATGAAAACGCTATTCGCAATAGATGTATAACAAACGTTACACTTACGTACAGAATGTTCGGCCAATCAAAAAAAAATACTTTTCTATCAAAGCCTTATACTCGTATATATTACTGCTAATAGTATATTCTTACAGCAAAACTTCCGTGTAAATGTACCTACTTTATACTGGGTGACTTTTTATTGCCGTCCAAACCTTCTGAGATGACTCCCTTGATACAAACGAACAACTCTTACTATTGGACCAACTCCCTAACTCGAAAATAAAATTCAGTTGTTCCATACATTTTGGTCGAATGAATATTGATTTTTTGTATGGAGCAGCTGAATTTTATTTTCGAGTTAGGGAGTTGGTCTAATAGTAAGAGTTGTTCATTTGTATCACGGGAGCCATCTCAGAAGGTTTGGACGGTGATAAAAAAAGTGATTCTGTATAAATTTTTACTTTTTTTTAAATTATTTTCAAGTGCTAGTTGCTGCACTGAAGCTAAATTAAATATTTATAAAATTTATAAAATACAGTGAAAAAATTAAACGCCTACCCGACCCAGCCAGGCATCGAACCTGGGTCTTTCGCAATCCGGCCGGCTGCACTGGCCGCTATGCTACCGGGAAGGCTAACGTAAGCGCTGAATTTTGTCACTGCTTTATAATGCTTTTTGAGTGCTAATAGCGGCACAGCGCGCCATCTATCCAAAGGTAATTGCAACCGATGGCTATGCAGATTCATCTTTGCAGATCTTTCAGGTTCGATTCCTGGCTGGATCGGGTAGGCGTTTAATTTTTTCACTGTATTTTATAAATTTTATAAATATTTGATTCTGTATAATCGACTGGAGTTTGTGCCCATAACAGTGTAATGTGATTGAAACACGTCATTTCTTTGCCCTCGCTCATTTTACTAATTCTATAATAGAACAAATCGCGTCGTTTTAAAATAAACGCGTATAAATACATCGGACGGGGGCGTGGGAGTCGTTAGAGCGGCCTTGCGTGACACCTTTCACCATAGACACAAAACCTGGAGTACTGGACACGTGTTGTGTCTAAATTTAAATATGGTTTAAAGGTCCAGAATTTTTACATGATTATTAGAAACCGAAAGATACCTATCTGTATACAATTATTATAACTAGTGGTCGCCCAGTGGTGAGAAGTTCGACCGTAATTTTATTAAGGCTGCACGGATTGTATCCTAAGCAACGAAAAATTTAAAAAGATAGAATGTGAGTGAAATTTTTGAAAAGAGTATTTATACGTGTGTGTCAAATACATGGCAGTGTGTGTAATGTTTTTTTTATTGATTTAATGTATTTTCTATGCATAATTTAGAAAAAATATTAACATTCTGTTTTCCTTCTCTATATAAACTATATAAGCGTGCGAAATTTCATACACTTGCGAACAAATTACAATTTGAAAAAGACAAAGTGTTGAAGAGCGGGATTCGAACCCGCACCCCATGACATACCGGGTCAGGTGCACTGCAAAACAGTAACTATGCTATTGTGCCTCGTGGATTTTTTCAACACTTTGTTTTTTTTCAAATTGTAAAATTCCGTTTTTAAATTTTAGAGTAACAACTCTCACAATGTTATCATGTTTTTTTTAATACTTACACCTCCAACATGATAGGAGCTCTTGTTAATCTATTCTACTCTTTCATTCCAGTTCTCTCTTTCATGCCTCTCGTACCTCCATTCTTCATACTACTCATTTGTCAAGTTTTATTAAGACAAATGTTATTATAGCAAATGTTTTATTTTAGAAAATATAAATCTATTTGCTCAAATTGTCACTTCACATTCTTAGGTACCTGCCCTACTCCTGTAGGTCACGTGTTATGTTAGAAATTTAAGACGAAATAAAAATAACGTTAATAAGTTATTTTTTTATCAGACAACAGAAATCTAGCTCCATACAAAAATATCTTTTTTTTATAGCTCTTGTTAATTACCACTTAACAAAATATAATCATAAGCTAATTTGTATTCTATGCACCACAAAAAATGCAACTCGTATGCCATGCAATATTTTGGGAAGAGTAAGTTGAGCTAAATGAAACATTTGATTAAATAAATAAACAGCACCAAACAATTATTTGTTAAACAATAATATGCCGAAAAAGAGATTTGCTAACTAAAGTCAGAGTGAACGAGAGTGCGGCAACTTCATACAAGCGCTCCGAAACGCACGCTCGTAGTTCACCTACATTAGCACACAGAAAAAAGCACGGGAAAGGAGTACGCGATGACGCGGGCTGTCCCCGCAAACGCGGATCGGGCAGCGTATGTTGCTGTAGTAACGGAGGATAACAAGTATGTCACTCAGCGCTGCCGATCAGTATACACCTTTTTTTTTCATGGTTTGGGTGTCGCGATTGTGAGTTTTGTTGCATATAGGTGGGTGCCTATTGAAAATGTCTGGAAAAAAACCTGTTGTGTGTAACCTAAAAAGTGATTAATAATCATTCAATTATTGGTACATTATTATAGTGGCACATAGTTCAGGATACCCATATACAAAATTTGTCGTAATACATTAAGTAGAAGTACACTGGGTGTTTGTGGTGCGTCAGTTCGAGGATGTGTATGAGGATGTCTCAACACACGCAACCATAATCCCAGTTTGTCCTTTTTTACTTTGCCGACAGATATAACAAGGTAAGTTTACAATATAAAAGACACCCAAATTCACACAATAATAAATTAACTATGTGTGACTCAACCCTAGCCGGTAGGTAGGTACAGCTCGGTACGTCGGTCGATTCAAGGTCACGGCACTGTTGCCGCACTCACGTTCACTTTGCTAAAGATTTGCAATAAGTTGTTTTGACAAATGTTTTTAGCCGGGTTTGTGATCACCAACCCGCATTCGGCAAGCGTGGTGATTAAGCCAAAACCCATCAATTGTGGCGAAGACTTCACTTCAATGATGGAGGTCTTTGCCCAGCAGTGCAGTTATAGGCTATTTACTTACTTAATTTACTTATTTACGTGATGAAAAATCATGGTACCCCTTTTTAAGCACATTGTACGTATGAAGGAGTGAAGGATTTGGTTGGCATAGATCATCATATTGATGAAGAAGTATGTATAGTCGCCCATGAAATTGCTTTATCACTTTTGAAAAAAACTTCCATTACAATAAAATTTCGCTGAGGCTCATTGTCAATAATGACAACGTATCTGTCACTTGGTCTTTTAAACAAAAATAGAACTTGTTGTTTTATTAAATGCAAAAAAAATCACTTCTAAAGGTGGTAAATCAATTTCATTGTCGACTATACATGTGCAAGTAAGACATGTTACACTTATCTACATTAATAAAAACCAATTTCTAGACAGGCTGATTATTGACTGATTAATTTTTGATGTGTTCGTAATTGTCAGGACAATGTTTGTATAAAAAAGGTTTTCGATTATTATTTTTTTGGAGCGAGTTTGCTGAATGCCTCAAACGGCATTTTCAGCTTAATCATCATCACGAGCTCATTTATGTCCCCACTGGCTCGCTAGGGCACGTGCCTTTCCTATGGATATATTGGGAGAACAGGCCATAAACCACCACGCGGGCCCAGTGCGGATTGGTGGTTGTTAACGACTGCTAATGCAGCCGGACCAACGGCTTTACGTGCCTTCCGAAGCACGGAGGAGCTCGAGATAATAAATTTTTGGTCACCCATCCGATGACCGGATTTTTAGCTTCGCCGGGCTTTTTTGGGGGCGGCGAGAAACTTAAAAGGTTCCTCAAGCCGTGTGAAATGAATCACCTTCGGAGGTTTTCTAGAGGGAACGGCATCACGCACTAGGGCGTGTTCCCGTGCCCACTAGATTTGCGGAAGGGTTCGGATCGGATCGGGTAAAGGTTTTTGATCTGGTAAAACCATCACGGGATACGAAATCGCGGGCTCAGTGTTCAAAATTCAAAAATTCAAAATTCGAAATGATTTATTCAGTTTAGGCTACAAATAGCTCTTGTGAACGTCATTATGTCGTCGTCGTCGGTTCGTAAGTCTACTCTGGGCAGGAGACCTTTTCTCCCATACAGCGTCAAAAATATTGTTTCTCTGGATGGTTTCGATTCACACTTATTGGACCGGGTAGATGGCGCTGCAATAGAGCAGACGAAGTCGCGAACGAGCCAGTTGTTAATTACAAAATATGCCATTACCATAGAGATGAAAATATATTATTACTTATGAACATGTTAAGCAGGGGCCGAATTGTAAGTAGTCACGCAAGGCAGCAATTTTGGCCCAGCTTTACGATTTTGATAGTTGTTACGGACGCATACGATCGACGAATATAGAAAGATCTAATTTAAATTCAGACATTGCAAAATGCAATTGATAATTTTTATGAAAGTTTAAAAACTGCGTTATCTGAATTTGTACCACAAAAAACAGTATCGCTTTCACATACCTATCCTGTTTGGTACAGTAATGCAAAAATTAATTAAGGAAAAGGCAAAATTTCATAGGCTTTGGAAGAAATATGGTAATCAGGATGACTATAGTACATCCTCGCTATTACGTGCGCGGTTGAAAAAAATGGAACCGAAATGTTACTCATCTTATGTTAGGTTTTCTGAAGAAAAAATAAAATTGGCACCTACACTTTTTTGGAAATATGTAATATCTAAAAGAAAAAATCAATCTAAAGGCTTCGCCAAACAGAACGCGCTATGGCGCGGCGTCAGAGCGTCGCGTTCTTTGGAAAGTTTATTCGCAATTGAGATGTCGAGTGATTCAGATGTGGAAGAATTGTTACTTTTATACGCTTTATCACGATCACAGAGAAAAAGAGTATGGGTTCACGACATCAATAAAAAGAGAAACGAACGATTTCTTTTCCGACTTGTTCCCACAGTTTTGCCTTTATTACCATGTTTTTATAAGATGTATCCTTCATATTATATAAGCAGGGGTGTTTTCGAACTATTTCAATCAGTTTTTCAGACATATTTTCCGCCATAATGCAATATTTCAGTCGGACGCTAAAATAAATTCTGTAAACAAATACAACGCCTGGCGTCAGAGCGTCCTAGCGCCGCGTCAGAGCGTAGCCTACTGCTAGCGTCGGTGCTCTGTTTGACAGTGTCTACCGTCATAGTACATTACAATTTGACGTTATAGCGCGGCGTCAGGCTAGCGCTCTGACGCCACGCTATAGCGCGTTCTGTTTGGCGAAGGCTTAACTATCCTAATCTAATGCAATATAATAATAGTTCTCTAAATAATCAACATGATATTTGTAACGCCTTCAATGATTATTTCTGTAGAAATTTTAGCCAACCTTTACATAATTATACTGAATTTTCCGAGAATTGCGCCCCATGCTATGACGTCATTAATGACATAGATATCTCGGCAGCAGACATGAGTAAATTACTTGAAAATCTTGATTGCTCAAAAGGAGCTGGTTGCGATGAGATTCCTGCTTATTTCTTTTATAAATGTTCGAATTCACTAGCGGGCCCTATCACTATATTATTTAATAGATGTTTTAATGAAGGATACTTTCCTAAAATCTGGAAAACGGCTAACATTGTGCCAGTTCATAAAAAGGGAACCAAAACTGCTATCGAGAACTATAGGCCAATATCAATCCTCAATGTGCTCAGTAAGTTGATGGAGAGAGTGGTTCACCTTCGCATATATCCGTTTATCATTCGACACATTCCTTTGCAGCAACATGGTTTTGTATGTGGCCGCTCGACGAACACAAATCTATCAATTTTTGTTAATGATTTACTCTGCGGGATGGATAGTGGCTATCAAATAGACGTCATATACACTGATTTTGAAAAGGCGTTTGACCGCGTAGATCATATTATCCTTCTACGTAAGCTCCAAGAGTTAGGAATTCGTGGAAGTCTTCTTCGTTGGGTTGAATCGTATCTACGGAATCGTTCACAGGCTGTAGTTGTGGCTGGACATCGCTCTGACTTCGTGCAAGTCCCGTCTGGAGTCCCTCAGGGCTCAGACCTGGGGCCTTTGTTGTACGCATCGTATTTATATGATGTGGGAAACTGTTTTCGATTTGCTAAATTCTTGATGTATGCGGATGATACAAAGATTTATGCATATATAAAAACTATTGAAGATGCTATGAAGCTTCAAGGTGACCTAAATCAGTTGTGCAAATATTATCATGATAATCGTATCGGAGTGAACGTTGCTAAATGTTTTCAGATTAGTTTCACACGTAAAAGAAACATACTAACTCACCAGTACAGTCTTGATAACGTGCCTTTAAAACGCGCTAACGTCACTAAAGATCTAGGGGTCATTTTTGACTCCAAAATGTTGATGTCTGATCACATAAATGCTATGGTCACCAAAGCGTACAAGAATTTGGGTTTTGTCTTGCGTGTCAGTCGTCCCTTTTCGGATAATGATTGCATTAAGGTCTTATACTTTTCATACGTCCGCAGTATTTTAGAATACTGCAGTAACGTGTGGAACACTAATTACATGACATCGATTGAATCAATTGAACGTTTACAATGTAGGTTTATAAAAGCATTAAATTATCGGACTCAGCACAAGAAAATCAACTACGAGGAATCGTGTACGTTTCATAAGATAATGCAGCTCAAAGATCGCCGTACTCTCCTTGAGATGTTATACTTACACGATGTCTGTAATGATAAGATTGATTGTTCTGAATTATTATCTCTCTTTCTGCAAATTAGAACACCGACAAAGCGCACTAGACATACCCCTCTTTTTCATGTACCACTTAGCCACTCTAACTACGCTCAAAATTCAATTATTTACCGTTCACTTAATAGTTATAACAAAACTTTCTCTTCTGTCGATATCTTTTACCTTAGTAAACCATCTTTCAAAAAACCAATTTCAACTATATTAGTAAATTCATAGGCTCACACTACACACCTACAATTCACACTTAGACTTCTGAATTGCCCCTGCCTGTCAGGCGGATGATAAAGAGCACCCACAAGCATATTATACGCACATCCATGCACTTTCATGCACCACATCTAATATCAATTTTTACACTACATTACACACACACACACGCGCACGCACACACACACACACACACATACCCTCACACACAAACATACCCACATACCACATACTCACACGCTCAAACACTGCTCGATGCGTACAACTGTTTACTGTTTTTACTGCTTTTTTGTTTTATTATTATTATTATTATTTTTTGTATTGAATCCTGCCCTATTAATTTATTTATTTTGTAAATTGTTTTTGCTTTTTCTAAACTATTGTGTTATCTGTTTGTTTTGCTTTCACTTTCGCTTAAGCGACATATGAAATATATTGTGTTACAAAGTAAGGATCTGTAATTGGCAGTAGGTTAAGTATACAATGTAATAACTTAGTTTATAAAATGCTGTAGATTCTATGTTCATAAATAAATTAAAAAAAAAAAATCGCACTATTTATGCCACCAGCCCTTATTCCCGTTATGAAGTTTCTGCATTGTGAATTTCCGAGCTGATGATGTAAAGGCTTATATTGAATAAACGATTCGACTTTATATAAATATCTATACATAGCGGTAAGTAATACATTTCTAAAAAAAATATTTTTAATTTTGCACTCACAGTGCTATTAATGTAGTGATTTAAGTTACTAGTAAAGCGTTATCTTGTTACATTTCTAAAGTCTATGGCGATGATATTTCGTGAAGTTACTACCATCACAGTCGAAAGAACACTTGCAAGTATTTAACAATCGATAGAGACGTAATCACTACATAGTATAAAACAAAGTCGCTTCCCGCTGTCCCTATGTATGTATGTATGTATGTTTAGATCTTTAAAACTACGCAACGGATTTTGATGCGGTTTTTTTAATAGATAGAGTGATTTAAGAGGAAGGTTTATATGTATAAATACATGCATTGTAATATTTTAGAATTTTCACATTTTTTTGCCCTTACATTGCAAACGCTGGCTGAACCCTACGACATAGATCAAAATAATGTGCTACAGTATTGTACACCTTAAAAAGGTCTACAAAAAAGTCTGCGATGGTATATGTCTATCTCTTAGAGATAACCCACAATAATATTTTTTTATCCTTTACTTTTCACGAGAAATAATGGCTTATTTACGAAGCGATTCTAAGTAGACCTTTACCTTTTTTGACATTAATCCTTATCCAATTAAGTACTGTAGGGAGTGGGTGTGAATAAAACACCAGTTGCACTTTAACTGCTTGTATTATCTTTAACTATTACATAATGTTATAACGATCTCCGAGCACCTCGGCTCTTAGCCGGGCTGTCTAGCTCCTGACTCCTCCTATCTCTACCTAGTTTGTGCTCCTCCTGTCTGCGACTGTGTCAGACCGTTGCAAACTTTTTAATTACTTATCGATGATTCAAATAATCATCTAGACTAAAAAGGTTTACATACAAATAAATAAAACCTACTTTTGCTATCAGCTACATATAACCTTAAATACATTGTGCATTTAATATAGATCGATATGGCCCTTTACAGCATGTAATTTAAATAAATATTTTCGAAGATATTACAGGTTTAAAATGCAGGGACACAGCGGTTGCGTGTATCAGCATTGCACCCGTGCGAAGCCGGGGCGAGTCGCTATTTCTTTATAAAAAAAATTTTAATTCACTCAAACTTCATGAGAATGGTCGATTTTTTTCTAATAAATTTTATCTTACATTTCTAAAGTCTATGGCATATTTGCTGGGCCATTGGTTTCATATCATCGATGCGAAAAAAAAGTTCAACATACGAGTACACATGATACGCCAACATTCTTATGTTAATCAATCAATATACTATGTTGGGCAATTTTTATATGGGTAGGTATGTATCGATTCGGTGGCCGAATGGCAAAGTACTCGGCCCGACACCCGAAGGTCCCTGGTTCGCATTTGTCAAACGTGGTAATTATTTTATTTTTTTATTAAGCCATTAATTGTAGTGCTGACTTGATTTCAATGATGGAGGCCCTTGCCCAGCAGTAGGACAGTTATAGGCTTTTTACTATTTGGGTATGTAGGAAATTGCATATGTTAAGGCATGAACCCTAGATTAATGACTCCAACCCTGATTTTCCAAACGTTACGAAGAACTTTTCATATATCCCCCTTTCCTCCTCTTACTTTACCTTTTCCCTTGCCCTTCCTTGCGTCATAAGAGCCTAGTGCTTTACCTATTTAAACATATAAACATAATATAGGCAATTTCTAATATATAAAATTCTCGTGTCACAGTTTTCGTTGCCATACTCCTCCGAAACGGCTTGATCGATTTTGATGAAATTTTTTGTGCTTATCCGGTATCTATGAGAATCGGCCAACATCTATTTTTCATCCCCCTAAATTTTATTTTTATTTTTTAGACAAAATTTTTAATTTCTATTTTTTTATGATACAACATACAAAAATACATACAATCCTCAATTTTCACCCTTCTACGATCATACGGTATTTATATGGCAAAACAACGTTTGCCGGGTCAGCTAGTAATTTATATATTTGTTAAGATCCACGTTTTTGACCACCTTTGTGCAATTTTCTTTTACATTTTTGCTTTAACGCCAATCCTATACAGAGCCTACTTTTGTTTCTTTTTATTTATCACCATTAAACTTTACATACATACTTTTTATCGAACCCGGGCGCAATATAAGAACTGAACAATTTTTTTCACTTTATCGAGCTTCACCAGATAATCTGCAGATTAACAAGTTAATCTGCACTAACTGATTTACGCACATTAGCGGTAACATTATAATTAGTTTTTAATTGGATATATTTTTAGATCAGGTAAACTTTAACATGGACGCTTATTATTAATCGTGTTGTGTACACATGTTTTAGATAGAAATTTAGCTGTTATACCATTTATCACGCTTTTTTGTTATTTTTTAATTTCTATCTGTTTAAAAAATAAATAAATAAAAAAAATACAATAAAACATACATTCACAGCACGTTACAAATCACAAAGATTTAAATATGTCCTAGAGTTCGCTGTTACAATCTAATTTTAAGTTTTACAACCTAATGCGGTCGCTGCCATCCAACACACCCAGAATCAACGCCTTCATTTTGTTTTTTTTTTGTAATTTTTTTTATTAAGACATTTCATAAACTCGGGATCCAGTTAATTTATAAGGCGTGGTAGCATGTACTCAGCAGTGCTGCTGCTGTGTGTTTCGCGCAGCTACCGTCACCAGCTTGCCACGAGTGGTTAAGTAAGCTACTTAGCTGCAAATCTACATCATCAGCTCATTTTATGTCCCCACTGCTGGGGCACGAACCTTCCCTATGGATGGACAGGGAGAACGGGCCATTAACCACCACGCAGGCCCAGTACGGATTGGTGGTTGTTAACTACTGCTTTACGTGGCTTCCGAAGCACGGTCACCCATCCGATGACCGGCCTTTGCGAAAGTTGCTTAACCTCAATCTATATAATTTTTGCAAAGTCTGAAAGTAGCTTTAAGAGCCTCACGACAACTCGAGAAACTTTTATCTCCAACAGTTCTCCGTAACTCAGTAACTTTTAACTCTAAGTACTCGCAACTACCTAAACAACTTTCGCAAAGGCCGGTCATCGGATGAGTGACCAAAAATTTATCATCTCGAGCTCCTCCGTGCTTCGGAAGGCACGTAAAGCCGTTACAACGTAGCAGTCATAACAACTACCAATCCGCACTGGGCCCGTTATGGCCCGTTCTTAGCCTCTACTTGTATTTTTTTTTTTTTTATATATTTTTTTATTATTTATGAACATACAATCTACAGCAATTTATAAACTAAGCAAGCATTATTTAGTTAATCATTGTTTTGTCTCTTTTTCTCAAATTCAAAGTGACATTTGTGTGATGTTGACAAAACAATATTTAACTAAATAATGTTTAAATAGTTTTTATGAATAAGGGGGTAAGTTATTACATTGTATACTTAACTTACTGTCATTTACAGATCCCTACTTTGCAAAACTATATATTTAATATGTCGCTAAAGCAGAGAAAATCAACGTTTCGTAGTCCCTCATTCCTCCTCCAAAAATGGACTGATTTAATTACTTTTTTCATTAAAAATTAAAGAAATTCTTTGGTCCTATGTTTTCTTTTTATTCATAATTTAATTATTAAAAAAGATATAAAATTTTTAAAACTTTAAAAATTGGCCAGATTTTCTGCTGTGTTTCCTACAAGATTATATAAAAAAAGCAAAACATAGGGACACAGCCAAAGCCTTTCTTTAATTTTTAATGAAAAACGTAATTAAATCGGTCCAGTTTTGGAGGAGAAATCAGGGGACTACGAAACGTTGATTTTGTCTACTTTTCAATTTTCAATATTTTTCAATTCAGTCGACCTTAGTATTTCCTCTTAATGTTATAAGATACATTTTTACTTGAAAAAATGAACTTGTAACTAAGTATGTATAGCATTGTAATTGCAAAATTCAGGATACTAGCAAAAGTGCTCTATTGACTGTGATGGTAACTTCACAGGAACGTAATACCGTTGGCGTGCAGCGTAAATCACAAACTACCAGAAAAATTCAACGAGTCTTCTGGGACCCCGGTAGCTCAGCGGTGAGAGCCTTGGACCGGTTATCCAAAGGTCGTGAGTTCGATTCCTGCTCGAGCTTCTTGAGACTAGTTGGTTTTTTCTAGTAAAATGTTATCTTGTAACTTGAATGCAAGATTCAAAATAATAAAAATATTGTTTATGTCATCATCATCATCATTATCTTAGCTAAAAGACATCCACTGCTGGACATAGACCTCCCTCAAGGATCACCAGAACGACCGGTTTTGTGCTTCTCCCATACAGCGACTTCCCGCGACCTTCACCAGATCCTCATATTATTTATGTATTTGTGTCGACATAATTTTTTAATATAGCCTATGTTACTCAGCGCTAATGTAGCATTCTAATGGTAAAAGATTTTTTAAATTGGTCCAGTAGTTTTTGAGTTTATTCGTTGCAAACATACATACAAAAATACAAAGCTTTCCTCTTTATAATATTAGTATAGATACCACAGTCTATCTAGCCTCTTCCTTAATAATACTAGATAATTTACAGTATATTAACTGGCCGGTGGCGTACTTCGTACCGCTTTGACAGTTTCCATGACAACAAAACAAACAAAACGTTGACCAGTTTCCATGACAACAAACAAACAAATCATTCGTCCGCTTATGAACACCCGTATCCCATGATGGACCCCTGTTGCAGCGCCACCTGCCGGGTCCAATTGTAAATCTAAACCATTCTCGAATCCACTTGAACACACACAGAAAGTTTCATCCAAATCGGTCCAGCCGTTTAGAAGGAGTTCAATAACATACACACGCACAGAAGATTTTATAAAGATGAGTGTAACCTATTAACACTAAACACAGTACCTACCACGCTTAGTTTGGGACTGAATAATCGGTGTGATTGTAGAAAATGCTAAAAAGCCTACTTGATCCTACCATCAGACACCACGATTTAATTAATTGATAAATTGTGAACACACAGTCTGTGAATAGCTGATAAGAAATGAAGGGCGCTTCCGACCATTTCGCGGTGCGGTTCTACTAAAATTTCATCGAGAGTAATGCAAAAGCACGTAAGTAGCTTTTATTGAATTCGGCGCAACCTTTTTTAAAGATGTCAAAAAACAAAACAATAGCTTTTTCACACCACCTGCTCGACAATGCCTCATTATATATCATGCAAACCTTACTCAAAGTAAATCATTATAGCCCTTGTCTTTTGCCGGGGTGTAATGTTGTACTGAATTTCATTATAACCCGCCGGGCAGTAATGTGATTCTCACTTCTCTTAGTTCTTATTGTTATGCATTTAAAGTCTAATTTCGTCAAAATCGCGCGGCGCGCGGCTGCTGCAGCTGCTGGTGGCCGACGGCGAGGAGGTGGACGGCGGCGCGCGCCGCGCCTCATTTATTTGAAAATCGAACTTATTCGAAAATCGAGCTGGCCACGCCACGGCAAGCCGAACGAAAAAAAAATCAATACTTAAAACAAAAGCCGCGAGTATTTCAATACGGTGCAATCAGTATCAGACAAAACTGCAAAAGAAGATAGAATAAAACATTAAGAAAATGTCGAGTGACGAAAGTGATTTAACTCCGGAGTCCATTAAATTAGACGCCTTAGGTATTGTTAATAACCTACTACCAGAGAAGTCGAAGGAAAAATACTTGAAAGCTTACGACGATTTCCACAAATGGAAAACTGCAAAAGGCGCAAAGTCTGTGTCGGAGTCAGTGCTTCTTGTTTATTTCGAGTATTTATCGTGTACAAAGAAGTCCAGCAGCCTGTGGTGTATCTATTCGATGCTCAGGTTAACAATAAGCATCAAACACGACATTAAGATAAATACATATAGCAAGTTATTGGCATTTTTAAAGAGGAAATCAGATGGTCATCGAGCAAAGAAGTCAAAAGTATTGACAGCGCAAGATGTGGAAACTTTTCTGAATGAGGCTCCTGATCACAGCTTACTGGCCATGAAAGTAAGTATGAGTACTGCCTACTTTTTAGTTACGTTTCTAGTACCTACCTATAATAGCTCTATAAAATAGTTAATGAATAAAAGGGTATTTAAATGGCACACATTTAAAAAATACACATTCTAAGGTTTTGTCGCAAGCTTTTTTTATAATATAAAGGTCAAAAAATGTAGTAGTGTATCTATCTATTTACTCACAATCCTATTTTTTGTTACAGGTAGCCTTGATTTTTGGAGTGAATGGCGCATGTCGTGGAAATGAACTCGTAAACATAAAAGTCAATGATATCAAAAAACATGCAGATTTATTGCTGATTAACTTACCAGATACCAAAACAAATAGAGAACGTTCGTTCATAGTTCGTGAAGATTATGCAAGAATTGTTGAAAAGTACCAAGCTCTGCGCCCCTCTAATATAAACACCAACAGATTTTTTATCGGTTACAGTAATGGCAAATGCACCAGGCAAGTCATTGGCAAGAATAAAATCAGCGCCATGCCAAAATAAATTGCAAAATACCTCAAATTGCAAAATCCCGAGCTCTATACGGGTCATTGTTTGAGGAGAACATCGGCAAGTCTGTTGGCAGATTCAGGAGCAGATATGGCCCAGATAAAACGTCATGGTGGCTGGAAATCCGATGCAGTAGCGGAGGGCTACATAGAGAATTCCATACAAAACAAAAACAAGATAAGCTGTCGTATTGGTGACAACATTCATCTGAAAACTACGTCCATTATTGATGATCCTTGGAAACCTTTGCCACCAAAGCCATCTAGCTCAAAATATATCCCGTCAAGCCCACTGCCTCAAGCACCACCTTCCCCAACCTTTACTGTGCCAAACGACCCTCACACGCAAGGTTCTGATGTATTGGGTGCTTCTACTCAAATAAATTCCACCTCAACTAACATAAGCGTACCAAAAAATATAACCATATCTTTACATAACTGGACTAATGTATCAAACATCAATTTTAATTTTTAATTTACTTTTTATTGTTATTTACTGTGCCAATTATATATAATTAGTAATGAAAATTGTATTTTAATAAATAAAATACTTTTTCTAGTAGCCTTGGTTTTTATTGTCTCGCAAAAGGTGAGAAAAGTAGAGTATACTCCTCAGGGATAAAGCTGATTTTGCCTTGGGCGCGCTTAAATCCTTCACTGCTCTCAGGACTCCATTTTAATTCCCTCGCTTCGCTCGGGAATCAACTCAAAACCCCCTCGCTACGCTCGGGAGTTAAATCTGGAGTCCTTCGTTACGCTCAGGATTCAAATATCGCGCCCGTGACATAATACAGTGCTTTATCCCCTTGGTGTACAATCTACTATTCCATTACCTATATTGCAATTGTGGTAACGATCCGCGTGTATACGCCGCTATACACGCGTTTCGTTTTCACAACTGAAACAAAACTATTTTAAGAGCTTATCCTTATTGGCTTTATACCATGATTGGAATATCCGATCATAACGAAAGGATTAACCAATCATGATCTGATATTCCAATGGGTGACCATCTCGACTCCTTGTGGTTCGGAAGGCACGTAAAGTCGTCAATGCAGGCCAGGGCTTGGAATACCAGTATTTTCAAAAACCGGTACCATTGACTTTAATAAAGTACCGGTAACGATTTGATATCGGTATCAATAATACAGGTTAACCGATGAGTACCGGTAAGTAGTGTAGTAGTAAAATACCGGTATTATAGATATAGATATACATACAGATATAGTACGTTACTAATACCGGTACCATGTAACCTTTGTTAGTGAAACTGAGCAGATAAATGAGTGGCGCTTGGACTGCACGCGTTGCGCTCTCGTCTCGTTAATTTGCCTGTTTATGTTCATGCCGCGCGGCCGCAGTGCACTCTATATCAAGTGACAAATCGAGTGGCAACGTCGCAGTTTGTAATCGGTATTTTTGAGGTACTAAACCGGTATTCATTGAAGAATCGGAATCCAGGAACCGAAATGGAAAATACAGGTACTCACCGTTATGATACCTGTATTTTCGGTACCGGTAGCAAGCCCTGGTCCAGGCTGCATTAGCAGTCATTATCAACCACCGCACTTGGCCCGCGTTGTGATTTAGGGTCCGTTGCCAATATGCTGATGATGATGATTATGAATGACGTATCCGTAACGCTTTGACAGTTTCCATGATAACAAAGCAAACAAAACGTTGACAGTTTCCATGACAACATAACAAACAAATCATTCGTCCGCTTAAGAACCCCCGTATCCCATGATGGACCTCTATAGCAGCGCCACCTACCGAATCCAATTGTAAATTTAAACCATTCTCGAATCCACTTGAACACACACAAAAAAATTCATGCAAATCGGTCTAGCCGTTTAGAAGGAGTTCAATTTCATACACACACCTAGTGGATAAATAAATATCCAAATTTTTTTCTTCCTCAAAAGTTTAGTGTTTTTCTCTAACGCGGTATGTACCAAATGCTGCTTACGCGCTTTTGAACTATCCCTGACGATTTGTCTATCAAACGCTCCCATTGTTTACGAGATCTCAGGGAAGTAACAAAAGGCTGTATTATGCGCTGATTGGTCGGCGATTTATAGATCTGTCTCTCTCTCACTCCCTCAGTCTTAACTTTAATGCGTAGTCTTTGATTAAGTACCTATCATTATCCGTTGATTGAAAAGTGGCTAACAGTATTGGTATTAACTTTTTATGATTTTGTTGATAATAGCTCTAGAGTTGATGGTAGATAGATAGGTACCCCTAATCAGTTTACCTTGGTAGGTACTACGCCATCGCTATTTATAACGTCTTTAATATTTTATTTAAAAATAATCATCTCCATATCAATTCGCCTTCGCAAACGATTTCTCTTTCAACACTTTTCTGAATTTGTTTTTGCACAAAATTTGCGAAAAAAACTATAAAAAATATACCGACACGATATTTTATATTTTACCGAGGAGTTTGATAGCGCAAGGGTTCACGTGCTCAGTTTGCGATTGCTGGAAGTTAAGTAACTTTCGCAAAGGCCGGTCATCGGATGGGTGACCAAAAAAATTTCATCTCGAGCTCATCCGTGCTTCGGAAGGCACGTTATGCCTGGTTCCGGCTCTATTAGCAGTCGTTTACAACCACAAATCCACACTGGGCCCGCGTGGTGGTTTATTGCACGTTCTCCCAATCCATCCATAGGGAAGGCTCATGCCCCAGCATTGGAGACATAAAATGAGCTGATGTTGATGATACCGACATTATCAAAAAAAATATATTACTTCTTTAAAACACCTCTTTGAATTCGGTCGAAACTTATTGACAACACCTAACCGCCCACCAGTAATCCGAGACTTCCCCAAGGATCAAACTTTAAGCCGTCTTATACCTACCGATGCGCCAAGTCTCTAAGTCTCTAACCAATAAACATCGCCATACTCCAGAGACGACAAATCAAGTTTGTCAACTTATATTCTATTCTATAATAAACTTATTATTTACTAGCACTTTGAGAACGGCCTTTCCGTTATCAAAGACACTCTTTTTTGCCGGTTTCACTGCTTTGCACGTTACACATTCAAAGCGGAGAGGCGAGCCTAATTTTTGTGTATAAGTGTAACATTGATCGCAGCTATAAAATCAGTAAGAGCGTTTACGCAGCACACTAGCGCCGCCAATGAAAAAAAAACATATGTAGTAATTAGAGATAGAAAATCAAATTATGCTCAACAAACTATTTGAATGAAGTAATTTAGCATTTTTACGTCACCTAATGAAAACCTGACATGTTATGGTATAGTTAAATAAGACGTTACGGCCACTTTTAATATAACGCCGTCAGTTACTTGTTGATGATTGATTATTGGCTTACGGGACTCATCAGGTAAGCTATCTGAGACTTATCAGATAGACTATCTGAGACTCATCAGATAGACTATCTGAGACTCATCAGATAAGCTGTCTGATACTCGTCGGATAGGCTATATAATATTGATATCCCTAACGTTGCGGGAGTAGTTCTGTGATAATACATATAATGTTATTTAGTAATATAAAAAGAAGAATTTTGATAAAAAGTTATGAGTTATGCTCTAAACTCTGAAAGTTGTAATATTTTTCGTTGATTGATTTCGCAGATGACAACCCTACTTACAGAAGTGAATTGAATTCAATCCCCAAAGGTGACCCCGTAAACGTCACTTAATCGGAACTATTGGATTGAAGGACACCTCAGGGAATAAGCCGTTGTGGCACAATTCCTTGTCCGATGGCCAATCATGGACTAGAATTGAGGAGGTTTTCATTTTAACGCGTTAACCGGACCTCCCTTATACAGATTTGAGAAACTTCACAGGCTATTCCTAATTATTTATTTCAGATTATTATAAATCATTTCATCAATACAATCTTGTGTTAGTAGTTACTTAGAACCATAGACTGATAGACTGTGTCAGTTTTAAAATAAAGCATAAATAAATAGTGACAAGATAAATTTTTTTTTGAAAAAATCGACCAGCCTCACTCAGGAAGCTTGAGCGGGAATCGAGCCCGGTACCTCAGCGGTCTGAGCTTTAAACCGGTTATCCAATGGTCGTGGGTTTGATCGGAATGAATTTTATCTTGTAACTACACTGGGCCGCAAAAATTCCGGGTCGCTTATAAAAAGTGTGATAGTTTCTTAACTACACAACACAAACTAGTGAAACTGTTGTATGTTATAAATGACTGACTTATACATAAAAGAAAATACATAACACGTTTGTAAACTGTATAATTTTATATAAGTACTAAAAAATACAAAAAAAAGCACTTCTAACTTTTGACAACAAAAATATACAACACGGTTAATCTGCAAAATGAAATCTTTTCTGTAAATTTAATATCTTGTATTTCCTTCACGAGCCCGTATCGCTTCATTAAGACGATGTGGCATGCTGTAAATCAAATTTCTAATACGGTTTTGGTCTATGTTTGACCATTCTTCTATTAGCGCACTTCTTAACTCACGTAAGTTAGCTGCAGCTGGAGAGCGTTGTTTAACGCATCTCCCGAGCTCGTCCCATAAATGCTCTATGGGATTTAAGTCTGGGCTGCGAGCTGGCCACTCCAGGCGGGTGATACCGACGTCTTGAATATACGCGTTGACCAAATGTGCTGTATGTGGTCGCGCATTATCGTCCATAAAATGGAATTTGCGCCCATATTCACCAAGAAAGGACCAGCTTGCTCATTTAAAATCTCCTCTACATATCTGGGAGCTGTCAGAGAACCGTTTTCTATAATTACTAACTCCGTACGATCCTCTGAAGATATCCCAGCCCAAACCATTATTGATCCTCCACCGAATGGCACCTTTTCTTCAAAACACGCTTGACGATAACGTTCATTTGGTCGCCTATATACTCTTCGTCTCCCATCGTGTGCGAATAAACAAAATCTTGACTCATCGGAAACATAACCCTGGACCAATCTTTATCTGTCCATCGGACGTGTTCTCGAGCAAACCGCAACCTGGCAACTCGATGTTCTCTGAGCAATTTAGGACCATTTGCTGGCCTATAAGGCTTTATATCAGCTTCCCGAAGTCGCCGCCGGATCGTGTCAGAGCTTACATTGTTGTGGTGAATTTCTTGAAGGCTATTTCGGACCTGAACAGCCGTGAGATGTCGATTTCTTAACATAGTGCTCACGATGAATCGGTCTTCTCGTGTAGTTGTACACCTGAGCCTGCCATTCCCTGGTCTTCTGATGTTCATGCCGGTCTCTTGAAATCACTGGAGTACTCTTTGGACCGTGGATAAAGATACACCTACTGTTCTAGCAGTACTCCGCTGACTCCTTCCTTCTTGTACCATGGTGATAATTCGTGTACATTCTTCAGTAGATAACGACATGTTGGTGCATGGTTGATGCACAAAATACTGTGACCAGCCAAAAAAAACTGTTTATGATGACAGCTCGGTTTTAAACAAAAGCGAGAAAATTTTCTATTCCTAAAATTTGATATGTGATATTTTTCAAAAATCGGAATTTCTTTTTTTGAAGCTGTAACTTGTTCAAATGCAACCTCTTTTGATATGTATAATAAGCGTCACAAATCTGCCTATAACATATTATTTATACGAGGGATCTATGTAAATAACTTTGGGAGATATCGCGGTTTTTCTAAATGACCCGTTATTTTTGCTTTCCAGTGTATATATACACTGGCCTGCAAAATTAAGTATCACACTTTTAAAATTGCAATAACTTTTTAAGTACACAAGATATACTTTCGAAACAAAAAGGAAAAATGTTACTAATGTATACTTTACTTTAGTTTCAAAGAAAGCTGATAAAAAATGCTGCAAAACGTTTTTTATTTAAAAATCTCTAACTTCTATAGTTTAGAAAATAAATAAATATTAAAAGTGTAGTACTTAGTTTAGCAGGCCAGTGTAGTATTGTGAATGCAAAATTCAAAATAACACGGCACGTAAAGCCGTTGGTCCCGGCTGCGTTAGCAGACGTTAACAACCACCGCACCGCACTGGGCCCGCGTGGTGGTTTATGGCCCGTTCTCCCTATCCATCCATTGGGAAGGCTCGTGCCCCAGCAGTGGGGACATGAAATAAGCTGATGATGATGATGATAAGTTAGCATGTGCACACGGTTGTTGTTAGATAGTATGCCTAACATATTTACTTTGCAGTTAGTGTAATCTATACTACTATATAAATCTGTAGGCTCTGTGTGTACTTGCAATTTTTTTGACATATTTTGGAATAAATATTCATTTTATGACTCACTGACACCAATTCTACGATTTTTGAAATTTTTGTCTGTCCGTCTGTATGTCTGTATATCTACTTTTAACTTAAGAACGGCTTGACCGATCTTGATGAAAATTTGAATGTAGTTTGAACATGAGGTTGTGCAAAAATAGGCTATATATGATGTTAGTAAACCTTATAATTATTTTGATTAGCATTCATTGATCCATTATATTCACACAGCGAAGCGAGCGGGCGACCACTAATCTTCAATAAAAATGTTATCCTTCCTAAATAAAATGCAAAAGTTATAACGTCTACAACACTACATAATTCAGACCAAATAGCATAATACCCTCGTAGTTATTAAACTTCAAGAAAGACACATACATAATCATCATTATCAGCCCATATTAGTCCACTGCTGGACATAGGATCAGATTGTCGCCTTAAGAGCAGTTGGAGTATACACTTAGGGGCTTTATGAGACATGAAGAAAACGTAATACACATAATAAAAAAATGTTTTACTTGTAATCTACACTCTAACCGGCTACTCTAATCCAGCTCTTGCCAGCCACCTTGCGAAGATCGTCGCTCCACCTAGTCTGAGGGCGTTCTACACTACGTTTGGCGATACGCGGTCTCTATTCGTATACACAATACTTGGTTGCAATAAAATATTGAGTGCTCGCTGTTCCCTATACAAATACACATTGATTTTGTGTAACTGTAGACGTCTCTAAAAACAATATGGCTGCCACACGAGAAATATGCCTCATACGGGCGACAGATAGCATTGTGTATCATTGTAAATTGAAATTTCCATGCGATCGGCTTCGGCTGCGGTCGAGATAGGCCCCACGTCCTTGGAGACTCCACGCGTTCGGATTTGATAGGAATGGTTTTTGGGTGTGTGAGTAATCTTACCCTCTTATTATTTTCTAAAATTGAGTATAGAGAAAAGAAAATCATGTATTCAGTCATCATCATCATCATCATCATCATCAGCGCTTTTATATGTTCCCACTGCTGGTGCCTTCCGAAGCACGAAAGAGCTCGAGATGATACATTTTTGGTCGCCTATGCAGAACGGCCTTAGCGAGCGCGTTAACCACTGCGCCATCGACTCGATGGCGCAGTGGTTCCTTCTTTATTCAGTGCTCTTTACGAAATTTACGCGTTCGGGTTTCTTTAGGAATAGTCTACATTGAATCAGCGATAAAAACAGCCTCGCGAAAACACGGGGTCCTAAACCGCAACCAAAACATTGAGTTTATTCGTTGCAAACATACAAAATGCAAAAATACAAGCTTTCCTCTTTATAATATTAGTATGACATGGACGGTCTTGCGTTGAATATTGCTCACACCTCTGGGATGGTTCCGCTAAGTACTTACTCGATGCTTTGGATAGATTGCAGCGTCGCGCAATCCATATTATTTGCGACGTGGAAGTCACCAAACATCTAGAGCCTCTACAATTACGTCGTGATGTCGGCTTTAAGCGTCTTCTACCGTCTATACCATGCGAACGCTCCGAAGAACCTTTTTTCCGTATCCTTTCTTCTTCCTTCCTACACAGAACCACGCTTGCTGGTATTCGGTTTCACCGATTTACTGTAGCAACGCGAGCGAAGAAATTTAATGAATCATTTCTTGGTCGCACCACCAAAAAATGGGATTGGAAATTTAATATTGGTTGGGTACCAATGACCGGCCTTTGCGAAAGTCGCTAAACTTCAGCAATCGCAGACCGAGCGCGTTTAGCACTGCGCCATCGACCTCCTTCACGTACAACCACCTATGTCCTATTTATTTCTATTGAATGGTTACAGTAGTCTTTTCTGTCTACCGATGGAGGGGAAAATGCGATCATGGCCGTTTCGCGGGATGTTTTCTTAAGGGAAACTTTGTTAAGAAGGAAACGAAGTAAAAAACAATTGGAAATTTCGCTCCCGTAGCGTAGGTATTATTCAGTCGACAGTTTGCTAATCCGGAGTTGTTCCGCAGCCATTTTGTTTTTTCAAATACACTTTACTATGCTTATGTGCTTTTTGTTACACAACTGTGAGAACTCGCATTTATTTCGCAAATGACAACTATGCAGTCACGACTCATTGGCATGTTTTAATTGTGTTTGACAGTTATCTATATCAAG
This sequence comes from Eudonia lacustrata, assembly GCA_947562085.1. Lineage (NCBI taxonomy): Eukaryota > Metazoa > Arthropoda > Insecta > Lepidoptera > Crambidae > Eudonia > Eudonia lacustrata. The sequence goes on along the minus strand of OX387330.1, from coordinate 3,546,570 downwards.
AGGAACTATGGCGCAGTGGTTAACGCGCCCGGTCTGCGATTCCTAAGGTTAAGCAACTTTCGCCAAGGCTGGTCATCGTATGAGTGACCAAAAATTAATCATCTCCTCCGTGCTTCGGAAGGCACGTAAAGCCGTTGGTTTCGCGTGGTGGTTCATGAACCGTTCTCCCTTTTCATCTATAGAGGAGTCTCGTGCCCCAGCAATTGGGATATAAAATGAACTGATGCTGTGATGTGGTGGTGATGTTATTTATGATCATAGATCTACTTCTACCCAGTCCAATGGTGAGTGAAACTCGCACCAATTTCCATTAAAAATATCGATTTAGTTAACGTGAAACTGCACTTTTATTAATCACACGTCTTAATCCCGGATGTAATGTGCTTTGTGCTAATTACGGCATATCTCATCTCATTGGATACTTAAAAACAACAGATAACTATTCATGAAACAACAACAACACCGCCTCTGTGGTCTAGTTCGAGGTCCCGGGTTCGATTCCCAGCGGGGGGTACATGTTTGTGTACTCGGTTTGGTTGATGGTAGGGCTTGTTGGTCCGCCTGACTAGCTACCACCATCTTATCTAAATATGTCGCCATAACATGAAAATAACATTGTTGTGTTCCGATAGTGAAGAGATAAGTTTTTTTTTATATTCATTTTGCCAATTTCTCATTAATTAATAATGAACGTTTTTACAACACATTACTATCAACTAATACAATTACAAATATCAAATTCTAATTCATCACAAACACTACAATTTTCACTTAATTTTATTTCGTATATTGACACCTCTGACAACAGCCTCCATATATTATTAGAATCGGGGGCGTCGACCACGGGTGCGTCCACCACTGGGGGCGTAAGCCACGGACCCTATTTTATTAGGCTATTTCTGTATTTTTTATTCCCAATTATTGCTTGAATCGAATTTTTGTTAATGTGACCATCTATCTTTTGCTCTAGTTCTTGTTTTGCCTTGGCGTTATTGGGCATTCTGTTATTAGATGTAAGATGGTCTCGTTAGCATCTGTACATCTGCACAGAGAAGAGATAAGATTGCCGGTGAAGTGCTCTTCTACCATCAATCAGCCTTATCGTCACTCAACATCAGGTGAGATGAAAGCACTGTGCTTACCTGTAAAATTAAAAAAAACAACAGATATACACGCACACACACAGGCACGCACACACAAAGCCACGCACTTACGCAGACACGAACATACGCAGCTTTATGTTTACAAATCAATGTAAGCTTGTATTCGTTTGGTTACATAAATTTTACAAAATCAGAAAGCATACCCCCTAATTCTAGTGACCATTCTAGTTCAAAAAGTAAATATAAATTATAATCAAACAGCCGGAGCGCTGACAGCCGTTTTAGGCTTAAAAGCCTTTACAATATTTAAAGTCATGACTGAGGAAACCTTAATTTTCTTTTCTCCTTCATTTTTCAGAAGTCTTGTCAATCAATTACGATGTTGGAAGTTAAGTTTAAGACGCTCTCTAATATAATGCCGTCATCTGTCGTTACAGGTAATACAAAATAACAAGTTGTATTATAAATTGAACGGAAAAAGGTTTTATTTTTTAAACAAACACTATAGAAATTTGTGTTGTCTTAGTCGCCTATGAACGTCCAACTGTTGGGCTCAGCTCATTACTAAGTTTATTTGATAAATAAAAAAATACTGCCATCTCACGACAACAAAGGATTATAATCGTAAAGAATAAAATAGGATAGAATACTTTATTTGCATTAAAAGTGCTTAGTTACGTTTATTTTGATGGTCGATTTCGTTACTCACCTTTAGTCTTTTTAGACATTTTTTTTTTTTATGGTTTACCATAAAAAAAAAGGCTCGTTTGCCTCCTTAAAAGGAGCAGGGGGTCACCTGATGGAAAGCAATCACCGCCGCCCATGGACACACCCGCAAAACCAAAGTTATCGCAGATGCGTTGCCAACCCTGAGGAAGGAGTTGGATCTTGAGGAGGGAGTAGGAATTGGGAGGGGGAGGGGAGACATGCAAAATTATTACAATTATATTATTAAATCACCACTTAACTATTTACAATAGAATTAAAAAGAGTTTTTAATAAAATAAAATAACAATGTTATTTCAATGTTCAGACCAAAATGATTTGTAAAACATTTACTATCTCAGTTAGGACGGAAACTGAGAACTTCCGAATACAGCTGAGACCAACGCAACGCCTTAAAATGCCTTCTGAGGAACAGGAATTTAAAAAAAATATTCTGTTACTTATCCGAGGCAGTGATTATTTTTTATACACCTAAGTGTTATCACTTAGGGGTAGTTCACCCCAAACATTTTTTTTTACAATTTAATTTTCCAATACAAAATGTTCCACGGATTGATTGTATTGTTGTATTGTTGATTGTAGAAACTGTCAAAGCGTTACGAAGTTCGCTGGGTCAGCTAGTTTCAATATAATATTTCATTCACAGAAGAGGAAGCCTTAATTTATCTAGGTCACTTATATGTGAATTCGAAAGCCATCTGATCGATTTTCATTTTAACGAACACCATTGATCGATTGCTCCATTAAACGATGCCTTAATGCTACAAAGCTTTAAATATCCGATGTAACGATTCACTGAAAATCCAATATACTGGGTGGCAAATGAGAGTTTCATTCGAAATTGGATTGTTAAAACTAGAATTTGTATGGCAAAATATTAACTCTTCTCGTATGTCGCCAGGAAGCGCTGCCTCAATGCCATACTAATTTTCGTTTTCGTTAACGTAATCGAATGAATACGGACAGCAAACAAAACCCACACTAGGCACCCAGATGCTCTTTGCAGCGACTATTACATATGAACGACAACATAATCAGCCGATGTAACATTCCAACGTTATCTCAAGTAAAGATTTACTTGATACATCTTGATATAATTATACTGTACTAGTCTGCATGGATTGTATCCTAAGCAATGAAAAATTTAAAAAGATAGAATGTGAGTTTGGATTGGCATTGACAGATTTCGGCTGCTCCTCTTTCATTTTTGAAATTTTTGAAACGAGTATACTAATATAAGCATGTGTGTCAAATACATGGTAGTGTGTGTAATGTTTGTTTTATTGATTTTATGTATTTTTATGCATAATTTTAAAAATATATTAACATTCTAAAAAAAAAACAAAAAAAAAACTATTTAAAAAAACATGAATGAGCTTCACACACTTAACGCCACAATTGAGGAAAAACATAATGTAGGTATATATAGATATTTTAAGTGCAGAAAATTTATAAAAAAGGAAAATAATAAGGTTAAAAATATTTTTTGATAATATTTTAGTGCTGTAAAGATTTACTTTATACATCGTGTAACAGAAAGGTGAGGTCAAAATGAAAAGATCCAAAGTGTATCCGATCTAGATCTTGTATGCAGAGTTACTGAGACATAATTATTAACTTTAATTTGTTATGCAATTTTTTTAAAGTATTCAAAATCATTTATTCAGCTTAGGCTACAAATAGCTCTTACGAACGTCATTTTATGCTAACGGTTCGTAAGTCTTATCAACTCTGGGCGGGAAATCTTGTACTGAGAAGAACCGGCAAGAAACTCAGCAAGTGTCCAGCTCTTTTCTCCCTTACAGCGTCAAAAATATTGGAAATTGCCCCATCATAAAAGGACACTTTCCATCACAAATAAACAGACAAAAAATAAAATAAAGGACAATCACAACACACAAAAAAAACAACAAAATAAAAAATGTTTAAGTTTGCAAATCTAATCACTAATCTAAGTCCGAAATCGTCTAAGAAAAATAAAGTTAAAGTATACAAGTATAATAATAATAAAAATACGGCTCGTCAGCCGCGTATAGACGTGGCTGACGAGCATGACTTCGCTAATATAAATATTTAATTAAAGAGTTAAGTGCTCGCGTTATCGAGGCCTCCGGTAACAAGAAGGCTGGCAGCTACCTCTGCCAGCGTATTCGTTTGGCAATCCAAAGGGGCAATGTTGCCAGTATTCTTGGGACCGTTCCCATGAGCCCACATCTTTTATTTGTAGGTTTAGTTGGTTTGGTAGTTTGGCTTTAGTTTTTAATTTTCTAATTATTTTTCTGTTTTTTTTTCATGTTAACTTAATGTTTCTTTTTGTTGTGTGTTTAAATATGACAAACATATTGTATAATATATGCATATAGTATGGTTAATATTTAATTTACATACATGATTTAGATCGGATACACTTGGGATCTTTTAATTTTTTTTTGTTACACGTTGTATATTATCGTTGAAATGTTACATCAACTAAATAAGTTGTGCGTCATATGTAATAGTCGCTGCAAAGAGCGTCGGTAAGTTGGATTTTTATTATCGGGAATTTAAACCTTCGTAGTATTAAAGCATCGTTCAATGGAGCAATGGATCAATGGTGTTCGTTGAAATGAAAATCGATCTGAGAAAATTATGAGAAACACTATATGGTCAAGATATTAAGGTTGTTTGTTAAGTACAAATAGCAAAGTGACGACCTAGGTCCAGCTGATATGTTTTTGTATAAAATGTTTTTGTTTTGTTAATTATAACTTTTAACGCAATTTTGTTGCGATTAAATTACAAAAACACAAATGTTGAAAAATTTTCCACGAGCATGATTTGAACCTGCACTCTTCTGACATACCGGGTCAGGTGCTCTCCCAATTGAGCTATCGTGGTTCTAACCAGCCCGCCGAATTTATTCAACACTATTTACTTTTTTACTTTGAAAGCCAAAGGCGCCATTCAATGTCAACAACTACCGTCATTAACATCATTATATTTTTACAAATACTAAAGATCAGTTAAGAAGTAGGCTAGCTATTTATAAAATGTTTTTGTTTTGTTTAATATAATTTTCAACGCAAATTTTGTTAACAAATTACAAAAAAATTTAACAAAAAAAAAACCGACTCCAAAAAATTTTACTGATAAAATTGCACTAAAAAGTAAAAAATAAGCGTTAGACTTGTACAGACAATAACTTTATTAAGAAAAAATATAGGTACAATTATTGTTATTTTTGGGGCCGGTGCCAGCCAACGAAGTTTTTGAAGCCGGTGCCAGTCCGCGTTTGTAGTTAAAATTTCATGCATAAGATTGAATGTACTATTATGATTATAATATAGTATGTCGTTAAATGTTTATGTTAAAGTTACCTTGGCTGGCACCGACTCCAAAAGTAACAATAATTGTACCTATATTTTTTCTTAATAAAGTTATTTTCTGTATAAGTCTAACGCTTATTTTTTACTTTTTAGTGCAATTTTATCAGTCAAATTTTTTGGAGTCGGTTTTTTTTTTGTTAAAATTTTTGTTTATTTTTCGCTTTTTAGTGATTCGTTTCGATCTATTTATCAAAAGCGAATATGGGTAGACCTACTAAACACGCTGCTCGTATGAGACAGCGCCGTTTAAATGAGACAAGTGAAGAAAACGAGAAACGCCTATCTCAAAGTAGGAAATCAAAAACTGAGTTCCGGTGCTTGTCTTCTTTTGCTTCGTCATAGTCGCTTAACTATCTTAATCGAGATATTTTATCGCCACCCGTGAAATACTTATCATTGAGGAGTTCCGATGGCAATCTGTGGTCTTTTCCATCAGTTACACTTCATCAAAAGATACTTTCTGAATGCAAATGCTTGACTTATTCCTGAAAATACCAAAATCGCGATAGGTATGCCTACAATATTCGAGGAGTTCCCTCAATTCCTCGAGGATCCCATCATCAGAACTGGACCAAATTAAAACGAATCCACACGGAAAGCACCAGCTTTCAAATAAAGAAAGAATCATCAAAATCGGTTCACTCAGTCGAAAGTTCTGAGGTAACAAACATAAAAAAAAAAAAATACAGTCGAATTGATAACCTCCTCCTTTTTTTGAAGTCGGTTAAAAACACAAATGTTCAAATCATGCTCGTGGAAATTTTTTCAACATTTGTGTTTTGTATGGAATTATGATTTTGCATGTAATCACGGTATTCTTTACACCTGGATGCATTGCTAAGTTTCAGGATTATACAACTATTACCAAACATCTTATATATAATCCTAATTCCTCCCCATTTCCTCATTCGGGAAATACTGACACATTTTCTTTAACCACTTTCTCAATATAAATATAACGATGTTGTCTTACGAACTCTGCTTTACCGTTCCTATATTTATTCGGGGAAGCTAGGAGTGTCTCGAGTAATTAATATGAATTTATTATTCGTCCTAGAGCGACGGCTTGTAAGAAAGCGATTTTACAAGAATATAGTTAGCAGTCGTTAATAACCAATCCGCACTAGGCCCGCGTAGTGGGTTTATGGCCCGATCTCCCTATCCATCCATAGGGAAAGCTCGGCCAGCAGTGGGGTCATAAATATATAATAAGCTGGTGATAATGATGATGATGACAGTTTAAGTAAAAGATAAAAGAAAAAATTATTTTTACAAAATATATAAAGACTGACTTTGCTCTACATGCTCTATATTAGGCAGAAGCGGACTCCAGATGCAAAGACAATTAGTAAAACAGGATTGTGCTACACAATTCGTCCTTACCTTGCCATCTCGCAAGTTACTTCTTCAAAACCCGGTTTACTATGAAAGAATGAGCAACATGAACAAAAAAATTGTATTGCTACGTAAAACTTTCTTTGTCGCACTTCCAAAAGATGGAATAGTCTACCAGCACACGTTTTCCCTCCTTACTATGAGATGGGGTCCTTCAAACGAGGCGTGAAGAGGCACCTTGTGGGCCGGCAGGGTGAGGGTGACTGATGCTGCGTTGTTTTCGCGCTGCACCAGTTGTCCTTGCGTCTGGCATCCGTTTCCACCTACCCCCCTTCCCCCCCCCCTCTACCTTGCCGCGGTGTCATGACACCGCGGCCATTATAGCATCAGGTGGAGTGAAGTCATTTGCCGAGCTATGATTTTTTTTTTTTTTAAACTTAGAATCTTTGTACATAGTCATCATCGGCTCATTTTATGTCCCCACCGCTGGGGCACGAGCCTTCCCTATGGATGGATAGGGAGAACGGGCCATAAACCACCACGCGGCGGGCCCGACCGTGGTGGTTGTTATTTGTTAATTAGTTAGTGCCCGTTGGTGATTGTTAGCGACTGCTAATGCAACCGGGACCAACGGCTTTACGTGCCTTCCGAAGCACGGAGGAGCTCTAGATAATATATTTTTGATCACCCATCCGATGACCAGCCTTTGCGAAAGTTGCTTAACCTCAGCACTCGCAGACCTCAAGCTCCTCCCGCCATCGAGCTCCTCCTGTACATAGTACATCATAATATTGCATAGTGTCAAGTTATTATTCTTAACTGTCAATCACAACTGTATGCATTCGCAATGCAACGCTCTGGTGGTGTGGGTGTGTTAAGATACCAGTTCATGCTTTCGAGGATCAGCGTAGAACTATAATTATGTTTTTGAGGAGCTCGATGGGGTAGTGGTTAACGCGCCCGGTCTGCGATTGCTAAGGTATCTCGAGCTCCTCCGTGCTTTGGAAGGCACGTAAAGCCGTTGGTCCCAGCTGCATTAGCCGTCATTATCAACCACTAATCCGCACTGGGCGTGTAAGGTGGCCCGTTCTCTCTAGGGAAGACTCGTGCCTCGGCAGTGGAGACATAACAATTACAGTTAATGGACGATGATAATGATGATGTTGATGGTAAGCTTAAGTGCGCTCGGTGCGTACGCCAGTTTACCAAGAAGACCGGCTTCGGGCGCACCAGTGCCATGACCGAAATCGGTCGAAGTAATCATTTCGTTCAATCATTCCCACACACACACACACACCCACAAACCCTCGCACACACACTCCCTCTCACACACACACACACCCTCTCACACACACACACACCCTCACACACACATACACCCTCACACATACACACACACACACTTACGAAATAGCTTTTAAGATCACAAGCCAAGTCCAAAGTGAGCGGCCTAGCGCAAGTTCTGCTCTCTCACAATGTCTACATACATACTACCACGCTAAAAATTGTAAGCTTACTGTATTATGTGTGACTATTGGTGACAGAGACATAAATTGCTTTTTTTTTAATTTATATTTATTTATTATTTCACTTTTTTTTAATGTTTTCTGAATACAGAAAACAAAAGAGATAAACGCTAGAAAACAGGCGCGTCTCTAGCTTCGCTATTTCGCTCGAGCAGCGGTCAGATGTTGTATTGTGTTGTAGTTGCTATCCCAGGATCCCCTGTCATAACAACATACTAGATGAAGATTTAATACGGGTTCTTATAATGTTACACGGAGAGTTGGAGACTAACAATACTCATGTGTTGTTATTGTTATTTGTGTATAGGCATAGTAAATATAGGTTTTACAAGTAAGTAAGTAAGTTTATAATACTGACCCACTGCTGGGCAGAGGCCGCCATTTTTTATTTTTGTTTTATATGTTACGCCTTCAACTCACCTGATGATAAGTGATGATAAGGACGAAGGTGGAAGCGAACTTCACCCGGACTCCTCAACTACTGATGCACTGGCTATTTTATCTCTAGATGCCGTAACACAACAATGCTACAAACATTGATGTTATGGCGACATATTTAGATAAGATGGTGGTAGCTGGCCAGGCGGACAAGCAAGTCCTACTACCAACCAAACCGAGTACACAAACATGTACCTCCCGCTGGGAATCGAACCCGGGACCTATGGAGCTAAACCGGTGGTCTTAGCCACTAGACCACAAAGGCGGTTAAAAACAATTGATGGGTATTGGCTGAACACCACGCTTATTACCTATAGTAAACCTAGCTAGATCGATTTATCGCTCCCAACACCCCCTGCATACTAAATTTCATGAACATCGTTGGAGCCGTTTCCGAGATTCAGAATATAAAATATATATACACTAGCTGACCCAGCGGACTTCGTATCGCTTTGACAGTTTATATGTCAACAATACAATCAAATCGTTACTATGACAACAAAACAAACAAATCGTATGTTTCACAGCTAGGAACATTTTGTATTGGAAAATTAAACAAAAAATTGGGGTGGACCACTCTAATTTATCACTTATCACTTAGGGGTATAAAAAATAGATTACGACCGATTGTCAGACCTACCGAATATACACTGCACAGCAAAAATAACGGGTCATTTAAAAAAACCGCGATATCTCCCAAAGTTATTTACATAGATCCCTCGTATAAATAATATGATAAAGGCAGATTTGTGACGCTTATTATACATATCAAAAGAGGTTGCATTCGAACAAGTTACAGATTCAAAAAAAGAAATTCCGATTTTTGAAAAATATTAAAATTCAAATTTTTGGAATAGAAAATTTTCTTGCTTTTGTTTCAAACCGAGCTGTCATCATAAACAGTTTTTTTGGCTGGTCACAGTATTTTGAGCATCAACCATGCACCAACATGTCGTTATCTACTGAAGAATGTACACGAATTATCACCATGGTACAAGAAGGAAGGAGTCAGCGGAGTACTGCTAGAACAGTAGGTGAATCTTTATCCACGGTCCAAAGAGTACTCCAGCGATTTCAAGAGACCGACATGAACATCAGGAGACCAGGGAATGGCAGGCCAAGGTGTACAACTACACGAGAAGACCGATTCATCGTGAGCACTATGTTAAGAAATCGACATCTCACGGCTGTTCAGGTCCGAAATAGCCTTCAAGAAATTCACCACAACAATGTAAGCTCTGACACGATCCGGCGGCGACTTCGGGAAGCTGATATAAAGCCTTATAGGCCAGCAAATGGCCCTAAATTGCTCAGAGAACATCGAGTTGCCAGGTTGCGGTTTGCTCGAGAACACGTCCGATGGACAGATAAAGATTGGTCCAGGGTTATGTTTTCCGATGAGTCAAGATTTTGTTTTTTCGCACACGATGGGAGACGAAGAGTATATAGGCGACCAAATGAACGTTATCGTCAAGCGTGTTTTAAGGAAAAGGTGCCATTCGGTGGAGGATCAATAATGGTTTGGGCTGGGATATCTTCAGAGGATCGTACGGAGTTAGTAATTATAGAAAACGGTTCTCTGACAGCTCCCAGACATGTAGAGGAGATTTTAAATGAGCATGCTGGTCCTTTCTTGGTGAATATGGGCGCAAATTCCAATTTTATGGACGATAATACGCGACCACATACAGCACATTTGGTCAACGCGTATATTCAAAACGTCGGTATCACCCGCATGGAGTGGCCAGCTCGCAGCCCAGACTTAAATCCCATAGAGCATTTATGGGACGAGCTCGGGAGATGCGTTAAACAACGCTCTCCAGCAGCAGCTAACTTACGTGAGTTAAGAAGTGCGCTAGCAGAAGAATGGTCAAACATAGACCAAAACCGTATTAGAAATTTGATTTACAGCATGCCACATCATCTTAATGAAGCGATACAGGCTCGTGGAGAAAAATACAAGATATTAAATTTACAGAAAAGATTTCATTTTGCAGTTTAACTGTGTTGTATATTTTTGTTGTCAAAAGTAAGAAGTGTTTTTTTTTGTATTTTTAGTAGGTACTTAAATAAAATTATACAGTTTACAAACGTGTTATGTATTTTCTTTTATGTATAAGTCAGTCATCTATAACATACTACAGTTTCACTAGTTTGTGTTGTGTAGTTAAGAAACTATCACACTTTTTATAAGCGACCCGGAATTTTTCATAAAAATCTATCGACCCGTTTCGGAGGAGTATGGCAACCTACATGTGACACGAGAATTTTATATTTAAAGATACAATAATTGCTGCTTGTTTAAAGATAGATTATATGATTTTTTTAACTTTGTATTACTGTTTCGGATGTTTCGATGCCCGGGTTTGTGATCACCAACCCGCACTTGGCAAGCGTGGTGATTAAGCCATTACCCATCAATTGTAGTGATGACTTGATTTCAATGATGGAGGTCCTTTACCCAGTAGTGTGACAGTTTTAAGCTGTTTATTTACTCACGCTTCTACAATATATGAAATAAAATATTCAAAGAAAAATAAACTTGTCGTTAAAGCGGTATTTGTGATCTAGTCATGCCGATCGATTGGAAGATCTTGTCGAAAAAATGTTCTTTTCTCATATCCGGTTGCAAAAACTTGTTACGGGAGCAACACTTTCTTTAGACGTTCTTGTAAAACTTATGACGATATGCTGCTGCATGAGCTTGATATCTTTAGCTAGAATATAAGAACATTTATGAAAGAATCTTTAAAAATTTTATCCACTGTGTCATGGAATGTGCAGTTGTCATCCCACTAATTAATATTAGGTTGTAATTATCATAACATAGGTAGGTATTGTATTAAAAAACAAAAAAAACTTATCTTGGTATGTATAAATTATTAAGCTAAACTATTTATCTCATATAAGTACCAATTTATGGAACTATAGGTTTTTAAGTGACCATGGACCCTACAAAGGGTTCGAAACGTCAGGATAAACATTAAATAAGTATGTGTAAAATAAACGCGAGTAGATCCGTTAAAGTTGTTTCATTTCAATTTTAAGTATCTTTTATTTTGTATACAATGTGTTTATATATAAAAAAAAATCTAGTGGTTAAATACCGGTCACAGACTTGGAGGTCCTGAGTTCGATTTCCAACGGGGGGCTATTATTATTATGCTCACCAATTGACATAACTAAAGAAAATCCGCTTTATATTATTTTGTGATTAGGGGTACATATAATTTTACGAAAAAAATAATATTTGGTAAAAGGTTAAATATGTTTCACTCGCGCAAACTTTTAACAAACAAACGTTACGTGCGAACGCACAAACAAACAGATTTCACAAGCTTTAAAAACATATTCGCATACATACATATGAAAGCAAAAATTAAAATGAAACATCGATTGCTTACATACGCTAACACTGTCCATTCATGAATATTAACGATGGTATTTGACGAGTTTCGATGAACCAACACGTTTTTCATTAAGCGCGCTACGCTCTCGTCGGCTGCACATTTAACGAGTCCAGCGGCACTCAAACTTTAACGGTCACACACGATTTTATCTAAGTCCGTTGTAGGTTTTATCCGTGAAACGTCAGTGGGTTAGCGGAATTAACACTACATATTATTTAAATTATTATTATTTTTTTTTTGTGGTATGGATTTCCGCAAAATAACGCCTAATTCCATTAATTATCTTTTGTTATTTGTATTATTTGTTTGTATTTGTTATTTATCACCCACAGTTGCGAACGCCCCCCTCGCCCAAACCTCTAAAGCCACTACACATTTACAGATTAGATGATGATTTGACGACCTCCGTAGCCGAGTGGCTTGCGCGCCGGACTTAGGGCACCGCTAACTCTGAGGTCACGGGTTCGATTCCCGGTCGGGTCAATGTCGAAAACGAACTTTTCGATATTGTGTCGGGTCTGGGTGGTTGTGGTACCGTCGTGGTTTATGATTTCCATGAAACGAGTGCTTTAGCTACTTACCTTGGGATCAGAACAATGTATGTGATTTTGTCTCAAATTTATTTATTTATTTATTTATTATTATTATGAAATAGTCTACCAGCACACATTTTTCCACCTTCCTATGATATGGGGTCCTTCAAACGAGGCGTGAAGAAACACTGTGAGGTTGACTGATGCTGCGTTGTTTTCACGCTGCACCAGTTGTCTTCGCCATTTCCACTCCATTTCCACTTAACATCAGGTGGTATGGAGTCATTTGCCGTGCTAGGTACCTATAAAAAAAAGGAATACACTGAACATGTACACTCGCTCGCTTAGGCCAAAGACACCGCCCCCGTAGAACAAGGGTACGACGAGTCGATTCATACGCGCTCTATACCAGGTACAGACATGTACCTGGGCGCTTCTTTCCAACCTCAGGACCCGGTCAGCCTGAGCCGAGGTCGGGTTGTTCCACTCCCGATCCGATCGGAACCCCTCGGAGAATCTAGTAGGGAACAGGATGTTCCCTCTAGAAAACGGTTTCTAGAATGTGGTGTCGCTGAAAATGCCGCCTTAGGCAATCAGCAACTCTCTCCAAAATAAAAGTCTGAAATCCGTCATTCTAAATCACTTTCCATCTTTAAATCCAAACTGCACAAGCATTTACTAATTGAGTCATCTGCTATTGACATGTTATAGTCTTCTTTTTTCTTTTTTTTAAATGGTTATTATATTATATATAATATTATATATTACATATAAGTATATATATTTGGTCCTTACCTATAAAATAGACGTTTTGTATGAAGATTTAAAAAAAAAAATACTTTCCATTCTAACGTTTTTTTAATTTTCTTAGCATCTATTTATGTTAACACTATAAAAATTGTAGAGTAGTGTGTTTGTTTCACTAGCTAAATATAGAAGACATTAAAAAGAAGAAAAAAACAAGTCCCTTCAAAGCTACAATAAAACAAAAAGACAATTCCGCGAACATAAAAAGTAGCCAATTAAAAAAAAAATTGGGTGATAAAAACACAAAATTAATTATCATTGTTATTACTGAAGCCTAAGTAACATAGTCCTAATTAAAGGTGTATAATAATATTAACAACCAGCATTGACTTTTAGAACTTTTAGACCTTTTAATAAGTGACAAAAACACGTCAATTTCATAGGTAAGAACCTAATATTTTATTTAAGTATATATGTATGTATGTGTATGAAGGGTATTATTTGTACTTATTTATTTAATGTTAGCGCACTTCCTCTATCTCTTTCTTGGATTCTCTAACCAAAGGTTGTCTGGAAGAGATCGCTTGTAGCGATAAGACCGCCTTTGCCCATATACTAGCTTTAAGTTTTTGTTTAACTGCTGTTTTCCTTTTGTTTCCATTTGTGTGTTAGCCGATAAAGAATTTATCTATCTTTCTATCTAAAAGTCTCTTTTTCACACCAGTAAAATACTGCTTTGAAAGCTTATCGTAAGGGGACTGTTCTGAAACTCAAGGGTGTCGGGGAAATATCACTTTACATTAATCATTCATTAATGTTCAGTCACAATAATTTATTATCGTCAAACAAAGAAAATTGTTTCTAAAGACCAGGCTTATCTTTCTCTAACTTTGAAATTGGCTTCTTACAAACCGCATCAATCCATTCAAAAATAATATTTATATCTCTGACTGAAGGACACAATATGAGGTCAATTTATTTATTTATTTAATTATTTGGACAGTCAACAAAAACGTATATTAGCGAAAACAATGATACTGTTACAAACATAAGCCTTATCTAATTATAGTTTTCAATTAAAGACAGCTACGGCATGCGTTGTGGACTTATTAAATCTATATCTATATTTTAATATTATAAAGCTGAAGAGTTTGTTAAAAACTACTGGTTTAAATTGAAAAATTCTTTTGTGTTGGATAGTCCATTTATCGAGGAAGGCTTTAGGCTATATAACATCACGCTGCGACCAATAGGAGCGAAGCATCAGTGAAAAATGTTGTAAAAACGGGAACAAGAGCGTACAAAATTAAAAATGCTGGCGAAAGTCACTGTTCTACGCGGACGAAGTCGCGAGCACAGCTAGTCATTAATAAAACTAATCTAAAATCGAATAAACTATATTATTATATAACTATAGTCAACTAAGGAAAATTTATTGCTTCTCGCAATTTTGTCCCTATCTACTGACCCTGATAGGTAGGGTATGGCAGCTGGAACTACGGGTCCGGCTGTCTTTTCAAGGGTACCACGGGAGTTCCGGATCCTAGGCCTCCTGCCGGTTATGCCTTCGCGGGCGTCTCCGGCAGGCCCCGGACATGGGTTGGACTCGTGGTGGCATGTGATTAGCTATAGAAGTGGGAATGTTCGTCTGCCTGGTTGGTCTGGCCAGGCTTCCATTTCGTGCATGGCGAGCGGGTCTTAGTAGCGGTCCGGTGGGGGCCTGAAGCGAAAAGATCTGCGGGGTACGTGAGTTACCCTTAGTTGGTGTGGTGCTCGGTGGTTTTCACTGAGTAGTTACTCCAACATCTCCGGTACTAGTCTGGAGAACTAGTAGAGGTGCCCGCTAGATGCAAAGGCCTCCGGTTTAATCAGCCGCGTAGAAATTTGGAATTGATCAGGTGCCTGGATGGGTACCGAGAAGTGAGTGTGCTTACAACTCCGCCACCAAAGAGGACATTTGGTAGTTTGCTTTAGAGCTGACGGCCCAAGCAGTGGTACACTGCGAGTTGTGCTCTTAGTGCAACGAGAAGTGAGCGAGCTTACAGCTCCGGTGACCTATCTGGATATTAGGACTAGCTTGAGACACTTGTCTTAAAAGCACTGGATGAAGGATGCGTACCGGCGTGTTCTGATCTGGCGTTATGACCCGACGTAGATGGTCCCTTGTGCTTGCGCAAGGTTATTCTGACACCTACTTTGTAACCGGAAGGTTGGTAGGGGGTGTCAGTATAAACTTTAAAGTAGTGTATAGCGGGGTTGCTTCTCGCAATATCGGGTGACTCAGCTTTAGGCCTAGTGGGTTATGGCCCGATGTCTTGTGTTCAAGGCTCGGGCCCAGCTGTGGGACTTGTATAGATTAATTATAGTAAATTATATATACGCCTCGGTGGCTGAGTGGCAAAGCGCTCGGCCCGATACCCGAAGGTCCTGAGTTCAACTCCCAGGTCGGGCAAAGGGTGTTTCGGCTTTTTTCGATGCAAAGGGTTTGTGATCACCAACCCGCATTGGGCAAGCGTGATGATTAAGCCATTACCATTACCAATCATTGTAGTGATGACTTGATTTCAATGATGGAGGCCTTTGCCCAGCAGTGGGACAGTTATAGGCTGTTTACTTTTTTTATATTTAACCTCTTTTTTTTAATTCCAGGTTCTGTAAAGTATTTTTTTTTCTTAACAACTTCATTCAAAAAGCATCTGATAATTAAAACTCATTTTGTGTTAAATATAATAGTTTGAAAATCACTGCTGATCCATACGTACAGATGTTGAATTAATTTGCAACAGGATGTTCGATGATTAGAAGATATATGGAGAAAGAGAGAAACTCAGAAGGGCTTAATATAACATTAAATTTGAATATGATCACAGTATACGACTCGGTAGTCAAGTGGCATAGTTCTCGGTCCAATATTCAAAGGTCCTAGTTAAATTTATGGTTGGGCTAAGTGTGTTTCGAATTTCGAAGCAATAATCACCAATAAATAATTAATATAATTTTGCGCCGACCCCAAGTAAGACAAAGGCAGGAAGAAGATGAAGAATCACCAATAAATATATAAATAAGTTATAGCGATGACTTGATTACTTAATTTCGGTCTTTGCCCAGCTGTGGGACACCCTGCTACATACTATTTTAAAGTTTATACGTTCTTTTTTATACTGACACCCCCCACCAACCTCACGGTTATAAAGTTAGGTGTCAGACATCCTTACAAGGGACCATCTACGTCAGGTCATAACGCCAGATCAGAACACGCCGGTTACGCATCCTCCATCCGGTACTTTTAAGACTAGTGTCTCGAGATAGTTGCCCCGTGGACACTTATAGTCCACTACCAGATAGGTTATCGGAGCTGTAAGCTCGCTCACTTCTCGTTGCATTATGAGCACAACTCGCAGTGTACCACTGCTCGGGCCATCAACTCTAAAGTCGACTACCAAATGTCCAGCTGTGGGACAGTACAAAAGCCACTATACTATTATAAACAATTGAGGAAATACTTCGTTACTTTTTTTTTGGGAAGAGTTTGCCGATTACCTCAAACGTCATTTTCAACATCACCGGACTATTTTGGGAACGGCGGGGTTCCTCAAGCCGTGTGAAACGAAGCAGCGTCAGAGGTTTTCTAGAGGGAATGGGGATTCCCTACTAGATTCTCCGAGGGGTTCGGATCGGATCGAGACATTTCACCATCACCATAATCAACCTGCATAAGTCCACTAGTACTTTTGCTTGACGAGTAGCCAGAGATCGTGCTCGGTGGCGTACACTTGAATAGGCCCGATCCTCTGAATGCCACTACACATTTACATAATACACTAAACATGCACACTAGTTTAGGCCCAAGACCCCGTACTCGTAGAACAAGGGTACGTAGAACCGGTTCACACGCGCTCTATAACAGGTACAGACATGTACCTGGGCGCTTCTCTCCTCCTCCACGGCCCGGTCTACCCGAGCCGAGGTCCGTGCCTTTAGAGGTGCCCTCGGGTGGTTCCGCTCCATGATCCGATCCGGACCCTATGGAGAATCTAGTAGAGCACGGGGACGCGCACATTCAAGTGTGCGATGCCGTTCCCTCTAGAAAACCTCCGAAGGTGATTCTTTTCAACACGGCTTGAGGTACCCTTTACGTACCTCGACGCCCCCAAAAATGCCCGGTGACGCTGAAAATGCCGTATGAGGCAATCAGCAATCTCTATCAAAAAAAAAGGCCTATGTCCAGCAGTGGACTACTTTAGGCTGATGATGATGATGCTGATGAGTCTAGGCTACTCGTCAAGCAAAAACCACTTGCTGTCGTTTTGGAATTTCCTTGCTTTAATACCTACTTTAGAAAATGTGAATAACTCGACGATAAACGTACTTTCGTTATCGTCCATACACAAACAACATTATGACACGACCAAATTGAAAATAGAGCATTACACTTCGAAACCGCGGCAAGTTGAGAGAAGTAATTACTCTGTACACCGTCTAGACTCTAGACAATGGAACTGCTAGACTGACACATTACAGATACGGGGTTGTCTCGTTTCCTTTGCCCGTTTATTTAGCGGTGGAGCTGGTTTATACACCGCTACACCGCTACTCGCTGCATTGATACACTTCCATTAAGTACACCATTAATTTACTCTACCCACTTTGTCTGATGCAGAAAATAGGAGAGACTAAAGAAATGCCCGTGCAGTTGCTGAGTTTCTAACCGATTTAATTTTAATGTGGAAAAACGCCAATGACAGAAAGTAGAAAGAATCATGTCCAATGCTTGTGTTATCAGTTATTGTTGATATGGCAACACACACAAAATCTATATATTAATACGTTAAGCAAAAATTTTGTACTCTTTTTGTACGAAATTATAGAGAAGGTACTTATAGAGAAGGTTATCCGAACGTTTTTTTTTTTTAATTATGCATAAAAATACATTAAATCAATAAAACAAACATTACACACACTACCATGTATTTGACACACACGCATATATTCTTTTCAAAAATTTCAAAAATGGAACTGAGGAGCGGCCGAATTCTGTCAATGCCAATCCAAACTCACATTCTATTTTTTCAAATTTTTCATTGCTTATACAATCCGTGCAGCCTTAATAAAATTACGGTCGACCGACCACTGGGCGACCACTAGTATTGATAATTATCTTGTGGGGCTAATCATGTAAGTACCTAAATAGTAAAATAGCCTATAAACTACCTTACTGCTAGGCAATGGCCTTCATCATTGAAACCAAGTCATCGCTACAATTGATGGCTATTGGATTGATCACCACTCTCGCCAAATGCGGGTTGGTGATCACAAACCCGGACTATGCATCGATATTATCTGAAACAGACCTTGCCCCCCACCTGGTAATTGGAACCCAGGACCCTCGGGTATCAGGCCGAGCGTTTTGCCACTCGGTCACCGAGGCGGAACTTTATATATTGTAAATCGACTGATTTACAATATATAAAGTTTACAAGATTCGATAAGATTCTGTAAGTTGTACAGTTCACTTAATGGTCCTTCGAGCCGGTATCAAATTGTGATGCTTAATTTGACGTACAAAATGAACCTATCAACCTATCAACGGAAATTAAGCAGCACCGAACACTATCTTGTTCAATAGTTGAGCTTGAAAACTTTCCAGATATTTCTAATAGAATTAACTCCACCAACTCGCGGGGCTCGAACACAACACTCTGATTAGAACTGTAACTCTAGACGAATACTATGGCGCTTCGCAGACAGAGCAACTTTTATCTCCGTATTGCGGCAACAGATAACCCTCATCTAATTAATGGAACCAGGCGTTTTGCGTAAATCCATGGCACACTAAAATGCAATTGAAATAATATTTATTGTTAATTCCACTTAATCATCCGTTTATTAAGCTTGGATGCAGTACGCATGCACCGCCCTCCCGCCTGCAAAAATATGCACAAGCAGGAGAATTGTGCCGAAGGCACAACATAGTATCACGTAGGTAACGTACCACTCGTAGGGAACATTGGAAATCATCAGAACGTGATGTAATTGCTGTGTAAACAATTTCTGATCGATTTCCTAATCCGTGACATTTCCAAAAATATAGCATTTACTCCCGCCACTATTTTTGTATTATTTAAACTTTCTAATTTAATTTATTAAAGTTCGAAAGTAAGAGTTAAAATATATATCTACACTATCACCGCTGTTTATTTCCTCCAAAGTTGCAATGGATGCAAGCAAACATGCACACCGACACCGATACCCAACTCTTTAGCGGAACTAACATTAGATATTATTTCGATTGAATTTGTGTGAACTCGCAACAAGCTGGTTCCATTATAACCTAAAGAAACTGCGCAGAAGTAGCAACTCTAGTAGTAAGTTTCGATGCTGTGCGGCAACAGTTTTCAGATGCTGCACTCGATGACAGAATCAGTTTCAAATTGCCGCAACTAGCGACTGTCAAATTTGTACTAGTTGTGTCAAGTTGCTGGTTTCTTCAACTGGCAAACGCTGACTGCTGGCCATGTTGATTGATGGTGGTAGCTAGCCAAGCGGATAAGCCCTACCACCAACCAAACCGAGTAGGTAGACAAACATGTACCTCCGCTGGGAATCGAGCCCGGGAACGATGGGTATGAAACCGTTGGTTCTAGCCAGTAGACCACAGAGGCGATTTTTCAACTAAATTTTCTCGGTCTGCGGAACGCCTAACTACCTTACGTAATACTAACTGCTGTCCTGAATGAGTTGCGATGAACCTAGTTAGACAACTTCGTGCAAGTTACGATACACGACGTGGAACAGCTGCTCCGAATGGATAGGTATCTACAGTGCTAGGATTTTTCTTCGCTTTCGATCACGTTAATGGAAACGAGAAATTGTTTAGCAAAATTTGACATCTGAGTGTACAGTGCGAGTTTGGTACGACATGGAAGCAGTGACAAAATGTTGCTGTGAAGTATTATGTCAAATGGCAAACTTAATAACCTGGGCGATTTTTTTTTCAAAAATTAAGCGTCGTTTTTAAAAGTTTTTTGTGATTCATTTTTTATCATCATCATCATTATCTCAGCCAAAAGACGTCTACATTTACATTTACATTTTTTTTTTTTTTTTTATTTTTTTTTTTTTTACTTTTTTTACTGTTTTTTTTCGTTCGTCATCATTTTTATATCTGTACCTTTTACCTTTATTCCTACGTATTTTTATACCTATACCTTGTGATGAGAAATAAATAAATTTTGATTTGATTTGATTGAAATCAAATCATGATTTCAGTTTCCAAAAACTAAATTGCCTAAGTACGGTGGGTTGTACATGGCTTGTACTTGTATAGTTTATGTATTTTGATGGGATTTTATCTATTATTTCTATGTTGTTATTTTTACTTATAAAATTCTTAAAACATTACAAATGTTTAATAAACTCTGAATCAGTAAAAATCTGGACAATAAAATTAAACAATGTCGCAAGCATTATATTTACCAGAATATGTTCGAAATTTGCCTTCAGAAATGATTCTTTCAAGCAAACTCATTTGAAAAACTTGGTTACGCTTCGTAGCTTTTCCAACTATCATTCGTACCGGTCTTTCAAACAGGCCCCATCAGCATATTTCGCTGTGGAACAGCATAATTACCCACTCACAGCAGAAATACGGAGAATGCTAGCCAATGGTAGTAATGGCTGGTAGTATTCTGGAGACCAAATTCGAAATAGTAAACTTATTTATTCAAATTCAAATTCAAAATATTTGTTCGGCGTAGCAGGCTTAGATTCTAACAATTAATCTAATACGTGAGTGATTTTCTCAAACGTAATTTTTAAGCGTTAATTCGTAAAACATTTTAATAAAACATTCATGTCGGTAATATAGAAACGGTTTTTTAATTATATTTATGATTTGATTTAGTAAAATAATGTTTGTAATATCAAGGTTTATAATTTTGGTGACTTCAGTAAATTTTGGTGCTGATATTTCTAATTTTGGTGTCAGATATCAATTTCGGTGTCACACCAACTCTTGTAGCGACAATATTTTAGAAACTTTTAGCACTGAATAAATTCTTCCTACATTTTATGTAACTGAATATGAGTATCTTCCATATCAACTTACAAGATTAATTAAAAATACGGAATTAAAAAACTTCACCAAAATTAGACAAAAAATCGTTGTTTTGAAATTCACTCACGACGCTGGACTCCTGAAACTGTAACGCGGATTTTCAGAGGCGGTATGTCTATGATAACTATTGACGATCTCCGTAGCCGAGTGGCTTGCACGCCGGACTTTGGGCGGCGCTAACTCTGAGGTCCCGGGTTCGATTCCCGGTCGGGTCAATGTCGAAAACGAACTTTTCGATATTGTGTCGGGTCTGGGTGGTTGTGGTACCGTCATTGTTTCTGATTTCCATAAAATGAGTGCTTTAGCTACTTACCTTTTGATCAGAACAATGTATGTGATGATGTGTAATATTAAACAAAAACTATAATAATGATAAAAATATTATACTATTATACAGGGTTACTGGAAACTCGACAACTTCCTTACAGGAGGTGATAGGCGGCCTAAAATGTAACAAATGTTACTCCCAATATGTATGGCCGAAAACTAATAGTTTTCGAGATAATTAAATTTTTTGTGTTTTTTCAAAAAAAAACAAATTTAAGCACTTAACTTCAAATTTAAAATAAAAAAAATCATTGATGCATGGATTAATTTTAATTTTAATTTGTAGCTGACATCTTAACACACCTAAGGTAACACTAAAACATGTCAAAATACTAAACATTTTGAAATTACAACAAAAACTATTAAAAAATAATAATATTCTTTAAACATTTCTTTTTATAAAGCTAGCTAGCTAGCTCAAAAAATACTATGTGACTAGTCGTATTAACAAAACTTTCTCACCTAATAACGTATCCAAAAAGGTATAAAAGTCAGCATAATTAACTTTAACTACGAAGTGAAGAAAAGAAAAACATAAAAACAGAATGCACACAAAAAGGTTAAGTAAAAATTAGTTTTCGCAATAAAAGACGTCAAATCGTTTACATTTTTTTAAACATCTTGCTCAATGTGTCGCCCTTAATTTCGAATGCAAGTCCAGATTCTCTTCCTCATTTCGGTTTTTGTAATTCTTGTTGAAAATGTTTGTTTCATCTGATTAAATTATTTCAAAAACTTTTTGTTTTCGGCCATACATATGGGAGGATTTTTGTCATATTTTAGGCTGCCTATCACCTCCTGCAAGGAAGTTGTCGAGTTCCCAGTAACCCTGTTAAGTTAAACTAACTGTTATAAAACTTCGTTCAAAATTAAAGGTTTAAATTCTATGTGGTCTTTTTGTAATCCTTCAGTTAGAAGTATTACTTGTAGTTCATCAGTAGTTAAGGATAGGCTTATCACCGCTTAACATTAGATTAACACCTAACGCCAGTAGTCTTAAATATATTTTTATGCAGGGTCACTTTTTTATCACCGTCCAAACCTTTTGAGATTACTGCCGTGATACAAATGAACAACTCTTACTATTGGACCAACTCCCTAGCTCGAAAATAAAATTCAGCTATTCCATACAAAACATCAATATTCGTTCGACCAAAATGTATGGAGCAGCTGAATTTTATTTACGAGTTAGGGAGTTGGTCCAATAGTAAGAGTTGTTCGTTCGTATCAAGGGAGTAATCTCAGAAGGTTTGGAGGCTGATTTATTTATTTATTTATTACCATCAACAAGATTAACATTAAAACAATAATGAGTAAGCATTATATATAATAGTTGATCCTTCCAAATCTTAATTACAGATGTTACACGAAAGCATTAAAAATAATAATATTAATCAAAAGTAATAAAAAAATAAAAAGTGATAAAAAAGTCACCTTGTATATCTTACGGGTTGGTCTTCATCTCACCTGATGTTAAGTGATGATAAGGCTGAAGGTGGAAGCGCACTTCATCTGGAATCCTCAACTACTGAGGCACTGGTTATTTTATCTCTAGCTGCCGGAACACAACAATGCTACAAACATTGATGTTATGGTGACATATTTAGATAAGATGGTGGTAGCTAGCCAGGCGGGCAAACAAGCCCTACCACCAACCATATTGAGTACACAAATATTTACCCCCTTGCTGGAATCGAACCGGGGATCACCGGGTCTGAGACCGATGTCTTAACCACTAGACCACAGAGTCGGTTAAAATAACTATTCGATGATTATACTTACTCTAAAATGTTTCTGTTTTGTTTATTATTTTATTTGTAATTTGTTCGCAACAAAAGTTGCGTTAAAAATTATATAAACAAAAAAAAAACATTATATAAATAGCTTGCCTACTTCTTAACTGATCTTTAGTATTTGTAAAAATAATATGATCGGATGTTAATGACGATAGTTGTTGACATTGAATGGGCGCCTTTGGCTTTCAAAGTAAAAAAGTAAATAGTGTTGAATAATTTCGGCGGGCTGGTTAGAACTGCGATAGCTCAATTGGGAGAGCACCTGACCTGGTATGTCAGAAGGGTGCAAGTTCAAATCCTGATCGTGGATTTTTTTTCAACATTTGTGTTTTTTTATACTTACTCTGTTTATTAGTATCTAATGGCACCAGTATAACCTTACTTTAAGCCCTGTGTGTGACACAGCTTTTGTCGCCAAAAAATAACATTGCCTAAGACGATAAATTATCTTTTAACTTAACTTTAAACGCCCTTGCTGAGTTTGTTCCCGGTTCTTCTTAGTACAAGTTCTCCCGCCCTCTGTAGACAGACTCGAACCTTTTAATGCTCTAAGTTACGAACATTAATGCGCATGGCCTCTCCGGTTGGTTTAATGCTCTAAGTTACGAACCTTATGCCTGATTTCACCACTGACCCCCTAAGTTTTAGACGACCCCTAAGCCATGTTAGGTGACAGTTGTTGGAGCAAAACCATCACCTAAACTGGCTTAGGGGTCACCTAAAACTTAGGGGTCAATGGTGAAAATGGGCATTAGAGCATTAAACCATAACTTAGAGCATTAAACCAACCGGAGACGATGCTCTAAGTTACGAACGTTGGTTTAATGCTCTAAGTTACGAACCGATGGCATAGTGACATTTAATTTTTTAGAGTTATGTAGCATAAACCAGAATGATTTTGAATTTCGAACACCTAGAAGGTGACCTGTATTCAAATGATTTTATTGCTAAAGACTATAGCGCCAATATACTCTACGGTGGTATTTAAAAAACGTAGAAAAAGAAAATACGAATCCATACGAAGTGAAGTTGGGACGATTGCAGAATAGCGGTGCGGAAGAGAGGCGAGTTTTTGTTCCGGCAGCTTCGAGCAAAGTCCCGCTTTCGAGAGGCACATTTTGCAAGCAGTTTATAATGGCGAGTAATAATAGAAACACAATTTCATGCAGTGAACGCTTTGTATGTAGTTTGAAGTAGTTTTTGCAGCTATCTGGTATTTAGATTGCGTTTGCAGTAATATGGAAGGCTATGTACCTATTTTATTTTTATATTTTAGAGTATTCTCGCTAAAAACATTAAAGCAAAAAATAATCAACGGTTTATAAAGTACTACAAGCTATCATATGAGGAGCTCGATGGCGCAGTGGTTATCGTGCTTGGTCTGCGGACACTGAAGATAAGCACCTTTCGCAAATGCCGGTCATCGGATTTTTTTTTTGTTTTTTTGACGACCTCCTTAGTCGAGTGGCTTGCACACCGGTTTTCATTGAGTCGCCATCTCTGAGGTCCCGGGTTCGATCCCCGGTCGGATCAATTTAGAAATACCTGTTTTTCTAAATTGTTTCGGGTCTGGGTGTTTCCTATATATAATAAGTATTTATTTAAGTATATTAAGTGTGTTTATCCGTTGTCTAATTAACCATTTTCTCGAGTTTCTTAAGGAAGCTTTTCTTGGGGCTAGATAATTGGTGTGAGTGTGGGAAACATTTATATTTACACTTTTTTTTTTTTGAGAGAGATTGCTGTTTGCCTCAAACAGCATTTTCAGCGTCACCGGGCTTTTTTCGGGGCGGCGAGATACGTAAAGGGTACCTCAAGCCGTGTGAAACGAATCACCTTCGGAGGTTTTCTAGAGGGAACGGCATCGCACACTTAAAAGTGCGTGTCCCCGTGCCCTACTAGATTCTCCGAAGGGTTCGGATCGGATCGGGGAGCGGAACAACCCGAGGGCACCTCTAAAGGCTAGGACCTCTACTCGGGTTGACCGGGCCGTGGTGGAGGAGAGAAGTGCCCAGGTACATGTCTGTACTTGGTATAGAGCGCGTGTGAACCGGTTCTTCGTACCCTTGTTCTACGAGTACGGTGTCTTGGGCCTTGGGCCTAAACTAGTGTGCATGTTTAGTGTATTCTGTAAATGTGTAGTGGCATTTAGAGGATCGGGCGGGCGGTCATCGGATAGGCGGTCAAGAATATATCGACTCGAGCGCCACCGTGCTTCGGAAGGCACTTAAAGCCGTTGGTCCCGGCTGCATTAGCAGTTATTAACAAGCACCAATCGGATCCGCGCTGGGACCGCAGTGGGATTTATGGCCCATTCTCTCTGGACCCTGTGGTATTTCGATCCATTAGGGAAGGCTTGTGCTTCAGTGGCGATATAAGTGAGATCTGTTTTTTTGAGAGAGATTGCTGATTGCCTCAAACGGCATTTTCAGCTTCACCGGGCTTTTTTGGGGGCGGCGAGAAACTTAAAGGGTTCCCAACTTAAAGGGCTCCTCAATAAGATGAGATAAAAATAATGAATAAAATGAAAACCATGTGCCTGTTTTAAGGAACAAGTAAATAGTGTACCTATAGCACTTAGATATTACTTTCATTACTACATCAAAAAAATAAAATTATACGTATAACAAATTAATTTATAAAATTTACAAACTTGGCAGTGTTGTCGGTTTATTACGTAGATAGGTACTGTGGGTACTTAAAGGATATAATATGTTTTGTAAAAATAAATACCACAGACAGCTCTTCTTTTAAAAAAAAGTATTTTTGTCGCTAGCTTTCTATATATATAACCGTGCTGTGGTTTACATTATGGAACTTCAGAGAGAACAAGAATTGTTTTCCGCTCAAAGAGTGGCAAGCTGATGCAAATCTGCCAGCAAACAATGTTTTTGTGACTCTTGTTTACCGCTTTGTCGGGCGCATTGGGGACTTGCATCCCACAGAGTGCGATAAGACTGTCGCGGTATGCCAAAAAGCTATAAACTGATAAAAGTGTATTTTGAACAAAATATACTATAATATATATAACTTGCATATTTAATGAATGCATTGACTGTGGTGTTTTTCCTGACCTAATGAAGCACAGTAAAGTAATCCCATTATTCAAATCAGGTAGCACATGTGACCCCTCTAACTTTAGACCAATTTCTGTGTTACCCACATTTAGTAAAATATTTGAAAAGATAATTCTAGACCAAATTCAAGTTCATTTTTATAGAAATAAACTTTTACATTCTAGACAATATGGTTTCACTAGGGGTCGCTCGACTACTGACGCTGGTGTTGAGCTTTTACTTCAAATATTTAATGCCTGGGAGGATTCACACGATGCCGTAGAGGGCCTATGCCTATATGCCTATGTATGCCTCACAGGGTTCAATTCTTGGTCCTTTCTTATTTTTAATTTATATTAACGACTTGCCTTACTTTGTAAAAGACAAACATGAGATAGTATTGTTTGCAGATGATACCTCACTTTTATTCAAAGTGAAACGACGACAGCCGATTGATGACGATGTGAACAATGCTGTCTCAAAGATAGTTCATTGGTTTAGTGTTAACAATTTGCTATTAAATGAACAAAAAACCAAATGTATAAGATTTGTATTACCCAACGTTAAGGAGGTAAAAACCAGTGTAAGAATTAAAGATAAGAATGTGGACCTTGTGGACACCACAGTGTTTCTAGGCATTACGTTGGATGCAAAGCTACAGTGGGGCCCACATATAGATAAATTGTCGAGTAGACTGAGCTCTGCGGCTTATGCAGTAATGAAAATTCGTCAGATCACTGACATTGAAACAGCTAGACTTGTTTACTTTAGTTATTTCCATAGCGTAATGTCGTACGGCATTTTACTGTGGGGCAATGCTGCCGATATTCAAACTATCTTTGTGCTGCAGAAGCGGGCTATTCGAGCAATTTATAATCTAAAAGCTGGTAATTCTCTTAGGGAGAGATTTAAAGATATTAATATAATGACAGTTGCATCACAATATATTTACGAGAACCTAATGTATGTATATAAAAATATTGAAACTTTTTCTAAAAACAGTGATATTCATAATGTAAACACTAGAAATAAAAACAAACTAGCAGTACCTAATACTAGGCTCCACAAAGTAAATAATTCATTTAGAGGCCTGTGTGTACGTTTTTACAATAAAGTTCCAAGTAATATCCAAAAACTAGATATTAATAAATTTAAAATCGCTATTAAAGAAAAGCTTTATAAAAAAGCTTATTATAAAGTGTCTGATTACATTGAAGACAAAACAGCATGGGTTTAAAATGCTCCAATCTATTTCTAATCCAAAATATTGTTAAGATTTTTTTTTTTAAACTTGTATAACTTGGTAACGTAACGGCATATAATTTTGTAAATGTCGTTACATACTGAATTAAAGCTCTGGAGTTTCTTGCGCCCATTCTTCTCCACAGCTAAAATATAGACGTCCTGAATGGGTAGTAGGTAAAAAAACTATGGACGATTCAAAAGCACTTTTCTAAAGTTTATTTGAATAAAGAATATTTGACTTTGACTTTGACTTATATAAAAGAGGGAAACTTCGATGAATACCTCCTTTTTTTGTTTTTGATCCAGTAAATGATCGTACATCGACGTTTGCGATACCAATGCGCAATGCAATCTTGAAACTTCGCTTGTTATGCGTCTTTTACCCACCATATTTACAGGATTTGTTTCTATTGCGGAAGAATTCTGTATGGTAAGTAAGTAACGTATATTAAAAAAAATTACGCTCCTAAACTCACAGACAAAAAACTCACAATTAGTTTTGTGACAAAGATTTTTTTGAAATTTTTACGAACTCTGCCAAAATAACTCAAAATTGTGATAATTTCACTTGCGACATTTTTCTTCTTCTTCTATCACTGCAAACTACATTCTAGCAAATCTGACAGACTCTTTTTTTCGTACAATTTATGTTTTGTTGTTTGTATAATTAAAACGTCTCTATGAAGCATGTCTGCTGGTTCTAGTTTCACTCGGAGTTACACTTCTATATTATCCTTGAAAGAATATAATAAAATAGAATAGACAAAAAGTTAAATATGTGATACAAAAACAATACATATACAAAAGACTAAACTTAGAATAAGGATTGAAATGAAACAACTTTTACTGATCTACTTACGTTTATTTTATACATTAGGGAACGCACCTGATTAAATTTAAATGAGGGTATACAAGCTACCAACTAATTATGAGACGACCAACACCTCAGTCTCCCTGTGACCACGGACCCTGCAAAGGGTTCGAAACGTCAGGATAAACATTAAATAAGTAATGTGTAAAATAAACGCGACTAGATCCGTAAAAGTTGTGTAATGTGTAGTGTTTGCGTAAACTTTTAGAAAACAATATTATAATGGATTACATAAGTAAGGGTAGTAGGTAAAAAAATGTTTGTCCGATTCAAAAGCACTTTTCTTAAGTTTATTTGAATAAAAAAAAAGATTTTGATTTTGATATTAAAATGGTCTCCGCTCAGCAATGAAGTGCGGTTTCTGTAAACGTAATCTAATGAATACGGATAGCAAACAAAACTCACACTAGGCACTCTGATGTGCAAGCGTGTGTACAGTCAACAGCAAAAGTAGATGATGTTTACTAGATTTCAAAATTAAGTTTCGATAGTGTAAGTCGGTATTTTCTATATAACTACAGTCAAAGTCTGCAGGTACTAGTAGATGTAGAGTAGATGTCTATGACTACAAAATCATACGACCATCGCGGGAGGATCACCTGACCTCTCATTGACCAATCAGCGAAGCTGAAACTGGACGGTCATCGGCGGTTTGCGTTGGCCGGCAAAAACGGTTATTCCAAACGAAGACTCAGGCCCCTCTGGACGATTTAACTGTTAATAATAGAATTGCCAAGTAAATTTGTAATTTGGAAGATTACGTTTTCTTTCTCGTTCCTATCCTGAACACTTGAAGGTTTTCGATATGCGTTTAAAAAGTTTTGATTTTCATACTGATTTCATATTTTGAAACATGACCAATCATCAGTTACCTTTGCTGTTGACTGTACATTGTGGAAACCATTCCAAATTAATGCTCGGAACATAAACTTACAATTTAACAGTGATTTTTAAGATCTGCTTTAAAGTGAAATACATTGTCGCTTCACGACGTTGATATAAAGTGAGGCTAAGCACTAAGGGCTATTAAAGATAAGCGCTATTCCTGCAGGAACGCACACGACCCTTTTGTTGTCTCTGCCGATAGACTAGGATTTATTGACGGCGGAAAACTTAACGAATGTCAAGCTTAGGTAATAGAGCCCGGGAGGTTTTCATAGTCATTTTCGTAGAACTCCGGTTTCTAAGGCAATTTGGAAACCGTCTCTGTGGTCTAGTGGTTTAGACCACCGGTTTAGATCATGAGGTCCCGGGTTCGATTCCCAGCGGGGGTACATGTTTGTGTGCTAAGTTTGGTTGGTGGTAGGGCTTGTTTGCCCGCCTGGCTAACTACCACAATTTTATCTAAATATATCGCCATAACATCAACGTTTGTAGCATTGTTGTGTTCCGGCAGCTAGAGATAAGGTAGCCAGTGCCTCACTAGTTGAAGATCCCGGGTGAAGCTCCCATCATTGGCCTTATCATTACTTAACATCAGGTGAGATCAAGGCACTGCGCTATCCGTAAAATAAGACCTCGGTAGTTCAAGGTTACATCATAGATTGTTCGGAGCGTTTAATCCTCAATAAAAAAACACAAACTTATTAGCAAACGCGATGAAATCAAAGAGAAGGCTATCGTCATGTCTTAAAGAATTACTTTAAGAGGAGATTAATGGAAAATGCTACACCAACAAGAGCTTGTCTCTCAAGAAGGAGAATAGCAAACGCATCAGCCGAGTGCTGAGTGAGTTTAATCAACGCCTCGGTAGCCGAGTGGCAAAACGCTCGGCCCGATACCCGAAGGTCCCAGGTTCAATAACTCAATTCCCAAATCGGGCAGAGTGTGTTTCGGAATATTCGATGCATAGCCCGGGTTTGTGATCACCATCCCGCATTTGAGGAGCTCGATGGCGCAGTGGTTAACGCGCCCAGTCGGCGAGTGCTGAGGTGAAGCAACTTTCACAAAGGCCGGTCTCGGATGGGTGACCAAAAATGTGTCATCTCGAGCTCTTCAATCTTCAACAACCACCAACCCGCAGTGGGCCCGCGTGGTGGTTTGTAGCCCGTTCTCCCTATACATCCATAGGGAAGGCTCGTGCTCCAGCAGTGGGGACATAAGAATGAGCTGATGATGATGATAATGATCCCGCATTTGACAAGCGTTGTTATTAAGCCACTACTTACGAAGAAATAAAGCTTCAAAGAATCTTGTTATATTAATATGTGTCAGTGAACTACCGCTGGAACGAGCAGCACAAAACCGGTCGTTGTGGAGATCCTTGGAGGAAGCCATTGTCCAGCAGTGTACGTATTTTGGCTGAGATATAAAAATAAAAATAAATTATTCCACATCACATACATTGTTCTGATCGCAAGGTAAGTAGCTAAAGCACTCGTTTCAAGGAAATCAGAAACAACGACGGTACCACAACCACCCAGACCTGACACAATATCGAAAAGTTCGTTTTCGACATTGACCCGACCGGGAATCGAACCCGGGACCTCAGAGTTAGTGCTGCCTAAAGTCCGGCGTGCAAGCCACTCGGCTACGGAGGTCGTCGAATAAAATAGATGATGATAATGAACTCTACTACTAACTACCGTATTAGTTAGCTGTAGAGACCTGAGTTAAACTCAATACCTAGTTTTTTTTTAATATATCTTAGGGGGAAGCATTCGGCCTTCGTCTCACCTGATGTCAAGTGATGATAAGACCGAAGGTGAAAGCTCACTTCACCCGGGATCCTTAACTGCTGAGGTACTGGCTATCTTATCTCTAGCTGCCGGAACAATGCTACAAACATTGATGTTAAGGCGACATTTAAAGATAAGACGGTGGTAGCTAGCCGAGCGGACAAACAAGCCCTACCACCAACCAAACTGAGTACACAAACATGTACTCTCCGCTGGGAATCGAACCCGGGACCTCTGGGTCTAAGCCGGTGGTCTTAACTACTAGACTTCAGGAGCTGTTTTAAAGTTCATCGCAATCGCCAATATTACGTCTGTTGTGTAAGCTATTGGTCCTGACTGCGTAGCAGTCGTTATCTGGTACCACCGCACCGCACTGGGCCCGCGTGCTGTTCTATAGCCCGCCCTATCCATCCAAAGGGAAGGCTCGTGCTCCAATGGGGACATACAGGGTCTAAAAAAATCAATAAGCGAACGTTTAAGGGCGGTATCTATACATCATTCTGAATGCAATGACAAAAGATGGGCTCCAGTTTTATAGTGATTTTTCAAAGTTATGTTTTCTAACAAACTAAATCAATTAAAATAATGCACATCATGAAACTTGCTGTATCTTTACTAACACGCACGCAAGCGTCAATAAAAAGATAGTATACAGATACAGGCACACAATTGAAAAACCATTGTATGACATTCATACACACACGGCTATCTTTGTGTGCGTGTAGTACAGCTGTATGAGTTTGGAAAGGGTGTATTTTTTGGTAAATTATGATAATGTTTTGTTGATAATCTCGGTAACGAGCCTGTAGTTTTGGACCAAATTTGGTGAACATGCTCAGTGTGATGTATAGATGCTCCCCTTAAACGTTCGCTTATTGATATTGTTAGACCCTATATATAGAGCTGGTGATGTAAGGCTATAGCTCATTGCAATCGCCAATAATACGTCTAAAGTGTAATCACCCCCGCGGATCACTCATGCGGCCCCTCGCTTGACTACTTTCTTTGTTGGACACGTTAACCTATTTTCAACAGACTCCATTGTCGAGGCTTGTACTCGACGGCTCGACGTGGAAGGGCTTAGCGAGTGACTGCGCGATATTGATGCTCGATACGTTGGAAATGGAAGCTGGATAACATTGGACGGGTAGTATTTCCCATTTGATCATGTTAACGAAAACAAGAATTTTGGGTAGGAAAAAATTACATTTCTTTTTCGAAGAACTTTTGACATGAAATTTTTGTAAACCATTTAAAATTATTTTTATTGCGTATGAACATATACGGGGAGATGTTGTTACATTTTAAGCTCACCTATACACCTACCGTACCGACCGTAATTTTATTAAGGCTGCACGAATTGTATCCTAACCCTAAGCAATGAAAAATAAAAAAGATAGAATGTGAGTTTGGATTGGCATTGACAGATTTCGACCGCTCCCCTTCCATTTTTGAAATTTTTGTAAAAGGTATATGCCGTGTGTGTCAAATACATGGTAGTGTGTGTAATGTTTGTTTTATTGATTTAATGTATTTTTTATGCATAATTTCCTTCTCTATATAAACTATAAGTGTGCGAAATTTCATACTCCTCTGTCCGCGCAATTTTCGTCAAAAGGGGTACAAAGTTTTTGCTTTACGTATTAATATTATAGATCTATCTTGTCCACATTGGTCCATGGCGGAAAAGTAAGTTTGTCACAGAAGACGGGACGGGGGCGCTGCTTCGATGCCATACAGATAGCGATGGCGATTGATAGTGACTGTAGGGGCGTTTCTTATATTATACCTCTTTGGATACGTTGTCTATGCTTTTATAATCTTATTTTGTTTTTATGTTAGTTGTCAAAAAATAACTCACAGAAAGATATGTGTTTTTCTTCAATATTAAAACCCTTAAGTCTTTCCCGTACAGTGACTCGGCGTTATTTAAGCTTGATACTGGAAATGGAAGCTGGAATCATTGGACGGGTAGTATTTCCCATACGATCATGTTAAAGAAAACAAAAAATTAAACTTTCTCGAATCGATTCGAATGTCCGATGAAAGTCACACCAAGCATATAAAACACGAGAGCATGGAACGGTACCTCTGTTATTTTTGTAACATGATAAAAATCCCATTAATTAATTTATTAATTTACTAGCTGTGCTCGCGACTTCGTCCGCGTGGAATAGTGACTTTCGGCAGCATTTTTAATTTTTTAGGCTCTTTTCCCGTTTTTGCAACATTTTTCACTGATGCTTCGCTCCTATTGGTCGCAGCGTGATGTTATATAGCCTAAAGCCTTCCTCGATAAATGGACTATCCAACACAAAAAGAATTATTCAATTCGAACCAGTAGTTCCTGAGATTAGCGCGTTCAAACAAACAAACAAACAAACAAACAAACTCTTCAGCTTTATAATATTAGTATAGATTTATTAGCCACACCTAACAGAGTTAAAACAGAAAATACAATAAAACAAACAGGGACACAGTAACATTGGTATGCTATAACGCCACGGGCATGTGCAGACAACATGTTAAACAATTACACAATATTTAATAAAATTAGGATAATTAACAAACAAAAAAAAACAAAAACCAATAAAATAAAAACAATAAATTAAAATTATTATTAAATAAAATTGAATAGAAAATGAGTTAAAGGATAGAACATAATATAAAGAATACCATTTTAAAAAAGTAAAAATTCAAATAAAATAAAATCAAACAAAATTAAATGTATTCCTTTATGTATTTAATTTTGTTTGACAAAATTTATAAAAATATTAAGGATAACGTAGTAAAAATAATACGTAGTAAGTTGTAAATGAAACGTCCCAAACGGATAAATGCTTGGAAGACAAGCATTTATCCGACAGAAGTGGGGACCTGATGAGCTGATTATGACTCTAAACTAGTGCACGATAGTTTAAAAATAAAAGATTAAGTAACATGTTCAATCATTCATGTCGATTCTACGTTCAGCTTTACAAGTAAGCTGAACGTAGAATCGTAATTAGTGAAGTTCGGACTTCAACAGAATGACAATCCTTTATTGCATTTCATCCGAAACTCATCTGCCGGTAGAAACGACCATCCATTGTTACCCGCGGTTCGGTCAGCGGACTTATTGTTAACGATGGCTTCGGATGATTGATATCTTCATATACTTTTATACATTCGGTAAAGGAGTAATGTTGTGTAATAAATTGTGAGGATATTTCCAATTATGGGAGAGGCAAGAATAACCCTATTATAAGCGGACGAGTAAGACTAATAGAAGTAACCACTTTAAAAAGTTTATAATAAGTTTTATTAGGTCCTTACCTATGAAATTGGAGTTTTTTTCTCACTTATTAATAGGTGTATTACTTCTACGTAAAAGTCAATACCGGTTGTTAATATTATTATACACCTTTAATTAGGACTATGTTACTTAGGCTTCAGTAATAACAATGATAATTAATTTTGTGTCTTTATCGCCCACTTTTTTTTTAAATTGACTAACTTTTTCGTTCGCGGAATTGTCCTTTTGTTTCATTGTAGCTTTGAAGGGACTTCATTTTTTTCTTTTTAATGTCTGCTATATTTAGCTAGTGAAACAAACACACTACACTCTACAATTTTTATAGTGTTAAAATAAATAGATGCTTAGAAAATGAAAAATAAAATTTTATTAATAATCTCTATACAAATCTCCAATTTCTTAAGAAAAGACCTATTAATATGACTAACTTTTAAATAAGTACTTATTAAGTGCTTTTATTGATACTAGTGGTGGCCCAGTGGTTGAAATTCGACCGTATTTTTTATAAAAAGCTATTTACTAAACAATATTTTATTAAGCCTGCACGGATTGTATCCTAAGCAGTAAAAAAATTAAAAAAGATAGAATGTGAGTTTGGATTGGCATTGACAGATTTCGGTCGCTCCTCTTCTATTTTTGAATTTTTTGAAAAATGTATGAAACAATTTTTATTTAATTTAATGTATTTTTAATTTATGAATAATTAAAAAAAAAATAGCATTAGGAGCTCGGTGACGCAGTGGTTAACGCGCCCGGTCTGCGAGTGCTGAGGTTAAGCAACTTTCGCAAAGGCCGGTCATCGGATGGGTGATCAAAAGTGTTTCATCTCGAGCTCTTCCGTGCTTCGGAAGGCACGTAAAGCCGTTGGTCCTGGTTGCATTAGCAGTCGATAACAACCACCAACCCGCACTGGGCCCGCGTGGTGGTTTACGGCCCGTTCTCCCTACCCATCCATAGGGAAGGCTCGTGCCTCAGCAGTGGGGAGATCAAATGAGCTGATGATGATGATGGTGATTAGCATTGTGCACTCCTTCTCTATATAAACTATAAGTGTGCGAAATTTCATACTCCTCTGTTCGCGCAATATTCGTAAAAAGGGGTACAAAGTTTTTGCTTCGCGTATTAATATAGTTATGACGCTTTACGCGGGTTAGTGATCACAAACCGGCAGCCTTTTTACCGAAAAAAGCAACCAGTTGCTAATTGTACAGGCGCCTGCACATCAACCTATCCGAAACTGTCAAATTTCTTCAATAGATTTTCAACCATAAGTTTATGGAATAAAGTTCAAAGTCTATTGAGGACATTTGACAATGATATAATAATTATGTGCCTGGGTATCCGGACATATTGAGATTGTGACGATTTGCGAAATAGACGTTCTGCTATACAGACCATCTGAGAGTTGGACGTTTTGCTACATGGACCTTTTCCTAATTATTAGGCTTACTGCTCATTAGACGTTTCGCTCTGTTGGACGTTTCACGCTATTGGACGTTTCGCTGCTTAGACCTTCTGATCGTAAGGCAGTTTATGGTAGGTTGATGTGCAGGCGTGTTTACAATAGCAACTCGACTACTCTATTTGCGGTTGACAAATTGATATTACGGACACAAATCGCTCAATGTATGTAAGCTATTACATACAGTTTAACCCCGATCCGATCCGAACCCCTCGGAGAATCTAGTAGGGCACGGGGACACGCACTAGTGCGTGATGCCGCTCCCTCTAGAAAACCTCCGAAGGTGATTCGTTTCACACGGCTTGAGCACGAGCGAGCGATCATTTTTTCAAGTAAAATAAAAAGCTTTTGTCTTTGTCTTTGCTTTTTTGGGAATAAGCCTGCGGTTTTTACATAGAATAATCGCAACACACTCTTTCCCCGAACTGAGAGTTAAACCCAGAACCTTTGGATATCGAGCTGAGTTCTTATACCTTGAAAAAATTAAATGCCTACCCGACTCAGCCAGGAATCGAACCTGGGTCTTCCGCATTCCGGGCCGCTGCGCTGCCCATTATGCTATTCCCTTGATTGCGGAAGACCCAGGAGGTCAATTCTATTAGAAAACTGCAACTGCACGTTTACGCCTGTCATTTGTGGCGTGTAGGAGTAGTGCCATGGAAATAGACGTATTCTATTAAAATTCTCTGCACCACAACTACACTACAACTGCGCGTCTACTACACTACAGCTGCACGAATCCTGCAATAAAACTAAAAGAACTAATGTCACAATTCGCTAAATACGTAAAATGCTTATAATACGCTGTGCAAAAGTTGCTCACGATCTACTTCAATAAACCTGCACAAAAACTGCACCAATACTGCTGTCATTACTACACAAATGTCAAAATATTTTAATGGAATACGATTATTTTGCAGTAAACGTGCAGGTGTAGTGCAGTTTTGTTAGTGGAATACCTATTTGCGTTACTTCTCCGTCCCTGCAACACTACGGCAGCAGCGCTGCATAACAGAATACCGAAACGTCAAAATTTGCTCATTTTGACACACGCGACGCTGCAGTGTAGTTGCAGTTATTTAGTAGTATCGGCCTACAGGTTCGATTCCTGGCTAAGTCAGGTAGGCATTTCACTGTATATTATAAATATTTAATTCAGCTTAAGTGTAAAATAAAATTACAATTTCTTATACCTTCCTTACATTTTTGTATAAAACAGCGTGTTTTTAGACTGTTTCCTCAAACAGTCCCCTAACAAACTTGTTCTATAAGAAAACAAATGAACCCCAAATTTTTTAATAAAACCTAAGCGGGAATCATAATTTTCGCTCCAAGGTTGCAACGACGAATACCAAGGAGCATATTACCGAGTTCTCCTTAGAGACTGCGGATTTCATTTTGAACATGACAGATATGAAGGTTGCTCAGGAAATCAGGATAAATGAAGTTTCAGTGTCGCTACGACGATTAGGTAAATGTAGGTCGTAGCTTCGAGCTAGTGGGTGTGTGATTTAGTTTACGGAATATAAATTTGGTTAATAGGAAACAGTGTTAAGAGCGTTTATGCCGCACACTAGCGCCGCCAATGTAAAAAAACATATCTAGTAATTAGAGATAGAAAATCAAATTATGCTCAACAAACTATCTGAATGAAGTAATTTAGCATTTTTACGTCACCTAATGAACACCTCACATGTTATGGTTTAGTTAAATATGGCGTTATAGTTAAAAGTGGCCGTAACGTCTTATTTCATTAGGTGACGTAAAAATGCTAAATTACTTCATTCAAATAGTTTGTTGAGCATAATTTGATTTTCTATCTCTAATTACTAGATATGTTTTTTTTTTCATTAGTGGCGCTAGTGTGCGGCGTAAACGCTCTTAAGCATGTTATTGCGCAGGATAACAATTGGGTAGGTGACTGGTGGAAAAAAAATAGATAATGTTACGTGATGTCATCTGTATTTTCATTTCTACGTATAATGTTCCTGGATTACTTATTATTGTTGTTGTCATCATCTCTATTGTTTTTTATAGTTTACGCGAACACGACACATAACAAATGAAACTACTAACCCTTTGCAGGGTCCGTCCGTGGACGTTGGAATTCTTTGCCGGCTCATGTGTTTCGCAGTTCCTATAGTCCCGGGTCTTTAAGCGCGGCGTGAAACGGCATTTATGCAGGCCGTCATGAATGGTTGCGCTTGTTACTGGGCCTGTTCCACGGTGGGGAGCGCTCTCATTATTTTGGACTGCATCGGCTGCTTACCATCAGGCTGAATGTAGTCACTATGACGTGCCAATATAAAAAAGTGTCCTTGTTGTGATGTATGTAGTTAATTTAATTATTATATTTTATGTTGAGGGTAACACTTCGCTGTATGTCTTCCTCTCACTGATTAAACGCTATACCAGACGACCGTGTTTTAATTGTGCTCCTAAGTTTTCCCTGCTAGTTCCGCGAAGCGTCATATATTTCACTTGTGACCACGGACCCGGCAAGAATATCCAGGTTTCACTCCTTAGCTTCCACTCTTTAGCTCTACATCAGAAATGATGATGGTATGTCGACAGAAGAGTGTGATCTCAGTCCGCATCTAGTTCCACGGAGATAAAAAGGAGAAGGTAGAATCAGCACGTGTAATTCCGTCGCACACTCCCCGAAGTGTATCCGATAAAATGCCGAAAAGCTGGCGACCTTGCGTCGATGTTCAAGACTCTGCAGCTTGGATTCGACGAGTTTAGGAGTTGCCAATGATCTTCTTAACGCGCTTTTCAATAGAGTCTCGGCTAGCTGATACTTGGCGGATCCATCCCAGAGGTAGCAACAGTATTCCATACAGGATTGGACTTGTGCGTGGTAAAGCTGAAGCCAGCTGCCCCTTATGTGAAGGTGTGAAATAAATGTGTGCAATATCGCCTTACCTAAGAAAAGATGCCAAGTTTTTTAGCTGCGGTTCTTGCCAAGGGCTCGTATGTCTCATTAGCTTAAGAGTGGGAGCTGCGCAGTAGTTATAAAAAGTTAATAGTAATTTACGTAAAAGCCCATAAAATGTCCCACTACTGGGTGAAAGCCTCCATCATTGATATGGAATTATCGCTACAATTTTTGGGTATTGATTCAATAGAAATGAATTAAGACCAAACACAAGGTAGCTACTGTAAAACGTTGAGGAGTTCCCTTGACTGTCCTTCGTCTTCATTATCAGACCCCTAATGACAGTCACAACCCATGTAGGTGTAAAGTTCTCATCAATACAAATTAATCAAGCCCAAACACCATGTAATTGCTGTTAATCGTTGAGGAGTTCCCTCGACTAAGTCAATACACATAAATTGTAGCTGTTCACTTAATCAGTTCACCATCGCTTGCCAAATGCAGATTGGTGATCATTAGTCATAGTTAATATCACTAGTGGTCGCCCCAGTGGTCGAAATTCGACCGTAATTTTATTATGGCTGCACGGATTGTATCCTAAGCAATGAAAAATTAAAAAAGATAGAATATGAGTTTGGATTGGCATTGACAGATTTCGGTCGCTCCTCTTGCATTTTCGATTTTTTTTTAAAAGAGTATAATATGCGTGTGTCAAATACATATGCGTGTGTGTCAAATACAGTACAATATAATCAAGTGTGTGTACATAATGTTTGTTTTATTGATTTAATGTATCCATAATTTTAAAAAACCTCTATATAAACTATAAGTGTGCGAAATTTCATACTCCTCCGTCCGCACACTTTTCGTAAAAAAGGGTACAAAGTTTTTGCTTCACGTATTAATATAAAGATAATTGTTTTAATATCATGTCATAGTTTTATATATTAACCCGGTCTATGCATCTAAAAATACAACACTTTGCTCCCGACCTAGGAATTGAACCTACCTCTGGATATCGATTCTCTCTCGAAATTTTTTAGTATACGAAGTATAATATATATAAGCTAAAACACAAAGTTTTTCTCGATAGATCCTACACGACATTTACTTCCAACCGTGGGTAGATCAGTTACTGTTGATGTTGTAGAATGAAAAGGTGAAACCGCTTTTTAAAGCGCGTCTTACACAATTTAAATGTGTTTTCGTATTAAGGCGACGCATTGGAAAACGTTGCGGGGATCTTGATTTTTCCCAACAATTACAAAACATATGAAAGTGATATTTGATGACATGATTTTTAATTTAATTGACTTCATTTTGCTAGTTGCAGAAACACGATTTGTCAACTTTTATAACAGAGAAATAAATATCAAAGTAACCTCTTTTAAAACTTAAATTTGCATTTTACAGGCAAACCAGACCGATTTAAGCATCTATATTTTCTTAGTAGATTAGTCTTAACACACACTTCAATATGCTAGTTCATTTTTTTAAATAATTTGTAGTTTTAATTTCAAGGAAATAAAAAAACTTTTTCTTATGGTACGGGGCGCAAACGCTCCGTATTAGATTAATTGTTAGCGGTGCGTCGCCTTTACTGAAAATAGTCTTTACAAAAACACTGGAACCGTAGTGTTATCGAGAAAGTTACACTCAATCGTGTTGTCTTAGTTACCGATCAAAGTTAAAGTAAAGTTTATTTAACTGTCCCACTGCTAGGCAAATATATTTCCATGGCATAGGCTTCCTCCAAATACAAGATGGTGATCACCAAAACCGGAATGTTCTGCCTATAAAGTTAACGCCCAAAAGCAATGTATTAGCTGGACCATAGGGTCGTCACTTGGCGAGGGTGCGTGACGAGCGTTGTTGTTTAGAGGAAGTGACAAGGGCCCGGCAGTCAGCGCAGGAGGCCCTCATCGAGAGGTGAGACGAAATGGGAGAAGGAGGCGGCAGTATGCCCGCCTCATTCCCCCGCATTAAGGTGACGGTCAGGGACGGGCAATCCCTGGCCGTCCACCAGCCTCAGGACGTCTGAAGCATGCTCAAACATCCTCGGGCGTGCTCCCTCTAACGAGCCGCCGCGTCGCTAGGGTGAACACTGGTGACTGCCAAACAGGTGATCCCAGTCATCCTAGCGACACGTGAAGGGGATGTAAAGTAGTTTTTAGTAGGTAGGCCCCTCCTCCTCCCAAATCTCTGTGGAGACCCTCGAGTCTGGGCAGGGAGGCGGG
Source organism: Eudonia lacustrata (assembly GCA_947562085.1). NCBI lineage: Eukaryota > Metazoa > Arthropoda > Insecta > Lepidoptera > Crambidae > Eudonia > Eudonia lacustrata. Next base: position 3,505,426 of record OX387330.1, on the reverse strand, counting down.
AGCTGGAGGGGAGAACCCCACATAACCATCCGCGGCTCCCCGAGCGTGGTGGTGTTGGCCGAGATTTCCACTGTCAAAAAAAAAAAAGCGTCGTCACTTCGCAATTTTGCTTAGTAACAAACAATTTTATTATCTCAGCCTTTAGGTGCTTTTCAGGTATATTAATAATTTTACGGGGTACATGCACCCTATCTGCTTTATGCGGGATTATGCAGATATTACTAAACACCCTGTATTATTTACTAGTTGTTCCCCGACCCACCGCGTCGCATCGCGTCGCCCTTATGCGCTAGTACTTAATATTCGCTTAGCGTTTTTTCTGACTTTTTTTAGGGTTCATAGCGTGATGTTGAATAGCCATCCACAAGAATTGGGCTATCAAATGCAAAAATATTTTTTCAAATCCTACTGGTAGTTCTAGAGATTAGCGCGTTCAAACAAAGAAAAAACTCTTCAGCTTATAAAATGTTTATATAATTTTTAACGCAAATTTTGTTGCGAACAAATTACAAAACACAAATGTTGAAAAAATTTTTTTTAATAATATTATGATCAGATGTTAATGACGGTAGTTGTTGACATTGAATGGGCGCCTTTGGCTTTCAAAGTAAAAAGTAAATAGTGTTGAATAATTTCGGCGGGCTGGTTAGAACCACGATAGCTCAATTGGGAGAGCACCTGACCCGGTATGTCAGAAGGGTGCGGGTTCAAATCCTGCTCGTGGAATTTTTTTCAACATTTGTGTTTTTTATTTTTATTATATTAGTATAGATAGATTAAAATTTACTACTATTACTACTACGGACACAGTCTCCCTGTGACCACGGACCCTGCAAAGGGTTCGAAACGTCAGGATAAACATTAAATAAGTAAAGTGTAAAATAAACGCGAGTAGATCCGTAAAAGTTGTTTCATTTCAATGTGTAGTGTTCGCGTAAACTTTAGAAAACAATATAGATAGATTATTTATGTACCTACCATTCCGATCCAGTGGACGCGCTTCTTAATATCGAAATAGGTATTAGCCTGCCCCCCTACCAAGTTACGTGGGAAGTCTTATATTATACTCATAAAATTACGTTTTATTTTAAGATATATTACGTAGGTTTAAAAAGCTTGAGAGCAAATGAATAAGATGAAAGTTAAATACACACCCACTTGGTATACGTATAAGCCTACTTAACGTGGGTTAAGCTATCGGTGAATTATAGATCTTTTTTATTTTTTTATAAAGATCTTAAAATGTTGACGTACACTCCGGTTGTTTAATAATTTCTTGTAGGGACTTTATTAGCTTATATATAAATGTTTATTTAATTTTTAACGCAAATTTTGTTGCGAACAAATTACAAAAACACAAATGTTGAAAAAAATTCCACGAGCAGGATTTGAACCCGCACCCTTCTGACATACCGGGTCAGGTGCTCTCCCAATTGAGCTATCGTGGTTCTAACCAGCCCGCCGAAATTATTCAACACTATTTACTTTTTACTTTGAAAGCCAAAGGCGCCCATTCAATGTCAACAACTACCGTCATTAACATCTGATCATAATATTATTAAAAAAAATTTTTTCAACATTTGTGTTTTGTAATTTGTTCGCAACAAAATTTGCGTTAAAAATTATATAAACATTTTATAAGCTGAAGAGTTTTTTCTTTGTTTGAACGCGCTAATCTCTAGAACTACCAGTAGGATTTGAAAAAATATTTTTGCATTTGATAGCCCAATTCTTGTGGATGGCTATTCAACATCACGCTATGAACCCTAAAAAAAGTCAGAAAAAACGCTAAGCGAATATTAAGTACTAGCGCATAAGGGCGACGCGATGCGACGCGGTGGGTCGGGGAACAACTAGTAAATAATACAGGGTGTTTAGTAATATCTGCATAATCCCGCATAAAGCAGATAGGGTGCATGTACCCCGTAAAATTATTAATATACCTGAAAAGCACCTAAAGGCTGAGATAATAAAATTGTTTGTTACTAAGCAAAATTGCGAAGTGACGACGCTTTTTTTTTTTTGACAGTGGAAATCTCGGCCAACACCACCACGCTCGGGGAGCCGCGGATGGTTATGTGGGGTTCTCCCCTCCAGCTCCCGCCTCCCTGCCCAGACTCGAGGGTCTCCACAGAGATTTGGGAGGAGGAGGGGCCTACCTACTAAAAACTACTTTACATCCCCTTCACGTGTCGCTAGGATGACTGGGATCACCTGTTTGGCAGTCACCAGTGTTCACCCTAGCGACGCGGCGGCTCGTTAGAGGGAGCACGCCCGAGGATGTTTGAGCATGCTTCAGACGTCCTGAGGCTGGTGGACGGCCAGGGATTGCCCGTCCCTGACCGTCACCTTAATGCGGGGGAATGAGGCGGGCATACTGCCGCCTCCTTCTCCCATTTCGTCTCACCTCTCGATGAGGGCCTCCTGCGCTGACTGCCGGGCCCTTGTCACTTCCTCTAAACAACAACGCTCGTCACGCACCCTCGCCAAGTGACGACCCTATGGTCCAGCTAATACATTGCTTTTGGGCGTTAACTTTATAGGCAGAACATTCCGGTTTTGGTGATCACCATCTTGTATTTGGAGGAAGCCTATGCCATGGAAATATATTTGCCTAGCAGTGGGACAGTTAAATAAACTTTACTTTAACTTTGATCGGTAACTAAGACAACACGATTGAGTGTAACTTTCTCGATAACACTACGGTTCCAGTGTTTTTGTAAAGACTATTTTCATACCATACCATTTCGTACCATAAGAAAAAGTTTTTTTATTTCCTTAAAATTAAAACTACAAATTATTTAAAAAAATGAACTAGCATATTGAAGTGTGTGTTAAGACTAATCTACTAAGAAAATATAGATGCTTAAATCGGTCTGGTTTGCCTGTAAAATGCAAATTTAAGTTTTAAAAGAGGTTACTTTGATATTTATTTCTCTGTTATAAAAGTTGACAAATCGTGTTTCTGCAACTAGCAAAATGAAGTCAATTAAATTAAAAATCATGTCATCAAATATCACTTTCATATGTTTTGTAATTGTTGGGAAAAATCAAGATCCCCGCAACGTTTTCCAATGCGTCGCCTTAATACGAAAACACATTTAAATTGTGTAAGACGCGCTTTAAAAAGCGGTTTCACCTTTTCATTCTACAACATCAACAGTAACTGATCTACCCACGGTTGGAAGTAAATGTCGTGTAGGATCTATCGAGAAAAACTTTCGCTTTGTTCTCCAAAAGCTATTAGGTATTAGCTAAACTAAGGGCGGCTTGCACAACGCCTCACTAAATACGTTTAGCGCTAAACATGTTTAAAGTATCATTCTATCTTTTTCAACTTCTACAAATGACAGTGATGGAACGACATTTTTTTATTTTTTTTATTGTGGCACGCCAGTATGGCCTCACTCTGCCTGATGAAAAGCAGCCAGTGAAGCCCAAGAAGTTAAAGCGTTCATCACAGCGCTACCATTAAAACATTTATTTAATTATTTATTTTAGCGCTACATTTTAAACGTGTTTAGCACTAAACGTATTTAGTGAGGCGTTTTGCAAGCCGCCCTAAAGATCTTAGTGGTGTTTTTAGGATTAGCAATTAGAGATGAAGGCGCTGTGTTTACCCATAAGATATATATAATACCTTTCAGGCAACCTAAAGATAAAGAAGTTTTCCCATTCAAGTTAAATTCTCGTTTCGCCATACAAATCGACAACACGCGATCAAACGGCAAAAAAATCTTAACGTGGGTGCCAAGTGCGAGTTTCATACGCCACTCTATACTATGGCAAAATTTTAACACTTCTCGTATGTCGCTGGGAGGTGCTGCTTTATAGCCACACAAATTTTCATTTTCGTAAACGTGATCGATTGAATACTGATAGTAATCAAACTCACACTGGGCACCCTGTTAATGCCAATGTCCGTTTGGATTGAGGAGCCACTCCAAATTTTTATTTATTAATTTATTTATTTGTTTGGAGTCTTACAGCAAAATAGTTTAGTAACTAAATAATACACAATAAATATGGCGATGCTAACAACAAGTCTCCACCTATGGATAGAAAAATAAAAACTAACAACATATTATATCACTAAATTATTTTAGAAGGATTAAACACTTAAAAATCCTGGTGACCTGTATTTGCAGGTTTCTTATGAAACCTAATTTAGGCACCAGTCTCTCACAAATGATAAGAAGCTATGTATCTTAATGGTATATTTTAAGCATTTTGTAACTCCTTATTGTGAAGAGAAAATAAACGTTTTATTATTTATTATTTAACACTTAAAAATTAAATAACACAGTAACTTTTGGTGTGCAGGACAGTTTAGGTAAAGAACTTTTTAGCTACTATACTCTTCAAAGAAGTGCTGCTGGTGCAAAACAGGTCAAAATCTAAAATAGACTTATTTATTGCAGTAGATGTCCGAGGGAGAAATGAATTTCTCCTATATTTAGTATGCGCTGGCGTCACAAACACCTCGACACGTTGTCTCAAACGCGGCTCATTGCAACGTAAACCAACCTTAGATAACAACTCTGGACTATCTACTGACCCATTGGCTATATTAATGAAATAGCATAAGTCGCTAAGTTTAAGGGCAGCTATCACCCTTATTTAGTAGCCATGCAGATAATTTTGTAGGTCAAATTCTGGAATTTGTAGTAAAATACATCAAAAGTTATATCACTGCGAATGTGGCTCCTCAATCTAAACATCTAGATTGAGGAGCCACCTAGAACTCGTAATGTATTGAATGTAGATTACTGCAAATTATGTATCATTTTGTATCTATTACGTAGGATATCTACTACAATTTTGAGCACATTAGTTTCCGTTTCCGACTGTGAGATTTCCAATGCATTCTGCTCGGGACTGAATGATGGCGCGAGCGTCGAATTAGGCAATAATGTGGATTTTATTTAACGTTTACTTATTATTAAAATTATAATAGCCGACAACTATTACATATTCAAAGACAATTGGTTTGGTATATTTTGCTTTGTCTGAAACGGTGTATAGCCTCAATAAAACGATATTTAGTTTATTAATAAGACGTATGTTTGATATTATATTCGATGCAGGAAATTGTAAAATATAAAGAAAGTACCAGCCGAAATTACTAGATAAAAAGCTAATGAATAACATTTTTTTTTGGATCCATTTCGAATAAAACTCATTTAAAAACACCGTTTTTTTGGAAACCCTTGCCCTTAAAAGAATAACGTAAATCGAAAACGAATCGAGATTACGCGCCACCCATTTTTAACCTTATCGGCGCACGTCACAGGAAACTCAATTAGATTTCACACTTCTTCACAAACCCGACCCCTAATAACGGAAGGACGTGCCAGGCCTAGTCGGCTCTCAATACAAACGTGGAGCACAAACTTCGGATAAACTAACGCTTTACTGTCGGTGGAGGCGATTCAATCAGGCCGGACCGTTCTGGGCGAGTTCGAGGCGCACTGGCTCAATGTGTAGACGAGCAACTTGCGGCGGCGGTGTTCCCAATTACATTTACTTATTTCTATTCCAGATGAGCTCGTTAGCGCAGTAGTTTACGCGCCCGGTCTGCGAGTGCTGAGGTAAAGCAACTTTCGCAAAGGCCGGTCATCGGATCATCATCTCAGCCAAAAGACGTCCACTGCTGGACAAAGGCCTCCCCCAAGATGGGGGGTATTTGCCATAATCGCCACGCTTGGCAGGCGGGTTGGCGATCGCAGTAGGTTGAAAGTAACCTCAGAGAGATGCTGCTGCCCATCCTCTGGAATGGTCCCTTAGGCGCCTTTTACGACACCCACGGGTTGAGATGGGGTGGTGCAATTCTTTATCCCCGGCACCACACAGGGAACACAGGTCATCGGATGGGTAACTAAAAATGTATCATCTCGAGCTTCTCCGTGCTTCGGAAGGCACGTCATGCAGTTGGTCCCGGTTACATTAGCATTCCTTAATAACCACTAACCCGCACTGGGCCCGCGTTGAAGTTTATGGCCTGTTCTCCCTATCCATCTTCTCGAGTTTCTTGCGCCCATTCTTCTCCACAGCTAAAAAATAGACGTCCTGAATGGGTAGTAGGTAAAAAAATTATGGACGATTCAAAAGCACTTTTCTAAAGTTTATTTAAATAAAGAATATTTGACTTTGACTTTGACTTCATCCATAGGGAAGGCTGCTACCCCAGAAATGGGGACATAAAATGAGCTGATGATGACATTTATTTAATTATCACTTCGCATCAACAAAATTTTAATAAACTACTTACTTAAAACCTCATTGAATACATACTCATTTCATTTAATAGGAACTGCTTTTACGATAACCTCGTTTCCATATTTCTTTTTTTTTTCATTCGTGCTTCGAGCGGTTGGTTTAATGCTCTGTTCGAGCGCTATTGTTTACGTTTTGCTCTACTCTAGTATAACCTACTGCGACCGTTCAAGTATGATACTTGATACAGAAAATAGATAAGAAGATTTCTCTACGTGTATTATATTTGTTTCATTTGTTTTTTAAGCAAACGTATTAACCCACATATACTTAGAGAAATAAATAAACGTATTATGCCACGCCACCGTATGACGTAGGTACATACATACCTACTTTAATATGGAGGGATAATTCAGTAAATAAAGGTTTTAGAAGCGGGTTCAGAATTCTCGCCCGATCATCAAAATGCCACTACACATTTACGTGATACTTACACTAAACACTTAACTCGCTTAGGTCCAAAACACCGTACTCGTAGAACTCGAGCTGAGGCCTTTAGAGACGCCCTTAAATTATCTGGTCCTATTCCGATCAATTCCAATTCCAAACACCACGAATAATCTAGTGAGGAAAGGGGACGGTTGAGTTATGGCATTATCTGTAGAAACATCCTGGCAGTGCTTCGATAACACGACTTGAGGAACTCTTTAAGTTTCTCCCCGCCCGCCCCCAAAATAGTCCAGTAACGCTGAAAAGACGGCCTGAGGCTATTCAGCAACTGTCAAAAAAAGGGACTTTTTGGTGGGAAAATGAAACCGACGCCGTAACAAATGCAATAACAACTTATTATGCTTATGCATACGCATGGCTAAGCTATTAAAAAGGGGGGGGCGGGAATAGCGAAATGGACGAACTACGTTAACGACATCTGACGAACTACTATTGGATGAACTGCGTATTGGACTAAATGCGTGTAGGACGAATGGCTAACAAATCGAGTCATGTCATGTCTACAATTTAGTTTTATTTTCTAAAATGTATGTTTTGTTGAATATTCATGTGAAATAATGGCAGATTGTGTTCGTGAACGTGCATGAGTATTGGCAAATAAAACCAAACAGTGCAACGGCACTTTTCAAATTCTCTCAAGAGTTCCGCGTGAGGTCACAATTTAGCCCCAATTTTTTCCTGATATACTTACTCAAGGGGTTGGAGGCATACCATTTATCACTATTCATTACTATTACCTTTTATCGTTCATCATCATCATATATCTGTTAGGAAATATTATCTATACTAATATTATAAAGCTGAAGAGTTTGTTTGTTTGTTTGTTTGTTTGTTTGAACGCGCTAATCTCAGGAACTACTGGTTCGAATTGAATAATTCTTTTTGTGTTGGATAGTCCATTTATCGAGGAAGGCTTTAGGCTATATAACATCACGCTGCGACCAATAGGAGCGAAGCATCAGTGAAAAATGTTGCAAAAACGGGAAAAGAGCCTAAAAAATTAAAAATGCTGCCGAAAGTCACTATTCCACGCGGACGAAGTCGCGAGCACAGCTAGTATTTCTATATAACTTGTAAGAAAAATTACTTTAACTTGGCCATCTTGGCTGACTAACTAAAGAAAACAAGTTGCAACATTTTTTCTGTTACTTACTCTGCCGCATGTCTGCCCAGCCCGAGCCCTAACTTGAGAATCGCAGTTGCTTTATACGACGCCGACGTCACGAGTCAAGGTAAGAGTTTCTTTATTTATTAGGGTCAACTGCGATGTTACCTAGCTTTCCTGACCGTTCCTGACAATTGATTTTAAGTAAAACGATAACAATTTAGTTAGAAAAGAATAAAAAAGATGTTGTTTTGTTGTTTTTTTTAGTAGAACTAAAAGTTGCAAATATAAAAAAGGACTCACCTGCCGACAGACCAAGTGACTGCCACATGTTGGACTTTTCTCAAAAATCCCACCAAACCACTAGAAGGTACTCCAATGTAGGAAGATGATCTAAGCAATAGTACGATTGTATAAACGTACTTTTATTATTGGTGAAACTGAAAATTGCAATAGAAAAAAGATGATTGCTACATATGAGGCAGATTTCTATTACCATGAAACGTGAACTAAAAAGTAAGTAGGTGATATATATATATATACAAACTTATTTTTAGTTTATACGAAAACCGAAACACGGATCAAATATTTTCATTTAAAGAATCCGTAAAAAAAAAATTAAAATAATACTTATCTTGAAAACTCACGAAGTTATAAGCTTTTTGTGCTGCCCCTATTGTGTGTTTTTAGTAGGGAATAATTTATTTGAGATTTTGTAAATATAATTTGGTCAAAATGTAACATGGTATAAAAAATATTGAAATCGATTCTATTACTGATTCTGAACAAACAGTTTTCAGGTTTCGTATAAACTATAAATAACATTGTACATTAAATTTATATAGTAGGTGATATTGATTGCGACAAGACAAAATCGTGGTATCTAATTTAAAATTTTAGTAATGTATACCTATTATTGTAATCTCAGGGTAAAATTACATTAAAATACTGTTTAACATTGACAACTGTAAAATATACATTTAATAAATTTACATAAATAAATAAAATTAAAAATAATAAAAAAATAAAAACATTTGTTAAACTTTGGCTTCGATATTCGCCTTGGAGATATTGGATTGATTGATCTAAGTGGAATATCTCCACTGATCTGGGAACAATCCCTTGACCCTGGCCTGGCCTGGCCGTTTTGTCTGCTGTCTCAGTAAAATAAACTTATATTTAGCTTACATAACTTTAAAATATCATATTTTAATCAACTTTACATAGATAATATTGAGTTAAAAAATTCAAAAAGCTTAGTGATGCGCTAGGTACATGAGCAAGGCAGGCACCAACGAACGGTTATACGCAAACCGTTAGAAAATCAATAAAAGCGAAACATCTTGCTTATCACTTACCCTTTCCGAAATTCCTAAACGTTATACGCAATAAAGTTTAAAATTGTAACAATATACAACGTTGCCGGGATAAAATGGCATTCCTGCTCTCGGGAAACGCTGGTTGGCTGTGAGGGTGAGACCACGCTGTACAGGAAAGCCTTCAAATATTATTTATTATTTAATCCTTTATTGCATTTTTAAAACACACATTAAAACAGACGTTACACAAGATATATACAAACTCTAGAAGAGATCTCTTCCAGCCAACCCTAGATATGGTGTGAACGGAAGTTTGCGGGACTATTCTACGAAACTAATTACTGATACATATACATATTTAAACTAACCATAATGTATATACATACATACATAAATATAATATTTTAAATGTATACTTATATATAACGTTACTGATTACCAGTGTTGGAAAGGTAGTGATCTTACAACTTATGTTTAAATGATTCTACCGATGTGGACCTATCACGAATGTCGGCAGGCAATTTATTCCATAATTTGGCTGCATAGATGGTGAAAGAATTGTGGAAAAATTATCTCCAGCCTATGATCGTGCCTAGGTTCAAGTTTTCCCACAGAAACAACAGCACATGGAGAGATCGGTACCTACATCGTAACATTCGTAACCCGTTGGAACGAAGGGGGCTAATTTACTTAAAGCTGCCGGCAAGACAGGACTAAGAGTGCTGTTAAAACCAGTGCCTCTAGTTGAGGATTCCGGGTGAAGACCACCTGTAACACCTTATTTACTATGATTGACAATAAATTTATTGTATTGTATTGTATTGTATTGTATTGTATTGTATTGTATTGTATTGTATTGTATTGTATTGTATTGTATTGTATTGTATTGTATTGTATTGTATTGTATTGTATTGTATTGTATTGTATTGTATTGTATTGTATTGTATTGTATTGTATTGTATTGTATTGTATTGTATTGTATTGAAGTGCGCTTCCACCTTTGGCCTTATCATCACCCGTAAGATATAAATTTTTATTAGTATTCATAATAATTTTTATTTTGTATTGTTTTGTTTTATTAATTGGGTTTATTAATTCAAATAAATATAAAATATTTATTTGAATTTTCCAATGATTTTAATGTTATTAATTTTGTTTTTTATTACTATGCTATTGTATATTTCATTAGATTTATTGTATTATGTATTAATTGGTGTAATTGGCGTTAGCCGTATTGATCAAGTTAAATTAAATTAATGAATAAAAAAACCACCAACTATTTTTTATTGAATTCCGGATCCCGGGAATATTTTGAATTCTTTGTATAGTCTTAGTACACATGTTACTCGTTTTAAAATATAATTTTGAACTCGCTATGATTATTTTATGTTCATAGAAATACGTTTTCAATTCAAATCTGTTTATTTTATTTTATATGTGGACCTTGAAATTATAACAATACGAGTAATATCATGAACTATTTTCGGGATCCGGGATACCTACGATCAAAATTTGATAACAAGATTTAGGTGGTTTTAACACTAGGCACTCTTACTGCCGCACTCATAGACGTCAATTTATTTATTTTTATTTATTTATTTATTATAAACACATGCAGGTTAACAGAAAATGTTTCCAACACACCAGCAAGTTATAAAAACAACAAGTTTAAATCCTATTAAATAACATAGGCTAGAGACAAAAATATAAATCTATAATCAATGACAATTCTTTAAATATAATATTAACATCACAAATATCAATTCCAAAAATAAATCGATTTAAAAGTAAAAATAAAATAATACTGACAGAAAAAACGCAATATTTGGCACAGACATACACATTCATACTAATTAAATATCATAAATTAATGTCACCTAATTCTAAAAATGTACTAGCCTCCCTACATGTGTATTCACGATTCAACACGATCAGCAAATAGGTCAATGTAATCACATTGAATGAGCAAGTCCCCAATGAGGCGTAATGCGCGAACTGTAGGCGCGTTTGCAGCGTGCACCGTGCGCGTGACGGGCTTGCGCAGCAGCCGTGGTCGGCGGCGCGGGGCCACCGCCCCCTCCTCACCCTGAGGAATACGCGTGGGAACCAGGAGATCAACCCTAGGCATAAAATCATTATCCACCTTGTGGTGGAAGGCGGAGACGAAATGAATCAGGAGAATCTTCGTTCGCATGACGACTACGACTCAATGTCTCCAACCCGACCATACCCGTGACAAAGAGCGAGGGATACAAATATGGGTAATATCCGTAACACCTTCTATAGAGCCAACGTGCGAACTTACGCTGAACTCGTTCAACCATGACAGAGTATTTGTACTCGTGTGGGTCCCAAACTATAGCTGCGTATTCAAGCTTGCTGCGTACGTATGCGGTATACAGAAGCCTTGCCACGGCAACGTCATTAAACTCAGAGGATGTCCGTATAATGAAGCCTAGAATTTTATTTGCCTTTTTGCAGGTCTCCGTCACATGTATGTGAAAGTCTAACCTACTGTCTATTGTTAATCCCAAGTCACAAATATCATAAACTCTATCAATGCAGACGTCCAGTAATTTATAGCATGATAGTATTGGGCAACGCTTACGCGTGTAAGTAATTACTTTGCATTTTGAGTCGTTAAAGGTATTGGCTAAACTCCACTCCGATACTGCATCAATATCCGCCTGCAAAGCAGCAGTATCCGCAATATCTTTAATGCCCAGAAACAGTTTAAGGTCGTCAGCAAATAAGAGACATTGAGCAGCGCGAACGCTCTCGGGCAAATCGTTAATCATTAATAAAAATAAAGTCGGACCTAAGGTACTACCTTGACTTACGCCAGATCGTGTGCAGTATTCTGTGGACTCAAACCCTTGTACTTTCACAAATTGGCGTCTGTTTTCTAGGTAACTAGCAAAAAAATTTATGAGTTTAGGGGTATAGCCTGACAACGCTAACTTTCTCAGAAGTATATCATTGTCCACCATGTCGAATGCTTTTTTTAAATCAAAATAAGCAGCGTCGACCTGCCTTCCCGCATCCAACTCCGCATATACGTAATCTACCAATGCACCAAGATTAGTCGTTGTTGAACGAGCTCTACGAAAGCCATGCTGACTGGTGTGCAGAAAACCATCGACTTGACGACTGATGTGTCTATTAAGGATTGACTCAAATATTTTAGCGAACACGGAAAGTATCGCGATTGGCCTGTATTGCGTTATATCGCCTTTGGCACTTCCTTTTGGCACTGGCGTCACACGTGATAGCTTCCAGCACGACGGGTACTTCGAAGAGTCAAGACAGAGGTTATAGATGTAAAGCAGCGGCTTCTGAAAAAACGATCGACAATCCGCTGCCAGAAATACTGGTACGCCGTCAGGTCCCCCCGCCGACTTAGTTTTTAGTTGTTTAACAGCAGTTTTATAATCAGTTTTGCTTATATTCGCGACAGATATATCCATAGTATTTACTGAATGGGCTGCTCGGGCGGCCTCTTCGGGGTCCAAACGGGGCAGGTCTGCTTGGAAGACTGAGCTGAAGTATTGGGCAAAAGCGTCAGCGGCAGACTGACCAGACACCTCGTGTGCGTCGTAGAAAAAACTATCAACACATTGCCTATCTTTTCTTTTGTCTTTTACATATCCCCAGAATTTGGAAGGCTCAGCGAATATACTTTTTTGTAAAAAACCTATATGTTGTCGATATGCGTTATTGATTAGCCTTTTAACGTGCCATCTATAGAATTTGTATAACTCTTCGTTATATAACTTTCCCTCAGTCTTGAACTTTTTTAAATGATAGTTTTTATATTTTAAGTTACGTATGATTTCAGTAGAATACCATTTCGGGTATACATACCGCGCATTACGTTGGTCAGGTTTTCTGACAGGCACAAAACGATTAAAACACTTGTATAATTTCGAATAGAAACACTCAACAGCTTCATCAACACCACCAATTTCAAACAGATTAGCCCAATCGATCTCAGCCAATGCTGCGTATAATGCTTGGTAGTCCGCCCGGTGCCAGTTCCAATTTGGACACTTACCCGGTTCTTGCGGGGTGCGAGGGTGAGAAGACAGCGGAGGCCCAGCGCCGCTCCTTAACTTTATAGTCACTTCAAGCGGAGGATGGTACGCATCTATCGGTACTAGGGGTTCAAAAGTCATTGAAACATTGACATGCTCAATAGCAAGATCACTCAGTATTAGGTCTAATTTCCCGCCATGACTGTTAAGCACTGTATTATGGTCTACTAACTTATAAAATTTACAAAAAAGGTTAAATTGTATTCCAACGCTCCTTGAAAACGAATTCAAGTTAAAGTCGCCTAGAACTAAAATGTCAAAGTCTGGGTACAAACAAGTTGCATTCTCGATACATGTCAATGTGTTCAAATAATGTTCATCGCTAAAACTTGGAGGTAAATACACGACACAACATAATAATTTTATAATATTCCACTTAATAGTAACAAATAGTAGTTCCTTGTTTGGTGTCAGTCCATCAATGTCAGTGATCTCACGAACAGAGTAACAATCACGCACTGCTAGCAACACTCCCGCCCAACCAGAATCGCACATTCGGTCTCTGCGAATCACCACATATCCAGGTGGGAACAGTTCCCCATTGGACACGGAACTAGTCAGAAATGTCTCAGTCAATCCGATTATGTCATATGTCGATTGCGCTACACTATTATTAAATATAGCTGTCTTCGAACGCAGACCACGTACATTCTGATAGTAACATTGAAAAGTATACAGTTTGCCGCGATTATTACTACTTATTTTCTTCTTTGTTGCGAAAGTTTCGAAAGTTTTGCCGCCACGGCTTTACACAGATGTTAACAGCCCAATTCTTCGGATTCAAAATAAGGTCAGTGAACCTTGGCGGTACTGCAAGCTTGAACGATGCGTAGCTCCCCCGTGCCTTAAGCGACTCAACCGTACAAACGTCAGCTTCACATATGGTTTTAAGATGGTCATTTACTTCTTCGACTGTAGTACCCTCCTTTACATAATAGACATGCAAGTATGTTTTCTTTTCAGCAGCACAAAGCAAAGTAGCACCCGGTGCAGCAGTACCCCGCAGCACACCGGGCAATGACGCTCGGACTGGTAACGAAGGTTGACGGCGCCTGGCTTCAGTCCACTCGTGTTTGCTACATTCATCATCGCACTTAGGGTTAACCAAAGGATCCAGCAATAAAACACCGTCAGGTCTCGAATTAGGCACCGTCACATTCAACTGCTTGCGCTTAGATGTTATCGTTTTCTTACTTATTTCTTGTGCTGGCTGTAATGTTTGCTGTTGAGGATTAATCTCGGTGGGTGTTGGAACTACTGTGGCTCCCTTAGAAGGTATGATTTTTTCTGGTACATCAGTTGCAGTAACGCCGTTAACTTTTTTCTCTAACTCATCCACTCGCCTCGTAAGACCAGTTACTTTTTCAATAAATTCTGCTTAAAATGCAATAAGATGTTCAGCTAGTAGATTGCTAATCTTTGTGGTAAGGCGCGCTTCAAATTCCTCATGCACTGCTCTCACATCTTTTACTATCGATACTTGCAGTGTCTGCATTAGGTTGCTTAAATTGTCATTTTTCCCAGTAGCTTGCCCATACCGTGCCCCAGTACGTACAGTGACATTATCTGGACTGCAGCAATCACTAGCGATACTTATGTCCTGTATATAGTGATGTCGAACAGGGGTACATGAATTATCACCTTTTGGAACTTTGCTACGACATTCCATACATATCCAAGATTTTTTGAATTCTGATGAGAATTTATTGTACATATCTTCGGTATAACTGGCACATATAATGTCGAATTTTTGCAAACATTTAGCGCACGACATAAAAGCGCTACCGTCGATTGCACTGTGACATCCTGCACAACATAGTGCTTTGATTCTCGTAGCCATCGTTCCGTGCCGAGTAAGTAAGGTATAAAAATAAATACTTGTATTCTGCGGCTTAACTCGCACCTCGCACCGTATCGTTATACCAACCGGCTAGCGGCGCGAGCGGTGCGGGCGGCGCGGGAGGCGCGGGCGGCGGGTGGTGGTAGAAGGACACGATGATTCACCGTGTAGCAAGTAGTCGCTAATTTCGGCGGCGCCGGCAGCTGCAGGCGTAGCCGAGCTTGCAAAACGCCGGCCTTACCTCCAGGGGGCCCGAGTTCAAACCCCGCAACAAATATAAATTTCAAATGCTTTTTACCACTGGATACAGCAACCACGAAGACTCCGCCAAGCAGCTGGGGCGAAGTCCCAAGACACTCACAACACAAATTAGATAATTTAAAAATATTTTGGGAAAAGTTTAACACGTCCGTTCACAACAAGTAGTCGAGCGGAAGGGGCGAATTATCATTAATGATTACCTACTTATCACCTAAAATTGTCTATTGTAAAATAAACTCTAACAGTGACGTAATAAGCACATTTTCGACTGAACAATAAAATTGTAGGTGCTAAACTGCTCAATAATAAATGCTAAATAAGTAATCATTAATGTT
Organism: Eudonia lacustrata; assembly: GCA_947562085.1. NCBI lineage: Eukaryota > Metazoa > Arthropoda > Insecta > Lepidoptera > Crambidae > Eudonia > Eudonia lacustrata. The sequence continues at coordinate 3,489,746 of OX387330.1, read as the reverse complement.
AATTGACGTCTATGAGTGCGGCAGTTAGTCAAGTATTGTCGGCGACTTTAGGTAGGTAAATAAGCCTCTTTCGTTAAGATCACTGATCAGAACCCACAATCACCCGTTTTTCCGTACTCGCCACCCGATATTTTACATTCAGGGAACAGTTTTCGTAGCCAAGAAATAACATATATGTTTTCGTTGAAATTTTACGGGAAGACATCTGTCATGAGCACGTGAGTTTTGTTTACAAGGATTCCGTTTACAAACCCTGTGTGGTGCCGGGGATAAAGAATTGCACCACCCCATCCCTTCCCGTGGGTGTCGTAAAAGCCGACTAAGGGACCATTCCAGAGGATGGGCAGCAGCATCTCTCTGAGGTTACCCTCAACCTACTTCGATCGCCAACCCGCCTACCAAGCGTGGCGATTACGGCAAATACCCCTCATATCCTTGGGGGAGGCCTTTGTCTAGCAGTGGACGTCTTTTGGCTGAGATGATGATGACGTTTACAAAAACGCAAATTATATGGTGTAGAAGCAGCGCCTTCTTCATACGAGAATAATTATAACTTTGAAATACAAATTCACGTTTTCGGAAACGTGATCGAATGGCGAATGAAACTCGCACTAGGTACAGTCGGCGGTAGATCAACCTACCCAAATCTGTCAAATTTCTTGATCAAAATAATTAATCCTTATAACCAAACAATAAAGTTCAAAATTGATTGTAGAAATTTGACAGTTTTGGGTAGGTTGATCTGCCGCCGTGTGTACCCGGGTATGTATTAAATTTAAAAAAAAAATCAAAACATTTATTCACTTTAGGCTACATCGAACTGTTTTATGCACAAATTTGGACCCGTCAAGTTTGACTTAGGAACCGTGTCGCAGTTAATACAGTCAATTGTTCTTCTTTATTAATTTCTGGACTTGCTCAAAAGCGAAGTGGTTAACGCGCCCGGTCTGCGTGTGCTGAAGTTAAGCAACTTTCGCAAAGGTCGGTCATCGGATGGGTGACCAAAAATGTATCATCTCGAGCTCTTCCGTGCTTCGGGAGGCACGTAAACCCGTTGGTCCCAGCTGCATTAGCAGTCGTTAACAACCACCAATCCGCACTGGGCCCGCGTGGTGGTTATGGCCCGTTCTCCCTATCCATCCGTAGGGAAGGCCCATGCCTTAGCAGTAGGGACATAAAAGAAGCTGATGATGATGAGGCTACAAATAGCTCTTATGAACGTCATTATGGCATCGGTTCGTAAAATTGTCGATCACTGGTTCTGTCGAAAACTGAAGCCACTATCCTATTTCTATACCAACGTTTCTAGTCTTGCTCTTAGTCCGCTATCTCTCATCACACCCTAGCCTCCCCCAACTGTACCGTTAGTAACGAGATTTCACGGAGGACTCCGCTCGTAATGCGTTTACACGGAAGCATTTCTCTGCACGGAAAATAATAAAGCTCAGTTACCTATATATTGTGTCTTTGTAGAATTTGTTTACTAGACAAGACCTTCGGAAAAGTGGCATGGTACACGCTTTTAACCTATTTCGAGTAATTAGAAAGAGAAGGTTCTTAATTCAACAGGTTCTCTTTAAATCGATGGCGCAGTAGGTAACTTACTCGGTCTGCGATTTTTGAGGTTAAACAATGATTATTGTTATATTTATAATTTTACGCAAAGGAGATTGGCAGACTCTCGTGTATTTTTAGAACCACTTAAAGGCTTAGCGTGCCAAGAAGTGAATAGTAGGAATTCAATACTCTAATATAGCTTATCAAAAAATGTAATGGTGAGAATACTTTAAAGCTGGGGATAATAAGTTGATTTTATAACCTAACCTCAAAACAGCCCAACTTATTGTGCATGTGATAGTAGTTCAAGTATGTAAATGTAACTATTATTACTGTTACCGTGTTGTTATTACTACTGTTATATTCGTAGATTTCTATCTACCACAGCAGGGTTTCGATCTACTTCAATGAACAGCAGTAGATAGATGGAAAGGTACGTTATCTACAATCAACAATAGTAATACATGGAAGGAAAGGTGGTGAGTGTCAGATCCGCCGCGGGATTATTTACAGAATTTATTGATCTATCTACTAATAATAAAACAAGTACGTACCTAGTGGTTTATTTTTCAAAGGGACAAAATTAAGCAAGGGTGTAAGTAAATAAAACTCCTAACCGGCATATCCCACGTTACGAAATGATGCTAATTTTGCGTCACTCTCAACATATTTTTTTTGGGTTGCCAGTTTGAAACGAAATGATAATAGATTAAAAGTTCGAAATCATTCTAATCGAACTATTTAAAAAATCAATATAGATATTGCGCAAAATGGAATCGAAATAATAATACCGGTTTCTTACTTTTCTCGATTTATGTATTTAGACCCCTTTATAATAAAATTAAATACACACCTAACAAATTGTATTTTAGGTTTTCTTTAAATCAGAATAATCGATTTATAATAATACTATTATTCTATGGCAGCACAGGATGATTGACACACAGACCCTCAGAATAATAACTAAAGCTACACAGACCAAATATAGGTCTGTGGATTGACATGTAAAAAAAAGTTTTGTTTTTGCAAAATAAGCTAAAAGATTACCGTTTCGTTTCAGGGAAAAAGAAGATACTACAATCATGTTTTTCCAACTAATTCCAGCTTCCATAAAAACATTCTAAATTGAAAAATAACTACCTCATTTCGACCTTTAAATTTCATATAGGTACTTAGTCAAATTTGGGCATGATAACTTTTATGAACTTGAATAGGTGGTTCCCAGTTTGCCATTCTCCTTTGGTTGCGAACATATTACAATTTGAAGATAACCGGGTTAAAACTACGATAGCATAAGTCAAAGTCAAAGTCAAATATTCTTTATTCAAATAAACTTTAGAAAAGTGCTTTTGAATCGTCCATATTTTTTTTACCTACTACCCATTCAGGACGTCTATTTTTTAGCTGTGGAGAAGAATGGGCGCAAGAAACTCCACAGCTTTAATTCAATATGTAACGACATTTACAAAATTATATGCCGTTACGTTACCAAGTAATACAAGTTTAAAAAAAAAATCTTAACAATATTTTGGATTAGAAATAGATTGGAGCATTTTAAACCCATGCTGTTTTGTCTTCAATGTAATCAGACACTTTATAATAAGCTTTTTTATAAAGCTTTTCTTTAATAGCGATTTTAAATTTATTAATATCTAGTTTTTGGATATTACTTGGAACTTTATTGTAAAAACGTACACACAGGCCTCTAAATGAATTATTTACTTTGTGGAGCCTAGTATTAGGTACTGCTAGTTTGTTTTTATTTCTAGTGTTTACATTGTTATCACTGTTTTTAGAAAAAGTTTCAATATTTTTATATACATACATTAGGTTCTCGTAAATATATTGTGATGCAACTGTCATTATATTAATATCTTTAAATCTCTCCCTAAGAGAGTTACCAGCTTTTAGATTATAAATTGCTCGAATAGCCCGCTTCTGCAGCACAAAGATAGTTTGAATATCGGCAGCATTGCCCACATAAATCCAGTATGTCATGGGGTGCGGGTTCAAATTCCGATCGTGGTAATTTTTCAACACTTTTTTTCAAATTGAGGTTAATTAAGCAACTTTCGCATCGGATTGTTAACTAAAAAATTCCTTTTTCGAGCTCCTCGTTGTTGACAAACGCCAAGCCGCACTGTGCTGCGTGGTGGATTAAGGCCCGTTCTTCCTGCATCCATAGGGAATAAATATTTAAGCTGGTGATGATACCTACGCAACTGATAGATGCTAAAGTCCAATGCGAGAAATCGTGTTTCCATCCCCATCATAGCTCCTTAAAGTAAGTACAAAAGTAGGTATTTGATTACTCGGTAACTACAGAAGGTCGAATCCTGGAATTTTCACTGATGGATTCATAATTGAATCAACAAAATCTTAGCACAAAACTATATCAGTAGCGTGTCTCGTTCCTGCTCGTTTTAGGTCAAATAATTTGACGAGCGTGACCCCAGCGGGATACCTTTAACATGGGATATCTCGATAACTATTGGTCAACAAATTTTGATATTTGCTAACAAATTTAAACATAATATCAACTAAATCATGGCGAAATTTGAAGCCGATCTGAAGGGGTTATCCCGCCTGGGGTCACGGACATAAAATCTCCGAAGGTAATTCGTTTCACATGGCTTGAGAAACCCTTTAAGTTTCTCGCTGCCCCAAAATAGGCCGGTGAATCCTGAAAGTGCCATCTGAGGCAGTCGGCAAACTTTTTCCAAAAAAGTTATTTACCAGCAGCGGCCTCAAAGACCATGTATTAAGACATTTTGACATTGTACGTGAGCCCATGCTCAGCAGTAGGTATACATATGGTTCACAAAAATTAATGAAGAATTAACAAAAATCTTCCAGTGGTCAAACCGTAATTCTTTAAAACTAAATCCGGATAAATCAAAGTTTATGATAATAGGATCAAAATATCAAATTCTAAAATTTTATTCTCAAGAACCGATGATCAAAATTAATGGGGAGACAATATCACGAACTCTTGTAGCGCGTAATCTAGGTCTAACAATAGATGAAGAGTTATGAAACCTACATAATGGATATTGCGCGTAACTGTTTCTATCGCTTATAGTTACTCTATCGCATACGCAACTATCTAAGCATAGAGCTTCGTATTATGTTAGTAGAATCCCTTATTCTATCCAAATTTAATTACTCTGATTCAGTCTATGGCCCGAGACTTCTAGTAAGGTCCAAAAATCTGATTCAAAGGGTACAAAATGCTTGTGCAAGATTTTGCTACAATATCCCACCTAGAAGTCACGTATCACCATACATCAATCGAGGGAAACTTTTGAACATGGCTTCTCGACGCTACATTCATTTTGCCACTCTACTTTACGGTATAATCACGACTCGAAAACCACCATATCTTTTTCAAAAGCTTAATTGGTCTTCTCGTATACGTTTAGGTCGACTTCTGCTTCAGGGACACAAAACTACAGCATTCAAAGGAAGTTTCAAATATGCCGCCGCAATATATGAAACAATATCCCACCACCTATTCGCAGTTCATCACCCGTTACTACATTCCGACGCAAAATTAAAGAATATGTTTTCAATTGCCAAATTGAGGGTATCAGATATGATTATGTGATTATTTAAAATTAAAATTAACTGCTTGTTTTTATTCTATTTTATAAATCTATATAGGTATATACGTAATGTAGGTACAATCTAAAAATAATTATAAGTATGTATATTAATTCATTAATAATAAATAAGTAATACTTACTATTTAAACATGTTATTTTATCACAACAACAGATATTTTGTATTTGTTTTTACTTTTAATTTAATTTTTTATGGGTCCAGCTGAAAATCAGCGTTGTGGCGACAAGTTACAACATGAGCTGAGCTGGTCAGCTCTTTCAGTTGTTTCTCATTATACCTTAGATATAAGAATAAGAATAAGAATAAGAAATTATTTATTGACGATCACACATACAGAAAAAAAAGACAATGAATGAGGAAACATTAAAACAAAAATAATAATAAAACTATAAGAAACCTATTGTAATATTTATGTATTGGAAGCACTGAATAAATAATTACTAACTTACTTACTTACTTAATAAAGGCTTTCTATAAAAGGGGGTCTTTCAAATAAAAGTCGTCATAGAATCAATTTCATTAGTATTCATTCATAAAAAATCATAAAAGGTACAAAAATTCAACTTAAACATATGAAAAGTAAAAGCTTATCCCAATGGCACGGCTAGTGTTAACATTTTACTAGAAAAATGTAATACATAGCTCTTAGAAAAATTAACAGATTTTGTTCGTATTATTGCATTTACAGACCTAATGCATTCATTTAAAGTTCTAATTCGTTTACAACATCTGAGCACAATACTTAAAGGGCTCCATAAAATGTCACCACTTAAGTTAATAAAAAAATATGTATTTTTCTTTAAACTTACATTGAATATAAATGTACAAGTTTCATGCAAATTTTGTTGTGAACAAACTACACAGTTCGAAGTGTTTTTTGACGAGCTTCACTTAAAACCGCACCATCTGACAATCCGGGTCAGACCCACTACTAATTATGCTATCGTGGCTATGTCCGACTGCACAAATTATCAATACCATCTTACTTACTTAGTTGGTAAGCCAAAATGAGCCTTATTTATCGCCAACAACTGCTTTGTCGACCTCCGATCTTAATAACAGATGGTGTGAAGGATATGTCAAAAGAGGCGGGTTCGAGTTTCGCTCATAGAAAAAAATACCACAACGTTTTTTGCAATGGATACGTGGATAGGACATCAACCTATCCAAAACTATCAAATTTCCTCAATAAATATTCAACCGTATGTCATAAAAATAAAGTTCAAAGTCTATTGAGGAAATTTGACAGTTTGTTGTAGTCTGATGTGCAGGCGTGTGTACATTGAATTTAATGTTTAACATAAAAGCTCTACTTACATTGTATGAAACAATTTATTCACACCGGGTTTGAGTCCGGCTCGTGGAAAACAAATCCAAAACGAAACGGTATTTGCAAACTTCAAAAAAAAAACAATTATATAAAAAATATATTAAAACATTACACACCTTTCAATTGAACAATAAAAAAGTTATATATACCATTTAAGTATACGAAATTAGAACATTATAAATCAGATTATCAATTATCATAATATATAAAAAACATATCAAAACATTATTGAGCTTTCACAGAAATTCGAAAGTAAAAACAATACCGAAATTAAACACACATTATCTTAATTATAATTTAAATGTTAAATTATTAATTGAGAATTAACACAGAACATGGACGGATTCGTTCCCTCGCTTAAACCTAATGGACACATTAAACTTACAAACTAACATTCAGCCTTCAGTATATTAAAACAGTAGACAAATATAATATGAATGTTGGCAACAACCAGTAAACATTAAAGGTATAAATGAAATCACGTAACAGTTCTTTGAAACATCATTTGTTTTTATTTGACCTAACCATGAAAATCTGTTACCTATAAAGTTATAAATAAACACTTACATAGTTGAAGGGAAAAAAAATAGTGACGTCACAGTTTCCATTCCCAAGCAACTTCTATTTAAATAAGTTTCACTACTGACTATATAACCAGTCAAATACCCAATTTAATTGTATTGCGCTCGGCCTTCATCAAAGTTGATGTTATGTCATCAAAGTTGATGTTATGTCATCAAAATTGATGTTATGTGATGATAAGGCCGAAGGTGGAAGCGCACTTCACACGGAACCCGGAATCTTCAATTCAGCATCACTAGTGTGAAGTAGGGCTGAGTGATGAAGGCAGGTTCGCCCAGATTTTCAAGCTCAAAAACTATCAATAGCAAAACTATCATGCTCGGCATCAACATGGTAAAGACGGGTGCAGTTTACGTATTTCGGTATACCGCCCTGATTTTCAAGGTCAAAAACTATCGATAATTCGGCATCTTTACGTGGTTTGTGCGATAATACAGCATGATAGCGCCATTGACTTTCTACTCTAGCGCGGGCGCGACCTAATCGGCGTCTGCGCCATCAGCCATTACTACGAACACGCGTACTATGTTGACGTAGGATAATACGCAGTTCAGTATCACTATTGTTACTTCGAGCAGCGGGTGTGAAGGTAAGCTCAGATTTTTAAGGTCAAAAACTACCGATAGCAGAACTATCGTTAGTTCAGCAGCACTATGCCGAAGTCTGGTAAAGTGACGTAGGTAGGGGGTTCGTTTGATTTTTAAGGTGAAACGGTATCGATAGCAGAACTATCGTTAGTTCAGCAGCACTATGACGAAGTCTGGTGAAGTGACGTAGGTAGGCGGTTCGTTTGATTTTTAAAGTCAAAAACTATCGATATCAGATACGTTAGTTCAGCAGCACTATGACGAATTTTGGTTCACTTAACCTCCAAGGTCAAAAGCTATCGCAGGACAATCGACAGTTTGGCATCACTATTCTAAAGAGTGAAGTAACGTAGGCCGGTGGTTTAATACAGCATAATGGCGCCCGTTGACTTTCTCCTCGAGCGCGGGAGCGACCGTATCTGCGTCTGCGCCGTCCGCCATTGCTACGAGCACGCTATACTATGATCACGAAGGCAGTTACGCTGGCTGATTTATCGGCAGTTAGCATCACTATGGTAAAATCGGGTGAAGTGACGGTGAAGTTCGCTCAGATTTTTAAGGTCAAAAACTATCGATAGCAGGACTATCAACCATTCAGCATCACTATGGCGAAGCCTGGTGAAGTGACGTAGGTAGGTAGTTCGCTTAATTTTCAAGGTATTCATCTATTTTTCAAGCTATCGCAGAAACATCGACAATTCTATCTCACTATGGTAAAGTCGAGTGAAGTGACGTTGGCAGGTGGTCTAATACAGCATAATGGCGCCATTGACTTTCTCCTCGAGCGCGGGCGCGACCGTATCTGCGTCTGCGCCGTCCGCCATCGCTACGAGCACGCATACTATGTTGACGAAGGCAGTTACGCTCGCTGCTACCACCAGCCTGGAACGAAAGGTTCTATTGGTTATTTTTCTCATAGAGATTATAGTTTGCGTTTTTAGCTAGTGACAGTAAGGGAGATATTCCAAAATAATCTAAATCAATGAATGTCTTAAATAAAAGTTTATTAGAAGGATAGAATAAAAGTAAAATAAAAATAAATAAAAAAAAATAGCTCGAGGTCAGTCATCCCGTCCGAAGACCAGGTGTTAGCTAGGTCCTCGTCCGACACGACGTTGTGCTATGTATCAATTATATTCATCTAGGTATATATTGCGCATTTTAGGATATATTCTTTTTATCACTTCCTATGTTGTCATCACATAATTGCACCTACCATGTTATCTCTGCACCACAGGCCTGGTGGGCAGGCCTCCAACAAGGTGGACCGACGATCTGGTAATAGCTGTATGCGAGCAGCACAAAACCGGTCGTTGTGGAGATCCTTGGGGGAGGCCTTTGTCCAGCAGTGGACGTCTTTTGGCTGGGATAATGATGATGATGATAAATAAATTGAAAGTCTCACCAGAAGGACAGCCCTAGGTCAGCCATCCCGTCCGAAGACCAGGTGTTGGCAAGATCTTCGTCAGACATGACGTTGTGTTGCAGCCGTAGAAAGTACTCCGTCAGCCACACGCCCAGCGCGCCCAGGGTGAACAGCACTGGAACCATGGGAATCGTTCATTGGAAAAAGTCGCCTTTTAAAATACTAGAGGAAATTTAACAATAAATTACAATACAAGGTTTACACAATGTAACGGTACACATATTATATATCAATTTAAGCTTTTTACACTTATGGAGTGTTGCAAGAGCTGCAGGAGTTTTTAGTGGATATATTAGAGAGGGGGGGGGGGGGGGCGTGTGACAGCTTCTAGCTACAGAACCAAGCGCCACTCACCAGTCAAGGAGTTTCCAGTGAGCAGCGGCTTGAGCGAGTACCTGATCCTCGTACAATAGGCTTATAAGGACACAAGGACACAATAAATTATGTAACAGATGTGCAATAAATTAATTATTCTATTCTATTCTATTCTATTCAAGACTCAGTACTATTTTTTTTATTAACTGACTTTGTGACCAGACTGACCAAGGAGATCTTAATAGGCAGCGGCTTAGCCAAACACCTAATCCTAGCTTCCGACCCGATTACTACTTACCAACCAAGGAATACCAAATAAGCTTGGGTGCTCACCGGCTTCTAGCTACAGAACCAAGCGCCACTCACTAGCCAGGGAGTTTTTAATGAGCAGCGGCTTGGGCAGGCACCTGGACCTGGCCTGGCTACCAGGCAATAGGGATTGTCCAGTCCTTAAGATTAGGACATAAAACATTCAGGTCTCGAAAGACACTACTCTCATATCATCACGGAGGGAGACCTGATTGCCTATTGGCATTTAGCCCGTGGGGTGGTATATGGCCCGTTCTCCATGTGCTGTTTCCATTCAGAGGGAAGGCTCGTGCCCCAGCGGTGGGGACATGAAATGAGCAGGTGATGATAAAGATGAAATTTGTAATACTTGCCAGCTAAAGAGTTCCCAATGAGCAGCGGCTTGGACGGGCATCTACATCTGGCTGTAGACCTAAGCGCGGCCAGCACACAGGCGCCGCGCGCGGACAATAGTATTATTAGGACTCGAGACTCAGCACTCACTTTAGTCGGAGTCTAACAGACTGACTGGCTGACTGTGGCTTGACTGACTAAAGAGTTCCTAATAGGCAGCGGCTTGGGCAAGCACCTGATCCTAGCTGCTGACCCGATCACTACTTACCAACCAAGGAGTACTTACCCAATAAGCAGCGGCTTGGGCGGTCACTGACTTTTAGCTACAGAACCAAGCGCCACTCACCAGCCATGGAGTTCTCAATGAGCAGCGGCTTGGGCGGGGACCTGGTCCTCGCCGTTGATGACCCTACTCTCATATCGTCACGGATATCTGATTACCTAGTGAGAGTAATATTGGAACCGAGTGGGGTGGTATATGGCCCATTCACCCTGTGGTGTTTCTATTAGTAGGGAAAGCTCGTGCCCGTGCACCAGCCAAGAAGTTCCCAATGAGCAGCGATTTCGGCTGGCAGGTCTGATCCTAGCTACAGACCCAAGCGCTACTAACCAGCCAAAGAATTCTCAATGAGCAGCTGCTTGGGCGGGTCCTCGCCGCAGACCCGAGCGCGGTCAGCACGCAGGCGCCGCCCGCGGACAATAGGGTTATTAGACTTAGCACTCATTTTAGTCGGAGTTCAACAGACTGACTAGCTGACTTTGTGACTTGACTGGCGAAGGAGTTTCCAATCAGCAGCGGCTTGAGCAGTTACGAGCTTCTAGCTACAGAACTAAGCGCCACTCACCAGCTAAGGAGTTTCCAATGAGCAGCGGCTTGGGCGGGCACCTGGTCCTCGCCGCAACCCGAGCGTGGTCAGCTCGCAGGCGCCGCCCGCGGACCATAGGGTTATTAGACTCAGCACTCATTCTAGTCGGAGTCCAACAGACTGACTGGCTGACATTGTGACTTGACGTGCAGCAGCTTGAGCGTGCAGCAGCTTGAGCGGGCACCAGCTTCTAGCTACAGAATCAAGCGCCACTCACCAGCCAAGGAGTTCCCAATGAGCAGCGGCTTGGGCGGGCACCTGGTCCTCGCTGCAGACCCGAGCGCAGCCAGCACGCAGGCGCCGCCCGCCGACACGAGTGCGGCTGCGAGCTGGCCAGCGGCGCCACACCACGCCCACCGGCGTGCCGGGTACGTGCCGGCTTTTACTGGAAATGAGAGGTACGTCATCAGCGGGAGTTACTGTTGGAGTAGATGGTAAGGGGTGAATCAGGACAGCGGGTGAACAGCAGCAGCAGATTGAACTATTGTTCTAAAAAATTAAATAAAAAAAAATAGTTGGTTATCTCTTATATAAGATTTCTTATATGAGAATTTTAAGATATCATTGATTTTACATAGAAAAAAAATCTTATTCTAAACCAAAAACTTCGAAAATCGCTTTAAGATCGCTGTGAATTTCTCCTATTTACGATATATTGAGCAAAATTTATACCAGAATAATTGTTACTTCATGAGGTGTAAATATTTTATAATGAATTTATTATCCTATTTCGATAAAAACGATAAATACAACTGCAGAATTGCTACAAAATGCGATGCGCCGGCCGTCCGAACTCAGTTTTTTCTCGCAGAGTGGAAGTTTGTAATAATAAGCATGAATTTATTATCATATTTCGATAAAAACGATAAATACAACTGGAAAATTACTACAAAATCCGAAAATGGGCATTTTACGCATCAAATCACAGTCGAGGTGTTATAGGCCTCTTAATATTATCTTAAAAGTTTCATGCTGAGTTGCCCTTCAAAGATCTCTCCCCACTTGACCGTATCAAACCATGACCGTGCTAGGAACGTGCCAGGCAAAAACATATTCTTTGTATAAAAATATATAAGATTATGCCCACTAGACCGTTCCGTCACCGACCAACACCGTCGCATACCGTGCACAAACCGTCAACAGTTACAATTAGCGAGAATATTTCATTAAACGTTATGCACGAGTATGATACTCTGTTGATACGTTGTAGTACGGGCATAGTAGTCCGTGTCGTGTTACTTTCCGTTCCTGATACGTTCCTCCTAGCACGGTCTAGTGGGCAGGGACCTTTAGTAGTTGCACTACATTTATAAAATTGTACGGAAATAGCAAGAGACGGTCATTAAAAAAAGTAAGAGTATCTAAAAAAATACTCTCACTCTATCAACAGAACACTTACCACTAAAGTCGTGGTATCGCCAGCCATAACCACCAAAGTTGAGCCCTTTTCGCCCCTCAAAAAGTCCAAAACTGATGCTACCCTCCGAATCCAAAGGGTTCGCAGTTCTCTTTGCGCGCGCATCTATCCAATGCGTGGTACCCAAAGAGGCGACGATCAACGCAATACACAAACACGCACCAAAGAAGGTCGCGAATATCATCGACCGTTTAAACAGATTCAACTTCATTTTGAATATCGAACGTCCGCGCACAGTATCGAACCACTTTCACTCGCGATCAAGTTCACCGTTTATCCGCTAGATGGCGGGCGTTACGTCACATTGTTCGTTGTCGCGTCGCGTTGATTGTTCTTTTTGTAGTTGTCTCTACTATTCAATTTGTGGGAGTCTGCGAAAGGTCCATTGTGCGAGCGGCTGATGCCTGCCGATCATAACAATCGTTCTTTCTTTAGTCACCTCTCACGGTGTTCTCGAAGGAAAATCTGTAACAGAAAGAAAAGCTTATTATGTAAAAGACAAATTGCGGTTCTGCACAATTTAATTGACATTATTGCGGTTTGTCATTGATTTTCAATGCCAATATTAAAAGGCTAGTCAGGAATAATGATGCACAAGTAATTATCTTTTATACTGTCACTGCTAAGCAAAAGCCTCCGTCATTGAAATCAAGTAGTCGCTACGCTACAATTAATGTGTGTTGGCTGAATCACTACGCTTGCTTAGAAAAATAATTAGGTACACACGGCGGCAGATCAACCTACCCAAAACTGTCAAATTTCTACAATCAATTTTAAACTTTATTAATTGGTTATAAGGATCAATTTTCATTGGAGAAATTTGACAGGTTTGGCAGGCATCATGCACTCCGTCATACCTACCGCGATAAGCACCTACAGCGCGCGACAACTTGAAGTTGTAAATCAGTCAGGGCCTCAGCACGCTTTCGAGCACACGCACAGGCATAGTTGGAAGTGGATCGCAATTTCTATTTGTTTAAAAATAACTAACTCTTTGATATCAGTAAATCTACAAGCTCCGTAATAATGGTGAAACGCAACAGTAATAATTGTTGTGTGGAATGTGGATGGCTGTCGAAATAAACAGAAAGATTCGAAGTTATTTATTCTGTGCTTATAGGTAGGTATGTATTTAGTGGTCCGTTTATTCTTAGGTACTTGTCTTATTTGCTAAACAATCTTCACCCAACTATTTACTTATTGAAATAATAATTTTGTAGGTACCTACTTACGAAACTGTTTACTAAATTACTAAATAGGACAAGTAGGTACCTACCTACCTAGTATCTTTACGTTAGGATAGGTAGGTACCTTCCTGCTAGTTCCTACGTAACTACCAAAACCAAAAGTTGACTTTTGTTATCTTTATGCTTCCCGCATATTTACGTACCTAGGTAGGTACCTAGTTAGATAATTAAATATTATAGTACTTATAGCTAGTTTGATATGTAGGTACCTACTTACCTACAAGTTCTGTTTACAAGATCAAGTTTAGCTTTGATAAGTACTTATAGGCAGGTTGGTTGGTGTACCTATTTCTGTTTTTTGTAATTGTACAGTCGACGGCACATGATATGTATTTATACTTGTTGAGCTTGACAACAACAGTTGAACTACCTACGAAAATATCTTTTTTAACGACAACGCAACGGTAAGGCGGCATAAAGACAGCTTCAAAGTCAACATATACTCTTCACCCTCATAAACGAAGTCAGGCAGCAAATTAGAAATAAAAAGATAGTGACATTGGTCTCCCTCGATATTGAGGGAGCCTTTGATAGTGCCTGGTGGCCTGCCATTAGGGTAAGGCTGAAAGAAGAAGGATGCCCATTAAACATTCGAAGAGTTTTAGGCGACTACATGTCGAATAGGAGAGTCGCGATCCGCTACGCAGGAGAGAAAGTCCACAGGGAAACCACGAAGGGATGCGTCCAGGGATCCATCGCTGGGCCCATCCTGTGGAACCTACTGCTGGACCCTCTTCTAAAAGAATTAGAGAGTCGCAAAGTCTGGGTACAGGCGTTTGCTGACGATGTGGTCCTGCTTTTCGTGGGTGATACGGCCTTGGAGATTTCCAACCAGGCGAACCCCGTCCTCGCCCGTGTTGAGGAGTGGGGCGTACAAAATAAGTTAAATTTCGCAGCGCATAAGACAAATTGTCTTACAGTAACCAGAAAACTGAAATATGACGCCCCTCGCCTCAACATGGGTGGCACACAAATAGAACACAAGCCTGAAATCAAGATCTTGGGTCTCACCATCGACAGCAAATTAACTTTTAACTCGCACATAGCAAACGTCTGCAGGAAAGCAGCTGGCTTTTATAAGCGGCTCTCCAAAACGGCTAAAGTCAACTGGGGACTAAACCCAGAGATACAGAAAACAATTTACACAGCGGCAGTGGAACCGGTTGTGACATATGCAGCTGGCGTTTGGGCTACGGCCGCAGAGAAGATCTCCGCACGCAAACAGCTGGATATGCTACAGCGGGGCTTTGCACAGAAAATGTGCAAAGCATATCGCACAGTATCACTCAACTCTGCCCTGGTTCTGTCCGGAACGCTCCCACTGGACCTTCGAGTTAAAGAGGCAGCTGCCCTTTACAAGGCCAGAAGGGGGGTCCCCCGGTCAGATCTCCGGGGCAGAGACATAGAAACTCCACATTCATTCTTACACACACCACACCCAGCAGAGCACATTAACATAGACATCAAACACATCACTGAAGACACACAGATACAAGCACATACACACGACATATACATTTACACAGACGGCAGTAAGATTGAGGGCAAGGTTGGGGCGGCACTATCCCTGTGGGACGGGACCGCCGAAACCAAAGCCATCAAACTTACTCTGCCGCCATACGCCACAGTTTATCAAGCAGAAATACTAGCACTCAATAAAGCCTCGGAGGTGGTGCTGAGTAGAAAGGAAGTTTCCTTTGGAGTGTACAGCGATTCCATGGCAGCGTTGCAAACGGTCGTGAATGTCTCCTCCCTCCACTCCCTCGCGGTCAGCACAAGGCAAAACCTTGGGCTGGCTTTTAGACAGGGCAAGTCTGTAGACTTGTACTGGATAAAAGCACACGCGGGACTGGAGGGAAACGAGAGGGCTGACCAGCTTGCTAAGGACGCCGCTCTACACTCCAAGAGAAAACCTGACTACGATAGGTGCCCCGTTTCCTTCGTCAAGCGACTCATCAGGGATGAGACGCTCGACGAATGGAACAAGAGATACCAGACAGGCAGCACAGCCGAGGTTACTAAACTATTCTTTCCTGACACCACTGCCGCTTACAAAATCATGCGCCATATCACCCCCACACAACTCACCACACAGGTGTTCACAGGACACGGCGGGCTCTCAGCGTACTTAAATCGCTTTAAGTGCAAGGATAGCCCGTCGTGTGCCTGTGACCCAAATACAGACGAAACTATCATATACATCCTCTTCGAGTGCCCTATACACACTCTGGAGAGGTACAACATCGAGGCCTATCTGGGCATCAGAGTCTTGCCCAATAATTACGCAAAAATATTGGCTGGTAACAACACAGAAAGAGAGAAGTTTATAGAATACTGTGTTAAAGTAATAAACATTGTTAAGAATAGAAATAAAACGTAATAGTAAATAAGTGCAGTAATAAGAATAGCATAAGGAAAACGCAAATACATTGTCATATATTTCACGTTCCCTAGTAAAATAAGTAAAAAAGAAAATGTAATAGAATAAGTTCTAAAAATGTTATAAATTGAAAGTATAATAAATAATATGTATAAGGACCTAAAAGAGGCCACCAAGGTAAATAAAATATTGTAAAATAAGATCGCAACAAAATAACAAAGTAAGATAATTTTAAGAAAAAATGTATAAGATTTAAGACTACATTGTAAAAAGAAAGTCCTGAGCTGAACTGCTCTCTGAAAAACTTATTTCCCTTATAGGGTCATTTCGCCTGTTCGCGTCCATTTAGTGCAGTTGGCAAGTTTGAAGGAGAAAATAAAAATGTCCCAGCACTAATTTCAATGAAAAATTTATGTAATGTGTTCATTATATAGTCTATTTAAAGGATAACTTTTAGGTTTGTTCGAAACATCTTGAGTTTTTTTTTAAATAGACAAACATCAGAATTAGGCGTTTTACCCAGTTTGCGTCCACAAAATCCAGATTGCGTCCACCCCTGGACCATTTCGCGTCCACCAGTTTAAAAGGAATGTAGGGGTGATATTTTTAAGATAATGTAAAGAGAGATTGGATTTTAACAATTTCTTTATTTAAGAATATAGTTATTTAAAAATCAACGTTATTATTATTAATAAATCACATTAATAAATCACTTTAAAGAATATAAAAATACCTATTTATTCTTTTCAACATTGATTGAACTAAAAATTAAAAAACAAAGTATGTAGGTAGTAGGTAAATATTAATTCCACCTGTTTATGTCAACAATAATCAGTTCTGTCAATTTTACCCTAAAATCACGAGGAATATTATTAAAATTATTACTAAAGATCAGCCTTGATTAATAATAAGTTTTTGACTATATTAAAGCAACAAAACATTACAATAATTGTTGTCTAATCCTACTACTAAAAGAAATGTTGAATCATAATAATTACGAGACGAGGTATGATTTATTATAGCCTTAGAATTTTAATTAATGACATGACGTCCATGCGGACGCAAAGTGGAAGTTTTATAAATTTGGTGTAGTAATTCGCGTCCACCTTATTTTAACTGTTAACTATAGAAAAAATAAGCAAATTCATAATTAATAATATTCCTTTTTTCATTATCAAAGTCTAGAAACAGCTATGTAACCTAAAATTCACATAAAACAATACAAGACTTAATGTCAAACGCACCGCTGGACACTATTTTTATCTAAAAATACCGCGGGTCCGCGCTCCCTTGTTGAACAGCCGAGACAAACTATTTTTTCTATACAGGATTGGTTGGGCGCACGGAACTTTTGTCTATGTGTGCGTGTCTCTTATACATTGAGGTATTGGCGGTAATGACTTTCGTTTTATTGGTGTGTTAGTATAATTATTTTCGAGAATGTTCAAAGGGAAATCCGTAAAATGGACGCGAACTGGGCGATGGACGCGAACAGGCGAAATGACCCTAGTTTAGTAATAAAGATAGAAGTAGTAGATAGTAGAAGTAGGAAACGGGAGTCCCACCCGTAATTGAGCAAAAGACGATGTATGAATGTGAAGTATGCAGAATGGAAGTGCGAGAGGAATAAAAGCGAGAACTAGTATGAAAGAGAAAAAGCAAAAACCAGCTCCAATTATGTGGGAGGAGAATAGGATTTAAAAAAAAAAAAAAAGTCAACATATAGGTAGTCTGATGTGGCGTTGACTGTACTTACATAGGTACCTAGCTTAGGTTTATTTGAAACGTAATTTTTTCACATTTAAGTACAGTACACATTATAAACACAATAACTTGTAATAAATTAAGTATTCAGATTAATTATTATTTAAAAGAAGACAACCCTGAAGTCGTTAGAAAAGATAAGAGCTACGCGATAGAAAGAGAGACAACTTCTAGGTGAATATAACTGTAGGTAAGGGAGCAGTGTGCGACCTGAATTGCACTTTTTTGTGTCTTAGCAAGAGTCGCTATTTATTTAAATGACTTTGTGGAGTGCACCTTCTGGTACTATTATTTATTCTGTGGGTTTGGTAGGTTGATCTGCCGCCGTGTGTACCTATGTATAGGTATTATTTTTAGAAGAGTTTGCTGTAAGCCCCAATGGCTCTTCCAGCGTCATCGGAACATCGTCAGAGGGTTTCGATCAGTAGGTCAATTCTATTAAAAAACTGCAACTGCACGTTTACGCCTGTCATTTGTCGCGTGTAGGAGAAGTGCCGTGAAAATAGACGTATTCTATTAAAATTTTCTGCACCGCAACTACACTACAACTGCGCGACTACTACACTACAGCTGCACGAATCCTGCAATAAAACTAAAGTTACGATACGCTAAATACGTAAAATGATTATAATACGCTGTGCGAAAGTTGCTCACGATCTACTTCAATAAACCTGCACAAAAACTGCACCAATACTGCTGTCATTACTACACAAATGTCAAAATATTTTAATGGAATACGATTATTTTGCAGTAAACGTACAGGTGTAGTGCAGTTTTGTTAGTGGAATACCTATTTGCGTTACTTCTCCGTCCATGCAACACTACGGCAGCAGCGCTGCATAACAGAATACCGAAACGTCAAAATTTGCTCATTTTGACACACGCGACGCTGCAGTGTAGTTGCAGTTATCTAGTAGAATTGGCCTACAGGGCTTGATACCGTTACCAAATTCCTACTATAAGTAGGTACCAGTAAGTAACGTTATTTCTTTAAAGGTAATTTTCGAAATAACGTTACTTCCGCTAATCCACGTAGAGCGGAACTATCCGCTCTACGCGGGTTAGCGTAGATTAAACCGGTAAATTAACTATAATTTACCGGTAATTTTTTTACCGGTATCTTCGTTTGACAGAAGTATCGATACCAAGTTTTTATCGGTATTCAAAGCCCTGGTTTCTATAGGGGATAGTGTTTTTCCTTTTAAAATTCCAACTTCCCAATAAATATTCCACGCCAACGATGATACTACTGGCTAAATGACAATTTGCAATTTTAATTAAATAATAGTAGGTAGGTATCAGTTGCTCAAATGATGACATCGAATAAATGACCGCAGTCAAGGCATCTTCACTATAATTAGACGCTTGCCACCTTTTAAATAAAGATCAAAACACCTTGTACTTAGCATATTGACCTTTGCGGTGTTTAATAAGTTAAAATTACCGTGTCACAGCATTAAGTAATTTCCTAACTTTTTACACTAACAGCGTTTCAACCGCTCGTAAACCGTTTAATAGCGAAAGTGATACGAATTTGCAGCCGGGCAGACTTTGATTTGATTTATTATTATTAGATATTATGATCGGATATTAATGAATGACGGTAGTTGTTGACATTGAATGGGCGCCTTTGGCTTTCAAAGTAAAAAATAAATAGTGTTGAATAATTTTGGCGGGCTGGTTAGAACCACGATAGCTCAATTGGGAGAGCACCTGACCCGGTATGTAAGAAGGGTGGTCCAGGTTCAAATCCTGCTCGTGAAATTTTTTTCAACATTCGTGTTTTTTTTTGTTATAAAAAAAATCTAGGTAGGTACCTAAGTAAGGATTTGTTAAATACATAACATACAGTGCTTCAATTTTTTTTACTGTCTCTCGGTAATCATCGCATTTTCGAATGCAACCGAATATTAATTCCCATGCCCATTCATTTATTAGATTTATCATGTACCCTAATACTTTGAATTCAGAGCAACATACTTTATAGTTGTTTTGTTTTTCATTTTCGTATGTACTATAAAGAGTTGTAAAACTATATATTTTAAATCAATTACGTACCTACCTATGACACAATAGTATTTCCACTCATTCTAAAATAAATTAACTATAAGTAAAAGGAATAGGTAGTAGCAACTCTATAGATACTTTATAATAACTAATAAAAACCCGACAACAGCCGAAAATAGATGCACTGAAACAAACTGAAAAATTCGAATTTTCGGTGTCAAAAATTGGTTATTAGCGACTTAGAATAGGAGTGAAACGGAGGACTCTTTAATTGTTATCATACCGTAAGAATTAAGAGCGTTTACGCCGCACACTAGCGCCACTAATGAAAAAAAAACATATCTAGTAATTAGAGATAGAAAATCAAATTATGCTCAACAAACTATTTGAATTAAGTAATTTAACATTTTTACGTCACCTAATGAACACCTGACATGTTATGGTTTAGTTAAATAAGACGTTACGGCCACTTTTAACTATAACGCCATTTTTAACTAAACCATAACATGTCAGGTGTTCATTAGGTGACGTAAAAATGTTAAATTACTTCATTCAAATAGTTTGTTGAGCATAATTTGTTTTTCTATCTCTAATTACTAGATATGTTTTTTTTTTATTGGCGGCGCTAGTATGCGGCGTAAACGCTCTTAATCACCGGTTTAAAAATCGCACCCCAACTTACCTAAGTGAAATTGGCGGTCTCGTGCACGCATGGTATTAATAAAAACAAACCGTACTATAAACAGATAGACATACTAAATCAGATCAAATCACAAACGCAATAGAGTTTAAATCGGCTTACATTAAATCGCTGTGACAAACGTTTACCGGTAACGCGCACGCAAGTAAACCTGTCTTATTGACCTAAAATCACAGTGACTTGATTAGCTTATACATTACAAAACTAAACCTTAACGCAATTGCGTAAGACGCTTTATGGGAAGACAATAGAATGACGTGACCGATCACTGGATTAATATTACCAACTTTTTATACGTCGCTCGGGGACACAAAAAGTTGTATTGTCAAATTGATGAAGCTTGCTAAACGGTCAATAATACCTCCACTTTCAAGTAAAATAAGTTTTAATGCATAAGCTTAAAGTCTCTATTTGTATGAATTATTAACGTTGAGTGTTAATTAAAAACATACTCCGTGACGCTTTCTATGCAAACATCAATCTTATTCCCAAAAGAGTAAGACAAATAATTTAGCCTCTACAATATCTTTCGTAAAATATTTATGGATATTAGAAATTTTTAAAACGTAACAGGGTTTTAGTGGGCATGGCATCACACCAGCTTGTCCCCGATATCCGATTCTCCAAGGGATTCAATCGGGTCAGAAGCCCAGAGGGGCTTCAAATATCATAATATGGTCACCCCGACCACCCAGTATTGCGAAAGTTGCTCAACTTGCAAAATCGCAATCCAAGTCCCAAACGCCATCGAGTTTTACAAAAATTCAAATCGTTTTTAAAGAACTTCTAAAAAACTTAAGTTTCAAAATAATAAAAGTGAATTCTAACAACAGTGACGTAATAACTAACATAGTAGTTAACAAATGACAAACTCATTAAATAAATAGCCGACAGTTAACCAATTACATTGTAAAAGTAATTATACATACTATTGGAAGAATGTAAGCGATGTGTTGTCGCGACAAAATCCGGTTCTTTAACAATCGGCAATCGGTTAGGTCTAACGCATCGAGCGGCCTTGAACATAAATATAATGGAAATACCAAAGGAAACAAACAAGTTCTTGAAAGTGAGAATTCTATCGCTATCAATAAAAACGCGAAATGTTTTGTAGTTTATTCTTCACATCCAAAAGAAGCAACGACAGAAAGATTTGCAGCACTCATTTGAAAACATTCAGGATTCCCACTAAGTTATATGCTCGTAATATAATTATTTTATTGATTTCATTTCAATTCAATGATACCTTTTTTTTAACTTGGTTGTAATTTATATTTATTATTTTTGCAAGTTGTGGTTAACAGCTGAATAAATATTTCTTATTATTATCTATTTATTTAATGATCGATCACAGTTGTCTTTTGTCCTTGATGGCGGACTGCACATACGTATTATTGAAATGAAACAACTTTTACGGATCTACTCGCGTTTATTTTACACATTACTTATTTAATGTTTATCCTGACGTTTCGAACCTCATAATGAGATGACCAACACCTCAGTCTCCCTGTGACCACGGACCCTGCAAAGGGTTCGAAACGTCAGGATAAACATTAAATAAGTAATGTGTAAAATAAACGCGAGTAGATCCGTAAAAGTTGTTTCATTTCAATGTGTAGTGTTCGCGTAAACTTTAGAAAACAATATACGTATTATTGTTTTTCACGAGATTCGAGAGTTCCATCTAAGATGGTCGACGCTGGTATTGGTATTCCTCCAGAATTCCAGCGTTGCAGCAGCCTCATGTCGTTGTAGCATGTGCTGAGGCTGGGGCCTAGTTGACCTCACTTTGTCTCCTGTTTTTGTTTTTTATTATGAATGTACCATTGTTTTCAATTTTTTTTTTAAATGTATTTAATTTTTGTTGTACAGTGTGCCAATAAATGTATTTCTTCTTCTTCTTCTATTTATTTATATTTGTCTAAGAAATGCTCTCATCATCATCATCATCTCAGCCAAAAGACGTCCACTGCTGGACAAAGGCCTCCCCCAAGGATCTCCACAACGACCGGTTTTGTGCTGCTTGCATCCAGCGGCTTCCCGCGACCTTCACCAGATCGTCGGTCCACCTTGTTGGAGGCCTGCCCACACTGCGCTTTCCGGTACGCGGTCGCCACTCCAGGACTATCCCGCCCCAGCGGCCATCAGTCCTGCGAGCAATGTGACCTGCCCACTGCCACTTGAGCTTAGCAACTCTTAAATGCTCTCATCTTTAATTTACTTTATTATTACATTGGTAATTATAACATAATTTAGAAGTTTTGAAGTCAGCAAGTAGGTTTACTACCTATTAAAGTAATTCTAAGAGTTTGTAGAATTGAGTAGGAACTATTGTATAATGTTAAATTTAAAGTTTTTATAAATAAGTGTTAGTGTACCTATATTGTCTTCTGAACTATCGATATTACGATCTTGCCACAAAATCTGTTTCATTACAAATAGACCCTTCCTTGGGACTTTAACATAGTCCTTCAAAATCAAATTCTAAAAAGTGACCTATTTTTATTTTATTTATTTATTTTATTTATTAAGGACAAACAACAAAACATACACCAAAAAAAATAGAAAAAAAAGAAACCTTGGAAAAAAGTCTTAATCTAAGTGCTGTCTTGTTTAAAGGCTGCCACGGCATGCAAATTTAGGCTTACAATATTTTTATATTATTTAAATAATTTTAAAACCTTAACTTAATATATCTATAATACCTACAACAAAAAAAACTGTCATCTCATCTCTTATGTGTGCAGGACTGCAGGTCAATAAATGTTTTATCGCGTCACGACACTTTAGCCATAATACGTCATCATGATAACTAAACTACAAAACATAATATGACTGTACTTCTAAAGGGTTGCTATACCTCTAGTACTATCCTTTGAAAAACTCATATCACTTTGTAACTGGTATACAACGTGTAACAGAAAGGTGTGGTAAAAATTAAAAGACCCAAAGTGTATCCGATCTAGATCTTGTTTGTATAGTCGCCCATGAAATTGCTTTATCACTTTTGGAAAAAAATTCCATAACATTAAAATTTCACTAAGGCCCACTGTCAATGATGACAACGTATCTGTAACTTGGTCTTTTAAACAAAAATAGAACTTGTTGTTTTATTATATGCAAACAAAATTCACTTCTAAGGTGGTAAAGCAATTTCATTGTCGACTATACTTATGTGTTTAAACTTTAATTTGACATGCAATTGTAAATTAAAATTTTATATTAATAAAGTCATGCGCGTCAGGCGCGCATAAGCAAGCAGCAGTGATCATAAATGTAAGTACACAGAGTTTACTAAACCACTAGGGCTGTGGCTTGTTTATTTTGATGTGAAATACAATAGAAATATTTAATTAAAAGTTGCATAACAAATTCAAGTCAATAATGATGTCTCAGTAACTCTGCATACAAGATCTAGACCGGATACGCTTTGGATCTTTTCATTTTGACCAGACCTTTCTGTTACACGATGTATAGCTACATTCAGTACTAAGTAATAAACATTAGTATGTAATGTACCTACCTAATTGGAATTGTAAACCATAGCATAAACTACTAGATTTCTCCCCATACGCGATCGACGGAATGTAGGCTATGTATAATTCATGACGAAACACCTGCTAACAGATTCTGCTTGGGAAAGTATCGCTGTTTCGTTATGCTGGCCGATGGACGTCTATAAACATCTTCGTGTAGTGTTCTCTAAACTTTACAAAACAATAAAGCATCCATGTCTTATACAGACGTATTTACAATGATTATCACACAAACATCTATTCATTGCATGGTTCAAAGTCTGGGAGTTGAACTTTTCAATTATCATACGTCTCTACTAAAGTCCGATGACTTCGAAAATGTCACCTAAAGAGGCAATCGGAAGACTTTCTCCCAAAAAAAACGTTTCTACGAGAGGAATATCATAATTAAGGGAAATATAAAGAGATCCTACCTACCTCGAAAAATAACGAGTTGTGAAAGACAATAAGCATTATGTTATGCCTCCATGCAAAATAAAGAGGCCCCGTCTCTCCCTCGCGACAAGCGCTTCCGTCGTTCTAGCATTAAAAAATAAATATAATCTATTTAATAATGTGCAACTCCAGCCTTATCAAAATTAAGAAAATATTTATTTATTTTCGTTAAATGAAGTCCTAATTTTCTATTATTTACCGTTTAGACGTAACAAGCGTTTAAAGATAAAAAAGCTTTTTTTTAAAAGAGATTTTAAAGATGTGTTTGTAATCGTGTTTTAGCTTTTATCACAATTTCTAAAAAATGCTCAATTTATATATTATATTCGAATATGAAACACCTAATCTTATTACTTTATGATATCTGCGGCTTTGAAAACGCATTTTTTTACATATCCCTTAAAGGAAAGAAGAGAAGAAAGAGAGGAAAGGGAAGACCAAGAAGAGCTTATATGGAACCATTAGCACATGAGTAGATATATGTATATATCTACTCATGTGCCATTAGTCCATGTATGGAACTTAAAGTGAAGGCGAACGTCGTTTCTTAGAAATACGTAAATAATTAGCTTGCTAGATCAAATTTTTATAAGATTTATAATGGGAGTTATACGTACGAGTATAACGTTTTTTTATTTATTTATTTTTTAAACAAAAAAACATATGTGGAGAGCATGCTATACATTAAAAAAAACCACCATTTATAATTAAAATGCACGTAAATATGAAAATTTAATATGTAACAAAATAAACTAAACACACACAGTAATGACTTGCCTTTATCTTTATTAACAATATGGCATTAAATTAATGTATCAATCAGCTATACTGTTAAAATATTTTCATTTGCACGATTAAACGTCTTTTTTCTAATTATCGTCTCGAATTCCTATACTCGTACTATGTTGCTTGCACCGTTGCATACAATGATATAATAAGTAATAGCATGCCTACATACTTAAAAAATTGTCGCCAGTAATGATAATTCTGATCTAGGTCTAGGCAATTATAATGTAGGTCAAATCACATAACAGAAATTTTTCAGTGTCAACGCAATTTGTAAGAATAAAATTAGTGTCAGTCAGAGTAGTTAAAAACCTATTTTAAGTACTTATTCTGTGCCTGAATGCCTAGCACAAGCACGTGTCACAATTCACGTTAACAAAAATAAGTATTTGTATGTTATTGAAGCAGCGCCACAGAATACCATAATAGTACAGCGCCTTTTTTCATATATCGCTTTTAGTGATAACTGATAAGGCCCCCCTTAGTACGACTTCTAAATCTATTTTGTTTTAATGTGTCTGTATTTTGTGTACAATGAAGTATTAATCATACCTAACACAATTACGGATAAGTTGTGCCCATAGCAATATTAAAACGTAACAAGTTTTTGTGTACCTTACTACTTTTTTCATCTATTAATCAGTTACTAGTAAGTAGGTACTTATGCAAACTAATTCGGTAAGATACAGAGGCCTCCACCCAACTATGGAACATTTCTGGGGCCAAGTTAAAACATGAAAACGCCCAAAACGTCACCACCAACCTTGGCAGTGGTCAAGAGTACCATCTGCCCTAACGGACGTGTGTGGACGCCACGCTTCGGTAAGCATGGCTGGCCACGCGCGCGATTCATTAGGAAAAGTAAGGGCTCACACATAAGCGTCAGTTGTTTTTGTCAGACTAAGTCGAGAAGTTCAATGGCGCAGTGGACGCGCAGCAGCTCGGACAGCAAAATAACGCGCCCGGTCTGCAGTTGCTTCTCTTCAGCAAATTGCCGTCCACTGCTGAACGTAAGCCTCCTCTAAAGAGCGCCAACCATCCCGGTCCTGCGTAGTCCGCCATCACCACCCGCCATCTTTTTCAAGCCGTCGTCGTCGGTCTAAGCTATTGCTTAAGGGTCATCGGATGGGTGGCCAAATATTTATTATCTCGAGCTCCTCCGTACTTTGGAAGGCCCGTAAGTAACGCCGTTGGTCCCGGCTGCATTAACCACATTAACCACCACACAGTGCGGATTAGTGGTTGTTAACGACTAACAACCGCCAATCCGCACTGTGTGGTGGTTTGTGGCACGTGCTTCTTTCTATCTAAAAGGAAGCCTCGTCGTGGGAAAATAAAATGAGCTTGATGATGACCTGCAGAAGATTACCTTTCTCAGTATACACTTCGACCTATTAGTATTGAGATTTAAAGACGAACAATAGCGAGGCTACAGTATCTCAAAATTCTCAAACTACACTCGTTAGCATTTGGAGTCGCTTCAAAATTCAAAGCCAGTGTGCTCAAGCCCTTATACATGGAGTTGGCGTTTTTGGGGTCCGTTGCTATGAAGGTCGGATGAGTGATTACATACAATTTCGTTTTCATTACTTTTCTACCCAGAAATCCGGTTTCTACTCTAACGATAATGTTATTTTAGTCATTTGATGTATTCAGATCAAAATATTTATAATTCCACGTTATTTCATCATAAAGCAAATTTAAATATTGGCTCTTTGTTTTCGGAGGATTTTGGTCCCAATTTTAAATTCGACCACCGTATATCATACACTTTCGTACCTTTATATCCGCTGTAAAATAATTCTTACAATATTTTAAAAGCATGATAACCTTAGATTATAACTATAATTTTACATATCCGTATCGAGTTGGTCGTTTTTGTTAGGTAGTAGGTCGTTTACCTAATGTACCTACGTACTTTATTATCTTGTCCAGTTGGGTGCAGCCCTATTGTTTTCTAAAGTTTACGCGATTAAAATGAAACTACTTTACGAATGTACTCACATTTATTTTATACATTAGGTTTAATTAATGTTTCGAATCCTTCGCAGTGTCCGTGGTCACAGGGAGATAGTCTCCCAGAGAGAGGGAGATACTCTCTTCTCACGCGAGTAGATCCGTAAAAGTAGTTTCGTTTCAGCCTTATTGTTATAATCAATTGGACTGAATGGTCGTTTACACACCCAGTCGCATCAAAAACAAATAGGGTACCGGCACCAGTAATCGACGTTTATTTCTTGATTTTTTTTTTATATTTTACGGGTAAGCACAATGCCTTGATCTCACCTGATGTTAAAGGATGATAAGACCAATGATGGAAGCGCACTTCACCCGGGAACCTCAACTATTGAGGCTCTAGCTATCTTATCTCTAGCTGCCGGAACACAACAATGCTACAAACATGTTATGGCGACATATTTAGATAAGATGGTGTTAGCTAGCCAGGCGGACTAACAAGCCCTACCACCAACCAAACCGAGTACACAAACATGTACCCCCGCTGGGAATCGAACCCGGGACCTCTGGGTCTAAACCGGTGGTCTTAGCCACTAGACCACAGAGGCGGTTAAAATCATTAAAAATAAGGGTCAGCGACTGGTTTTAGTCTTTAGCAACAGTTGAATACCACCTGCTTTCGTGCTATTATCCTGTAATATTTAAATCAAAAAACTATTAGGTCCTTACCTATGAAATTGACGTTTTTTCTTACTTATTAAAAGGTCTAAAAGTTCTAAAAGTCAATACCGGTTGTTAATATTATAAGACACCTTTAATTAGGACTAGTTACTTAGGCTTCAGTAATAACAATGATTATTAATTTTGTGTCTTTATCGCCCAATATTTTTTTTAAATTGAACACTTTTTATGTTCGCGGAATTGTCTTATTGTTTCATTGTAGCTTTGAAGGAACTTGATTTTTTTTCTTTTTAATGTCTGCTATATTTAGCTAGTGAAACAAACACAATTTTTTAAATCGGTCCAGTAGTTTTGAGTTTATTCGTTACAAATAAAAATACAAAAATACAGTCGAATTGATAACCTCCTCCTTTTTTTGAAGTCGGTTAAAAACACAAAGCTTTCCTCTTTATAATATTAGTATAGATAAAGATTATTATTCGTACCATGAGGAGCTCGATGGCGCAGTGGTTAACACGCCCGGTCTGTGAGTGCTGAGGTTAAGCAACTTTTACAAAGGCCGGTCATCGGATGGGTGACCAAATATGTTTCATTTCGAGCTCCTCCGTGCTTCGGAAGGCACGTAAAGCCGTTGGTCCCGGCTGCATTAGCAATCGTTAACAACCACCAATCCACACTGGGCCCGCGTGGTGGTTTATGGCCCGTTCTCCCTATCCATCCATAGGGAAGGCTCGTACCCCAGCAGTGGGGACATAAAATGAGCTGATGATGATGATGATTCGTACCACTCCTTTACCATTCCGTACCATTTCTTTAATCACAAAATAGATAATAGTACCCAGAATCATAAACCAAGCACAATGATAGGTAACCATAAGAGCAGTCGAATCCCTCGGAGAATCTTGTAGGGAGACAACACGCTTGCGTGATGCCACCCTTCGACGGTGTTTTGATCACACGGTTTCACCCTTTAAGTCTCTCGCCACCCCAAAAAGGTCCAGTGACGCTGAAAAGACAGTCGGAAGCAAACAAAACTCTCAATCAAAAAAGTTTTGTTGCGTTTGTAAAAACTAGATGCGTGTAATGAATGACCGATGACGTAGGTATACCTATACACGCGTCTCGTTTCCACAACCGCAACAGCATTGCAGTAACACTAGTCTAAGTGCTAAGTATCACCACCGGTAGCCAGTTCATTCAACCAAGGGAAGTGTAAAATGTGTGGAGTTTCTAAGATAAGAGTCAGCATGCAAAGTACTATTCTCAGGCGCAAACGTTTCCTTATACCGCTTGCTCACGGAACATATCTGTTTCCTTGCCATTATGTTGGCTAACTCTATGACGTTTAATATAGCTAGGAAGTCACGTAAAAGGTTTAAGATTTTTTTTTTATTGGCCATAATGCAGTAAGATATAAAATGTTACTAATTGAATGCTTGAATTGAGCAGTTAAATAGTGAGTAACGTTTTTGTGACGCCTTTAAGTATAACCTAATGGTTAAATTGGGCTTTCGTTTTGTTTTCTAAACTCAGCTCGGCAAATGACTCCATTTCACGAAACGAGCGAAAACGGAGTCCAGATACAAAGACAACTGGTGCAGCGTGAAAACAACTAAGCATCTGAGGGCCTAGTGTGAGTTCCATTCGATATACTCATGTATACTTATAGAGAGCAATAAACTATTGAATCGAATTGAATTGATATTCGATCACGTTATTTTAATAACGAGATTTTAATAACGTGATCGAATATCAATTCTCGTTTTTAAACGAGAATTTGTATGGCAAAATGTTAACTCCTTTCGTATGCCGCCAGGAGGCGCTGCTTCAATGCCATACTAATTTTCGTTTTCGTAAACGTAATCGAATGAATACAGATAGTTGACTCCGGGGTATGTTGGGCCAAGTGTCAGAATGTCTAATAACAAAACTCAAACTAGGCACCCAGTTACCCTCATTCTGCCGGCCCACATGGTGTCTTTTATCTCTTCACGGATAGTCACGTCGATGGTAAAATGGGTTTTATACTCGAGTTTTACACTCTGCTTTTCACTTCGATTGTAAGGAAATAAAACAAACAGCAACATAACTAAAGCTAGTTTCTAGTTTTGTTTGACGAATAATAAAATTAGCTTCCCGCCACACAATTTTTCCTATTTTTTTTTTAATTTTCAACTATGTGACGTTTGACTATGGTCTGAGCCGTAATGCAAAGTTAAATATTTGCGTTTTATTTTTTTAACGTAAATGCACGCCCGCATTAATCGTAAATTTGTATTTAGATAGTAATACATATGTCGTAATTAAATTAAGATATAACGTAAATCTCATAAAAATATATCAATTAAATGAAGATGTATTGTGTATGTGGCTGTAAGTGCCTTAGTCTTAAAAGAAGAAATTACTTTATGCACAAGAGCATAAAAACGCATTTTATGCAGCCTTCTCTCGACATAAAGAACAACTTTACTAACATGAGAAGTGAAAACGTCATTTTGTATTTGAGAAAAAGAGACAAAACAATGATTAACTAAATAATGCTTAAATAGTTTTTATGAATAAGGGGGTAAAACGGTAGCGAAGTTCGAAAAGAATAAAATGTACGGGATTGACATAAGTCGCGCTAAATCACGTGGTCAATCTTATGTCAATCCCATACATTTTATTATTTTCGAACTTCGCTATGGTTTTCTTAATGTTACTTTGGCTACACCGCCACTGTTGTCCTTACGTCTGGACTCCGTTTCCACTCAACATCAGTGGAGTGGTCATTTGCTGAGCTAGGTATAAAAAAGACGAACTAAGAACAAGCACTTAAACTAAAGATATACTAACTTAAGTTTAAAAGAACATTAGGTACTAAAGAATTTCTAACTACAATTTGCAATCTTTACATTTGTTCCAAAAATCATATAATCCAGTATCAAAAGTTATAAACAACGCTATTTTATATCTACTAGTGGTCGCCCAGTAGTCGAAATTCGACCGTAATTTTATTATGGCTGCACAAATTGTATCTTAAGCAATGAAAAATAAAAAAGATAGAATGTGAGTTTGGATTGGCATTGACAGATTTCGGCCGCTAATCTTCCATTTTTGAAATTTTTGAGTATAATATGCGTGTGTGTCAAAGTATCAAATACATATGCGTGTGTCAAATACCTACATGGTAGTGTGTGTAATGTTTGTTTTATTGATTTAATGTGTTTTTTATGTATATAAGAATATAAAAATATTTATATTGTGTACTCCTTCTCTATATAAACTATAAGTGTGCGAAATATCATACTCCTCTGTCCGCGCAATTATCGTAAAAAGGAGTACAAAGTTTTTGCTTCACGTATTAATATACATATAATATAACATATATATATAGATATACATATAATATAATATACATAATTTGTCCGGACTGATTGACTCATCATCGCCGAGCCGAAACCGCTGAAGCTAATGAGATAGAATTTGGACTGTAGGTTAATTGAGTGACGTGACCAGCCACTAAGCAAGGATTTTACGGAAATCGTACTTTAAAGAGGTCAAATAGGGATTGAAAGTTTGTATGAAAGTCCGCCAGTTTTGAAGTAAAATACATGAAAATTGGTAGGTATTTGGCTTTTTGAAAAGTAATAAAGAATGACTTGTCTCAAGAATTTTTTTTTTCTTTACAGGAGTAAAAAAGGGAAGAAGATTTTTTTGGTAAAATCGTTCTTTTTAAAGTAATAACTATAAAAATGAATAATTGATTCGATATAAAGATTTTTCAATAAAATTAAAGAAAGACGTGTTTTTGCATTTTTTGAAAAACCACCCCTAAAGAGGTGAAATAAGGGTGGAAAGTTTGTATGGAAATCGCGCGCAAAACATCACGCGTTTACTGATTCCTACACGTGTGAAGAAAGAGAACAAACATAATTTGCCCAAGTGAGTAAAGCCGCGAACAAAAGCTAGTTCACTAATATAATGACATAACCGACACTATTGCTTAAACACTAGTCAGGGTGAAAGAGAATTTCTCAATGTGAGGTAAAAGCCTTATACAATATTATTATACAATAATGCCATAATCATGTTGACTAATCCACATTGCAAATCAAGACCGTATGTTTGACCTAAGAAAACGTTTTATCATTGTATAAATGGGCTTTGAGGAACTCGATGGCGCAGTGACAAAAAAAATATTATCTCGAGCTCCTCCGTGCTTCGGAAGGCACGCAAAACCATTGGTCCCGGCTGCATTAGCAATCGATCCAACAGAGGTAAGATAATCAATTTCTCAGTAGATGAGGGCTCCAGGTGTAGTGCGCTTCCATCTATGCCCTTGTCATCACTTACCATCAGATAAGATAAAGGTAGAATGCGGCCATACACAGGCAGCTTGAAGCAGTCAGGATCGCCTGCGCTTCAAGCTGCGAATGCATAGTGAACTATAGTTTTCTATTAGTGAACAATATGTCATACACGTGAACGGGTGCCGCCTGTGAAGGCTGGTCTGCTCTTGCATACTTATCTTATTTTTAGTATTCAATTCAATTCAATTCAATTCAAAATCATTTATTCTGTTTAGGCTACAAATAGCTCTTATGAACGTCATTATGCCATCGGTTCGTATGTCTACTCTGGGCGGGAGATCTTGTACTGAGAAGAACCGGCAAGAAACTCAGCAAGTGTCCAGCTCTTTTCTCCCTTACAGCGTCAAAAATATTGGAAAATGCCCTATCATAAAAGGACACTTTCCATCACAAATAAAAACACAAAATATAAAGGACAATCACACATATTAAAAAAAAAAACAAAAGAGAAAATATATATTAATAGTATACTATAGTTTGACTTTGATTTTCTTAAACAATTTTTGACTTTTATTAGAGTACTGTAGTGATACTGTACGACATTGTGGAAATTGAAACTTTTACCTGATGTAAATTTGATAAGTTAGATTTTTTTATTTTGTTTTATTGTGGTTGTCTTCTATATTTTTGTGTTTATTTGTAATGGAAAGTGTCCTGCCTGTCCTGTGATAGGGCATTATCCAATATTTTTGACGCTGTAAGGGAGAAAAGACCTGGAGACACTTGCTGAGTTTCTTGCCGGTTCTTCTCAGTACAAGATCTCCCGCCCAGAGTAGACTTACGAACTGATGGCATAGCGACATTCACAAGAGTTACTTGTAGCCTAAACTGAATAAATGATTATTGAATTTGAATTTGAATTTGAATTTTATTTACAAACATACATGGAGCATACATTACAACCGCTCAAGGAGTTGCGAATGCTCAGGGCTGTCAACAGCTCAGTGAAATGGCAGTTCACTTACGACTGCTCCAACGGTCCCTGTATTTTAATCACTGGCTAACTTTTTTGTTATTTCGGTAAGTTTTCTAATTGCTACCGGGGGTTTTTTTAGCTCACCGGGCTTTTTTGGGGGCGGCGAGAAACTTAAAGGGTTCCTCAAGCCGTGTGAAACGATGCACCAGCAGAGTTTTTCTAGAGGGAACGGCATCACGCACTAGTGCGTGTCCCTGTGCCCTACTAGATTCTCCTAGGGGTGCGGATCGGATCGGGGAGGACTAGCTAACTACTCCAGTAGTCCGTGTATGAACAGTGAACTACCTAACCCTAAGCGATACCCCGTTATAGAATTAAAAACAATTAAACTTTCCTACACTCACACCAATTATCTAGCCCAAGAGAAGCTTCGTTATGAAACTCGTTAAAATGGTTACTAGACAACGGATAAACATACTTTAAATACTTAAATACATACATATTATACATAGAAAACACCCAGACCCGAGACAATTTAGAAAAACAATAATTTCTAAATTGACCCGCCGGGGATCGAACCCGGGACCTCAGAGATGGCGACACCATGAAAACCGGTGTACAAACTACTCGACCAAGGTGGTCGTCAAAATAAACATAAAAACAGTAAATAACAGAATGTGGATTCTTACAAAAGGTTGGTACCTATCGTATCGACATAAACTGCTGTGTACACCTAATAAAATTTAAATACGTATATTTATCTAAATAACTGTATGTAATACGAGACATTCGATTAAATATGGCTATTCGAATGCTAGATAAACAATCTGAGAACGTGATCAAATCGTTTTGTTACTGGTATGCTTGCCGTTAAGATTTATGAAGGTAGTGTACGTATAGAAAGATGTTGCGAAATCAACTTGGAGCAAGTAGGTAGAATAGTCGAAGATTTATGCACAGAAAGATTAGTTTGCAATAATCTAAAGGTCAGCACATTTAAATTTTGCGATAATATAAATAGCACACATACCATAAGCAACCGGCAACCGAACCACAAAATATTTGGAAATTCAAACAGAATTCATTTCTTTCATATTTCTTCTATGTATGGTAATCATATAACCTTCAGAATATTTGTCTTAAGTTTTGCGAGGCTTTCGTGTTTCGGAAGGCACGTAAAGCTGTTGGTCCCGGCTGCATTAGCAGTCGTTAACAACCACCGTACCGCACTGGGCCCGCGTGGTGGTTTATGGCCCGTCCTCCCTATTCCGTCCATAGGGAACGCTCGTGCCCCAGCAGTGGGGACCGTATATGAGCCGGTGATGATGATTATGATTTGCGAGGTGGTTATGGTGAGTAGAGTCCTTTATCCAGCAGTGGACCCAGGAGTACATAAACTATACTTTTAATAACCCCCGTATTTATAGACGAGTAAAAGGTCATACTGAAGCAAAGTAATTGCTTAAGTAAAATTTTATATTCTTTAGGTAACCGATGACGTTATAAACGTCAAAAGACTAGAATTCTTAGCCAAGCACTAGTCACCAATATCTTTACTCAAGCAATCTAGTTAGATTTCTCAAAGAATTCATAGTGACAAGCTAGTTTTGAGGTTATATTCCGTGTGAAAGTTTGTGTTTTGTCTAAATTATTATAAAATGTATGATTTTGATAATAATTACAATGTTTTTGTTTAATTCATTAAGAAAACTTCTATTCTTATATAAACGTTACTTATTTATAAAATGAAATTAGATCTTAGTGACATTTCTAAGAACTAAGTAATTGCTAAGTAATTGCTTGTTTATAAATACGGGTGTAAGACTTAAAGTATGTGTGTAATAGTGTTGACATGCATCTCAATGGATTTGGTAATTGGCACAGTGTCAGAACATCTGTAAATGGAATTAAATAACAGGCATTTCATAGAATTTATAACATTAACATGACTTATCGTCGTTACGATATACGATTTCGATATAAGTTCTTGCTAGGCCTACTGAATGAATGAATGAATAAAAGTTTATTTGGCATAAATATACAAACAACAACTTAAAAAGATGATATAAAGAAGATTTATGAAAAAATAAAAAAGATAGAATGTAAGTTTGGATTTGCATTGACGGATTTCGGTCGTTCCTCTTCCATTTTTGAAATTTTAAAAAAATGTATGAAACAATGTTTATTTAATTTAATGTATTTTTATGCATAATTTTAAAAAAATATTAGCATTCTGCACTCTTTCTCTATATAAACTATAAGTGTGCGAAAATTCATACTACTGCATCCGCGCAATTTTCGTAAAAAGGGATACAAAGTTGTTGCTTCACATATTAATATATAGATTATATTGTTCCCCTAGACAAGTGGGATTACGCTAACAGAATAAATTATGATTATTGTTGTGTAACGATACGTAAATGACGTTTATGTCAATCCCATACAATAATTATTCTATTTCATTTAAGTATATTCTGTTAGCGTAATGCCACTCGTCTAGGGGCTGATATGTACACGTACTTCAAAAGGCAAACGCTGATCCAAATCTACTAGACGACCAATCAAATGACCTATTATTAGAGACTGATTAATTGATTATAGTTATAGTATACATATTGTTTTCTAAAGTTTACGCGAATACTACACATTGAAATGAAACAACTTTTACGGTTGGACAACCAACACCTCAGTCTCCCTGTGACCACGGACCCTGCAAAGGGTTCGAAACGTCAGGATAAACAATAAATAAGTAATGTGTAAAATAAACGCGAGTAGATCCGTAAAAGTTGTTTCATTTCAATGTATAGTATACATTTTTACGCAAATTTTGTTGCAAACAAATAACAGTTAAAAAAGTGTGAAAAAATCTTCGTACGGGATTCGAACCCGCACCCCTTGACATACCGGGTCAGAAGCAATACTTATCGTCCAACCCGCCAAAATTTAATACGAATCCCGCTCTCGTAGAAATTTTAGCAAAACACCCTTTTTAAATTGACCTTACCAGGTTAACAAACCGAAATCTTCTTTGAAATGTAACAATTTGCCGAACGTTACCGCGCACAATCAATTATTGCCGGCAAATTATGCACGCTGAGTTAACAGACCATGTGGCAAATTGGTAACGTACGGTTAAAATTAACCGTTCGCCTTAACAACTCCAATGATAGACAATGGGTATGAGACGGCAGCCATTACGGGAATTCGTACAAGTTCACTGTCAATAACTATGTATCTGGTGTGGGAGATTCGGAGTACTAGAAAGAAGTATAACACTTGCTTAAACGTACCGTCAGCAACTTAAAGAAAACATCTATATATATGAAGATTATTAATCCAAATGTAAATTCCCTGTGTGGTGCCGGGGATAAAGAATTGCACCACCCCATCTCTTCCCGTGGGTGTCGTAAAAGCCGACTAAGGGACCATTCCAGAGGATGGGCAGCAGCATCTCTCTGAGGTTACCCTCAACCTACTGCGATCGCCAACCCGCCTGCCAAGCGTGGCGATTACGGCAAATACCCCCCATGATTATTTGGGGGAGGCCTTAGTCCAGCAGTGGACGTCTTTTGGCTGAGATGAGATGATGAGATGAATCCAAATGATAACAACACAATACAAGATCAAAAGATACTGGAAGATCATTTTTCTTGAACAGAACGAACCCTATCCTTTTAGCTATCACAGCGTAAATGCGCAACGCCGGCTTGCGCCGTGCCCTGTACGCCAAACATTCAATTCGAAGTAGAAACTTAAGGGTGCGCCGTCCATAAGTGACAAGTGTCATATGTTTTATTTGAAATGTCGTCGTCCATATTTATTTGATGCCGCGCGGCCATACTAATTTTGTATGGGGAATTTAAGGTGCTTAATAAAAAATAAATATTTAAATAACCACTTGATGAATCGAAAATGTAGTCTAGCAATTTGTAGTTTATCCATTGATGATTGTTTAGACAAAATCAGAGGTACAATAATTTAGATAAACTATAAGAAATCTACTAAACGCCGCCACTCGTTTTCATGATTTTTGCCCAACTTTAAATGATATTGTAGAAAAAACTATAGCGTGTTATGAATTTATGGTTCTGACAAATTGTAAACACGTTCCCTATGATACTAAATATATATTTTATTCATTTAATACGGTAGTGTTTTCAATTATATCTACTTAACCGTAACTGCATTTTTGGCATTTTTTTGTCGGCGCACCCTTAAACAAAAATTACAATCGATCATTCGATCGTATCAGATCAGTCGGTATTCGATCAGGCGATATCGTTGCCGTCGCTATTGCTTATTGATTATTAACTAGCCGATTGTGGCGGTCGAAAAAAGTCAAAAATAGTTGACGGTTACAGGGATGACCAACCCTTAATCTTTCTATGAATTCTGCAAGGAGTTTGAAATGTCATTCAGGATGAATAATAAACACGAGTAGATCCGTATAGTGTTTCATTTCAACATCATTACTTATACCTCGAGACGTCCGTACCTTCATTTTACGCTTCATAATTATATCTAGTAGTCAATGGATATTTTTCTGCAATCGATATAGATGATCGAATTCTCACGGTTATATTTCAGAAATCTGAGTAACGAATGGCAATGAAACGATGGAAACAGACAATCTACAAGCTTTCTCATCATAACATTCCACAGACTATAATAAAAATGTTGTTTTAGATTTTTTGGGTGGTTTTTGAGAATACGAGTATTAGGAATGCTAACTGTCAAAAATCACTAGAGGCATAATGGTTTTTTGAAATAACAAAGGGCCCTTCATCCTTTCTATAACAAGTGATGATAAAACCGAAGATGGAAGTTTATTTTAACTTAAATCCCCAAGCACTGAAGAACTGGCTATCTACTCTTTAATGGTCGGAACACTCTTTTATTTATTGTAACGGCGACAGACTTAGATACGATGGTAGTTGCTAGTAATTGATGATGAAAACCGACACCAATGGTTAAACTACTAAGCAACAAAGGCAATTAAAATGAAAATAAGGCAACAATAATATTCGTAGTGCAGAAACAATCACTGCGATCGCTTTAAATATTTGTGAGAGAGAATCAAGGCAACACTTTGTCTCATTTAATTTCAAAATTGATATACCCCAAATTCAAGCATTCAAAGGAGAGAGTAGATATCAAACGGCCAAATCGAGACCACAATCCGGAATCCCTGAACTGGCTATCTAACATCCAATTGCCGATTGCGTGTTAACAAAATATTAAAATTGAGCCAGAAACAAATCATCATCATAACACAAGGCTTGTCGAAAGGTAATTTTGCGGTAGTTCTTAAGAAGAGCGTGTCTTGAGATTAGTGTCGAACGGCCAATTGCGCTTTCCTTTGGTAGTTTTCATCTCACAGCAACTTGATTGGCTGTCTGTATAAGTGCTCCTATTACGAAAATGGAAGCATCGAGTTTCAATAGCTGTGTTGACTCTCTATTAAACTAAATAGCAACGCTCTTGTCGGTATAGCAGTTTGCATTCATCTCTATCGCAAGCTAATTCTTTTACTTCTTACTTAAAAGAATTAGCCTTAAAAGACTTTCTTTCTTTTGTCTTTCTCTTCCTCTCTTAAAGACTCTCTTCTCCGTGTTATATAGATCCTAGTGTACTATAGATCTACATAATATATATTATATAAATATATAAATTAGTCACGACTGTCTCCTCTTTGAATTGAAGTTGATTGTGTAAAAACGAATACGAATGCATTAGATAACATAATTTGGTATGCCACTAATTTAAGAAATAATCTTCGCTGTATTTATTTTCTGTTTTCATACCATTTCGATACACCATGCACCGTAGCATAGATCGAGCTATTGAGGTTCGATATCGATTTCCATAATAACCCCCTTGTTACATCATACGCATGCGGAGTCATGCCTTATTACAGATAATAATATCAAATCGTAGAACTCGAGTGGTTACCATAATGGAATGTATTTTAAATTCTTTTCATAGAAAGTGCCGATTGGTCGCCATTCGCCATAAAGCGCGCGAAAGTTATTACTATACATACCTACCTACATTTTATTGTAAAAACTGTCGTTATACCGCGCGACATACGTAACTATTGTAGTATATAGTACAAGCACAGAGTACAAGTTAAAGAAATGACAACAATGCAAGTAAAGAGCCAGGAAAAGAGTTACAAATGTTAGAGCATTTATTACTGTCAGAAGCTTTTAACTTTGCATACAAACTTTTTCTTTAGAGGTATCGATCACCATCAAGGTTGATCTATTAAAGTATTGAAGCCGGCCCTTTCTGGCCAGTGACAATAGACTGGTTTATGGTAAGTGCCTTTCGGAACACGGAGAAATATCGATAACAAAATTTTGGTAG
The DNA here is from genome assembly GCA_947562085.1 of Eudonia lacustrata. NCBI lineage: Eukaryota > Metazoa > Arthropoda > Insecta > Lepidoptera > Crambidae > Eudonia > Eudonia lacustrata. The sequence goes on along the minus strand of OX387330.1, from coordinate 3,450,271 downwards.
CCCATCCGGGTACAAACCGTTCGTAAGTAAACTTAACTTTTACGATCAAAGATAGCATGATAAGTGCTGCTTACTTTATTTAACGAACGGATGAACCGCATTAAGGTATACTACACATTTATGAGAAATGGGTACAACAACTAGAAAGAAGAAATTACTCCAAGAAAAATCCGTGTACCTATGAACAGGAAACCACCGCTTATAAAACACAAGTACAGTCAGCGTCAAAATCAGCGCAACTCTACCATAGACACAGATATTTAAGCATTTAAGTTTTAACACGCAGGGTCTATTTTTGATTGATGAAATTGTTTGTCATACAATTATCAAGTTTTAGATTTTTTGACCGCGTTTTTTCTCCTTTCATCACCAACTAATTTTACATCCACACTGCTGGGCCACGCGCCTTCCCTATGAGGGAGACATCACAGGGAGAACAGGTTCATAATCCACCACGCAGGCCCAGTACGGATTGGTTGTTAACGACGCTATTGCACGGAACTTTACGTGCCTTCCGAAGCTCGGAGAAGCTCGTAATGATACATTTTGGTCACCCATCCAAAGATTGGCTTTACAAAAGTTGCCTTACTTCAGCAATCACAGACCTAACGAGCGCTAAGCTGCGCCATCTAGCTCCTCTGTTGTCTCCATTATTCTGATGCTTACTGTACTTAACGCCAGCTGTATTAGTTACGTAAAAGAAACAATTGCCGACCGCTTGACCTCACTCCGGCGCATAGCAATGATGTTTTACCGACAACAAAGTACCATCATTATTTGGACTAGTATTACCGAATTTCCCAATTGTTGGTAATGCCTTCGTTTTATTGCTTACAGAGTAGAGTAGTAGAGCAAAGTATGCGCTTAGAGTTGCCAACCATACTTTAAAATAACGTAGGTATCCTACGTTATTTTCCATCTCCATACTTTATTCTTTTCAATAAAAATAAAGTATGGAAAATACTTTATTTCCGACTAATGCGTGCGTTTGAACGGAATATTCCTGTTGACTTAATTTTTGAACTACTGAATGATACTCACACTCAGGTGAAGTAAAACGAAACGCAACGCTTAAATAAATAAATTTGGAGAAAATACTTTATTTTTTCTTCAAATTCTTTTTTTTACTAGTTAGTGATAGATTTACTTTAATTTCCTAAAAAAATAGTTGGCAACCCTACTTGCGCCTCAAAATAAGCTTCATCGCAACGCACACATCTCACAACATCTGTGCTCGGACTGGTTTGAGATGATCCGAGATTCCTTGTCCGTGAGAGGCTCTATGTATGCATTGCTCCAGCGCAGTATGTATTAAGCTTACCTTCTAGTGTCTGTTTTGTACTTGCGCGATCGAGTTGCGATCTTACAAGCTAAGCAATGCTCGCAAGGGCAGGTGACAGTATCTCGACGTACCGTATGCATCATTGACCTGCACCATCAACGGTGCAGGTGAAACTAATTAGCTTCGTTTGCACCATTAATGGTGCAAAGAAAACCGCGGATTGGGTATGGTCTCATCTGCACCATTGAGATATTTTTAGTGCACTAGATTTAATATTTCCAACATAAAGTACCAGGCTACCATAACTATGCAGGAAATTGCATATTAATATAAAAGAATAATAATCAGCCAAATCGGTTGAGCCGTTTCCAAGTGACGCTCTGCACAAATGTTGCAATTGATTTTTATTAATATAGATTTTCGGTCTAATTTCAATTGTGCATCTATTTGGTTTTCATTCACTGTTTTGTAGGTTAACGAAATAATAAACAAATTAGGAAATCTGCGGATTTTTCTCACTGATGTACCTACCTATCTATACTAAAAGAGGCCATGTCAAACACACGCGACTGCTATAGACTGATGATGATAAACCATTAGTAAAGCTCCAGTGACCATTGTAAACCCACTGACACTGCTAACGATCCAGCCATGTACACGTATCTAATTATCTATACGTAATCAGAGACGATTAGTATGAAGTGACCGCGAGCCAGTGGGTGCCGTTACACTGCAAGACTATTGAACTACTACATGGATTGGCTTAATTTTCTTGTGGCTGGCAAGAGCTGGATGAGAGTAGCCGCGGATCATGCTTGGTGTGCACTTGGAGAGGCCTATGTCCAGCAGTGGACTAGTAAAGGCTAATGATGATAATGAAGATGATGGATTGTGGAACAAAAACAGGCGTTTTTGTTTTGGTTTCGTCTTTAAACGCCCATATTCCGTGATCCCGAGAGAAATTCTGATAATCATATTAAATATCTTGCCTACGTCATAGAAGGGACTTGCTTGTAAAATTTAGGCTTTCTAGGACTAAGGTTCAAAGAGCTGGGCGTTGATGAGTCAGTCGGTGAGACAGGATTTTTCCTTTGTATTGATTGATCAATTATTAATTTGTCCTGACTCTTGTGACCGGTTGCAGACTCCATAGTCAAAGCGAGACTTAAAGTCACTGCAGTCTGCCAGCACGAACAAATTCTTAAATGCTTCGGTGTCCCATAGAACCTGCTTTTTCAAAAAATTTAAAATTCAAAATACTTTATTCAGTTTAGGCTACAAGTAGCTCTTGTGAATATCACTATGCCATCGGTTCGTAAGTCTACTCTGGGCGGGAGATCTAACTAACAAACTAATAAGCTATATGGGATCGCAAAAAATTTTGTATAGGTACTGATCTCCAAACTTCAGTATGAAGATGGCACTAAATAATGATGATATAGAAACTGTAAAAGTGCCAGGTTCAATATAGTTATTTAAACCAATAATTCAGTTGTTATGAAACGTTCTACCAATTTTTTCAAATATTAAATTATAATTATAATTATATTTAATTATATTTTTTAAGCTTCCCATTTTCAAGTAAATTTCAGCGGTAACAAATCAAAATCAGTAACACTCGTCAGTCCAAGAGTGTTGTGTAAATGGCTGTGGTTGAGACATTACGACAACGGAACGGGAAAGAGAAAAGTTACGTGCAAACGTTCGACGGAGTAGATGCAAGTGTGACGGATTGCCGCTAACAATGCGGTTAGCCAATGGCAGGCTTGGTCAGATCGGTATACCTGACTTGAGTTTTTGAGTGTCAAGAGTTTGTCAAGCCGCCCAATTCTGGCCTGAGACAACACTTGTCTATATCAACCGAAATGAAATGCTGTTTGTTGGATAAGCGCATCACTTGAGAACGGCTGAACGGATTTTTTGAACTTTTGCACATAGACCAGACCCGGACTAGGATATATCATACTTTATCCCGGTAACAGGTTACTATGGGATAGTATAAAGTTTGCGAAGGAAGTCGCAGGTAACAGCTAGTTTGAAATAAAATCAAGTTAAACAAAGATTTACCGGCTAATATCAGAATTAATCAGATTATGGCCTGGCTTGTAGATCACTGTTGTTTTACAAAAATCAGGACCCTTAGTAGGGTACTCTGTATGCCCCTACTAAAAGTCCCTATTTTGTAAGCGAAGGTACAAAAACGGCTAAGTAGGTGCAAGAAAATGTTGTCTTTTTTTAATTTTCAACATGTTGGCCTTCAACTTACCTAACGAGATAGTCGAAGATAAGGTAACACATGAGGAACTGATTTAATCCCAAAATTGGATTACAATTAGACATCTTAAAGGCAAGACCTTGATTAAAATAAAAATAAATCTTACTCGAGCCTACACTTCAGCAAATAATTATGTCGTCCACATACACAACGCCTATGCAATGATATAAGTTATTATTACAGCGAAAGTAGTAGCAATAAAGATTATGATAACACCGCTACCGGTTAACAATCGTAGGTAAGTTATATATAATGGATCCAAACAGGAAAATAGTTATGAAGAGTTTGACGCTTTTGGTGGAAATGATAATAGGCGGTGTTCAGATAAGAACATGTAATTGAGCTGAGCTAAGGAAGCAGAATATTTGTGTGGTATTACATTATAATTTACGTATATCTACTGTATGATTGTCGCTTATGACAGTCGTTAACTTCAACCAACGCGCATTAGATAAACGCGTTGGGTTACGACCACTTATGGGCTAAGGCCACCAATCTCCTCACATGCTATATTTGTGTGGTACTATTACATTATAATTTACGTATATCTACTGTATGATTGTCGCTTAAGACAGTCGTTAACTTCAACCAACGCGCATTAGATAAACGCGTTGGGTTACGACCACTTATGGGCTAAGGCCACCAATCTCCTCAAACGCTATGAATATGAAAAGGTTTGAGCCAAATAAATGTTCTTTCCTTTTTCTGGAATGGAATTTTGAAACCGGTGACTCTTGCACTTTCCCCTCCCACTCGTAATATTTGAAGACATCGGTGGCTTTTGACACTGAACAATTTCGAATGGTAAGGTCCTGGATAAACAAATTATAAATTATGCAAAAATAACTATTATGCCGCTGACGACTTAATATATGACTGGCGGCTAACTAAAAGGTTAAATGTGGTGCATGCATCGAAACGAATAGTGACTAGTATGTATGGTCTGAGTTAAGTATTCTGCGCTCCTATATAAATCTGGCCTAAGCATTTTGTTGCTTGAATAATAACGGCCAGGATGTGCTCCCCGAAGGTAATACATACCTATTTAATTCGTTCTTCGGTAGGACGAGCATTCAAAATTTCAAACATATAATCTTCTTCTTCCTCTAAAAAAACCTCATACCCTAGTCTTTTTAAAACTTATAATTGATTTTAGATTTTTTATTTCTAAAATATATTTTGGTACACTAAGTGTTTTTTAACATATAGGATTGAATAAGCCTTCTTGCTATGCTATACTTGACCAATAAGCAAGTCACGTATGATCTTAGAAAGTGGAAAGTGATATTCTAACGCCCATACTAAACGCTAAACATAAAAGAAATTACAACATGACTTGAATGACTGCATCGCGCTCAATCTTTTTCATTATCTTAATCTTTAACTGGGTGAAAATTGTATTTTGTACTTAATGAGGTTTTGACACGCATTCTGCCTTGGTTGTCTAGTGGATAATATCAGACTCGCGAGGTCCCGAGTTCAAACTCAACTGGGATTAATTTTTACTCGATTCTGTTGCTGGTAGAGCTTTTTTAAGCCCTCTTGGCTGGCTTCATCTATCTTATCTGTCACCATAGCAGCAATGTTTAGTGTTCCAAGAGTTCTAACTCTTATCAAGATAACCAGATCTTCAGTGGTTGTTGATTTCGGGTAAAGTGCAGTTCCAACTTCGGACTTATCGTTAAGGTCAGGCGCTTCCCCTTTTGTGAGTCCAAAAATAACAGACACACAATATTTTGCAGCTTGTTATTATTTGTTACCCACTATGTATAGTCGACCATGAAATTTGCTTTATCACTTTTGACAAAAACTTCCATTACAATAAAATTTCGCTAAGGCTCATTGTCAACAATGACAACGCATGTCACTTGGTTTTTGAAACAAAAATAGAACTTGTTGTTTTAATATATGCAAACAAAATTGTAAGTGGTAAAGCAATTTCATTGTCGACATTTTGTTTTTTTATAGTTAGCTCGGCAAATGACTCCATCCCACCTGATGTTAAGTGGAAATGGAGTCCAGACGCGAAGATAACTGGTGCAGCGTGGAAACAAACGTAGCATCAGTTAACTTCACTCTGCCCTGCCAAAAAAGCCCGGAAACGCTGAAAATGCCGTTTGAGCAATCAGTAATCTCTTTAAAAAAAAAGCGTTTGTATGAAGCTTAGGAACCTTCTGTGGGTCTGTTTATTATGTGCCATGAACTCGAAGCCTAACACTCGAGTCATTGTTTGCTAACACAATTAGCACTGGAAAGTAGAGTTTGGTCTTGCCTTACTCTACTAAACATGTGAAATATTTGATTCTCAATACTCACAGTCAATAATGAACATTAATTGCCAATGGTAGAAAATTTTGTAACGAAATTGTGTAAGCGCTCGCTTTTGCGTCGTCGTCGCGGCAAACAAAATTTCTAGTTCATTGCGCGTACCGTACACAATACGGAAGTCCTTTGTTTTCACCAAGAGCACCGAATTTCAGGTATGCCCTGAGTTACGTTAAGTGACGAGTATTTTAAGAGCGTTTACGCCGCACACTAGCGCCAACTAATGAAAAAAAAACATATCTAGTAATTAGAGATAGAAAATCAAATTATGCTCAACAAACTATTTGAATGAAGTAAATTAGCATTTTTACGGCACCTAATGAACACCTCACATGTTATGGTTTAGTTAAATAAGACGTTACGGCCACTTTTAACTATAACGCCATATTTAACTAAACTATAACATGTCAGGTGTTCATTAGGTGCCGTAAAAATGCTAAATTACTTCATTCAGATAGTTTGTTGAGCATAATTTGATTTTCTATCTATAATAACTAGATATGTTTTTTTTTCATTAGTTGGCGCTAGTGTGCGGCGTAAACGCTCTTAAAGAAGCGTCACCTAAAATTGCTGAGAGGTCAGGTCTAAGTGTAGGAACACACTATGCCGAAATTACGCGACCGAAGTTCGGCATGATTACGCCTACAATGCTATTTGAATTACTGACGACACATAATACCGAAATTACGTTGCGTTATAGCGTACAGCCGAACTTCGGTCGGGCGTAAGTTCAGCGGCAACTTATTCTATAGAGCACACATTATACGCGACCGAAGTTCGTTTCGATTGCCTACGAAGATCCGGGGGCGGGGCGTAAGTTCGGCACTTAATATGGTGTGTCATATCAGCCGAATACGTCGGAACGTAAAATCAGCCGCGGAACTTCGGTCGCGTAATTTCGGCATAGTGTGTTCCTACACTAAAACTTTGTAGCCGTGTAAAAAGGGCTTGCCAACGGTAATAGAATTATGTGTACCTATTGTGGTAATAAACAGTATAATAAATTCAAAATCAAAATCATTTATTCAGTTTAGGCTACAAATAGCTCTTATGAACGTCATTATGCCATCGGTTCGTAAGTCTACTCTGGGCGGGAGACCTATAATAGGTAGGTATATGTATGGACTATTACTTTTTTCCTGGTAGTGTTATCTCCTTAGGTGGCAGACTTACTTTTACCAACATGCAACAGTGACTGACCTGCAATGTTGCATAGGAGCATTAACCTAAGGCGCAAATTGTATGTACCCAAGATGCTGATCTATGGGCGGCCATACACGGGCAGCTTGAAGCAGTCAGGGTGCGACTGCTTCAAGCTGCAACTGCATAGTGAACTACTGTCTTCTATTGAAATGAAACAACTTTTACGGATCTACTCGCGTTTATTTTACACATTACTTATTTAATGTTTATCCTGACGTTTCGAACCCTTTGCAGGGTCCGTGGTCACAGGGAGACTGAGGTGTTGGTCGTCTCATAATTAGTTTGTAGCTTGTATACCCTCATTTAAATTGAATCAGGTGCGTTCCGTTTTACACAGAAAGAGCTTACAGTATCTTTTGGTCTGGCAGTATGGTGTTGGGACTGGGATTTAATATTTTGTATGATGGGATCCCAGGCTGGTGGTAGATTCCAACTATCTTCTCTATTAAAATTAGGATCTTTTTTAATTTCAATAGCCTCGCGTATCATCCTAGGGATGAATCGTTGTTCTCTAGCGAGTATTTGTGGATTATCAAATCTGATGTAATGGTTGGGCCCCTCTCCGTAAAAGTTGTTTCATTTCAATGTGTAGTGTTCGCGAAAACTTTAGAAAACAATACAGTCTTCTATTTAAAAACATACATGGAACTGCTCAAGCAGTTGCGACTGCTCCGGGCTGTCAGCAGCTCGCTGGAACGCCAGCTTTACTACGACTGTTCAAACGGTCCGTGTATTTTAATCACTGGCTAACTGCTCGAGCAGTCTGTGTATGTTTACCCTAATTACTGAATATCCACAATAGACACTTTAGGCCCTAAAGTGTCTGTTGTGGATATTCAGTGTTTTATTTTTATAAATTACTTACCAGTGGCCCGCCCGCTCGCGCTTTCGTCTGCTTGAGTGAACGAACACCCGTATCTCGTCGAAAACTTTGATTTTATTATACAAACCTTGTCCTGACAATTACGAACACAACACAAAATAAATCAGCCAAATCAATTGAACCGTTCTCAAGTGATGCTCTGACATACATGTGGCAATTGATTTTAGCTTTATAAATAAAATTCTCGTGTCACATGTGAGTTGCCATACTCCTCCGAAACGGCTCAAACGATATTTATGAGATTTTATATGTATATTTGGTAGGTTTGACAATCGGTCGTAATCTATTTTTCATACCCCTAAGTGATAAGGGTGGTCCACCGCAAACATTTTTTTCCCAATACAAAATGTTCCGCGATTTGTTTGTTTTGTTGTCATAGAAACGATTTGATTGTATTGTTGACATAGAAACTGTCAAAGCGATACGAAGTCCGCCGGGGTCAGCTAGTTAATCTATATATTAATACGTGAAGCAAAAACTTTGTACCCCTTTTTTACGAAAATTGCGCGGATGGAGGAGTATGAAATTTCGCACACTTATAGTTTATATAGAGAAAGTTAACCGAATCTTAATATTTTTTTTAATTATGCATAAAAATACATTAAATCAATAAAACAAACATTACACACTCTACCATGTATTTGACACACACGTATTTAAACTCTTTTCAAAAATGGAAGAGGAGCGGCCGATATCTGTCAATGCCAATCCAAACTCACATTCCATATTTTTAAATTTGTCATTGCTTAGGATACAATCCGTCCAGCCTTAATAAAATTACGAATCGAAATCGAAAGTCGAATTTCGACCACTGGGCGACCACTATAGTATGGATAAAACCTTGATAACAAGTTGTACTAATGATGCTGTTACAACAAGCGTTAATAGAATCCATTCAGTGTTTAATTTATGTTTAGTGTTTTTATTAGCTTTAGAAAACAATATCTAGATGCTTAAACATTCACACAGTTGCCAATAATTGAAACAATAATATTTTTTTCCCATCGTGATCCATCTGGTGTGGTAGCTATGTGAGAATTCTCATCAGGTACAAAGTGAGGTCGCTTACAACAGAAATTATCAGTTATGAACAATAGGATGAAGCAATTTTGAAGAATATGACATTTGTCAGAGGATTTTTTTTAAAGTGATTGCTGTAGGACTTTTTTTTGTGAGTTTGCTGATTGCCACTTCAAATTTTTAGCGCCACCGCACCGGACGCCGCCGGGGGCGGCGAATAACTTAGAGGGTTCCTTAAGCCGTGTGAAACAAAGTACCTATGATCACAGGTTTTCTAGAGATTCCCTCTAGATCGGAGATTCCGATCCCGATCAGTTCGGGAGCAGCGGAACAACCCGACGAGGGCGCCTTAAGACTAGGACCTCGGCTTGGGTTGACGGGGGGCCCGACCGCCTAACTCGATTGCTTTGGCTACGTGTCTTTATGACGTCATCTTGTCATTTCGTACCGCCTATGAAAGCAATATCGAAAGCTATAGCTTCTAGCTCTGCCAAAGCCAAAGCAATAGTGTTAGGCGGTCGGGGGGCGGGTCGTGGGGATGGGTAACATTTTTGGTCAGGCGCGTGATTTTTTTAACTCACCGTTGATATAGAAATTAAAAGGTAAGTATAAAATTCTGTAATACTATTTTTGCGTTCCTTACAATTTGTTTACATAAGTTAATCATCGGTGACTATAAGTAAACTCGTAATTTTTGTCACAGTAGTGTTAGAATAATTGCTACTGGTTTAAATATCGCACCCTTGAACATTTTGCCAAGATGGAGGAACCAAATAATTACCATCTATTTTATTAGATAAAGCTGTAGTTATTTTTTTTTTGAAGAGAGTATGCCGATTGTTTCATGCGACTCTTTCAGCGTCACCAGATTTTGTGTGATCAAAACACCGTTAAAGGGTTTCTAAAGGGAATAGCATCACGCAAGCATGTCCCCGTTCCCTAGTAGATTCTCCGAGGGGTTCGGATAGGATCGGAAGGGGAAAGAAGATCAGATCCAGTGTTAAACTATGGATTTTACATGTCATCGTCATAATACTAGAATATTTTATTACATGAAGCTACTTATTATTTTAACTTTAGAGAAGTGCGAGTCTGAATACCAGTGTAGGGCATAGTTAACTACTATTTTGTAATCTAATTACTAACTACGATTAAAAGTAGTTAACTACAAGTAGTTATGATTACATGTAATCTAACTACAATAATCAAGTTACAAATAGTAGTCGCTAATCTGATTGCTGTAATCGAGTAGTTATAACTACTGATTACTTTCATTCTAAGAAAATCTTAATTTATATCTAAATTATGTAAAAAGTTAAAAATCTATATGTTAAAGGAAATAGCTAACAGAAGATATTTTATGTTCTACAAAATAACCTTTAATTCGGTGGTAAAAAAAACTCTAATTTATTGTTTTTTTTTAATTATCGATGAATACAAAACTTCAATTCGTAATTAAATGCGTAGGTGTTTTACAATGTGATAATGAAATAACGCAAAACCTTTCAGGTGGTAACTTAGCCCATGAAATTATACAACTTTTGTTCTATAAACTTTCTCGAAATGCAAAAAAATAATTCAGATTATGATACAAACCGATCAGATGACTTACTAACTACTTACCTATAGGATTTCGGGGAAAAATTTGTAGAGCAAAAGTTGTTCAGTTTTATGCGCTGTAATAGCGCGTTCTCGCTCTAGCAACTGATTAGTCGATGCATATTGTGGTGATCGTGAATGACACGAAGACGTGCGCGCGCGTTTTGTCTTTTCATTAGAAGTAAACGTAAGTAGTTACAAAAAGTAATCACGTAACCGTGATTGCAACTACAATTTGTAGTTAGTAATCAAAATGTTTAACTACTTTATACGATTATTTCATGTAATCTAATATTATGATTACTAACTACAAATTGTAATCGTAGTTAATAATCAGTAGTTAGATTACATTTTGCCCTACACTGCTGAATACCAATGCTCCCTAAGATCTTTCTCCTAGGTCAGCAAATGCTAAGCTACCACCAACCAACCATCACTTAAATAACATTAAAGTTTGGATTTTTTTAAATAAAATCGTATAAGTTCTCAATGATGCATGTTGCTTAGTCAACATTTCCTTTCAAGCAACAATATAACATAGGTACCTACTTTATATGGCTAGTAAAAAAAACTAAATTAAATACCTAGTAAATGAAAGGTGTTTTAAATTTTACTTTTTATTTTCAAGTGCTAATTGCTGCACTGAAGCTAAATTAAATATTTATAAAATACAATGAAAAAATTAAACGCCTACCCGACCCAGCCAGAAATCGAACTTGGGTCTTCCGCAATCCGGGCGGCTACACTAACCGCTATTTCTTGCCGGTAGCATATATAAATATTGAATGGTGTTTTCATAAAGCTGTATATGTTTTAATTATTGTTCTAGTATTTTTTATAGATCAAATAGTATGTAAATGACTCTGCTCTACATGGTGCTTATCAGAAACGGAGTCTAGATATAAAAACAACTAGTCGAGCAGGTTTGTGTTTGTGTTGTTTGTGTCTCAGTACGCACCCTCACCTTTCAGACTTTGCAAGTTGCTACTTCACACTTTGCTTAATAGGTAAGGTAAGAACGAAGGGCCGGGGTAATGGCCCTGGTTTCAAGGTGGGATCTGGTTACAGTTAGCTGGCGACGGACGGCCGGCCAGCGCATGGACCCCATAGTCTCTCATCTGTGACCCCATGTTGTGGGAAGGAGGGAAAACTAAACAGAAACTGTTTTTACAGTTATTTAATACTGCTGGTTTGCAGCATAAATCACAAATTTCTAGAAAAATTTAAATAGCTTTCTAAATTTCTCGGTAGCTCACCGATAATCCAAGGGTTGTGGGTTCATTTCCCACTTGAGCTTCCTGAAACTGGTTGATTTTTTTTAGCAAAAATTTTATTGTGTAACTACATAATATAGCTTTTTAAATGCAAAAATCTAATTGTTTTTTTTATTGTGTTTTTTGAATCAGTAATAAATAACATTATTACCAATCACCACTAACAACATTTCTTAACAGGAAAGTCTTTAGCTTTCATCTCACTCACCTGATTGTCAATGACTATAAGGCTGAAGGTGAAAACGCACTTCACTGAGAATCCTCACTGCTGAAGAATGCCATTCTGTAACTGTCAGAGTGCTACTAACATTGTTGTTATGGCAACAGACTAAGATAATTGATAAAATTGAGGTATCTCTAGAATTAAAAGACAAGACAAACATCACCAACTACAAAACCAGGTATATTATTTATTTATCCCTAAAATATACAATACTAGCTCACTGACTTACAAACCAATCTCCAACACACCCAACAGTTCATCTTTACTAATATTATATAGAGGAAAGCTTTGTATGTATGTATGTTTGCAATGAATTAACTCAAAAACTACTGGACAGATTAAAAAAATTATTTCACCATTAGAATGCTACATTAGCGCTGAGTAACATAGGCTATAATAAAAAAGAAAAATAAAAGTACACCCGTGCGAAGCTGGGACGGGTGCTAGTAAAATATAAGACATTAACAAATATTTTGTAGTTAACAAAAAGGTTTAAATACCTAAGTCATTCACAAATACAAAAGAAAACTTAAAACAACAAGTGCTTCAAACAGAAATTTACATGAGAAAGGTACATACCAGAATTTCTTATTTAAAATACCTACCTACCTACATTTGAATAATAAACACAATACCTGTTCCTTTTAATTAATTTAATTATTTAATTTAATGATATGCAAATGTTATTGGCAACTTTTAGGACATTTTCACCATGTTGTATGTTTTTAAAAGTAGTTATCCTTTAATGTCACTTACGTTGTATCAGCTCGGCCTTGATGAACTTTCAAATTGGGATGATGCACTCGTCGTCAGAAACTTGTTCACGGTTGGCACAAAAAAAAATGGGATGAATCCGTGTTCCGTAATAGTTGAACTTGGAGAATACACAAAACTTCTACCGCAGATAATTGTAAGATAAATGAGACGTTTTAATATATTAAATAGTTTCGTTCGTTTGATAGAATATAAATATGAAAAGAAAGACGAATTCAACAACTTTCTAACTATCCACGCGTGCGCCAACCACTCCGTTCAGAAATCGACTCAAAAAATTATGGCTTTTGTTGTGAAACGTCAATTTGACATTTCATGACAGCGACAACACAAAGGTATCAATGCTTTTACAGTCTAAGATTAATTTAGTGATATCTTAGCTTAGAGCATTAAAACCTCAGAACAAAATATTAAAACAGTGATATGAATGTAGATGTTTTCTTTTTATAATCGTGTTGAGTTGTTTTTGAGCTTCTTCAAAAGCACGAGTACCGTTTCGATTCTTCGATTTCTGACAATGAAAATAATTTGTTAACCTTTTACTACAACTGCATCGCTGGCACTCTTCAGGATATTAATTAATAGATTGTAGTAAATACAGGATGATTAAATTGACTACCTACTACCTATGTAGATTGCGATTTGAACAAAACAGTTTGTTGTTTATTGAATAAATAAATAAATAACTATAAATAAATAACTGTTTCTTTGTTAACGGGGACCATGGGAATGACTTTTATGGTAAATAAAATTGCGTTAGATTTAAAAATAAACATTTTGTTTTATTCATGGCGTAGCGGCAGATATGCCACAAGCCAATAACCACAGTTTCTGATTATTATGATACAATCGTATAATAATATCTTCACCAAGTATTGATATTTCATAACAACAGCTATTATTAATTAACAAAAAAAAACAAGCATTATCCTTAAAAAGTAGAAGCCTATTATTATTATTATTTTTTTTATATTAGAAGGAGGCAAACGGGCAGGCGGGTCACCTGATGGAAAGCAATCACCGCCGCCCATGGACACCCGCAAAACCAGAGGAATCACAGATGCGTTGCCGGCCTTTAAGAAAGGAATAGGCTCGTTTCTTGAAGATTATTATTATTATTATTTAGTTGGTTTTGACTTTCAATGGACGGGCGCCGAATATGTTTGATCCGACTCGCACTGTGGTAGCTCCCAGTTCAATCTGCAAATAAAAAACTTGCTTAATTTTTTTTTATATCACAAAAACGTGTTAAGTACTAATCTTACATTGGTCCTACTTTTATTATTGATAAAAAGATAACATAACTTCTCATAATAATAAAATTGATAAATCAACTTACAGCATGTTCAAAATCAGTTGACATTCCCATAGAAAGTTCCACATTGTTTATATCAAGTTGTAGTTTCTCACAGACCTCCTGCCGACATTTGAATAGAGTCAGAAAGTCTGGGTTTGGACCTTTTGAGGTGTCATAGTCGTACTGACCAATGGTCATGAGCCCAGTAAACTTTAGGTGTGGACAGTTTTTCAAGACATGTTCAACCAGTTTGGTACACTCAGCTGGCTCAATTCCATTTTTTGCTGCAATGATGAAGTTTTTAATTAACATGTAAAAAGGTTAAAAAACTTTTTTTAATTGAACATATTGGACTATTGGAATTGATAATTATATTTTTACAATTGTTACAGAATCGTTTACAATTACAGGATTGCCCAATGTTGAACATAAATAACATTATCTTACAAATATCTTTACAAAAGTGTGTTATTAAATGATTTTTCCTTATCAGAATGATCCCTTTCCAATTGTTGATACCATAAAAATTAAGACAACAATGTATAGCAATGTAAAAGTTAATAATTAAACAATTCCCACCTTCTTCAGCGCTTGTATTTACTTGCACCATTACTTTCAACTTTTCATCATCCTTTCTAATCTTTAACCATTGTTTATTTAAATTATCAGCTAGTTTTGCAGAGTCAACTGTTTCTACTATAAACAAACCAGGTGATCCAAGGAGTTTATTAATCTTATTGGTTTGCAAATGTCCAATAAAATGCCATTTTATGTCTTTACATTTCTCTATGATCTGTGGATCGCTAGCCTTGTCCTCTAGTTCATTTACATAGTTTTCTCCAAAATGTCTCTGACCACCCTCATAAGCCTCCACTATCATAGGCACAGGCTTAATTTTAGAGACGGCAACCAATGTTGGTGCAACTTGTGGTAGATCCTGTAAAGAAAATTACATATTAGTTTATTTAGGTATAATAGATTATTGGTTGTCTTACAGACTGTTTCAAATAAAATTGTTTAGTTTATTGCAATAAGCTACCACATATCATTGCTGGTTTGAAATATAAAAAATTAAAACTTTAATAAAAAATATTATTAAGATCACAAGCTAAAAAACCAAAAATATATAAATGTCAAAATAAAATAATGCCTGCTCAGTGATAATGTAGCTTACTGTTAGTGAAATAACTTAAACAAGTGCTAATTGCTGCATTGATGCTATTAGATGCTATTAGCACTCAAAAATTGAAAAAAGCAGAGACAAAATTCAGCGCTTATGTCAGCCTTCCCGGTAGCAAAGCGGTCAGTGCAGCTGCCCGGATTGCGGAAGACCCAGGTTCGATTTCTGGCTGGGTCGACTGGGCATTTAATTTTTTTACTGTATTTTATAAATTTTATAATTATCAGATAAGTAGGTAGTTTTAGAAATTACCTACCTTCAATATACAAAAAGCTCTATGTTCAGCAGTGGACCTCTGCAGGCTGAGGATGATGATGATGATGATACAATCAAAAAAGTTTTTCTTCTATTCTATTCTATTCTGTAGTTAAATTTTGAGGTTAGGTATTGAAATTTACGAAACTTGTGCAAATCACACAATATAGTATTACTATAGTAACAGAATTTTATTTCAATGCCTGTGCATTGAAATAAATGCATAAAATTAAACTCACTTTGCTTCTCCTAGCTATTGCTGCCTCAATTTGAGATAGAACTGTTCGTAGCCCGTACATAATGTCAACTTCTTGGTTGGTCTCAGTAGACATTGTTCAGAAATGAACTACTTGGAGACTTATGATTCTTGCCCAATATTGTTTGTTGTTTTTGTACTGTTTTTATCTCTTTAATCACTGAGCAAGTAATCAATAATGTAGGCAATTTTCAAATTGATCTGACAGCTGACTGACAGTCTGGCTTTCTGACATTGACATTTATTACGTTTAGTTAACGATACGAACGGGTTACAAACTACTTGTTACTTTGATTTATGAAACTGCTAAACCTTTTAATGCTTTATGTGCTAAACGTAAGTGCTAAACAGATTAACTTCCAGAGAATCTTTTTTTAATTATTATGCCTGCGATTTTTTTACATTAAAAGTAACAAAATAAATACATATATTTCCGTAAAAATCTTTAATCTTTGTTGCCATTTTTAATATATTATCTAAACGTGTTTATCAAATTAGACTTGGGACATGTTATTATTATACTCTATATTTATTTTTTATTTCTTAAAATTAGATTTTTACAACATTTTAATATAAAAACAATAAAACATTATAAAAACCTAATCCTAGAGTACTGCCAGCAGCGAGGCAGGGCCCAAGAGGGCCCAAGCTACCGGTGGTCAGAGCTGCAGAGTGAACCTCCTCACCTCACAATACGTGTTGTGTCAAGGAGTACTGCATTTTGCATCTGACCCTTGATCAAACCTTTCAGCGAGATCCTCTCTAGGTGTTGATCAAGGCTCTTGGCTAAAAGACTGTTTGCCGAAACGACTATCGGTACAATAATGGTTGAAATCACATCCCACATGGCGATGGCGGTAACCTCGTGAGCCAAGTCAAGGTACCTACTTACTGAGCTTGTCCTTCTCGGCTTTCATGAGGTTCTCATCATGAGGGATGGTAATATCAACCAGTATTGCCCGGCGCTGGGATCGGTCGACCACCAGGATATCAGGCTTATTGGCGACAATATAGTCCTGTGCGTAATGATAGAGCGATCCCAGACTGCCGTCATAATTAAAAAAGGCACATCTAACATTTTTCAAATCAGGAGAAAAACGGGTTTGAAAAGATAGGCCTTTTTCTCCTGATTCCAAATATGTATCTAACTCAAATAAAAAAAAAATGTTAGTTGTGCCCTTTTTCCTTATGACGGCAGAGTAGAGCGTTGCATGACCATTTTCGAGTACTGGCGCAGGTGCGTACTTATAGTACGGCACCTCCGATTCAACAAGGCCATATCCAAGAGCAAGTTGCTGGTGAATTATTCTGGCTACTTGGTTGTGTCTGTGCAAATACTCTCCGTTAGCAAGATGAGAACAACCAGAAATAATATGTCGGAGTGATTCTCCTGGACTGACTGATCTGAAAGTTTTGATAAAGAGAATTTAATAATAAAAAGCATAAATTCAAAACTTAACCAATTAAAATAATTTTACTTATTTGAACAGAAAAGTTGGACAACACGCGGACTTCTTGAGAGAATTTGAAAAGTGATGTTGCACAGTTTTTTATTGCCAACACTTGCACGGTCACGAATACTTTTATTGGTTAATAATCCACTAATATCTTAGAGCATTAATGTTCTAAGACTAGTATAAAATAATTCAAAATCGCAGTTAAGACTCTTCACTTTCTCGCCAAGAAATCAACGAAAGTTGTAAATTGTAAATAGTCACGTGACATTGTAAGGTGATGCAGATCCTCAGACTAATAACTAATAGCTTTAGTTATTGTTCTGAGTGCAGATCGCTGTGATTTATCATTGTGAAGTTATTTATCATCCCACCAAGTCTCGGTCAATTGTCAGTCAGTCAAGTCCACTGACCAAGGCTTCTTGGCGGGAAAGTGAAGAGTCATGTCCGTGGTTTTGTTTTGTGTTAGGTCGAATATTAATGTGAAATAATGGCGAATTATTAACCATTAAGTGTTCGTGTGCATGAGTGTTGGCAATGAGTGTTGGCAACGTGTGCATGAGTGAGAGCAAATACAAAACAGTGTTACGTCACTTTTCAAATTCTCACAAGAAGTCCGCGTGAGGACTTAGTTAAGCTAGTTATCTTTACTGAGATACTCGAGGGGTATATCATTTGTCACTTCCCATTTATATTTTAAATTCATCATCATCAGTCATACATGAAGGAAATATTGTTTATTTTGTATTACTTGTAAGAAAAATTACTTTGACACTGGCTAAATGTGCTAATCGCACGAATTCATCAACTAAAGAAAATAAAAGTCTACTGTCCAACCAAGTCTGTCCAACT
This sequence comes from Eudonia lacustrata, assembly GCA_947562085.1. NCBI lineage: Eukaryota > Metazoa > Arthropoda > Insecta > Lepidoptera > Crambidae > Eudonia > Eudonia lacustrata. The sequence continues at coordinate 3,432,119 of OX387330.1, read as the reverse complement.
GTCATCAAAAAATTGATTTTCATTTACGTTTATTTGCGTTTCTCGCAGTTGTGTTTCGTAAATTTTCCAGTTGAAATCGTTTTAATTATGTCATTTTTACCTTTTATCAACATTGGCTGAACTACCACTAGCCATGAACGTGTTGGAAAAGGCCGAAAAGGCATTGGATTACTTGAAAAACAACGAGAGATCTTCAAAGTAAGATTGTGGATTATGTGTGAAGATCAGGGTCGTATTGTGTTTTGGTAGTGACTTGTGATATTTTCTAGGAGCCATGAGTTGCAAGCAGCAGCAGGGACGTTGGGAAGATGCCTTGGCGCCCTCGGAAGCCGGCCAAACTGTGCCATGCATTATGCAAATTTGCTGCACACTGCGATACCAACTTTGCTAGCTTTGGCCAGCAATAACAACGTGAGTAGTAGAATTATTTAATTAACATTGTTAACACTACAGTACACGCGCCTGTTTTTTTACTCGTGTTCACGTGTGGCCTATTATAGTAGCCCGTTTTAAAATGTCTATAACTTGTATATTCCTAATTATCTGATCAAATCAACAAATGGAATGAAAAATGTATTTATTTTACTTAGTTTTACAACCTTACTTTTTAGATAAATTATTAAGAAATTATTAAGAATCAACAATCTAGTAAATATATAAAAAAAGTAACTAAAATGACACTTATGTCCCTATTTTTTTATATTTTTTTATTTTCTTTTTTGGACTGAAAAGGCAAACAGCCAAGATAGTGCGGCGTAAGTTATTTTTATAAGTTATTTCTTTTTTTTTTAAATTTTTATTATTCATTTATACTTGTTGGTTTTCTGTTTTGTTTTTTTGTTGTGACGTTACGGATTAGGCCCCTCCAGAATACCAGCGCTGCAGCGGCCTCATGTCGTTGTAGCATGTGCTGAGGTTGGGCCTAGTCGGCCACACTTTGTCTCCTCTGTTTTATTGTGAAAGTACTTTGTTTTTCCAAACAACAACAACAAACCGTATTGAGACTCTTGAATCTTTCCTCTTCATATTCACGGAGTTCTGACTCGCAGTCTAATGCCAGCAAATCTAGTTCTGTCTGAACTTCATCATCTTCAGTATCTAGCTTATGCAGCCACCTTTCCACTTGTAAATCATCCGTGATGTAATCGGATATAAAAAACTGTAAATAAATACTAAAATAAGGAAAATATGCATTATACAATTTGTAACCAATATATAAATAAAATTAATTTAATATAGGTACATACATGTAAACACATTATTAGTAAGTAGAAAATAGTATATTAGCGTTATAAATCCGTATACCATGTTGTATATAATATACACTTTTGATCTGCCACACTACCTTCAAACGTCAGCATCTTTGCTGACGACACTAAAATATTTGCCAACCCGTTGATAGACTATGACTGCTTTCAAGACGACCTTAACACAATTGTCAACTGTTCGAAGGACTGGCTCATAAATTTCAAAGCCTCGAAGTGTACTGTTTTGCACATAGTCAGTCCAAATCTCCGTCTGTACCTCATAAGGAAAGCCTTTAGAGTCATAACACCAGAAATGATGCTTCAAATTCACAAAACTTTTATAAGACCCATCTTAGAGTACGCATTTCAGGTCTGGAGCCCCTATTTTGTTAAGGACATTGAACTCTTAGAAAAGGTACAGCGCAGCTTCACTAAAATACCATGACTACTAAAACGGCGATCATATGAGGAGCGATTAGACGTACCGAAACTCACGACTATAAAGGATCACAGAGACCGTGGAGATCTGATTGAGACATTTAAGATTTTAAACAGACATGATCTTCAGAACTGGGACAAATTATTTATCCAAAACGACAACACCCGTCTAAGAGGCCACCACTTTAAATTATGTACCAGTTTCTCAAATAACAACCCTCACAAATATTTTCTGAGCAATCGTGTAGTGAGTGCGTGGAACAAGCTCCCAGAAGAAGTGGTCTCAGCCCAAAACTTGCACCAATTTAAAAACAGACTCAACAAATATATTCTCAATAAATTAAAATAAAAGATAATATGATAACTAGTGGTGTATAGCAGAATACAGGCACTTATCAGTTGTTTCAACTGCCTGCCTGATAATTTATAATAATAATAATAATAATAAATCGATAATACACCAAAAGTCACATACCTGAATTTGGTACACCAATACACGCGCGGACTTCTTTAGTAGGCCCACGCTTTTGGCATTGAGTTGCTTGTGCTTGCGCTCGCGCTGGGTTCGCGCGGGGTACTGAGGTTGTGACAAATATATAAATATACCAGACGAGGCTTACTTGGAATCACTAGTTTCTAGCGCGCTATACTAAAAGTTATTGCAAAAAGAGTTACCCTGGTCTACTATAGTAGGCCGCGCGTGTACTCTAGTGTTAACATTTCATTAATTTTCTCACCTTTCCTGATAGATTATTGTTTATAGTAGGTAGAGTTATTTTTTATCTTTTGAAAATATTCTTGTTTCTTTCTAATATGGATTTATGACCAGTCCCACTATATGTTATTCAAACCCCTAATGATTTATGATGACACTATGATCATGATAAAATATTTACTATTATTAAATAAGTGATTAAAATTAAATTCTCCTTAAATATCTAAGAATTTAAATAGGGAATAATGCAAACTAATTAGTAAAAGCTGTCATACTTTCATTATACCTTAGGTTTTGACAGAGTTATACTAGCCGTAAGGCTGACTCCTTGTATGTTGTTCTTACTTCACACTACTAAAATTCATAAAAGAGCTTATCCAGGATGTCGTTTCTTGCAACTTATGTGCTATTAAACTAGCGTTACTTAACAATCAAATTGCTTTATTGCAGGCAGAGGTGCGGCTGGTCGGCGATGAAGCGTTGAACCGAATGGTAGTGGGAGGGTTTGCATTCCACTCTCACAAAACTAACATAATTCTACAGAATCAGATTGATGTTACAAAAAATGCAAGGTTGGACTACTACTAATACTTTTTACACAATATTATGTTAAGCATTTTATGCTCTTGAATTATAGACTAATGCAATCACAAAAAAATTTAATTAACTTTGAAGCATTTATCAAACAATCATGTCACAGTTAGTGATGGGAAATTCCCGAGAATATTCTTTCAGTGAGAACTTTGCTGTTAAGTTCTCGAGAATATTCTTTTGGAAGAGAATTTAAGAGAATTTATAAATTGGATGACTATCTCAATAATCTGATTAAATTAATGGAACTGCGATTGCATTTCTGCTTTATTTACAAATATTTCACACGGAAAATTTAAATTATTGTCTTTCCTGAGGTTAAATTCTTCTAAGCGAGAATATTCTCGAGAATATTTTGAAGAAAATTCTCGTAAGTTCTTTTTAAATTTCCTGCAAAATTTAATAATTCATTTTGGCGATAAAATAGACACATCAGTATTTTCAAACAATCACCTTTAATTAAGATCTGAAGATTTAACAACTCTAAATAATTCAAATTCTTCAAAATCAACATGAAAAAACCTTAATGATAATGACTAATCATGACAAGAAATTTTAATAACATGTAATCTGAAATACGAAAACTTCTACTCGAAGTGGGTTACTTTACGATACACATTGTGAACGAAACTACGAAGAGTTTAAATGCTGTTCTGTCTCTCTTATGGTGGAGGTACCCAAACCTGGATTAGGTTCCTCGGTTTTCTTGGAAAAAGTTTGTAACTTATTAAATATTTTCCAATTATGAGAGATCAGACAATTTTTTTTCGCTGATAGACGGCAGGGAATTAACTGAAGTAAACAAAATGGCGGCGGTGCGTCGCTGGCGGGCCGGGGCGCGGGGAGAGGGCGCAGACAAAACGTTTGTACATAAAAAATATTGAGGTGGAAACTTAAAATCATTTTTTACTCGCAAGGTTATCGGCAAAGACGATGGTACTGTGCTAATTATTAGCTAAATAAACTGAGATACCTACTTATTTTATACAATACTGCCATCGTAGTTCAAAACCTCTAAAAGAATACATGTTTTTTCTAAAAATACGAAAATCTTCATCCAATTTTAAATTCTCTTAAATTCTCCTTGATCTGAGAATATTCTCAATTAAAAGGAAAATTCTAGAATATTCCCGATTGGAGAATATTCTCACTTGGAGAATTTTCTCGCGACCCATCACTAGTCACAGTTAATCATAAATCGTAACATTAAAATTAAAACACTATATAGAGAGGCAATGGCTTCCTATCATCAGCATGAAAAAAGTATGTAAAATTAACATGAGTAGATCAAAACAGTGTTTAATTTTTATGTGTACCTACTGTTTTTATAAACTTAAATAAAATATATTTTTGTAGATGGATTCGTGCTACCCTATCGCGCATATGCCTCGGCGACAGTTGGCTCCGACCAGGACCTGGCAAAATCAGATCTCAAGCACAGACTTTGTTTCCGAAAATCAGTCAGATTGTAAGACAGACAAAGGAAATTCAACTCATTGTCGAAGCGTTAGAAAGCAATTTGCCTCGCATTTTGACAGCTTTGGCTGAGTACACAACAGATGAAGAGATTTTTGGTAAGATTTGATAAAATTACATAAAAGTAAGAGTCTAAGGTAGACACTCTGCCCTACCAAGCCAATACACTGTATTTTTGAAAAACCACTTTCGAGATATTTGGCAAAACAAGTTTTTTATGATTATTGGCTTTTTTCATAATTTCTAGCTCAAAATTACAGAATTTATTGCATTTGATAGTTAGATATTTATGTCTACTACATAGCCATGAAATAATTTTTAAGGTTTATCAACTAGTTTAAAATATATAACCAATAACTTATTTTACCAAGATATTTGCCGAATTTGAGTCCAAGCCATAAAAGCCAAAACACTGTATAGGTTTTTACAGTGTTTGGCGATGTGTTATTTGCAAGTGTTTTTTAAGCCCTAAGACTGTATTCACGTATACAGTATTTTTAAATGATAACCTGAATGTTTTACAAGGAATAGAAAAATCACTATAATATAAAAAAATATGTCAGAATATTCAACATTATCACATCAATAGCATCTTATGAACAAAGAACAACATATTGACTTTTGAGATCCATATTTTCGTACAAAAGACAGTCTATACTACTACAAATCAGAATCAATATTTGTATCAAGATCAGGAGCATCTGACTCTTCAAGAGCTTCATAAAAAATTCGTTGTTATGCTGGCATAGATTTTGCTAGTGCCAACAATTCCTTCTTTTTAACTTGACTCACTCCTCTTAGCTTATTTTCTCTTTCTATTATATTTATAAGATCTATGCCATCATCAATTTTCTTTTCTAAATCTCTTTCAATTTTATTTAAAAAAAAATGGATTTTCTTTAACTCTCCATTGTAATTATTTTTGGCAAAAAGAGAAAGTTTCTCTCGTCGAAACTCAACAACTTTAAAATTTTGAATGTTCCAGTCTTTTGGAAATGCAATATTGCAATCATTTGTGTATAGCACCATGTCATTGTGTTGTAGGATGTCGACATCCAGATTCTTTCTCGACTGTTTGATCTTGGTAACGAAATCTTCCAGGTCATAAACTTCACCTGATGCTTTCAGTTTCTTCGTTATAGCAGCATGTACTACATCTGCAGCCATAAACGTATGACCTGGTTCAAAATACTCTAAAGTGAGTCTTTTAATATCGGTTTTGTTGCAAATAAACAGGCATTTATTTTTGTTGGAAATAAAACTTTGATTTATATTATGGACGGATCGATTTGGGAATCGATTATCGATGTTCAATTTATTTAGTGGCATAATGGCTCCCTCACTAATTGTTCTCTTTTTTTTTGGTACTTGTTTCGGGAAAGCAATATGGCTGGTATATAGGTTATCGTGTGTTGATAATTAAATAGATTTTAAGCAGTAATAAGGGCATTTGGAGCCGTATTATTCAAATTAAGTGTATTGTGCAATCTGTGTCTTGTGTGTGTGTACGTCGTAAGCGAATCGCATCGGGAGTGCAATTCGCCATCCCATGATTGGATGTCGGCGTCTTCGCTGCTGGAGAAAACAGGTATTTCCTCGGGGGAAAGTGCACTTGGGGTAGCCGTTGGGTGTGATTAGGGAACCCGAGAAGACCCGGACTCGGATTCAGGCCCCATCAGACCATATGGATCCCGTTCTGGACGGCGGGAGCGGCATGGAACTGTGAGTGGATTTTGTAGATTTTAAGGTGTAACCTAATTTTAAACGGTAGCAGATAGTGTGAATAGTGGTTTCCGCAACATTTGGTAGCAGAGCGTGGTTACTACCGGACCTCTAGGTTAATCGGTGTAATTTTGTGTATTTTGTTAGTTCGTAATAGGTTAAGCTCTAGGACATTTCTCGGAACGTTAATTGTTATTCAATTTCTTTCAATTGAAAGCATCGAGTCGATTCGGGATAATCGATTCCGTGTTTTCGTTGACTCGTTTTAATTTTGTGTTTAGGTTTATTTAGTTTAAGTTATTTATAATGACAGCGTCACGGCAGGAGTTGGCTCAGCAGCTCCGGTGGTTCACCGGGCTGCTTGCATTAATAGATCGGCCTAACCGGGAGGACGCCTTGGAGACGCGTTCGAAAGAAATGCAGGGTCGTTTCTTGTTGGCCGAGCGGTCGGTAACCGCTCTATTGTCAACCGACCCGGTCGGGGAGAAGGAGCTGGCCCTCCACGCCCAATATGTCAAGGATCTGGAGCACATCCAAGACATCTACGACGAGGTCCTTCAGCGGGTGAAGGACATCGAGCGACTGCGGGAGGGGAAGCCTGTTGCGCGCCCCGCTTCGCTCCACACCCCTGGACCCAGCGCCATGGGAAGATTGGGTGCCCTGGAGGTCCCGCATTTCACCGGATGTATGCGGGACTGGGCTGGATTCCGGAACATGTTTTTGGCCTTGGTGGATACTCGGAAGGATTTCACCAAGGCCGAAAAGCTGGCATATCTCCGTTCCTTCCTAGACGGAGAACCCAGACAGCTCGTACAGCATCTGGAGCTGCAGGATGCGAGCTACGACACCGCCATGCAGCTGCTGGAGAAGCGGTACGAGAAGCCGCGTCTTCAGGCGGACGCGCACGTGACCCATCTGCTGGGATTGCCGAGAGTCAACCATAGGGCTCAGCTGAGGGCGCAGCTGATCACCCCGCTCACCGTGTCCTTAAACGGGTTAAGGACGCTCGGACTGCCCGTCGACCAGTGGTCCTTCCTTCTTCTGCACATCGTTCTGGCCAAGTTGTCGCAGGAGATGAGGGACAAGTTCGAGCGGAATCGACTGGTCCACAAGGATCTCGGCAGCGTTCTGCCCTCGATAGGGGAACTTCTGGAGTTCCTGGAAGAGGAGGCTGGCCTGCTGGAAAACCAGCTAGCCTCCCAGGAGGCTCCGACAAGTGCGCCGGCCCGCACTTCCGGAGTCTACGGCGCCCAGCCGCCACGCAACCCAGGGAAGGGTCGCGGCAGGCTGGTGGCTGCGGCCGCCATCAACCCCGGTTCTGGATGCCGGGTTTGCGGACAGCAGCACTTGGAACAGCTATGTCCAGCAATTCTCGGGCTGCCCACAAAAGAGCGCCGAAACCTCGTTCGGACACGAGGATTGTGTTATGCCTGCCTGGGAGGACATAGGTATAATGAGTGTCCCCAGGCGAGGCCTTGCGATGTGTGCGGCGGACCGCACCATCGCTTACTGTGCACCCGTAGTGCTGAGGGCTCAGCACCGGTTCGGGAGAGGGGATCTCCCACGGGTGGCGGTTTGGGGCCGGGGTCAACTCCGCCTCCGGAAAGACGGAGTCCGCCACGGCCGCCACACTACAACCCCTCGTACACCCCGGCTCAGGTGAGTTGGGGACCGCCGGAACGGAGCCAGGTTCTGGCTACAACCCGGCACCCGGCGCGACCAACACCAGGAGTTGGTGCCTCTAAGGGCCACTGGGTACAGGGAGCCCCACCTCCGGACCCAACACCCGGATACTCGTACGCGTATCCTCCGCCGCCGTTACCGGAACAACAACGACATGAGAACCGTCAACAGTTCTCACCGGTACTGCACGACTACCCGAGGTTGGAATACCACCCACCCTATCACCGGTATGGTAGGGCAGCTGGATACGCACCACCCCGGATGGTGGCCTGCACGCGTCCGACTTACTGGCCGAGTCATCACGGTTCGACAGGGTCGGCTGCTGGCTCTGACGCGTGACTAGCCTGTGGTCGGGCTACGTCGGAACCGAGGACGGTTCTTTTGCCCATCGCGCAGGTACGCGTTTGGGGACCTAGGGGGGACTTCGTCCGGATACGAGCCCTCCTAGACACTGGGGCACAGGGCTGCTTAATTACTACGAGGGTAGCGAGGCGCCTACGTCTGGAGTGCGCGCCTCCCTCAGTTCCGATTCGGGGAGTCGGAGATACAGAAGTGGGGGGTCTGTCCGGTCAGACCCACATTTTCTTCTCTCCTGTGCATTCCGCTTCGATACGGATTGCGGCGGTCGTGATCGTACTCGACAATCTGCTGGGTTGGCATCCACCGACAGACATTCCGCGGGACGCAATGTCTGACACATCAAGTCTCATGCTGGCAGACCCTCATTTCGAGGAGCCGGCTCCGGTGGACCTCATATTGGGAGCGGATGTACTGGGCTGGATCCTTTTAGGGCCTCAGCGGATTCTGGGCCGCTCTTCGTTGGTAGCTATACCTACCATCTTTGGACACGTTTTAATGGGACCGGTTTTCGACCAGGAGACGCGGGATGTCTCACCTGTCGTCGCTACTACCTCCATCGCTAGGACGATGCAAAAATTCTGGGAACTGGAAGAGCCTCCCATGGTCTCCCGTCTGGATCCGGAGCATGTAGAGTGCGAAACCTTTTATAAGGATCACACACGCCGGATGGCGTCGGGTAGGATCGAAACTCGACTGCCCTTTATCGACTGTCCCTCTCTCTTGGGAAAATCGAGGGCGTTGGCAGAGAAACGACTCTTGTCCATGGAGCGTCGTATGTCTCGCGATCCGGTACTTCGGGAAAAGTATATCGAGTTCATGCGAGAATACGAGGCCTTGGGGCATATGTCGCGGGTGACTGTCGACTGGACAACGACAGATCATTTTTTCTTGCCTCACCACGCGGTGTTGAAGGCCTCATCTGGAAAACTACGGACTGTTTTTGACGGATCGGCACCGTCGTCGACTGGAGTTTCATTGAACCAATGTCTCCATTCTGGTCCGAAGTTACATCGGGACATTGTCGACATCATTTTAAATTTCCGAAGACACCAGGTGGTGATCGGTGCGAACATCCGGATGATGTTCCGCCAAACAGTAATACATCCTGCGGACAGGAGGTTTCAGTTAATACTCTGGAGGGAACATTCGGAGGATCCTATCACCGTCTACGAGCTCAACACCAACACGTACGGCCTGAAGTCGAGTCCCTTCATTGCCATCCGGTCACTGCTGAAACTGGCGGAGCAGGAACGGGCTCGCTTTCCCCGGGCAGCCGCTGTACTGACACGTGACGTGTTCGTAGATGATATCTGCACAGGGGCAGCCTCTCTGGAGGAGGCGCTCATCATCAGGAATGAGCTGATCGGACTCCTCGCGGCTGGTGGTTATGAGTTGAGAAAATGTTTATCCAACGAGCCACAGCTTCTGGTTGGGATTCCGGAAGATCACCAACAGAATCCTCAGCTATTCGAGGACGCAGGGGACCCGAACTCTATCGCCGTTTTGGGAATTAAATATCAGCCGGTTCACGATATTTTCACATTCCGGGTAGAACTGGAAACTACAAGAGTTTGGTCGAAAAGGACGATCCTTTCCACCATCGCTCGGATGTTTGATCCAAATGGATGGATCAGCCCGTGCATTTTTATGGTGAAGTGTTTATTGCAAACACTGTGGACACTCGGAGTCTCGTGGGATGAGCCTTTGGTAGGGCTCTCACTCGACACTTGGCTCGCTCTGATCTCTACGATCGAGGCGATCAATCAGGTGGCGTTGCCGCGGCGGATCTTGCCGCGGGGCAAATACAGGGCAAGCCTACATGGCTTCTGCGATGCGTCAGAACGAGGGTATGCCGCAGTGGTGTATCTGCGAACGGTTGACTCGAAGGGTCGAGTCGCCGTCTCCTTGCTTCTGGCTAAAAGCAAGGTGGCTCCCCTCAAAACTAGGCTGACAATCCCGAAGCTGGAGCTTTGCGGGGCGCATCTTTTGGCCAAACTGTTGTGCCACGTGCACAAGGAACTGACGTCTACGGTGGACATCCGGAATGTCTACGCCTGGTCTGACAGTCAGGTAGCTCTGGCATGGCTACGCGGGGCACCTCACGTATTGGAAACGTTTGTGACCAATCGGGTATCTCAGGTACAGAACTCGGGCATCGAAATTTGTTGGAGGCACATTCCCGGCCCCTGGAATCCTGCCGATTGTGCCTCTCGGGGCTGCACCGCGCCGGAATTGGTGCAGCATGCCCTCTGGTGGGGTCCAGAGTGGTTAAAGGAGGGTGAGTCATTATGGCCGGTCACCATGATCGATGGCTCTCTAGGGATGCTCCCTGGAATAAAAGTTTTGGTGACAACAAACGAGTCAAGGCCAGATCCGAATTGGTTGACGGCTCGATACAGCAAACTGGACAAATTGCTAGGTGTAACTTGCTGGATCCGGAGATTTCTACATAACTGCCGCCATCCAGACAAGAGGCAGTTATCACCCGTGGCGGGTGCTGAGGAACGCAGGAGCTCACTGTTGGCCCTGATACAAGCTGATTCAAGCTGACCGGTTCGAGTACGAACTGTAGATTTTGCGCGTCGGTCGCGCAAAGCTCAAGGGAGCGATCTCTCGGCTCAACCCATTTCTGGATGCGGATGGACTGTTACGCGTTGGAGGTCGCCTCAAAAATGCCGACCTGCCCTTCGGTAGCCGTCATCCTCTGCTACTCCCCAAAGGAGGACCTTTGGTAGAACTGGTGGTCTCGGATAGACACCTGAAAAACGCTCACGCGGGGTGTAATGCGTTACTGGCGATATTACAGAGGGAGTTCTGGATTTTGTCCTCTCGGAGAGTGGTTCGCAACGTGTTATTTAAGTGTGTGGCTTGTTATCGGGTGAAGGCCTCCACTATGCAGCCACAGATGGGGGATCTCCCTTCTGACCGGGTTTGTCAGACTACTAGGCCGTTCGACGGGGTCGGTACGGATTTTGCTGGACCGTTTCTGGTGAGAACCACAGCCTATCGTAACATTAGAGTCACGAAAGCATACCTGTGCGTTTTTGTCTGCCTGGCCACTAAGGCCGTCCATCTGGAAGTGGTTTCGGCTCTGTCTACGGAAGCCTTTGTCGCCACGCTGGATCGTTTTGTTTCGCGACGGGGTTTACCTTCTCTCATTCGGTACGACAACGGTACCAACCACAGAGGCACTGCCAACTACTTAAAAGATGTGAACGATTTTCTGGATAAAAATTGTAATAGCATGAGTCAAGCTCTCGCACAGCGGGGAATCACATGGCGATTTAGTGTGCCAGCCTGTCCCCACTGGGGCGGGATATTTGAAGCCGCGGTAAAATCGGCAAAAACCCACTTGCGCCGGGTAGTCGGGGAAAGTACCCTCACGTATGAGGAACTTACAACTTTTTGTAAGGTTGAGGCGGTTCTCAACTCGCGTCCGCTTTGTCCACTCTCCTCTGACGCAAATGACATGGAAGTCCTGACCCCTGGTCATTTTTTGGTCGGTCAGCCACTCACTGCCCTGCCTGAGTATCCCTGGAAGGATGAACGCAGACACCGGATGTCTCGTTTTCAAATGATACAACAAATGAGTCAGGACTTGTGGCGTCGTTGGTCACTGGAGTATCTGCATTTATTGCAGCAGCGTGTAAAGTGGACAGACCGGACGTCGCCCCCTTCGGAGGGGGATCTGGTTTTATTAAAAGAGGCTAATTTGCCATCGTTATTTTGGAGACGAGGTCGCATTTTAAAGTTAATCTGGGGCGCGGACGGGACTCCGCGTGTGACGCAAGTGTTGGTTGATGGATCGGTGCTAAATCGCGCAGTCGCGACCTTAGCTCGATTACCGGTTGACTAGTTTAAGATTTCAGGCTAGAAAGCGGTACGTCCGCTTTGGGTGGCGGGATGTTGCAAATAAACAGGCATTTATTTTTGTTGGAAATAAAACTTTGATTTGTATTATGGACGGATCGATTTGGGAATTGATTATCGATGTTCTATTTATTTAGTGGCATAATGGCCCCCTCACTAATTGTTCTCTTTCTTTTTGGTACTTGTTTCGGGAAAGCAATATGGCTGGTATATAGGTTATCGTGTGTTGATAATTAAATAGATTTTAAGCAGTAATAAGGGCATTTGGAGCCGTATTATTCAAATTAAGTGTATTGTGCAATCTGTGTCTTGTGTGTGTGTACGTCGTAAGCGAATCGCATCGGGAGTGCAATTCGCCATCCCATGATTGGATGTCGGCGTCTTCGCTGCTGGAGAAAACAGGTATTTCCTCGGGGGAAAGTGCACTTGGGGTAGCCGTTGGGTGTGATTAGGGAACCCGAGAAGACCCGGACTCGGATTCAGGCCCCATCAGACCATATGGATCCCGTTCTGGACGGCGGGAGCGGCATGGAACTGTGAGTGGATTTTGTAGATTTTAAGGTGTAACCTAATTTTAAACGGTAGCAGATAGTGTGAATAGTGGTTTCCGCAACAGGTTTTGTCATCATTAACAACCCTTACTAGTCCAGAGAAAAGAGTTTTGTTCTTATTTTGAGCATTGCAATTGTCTAAAAAGAAGTTTAAATAGTGTAGGTCCCTGCAATATTTTTTGAAATAAACGTATGTGCTGGCTATATTGTATGCTTTCCTGTCACTTTCACCTTCATGCCACAGGATGCAAGCTGCGTTTTTGTTCTTACCTGGTGGCACAAATGACTCATTGAAAAGAACAAGTTAGCTTGAAAAATAATATTCTTTTGTTGTTAGAATTGGCATGCATATAGCCTTTTGCATATCGACGGTGAGAACAGCTTCCTTGCCCTCTGAGTTGTTACTACGATCTTCAACTAACTCTAAATCTCTTCGTGCGTGTAATTTTGTAAATGCTGGCCTATCATTTTACAATCATCACAATTGCAAGGGAGTGGCAGTCCTTCATGAGCTATTTTAAAATTTCTGCATTTTGTGCAAATATCTTGAGATAATTGACAATGACAAATGACATTGAAAAAACAAAAGCCGTTGACAAATTCAATTTTCTTACCATTGCGTGGAAATGTGTCCAACTACATATTTTAATATTGTTTTTTTGGCAATGCTCTTTAAAATCGGTATAAATAGTTGTAAAATTTATACCCACAGGCAAATATTTTCTGTTTGGTGCATGACTGACGTTATAGTGTGATGCAATAGGATTGTATTGTAATATGAATTCTCGTAAACGATCCTCATATTCTTGTGAAAATTTGTTGAATGGTTCTCCACGTCCTCGTAGGTCGGATGTAGCGTTTATCTTTGGATTGTTATTACGTTCTAAATAGTTATTTTTTAAAACTGATTGCACAGCTTCATCGTTTGTGTATCCCAAAGTCCTTAAAAAAATGTTTTGCAAACTCTTACATCATTCATCGACCATGTAAGAGTGTTGTGCCTTCGAGATTCCCTTTTTCGTTTTGTGCTTGCAGTGGACAGTTTTTCAACAGACCTCGATAAAAAGTCTCGGCGTCTTTGACGATCTAAGTTCCAGTATTGCGTCCATATAGACTGTCTTTCAGTTTCAGAAATGTTTTGAAGGCACTGTTTTTTACATGAACAAGGTGATAACATTGGGTGTTTTAATCGTTATTTCTCTAATACAGCTTCTGAATTTCTGTTTCGCTTAGGCTTTTCTGATTTTTGGCAAGTTTCTTCAGAATGAAGTTCATCTGTTTCTTGAAGAGAAAGACGTCTCTTTGTATTTGTCGGTACTGTAGTTTCAGTTTCAGTATTTATCACGGCTGTCTCCATTGGGCTTATAGGAGCATACGAAGTCGACGGTTTTATAATACGTTCTAAACAAGAAGTAGAAGGTTTTGAAGAAACTGGACGTGTTAAAGAACGTTCTAGACAAGAAGATGATTGCCCTAATTCATCTGTCAGTTCAAAGGATTTCATTGTTTGTGCCTCAGTCGTAACATCATAAATACTTTCCAAAGTATTTTCAAGCAAATCATTAGCATTTTTATTCAAATTTTGATTGGAAGTAGTTATAATATGTTCTTGATTTTCATTTAACTGAATTTCTGGTTGGAAGGCAAAATTTTCAACAGGTTCAAAATATGAAGAAGACTGATGCACGCTGCTATCAAACTGAGTAACATCATAAATACTTTCCAAAGTATTTTCAAGCAAATCATTAGCATTTTTATGCACGCTGCTATCAAACTGAATATGCGAAATATTGGTAGATGGTTGAAAAGCTTCCGTTGAAACATTTGAAATTTTCAAAGTTTTATCACACATTAATGTAGGCATCAATTGGGTGTAAACTCCTTCGCCTAACGTTTCTGATAAGCATTCATTAAGCTGAGACTCGCTCAATGGAACAATAGGGCTAAGACAGTTTCTAGACGTCAAATCATCATCATCATCATGAAGGTAAGTTTCGTAGTCCTGGTGGTTATTGCAGCATTTTTGATCTTTTTGTAAATCACTTATCACACTGGACACGATAGTCACTGAGTCTGTGTTATTGTAATGTTTAATGTTTTGTTTAGACAGTTTCACCAACATTTTACTGCGATTAGAAGTCATTGTTACTTAAAATTAACACGAAATCACTTCAATTTAACTCAATATTTACGTAGGCAACCGCACACATAAATATTACGATCGCCCGCGATGATGACGGGTTTCCCCGTCATGCGACTAACTTAAACTGAACCGTTTCGAACATGCCGAAAAGGCGAGAGAATCTATAAGTGCGCAAGAAAGAACGAGATAGCAGTAATGTTGTCAATTCAGCCTACACTGGATAGGTAGCCACAACGTGGCGGGTATCGGCCGGTTCCAAAACACTGTATTATTTTTTCACTCCAGTGAGGCGCCGGATATATTTTGCCAAAACACTACAATCCGTTACAGTCTTTCTACTAAATTGAACCCTTTTTTTAAGTAATACAGTGTCTTTGAGGTTGCTATAGCTTGCAAAATATACGTTAAATTTTATAAACTGTCACTCAAGGGTATTAAACAGACTGAAAAAAATCGATTGGGCATTGTTAAGTAAAAACACTGTAAGTCGACTTACAGTATTTTGGATTGGCACGGCAGCACTGCCAAAACTATTATAATCATTATTGCCACTATTAGCAAAGTATATCCCTTTGGTTAAAAGGGTGTGGCTTTTTAAACCTATTATGTACACTTCGATGGTATAGAGCACAGATGTGGCAAGTACATTTTTTTTTTAAATGAGGTAAGTACACAGAGTTTGCCTTTGTAACTTAAATTTTATTGTGTACAAATGTGGTATGCGCAAACTGTTCAAATGAAAATTTTGTAGCAGTCAATTGTTGCATGTGCCCTTACCTCATTCGGCTTTCAAAACTTAATTGTACAAAATGTGGTATGTGGCACTTTTTGTGAACTTTAACAATCTCATTGTGTTTAAAAATCCTTTATTAAGCTTGTATAGCAATATTCATGCTTGTATATTATTTCAATAATTAAATTCATTATAAAAAGGTATTATTTTCTTTCTGGAAATCTGATATCAGAAGCAGTCAAATGTGGTATGTACAATAGAGTCGTACACAAAAGTGGTAAGTGCACACCTATAGGTAATTAATTGGAATTTAAGCATTCAAAATTTACTTTAATTACTCTAATTACCTATAATGTGTTAGCCAATGAACTAGTTCACAGGTATATAGTAATATAGCAGCTACATCAACATAAGTTTAAACGTAATAGATATCTAAACTTTAAAATCGCTGTCCTGTAAAAGTTAGTCCATTGCACATACCACATCTGTGCTCTATGCCATCGACTTGTAAAAGTAAATAAAGCCATATAATCAGTTTGAAAACATTATACAAAGAAGGACAGGCAAAAACTTCAAGGAATAACTATTTTATTATACTCCGGTTGGTATTTTACAACATTAACAAATAAGGTAACAAATAATAGGTCTGTGTAGATAGACAACAATATTCTGTGTGTTTGTGTTTTCATCAACCAAAATTTGAATTATAATTATATTTTTTCTCTCTTTTAGAGTTGTCAAAATCTCTGTTGAGTCATGTCGAATCAGCAGAGCCTGCGGTGAGAAGAGGCATATCAACGTGTATGGCTCATCTGTGCTCACATAGGGAGCTGTTACTAACGGACGTGCTTACTAGAGTTTACGGTAAGGATTCACAGACAGTCACGGTAACATATTATACAGTAGATTCAATATAGTTTCAATACTTTAGTAAACTAATTATATAATTGTTTATAACTTTTATAGTTAAGAGCGTTTACGCCGCACACTAGCGCCACTAATGAAAAAAAAACATCTATTAATTAGAGATAGAAAATCAAATTATGCTCAACAAACTATTTGAATGAAGTAATTTAGCATTTTTACGTCACCTAATGAATACCTCACATGTTATGGTTTAGTTAATTAAGACGTTACGGCCACTTTTAACTATAACGCCATATTTAACTAAACCATAACATGTCAGGTGTTCATTAGGTGACGTAAAAATGCTAAATAACTTCATTCAGATAGTTTGTTGAGCATAATTTGATTTTCTATCTCTAATTACTAGATATGTTTTTTTTTCATTGGCGGCGCTAGTGTGCGGCGTAAACGCTCTTAAGAAGTGAATTAGTACCTGTGAAGTCTTATTATTCCTATACTTCTATACTAATATAACAAAACTGAAGAGTTTGTCTTTTTGTTTGAACACACTAATCTCTAGAACTACCACCCGTATCTGAAAAGTCTTTTGGCATTTGATAGCCCAGTCATTGTGGAAGGCTATAGGCTATTTAACATCATACTATGACCCTTAACCTGTCGTCTGCTGTGAATACAGACACAACAGAACTATAATTGTTTGTGGGATGGATCCAGCACGGTGGCAGACGCGATGCGACGCGGCCCACCGCGAACAACCCAGAACAACTAGTATTAAATAGATTTGACTATGATGTTAATACAGTTAATGCATAATTTGGTTTGGTTGGTGCTAGGCTTTAAGTTAAGTTCGCCTGATTAGTTACTACCATCTTATCTATTGTCTGTTGCCATACTTGCTATATAACAATGTTGTATTATTACTTTATTGTTACTGAGGTTTTGAAATAAATACATTATGTACACACGGCGGCAGATCAACCTACCCAAAGCTGTCAAATTTCTACAATCAATTTTGAACTTTATAGTTTAGTTATAAGGATCAATATTCATTGGAGAAATTTGACAGATTTGGGTAGGTTGATCTGCCGCCGACTGTACCTATCAATTTGTTTTACAGAGAAACTCTGGCCAACGTTATCGGATAACGCAACTGTGATGGGCTGGTTCTGTGTTATCAAAGCCATATTCCAATTGAATAGCATATCAAAGTTTACTGAAAACGACTTGTTTGTAGTACAGGATTACTTGGAGGTAAGTTAAGGAATTTTGTTTCTTATTGTGAATGTGTTAGAGTCAAAAATAGAGTGCGCTCAGCCCGATACCCCAAGCTCCCGGGTTCAACTCCAAGGTCGGGCGAAGTTTATTTCGGATTTTTCGATGCATAGCCCGGGTTTGTGATCACCAACCCGCACTTGGCAAGCGTGGTGATTAAGCCATTACCCATCAATTGTAGCAATGACTTGATTGCAATGATGGCCTTTGCCCAGCAGAGGGACAGTTTTTTTCCCTTAAGTTGATGGCCTCGTGCGTAGTAATACATATTTAACCAATATTTCCTTCCTGGATGATGATGATGAATGATAATAAAAATGGGAAGTGAGAAATGATATACCCCCCCACCCCTCGAGAATCTTAGTAAAGATGTGGGGCTTTACTAAGTCCTCACGAGGACTTCTTGAAAGAATTTGAAAAGTGCCGTTGTACTGTTTTGTTTCATATGCCAACACTCATGCACACTCACGAACACTTAACGGTTAATAATCCACCATTATTTCACATTAATATTCGACATAACACAAATTTTAGAAAACAAAACAAAACGCAGATATGAGTCTTCACTTTCCTGCCAAGAAGTCAGAGGGATAGTTAACTAGGCTATTTACTTTACTACTACAATTTCTTTCAAATTCAAAATTCAAAATTTGTATAAATATTTTGATTTGATTTGAAAATCATTTTTTCAGTTTAGGCTACAAATAGCTCTTATGAACGTCATTATGCCATCGGTTCGTAAGTCTGTCTACGCTGGGCGGGAGTTCTTGTACTGAGAAGAACCGGCAAGAAACTCAACAAGTGTCCAGCTCTTTTCTCCCTTACAGATTTTTTTATGAATTAAGTCTTCTTGAATATAATAAAAAACGCTTAATTTACAGTTATATCAACTCTGCATACACTACATTGAGGAAACGGACATAGACCACAATATACAGAACGCGGTCACTGAATGTCTCACAGTGCTTCTTGCTCAAGCGACAGGAGTCTACAGAAAGGCGCTTTTGCAGAAAAATCCTATTGTCGTGTGTCTGGACGAGAGACAGAGTGGCAAAGGACATAGGAGGAATATAAGTAAGCAATTAATATGACATTAAGAATTTACATTAATTTTTTTTTGGTCTCTACTGGAGCACGACTAGGGTTTGGGAAGTTCGACATTTTCAAAGTCCAGATACACACGACCACCCAGCGGGCTTATTGGTTTATTTCAACCTCTATCACGATACCTTTCAAAAGTATTACGCTTGTCATTTTGCACAGACCATTCCAAACAAATTGTCAAATTGACGATGTCGTTCATTCAACATCATTCAGAAACGCGTCGCGATCGCAATCACTGACACTTGTGAATTAGTTTAAAGTTCTTGAATAGCTTTCAAATGTCAAATTGAAAGGTATTACGATAGGTATTAAAGTTAGCCAATAAGCCCCCAGTTTCAAAGTCCCGTGACTTCCCGGAACTTCGGGACTTTTGAAAATACAATTAGAATCGAGTTTATTGAAACGCAATTTTGTATATTAAAACATTAATGAACACAAAATCAAAAGGTTTATTAAAAAATTAATGTATATGTTCATTTGTATAGGTTCGACCAGCGTTATATCGGCTCGTTACGTGCCGAGTCCATCGCTAGAGGCGCGCGACCAGCTGGAGCTGTCGTTCCGCGGCGAGCTGCAGCTCGGAAGCCTGCTGCAGCTCAACACGCCCAGCTTCAGTGTCGAGGACTTGAGTATACAGGTATATGTACAAAAAATCATATTGAAAATCATAATTGAAGCTATTTTTCTTTCTTTTAAACTCAAAGTAAGCGAAGTTCTTCTCGTATTAGTGATCAAATGAAATTTTTTTCATATACTCTTACACCGTGAATTAAAAGTAGTTTTGCCTTAAACAGGTTATCTGTCATGAATAGGAACAACTTTTTGTACTGGACCAACTCTTAAATCGTAAAAGGGGAAAACCGTGCCATATATTACAATTAAATAAAAATAAAATAAATATTTATAAAATTTACAAAATACAGTGAAAAAATTAAACGCCTACCCGACCCAGCCAGGAATCGAACCTGGGTCTTCCGCAATCCGGGCGGCTGCACTGACCGCTATGCTACCGGGAAGACTGACGTAGACGCTGAATTTTGTCACTGCTTTTGTAATTTTAGAGTGCTAATAGCTAATAGCGGCACAGCACATCTATCCAACAGTCATTGCAACCGTTGGCTATGCAGATTCATCTTTGCAGATGAAATACTACAAATTTGATAACACAACGCTATAGTAAATTTTTTACTTTTTATTTTCAAGTGCTAATTGCTGCACTGAACCTAAATTAAATATTTATAAAATTTACAAAATACAGTGAAAAAATTAAATTAAATTTTATAAATATTTAATTTAACTTCAGTGCAGCAATTAGCACTTGAAAATAAAAAGTAAAAAATTGAATCTGCATAGCCAACGGTTGCAATGACCGTTGGATAGATGGCGCGCTGTGCCGCTATTAGCACTCTAAAATTACAAAAGCAGTGACAAAATTCAGCGTCTACGTCAGCCTTCCCGGTAGCATAGCGGTCAGTGCAGCCGCCCGGATTGCGGAAGACCCAGGTTCGATTCCTGGCT
This sequence comes from Eudonia lacustrata, assembly GCA_947562085.1. Lineage (NCBI taxonomy): Eukaryota > Metazoa > Arthropoda > Insecta > Lepidoptera > Crambidae > Eudonia > Eudonia lacustrata. The sequence goes on along the minus strand of OX387330.1, from coordinate 3,411,829 downwards.
GGGTCGGGTAGGCGTTTAATTTTTTCACTGTATTTTGTAAATATTTTATTTAGCTTCAGTGCTGCAGTTAGCACTTGAAAATAAAAAGTAAAAAAATTACTATAGCGTTGTGTTATCAAATTTGTAGTATTTCATCTGCAAAGATGAATCTGCATAGCCAACGGTTGCAATGACCGTTGGATAGATGGCGCGCTGTGCAACTATTAGCACTCTAAAATTACAAAAGCAGTGACAAAATTCAGCGTCTACGTCAGCCTTCCCGGTAGCATAGCGGTCAGTGCAGCCGCCCGGATTGCGGAAGACCCAGGTTCGATTCCTGGCTGGGTCGGGTAGGCGTTTAATTTTTTCACTGTATTTTGTAAATTTTATAAATATTTAATTTAGCTTCAGTGCAGCAATTAGCACTTGAAAATAAAAAGTAAAAAATTTAAAAATAAAATAATAATAATATAATTATTAATGAATTACTCACCAAAGTGTATGAAACAGCAGATTTTAAAATATTTTATAGTTGGTACAGGTTACTGTAAGAAAAAAACAGTGACTTAAAATGCACGGTATATATTTTTAACGCCGATTTGTGTGTACACTATACAGTCAGTCATCAAAAAATTTACGAAATTTATATACGGTAAATAACGTATAAACATATTTATAACACAGACGCCGGACACGCCTGTTAGCGAGACAGATATACAATTGCCCACCGTTGAGGAACTGTCTAAAGAAGTGTCAGAGAAGTTGCAGGAGTATGAAGAAGAGCAGAAAAGTGAGATGGGTGACGTGGCACATCAGGTTGACGGTGGATTTAAGGTAAACAGTTTTATACTAATACTTTTATATTAAAACTAATTTTATCGTCTTTGGTACAGAAGACAGCCGGTAACCTATCACAAAATGTTAATACATTTTGAACGTTATGCTTAGAGTGTGAAAGCTCAATATCGTTTATAAAACATTGTCAGTGTTAGGTAGATTGAACTGCTGTAGTGTGTCAATCATTAAATTAAACTGCTATAAAGTATAAACACTATGTCAAATCAACTAGAGAATTATTTTGTGAAATAAATGAAAAATAAAACATGTAGCAGTTGCTTTTTTAGAACTCTGTCAATATCGGACACCATAACTTTAATTTTACACTTTGACGTAAATATTTATAAAATATAATGAAAAAATTAAATGCCTACCCGACCCAGCCAGGAAATTAAATGCCTTCCTGGCTGTAATTTTATTAATATTTAATTCAACTTAAGTGCAGCAAATAAGCACTTAAAAATAAAAAAAATAAAATTTACTTTCACGTAAGGTGAAAATTTAATGAAAACCTTGAATCCAGCTCCAGTAATCTGCTGTCATCTTAAAGAGTTCACTACTAGTAAAGTTATGACCATAGATCGGATTAGGTAGAGTTTTTTGACATACCTTTGCAATGTTAGCATATCATGGATAATCTTAAGCAAACTTAGTTGTTTCCAAAATTTGGATAAAACAAAGTATAAGATTTTTGAAAATAATCTCCAGTAACGATCACCTAAATCACACCTTGATAGTCTGACGTGCAAAAGAGTTAAAACTGTATTTTCTCTTATTATTTTATCGGGTTATCCATACTATTGATAACGTTATGACGCAATTCACAGAAAAGACTACATATTCCGATCTATGTATGACACACTACCACAGAATTAAGCTACATTCCTTGCTGACCGATCAAATAATCATCTTATCTAATTTTGTCGCTAAAAAGTGTTGTCTGTTACGCGTAAGATAACCAGTTGCTTCAAGACGACGCATTGGTAATTTACGTGGCGGGGATCGTGATTTTTCCCAACAATTACAAAACATATGAAAGTGATATTTGATGACATGATTTTTCATTTAATTGGCTTCATTTTGTTAGTTGCAGAAACACGATTTTTCAACTTTTATAACAGTGTTGCGGAAACCCACAACAGACACTAAAATTATTGCTTAGAATTACACATTAAAATTACATTAAAATTAACAAAGTCCACTCACAGTTCCATGCTGCTCCCGCCGTCCTGAACGGGATCCATATGATCCGATGGGGCCCGAATCCGGCTCCGGGTCTTCTAGGGTCCCTAAACACACCCAAACTACCCCAAAGTGCACTTCCCACGAAAAATACCTTTTATTCCCGTAGCGGTGTGGCCGGCATCCCGGCTAATTGTTTTCCCGAAACAATTAGTTTACGACGCACACACAATTTGCACTATCCACTTAAGTAGAATAATACGGCTCCAAATGCCCTTATTACTACATAAAACTATTTAATTATTCACACACAATAACCTATAAACCAGCCATATTTGCTTTCCAGAGACAAGAGTAAAAAAAAAGAACAACTAGTGATGGGGCCATTATGCCACCAAACAAAATTGAATCTCTATAATCGATTCGTCCATAATACAAATCAAAGTTTTATTTCCAATAAAAATAAATGCCTGTTTATTTGCAACATCCCGCCACCCAAAGCGGACGTACCGCTTTCTAGCCTGAAATCTTAAACTAGTCAACCGGTAATCGAGCTAAGGTCGCGACTGCGCGATTTAGCACCGATCCATCAACTAACACTTGCGCCACACGCGGAGTCCCGTCCGCGCCCCAGATTAACTTTAAAATGCGACCTCGTCTCCAAAATAACGATGGCAAATTAGCCTCTTTTAATAAAACCAGATCCCCCTCCGAAGGGGGCGACGTCCGGTCTGTCCACTTTACACGCTGCTGCAATAAATGCAGATACTCCAGTGACCAACGACGCCACAAGTCCTGACTCATTTGTTGTATCATTTGAAAACGAGACATCCGGTGTCTGCGTTCATCCTTCCAGGGATACTCAGGCAGGGCAGTGAGTGGCTGACCGACCAAAAAATGACCAGGGGTCAGGACTTCCATGTCATTTGCGTCAGAGGAGAGTGGACAAAGCGGACGCGAGTTGAGAACCGCCTCAACCTTACAAAACACAGTTGTAAGTTCCTCATACGTGAGGGTAGTTTCCCCGACTACCCGGCGCAAGTGAGTTTTTGCCGATTTTACCGCGGCTTCAAATATCCCGCCCCAGTGGGGACAGGCTGGCACACTAAATCGCCATGTGATTCCCCGCTGTGCGAGAGCTTGACTTATGCTATTACAATTTTTATCCAGAAAATCGTTCACATCTTTTAAGTAGTTGGCAGTGCCTCTGTAGTTGGTACCGTTGTCGGACCGAATGAGAGAAGGTAAACCCCGTCGCGAAACAAAACGATCCAGCGTGGCGACAAAGGCTTCCGTAGACAGAGCCGAAACCACTTCCAGGTGGACGGCCTTAGTGGCCAGGCAGACAAAAACGCACAGGTATGCTTTCGTGACCCTAGTGTTACGATAGGCTGTAGTTTTCACCAGAAACGGTCCAGCAAAATCCGTACCGACCCCGTCGAACGGCCTAGTTGTCTGACAAACCCGGTCAGAAGGGAGATCCCCCATCTGTGGCTGCATAGTGGAGGCCTTCACCCGATAACAAGCCACACACTTAAATAACACGCTGCGAACCACTCTCCGAGAGGACAAAATCCAGAACTCCCTCTGTAATATCGCCAGTAACGCATTACACCCCGCGTGAGCGTTTTTCAGGTGTCTATCCGAGACCACCAGTTCTACCAAAGGTCCTCCTTTGGGGAGTAGCAGAGGATGACGGCTACCGAAGGGCAGGTCGGCATTTTTGAGGCGACCTCCAACGCGTAACAGTCCATTCGCATCCAGAAATGGGTTGAGCCGAGAGATCGCTCCCTTGAGCTTTGCGCGACCGACGCGCAAAATCTTCAGTTCGTCCTCGAACCGGTCAGCTTGAACCAGCCGTATCAGGGCCAACAGTGAACTCCTGCGTTCCTCAGCACCCGCCACGGGTGATAACTGCCTCTTGTCTGGATGGCGGCAGTTATGTAGAAATCTCCGGATCCAGCAAGTTACTCCTAGCAATTTGTCCAGTTTGCTGTATCGAGCCGTCAACCAATTCGGATCTGGCCTTGACTCGTTTGTTGTCACCAAAACTTTTACTCCAGGGAGCATCCCTAGAGAGCCATCGATCATGGTGACCGGCCATGATGACTCACCCTCCTTTAACCACTCTGGACCCCACCAGAGGGCATGCTGCACCAATTCCGGCGCGGTGCAGCCCCGAGAGGCACAATCGGCAGGATTCCAGGGGCCGGGAACGTGCCTCCAACAAATTTCGATGCCCGAGTTCTGTACCTGAGATACCCGATTGGCCACAAACGTTTCCAATACGTGGGGTGCCCCGCGTAGCCATGCCAGAGCTACCTGACTGTCAGACCAGGCGTAGACATTCCGGATGTCCACCGTAGACGTCAGTTCCTTGTGCACGTGGCACAACAGTTTGGCCAATAGATGCGCCCCGCAAAGCTCCAGCTTCGGGATTGTCAGCCTAGTTTTGAGGGGAGCCACCTTGCTTTTAGCCAGAAGCAAGGAGACGGCGACTCGACCCTTCGAGTCCACCGTTCGCAGATACACCACTGCGGCATACCCTCGTTCTGACGCATCGCAGAAGCCATGTAGGCTTGCCCTGTATTTGCCCCGCGGCAAGATCCGGCGCGGCAACGCCACCTGATTGATCGCCTCGATCGTAGATATCAGAGCGAGCCAAGTGTCGAGTGAGAGCCCTACCAGTGGCTCATCCCACGAGACTCCGAGTGTCCACAGTGTTTGCAATAAACACTTCGCCATAAAAATGCACGGGCTGATCCATCCATTTGGATCAAACATCCGAGCGATGGTGGAAAGGACCGTCCTTTTCGACCAAACTCTTGTAGTTTCCAGTTCTACCCGGAATGTGAAAATATCGTGAACCGGCTGATATTTAATTCCCAAAACGGCGATAGAGTTCGGGTCTCCTGCGTCCTCGAATAGCTGAGGATTCTGTTGGTGATCTTCCGGAATCCCAACCAGAAGCTGTGGCTCGTTGGATAACCATTTTCTCAACTCATAACCACCAGCCGCGAGGAGTCCGATAAGTTCATTCCTGATGATGAGCGCCTCCTCCAAAGAGGCTGCCCCTGTGCAGATATCATCTACGAACACGTCACGTGTCAGTACAGCGGCTGCCCGGGGAAAGCGAGCCCGTTCCTGCTCCGCCAGTTCCAGCAGTGACCGGATGGCAATGAAGGGACTCGACTTCAGGCCGTACGTGTTGGTGTTGAGCTCGTAGACGGTGATGGGATCCTCCGAACGTTCCCTCCAGAGTATTAACTGAAACCTCCTGTCCGCAGGATGTATTACTGTTTGGCGGAACATCATCCGGATGTCCGCACCGATCACCACCTGGTGTCTTCGGAAATTTAAAATGATGTCGACAATGTCCCGATGTAACTTCGGACCAGAATGGAGACATTGGTTCAGTGAAACTCCAGTCGACGACGGTGCCGATCCGTCAAAAACAGTCCGTAGTTTTCCAGATGAGGCCTTCAACACCGCGTGGTGAGGCAAGAAAAAATGATCTGTCGTTGTCCAGTCGACAGTCGCCCGCGACATATGCCCCAAGGCCTCGTATTCTCGCATGAACTCGATATACTTTTCCCGAAGTACCGGATCGCGAGACATACGACGCTCCATGGACAGGAGTCGTTTCTCTGCCAACGCCCTCGATTTTCCCAAGAGAGGGGGACAGTCGATAAAGGGCAGTCGAGTTTCGATCCTACCCGACGCCATCCGGCGTGTGTGATTCTTATAAAAGGTTTCGCACTCCACATGCTCCGGATCCAGACGGGAGACCATGGGAGGCTCTTCCAGTTCCCAGAATTTTTGCATCGTCCTAGCGATGGAGGTAGTAGCGACGACAGGTGAGACATCCCGCGTCTCCTGGTCGAAAACCGGTCCCATTAAAACGTGTCCAAAGATGGTAGGTATAGCTACCAACGAAGAGCGGCCCAGACTCCGCTGAGGCCCTAAAAGGATCCAGCCTAGTACATCCGCTCCCAATATGAGGTCCACCGGAGCCGGCTCCTCGAAATGAGGGTCTGCCAGCATGAGACCTGATGTGTCAGGCATTGCGTCCCGCGGAATGTCTGTCGGTGGATGCCAACCCAGCAGATTGTCGAGTACGATCGCGGCCGCCGCAATCCGTATCGAAGCGGAATGCACAGAAGAGAAGGAAATGTGGGTCTGACCGGACAGACCCCCCACTTCTGTATCTCCGACTCCCCGAATCGGAACTGAGGGAGGCGCGCACTCCAGACGTAGGCGCCTCGCTACCCTTGTAGTAATTAAGCAGCCCTGTGCCCCAGTGTCTAGGAGGGCTCGTATCCGGACGAAGTCCCCCCTAGGTCCCCAAACGCGTACCTGCGCGATGGGCAAAAGAACCGTCCTCGGTTCCGACGTAGCCCGACCACAGGCTAGTCACGCGTCAGAGCCAGCAGCCGACCCTGTCGAACCGTGATGACTCGGCCAGTAAGTCGGACGCGTGCAGGCCACCATCCGGGGTGGTGCGTATCCAGCTACCCTACCATACCGGTGATAGGGTGGGTGGTATTCCAACCTAGGGTACTCGTGCAGTACCGGTGAGAACTGTTGACGGTTCTCACGTCGTTGTTGTTCCGGTAATGGCGGCGGAGGATACGCGTACGAGTATCCGGGTATTGGGTCCGGAGGTGGGGCTCCCTGTACCCAGTGGCCCTTAGAGGCACCAACTCCTGGTGTTGGTCGCGCCGGGTGCCGGGTTGTAGCCAGAACCCGGCTCCGCTCCGGCGGTCCCCAACTCACCTGAGCCGGGGTGTACGAGGGGTTGTAATGTGGCGGCCGTGGCGGACTCCGTCTTTCCGGAGGCGGAGTTGACCCCGGCCCCAAACCGCCACCCGTGGGAGATCCCCTCTCCCGAACCGGTGCTGAGCCCTCAGCACTACGGGTGCACAGTAAGCGATGGTGCGGTCCGCCGCACACATCGCAAGGCCTCGCCTGGGGACACTCATTGTACCTATGTCCTCCCAGGCAGGCATAACACAATCCTCGTGTCCGAACGAGGTTTCGGCGCTCTTTTGTGGGCAGCCCGAGAATTGCTGGACATAGCTGCTCCAAGTGCTGCTGTCCGCAAATCCGGCATCCAGAGCCGGGGTTGATGGCGGCCGCAGCCACCAGCCTGCCGCGACCCTTCCCTGGGTTGCGTGGCGGCTGGGCGCCGTGGACTCCGGAAGTGCGGGCCGGCGCACTTGTCGGAGCCTCCTGGGAGGCTAGCTGGTTTTCCAGCAGGCCAGCCTCCTCTTCCAGGAACTCCAGAAGTTCCCCTATCGAGGGCAGAACGCTGCCGAGATCCTTGTGGACCAGTCGATTCCGCTCGAACTTGTCCCTCATCTCCTGCGACAACTTGGCCAGAACTATGTGCAGAAGAAGGAAGGACCACTGGTCGACGGGCAGTCCGAGCGTCCTTAACCCGTTTAAGGACACTGTGAGCGGGGTGATCAGCTGCGTCCTCAGCTGAGCCCTATGGTTGACCCTCGGCAATCCCAGCAGATGGGTCACGTGCGCGTCCGCCTGAAGACGCGGCTTTTCGTACCGCTTCTCCAGCAGCTGCATGGCGGTGTCGTAGCTCGCATCCTGCAGCTCCAGATGCTGTACGAGCTGTCTGGGTTCTCCGTCTAGGAAGGAACGGAGATATGCCAGCTTTTCGGCCTTGGTGAAATCCTTCCGAGTATCCACCAAGGCCAAAAACATGTTCCGGAATCCAGCCCAGTCCCGCATACATCCGGTGAAATGCGGGACCTCCAGGGCACCCAATCTTCCCATGGCGCTGGGTCCAGGGGTGTGGAGCGAAGCGGGGCGCGCAACAGGCTTCCCCTCCCGCAGTCGCTCGATGTCCTTCACCCGCTGAAGGACCTCGTCGTAGATGTCTTGGATGTGCTCCAGATCCTTGACATATTGGGCGTGGAGGGCCAGCTCCTTCTCCCCGACCGGGTCAGTTGACAATAGAGCGGTTACCGACCGCTCGGCCAACAAGAAACGAGCCTGCATTTCTTTCGAACGCGTCTCCAAGGCGTCCTCCCGGTTAGGCCGATCTACTAATGCAAGCAGCCCGGTGAACCACCGGAGCTGCTGAGCCAACTCCTGCCGTGACGCTGTCATTATAAATAATTTAAACTAAATAAACCTTAACACAAAATTAAAACGAGTCAATGAAAACACGGAATCGATTATCCGAATCGACTCGATGCTTTCAATTGAACGAAATTAAATTAAATTAACGTTCTGAGAAATGTCCCAGCCCAAATGAATGAACGAACAAAACAACGGTACTACCAACCTTACAATTTAACCGCACCTGTCCCGGAAGTGCGATTTTACACAAAATGAGCTTAACCTATTACGAACTAACAAAAAAATACACAAAATTACACCGATTAACCTAGAGGTCCGGTATTAACCACGCTCTGCTACCAAAATGTTGCGGAAACCCACAACAGACACTAAAATTATTGCTTAGAATTACACATTAAAATTACATTAAAATTAACAAAGTCCACTCACAGTTCCATGCTGCTCCCGCCGTCCTGAACGGGATCCATATGATCCGATGGGGCCCGAATCCGGCTCCGGGTCTTCTAGGGTCCCTAAACACACCCAAACTACCCCAAAGTGCACTTCCCACGAAAAATACCTTTTATTCCCGTAGCGGTGTGGCCGGCATCCCGGCTAATTGTTTTCCCGAAACAATTAGTTTACGACGCACACACAATTTGCACTATCCACTTAAGTAGAATAATACGGCTCCAAATGCCCTTATTACTACATAAAACTATTTAATTATTCACACACAATAACCTATAAACCAGCCATATTTGCTTTCCAGAGACAAGAGTAAAAAAAAAGAACAACTAGTGATGGGGCCATTATGCCACCAAACAAAATTGAATCTCTATAATCGATTCGTCCATAATACAAATCAAAGTTTTATTTCCAATAAAAATAAATGCCTGTTTATTTGCAACAAACAGAGAAAAAAAAATCAAAGTAACCTCTTTTAAAACATAGATTCGCATTTACAGGCTAACCAGACCGATTTAAGCATCTAAATTTTCTTAGTAGATTAGTCTTAACACACACTTAAAAATTGTAGTTCATTTTTTAAAAATAATTTTGTAGTTTTAATTAGAAGGAAAAAAAACCAGTTTTTCCTTTGGTACGGGGCGCAAACGCTCGTATCAAAACGTATGAGATTTATTGTTTAGCGGTGCGTCGCCTTAAGTCTAAAGAATTTCAGGTTGATGTGTTTAAAACTTTCGGTATCCTCACTGTTATGGCGACAAACTAACACTCACGCACTAATTTAATTTATTTAAATATATGTTTATAGATAAACATTGGCGCTTCATCGGACGACGATGTACCCCTAAAATATTGTTCGAGACTCCTTGCCTCCAAATATCTCCTTGCTGGCAACAAAGGCGATCTTATATCTGATAGGTAACAATTTATTTTTCTTACACACGAATATGGACTATAATGTCGTAGCGTTAGAGTTTGTTTTGCACTGCTGTTTTCCGGTTTGAAGGGTGCTACCTCCAGTATAACTAAGAGGCAAAATGGTATAAGAACTAAAAGTTTATAGTCCGCAAAGGTTGTCTTTTTTAAAGTAAGTATCTAATTAGCCTGTAATCTGTCCCACTGCTGGGAAAATGCCTCCATCATTGACAAAGTCATCGCTACGATTGATGAGTATTGGCTTAATCATTACGCTTGTGAAATGCGTGTTAGTCATCACAAACTTAGGTTATGCATCCAAAATACATACTTTTAGAACCGGAAATATAAAATTTTAATTTTTAGACGACCTCCTTGGTCGAGTAGTTTGTACACCGGTTTTCATGGTGTCGCCATCTCTGAGGTCCCGGGTTCGATCCCCGGTCGGGTCAATTTAGAAATTATTGTTTTTCTAAATTGTCTCGGGTCTGGGTGTTTTCTATGAAGGTATAATAAGTATGTATTTAACTATTTTAAGTATGTTTATCCGCTGTCTATTAACCATTTAACGAGTTTCATAACGAAACTTCTCTTGGGATAGATAATTGGTGTGAGTATAGGAAAGTTTATTTTTTTATTTATTAATTTTATGTTTATGACCTTGATGCACCGGCCGTGGTCATGGGCTGACTATGCCTACGCCTTTGTAACATATGCTATGGACATTGGGTTCACCCTCTTTTAAAAACTTTGTTAAAATGAAACGCCTAAGTTTAAAAGCGTAAATTTTATTTCGGTTCTACAGATGCGTGAGGGTGTCAGTAAAGTCGACCGCACTGAATTGCCTCTCGGAGATTATCCGGATCTTTCCTCAGGCGATGACGCTGTATCTCGATAAGGACGCTGATGTCAAAACACACAACATTTCGGGTGAGAATTCTGTGGATAGACAATAACAGTGACCTGTGTTACCGTTGCGAGGTTTATTTACTATTCGATCACTTTATCAAAATTTTTATTTAAGCAGCTCTCCATTCTCAAATAAGTTGAAAATTGATTTGCAATAAAATAAAGATAGAGTTTTAAGAAAAAACATTTTGATTGTTAGAAAGATCTCTTCTAGGCAAACAAACGAATAGAAAAAACTAAGACACCTTAAAAACGCAAATGTAACAATTCGCCTTAAATGCTTTTCACGGTTTCTTTTGTATGGGATTTTCTCAATCATGTCTTCAAAATGGTAAACTTGCAGCTGTATTTAGCGTTGTACTCAGCGTTGTTTTACGTTTAAGTAAGTAAGTAAACAGCCTATAACTGTCCCACTGCTGGGCAAAGGCCTCCATCATTGAAATCAAGTCATCGCTACAATTAATGGGTAATGGCTTAATCACCACGCTTGCCAAATACGGTTTGGTGATCACAAACCCGGGCTATGCATCGAAAAATCCGAAATGCATTTTGCCCGACCTGCCCCCCGACCGCCTAACCGATCGCTTTGACTACGCGTATAGTTTATGACGTCATCTTGCCACCTCGCACCGCCTATGAAAGCAATATCAAAAGCTAAAGGCAGCACCAACAGCCTCCTGAAGACCGTCGCGGCGAGACTGGACGTAGACAGTGCTATAATGCAGCACTGGACTTGCGTCCAGCTCGTCAAAGACAATAAAATTACATTTAACCAATTTTTGTACTAACGTAGCTTATAAGATTATTGTTACTAACACTATATGGACCCTGTCCGAAATAAATGATTTTTATTTTTATTTATTTTTTATAACTTTCGATATTGTTTTCATAGGCGGAAGGAAACGACAAGATGACGTCATAAACCACACACGAAGTCAAAGCGATCGGTTAGGCGGTCGGGCCTCTGGGAATTGAACCCGGGATTCGGGTAACAGGCCGAGCGCTCTGCCACCGAGGTGTTTTACGCTTAGTCAGGATAAAATAATACATTATAAGCGAGTGTTTACTCGTGTTTTACGAAATTGTCGTAAAAAGTGTTTCCTTTATGTGTTATGTTCGCGAAAACTTAAAGAAAATACAAATTGTTTTCCATTGAGCTGTTTATTCTCACATTTTATGCTTACACAGTTTATGCTTTATACTCACATAGACATTGTATAATTCAACCTTTTTAGGCTCCTCGGAAGGCACCGACTCCAACCAAGATCACATAAACGATTTCATCATAGAACGGAACGTTTGCTATCAAGATTCTTTAACAGACTCCTTAAGCCAGGACCTTCTCAACCGCAGTTGTGACAGTCAACCGTCCTCTCAGCCGCTTTCAAAGAAAGACAGCAAATCGCTAGAGAAATCTCAAGACAGCGTTGAGCAAAAAAGCTCTTCCAAAGACGTCCAAAGCGCCATTCTAGACAGCAAAGTGTACGCGAAAAACGACCTTATAACAAGCGAGATTAGCGTTGACAGCACTAACCCGAACATGACTACTAGCAATTTCACTACTAATTCGAATATGTCTGGTAGTAACGCGACCACTGGCTATCCGATGTCGAGCAGTGGCGACATCCTATCGTCTAGCATCGATTTGGATATGAAGTTTGACCATTTCGGTGAGTCGACACCGAATTTGGATAATTTGGACGCGTTCAAAGACTTGGAGAAGAAAGAGGAACGGTCTAAAAGACCCTTGAAGCGTACCGATGAGGTCCACAGTAAGGATGCGCCTGATGGGTTAATCGAGAAGAGCGTTAAAAGTGAAGACGCTTTGGATGAAGTGAAGGATTTCTCGTTTCAACACATGTCTGATATATTTGCTTTGTTAGAGGGTCACAACGACCCTCAAATTAGAGGGTTAGTGAGGGTTTGTATAGGAAACTATTTGACGGCGGCGTTGGTTCTCTCACATGGTGACTATCATAGGTGGAGGAATTTTAGCAGTCTGTCAAAAGATGTCAGCGAGAATATTAGCACTGACAAATTGGTTACAATCGTTTTGAAGGTTAGTTACTCGTTATAGTTTTGTCATGACATTTGTTTTATATTAATTTTACGAGCAGTTTGTATATTTTATAGAGGTCAAAATAGTTAATGTTCGGTGCATTACCGAACATTTAAAGTTTGCATACACAGCAAAGCGGCGCTTGACCTGAAACTAGGTCATTCGCCGCCGTGTACGGTCATCAAATCATTTACGTAATTTAGTGTATATTTCACCGCGGAAACAATCGGATGCACTCATCAACATTCATTATCATTTAAACAGTTTAAGAACATTTGTAACATTTAAATAAACTTTCTTCTCATTTTACTTAACAATCTTATCATTCAACATTCCACTAAGCTCAGGCACCCAACAGTTAATGTTACATTTTCTATGCATTGCATCTCTTCTTCTTATTCTTCTTGTATTTATAATGTATCATAACATGTTATTTCTTCTACTGTTGCTAGTAAAAAATTTCGAGATAAATTAACAAAAACATTATTGAAATAAATTGTACTGTTATTTATTTTTTGGTATTCCGATTCTTATCATGCATTCTCAACTACTGTAGAACAGTGACACTTTAAAACGTCATCTTTAGCTCTATCATGAACTGTTATAAAATACGGTCGACATGAGCGAAGCGAAACGAACTTATCTTCGGTTCGCATCGCTCTTAGTGTAGCTTACGCTTCATCCGTTTTCTAAACCATTTTGTTTTACACTCGATTTGCTTTACGGGTACAGTTTGAACCTTATTCTAACTGTACTAGAATTCAATTTCCAGGGCCTCTCCGACGACATCCACTCGACAGTCAACCACACCCTTACTAGTGTAACCAGTATGGCGCCCGCTCTATGCAGCAGCTTACATTGGCGGCTAGTTGCAGACATGTTGAACTCTCTGGTCAACGTAGAGAACAATAGCTACTGGTTGTGCAGAGTCAACCTTTGTCGGTTGTACGAGAAGTTGCCTTATCAGAAGTGAGTTTACACAATCTTATATTGTTAACTAGCTAACTCGCCAAACGTTGTTCTGCCATATAAATTGGGGTTACAGGTGTTTTTTGAAGCCTAAAAAATATTTTTTTCAAAAAAAAAAATCTTGGTAGGGTCACAAATATACTTTACGACCTATTCTCATACCTACCAAATATATTATGTCGTGTACCTACCAATTATATTATAGTATGTGTCGAGAACAAGTTCGAGTGAATAGTGACTTAGGAGACAGTGGTACGAGTATCGAGCGCAAAAAACGACTAGAGAAGAGGGTAGATCGTTTTGTCTGCTCATAATCACCCACCCGCAATAACTTCAGTACATCCGTGATCATGGCGCATGCAACTGTGCCGAAATATCGGATACTCACACATAACAAAAAACATGGTAATAATCCCGTTAATAATATTTATTCTAATCTACGTTTATTGTTGACAGGTTATTCATGTTATACACCAACTACCGTCACAAAAGCAAGCTGATAATGGAAACTTTGGTCCGTCTCCTAGGTGACCAAGACCAAAAAGTAAGGAAAGTCGCCGCTCAAACTATTGCCAAGTAAGTTTGAACGACAATATAGAGGTAGTTGACCCGTGCGTGCGAATATTTACAAATCGATTTTCGATTTTTATCCTAACTAAATTGATCGATGGCAAGTGACCATGACAGATGACAGTTTATAAAGTTTTAAGAATATTAATATCACAGAGGAAGTAGACGCAGTGTAAGACGATCTGGTGAAGGTCGCGGGCAGCCGCTGGATGCGAGCAGCACAAAATCGGTCGTTGTGGAGATCTTTGGGGGAAGCCTTTGTGCAGCAGTGGACGTCTTGTGGCTGAGATGTAGACATGCGCAAAATAACTCACTTTAGAGAAAAGAGAGATCCGCATCTTTTATATCCAAGGATATTCATTTATTTAATGTACCTAGTACTGATGTCATCATATGAATATAATTTTTAATTTAATGTTAAGTTCGAGCATTCCGGACAAACCTCAGTGGTTTTTGGTCTGCTATCATGCAAAAATTTTGTATGTTTTAATGCAAATAAATAAATTAATTAAAAAAAAGACATCACTCTTTTATATCTTTAACTCCTTGGCGTAGTTGAAAGAACTGAGTTAGGGAGTTAAAGATCAACTTAGCTGATTACCAATCACAAGTAAGAAAATTGTAAGAATTAAATCTCACTTAAGAATACTTACGACTGCGATATATTTTTTGGCATAAGTAGTTAAATAGAATATATTTGAATCAAATAGTTTCCTGAATTCCCTTTATACTTAACAGACTTAGGTCAACCCAGTTACAAAAATAAAATAAAACATGAAAATAATAAGTGCTAACCTGTGGTGCTAACGATAAATACCTTCGAAGAAGGCCTGCGCGCGCGGGCGAATCATTCTCTCTCTCACTCAAATCTAAACATATCTGTTTCTTTCTATTCTCCGCAATGAATCGTATGACCATGGATATAAATATATAATAGGAGTATAAAAGATATACGGATATTATCACTCCTTGCGTTGGAAATAATATATTTTTCGTTAATCACTCCTGAGTTAGACATGTCTACTGAGATGATGAGGATGATAATGATCGCAGATCCATCATTATAAATTGTATTGTGTCCTGGTTAGTTTTTCCAAAGCTGTGCATCAGCTTTCACAAAGTCATTTCACTAAATCTTACCTATATTTTGGTTTGTAGCATAATCCCAAAGCTATATCCTTCAAAACGCGAAACAACAACATCTATGGCGGCAGAGATTGCAAAGAAATACAGCGAGCACTTCAACTTCGACCACAGGCAGTTGTCTCTAGAGCTAGTCAGAGAGATATACTTCTACAACGACCTACCGCAACAGTTCAAGGGTGGGGAGACGTTAGTGGGGGACAGTTTGAGAATTGTCGTCGCCGATTTGATGTCCAAGCTGATGACTTCCAACAGTAAATCGTTATCGGTGAGTGTGATCGTTCGTTTCTTTTACATTTTTATGGTAAAGCTATCAGTTATACCAGAGAGAACGAGAGTGCGGCAACTTCATACAAGTGCTCCGAAACGCACGCACACAAGCTCTTAGTTTACCTACATTAGCACACAGAAAAAAGCAAGGGAAAGGAGTACGCGATGACGTGGGCTGTCCCCGCAAATGCGGATCGGGCAGCGTAACTTGCTGTAGTAATGGAGAATAACAAGTATGTCACTGAGCGCTGCCGATCAGTATACACGTATTTTTCTTGGTTTGGGTGTCGCGATTGCGAGTTTTGTTGCATATAGGTGGGTGCCTATTGAAAATTTCTTTGAAAATACCTGTTGTGTATGAGGATGTCTCAACAAACACAACCATAATCCCAGTTTGTCCTTTTTTACTTTGCCGACAGATATAACAATGTAAGTTTACAATATAATATATACCCAAATTCACACAATAATAAATTAACTATGTGTGACTCAACCGTAACCGGTTGGTATAGCTCGTTACGTCGATTCAAGGTCACGGCACTGTTGCCGCACTCTCGTTCACTCTGGTTATACATAATACAAAAATAGAAATATGTAATATCAAAAGCCCTCATTGATAACAAGGCATTGCTACAATTGATTCGTTTAATCACTACGTTTGCCAAAGTGGGTTGATAATCACAAATCCAGTATCTGTATTGAAAAGTCTGAAATATTTTTAGATCAACCTGGGAATTATATCTAGGACCTCCGGATGGATGTCGGGCGGGTTACAAAAACAGAAATCTTGATGAAAACACACTTATCTTAACTTATCAAGCTGTTTAACTGCCGTAGAGACGTCAAATAAGTTTTAATGACAATTAAATATCCTGCTGTCACTTTCTTATGAATAGTGCTAAATAGAGAAGGAAAGACATTTACCCCCTTATTCAGAAAAACTGTTTGAGCATTAATTAGTTAAATATTTTTTGTCAACGTCACACAAACGTCATTTTGAATTTGAGAAAAAGAGACAAAACACTGATTAACTAAATTATGCTTAAATAGTTTTTATAAATAAGAGGGCTAATTGTCATTAAAATTAATTGACGTCTCTGAGTACGGCAGTAAGACACTTAAAATCTTTCACGTTAAAACTTCTTCAATATGAACCTCTTTATCAACAGCACGGTTTGATGGAAACCCTTCAAGCTATCTGCCGCAGATATTCGCCCTGGCAAAATCTTGAAGCGTACTCAGAGCAAGGCGTTCTGAGCTACTGTTTAGATAACTTGGACTATTGTAACGCCACTGTGTCTGCTAGGACTGTTTTGTTGGACCTGTGCGCTTTCTTTTATCCAGGTATGTTATTGTTATTATTATAAATTATCAGGCAGGCAGTTAAACCACTGGCTGCCTGTATCCTTTGTATAGGAGTACATTATTTTTTAAAATTATTGTACTTTAATAAAAGTTTATTAATTGAATTAGGCCTATGTCCAGCTGTGGACTAATGTAGTTTGGTGGATGATGATGATGGACCGAATTTGCGGCAATTAAAGTCTACAATAGAATGCTTAAAATCGTAAAAACAACAAAACCGAAATAGTTAGTACTATTATGGAAAGTTATATTGAAATTTGCTTATTATTAAAGAAAATATACTTTGAAGTTTGTATGAGATATTGAAAAGTAAAATGACTTTTAAACACATCGTAGATTTTACAGTATACACGCTTGTTTTACAGTGGAAATTCACAACATAATGCGTCACAAAACAACGACCAGCGACATATTCGAGCGCTCACAAACCACAAATGACAGGTGGCTGCATTTGGAGAACGAGAAAGTAGCCAGCCTAGCGGAAAAGTTTTTGCAAGTCACCCTCAAAATGTTGAACGTGCTAGTCCACTTGATAGAGGAAGTTAATCCTAATGTGCATCTGAATAAGAGTGGAATCGCGTTGCCTGGAAGTCCCGTGAGGAGAAAAACACAGGGTATTTATTTTAAAATCTTGCTCTATTGTTATTATGTGTTTCCATTGTTGTGTTTTCTATTTACTACTTTTATACAATGTCACCAGTATCGTCGTCGTAAAGAAAACCTTGTGATGTAGATCCATCCATCCATTCATTTGCGCCATTTGTGAAATGAATTCGCCTATTTGAATCTGTTTACATATTTCACAAAACATTAATGGATTATTTCATTCTAAAATATGTAATAAGCTATTTATGTAATTTTATTCGTTTACAGCCATACTTGCAAATATTTACAGTTGCATTAGTATATAATCGAAATAGGCTATACAAATATCTTTTGTTTAAAAAAAATATCTTTATATTAATACGTGAAGCAAAAATGTTGTACCCCTTTTTACGAAAATTGCGCGGACGGAGGAGTATGAAATTTCGCATACTTATAGTTTATATAGAGAAGGAGTGCAGAATGCTAATATTTAGAAAAAAATTATACATCAAAAACAAAGTACATTAAAATAAATAAACATTGTTTCATACATTTTTCAAATATTTCAAATATGGTAGAGGCGCTGCCGAAATCTGTCAATGCCAATCCAAACTCACATTCTATTTTTTTTAAATTTTTATTGCTTAGGATACAATCCGTGCGACCTTAATAAAATATTGTTTAGTAATAATTAGAATAAGCAATTTAACTTGTCTTACAGTTTATTAGCTCTCTCCGTCCGACTGGTTGTCTGGAAGAAATCGCTTCAAAGCGATAACACCGCCAAATTGTAACTTTGTAAATTATAATTTTTTTGTTCATGTTTATGTTTTATAGTGTTGCAATAAAAGTATTATCTTATTAACTGCTCCTATAAATTTGGCGAAAACGCGAATCAACACTTTGTATTTTATTGTTTTGGTGGTATCACCAGATTCGATACAACGCAGGAGCAGTACCGTGACAGAGACGCTTGACGATAAAGGCACTCTGCGCAAGAAACTTCCAACTCCCGCTAACAGCTTGCGAGCCAACTTTGCCGGGCATTTCTATACGGAACCCTTCTATACGAGGTTCTATGAGAGCCTGAGGGCGACTTATTCGAACCACAAGGTGAGTAAGCGAAACCATCGTTTATATCTAAAGCTTCACCTTTTCACCGCCCAACTATCCTGCACGCGATGTCCCGTTGTACGCCAACGTATAAATGTATTTTAATAAAGTAGGTACAAAGAAGAACTTCTGTAGAAGTGCTAGCGTGGACGGCACGAAAATCTCGAACTTTTATAGAAATTGTTGGCGGTAAAAAGGTTAAAGCAGGGCACTTGGAGGTGTAGCACGTAATGTACCTAAATGTAGTTTTTTGCTATGCAATGCGTATTCTCTAATAAACCCATATAAATTGTTAACAGATAAATCTCGACCCCAAAACCAGTATGTTCTACGAATTCCTAACAACAGTACTGAACTGTTTATCAGTCCAACTAGAATTGGCTACGGAGAAGGAATTCGGCGCAGTCACCGAAGAAATGTTGTACTACCTCAAAGTTATCATGCCTCTATGTCCCGACAAAACTGCGCACTGTGTCACACAACTACTGAAATGTCTATTCGGTACTAACATGATAAGTCAGTATTCAGACTACCTCAGTATAGCTAATAAACCAGAAACGCCTCAGAAAAGATGCTTCTACCAAGACGTCATGTTGATAAACGACCTTAATGCACCTGAAGAAGAGGATCGGGGAAGCAGTGTTGGTTCTAATACTAGTCAAAAGCTGTCTTTGGATAGTAAGAACCCTAGAATGGTGGCTGAGAGACAGCTGTTGATCAGTATGGAGAATTTCTCTAAAAATATGACGGATAGAAAGTGGAGCACGAATAAGCAGGAGCTGGGGAGGTATATAAGGTTGTTTGAGCCGGTTGTCATTCAGGCTTTAAAGGTGAGTGTCTGTTTTGAAACAATTATAATATAATGCAAATTTCTATATTAGGGATTTTTCCCATTAAGTACTTTCGAAAATTTACCTTTAAGGCATCTTGTATTTCTAGAGTTTCTCTGGATCACGTTGCTTAACGCAATCCCTTTAGTATAGGTATCATGCATACCTAAATACCCAGAGTTTCAACGGTAACGAGTAGTTCGCGTTAAGCCCTGTTAAGAAATCTTTGTGTAAATTGGAACTTTTTCATCATCATCATCATCAGCTCATTTTTATGTCCCCACTGCTGGGGCACGAGCCTTCCCTATGGATGGATCGGGAGAACAGGCCATAAACCACCACGCGGGCCCACTGTGGATTGGTGGTTGTTAAGAACTGCTAGTGCAGCCGGGACCTACGGCTTTACGTACCTTCCGAAGCACGGATGGCGAAAATTATAAAGTTTTATTATTTATACTTGTAGATATTACATAATTGTGTTTTATAATGTTTTAGTATAGCTATACAGAATGTTTGGTAATATGTGTATATTCCCGAAACGTACCCATGTTAACATGTCTTTATAAATACTATGCCAACGTCAGAAAATGGTAATTGTAAAAAAAATTTTTTTGACTACTCCATACAAAATGACCCATCAGCTGATCGAGTTAGTATGGAAAGTCGTTTTTTTTTACAATTTCCATTTTTTGACGTTGGCATAAATTTATATAAAATGTTAACATGGGTACGTTTCGGGAATATACACATATTACCAAACATCCTGTATAGCTTCTTCTATTAATATAGGTCATAGTTGTTTTCGTCATTATGTTGATTTTAATAAAGTTCTGTAGGCTTTATATAAGAAATAACATAATATAAAATATGTCTATGTATGCAACAGTGCAATACCCAATACTCCTCTATTACCGATCAACACCTTCACATTCTATGACGGGACCCGACGTATTATAATTTTAAATTAGTCATTCAAAACTAATCCTTATTTCCAGAGTTACACGATGCAAAACGATATACCTTTACAATGCTCAGTACTCGATCTACTGAACCAGCTTCTAACGTTAAGGGTGAACTACTGCATGCTCGACAGCGATCAAATATTCATGGGCTTTCTATTGAAACAGTTGGATTTGGTTGAGCAACATGAGATACCGTGAGTATTAACTGTCAGTATTTTACACCTTAATGGTTAAGTTTTAAGCTAGCAAAGCACACCGGTAACTTTTTAAAATTAAAGGTGACACAAAATGTACTTCAAAATATAAAGGTGGATTTGCATTTAGCCGTAACGTAACATTGTCAATACGAACATTCGCATCGTCAGTACAGTGAGCCGAGCCGCGCTCTTCGCTCGCTGTTCGCTCGCTCGATCCTGTTATCAGTTAGTCAGTGACGTATCAAGCTCGTCGCGAATAGTGACCTGCCGTCATAATTAAAAAAGGCACATCTAACATTTTGCAAATCAGGAGAAAAACGGGTTTGAAAAGATAGGCCTTTTTCTAATGATTCCAAATGTGTATCTAACTCAAATTTAAAAAAAAATGTTAGTTGTGCCCTTTTTCCTTATGACGGCAGAGTACGTTACGGTTACGTTTCGATGATCGCTCTCCGGACAGTCTGCACCATAATAAAACTTTTTGATAAATATTTTATTAGTATTTAATCGATAAAAAATACCTGTATTACCGCTTGGCCACGAGACACGACCACTAGCGGTTTGCGGCTTAATTTCTTTGTTCATTGCTTTCCTAATACGGATGACTAACACTTCCATAGTACAACGCGCAAATTTTCAGCCCCACCTTATGGAACAATGGATCTTAATCTCCTTGAGTTAAGTCAGCAATTTAAGTAAAAAGCTATTCATTTTGTTTTCAGGAATTGCTGCGATCTTGTCAAAAGTGTGTTGACGTTTCTCGTACAGTTGTCTTCGTCGAAACACCACACAAAACAGATCATCGAAATACCTAAGGTAATTAACTGATTCGTTTTTATAACATACATCCTAGTTTTAGTTAGATTGACTCTTTATTACAATAATATTCTCTTATCATTAAAAACCATGATGATTAGTAATCAATATAGGATCCGAAACAAATAATATGCATTCCAAAAGTTGCTTTTTTTTCTGACCCACGGGAAAATATGCTCGCAGATTCAGTTGATTCGGGGCTGGCCTTGTCCTTCTCTAAGAAGGATTAAGACCGAACCGGTAAAAGCCCTGGGGTTTGCTTTTAGCCTTTATAAGGGCTGTGAAGGCTACCGGAACGCGCGCCTCTCGGCCATCCGGTTACTCAGATGGAGTCGCCGTGATATAAGGGATACGGGTGGCGCGCTCACACTGCAGTGAAGCTGCCTATGTCTGCTGGTGCTGACTGAACTATGTGACGCCGCGTCCCGTTCCGCAATTAGGCGATCCAGGTCACGTGACAACTGGTTAAGAGGGTCCGAAAGTGGCCTCGTTTGCTCTTACTTATACATTTACAAATAATAAAAAAATGCGCTTCTGTAGTCTAGTGGCCAAAGACCATCGGTCCCAGAACTAGAGTAAAGATAACATTATTTATTACTTTAAATCTATAAGTACTAATACAGGGTGTCCCAAAAATGGCACGCCAGGCTGACACTGGAGATAGCTTAGCTATAAACCTATCAGATAAAAATAACATGACTTTAGGAAAAGTCTCATAGTTTTCGAGAAAATGCCACTTTTTTATTTTCTAAAAACTCCACTTTTAGTTCGTTTTAAACCTATCAGATAAAAATAACATGACTAGTAAAAGTCTCATAGTTTTGGAAAAAATGCCACTTTTTTATTTCCTGAAAATTCCACTTTAAGTTCGTTTTTTTTTATTTTTTTGTTATTATTATAATTTTTTTTTTTATCTGATAGGTTGGATAGGTTTATAGCTAAGCTATCTCTAGTGTCAGCCTGGCATGCCATTTTTGGGATTTTTGGCTGTATAATAAAGCTGAAGAGTTTGTTTTTTTGTTTGAACGCGCTAATCTCTAGAACTACCAGTCTGATTTGAAAATATGTTTTTGCATTTGATAGCCCAATTTTTGTGGATGGCTATTATAAGCTTTTTAACATCACGTTATAACAGTTAAAAAGTCAGAAAAAAGGTACGCGGCACGCTTTACTCGGGCAACGCGATGCGAATCTGACGCGGTGGGTCGGGGAAAAGCTAGTATTACAATACTTGAAATGCCTTTTTCAATAACACCAATTACCAATTAGGCCTGATTTTAAAATAAAATGTATGAGAGTTTCCTCAGTGACATGTGTATTATGAAACAGCGCAAATCTTTCATGAATTCCACCATAACCGAACCACCCGATTATTAAACAACTAACAAGGTATTGAGTAGTTTAAAGAATGTCTGGGCATTTCTGCCGTATTAGCATTATTATTAAAACTTTTTCAATACAAATTTTTTGAATTGTTATGTAATATTTAGTAAAGTAGTAAACAGCCTATTACTGACCCACTGCTGGGCAAAGGCCACCATCATTGAAGTCAAGTCATCGCTACAATCGATGGGTAAAGGCTTAATCACCACGCTTGCCAAATGCAGGTTGGTGATTACAAACCCGGGCTATGTATTGAAAAATCCGAAATACATTTTGCCCGACCTGGGAATTGAACCCGGGACCTTCGGGTATCGGGCCGAGCGACTCGGCCACCGAGGCGTCTATAACATTTAATGAGCATAATTTTCCAACAGTTGATACAACTGTGCGATGGCCTTCTGGCATCGGGCGCTCATGCGGAGTGCATAGCTGGCCTGGAGCCTGTCGCCGTCAAGGTGTTTAGCAATATGGGAGGTGAGCAATAACTACCCTCATTATTAAAAATAAGATTTATAAATAATTTATTGACGATCACACAAACATTACAAAGAGATAAGTATACCATATATGAAAAAATAAACATGATAACAAAGCAACGATATAAATCAATCGAAATGTAATACACATATATATTATTTTCATAAATACAATTTTAAATCCCTACGTTATACTTTTGTTTTCACGTATTCTGTTACGGTTATATTGATTGGTACGGAATTTATTTTGATACAAAAACCTCTTCTATTTTTAAATAATTATAGTTTTTACACTCAATTCTACATTTCCTTTTTATTAAAATAAGGTATAATGAACCACCAATCCGCACTGGGCCCGCGTGGTGGTTTATGGCTCGTTCTCCCTATCCACCCATAGGGAAGGCTCGTGCCCCAGCAGTGGGGACGTATAATGAGACGGTGATGTGATAATGAATCAGTTTTGAATAAAAGTGTTTTTTCTTTTGTTTTCTTAAGTTTTTTATAATTTACTTTCGCGCCTTCACCTTTGCCCTTATCATCTCATCACTTACCGGTGAGATGAAGGTGAAGGGTTTCTTTATGTAATGTTTATATTTTTACCTTACCAGGTACCAGTATTTTGGGGAGAGCTCAACAGCAAGATGCTCAAGCTACAAGGGAGGTGTTGTTCTATATGCTACAGAAAACTATGCATCAAAAGAAGGTATTTATAAAGTCACTTTAATATTTTTTATTTCAACAAGAGAAGTTAAATGTGTTTGTCTAAGCTAATTGTTTTGTTATTTCTTAGTTTTTGTTACAAATAAAAACCTTTGACTTGAAATGAAAATTTGTTTTATCTGTTAATTGACATTGTACAATTAGTACCGCAGACTTTCTTTTCAGACCACTGGTTTGGTCTATTTTAAAGTTAAGCTCACTTTTGTATATGTCTTATGTAACGTGTATTTCAATGTGTGTTTTATAATGTACAATGAAGGATTATTATACATTGTCAATGAAAATAAAACGATTTGCCTTTGGTGGAACATTTGAGCTAACGATTTTTCACAATTCGAGCAATAGCTCTTCCAACTGAGTTACCGAGAATTTAGATGAGATTAAATAAATATACTTTATTGTACACTAATAGACATTTAGATATACGAACTTTTAAATGTACACTTACAAAGGGCGGTCTTATCACTAAGAGTAATCTCTTCCAGACCAGACAAACTTAAGATATTCAAGATTGATTTAAGTTGAAAAGTGGCCTTGTCGTCGCGTTAGTTAGCTTATTCTAACATTAATTTCGTTTTATTATTTTCAATACCTGTCTCTTTCTTCCCCAGGTATTGGACTTAGTTGCCTGCGTGCTATCCCTCTCTCAGGAGCACCCGGAGTCCTACTACCGCTGGTCCGAGTTGGCCTCAGATACCTTACTGAACCTCCTCAGCCAAAGGTCCATGGAAGTAGACTGCAGAGACGCGATCTTATCACTGGAACGCCTACTGGACTCTGTGTATAGAGATGTACTGTTGGAACAGAGTAGGGTGGAGATGGTGTTGAAGATATTGTTCAAGGCGCCTCCTGATCAGGTAGGTTCAAGTTGTTTGGCATAATGTAACTATTCCTGAGTCAGTAGTTTGAGCGAGTAGTCTTGATAAAGCATAGTGTATCTAGGCTTTGCTAAGCCATTGCTTATCTTTTTGTCCTATTCTTTTGAAGCGTTACACATAGTTGTAAAGATCATATCTATGATAGAAGAAAAAAGAAGTTACGATATTTATTTACATTGAAAACGTTTATTTTCTAACTTTGTTTCTTTTTTAACTTTTAAGTTAGCTTTATGATGCAAGCGGCCCTTAAATAATTATTTAAATAATTAATTTGTTACAGGCTATAACACCATACAAAATGAAACTACGTTACCTGACCATCATAATGGTGTTACTCCGAAAAGTACTCATTTTAATACCTGAAAGTGAAATACTTCTATCAATAAACTACTTGAAGGCCACGTGTATATCTCCACAATCCATATTTTTCAACGTTAAACTCGACGTGGACCCTTTAAATGTACAAAACGTCAATGAAAACTGCGCTAACCTATCTCCCGACGTCATTCTTGTCAGGTTTCTATTCAAAACTCTGACTTACGCCATTATAGAGATGGACGCTTGCCACGAAGCGAGCTGTTCAGATTTCGACTCTAAAGATGTTGGCGATAGAGTTCAAAATCACAGTTTGTTGTACTCGGTATGCGTGAATATTATAGTGCAAGTGAAACATATGCTGCATTTGACGGGTGAGTATGATTATTATAAAGCAGGGTTCCTCAAACTATAGCTCATAAAAAGATTTTTTTTATCTGTTATAAAGTTTTATATGCTAGTAACGAAATAAACTAACCACTAGTAAGTACCATGTAAATTTTTTTTATTGAATTTTTGATCAGGCCAGCCTATCAAGGATCATAATTATCCCTTAAAGAACGTGTCAAGATATTTACTAACCCCGTACAGTACAGCTATTTCTGTAGTCAAACGGTGGCATTGCTCTAACCGGCACACGGTGGTTCCAGTTTTAAAATAGGTGGACGTAACATCAAAAGTCCGAATTTTTGATTTGATTTTTTTTTCAGTATAGATAATAGTAATACAAACAACATTTTGTTTTAACAATTCGATAAGTTGATAGTTAGATATATGTATATAAAGTTAACTAATATGCTCCATACAAAAAAAAAAATACATATTTCTTTTCTCGGAAACTATCAATTTATCGAAGAATTATGTAAATCAAAATTGTTTGTGCTATTGTCTATACTGAAAAAAAAATCAAATCGAAATTCGGACTTTTGATGCTAGGTCCACCTATTTTAATACTGGAACCACCGTGCAGCACCGCTCTGAACTCTATGAGGTTCAGGAAAATTACTTAAAGTCAGCAAGGTGCGATTTTACCTTTGCTTACTGTAAAGCACATATTCTTTGTCTTTCGACCCATAAAATCTATATCTATACTTAATATAATAAAGCTGAAGAGTTTGTTTGTTTGTTTGTTTGTTTGTTTTGTTGAATGCGTTAATCTCAGGAACTACTGGTCCGAATTCAAAAACTATTTTTGTGTTGAATAGTCCATTTATTGAGGAAGGCTATAGGCTATATTACATCACGCTATGACTAATAGAACGCGGGTGAAACCGTGGGGCATAGCTAGTGCATTATAAAGACGTAATCTCGTTTGAGAAAACTGTCAAATTTGTTTTGTACACACGCAATCTCTTTTATGCAGATGTATGTACACTAAATAACAATAACATCTTTTCATTACTTCACGTTTCTACAGACGGCTGCGTCTTCCCGCTAACAGCTAAAACGGCCCAAAGTCTCCTACACAACGAGCAGAGTGGCCTCAACACTGGCCTGTACAGTCCTGAGGAAAACATACCCCTGGACTTACTCAACCTGATCTGCCTCAGATCGGCGCACAGAGCGCCGCTACTGACTGTACACTGGTCGCATTTGCTGATTAGGTAATTGCGACGTTATTTTTATAGCATTAGGGTCTTACAAATAAACAAAAAATAACCTCCGTATAGTTATTCCGTGTTTTGTCTCTTTTACTCTAATTTGAAATGACTTTTCCATGACAGGAACAAAACACGGAATAACTATTCAACCTTTTTCTTTGTTTATTTGTATTTATTATTGATATAACAAAAGTCAAAAGGATATTTTCATAATGCTAAATTATCAGTAAATGCAGTAGAAAATTTAACCTTTCTAGAACTATTAATATATTGACGCAGGATTTTTGTCGATCTACGCATCTTTGTGTTGATAATACGGTTCGCATTATTTTTGATACTAAAATTTTGCAGCATTTGTTGCAGCGTTGTTTTTGATACTAAAATAAATAAATGGATTTTAATTAGATTAAATGTATTTAGCTTTTTATTTTCGATTAATCTCTTTTTGAACGGCGACAAAATATGACATTATACTGAATTAAATCTTCTACAATTTTGTGAAATCTAGTTTCTTTCCCTTTGGCAATATCTCGATATATTTCTCGACAACCTCCTTGGTCGAGTGGCTTGCACACCGGTTTTTATGGTGTCGCCATATCTGAGGTCCCGGGTTCGATCCCCGATCGGATCAATTTAGAAATACCTGTTTTTCTGAATTGTTTCGGGTCTGGGTTTTTCTTATGTATAATAAATATGTATTTATATTAAGTATGTTTATCCGTTGTCTAGTTAACCATTTTCTCGAGTTTCTTAAGGAAGCTTTTCTTGGGGCTAGATAATTGGTGTGAGTGTGAGAAACATTTATTTATTTATTATTTATTTATATTATTATTTGCAGACTCAACTTCCTATGCCACAAGTACTGGCAGAAGTTGATCGGTTACGCGCGCAACTTGCCTCTGAGCGCGCACAGCGGCGACACAAAGCTGTTATGCGCCGACATATTGCAAATTGCATGCGTTTTGGCGTACTGCGAGTATTTCGTAAGTTTATCTTAGATTTATTTTTTGTTTGTTTTATAAATATACTAGCGGCCTGCTTGCGACGTTCGCTTAAGTGAACCCGTATCCTATTCATAAAGTTCAATATTTGGTGGGAACATAGCTGCCTTCGAAGGAGTTAAGTTCATTGTTGCCCACGATAGATAAGATAATTTATTTAAGGTCTGGTGATCTTTACGCTGTAAAGTGGTGTCTGTGGTCAACAGCAATCTCTTTCCAAAAAAATATATTCATTTGCTGTTCATCTCTTTTAATGGGAAAAAAACATTTTCACTCCTTCCTATGACATGGGGATGGGGTTCTTTAAACGAGGCGCGTAGAGGCACCTTGTGGGCCGGCAGGGTGACGGTGACTGATGCTGCGTTGTTTTTATGCTGCATCAGTTGTCTTCGCGTCTGGACTCCATTTCCACTTAACATCAGGTGGAAGGGAGATATTTACCGTGCAAACTATAAAAAAAAATTGGATTTTTATTAAAGTGTTTTTATTAATGTTTATTACTTGTGAGTATCCGATATTTAGGCGCAGTTGTATGCGCCATGATCACGGTGTTACTGAAGTTGTTGCGGGTTTGTTTTTATGAGCAGACAAAACGATCTACCCTCTTCCTTAGTCGTTTTTTGCGCTCGACGCCCGTATCTAATTACTCTAACGCAAGCGACCATGATGGTTCAAATAGTTTTTGCATTTTTATCACTACAAGTAAAGTAAATAGCCTATAACTGTCCCACTGCTGGGCAAATGCCTCTATTATTGAAATCAAGTCATCACTAAAATTGATGGGATATACTTAATCACCACGCTTGCCAAATGCGGGTTGGTGATCACAAACTCGGGCTATGCATCGAAAAATCCGAAACACTGCCCGACCTGGGAATTGAACCCGGGACCATCAGGTATCGGGCCGAGCGGTCTGCCACTCGGTCACCGAGGCGTTTTTTATTTGCTCTTTTAAATGTTTTAGGTAGAAAATGGTCTGTCAGAAGCGGTACATCTCACTTGGCTCCTAGTGAACCGCGTACACATATTAGTGCATCAATACAACTCGGAAATAGTACAGAAGTTGATAAGCAAGGTGCAGCAGACAGCTGGCGCGTCTGGGCTTTTGTTGCAAGCTATCGCCGCTAGATGTCAGACGTGTTTGAAGGTGAGCCATTTTTAAATTATCAGCGTTATCGTCTATGTCCGTTTTTGTCAAAAGTGATGGTCAAAAATTATTAAGAAAGATTAAATTATTATTATTATACCCTTTCTTTATTTTCTTTCTTAAAACTAGATTTTTACAATATTTTAATATAAAAACAATAAAACATTATAAAAACCTAATCCTAGAATACCGCCAGCAGCGGGGTAGGGCCCAAGCTACCGGTGGTCAGGGCTGCAGAGTGAGGAACCTCCTGACAATACGTGCCGTGTCAAGGAGTACTGCATTTTGCATCTGACCCTTGACCCAACCTTTCAGCGAGAGACTCTAGGTGTTGATCGAGGCTCTTGGCTAAAAGACCGTTTGCCGAAACGACTGTCGGTACAATAATGGTTGAATCCACATCCCACATGGCGGTAACCTCGTGAGCCAAGTCAAGGTACTTACTGAGCTTGTCCTTCTCGGCTTTCACGAGGTTCTCATCATGAGTTTTATTATTATTATTATTATTAGGAGCTATTTTACGTAGGATACTGAAATGTGAAGTGGCTCTAAAATATTTTTGACAAACCATACCAAATAATAACATATAATAACATTTGCCTTGAAGCGCTTTGCCATTCGGCCAGTCAGTGGTTATACAAAAAGCTTTCAACTACATATAGCTTAATATCATGCTTTGTCGTTTTCGCAGGATGAGTTCGCATTAAACACGTACAAGATTTTATCACTCTGCCACGAAAATCAATCTGGTGCTTTGGTGTTCTTGATATGTCGCATCATAGGCAAATTGGAGCCGGCTGTCGCTACCAGGTTTGTATATATTTAATTCTTCCGTACGTGTGTTTGTCACTGAACTCCAGCTAAACGGCCAAACAGATTTTGATAAAAAAAAATTGTGTATATTTAAGTGGGTCTCAGGATGGTTTCGATATTCACACTTGGACCTGAAAGGTGCAATATGGTTTTATTATTACTATTATTATTAGCCTTCACTGTCCCACTGCTGGGCAAAGGCCTCCCTCTACTTTTTCCACCCATTCCGGTCCTTAGTTATTTCATTCCAATTTTGGTTAAATTCATCCAGTTCGTCCCGCCATCTTATTCTCGGTCTACCTCGGCGCCTCCGTGTCGTGTTTGGCTTCCAAAATGTTGCCAACTTGGCCCATGACACTTCTGGCATGCGGCAGACGTGACCGGCCCAATCCCATTTCAGCTGAGCTACTTTCAGAGCTACATCTGTGATTTGTGTTTGGGAGCGCAGCTCGGTGTTTCGGATTCGATCCGTTCACTTGACACCTAATATGCTACGTTCCATAGCACGTTGGCAAACCCCGAGCCTAGACTTTGGATGTTGGTTAAGGACCAAGTTTGTGCGCCATATGTCAGGGTGGGAAGGATAGTGTTTTAGTACTATATTTTTTTAAATCATTTTGTGGTAGGGATGTTATCCTAAGAGGACGAAATCGCGAGTGGGCTGCTAGATGTAAATATAATAGTGTAATAGCGATGGCCTTGTTGGAGTTAGTTATTATAACAAGAAAAATAACATACATTCGGGCCATTAATGGCTGGGCAAAGGCCTCTTTCGTTGAAATCAAGTCGTCGTTACAATTAATAGCAATTAAGTTTATAAATACGCATTCCAAATCCAGGTTGGTGATCACAAATCCGGACATTGAAATAATCCGAAACACAATTTGCCTGATCTGAGCATTGAATTGAATTTAGAACCTCTGAATAACGCTTGCCACTTGCCACACTTTGACCACTGAAGCGTTACTGTTATTAAGGAGATTGTCATAATGTTTTTTGTACCTTGAGTTACTTTTTTCTCCTATACGAGTACGAATATCGAGCGACGAAAACGACTAAGACGGACGATAAAACGTTTTGTTTTTTTCTGATAATTACATATTTTTTAGATTTGCAAAGCTTGCTGTTGAACGCTGTAAAGTGTTAAAGAATATGCCCATTGAGAAAATCAGCGTGCAATTGGCCAAAGAAGACGTGCAAGTCGCCTTAGAACTGTTGCAGAGGGATAAGGTGCATGTCCGGTAAGTGTTGTTATAACTGTTGGTGCAGTGAGGCTGCCAATCAATCAATCGGTCTTCTGTGCTACTGACGTTTTTGTGACTTTTAAGTGACTGATTAGGTATATACTTCTACGAAGAACCTTAATAGAGCTTTTATTTTAAAGATATAAAAAAATACCTTTTATTTTCAAGTGCTAATTGCTGCATTGAAGCTAAATTAAATATTTATAAAATACAGTAGTTTATACTGGGTCGGCCCAGCCAGGCCGACACAGTATAAACCCCAGTATAAATTTACCATAAATTTTATCATTCGTTCATCTTAATTTATAAATCGTTTTATTTTTTAACCTGTTGTCTGTTGTGAATACAGACAATAGAATTTTAATTGTTTAAGGCACTGAGCAGTGCTTGCCGCAGATTAGAGATTAAAGTATTTCCTTAAACAGAAATAGAATAAGATTAGGTAACCATGCATGTAAATTATTTCAATAAATATTTTAAGCATTTTTTTTTACAGCTATTCATCTTTAGTACTGGAGTTGAATGCGCTCGCGTCGAGTTGTTTCGATCTGTCCCCATTGGACTTATCGCAGGACCGAGCTATCAACCCCCAGTACATAGTCACTACTAACGTCGATGCCAATTGGTTGTTGAACCAGGTTAAGGCCAGGTAAGGTACTTTTAAAATTATATACGTCCCACTGGCTGGATTCAGGCTTTCCTACATAAAAAAAACACATTTTTAAATTTTTAGGTTAGATAAATAGATAGATTATTATTACACTGTATAATAGAGTTTATTAAAATTTTACAAATAATTTGATATGAAACTTAAGTTACTAAACTATTACTAAACTAAAATATGGCGTCAAAAATTCCTCCGCGTCGCTGTCGACTGGTAATGTACCCAAGACACTGGCGGCTTTGCCTCGTTGTATGGCAATGCTTAGACCAAGGCAAAAGCCAGCCTTTGGGTCATGGGAAGAGTCAACCAGCCGATTGGAGATGTTATTAAATAAAACATGAGCACTCCGATAAAAGATAGATAGATAGATAAAACATTTATTACAAAAGGTTAACACTAGGTTAACACTTGCCATTCGTCTTACCTGATGTTAAGTGATGATATGGCCGAAGGTGGAAGCGCACTTCACCCGCGATCCTCAACTACTGAGGCACTGGCTATCTTATCTCTAGTTAAGGCACTGTGCTTACCCGTTAATATAAAAAAAAAGTTGCCGAAACAGCAATGTTACAAACATTAATGTGATGGTGACATATTTAGATAAGATGGTAGTAGCTATAGCAAGACCGCTTAACTGAGTCCTCGCCTGGGGTAGGTACGCGGGGCGGGAAGTACGCAGTGGCAGAGCCACGAACACGAGCGACTTGCGACGCGGCGAACGGTTTTTTTTAATTTTTTTTTAATTCTTATCTCGGCAAATGACTCCATCCCACCTGATGTTAAGTGGAAATAAAGTCCAGACGCGAAGACAACTGGTGCAGCGTGGAAACAAACGTAGCATCAGTCAACTTCACTCTGCCGGCCCACAAGGTGCTTCTTAACGCCTCTCTTGAAGGACCCCATATCATAGGAAGGAGGGAAAACGTGTGCTGGTAGACTATATTTCATCTTTTGGAGGTGCGACAAAGAAACGAGTCACCAAATTTCTTTGTGCGCGATGGGATATTTGAGACAGTGAATCGGTGACTCCGAAGAGCAGCATGTGTACTCCTATGAAGAAAGGGAGAAGGTGGGATGACGTCAAAGAGCTCTTCAGAGCACTCGCCATGGTATAAGCGGTAAAACACGCTGAGTGACGCAACATCTCTACGCAATTGCAGAGATTCGAGAGTATTTACCACTTCTGCATTGCCGATAATGCGTTCAGCGCGACGCTGCAATCTGTCCAAGGCATCGAGAAGGTACTTAGTGGAACCGTCCCAGATGTGCGAGCAATACTCCACGCAAGACCGTACCTGTGTCTTGTACAAAAGGCACAACTAGTCCGGCGTAAAGAATCGCCGCACTCTGTTCAGAATTCCGAGTTTTCGTGAGGCTGTTTTGATCACGGCTTCGATGTAGTCCCTTTGGTTCAGATCGCAGCGTATCGTCATACTGAGCATGTTGATACTGCTCTGCAGGCGTAGAGATGTACCCTGAAGAGTTGGAAGAGGAAGGAATGGTGACTTTTTTGCCGTGAACGCGCACACCTGTGTTTTCTTGGCATTGAACTCAACCAGATTATTGGTGCCCCAATTAGATATGAGGTCCAATACCCGATTGAGCTCAATGACAAGATTAACTCGATTCACTTCGGTTTCGACCCGCCCGCGACCCGCGATTTCTAGTTCATTGCGCGCTATACAACGGCAGTTATAGTCAACTGTTATAGAAATAACGCAATGAACTAGAAATCCGTTCGCCGCGTCGCAAAACGCTCGTACTCGTGGCAGAGGCCCTACGTACCTCCCGCCCCGCGTACCTACCGCAGGCGAGGACTCAATTGAGCAGTCTAGCTATAGCTAGGCGGGCAAACAAGCCCTACCACCTACCAAACCGAGTACCCAAACGTATCGAACCCGGGTTTCTGGGTCTGATACCGGTAGTCTTCACCACTAGACTTCAGAGGCGGTTAAAATAAGAAAGAGAACACATAGTTACCACAAACAAAAGTAACAATAATTAAACAGTAACAATAGCAGTTATTCAGGTCTCCGCCTCAGTTTGTGTTGTTGCGAACGAGGCGTGTCGCATCGCATATGTGTACTAGAGAAGACTTTTATCGCTTGAAATATGGAACTTATGTGGTCATTGTTAAAAATATCGTTCACATATTTCACCAGAAGCTGGTACTTGTCTTATGTTAACAACTACGACCAACGGCTTCACGTGCCTTCCGAAGCACGGAGAATCTCGAGATATATGTGTGTAAATTTAGTCACCATCCGCTGACCCAGCATTGCAAAAGTTACTAAATTTGAAGGATAGCAACCCAAACGTTCTAGTCGCTACACTATCTAACTTCTCCATAAAAATTTTAGTGTTTGCGTTTATAGGGTGTACATGTATGCTTGGTCTGGTAAACATAGGGGCTTCAATTTCAAATGCAGTGTCGCGACGTACTTATTGGTGTTTTAATAGAAAAAGGTTCTCGTGAATAGCTCTTTGAAAACTAAAGTCACACTTATTTTCAGATGTTGCCAAACAGACTTCACAGCGCCAAAAGTACCTAAACACAACGAACTATCGCTCCTCCTATCCAATTTGAGTAAAGAAGACTTGACAACTATCGTGACATGTCCTGAGTTCGACAGAAGGCTATTGAACTCCTGCTTTAAAGTGTCATGTGACAATTTCCTTAAAGAATTTCTGAATAACCTATCGACTTACGAAACGAGGGAGACGGAAAGAGACTCGAGAAGACAACAGAAAGAGATGATGAAATCGAAGGAGGAGCTGACGTCATCGATTGACAGCAACAAGATGAACGTCGTTAACACGTTGCATGTGTTCAAGAAGAGTGATAACAAAGAGTCCAAGTCGCAATTCTTCATTCCTATATCAGATAATGAGGTGAAAGAGATGTTTGGCAATCTAGAACTGTCAGACGATGATGTTGAATTAGTTCTGCCTGATATACCAGAGATGTATCAAGTCGCTATAACAACCTTTGACAAGACATTGACTGACGTTATAAGGCTGTTTCCAAAACAGAACAGACCCCTTAGCCAATCGGAGAACTTCAATTTGAATGTAGAATTGACTATAGATAGGTACACGAGACGATGTCACCAAGTGTTCCAAGACAAACTGTTCTATCAGGAATTTGTGACGTTTCAGACAATTTTGACAGGTCTCTTGGAAGCTTTAGACAGAATCATAAGTACGGTTGACGAAGCCGATTGCGATTTGCTAGAAAAATCCATGGAAAACATACTTCCTACAACACTAGCGAAGAACATTGCAATATTCTGCGTTATTTCGTTGCAATACCTATCGTTTTTGATTAAAAACAAAAAGATAGTTGAAACTCCGGTGCCAACCGACGTTTCTTTTAGAATGACAGCTTCGGTGCCGGAAAACGTCATTGTTGACAATGTCATTCAGATGGTGATGGAGAATGTGGCGAATGCGCTAACGTTCCGAGAGATATGGATGGAGTTGAATGTCGATAGCAATGTGAATCGAACGCAGTCTGCGATCAGCTGTTTGTACGCGGTTATGAAATACTTGGTCAAGGTAATTATCCAGCATAGGACATTTATTAATTTGTTAAGTCAATCAACAGTGTAATCTTAAAAAGAGTCCTTATTAATGAAGTGAATCGCAGGGCTACCCTGAGCCACACACGCACTTAACTCATTCTTACATACATGCACTCCACATTTGCGCAATGCACCGTCCAATACTTAATTAATTTATTATTTGTTATTATCAGAATCATTCTGTGAATCATAATTGTTTGTTACGAATAGCCACATTGTTACCCTGCTTACCCTAGAGAATTGACCCCCACGAGCCAAGCCTAGCCTAGTGTGGGAGTCATTGTACACTCCTGTAACACGGCTTACTATTAAGTTTTGGTAAATAAACATTTTCATTTCATTTCATTTCATTTCATAATACAATAAAAGGCAAATGTCACAATAATAGGTTTATAACTAAGCAGGTACTAGCCTTTATAATTATACTAGTGGACCCGGCGGACTTCGTACCGCTTTGACAGTTTCCATCAAGTGATTAAATTCTCTTTGGTTTCCATGACAACAAAACAAACAAATCAATTTGTATTGGAAAATTAAATTGTCGTTTTTATTATATTTATAGTGTGATTCCTGTGGGAATATCGGGATAAAACTATCCTATGTGTTAATCCAGGTTATAAATTATCTGTATGCCAAATTTCATCCAAATCCATCCATCCGTTGCAGCGTGAAGAAGCAACAAATATACGAACATACATACACACAAACTTACGCATTTATAATATTAGTGTGATTGTCCTACTGTTGGGCAAATACCTCTATCTGTTCGGCCACCGAGTGTTAAATTTTAGAAGTATTATGTAGGTACATTATCTATGATTATGTTTATATATAATTTTAAGCAAACGTTGTTGCGTAATAATATTTATACCTGTTAGTTTTTATGATTACTAAAAGCGACCTTATTTCACAGGACACAAGGCCGTTAGTGCTGAAGCAATTCATGCAGATGCATGACTCCGGACCTCAACCAGATCTGGTTATAGTGGGCGATAAACTAGTCACCCTAATAGACTATTGGGAACAGTATTTATGTATCAGACAGACGGAGTGCATTCCGAAGTGCTATAGGAAACCAGTCGAAAGTTTGCTTGTGAGCTTGTCAAGGTAAACCTATTTAATGCTCTATTGTGCTTATAAAACACGCTTAGAAACACACGTTACTCAAAACTCATACAAAGAAGAGGTTATCTCTGGAAGAGATAGAAGCGATATCTATCAGTTAACCCCAGCTGTAACCATCGATTAATAAATCGATCGACCCTACCAACTAACGATTGATTTCTATAACCTTTCTGTCTCTTGTTTAACTTACTATATTTATGATTTTGAGATATTTATTATATTCAATTCTGTCACGATCCTATCTGTACCTATAGTAAGTAAAATGGTCGATGGATACATAAAGGTCATACTCACTGAGAGCATTCTTACCCGAGCATTTGTAAACGAGTAATCGCCAGCGAGCAACGAATTCTGCCCAGCGAACTAAACATTCACTTTCGTGCAAAACTATGAACGTTCAAGTCGAACATCCGAGCTTGGAGCATTCGAATACTAAATGATAATAATAATTATAATATTTTTTTTATAAAAATTGACATTGACAAAGCACGATAATACGATAGACCAAGAAGGTAACGATCAAGGACTGTGAACTGTTCCTTGCTTACAAGTGGCCAGTAATATTCCTACATACATACTCATTAATTTTCATTATCTGAGTACTCGCTTTCGAGCGTTTTGTATGCGTGAACATTCGAATGCGAGCCATTTCCGCGAACAGCGTTGCGACGTCCACCCACACCGGCCGAAGTTCGTGCTCGCGTGTAAACATTGTAACGCTCGGTCAACGTCCACACTACTCGAATATTCGACGCTGAATGCTCATTACACGCGAATGCTCTCAGTGAGGACGCGTCTTAATAGAAATTGGCTGAAAGCGTACGTAAGGGCTTTAAGGATGTTTAGCACAAACACTTTTGTCTTACTTAGTATAATTATTATAGCAATAGGTAAAAGTGTTGCCTTTCAATATTTTCAGATTAGATATAGTCAGCAATATTGCTCTGATACCTCCGATAGCTTGGTCTTCCGTCGAAGTTGTTTCGAAAAACGATCAGATACAGAAAATAGATTTGCCCCTCCAAGCTTTACAAGACATGGACGTGCTAGAAGCGTTTTTATTCAGGTAATTTATTTATTAACGAAGTTATTATGCCTTTTAGTATATAATATAGTCATTAACTGAGAGAAAACAGAAGGTCGCATACATAAAATAATGTGTAACAAAACAATAATAACAACGTTAACAAGTTGACAGCATTTTCAATGTGTAATATTGACTGTGTTGACTGTATGTGTTAGCCCAAATCAACTATAAATTTCTCCCCGTTGGAGTAAGAATGCTAATGAATAATAACTTTGAAGATTGGGCCATAACTCACCACGTTGGCACATCGCTAGTTTTCGGGTTTTAACGACCAACTGTCACTTAATCGGAACGGCTTAACGTGCCTTCTGAACAGGCCTGCTACCGGTGCCAACAATACCGGTAGCGAACGGTAAACACCGGTATTTTCCATTTCGAGGGCTGGGTGCCTTGAAGACAACTGGTATTTTACCATTAAGTGTATCTATTAGCGGTTCCTGCATATCTCGTGACCCCTACTTAAATCTGTAGCCGCCGATACCATCGACTTCGTTTTTTTTTATAGAAGAGTTGGCAAATTACTCTACTCTGTGTGATGTTAAGCATAAGCAGAGTCCAGGGGGCCTAGTGTGAGTTCTGTTTACTATCCGTATTCATTCGATTACGTTTACGAAAATTAGTATGGCACTGAAGCAGTGCCTCCCGGCGGCATACGAGAAGAGTTACTATTAGATCCTTACCTATGAAATTGACGTTTTGTATGAAGATTTTTCATACTAACGTTTTTTTTTAATTTTCTTAGCATCTATTTATGTTAACACTATAAAAATTGTAGAGTGGTGTGTTTGTTTCACTAGCTAAATATAGCAGACATTAAAAAGAAAAATATCAAGACCCTTCAAAGGTCAAAACAAAAGGTCAATTCCGCGAACAAAAAAAGAAGTCAATTTAAAAAAGAAATTGGGCGATAAAGACACAAAATGAATAATCATTGTTATTAATGAAGCCTAAGTAACATAGTCCTAATTAAATGTGTATAATAATATTAACAACCGGTATTGACTTTTAGAAGTAATACACATATTAATAAGTGAGAAAAAAACGTCAATTTCATAGGTAAGGGCTTAATATTTTGCCATACAAATTCTCGTTTTCGTTAACGTGATCCAATGCCGAATAAAACTCGCACTAGGCACCCAGATGCTCCACAGCTAGTGGAGAAGTATTGTGCCTTATTAGCCATCTTCACCTCGCCGACCCTTTACGCCCCGTTTAAAAGAGCCCATACAACAAGGTAATACTTATTATTTGTTTTAATTTGCAGAGTGAACCTAATAGGTTGGTCATCGAAGAAGCAGTTCGAGGAGATGTGGGTGGGCTTGCTAGGCGCGTTACAAGGCAACGGCACGCACTGGGCGGTGCTGGGTATCACCCAGCTGCTGGTCAACACCGCGCCTCGTGGCAGGAGGGGCATACTGCACGTGCCGAGATCCACGCACACTGTCACTAACGGGTGAGTAAAAGAACCGATTTCGTTCGGAATTGGATCCGAAAAACCCGTTTTCAGATTATGGACCAGTTCTGCATCTTTTAGTAAGTATGCTATGCTTGATAGGTTAGTTAATGGAAAAAAAATAAAAGTGCCGTCGCAATAACAGCATGCAAGTGTAAAGTCAACCAATCCGCAGGGTATGCATGTGCAGTTTTTTTTGTCACATAATTTGTTTTCTCCGTGTAGGTTAGAATTTTAGACGAATTGGCATGGGATTACGGCAAATACCCCTCATGTCCTTGGGGGAGGCCTTTGTCCAGCAGTGGACGTCTTTTGGCTGAGATGATGATGATGATGATGATGATGATGATGGCATGGGAAAGACAGCAATCACGCAGCTGGGCAAGATTTGGAGGGACAGGAATGTCACATACAGGACTAAAATACATCTGGTTCGCTTACTTGTCTTCTCCATCTCGTATGGCGCAGAAACATGGACGCTAAAAGCCGCTGACAGGCAGAGAATTGATGCTTTTGAAATGTGGTGCTGGCGCCGTATGCTAAAAATACCTTGGACGGCCCATCGCACAAATGCCTCGATCCTAAAACAACTAAAAATAGAAAATGCACAGCGCCTGTCCTCGATCTGCATGCAACGCGTGGTGCGATATTTCGGTCATGTTGCACGAAGAGGTGCAGATAACCTTGAGCGTCTGATGGTGACGGGAAAAATAGAAGGTAAAAGACCCACAGGCCGGAGCCCAAAGCGCTGGTCAGACCAGATTTCCGAAAATCTGGAGATGGCCGTCAGCGCCGCACTCCATCAAGCAACTGAGCGCAACCGACGGAGAAAGCTGGTTGACTGGATGAAGCGGAGTCACGATCCTCAGCAGTGAGGGAACGATTAGGAAGGAATTAAAATTATGGTGCGGCCTTCGCATATTGGCGCTGGCAACTAACTTCGCAGCCGCCAAGAAGTTTGCATCATATTTTTACATTATAGATTGGTAATCAGTTGGTCAGTAGTTGGTCATTAGATGTGGGTGGATTTGCTAGGCGCGTTACAAGGCAACGGCACGCACTGGGCGGTGCTCGGTCTCATCTAGCTGCTGGTCAACACCGCGCCTCGTGGCAGGAGCGATATATACTGCTCGTGCCGATATCCACGCATACTGTCACTAGCGGGTGAGTAGGCATAAGACAACGATACGTATAAATGACATTTATGTCGATCCCATACAATAATAATTATATTTAATCTCTATTCTATTAGCGTTATGCCACTTGTCTAGGGGGGCAGATCATTTGTTTATTTCCGTATCGATCAAAATATTGAAACTGCTGACGAAACAGCAATTATGGTGACAGCGTATTTGTGCTCGCTTTACAGCGTGGATTTGAGAAACATCAGCTTGGGAGGTCGTTCAGTCAACTTAAGTCTGTCACCGTTTCACCGTAGTTGCGCTTGCATTAACTTTGCATGCAATTTTTGGAACGATTCTCCGAATCGTTCCAAAATCTAAAACTAACAGTGCCTTTAAAGGCCTCAGACCTTGGTTGTTAATCGCCTATAGCTACTTAATTTAAAATGTTGTTGTTTCTAATAAATGAATTAAAAAAAACCTTTGTCGACAGAATGCAACGCCTGCGCAACATCTTAGTTGGCACGTCCGCTTACAAGATATTCGACTCCGTCAACTTGGAACGAATACCGCTGATGAACGATGGCGACACTGGATACCATTACGCGCAATTCAGCATGGAGTACCTGAAAGCAGCCGCTGGTATGTCTTTTAAGGTCTAGTGATTAAACCACTAGCCTCGTGTAAAACTCGAAAAATTCTTTACTCAATTTAATTCTGTAAAAAAGCACTTTTGAATCGGTCAATACAGTGTTTTACCTACTACCCATTCAGGACAAGGTTTTGCAATAAAGATATTGAATAATGACATCTTTAAGCTATGAAGACCAATAAGCGAAAGAAACTGCACAGTTTTCCAAAGTAACGACATTTACAAAAAAAAAATATATACGGTCGAATTGAGAAACCTCCTTTTTTTGAAGTCTGTTAAAAATCATATGTCGTGGTTTTGGTAACTTGCTTTTACGTTATAATAAGTACGAGTATATTACAATATTATAAATTAGAAATACCTGTTGGAGTAGTTTGAGCATTTCAAAGTAGAGCTGTTGTTTGTTGTGTCCGTACCTAACGTCGGCGTAACGACCTAGCGGGGGAAGATTTAGGTGCTTTCTGTGTATTATACACAACAACGGTTAGCTGTACCCGCTAAGGCTTCATCGCATCTGATGATAATTGACGATAAGGCTAAAAGTAGGCGTACTTCAACTTAATGCTCAACTATTGAGGAACTGGCTATGTTATCTGTAACTTTTAGAATGTAGCAACGCTACTAACATGTGGGTGAGTGAGAATGTTGATAAATTAGACCACAGAAGGCGGTGCCGGTTGAAATCCGAACCTGGATGTCATTTTCATATTAGTTACTTGTAAGCCCCTTACAAATAAACAAAGAATAAGGTCCGAATAGTTATTCCGTGTTTTGTCTCTTTTACTCTAATTTGAAATTTAGTTTACATGACAGGAACAAAACACGGAACAACTATTCGGACCTTATTCTTTGTTTATTTGTAAGGGGCTAAATGTTTATTATTATCGACTAAAATTGTTTATGTTAAGAATTCCTTTACAGAAATAAGCGACCCTGTATCGTTCCGAATACGGCGGCACATGAAAAGGATAAAGAAGTACAAAGACATAGACGTGAATAGCTGCTTGCAACTGTTGATGGATGTCATCTCGCAAATGCTTGAACCGAAGGTATGTTATATCCACTTGCTGTTAAGGTTTAAAACGTATATTCATTTATAAAGATACAGTCTTTGAATATGAAGCTAATGTTTTTGCAAATTGGTAATAATATTTATTAATCTTAGCTATTGGCGAGCGGCGATAGCGACTTCCCATCAGGGCCCGATTCTGCTATTTTAAAACGTAAAGGCCTAATGTTAAGGCTACTATCGAGACGTTATTGAATAGCAGACTTGAAACCCTGGTGAATCAATTGCTCGTTCGTCGTCTTCCTAACATAAAAATCCATTTATGTTCCCTCACGGACATTATTCAATTGATTTAAATTGTTTATTTTCTGTGAAAGGAAAATTAAAGTATTTTGAGAAATATAAATGTACAAGTGTTGCGTGGCCATATTCGCATTGCGATTTTGTTCCGGATTCTTAATCTATTATTTACCGAACGTTTATTAACATTTTTAATGTTATTTCTACAGGCTCCCACGGGTACTTGCGCCCGAGTAGCCTTAGTATCGTCAGTAGCTCACGCAGGCAGCGGGGGCGCCTTTACCGCCGCCCAGTGGTGGTGGGCGGGCGCCCTTATAGCGTCCACCACGGGCCCTGCGCACTCGCATCTGCAGCAGTACAGTACGGCTGCGAGGGCGTTGCTACATGCTTTATCGCTGTGTCTATGCGCGTTGGATACTGTGTGCAGTCCTTTGCAGGTAAATAGATTTATATGCTAGAATACATGATAAGTAGTTAGGGTACCTATACCATGCATCCCCTCCCCCCCATTTCTCGCCCCCCGAACCTACTATAGCACCGCTGCGAGTCTATTACTGTGCGCATCGTCGCCTTCGCAATCCTTTGCAAGAAAGTCAATGATAATGATATGATGAAGAGTTGAACTGTATTATTCTTTAACCGGCCTAATGTTAGACCCAGAAACGAATTTGTTTTAAGTTTTACTGGTTATCTTGGTAGCTAGCCAGATGATAGTGCTGACGCCCAGTGTTAATAATAATACTTAATAAGAAAAAGAAGAGAATATAAAGATAAATAAAAAGAATAATAATAATTATAATGTTTTTTATTTTCATAAAACAGCAGATACAATAATTAATCTCAACTACCTACACGAGGAAGACCTGTATCTTAGGCAGTCCTTCCTTTGTACAAATCAAACTGCATACATTATTAAAAAAACAATATCACTAAAAGTAGGTACGTTAGACGGTATAGTGACAGTCTGGTTATTTTGGTGTCAGTAAAAGCGACTCGGTCTAATAAGTACAATACATATGCATCCTCAGTAAACAGTGACGATTACGAGTTAAGTGCGCTGTCACATTAGACCTTGTAATGCTTGAAGGTAAATGTGGCGGCCTGTGGTCGCCACATAATTTCTTATCTTCACGTATGGTTAAAGAATTTGTAAACGCATTCCTAATCGCGTGTAGATCTGATTAAGATAACACACGGCATCCTCCCTCCAACATCTACACAGTTTATATTGTATAAATAGTCTTGTAAGGTTTAGATAATAAGTCAGTCACAATGTAGTAACTGTAAATATACAATATCACTTAGAGACGCAGTCGTTATTTACCATCGCCATGGACCACTCCATCATCCTCACAACCGTCACCACCTCGACCCACGGAACAGTAAACTATACTGGCCTGCAAAAATAAGTACTACACTTTTAATATTTATTTATTTTCTAAACTATAGAAGTTAGAGATTTTTAAATAAAAAACGTTTTGCAGCAATTTTTATCAGC
This sequence comes from Eudonia lacustrata, assembly GCA_947562085.1. Classification (NCBI taxonomy): domain Eukaryota; kingdom Metazoa; phylum Arthropoda; class Insecta; order Lepidoptera; family Crambidae; genus Eudonia; species Eudonia lacustrata. Next base: position 3,368,508 of record OX387330.1, on the reverse strand, counting down.
TTTCTTTTAAACTAAAGTAAATTATACATTAGTAACATTTTCCTTTTTGTTTCGAAAGTATATCTTGTGTACTTAAAAAGTAATTGCAATTTTAAAAGTGTGATACTTAATTTTGCAGGCCAGTGTAGTTAGTTACCACTATCTTGTGTAAGTGTCTCGCCATAAAATCAATGTTACAAGTGGTGGGCGGGCGCTCCCGAAACTGTTTGCGAAACTGCCAAGCATTATCCACGACCCGGTCAACTCGAGCGGAGGTCCTAGCCTTTAGAGGCGCCCTCGGGTTGTTCCGCTCCGGCAGGCTTATTACCGAAAAAAGCACAACAACTTGTTTTTTTCGGCGAAATAAACGTTCGTTCGTTTTATACCAAATTCAAATTCGAAATTCAAAAATCATTTTTCACTTCTCATGCTCGTAAAGTTGTTCCTTAAGTCGGGAGAAGGCTGCGTAAAATTTGTTTTTATGCTCTTGTGCATAAAGTAATTTCTTCTTTTAAGACTAAGGCAATTAGGCCTTACAGTCACATACACAATGAAATACACCTTCATTTAATTGATATATTTTTATGAGATTTAGGTTATATCTTAATTTAATTACGACATAATTATGTATTACTATCTAAATACTAATTTACGATTAATACGGGCGTGCATTTACGTAAAAAAAATATAACGCAAATATTTATAATAACTTAACATTACGGCTCAGACCATAGTCGACCGTCACATAGTTGAAAATTAAAAAAAAATAAGAATAATTGTATGGTGGGAAGCTAATCCATTCATCAAACTAAACTAGAAACTAGCTTTTGTTGTGCTGCGGTTTGTTTGATTTCCTTGCAATCGAAGTGAAAAGCAGAGTGTAAAACTGGAGTATAAGACCCATTTTACCCTCGACGTGATCGTGATCGTCTCGGGTGAAATGGCTCGTTTTATGCTCTTGTTGTACAATCTACTATATTCAGTTTAGGCTACAAGTAGTTCTTGTGAATGTCGCTATGCCATTGGTTCGTAAGTCTACTCTGGGCGGGAGATCTTGTACTGAGAAGAACCGGCAAGAAACTCAGCAAGTGTCCAGCTCTTTTCTCCCTTAAAGCGTCAAAAAATATTGGAAAATGCCCTATCATAGCAGGACACTTTCCATTACAAATAAACACAAAAAATATAGAAGACAACCACAACATCTAACCGTATCACACGTACCGTACATGTACCGTTTTATTTGTTTGTTACATTGAAATAAATCAGAAAATAACCTGAGGAAAAAAACGGGTTTTATAGAAATTTTCGCCGTTTGATTCGAAAAATTGAAAAAAAAACGATTAAAAAAATAAACCAAGTTTTTTATTACCAATTTTTAAAACTATAATGATCCGATCGGAACCCCTCGGTGAATCTAGTGGGGCGCGGGGACATGCACTATTGTGTGGATGCCGTTCCCTCTAGAAAAAGTCTGACGGTGCTTGGTTTCACACCGCTTGAGGTACCCTTTGAATTTCACGCTGCCCCCAAAAAGCCCGGTAAAACTGAAAATGCCCAGTAGCAATAAAAAAATCTTTAAAAAAAACCTAGCTTTAACGCCGTCTACAAACCCTGGTCGATCGTAGTTCAAAAACAGAAAATCCTTTAAAACTTTATCTTTCCTTACCCCAGGAACTATCATCAGTCCATCAGAAACTCCTCAAGTCTCTATCATCAAGCTACGCGCCGTTACGTCACGCGGCGTTACACGGCTGCTTACTACAGCTAAACGCTAAAGCGCGCGGTCACCCATCCGCGCACTGCCACGAGCTGATGACGCAGCTCAATATCGCTGTGAGGCAGTATCTCGCGCCCACCGCTAAGTAAGTCCTAAGTTACTTAACATTAAAGTGTAGTAGAGAGTAGACAAACAGATTTGTATTCACAAATATATATATTAAAAAAAACTCAGTAAATTTTGCCCAGACTCGCAAAGGATGGGGTTTCTGCCTATTTTAGCTGCCACACAGCATTGTTTTTTCATTGAGAGGTACGTAATAGATCCAGAGAAATAGCAAGGCATAAAGGTTTAATTAAAATATTTATTATTTAATATGTCTATGTCTAAGAGCCCCCTCACCAGCTGCGTAGGCGTTTGATAAACGCATGCGCAGCGCAGACGCTCCGACATCGCAACGCACACTTCGCGTAAACGCCTATACTGCGCAGCGCATTCATCCCTTAGGGCTTAGGATGACACTTCATTGAAGCAGAGCGAAGTATTGCGGAACAGCATTATCCGCAATTAAATTCCATTAATGCAATGCGGAGAAGAGCGGAAAATAGCGGAGCAACTGTATCTACTAACAAATCCATTGGTGCGAACACAGTTCAGCGCCGCGCCGCCCAGCTCATGGGACGTGACGCGTTCGTCTGTAATGTAACGTTACAAATCCAAGCTTTACATCAGTGAGAGAAGAGAACGGCTCAAAGGACCAAAATGTAAGGGGTAGGTTTCCCTTTACACTAAAAATATGATAATTAATAAATAAATCGGGGATGATAAATGAAACCGTTCCGATTGAGTGTTGAGTTACAACTGAACATTGGTGAGTGAGGAGAACCGAGCATTACAGTGCGCAGCTGATGGTGCAATGTGTAATATTTTGTTACATTACAGGCGAATGCTCTTCAAGTCAGGGAAGCAGTAATACTCACTCAAAATCGAATTTGAAATGTTACATTACAGGCGAATGCTCCTGGTAAGGAAGCACCTTTAGAAATACGACGCCGCTTATGTCTGCTCCTCTAAACACCAACCATTGTAGCGGACCGGAGAGGAGTCGTTATATTAAAGGGACCTTATTGGTTGATTTCCACACGGTTCCGCCCCGCCTCAATGGAGTCTCGCCCTTACGACGGAGAAATGCTAACGTGAAAATGGCTCTTAAGCCTCACTTTTGATCTTTCCAGAATCTCTCTTTACGAGCAGAGTCTGTACTGGGCCGTTCTGTTCACGCTGACAGAGCTTGGCCATCCGGATCTGATCAACGTGGCTGTGGACTTCGTGCTCTCCAATCACAGACATTATTGCGCCGATCTCGTCGTCAGGGTTTGTCTACCATTATTTTGTTTTATCTATCTCACAGTGGAGGGTGTGAATCGTCGCTCTTATGGCCACGCATTAAAGTTAAAACTCGTTTAACTCACCCGCTTTCTTTTGATAAAAGAAATTTAACTAGAGTAGGTAAATCTCAGTACCCTAATTGTTTAATTTTGAATTGGATTAAGTTTATTGTTTCTGTTTTTTTTTGTTCTTTACTTGGATAAATGGCCCCTTAATTTGTTTCATACTTAATTAGTGCACATGTATGATCACGTTAATTTTAAAATGTTGTGTTTCAAAATTCAAAATTCAAAATCATTTATTCAGTTTAGGCTACAAGTAGCTCTTGTGAATGTCATTATGCCATCGGTTCGTAAATCTACTCTGGGCGGGAGATCTTGTACTGAGAAGAACCGGCAAGAAACTCAGCAAGTGTCCAGCTCTTTTCTCCCTTACAGCGTCAAAAATATTGGAAAATGCCCTATCATAGCAGAACACTTTCCATTACAAATAAACAAAAAATATATATAAGACAATTACAACATGTAAAAAATCAAAATAAAAAATGTAAGTTAACAAATTTACATCAGATAATTATGTAAAGGTTTCAATTTCCACAATGTCATACAGCACCACTACAGTACTCTAGTAAAAGTCAAAAATTGTTTAGGTAAAACAAAGTCAAACTATAATTAATAATACTAAAAATAAGATAAGTATGCAAGAGCAGACCAGCCTCCACAGGCGGCACCCGTTCACGAGCATGACATATGAATCAGCCATCGCTTCGCTCAACCATATTTTAGGGAACGTAACGACCCGACGCACATGCCACCACCGCAGAGACAGTAAAGAGAGCATGACACACTCAAGATACTCTAAATAAAAACTTAATGATGTATTTAACGCAACGCTGTTTGTTATCTGTAGGACAAGGTTTAATATGTAGATGTAGTTGTTTGTTGTACCTTAAGCAAATATATAAAAAAGATAACCGCCTCGCTTAGTAGATCACTGACCGGTCTCCTCAAGTTTGGTGATGCTGTAAGTTTGAGACCCAAAAAAACCCCGCCTCAGACCCAGAGATTCCACGTGTTAAACCAAGCGGGTATATGTTTGTATTCAGTTTAGTTATTAGCCTTGGTTTAAGTCGCAGGCTACAACCATCTTATCTAAATATGTCGCCATCACATCGATGTTAGTAGCATTGTTGTGTTCCCATAGTTAGAGATAAGATAGCCAGTTTCTCAGGTGTTGAGGGTTCCTGGTGAAGTGCGCTTCCGCCTTCCTTTGGCGAGGTCAGGTCAGGTGAGATAAAGCCCAAGTGCTAACCAAAAAAAAATAAAAAAAATAAACCGACTATTTTACCACTAACTGTCCACAAAGTAACTTTTTAAGAGGCTAGTAAAATACCATTACTTATCCCAATATCCAATTACATCACATCACCACGCATATTGTAAATTCCCATATTCTTATTATGTATTTCAGTAGCATATAAAGTATTTGTTATTATTAATATTTATATATTTGCTGTATATAGATTACTAGCGGCCCGTCTCGGCTTCGCGAGGGTGGACATTTCTTTTTTAAGACGACGCATTGGTAATATACGTGGCGGGATCTTGATTTTTCTCAACAATTACAAAACATATGAAAGTGATATTTGATGACCTGATTTTTAATTTAATTGACTTCATTTTGTTAGTTGCAGAAACACGATTTTTCAACTTTTATAACAGAGAAAAAAATATCAAAGTAACCTCTTTTAAAACATAGATTCACATTTTACAGGCTAACCAGACCGATTTAGGCATAACAAATTTCTTAGTAGATTAGTCTTAACACACACTTTAAAATGGTAGTTCATTTTTTAAAAATAATTTGTAGTTTTAATTTGAAGGAAAAAAAAACAGTTTTTCTTATGGTACGGGGCGCAAACTCTCGTATCAAAACGTATGAGATTTATTGTTTAGCGATGCGTCGCCTTAATATAACCAGCGCTAATGTAGCATTCTAATGGTGAAATAATTTTTATATCGCGCCAGTAGTTTTTGAGTTTATTCGTTGCAAACATACAAAAATACAAAGCTTTCCTCTTTATAATATTATTTAGTATGATATAGATTTGCTGTTAATTATTGTAAAATTTAAATTACTCATGGTGCACCGACCGACGCGACGACGAGCCCACTTTTTATCTTTAATTTTTCTTGTCCATACAAAGGTTGTCTAGAAGAGATCACTCTTAGTGATAAGACCGCCCTTTGTACGTGTATTTTTTGTCAGAATGTCTTTTGGTGTACAATAAAGTGTATTTATCTTATCTTATGTAACATTGTTGGGTATAGAAGTCAGACAGATATTAATTCGTAATAAAATTTGTTACAGGGCATCATAACGACTATAAGCCAGCAGCTCCTGCCCAAAGACCTAAAGAACTCGATCATAGAGAAACTGTTGGACAACATGAAGAGCTACCGGGAGGAGCATGCGATACAGATATTACTTGTGCACCTATTTTCAGGTAAAGACGGTCATTTTGGTATAAAGTTTACGTTAAAATTAAACACTCATTTAGATATCTTACACTTATCTACTGTCGTGTTTTTTATATTCATTTATTTAAGGTACAGACTTCTGCACATCCGGTGATGCTGAAAATGCCAAGTGGCAATTAAAAAAGTATCTCAAAAGGAAAAAAAATCAACTTATATTTCAAAGGACATGACTAAGCAATTGCCCTCAAAATGTATATGAACTTCTCACTAGTTTGAATTATTCAAATATTGATTAAAAAATAGTAACGTGTTTATTATTTTCCTAGAACTTTCATGAACAAATCTATAATTTAAAAGATTTTAACTTGTTTTTATGGTTTTGTTTGACAAGGAAACCATTAATATAATAAGACGTTCCGTTTTAAAAAAAAAAAATATGGAAAATATATTTGTATCATTGTTGATTTAGTTTTTCCAAGCAAAATATATTTTTGTACCTTGTTTTTAAAGCCTGTAAACAAACGCCTAGCTAAAGTTTATAGCAAAATGTCTAATTGAAGCTTGTTAACCTATTTACGAAGTAAGCGTTCCTGTGACTTTATTTTCAGAATTGCAGAGATTTGAAAAGTTTCTGAATCGTTTTACATATGTAATAACAATATTTCGCTTTCCAGCATTAAGTATTACTAGATACGATGTTTATACATTTCAGGGCAGTCGTCCATGCTTAACGTGACCATACGTCCCGTTTTGAACGGGACCGTCCCTTTTTACGGTTCTCCGTCCTGGTGTCCCCGAAAAAGTTTCGGGACACAAAATTGTCCCGTTTTCCAAAACCGGTCCTTAAGTCAATGTTGATAACAAAGATAAACAATAAAAAAACGTGCCAAGAATTTTATTCTTATTTAAAATCATCACCAGCTGCATAAAAACTTTGTTTATCTGAAAAATATAAAAACAACTGAGCATTTATTTGAATACTTTTTAAATTTGTAATAAATACCTACTATTTTGATAAATAAAATAAAACTTAACAAGAAATTAGTTTCACTATAAACCTACCAATTGACGTACACACGGCGGCAGATCAACCTACCCAAACCTGTCAAATTTCTCCAATGAATATTGATCCTTATAACCAAACAATAAAGTTCAAAATTGATTGTAGAAATTTGACAGTTTTGGGTAGGTTGATCTGCCGCCGTGTGTACATAAACCGAAGTCCCGTTTTGAGTAAAAAAATAAATGGTCACGTTATCCATGCTGTATTTAGCCATGTCCTTTCTTCAATGAATGTTCAACTATATGCCACTCACCATATAAAGGTCAAACTCTGTTTAGGAAATTTGACAGTTTGTGGTTGTCTGATGTACAGGCGTGGGTACACGTACAGATTAGTCAATTCACGTAATTTTTTATTTTAATTATGTCTTGTGAACGTAGATAGTAACCCTTTAAGTAGTAGTATAATTTGTCTAATATACAAAACTACTGCGTTTCGTGGCAGTTTTAGATACTCGGCTTCAAAGTGTTGGAACAACATCTCTCCACTTATAGACATAGTCAGACTATTGGCTTTTTTAAAATTAGTTACAGAAAGCATTTGCTAAACACTCAGAAAGCCGAATAATATCTTAAAGCGTTACTAATTTATTGTACTTGTGTTTTAATTTTAATTTCGAATTTTGGTCACTAAGTATCCAACTAAATATTATGTACTGTATTGCTATGTTGAAAGTTTTTATATTAGATATTTTAGAGATTTTATTGTTAAGATTTTAGTGCCTAAATTTTTATTGTTATTGTCAGCAAGGAAAGCTGATTATTGATGTTTGTGCATAACCGGACACCGCCCGTTAAGGTATCCGCAGAACCAGCGTCCATCGTGGCACTCTGTGCCTTGGCTTAAGCTGAACGGGGACCTATTTGGCTCTGTTGTGTTTTCTTTTTAGTTTGCTGTTATGTTAAGTTGTATATTTATGCCAAATAAACTTTTTATTTATTTATTTATTTATACACAACATGATCATAAACTGCGTGCTAATGCGGGTTCGAAACGTCAGGATAAACATTAAATCAAATTAATGTGTAAAATAAACGAGTAGATCCGTAACAGTAGTAAACAATATGTGCCAAAGTTGAAATTGAATTCAGATTACATCAAATATAAAAACAGAAACAAAACATAAATCAATTCTATTATGTATAAATTTGTTTACGAAAATGAATAAATCTTTGTCAGGTTTTTTGTATACTAAAAATTATTTATAAAATTTATTTCATTCACAGCCGATAACAAACTATTAAGTCCGAAACTGGCGTCCGATGTATCAAATATGGATCCCGATATTCTTATGAACTCTATGGAACGGCTAACTTTACTCTACAATGTGCTAAGGCAATGTAAATCCAGAGAGAATAAGACTATAATAGCTTCTACCATGAAATACTTTTTGAGGGAAACGTTGCCGCCTGCGGCGACTCTCAGTCGAGTTGTGATCGAGTTTCTGGAGTGCTGTAAGGACACGGAGAAGATAGAGATGGGGCTAGTGAACGAGCGAGACAGGTGGATCGACTCTTCGGTGTTGAACGCGGAAATCGTTTTTGAGGTGAGTTTTAATACTAAACTTGGAAGGCTATTTTCCGATTAGTATTTCTGATAATGCCTGTCAGAACAATCATGATTCTGAAAAATAAAAGTAACATATTTTTGAAATACACGCCTTACCGACCGACATTTCGCCGTTTGACATAAGATCGGCAAAACATTTGGCCTTTCTGTTACTGATCGAACAAACGGCAAAATGAATTTTGATATCCCTTGGTAAACTCTTGGTAATGCCCTTGTGGGGTTTTAAATATGTTTATGCATATCCGATCCGATCCGAACCTTTCGGAGAATCTAGTAGGGCACGGGGACGCGCACTATATAGTGCGTGATGCCGTTCCCTCTAGAAAACCTTCGAAGGTGATTCGTTTCACACGGCTCGAGGAACCCTTTAAGTTTCTCGCTTCTCGCCGCTCCCAAACAAACCCGGTGAAGCTAAAAATGCCGTTCGAGGCAATCGGCAAAATCTAAAAAAAAAAAAAGTTTATAGCTTGCTTTATCGTACTCAGTGGCGTGCACTTGGAGAGGCCTATATGCAGCAGCAGTGGACGAGTGTAGGCTGATGATGATGCATAGCTTGGGTTTATGATCATAACCTGTATTTGGAAAGCTGATACCTATCAATAGTAGTGTTAAATTGATTTTAAGGATGGAGGCCTTTGCCCAGCAGGGGGGACAGTATAATAGACTAATTAATTAATATTCAAATTCTAATTAAGTCGTTATGTCTAAGAGTATGTTTTTCTGTCGTTTTACAGGTATTCGAAACGGCGGTATCTCAAGACCAGCTACCAGTATTGAGTGGTTGGATATTCGAAGCCCTTTGCCACTTACTAGCAGGCAAAATCTCACCCAATTTACTACCATATTGCGTCCTCACTTTACTGGTTTCAGCTAGCTCTAACCACTTTATTAGGAAAATCTCACCGTTGTGTTACCATATATTAAAGTTAGGTTTCCACAAATGCTCCGAGAGGGGAGAAATTTGGGGGATATTTAGGGAGTTTTTAAACAAAAATGGGGTGACAATATCTTTTTCGGATAGAAGGCTGCTGTGTGTGGTTGCCACACATTCGGATTTCAGTGGATCTCAGTTGGAAAGGTTGAAGGAGTTGTGTGAAGGTAGCGAATGCTTAAGCGATTTGTTGCAGTGTTTGTTGTAGTGGAATGTACCTAGCTGTTTAGGCCTTGCAATTATTATTATTATATGTGTATGTTTGTGACCCTTATTTCATATACAATAAGGGTTATTATGAGTGATTTTTTAATGAAATTTATAAAAATACAGATTGATACCATAGATTTGTGTGATAGTGACTCTTGTTGTAAATACAATTAGAGTTAATAATGAGTCAAATTGATAACCTATTAAGTGACATGTTTTTAAATACAGATAGATTCGATAGATTTGTGTCCCTGTGAACCTTATTACATACAGAATAAGAGTTATTATGAGTAAAATTGTAAACCTACTGTGTGACATGTTTTTAAATACAGATTTATTCAATAGTTGGTGTTTTTGTGACCCTTATTGCTTATACAATAAGAATTATTATGAGCCAAATTGATAACCTATTATGTGACATGTTTTTAAATACAGATTCATTCAATAGTTTGTGTGTTTGTGACCCTTATTGCTTATACAATAAGAGTTATTATGAGTCAAATTCTAAACCCAATTAGTGACATGTTTTTAAATACAGATTTGTTCAATAGTTTGTGTGTTTGTGACTCTTATTGCAAATACAATAAGAGTTATTATGAGTCAAATTCTAAACCTATATAGTGACATGTTTTAAATAGAAATTCATTTGATAGGTTTGTGTTTATAGATGTTGTGATTTTGATACTTTTTATGCAGTGCAGTGTAGAGTATAAGAGTAGATAATGTGTAGAAACGTCACTGTATGTAGGTACTCCTTTTGTGCGAGCACAGAAACCGGAAACTCAAGTGCCTATTATGATTGAATTGAATTGAATAGTTATTTACAAAGTCTCTTAGCCTAGGGTTGTCGACGCAATACTTTTGTAGTGTAACATAATATTAAAATTATTTCAAAATTGTTTGAACAAAAGTTATTTTTGGTTTAATAATAAATTTTTAAAATACTTTTTAATATACTTTAATACTTTTTTTTCATAGTAAAGAATGATTAAAAAGTGTATCAGAGACTAAATTAACTAAACATTCCAGTATATAAAAAGTGTATCGTTTTGTTTAATTATAAAAAAGTGTATAATTTATATGACGCAAATATTAATGTATGTATAATATTTTTATGGTTGTTTGGCGTGATTGAAATGTACATGCCCAAATAGAGATAAGATATAGTTTCGTTATCTCTAGAATCGAATGTAAAGACTAGAATTACAGTACAAATAACTGTCTCTGAGTAATCGTTAATTGTTTTCAGCTGAGTAATGGCTAGTGATTTAGATACCGCAATGTTACAAAAATAAATGAAATGTTGTAGATAATAAAATAATGAGGACATATACTTTTTTTAAACATAACCAAAAATGGTGTTTAACTAGATATATTTTAATAAACTATTCAAGTAGACTAATAAAATAATATATGCCAAAAGAATTGTTTTAATCAAATTCTATTTTGTATGGTGTGCACTCAATGTCACTTAATTGTTATCGACCGGTTTTTTAACACAAAAATATTATATTGACAGTGAAGTGTTGTTGGTGTTGTGGACCAACAGGCTTAATACCGAAAAAAACAACCAGTTGTTAATTGTACAATTGCAACGCTCTAGTTGCGGTTTATAAATTAGTATTAGGGACACAATCGCTCAATGATCGCTCGCTTAGTGCATTTGCGATTAAAATGTATGTAATAGTTTACATACTGTGGAATCCGTTTATAATGACATCGAAGGGAAATAACAAACATGTCATACTAAGCGGACGACAAAGCATTTTGTAGAAAATAAACAATCTCCTGTTTTTGTAGTGAAAACTTATTTAGCGGCGTTGTACACTTTTTTTATGGGTAAAAAATGTTAAATTCGCGTTAGGACACGTGACTCGCGTCAGGCGTCAGGACACGTGGCCTGATCGAAAATTCGTAAGACGGATGGAGAGTAGACAGCCGGCGCGGCGTAGGAGAGGAAGTATCCCCCTCTCTTTCTACGGCGCGGTGAAAATGTATGCCTGCTGTTTCGTTTAGGCGGCGCAGGGCGCTTGCGCGAATGTTCGAGTGCTTTTTAATGTAATATAAATTGTCATGTTTGTGTACGATAGCGCAATAAATAAATATTGTATTCTATCACATAAATGATAGTACTTTTATACTGATAATTGAAGCAATTCGTGCAAAATTAACCATTCCAAAATATCAAAAATGTACAACGTTAATATTCAAGTTTTCAGTTCTGCTGGCACTCCCGGAGTGCAATCCGTCGTTTTTTTGTTAGTATGTATTTATTTTAATAGAGAGAAACAGCATATTAAATCAATCACCTTTCTCCTCAATCGTAAATGCTTTACCGACGACGACGTTGAGATGTCATTTTTTTCACAAATCACTAACAAACAATGCGTGACCTTCAACTATCAATTAATCACTCAAAACAAAAACAAGCGACGTGGCACGCACGCGCCGATAGTCGTCGGTCGTCACGTGACCCTTCCGAACACTGCCGAAGGCATTAGGAATCATGTCGGTCACTGTAGCCGGACATAATTTATTAAAAATGGGTCACATTATGCGAGCGAAGTTATTATATTCGACTTTGTTATAAAGAATTTTATATGGAAATCAAACTTCGCTGTGTAATTTATTCATATTAAGAGCGTTTACGCCGCACACTAGCGCCACTAATGAAAAAAAAACATCTAGTAATTAGAGATAGAAAATCAAATTATGCTCAACAAACTATTTGAATGAAGTAATTTAGCATTTTTACGTCACCTAATGAACACCTCACATGTTATGGTTTAGTTAAATAAGACGTTACGGCCACTTTTAACTATAACGCCATATTTAACTAAACCATAATTTGATTTTCTATCTCTAATTACTAGTTATGTTTTTTTTTTCATTGGCGGCGCTAGTGTGCGTCGTAAACGCAATTAAGCGGTTGGTCAATATAAACGAATAAATGAATGAATGAGTCGTAATAAACGAATTCTACTGTAAATTGTACAAGTTATCAACCGCACCTAAAGCAGTCGCGTTGCCAATGTGTAATTAGCAACTGGTTGTTTTTTCGGTAATTAGCCTGCTGGTGTGGTTGCGATCCATTGGGAAGGCCTATGTTCAGCAGTGGCCCTTTGCAGGCCGAGGATGATTATAATGATGATGAGGTGATGTTATTACCTCCTATCTTATTTTGGAAAGAGCATTTTTGTCTTGAATTATTGACGCATGTTTTATGAAATCTTCAAACTATTTAATAAACTTAATCTAGAAATACATACTTACGTACGTATTTTTCTATTATTTGTTTTATTACTTATTAAATACATAATTATTGTTTTTTTAAAATGTAAATAGTAGTTTTGACACTTCACTATCGGTTTAAAATGTAACTCAAAATTTACTTATATTTCAAGGCTTTCAAAATAAAAAGAGTGTAAGCTTGGCTATTTGATGTTTTGATCCCGTCATGTAAACATCATTTAAAAATTAGATAAAAAGATAAGTTTACACACGAAGTATCTATTAGAAGCGTATACTCTGTTTATTAGTAAGGCCCAGAGAGTTTAGTTCAACAGTGATTTTTTTGCATTGAAGTGTAAAAAAATCGGTTGAGAATTGTTTATTGTTTTGTATTTAAATTGTTAATGTATAGTCGACCATAAAATTGCTTTATCACTTTTGACAAAAACTTCCATTACAATAAAATTTCGCTAAGGCTCATTGTCAATAATGACAATGTGTATGTCACTTGGTCTTTTAAACAAAAATAGAACTTGTTGTTTTAATATATGCAAACAAAATTCTCTTCTAAGGTGGTAAAGCAATTTCATTGTCGACTATACACGTAGCTGCCTTACAAATAAACAAAGAATGAGCTCCGAATAGTTCTTCCGCGTTTTGTTCCCGTCATGTAAACGTCATTTCAAATTAGAGCGAAAGAGACAAAATACGGGACAACTATTCGAACCTTATTCTTTGTTTATTTGTAAGGCACTTAATGTACACGTAGCCTTATACACTATTACGCTTACACGTGAGATAGCAACATTTAGGGACGAAGTAACTTCTGTTTATTGATATTAACAACTTCAAAAATATATCTTAAATCTTTTTCTTTTCGGTAATGTAGAGCTGCCACGATGTAGTCATTATTGTAATTTTGTTTTTGTGATTAGGTGCAGTCTCCATCACAATGATCGAATAATCTTAACGTTCAAAGATAGATAGCGTTTAGGTAAAATGTTGAATCGACTCGTTAGCCGAGTGGCTGAACGGTCGGCCCGATAACCGAAGAACCGGGGTTCAGTTCCTAGGTCAATATGTTTTGGATTATCCGATGCATATCCTGGGTTTTTGACCACGAACCCAAATTTGACAAGCGTGTTGATTAAATCAATACCAATCAATTTAGCAATGACTTCATTTAAATGATGTAAGCCTTTGCCCAGTACTGCCCAGCTGTGGGATAGTATATCAGTGATTTACTTGATTATGTAAAATATATTCTAGCACGTTTGTTTTGGGTCTATATTTGCTTGCATTATATAAATGACTTTTTTTGACTTTTTTTTTATAACTAATTATTTGGAATCGCTCGATTTGATGCAGACTGCGTCTTTGTGCTGTAAATTCAGAGAGAGATCATACTTGAAGGTTTGAGTCAAACTAGATTAAGGCAATGTTGTAAAATTGTATATTTTATTATTAATTAAATTAAAAATATTGTATTTTTATCGCAAAGCTTCCGCAAGAGGCACCTAATAAAAAATTATAAAACAAAGATTGTGGTTTTTATTTCATCATTGGTTCATTTCATATCCCCACTGCTGGGGTACGAGCCTTCCGTGTGGATGAATAATGGGGAGGACTAGCGCGGTCGAAAGCGAATCGGTGGTTGTTAACGACTTTTTTTTAAGAGACTGCTGATTGCCTCAGAACTTAGAGGTTCCTCAAGACGTGAAACGAAGCACCGTCAGGAATTCTAGAGGGAACGGCATCACGCACTAGTGCGCGTTTCGTCCACCAGGATCCCCTAGCCTGATCCCCCAGGGGATCCTCGTGAACTCATTAGTTCATCAGGATCCCCTTTAATAAAAAGTAAGTAATGACAATATCACACTGGGTATTTTTTTATATTTATATTTATTATATTAGCGCCCAGGTACATGTCTGTGCTTGGTATAGAGCGCGTGTGAACTCACCGATCCGATCCGAACCCTTCGGAGAATCTAGAAAACCTCCGAAGGTGATTCGTTTCACACGGCTTGAGGAACCCTTTAAATTTCTCGCCGCCCCCAAACAAGCCCGGTGAAGCTGAAAATGCCGTTTGAGGCAATCCGCAATCTATCCAAAAAAAGCGCGTGTGAACCAGATTGTCGTAACCTTGTTCTACGAGTAGGTACGGTGTAACAAAACTACACCTAAACCTAACCTGCCCCCCGACCGCCTAACCGATCGCTTTGACTACGCGTATAGTTTATGACGTCATCTTGCCACCTCGCACCGCCTATGAAAGCAATATCAAAAGCTACAGGCTATAGCTTTCGATATTGCTTTCATAGGCGGCACGAAACGACAAGATGACGTCATAAACCACACACGAAGTCAAAGCGATCGGTTAGGCGGTCGGGCCCCTGGGCCTAAACTAGTGTGCATGTTTAGTGGTGTATTCTGTAAATGTGCAGTGGCATTTAGAGGGTCGGGCGGGGAGGTGTTAATGAGCCGCGACTAACGGCTTTATGTGCCTTCCGAAGCAAAAACAGCCATGTTCCAAGATAAATTTTTACAAGAAAAAATCAATTAGCCCCTGGAAGCTCGAGTGGGAATTGTACCCACGACCTTTGGATAACCAGTCCAATGCTCTGACCGCTGATTTACCGAGGCCCCAGAAGACTCGTTGAATTTTTCTAGTACCTAGTAAGTTTGTGATTTCCGCTGCAAGCCAGCGGTATTACGTCAATTAGGTTTTTTTTTTGGGTGTATTGTTTTTATTTTTATTTTTAATTTATTTTCTTCAAAAGAAATGTTTCGTGGTATTTTGTGCATTACTCTGCCAAACCGTAAAACGGTTTGTCGGCAGCGTTCTCGTGGGCACTTAGTACGTTTTATAGAAAAATATTAACACTAACTTACTAAATAATTAAAATAACTCACAGAACATAATTTATGATATTTTCGAGACACCACTTAACCATGTGCCCTTAGTTAGTCAAACTATGGACACATAGTCAAATAATGCCTTCGTAAAATATTCTTTAAGCAATTTCTTGTTATGTTATTATCACATTTGGCCAATAGTGGTTTCGGTAATGCGTTTAGCAGCGTTGGGGTCAGCCAATGTCTTGTGCGCTTACCGTAATAGTTTGTATATTTAGGTACTTCATATATCTGTTTCTAAAGTTTACGCGAACACTACACGATGAAATAAAACAACTTTTACCTACGGATCTACTCGTGTTTATTTTACACATTAATTATTTAATGTTTATCCTGACGTTTCGAACCCTTTGCAGGGTCCGTGGTCACAGGGAGACTGAGGTGTTGGTCGTCTCATAATTAGTTCGTAGCTTGTGTCATTTAAAATTAATCAGGTGCGTTCCGTTTTACGCAGAAAGAGCTTTATCTTTTGGTCTGCCAGTATGGTGTTGGGGCTGGGATTTAATATTTTGTATGATGGGATCCCAGGCTGGTGGTAGATTCCAACCATCTTCTCTATTGAAATTAGTATGTGTTTTTAATTTCAAAAGCCTCGCGTATTTGTGGTTTATCAAATCTGATGTAATCATCATCATCATCATCATCATCATCATCTCAGCCAAAAGACGTCCACTGCTGGACAAAGGCCTCCCCCAAGGATCTCCACAACGACCGGTTTTGTGCTGCTCGCATCCAGCGGCTTCCCGCGACCTTCACCAGATCGTCGTCGGTCTACCTTGTTGGAGGCCTGCCCACACGGCGCTTTCCGGTACGCAGTCGCCACTCCAGGACTATCCCGCCCCAGATCTAATATCTGATGTAATATTATATTATTATTATGATGTATGTATTTTTATTGTTTTGAATTTTGCATCACAATGCCATATATATACCTACCTAGTTACAAGATAAAGCCATGTTCCGTTAGCATCTGTGTAAGCCGAAGGCGAGCGTCCCCTTCCCGTGAAAGATCCATTGTTGCATAAAGGATCGCACCGCTAAAATAAACACAAAGTCCCACATTACCAACAGCTTTCCGGTATGTTCCCAAGAATAAGAAAACAAAAGGCCAGACATTTTTTCCCTTACGATTGTCTTTCTCCTTTGCATAATTTAATCTATTTCACATCTAATAAAAACCCCGAAACATATGCGTCACCGAAATGTTTACGTTAAGGTGCTCGTACATACCGAAACAGCCGGCCATTTTTCAGGATTTACAACACTTCTGTATTCGCCTTGAAACATGTTGAGAACGTGATGAGGTTGCGAATCAATTCGGTACGCTCCCCGACATACTTTCAGCCATTTATTTTGTTTAGAACTAGCCTTCTTGGGTAAAGCCAAGCTAACAAAATGCCAAGGTCGTTTCGGACTTACTAAATGTTAGTCTAACGTACCTACCAACCTAGTAAGAGAATGAAACTATCTACTTATCAACCAAAAACAGTGCCTAAGGAGGAAAGGGTTCGAAATTGCAACGTTATGATAAAATCAAAATTGTAAACATTAAGACGGACGACACCTCCATTTGTGAACATTCAAAAAGACTGATCCTTACTGGCGCTGTCATCATCATCAGCTCATTTTATGTCCCCACTGCTGGGGCACGAGCCTTCCCTTTGGATGGATAGGGAGAACCACCACGCGGGCCCAGTGCGGATTGGTGGTTATTAACGACTGCTAATGCACCCGGGACCAACGGCTTAATGTGCCTTCCGAAGTACGGAGGAGCTCGAGATGATAAATTTTTGGTCCCCCATCCGATGACCGGCCTTTGCGAAAGTTGCTTAATTTCAGCAATCGCAGACCGAGCGCGTTAACCACTGCGCCATCGAGCTCCTCCTAAAATCGAAAATACGTAGCACCTGTGATAATTGAGACCGCAAATTAACAGAATCTAATAGATTTAAAAAAAAAATATTGGTTGTTTCATTTTACGTAAAGTTGTTCACGTAAATTGTAGTACAATATCTAATTTCTTTGCGATAACACATACTCGAGCGAAGTCGCGTGCGACAGCTAGTTAGATCATAAGCGAGGTCGCGATTGTGTCTGTATATAACTTATAAAAAAACATTAAGATAACGCTTTACCTAGAAGGCAATTGTTTAATCACAATTAATCACTTTTCACTGTGGAACTATTGTGATAGGGAAAATAAATAAAACCTATGGCATAGGTTTTTCACTTTAAAAGAGTGTTAAGTCCAGCAGTGGACTAGTGCTAGCTGATGATGATGATTTGTTGTTTTAGGAAATAATTTTCTGTTAGTCGATCACCTGTGGGTTGGTTACGCTATAGGTATTTTTTGTGAGATTATGAGGATTATGGCGTACTTTACACGTATGATGACATATAGTGACGTTAAGGCAGTAGAAACGCAGAAAACCCGGAATCCGCTATCTTATCTACTAAGGAACTGGCTATCTTATCTATCGGAACACAACAATGATTCTATTGGCTTGTGTATTTGGAATAGTTGTGTTTATTTAGGTTAAGCTTTCTTAAGCTGTAGTGACAATATTGCTTGGAGGTTTATAGAGGCTATAGCACCTTAGGTACTCTACTAGATTCTCCGAGGTGGTCGAGTCGGATGACGACTGAAAACCTGAGGGTCTTCATCCCTTTTTGGCAACGTGATTCAATGGTGTTCGTATAAAAACACCATTGAATCACGTTGCCAAAAAGGGAAAAAAGATTAGCTAATTAGAAAAAAAAGGCGCATTTAGCAATCAAGACGCGCTACTTTAATGCCGTTCAATACTCAATATTTATTGCAACGAGGATGTGTGTAAAATAAAATCAGCTTTGTTAAGCTGATCTTATTTTACATATTAAAAGTAAAAATAATGGGCATCGTCGGGCATCGCAATTGGAAATTTGGAAGAGGATCAAACCCTTTGATCGAATGCTCATCAAAAATCTTACTCAGCATTTTCTGCACTCTGTACTCTGCTCTCCTTACCCGGCTGTTGTCATCAAGTAGAAATTAAGTAGCATATAACTATCCCACTGCTGGGCAAATAGCTCCATCATTGAAACCAAGTCATCACTACAATTGCTTAATTACCACGCTTGCCAAATGCGTGTGATCACAAACCCGGGCTATGCATCGAAAAATCTGTAACACACTTTGGACTTGGAAATTGAACCCGGGACGTACGGGTAACGAATCGACTGCTTCGCCACTCGGCCACCGAGGCTGTCATAAATCATATAAAAATATGCATTCAACATACTGACGATATCTAAAGGCATTCCGATTAATTACACGTGCTTAAATCGCGATATTCAACATAATATTGAGATAATGAATCAGTCATTATAATGTTAGTTATCTGTTTTAATCGTCGACTAATATCCGTTATCAGATATTAACCGATTGATTGCCATAGTTAGTGGGACTTGCACGGAAGCGCACGTTAGCGAAATGGCAGTCACTAGACGGGCATATATCTATAGTGCATTCTTATTAAGTGTCTTAAGTGTTTTGTTAATTTTAATCACTATATCTAGTAACAGTTGGGTGAGTTAAAAGTGTAAGCCTAGCAAGAAACAAGGCTAATTACTTTCTGATTTCAGAGAAAGCATTTGGCCTTCATCTCAACTGATATTATGTGATGATAAGGCATAGGTGGAAGCGCACTTCACCCGGAACCCTCAACTACTGTGGAACTGGCTATCTTACAACTTTTAAAAATCTTTTAACTTAAAATATACCGCAGTGTCTCAAGACGAAAGTCTTTGACCAGTGTGTGTTGCCAGTGATGACATACGGGACTGAGACGTGGTTGCTCACTATGGGCCTCATAAAAAGGCTCAAGGTCACTCAAAGAGCAATGGAGAGGGCTATGCTCAGGGTTTCTCTGCGTGATCGAATCAGAAATGAGGAGATCCGCAGAAGAACAAAGGTAACCGACATCGCCCGAAGAGTTGCTAAGCTCAAGTGGCAGTGGGCAGGTCACATTGCTCGCAGGACTGATGGCCGCTGAGGCGGGATAGTCCTGGAGTGGCAACCGCGTACCGGAAAGCGCAGTGTGGGCAGGCCTCCAACAAGGTGGACCGACGATCTGGTGAAGGTCGCGGGAAGCCGCTGGATGCGAGCAGCACAAAACCGGTCGTTGTGGAGATCCTTGGGGGAGGCCTTTGTCCAGCAGTGGACGTCTTTTAACTGAGATGATGATAACTTAAAAAAAAACACTAATTAAAATCAGAATCAGAATTATTATATACTAGCGGCCGCCCGCAGTTTCACCCGTGTGGTTTCCGTTCCGGTGGGAATGTCGGGATAAAAAGTATCCTATGTGTTATTCCCGGTTATAAACTATCTGTATGCCGAATTTCATCCAAATCCATCCATCCGTTGCAGCGTGAAGAAGCAACAAATATACACACATACATACACACAAACTTTCGCATTTATAATATTAGTGTGATATCTGAGATGTAGGTTAGTATAGCGACGATAAAAATTGGCAATCTTCACAACATTTCCACTACTGTAAGGTAGTACATAGAAATAAAAGTTTTGGCGACACTATTTAGATAAGATGGTGATAGCTAGCTTGTAAGGACTTGAAACAAGCCCCACCCCAACCAAACCGAATACAAACATGTACCCCCCGCTGGGAATCGAACCCGACACATCTGGGTCTAAGACTACATTTTTTTGAAAAGATTTCTGTTAACTGTCAAAATCGCACAGCTTGCATTGAAATCGGCTTATTAGTTTGCATAAATTAGAGCATTGAAGTATGTATGGCCTACTGAAATGTGAAATGCCTCAAGGCAATAACTATCAATGGTAGTGATGACTTGGTCTTATAGATGGAGGTCTTTACCCAGCAGTGGGACAGTATAGGCTAATTAATCATCACCAGCTTATTTTATGTGCCCACTGCTGGGGCACGAGCCTTCCCTATGGATGGATACACCACTGGGAGAACGGGCCTTAAACCAGCACGTGGGTGCTGATTGGCGGTTGGTTATTACCAGTGATTGTAGATTTTGTAGCATTTTTGGTGCAGTGCTAAGGTTGGCAGTAGTGCCAAATATTAAATTGTTTGAACCTCAGAACAATAACTAAAGCTATAGAAGGATGGCTGAAATAAAAATCGTACAACTATGTTTAGTTCCGTTCTATCTTATGGCTAGAAAAGGAGGTTGGAGTGCAACAAATGGTTGACACATAGTTTTTATTTTTTGTATTGTTATGTCAAACGGTCATCAGATAATCGGTGATCAAAAAAAATCTTGAGTCCTTTATAAAGTCACTCACTACATTACCTCAAATATGACGTCACAAATCTGGTGACACCTTTGCTATTTTAGTCCGGTTTCTATAGCTTTAGTTATTATTCTGAGGTTTGAACCATGAATCAAATAAATTTGAATTTAAAGTCATTTAGAACTAAGTAAAGAGTATTGTATTGTCTTGCTTCTTGTGCATTAAATATTTTAAACAAATCGAAAATACAGAAAATATTCATAGAACGTGTAGGTATAGCCCAATATGCATTATGAAATGAAAGAAATTAAAATTATTAATTACTGATTAAGTAAAAAATGTACCTAGTGTTTCATTTTTAACAACAACATTATTTTAAACGTCAATCTTATTATACACATCAACAACCCTAGGTCACTGTCATATGTCATTGTGACGTCATTGCACCGGTTTTGCTACAAGGTCTATGATCACTGGTTATTACTGATGCTAATGTAGTCGGGACCGACTTTACGTGCCTTTCACGGCAGCAACATCTTAAGATGATACGTTTCTAGCTACCTATCCAATGACCGGCCTTTGGAAAAGTCGCTAAACTCCAGCAGTCGCAGGCCAACTGCGCCATCGAGGTCCTACTACTGGCTGGGTAATTACAACTACTAAAGTATAAAATCTAGAGCCTTGTTCCAGATAGTATCAACTGCGTCCTTGTCATCGACGCCTCAATCGTCTCAGGACAGTGTGGTGCGGTATGGCATGTTCAGAGGAGTGCTGACTGTCAACACGCTGGCCACGCCTACCACCATCGCTCTTCATAGTAAGTAAATAGAAAATACGAAACACACTACGGCCTACGAGCGATTTTTTTTTTAAATATTCAGTGAACATTGAAATGAAACAACTTTTACGGATCTACTCCCAAAATCC
Organism: Eudonia lacustrata; assembly: GCA_947562085.1. Lineage (NCBI taxonomy): Eukaryota > Metazoa > Arthropoda > Insecta > Lepidoptera > Crambidae > Eudonia > Eudonia lacustrata. The sequence continues at coordinate 3,346,827 of OX387330.1, read as the reverse complement.
CAGCCCCAACCAACACCTTAAGAGCGTTTACGCCGCACACTAGCGCCACTAATGAAAAAAAAACATATCTAGTAATTAGAGATAGAAAATCAAATTATGCTCAACAAACTATTTGAATGAAGTAATTTAGCATTTTTACGTCACCTAATGAACACCTCAAATGTTATGGTTTAGTTAAATAAGACGTTACGGCCACTTTTAACTATAACGCCATATTTGACGTAAAAATGCTAAATTACTTCATTCAGATAGTTTGTTGAGCATAATTTGATTTTCTATCTCTAATTACTAAAACTGCACGCACCTGATTTATTTTAAATGAGGGTATATAAGCTACCAACTAATTATGAGACGACCAACACCTCAGTCTCCCTGTGAACACGGACCCTGCAAAGGGTTCGAAACATCAGGATAAACATTAAATAATTAATGTGTAAAATAAACGCGAGTAGATCCGTAAAAGTTGTTTCATTTCAATGTGTAGTGTTCGCGTAAACTTTAGAAAACATTATTTAATGAATAAAATATTTTTATTGTTTTATGTATTTACAATGCTATGTAGAGATACAGGAAAAAAAAATCAAACAGCCTCAGGAAACTCGAGTGGGAATCGAACCCACGACCTTTGGAAAACCGGTCCAATGCTCCGACCTTTAAAAACGTCGTGTAGTCATTACTTGTCGACAAATGCTTACAACTTACTAGAGCAATTATTAATAGACTCAAGAATGGATATACTTTGCTTGTCAGAATTATGGAAGAACCAACACTACTGCAATAGTGTATCATTACCGGGATATAAGATGGCATCAACTTTCTGTCGCGAACAACATATCGGTGGAGGAGTAGGCTTAATAACTAGGGAAGAGTTAGAATACAAAGAAAGAAAGGACATTGTTTCTTTGTCCAGAGAGTTTATAGCAGAATTTTGTGCAATAGAAATTCTGAAAGAAAACTGTGTAATTATCGGTGTATATAGACCACATCGCCAAATAAATATATTTTATGAGCAAATCACAAACATTTTAAATAGGCTAAATACGAAAGATAAAAATAAAACCATAATTATCATAGGCGACTTTGATATAAACGTATTAGATAAAAAAATCCCACCACTATAGAATTTATAAATATAATGAAATCATTTAACTTTAAACAATTAATTAGCGAGCCAACAAGAATAACAGATAATACATCAACTTGCATCGACTTAGCATTTACAAACCATACCCCACTTATAAAAAAAACATATGTAACAGATTATGGCATTTCTGATCATAGTGCGATTAGTATAGAAATAAGAAAAAACAATTTATTAATTAATAACAAAATATGGTATATAAATAAAAGAGTATTTACAGATAAAAATTTGGACAGCTTTAAAAGTTTATTAAAAGAAATACATTGGGAATATATTATTATGGAACATAAAAATATAAATTATAACTACAATGAATTTCTAATAACAATAACAAATATCCTAAATAAATGTATACCATTTACAACAATAGCAATAAAAAATAAGAATAAAAAGAGTTGGTTAACAAATGGTTTAAAAAAATCATGCATACATAAAAGAATCTTACGAATAATACTTAATAAAACGAGAAGCGAAATAATTAAAAAATACTACAATGCATTTAGTAACATTTTAAAACGGAGTGTTAAAATAGCTAAAAAATTGGAATATACAAGGCAAATGGAAAACTCCGATAATAAAGTTAAAACTATGTGGAGAATTATAAATACAAAAAATAATAAAATAATAAAAAACAATACAAAAATCTGGAGTTAAACATTAATAACAAAATTACATCGTGTCCTTTGACAATAGCGAACGAATTAAATGAATACTTTGCTAAAATAGGAGAAAACAATTTAAGTCCTATACAAAAAATTGGACGGCCTGTGATCAATCCCCCAACACAATCAATGTATCTCCGCCCTATAAATCAACAAGAAACATTCAAAATTATTAGAAAAAGTAAAAATAAGCACAGTTTCGGCATAGATGATATTCCAGCGATATTATTAAAAAAATGTGCAGAGGAACTTTCCATACCTCTGACGGTTTTAATAAATCAAAGCTTCATAGAAGGTACTTTTCCGGAGTCCCTTAAAATGTCTTTGGTTAAACCCATACATAAAAAAGGTGATAAAACTTCACCTAACAACTATAGACCGATAGCACTTTTACCAACATTTTCAAAAATATTTGAGAAAGCAATGTGTGTCCAACTTAATACATTCTTAGAAAAATACCACATACTTGATGATAGTCAAAATGGTTTTAGGAAGTCTAGATCAACCACATTGGCTGTATTCCAATACATCCAAACGGCGCTACAACAAATAAATGACAATAAACATACAGCAGGCATTTTGTTAGATATGACAAAAGCATATGACAAAGTTTCACATCATATTCTATTATTAAAGCTCTATGGATCGGGCATAAGGGGCCCTGCTCATTCCTGGTTTAAATCATATTTAAGTAATAGGAAACAAATAGTTCAAATAGTAAAAATAGTAAAATAAACAAAGTACATTCCTGTGAAAGAGAATTAACATGTTCAATTCCTCAAGGAAGCGTGCTTGGCTGTGTGTTGTTTCTCATCTATATCAATGACCTGCCGAAAATATTAAACAGAGACAAGACACTTCCTGTACTATTTGCAGATGATGTATCCATTCTTGTAAAAAATGATACAAATGATAAAAATTATAACCCTTGCATAGATATCTGTAACACACTTAATATCATATCAGACTGGCTATTAGAGCATAATCTTGAGATAAATTATAATAAAACAAAAGTAATTCAATTCCGATCGTACAAAAAAGCACCTCTAGAACTAAATATTAATTTACAAAACATCAAAATAGAATCAGTAGAGTCGTTTAATTTACTTGGCCTAAATATAGATACTAATATTAACTGGAAAAGTCATATCGAACTCATAAAATCAAAATTGTCAAAATTTACGTATGCACTTTTTGAAATTAAATGTAGTACAAGCGCAGAAACGGCACTAACCGCCTATTACGCGTATGCACATTCGTGGCTCAAATATGGAGTGATGCTTTGGGGTTACAGCGTAAATGCTAGCCAACTATTTATATTGCAAAAGAAATGTGTCAGAATTCTCTCCCAAATCGACAACACGCAGAGCTGTAAGCCCTATTTTATAAAATTTAATATGCTTACGCTACCATAACTATATATACAGGTTATTTGCCTGTTTGTTAAAAGCAATAGCGGAAAATTTATACAAGTACAGAACACCCATAACATTAACACTCGCCACAAAGGAAGGCTACATTTGCCATCCTCACGAATAAAAATGTTAAATCATAGCCCACATCATATGGCTGTAAAAATATATAACAAATTACCGATCGAATTACAAAATGAACCAAACTACAAAGTTTTTAAAACAAAATTAAAAAAGTTTTTGATTAATAAATGTTTTTACACTGTAGAGGAATATTTAACCATGCGATATGATGATTTGTGATTACGTTTGGCGGTCTGGGTTATATAATATAATACAATTTAATACAATTTATTGATTTATTATACAATTCAATTCACAATATAATTTAAGCTTTAATAGCAATTTAGTATAAATATAGGTATATATTTTTATAACATATTGTATTACATATTATAGTTAATATAAGTATTATTTGTTATACCTGTACAAGGTGACTAAGTAATAAGGACACTATCAATGTAAACACCATCTATGTACCACTTAGTTTGTAAATAAAAGTTTGAGTTTGAGTTTGAGTTTGAAATGCTATTTTACAGTGCAGGAATTTCTTACTGACAAATCTTTGGAACAGTTTGGAAATGTTTTTTAGCACAGAGCAAATAAATTATTGTAAGGGTAGGGGTTGGAAGTGACATTTATACAGTTTACAGTCTAAGATTGAATAGATTATTAGAAGATTAATAAGATTTTAATGACATCTCTAATTTATTTATCAATGGTTTAATAGGTATTATGTCTGAGCAGTAAGTGACATAAAATTGTATTGATTTTATATGAATTGTTAATGTATTATTATTATTATTTGTAAATTTATAAATTTATAAATTTTCATCATTGTAATACTAACCTACATCTCACAAATAAATAATTCTGATTCTGATTCTGACCGCTGAGCTGTCGAGGCCACAGAAGCCTCGTTGAATTTCTTTTTTCTAGTAGTTTGTTATTTACACACGCACACATACGCATATGCGTGTGCCAATGCGGGTGTCAATGAAAAAATATAAAGTAAGGTTTTCAGGAACAACTTTTGCTCTATCGTTCTTTACCATGAGATGAATGAACCATTAAAATATACAATAAATTGCACGAAACAATAAAAATTATGACTATAGAAAAAACTTTTGCAAAACAACTAAAACAATTATTAAATAATAAAAACTACTGCTCCCTACGAGAATTTTTAGATGATAAAAACCTCAAATAATATTTTTATCATATTAAATTAGTTAATTTATGTATAAGCTAAATATATAGATTTATCTATACATGATATATATAAATATAATAAACTAAAAAATAAATAATTGTGAATATGAGTCTAAGGTGACTCCTCGCCTCTCCTACTTGCCGTGCCCTACAGGGTCCATAAATGTGCCTACTTATATTTTTAACATCTTTGTAACTTATGGAGTGCAATAAAGATATGAATATGAATATGAATATGAATATGAATATGAATATGAATATGAATATGAATATGAATATGAATATGAATATGAATATGAATATGAATATGAATATGAATATGAATATGAATATGAATATGAATATGAATATGAATATGAATATGAATATGAATATGAATATGAATATGAATATGAATATGAATATGAATATGAATATGAATATGAATATGAATATGAATATGAATATGAATATGAATATGAATATGAATATGAATGATTATACCGATAATTTTGGACTATCTACTCACCCTGATAGGTAGGGTATGGCAGCTGGAACTACGGGTCCGGCTGTCTTTTCAAGGGTACCACGGGAGTTCCGGATCCTAGGCCACCTGCCGGTTATGCCTTCCCGGGCGTCTCCGGCAGGCCCCGGACATGGGTTGGACTCGTGGTGGCATGTGGTTAGCTATAGAAGTGGGAATGATCGTCTGCCTGGTTGGTCTGGCCAGGCTTCCATTTCGTGCATAGCGAGCGGGTCTTAGTAGCGGTCCGGTGGGGGCCTGAAGCGAATAGATCTGCGGGGTAGGTGAGTTACCCTTAGTTGGTGTGGTGCTCGGTGGTTTTCACTGAGTAGTTACTCCAACATCTCCGGTACTAGTCTGGAGAACTAGTAGAGGTGCCCGCTAGATGCAAAGGCCTCCGGTTTAATCAGCCGCGTAGGAATTTGGAATTGATCAGGTGCCTGGATGGGTACCGAGAAGTGAGTGTGCTTACAACTCCGCCACCAAAGAGGACATTTGGTAGTTGGCTTTAGAGCTGACGGCCCAAGCAGTGGTACACTGCGAGTTGTGCTCTTAGTGCAACGAGAAGTGAGCGAGCTTACAGCTCCGGTGACCTATCTGGATATTAGGACTAGCTTGAGACACTAGTCTTAAAAGTACTGGATGAAGGATGCGTACCGGCGTGTTCTGATCTGGCGTTATGACCTGACGTAGATGGTCCCTTGTGCTTGCTCAAGGTTATTCTGACACCTACTTTGTAACCGGAAGGTTGGTAGGGGGTGTCAGTATAAACTTTAAAGTAGTGTATAGCGGGTTGTACCTTTAATATAAAATGTTTTATTCCTATTAATAAATTATTTACGTCTATAGGTGGAGGTTTGTTATTTGCTTGTAGATGCTACTTAGTTGTACAATTACCAATGTTGGATGTAAACCATCCTTTGAATATAAAATAAAATAAAACAATTTTATTATTTTTCAGTGACATGTGCTCCTAAATTCGGCGCTTGCGCAGTTAGTTGCAAAACTGAATCAACTGCGAGACAACAGGAGGTACATAATATTTTATTTATATTTAGGTATATTTTTTAAACATATTTTTCGTATTTTCGTAATGCACCGCTCAGCTGGATGCCATGCTTAATATAAAATATTTATTTATTTACAAACTTACAACTATCATTCATTCAGAATATTTCTAATGCGATAGTGTAGTACTTACTTTCTAACTATTTATATGACAAAGAATAAATAATTAGACTTAAACTTAAACTTAAACTTTCCTACACTTACACCAATTATCTAGCCCAAGAGAAGCTTCGTTAAGAAACTCGTTAAATGGTTACTAGACAACAGATAAACATACTTATTATACATAGAAAACACCCAGACCCGAGACAATTTAGAAAAGCAATAATTTCTAAATTGACCCGACCGGGGATCGAACCCGGGACCTCAGAGATGGCGACACCATGAAAACCGGTGCAGAAACCACTCGACCAAGGAGGTCGTCAATATTATAATTCTATTTGGTTAGCGACTTTATCGCCGCCATAACATCAATGTTTGTAGTACCTTGTGTTCTGGCAGCTATAGATAAGTTAGCCGGCTGGCTATCTTACTCTGAGGCACTACTCAGTAGTTGTCCTCCTCGTAGGCGCAGTGGTTAAGGCACCCGGTCTGCGAATGCTAAGGTTAACTAACTTTCGAAAAGGCCGGTCAATGGATGGGCTACCAAAAATGTACCATCTCTAACTCCTCCGTGCTTCGGAAGGCACGTAAAGCCATTGGTCCCGGCTGCATTAGCAGTCGTTAACAACCACCAATCCGCACTGGGCCCGCGTGGTGGTTTATAGCTCGTTCTCCCTATCCATCCATAGGGAAGGCTCGTGTCCCAGCAGTGAGGACCTAAAGTGAGCTGATGAGGCTTGATTCTACCACCAGATCGATTTTTCCAGGTGGAGGCGTTAGCTCAAGGCTATCGGCCGTCCACCGCCTGCGTTGCCGTCACAACAGTGGATCAGAGCAACCCAAGTAAGTGGTTTATTATGTCATTTAGGGTATGTACTGCCTTGGTTGTGAACGTCCCACATAATTTGGGTCCTTTCTGGGCCCTCGTATGCGTAATGCATTGACCAGGGTCAAAAAAGGTACAGCCTTGGTACACGAGTGACCAAGCACTCGTTTCGATATTCAAATCGAGCCGTGGTCACCCCCACGTAGGGTTGCCATCCATACTTTAAAATAACGTATCCTACGTTATTTTCCATCCCCATACTTTATTATCTAAATAAATAAAAACGAATGTTGCTAAGCGCAAAACTCGAGAACGAGGATTTGGGTGAAACTTTGCACATAGACAGACCATGACCTGGACTAGGATATAGGATACTTTTTATCCCGGTAACAGTTTCCTGTGGGATAGTGTAGACTCGAGAACGACTCAACCAATTCGGCAAATAATTTTTTTTCGTATGTTCCTTATGGCACACGGAAAGTTTTAATAAAGAGAAAAAATATAAAAATTGAGTGGACATTTATTAAATTTTTACTATTAACTTTTGACAGAACGAAGTCTGTCCGGGCAGCTAGTTTTTAATAAAAATAAAGTATGGAAAGTACTTTATTTCCGACTAATGCGTGCGTTTGAACGGAATATTCCTGTTGACTTAATTTCTGAACTACTGAATGATACTCAGACTCAGGTGAAGTGAAACGAAACGCAACGCTTAAATAAATTTGGAAAATACTTTATTTTTTCTCGAAATCCTTTTTTTTTATACTAGTTAGTAATAGATTTACTTTATTTTCCTGAAAAGTAGTTGGCAACCCTACCCCCACGACCCGGTCAACTGTGGTCCTAGAATTTAGAGGCGCTCTCTCCGGTCCGAACCCCTCAGAATCTAGAAAATAGAGACACGCCCTAGTGTGTGATGCCGTTCCCTTTAAAAACCTCTGACTAAATTATTATTAGAAAATGCCTTGTATATGTATTTATTTATTTTATTAGCTGCACAAAATGGAATTACAGCGTTTACATAGTAATTTTCAGCTCGTGCAAAACATTGGTAGACTGCACTTCCAAAGTATGTGCAGACAGCATGCATAGTACACATCGAGTATAAAACATTATTTCAAAATTAATTACAAAAAATCACATCAATAATTGCTAATTCAAAATTAAATAGGGACAGACAAAAACATACATACATATAATAGAGGTAGGCAGAGACCACTTTTTTGAAAAAAAAAAAAAAAACAATAAAAAAAAACAAAAAAAAAAAACAAAAACATGACATTCAATAAACAATAATGACAATATTTTCAATTAATAAATAATTCATTCAATAAAAAACAAAAAAAACAAACATTGATGATGATACCTCTAACGACTTTAAATTTCAAAGTACCTATTACGACAAAACCAAAACGGTTTGTAAATTGTACACAAAATCAAGTAGATGGAAGCGAAGTAAGTTTTGAAGATATTTTAATTGCTTATTCAACTTCCAGTGCAAAAACCGCCGGTGATCAGCTTCGCTCTATTCGTGTGCAATATGCTGCTGCTGTTCCTGATGTTGGTGAGCGGGGTAGTGGCCGCGGCACTGGCGGTCGTCAACGCAACCATGAACCCCACGGAACCGGTGTTCGGATTACCAGGTAAATTGATGTGGCACTCGAAAATGACGAAAATGTCCGGAAAATTCCAAATACTGTTGGAAAATGGTTTTAAACCCGTTTTTTTATACATAAATGAAGACAGAGGTGATTCTGTCTTCATATTGGTATGTAAAAATAAGATCTTTGAAGACTGTTAAGTGATATCGAAATGCTTATTGTTTTCTAAAGTTTACGTGAACACATCGAAATTAAACTACTTTAGCGGATCTACTCGCGTTTATTTTACACAAAGTAGTTTCATTTTAATGTTTAAATACTCTTAAGAGCGTTTACGCCGCACAGTAGCGCCACTAATAAAAAGAAACCTTTCTAGTAATTAGAGATAGAAAATCAAATTATGCTCAACAAACTATCTGAATGAAGTAATTTAGCATTTTTACGTCACCTAATGAACACCTGACATGTTATGGTTTAGTTAATTAAGACGTGACGGCCACTTTTAACTATAACGCCATATTTAACTAAACCATAACATGTCAGGTGTTCATTAGGTGACGTAAAAATGCTAAATTACTTCATTCAGATAGTTTGTTGAGCATAATTTGATTTTCAATTTCTAATTACTAGATATATATTTTTTCATTGGCGGCGCTAGTGTACGGCGTAAACGCTCTTAAGCACCACCAAAAACATTCTGTAAAATGGAACCTGACAGTTTAAATGTGCATATTATTATGACTTGTTAACAGGTTGTCTCTGGTCGAACATAGCGTCCGCTTTGGTCGGACTCGTGGTGATGCTTCTCTTCGGCATATACTGGGCCACCTCGGGCCTGAAGGACCACTTGGCCTTCTCTTATATCTCCTTGGGGCCATTCTTGAGGACATCACCATCACTCGGTTACTCCTACTGGTAGGTGTCTCATTAGAATGTCAGATACACTAGAATTTTAATTGTTTGGCGGTGCTCCCGCATACCAAAGGTTAATGCCACTGTAGATGACAGTTTAAAAAAAATCGATGGTCGTAGGTTCAACTCCCAGTTCGTGCTAATACGAAAAACACTAACTTGTGAATTAAACGATTTTTTTTCATAATCATAGTACAATTGTATCTTGTAACTATAAGTTTAATGTTATAGAATGAATTATTGTGGTTGTCAACTTCCCTATTGTGGCGATTACTTGATTTTAATGATGGAGGTCTTTGCCCAGCGGTGGGGCAGTAAACAGGCTGTTATTTACTTATAACTTGTGGTTTTTTTCAGGTTACTATTAGCTGCTATAGCGTGTTCAATAGCCAACGTGGGGCTGATCCAAGTGAGGGCTTACCTTCTAGAACGACACCCTCCTACTCCCACCATCAAAGTGGAAAACCACTCTGACGGCACCATATTCTTGTACTAAGAACAAGTTAACAGAAGAAAAAGAAATGAATCCAATCAATGAAACACTTAACACGAATCTAATATGTGCAGGTTATTTTACATAATTCATGAAAGCATACATAAATTGCATTTTTGTATAAATACATAATTTATCGACACCTTTAAGGAAATGTATTGTAAGTCAGTTCTAGGTGCATTGCAAGAAGAGTCATTGTACAAGCCATTTAAAATTAACCCCCTTAATATTTTTGCAAGGGATTTGCTTGTTGCAGCCTATTCATTTATTTAATGTAGTACTGATGTCGTCATAGGAATATAATTTTTAATTTAATGTTAAGTTCGAGCATTCCGGACAAACCTCAGGGGTTTTTGGTCTGCTATGATGCAAAAATATTGTATGTTTTAATGTAAATAAATAAATAAAAAAAAATAAAAAAAAATATTTTTATTAACTTACACTCTGTATTAATGCATTGCGTTATTGCTCAATAATGACCTACTTTTATGTAAATGCCTACCTACTTAAAGAAGTCCTTTTTGTCCCCTTTTTTCTTGGTGAAATTATTTCAACAATTTTTTTAAAATTGTTAATTAATATTTTTATTTATTAGTTCTAGTTTATAACCTTATTTTATTATTGGTTGCAACCCAATTTTTGAATGCTGTATACGCCTGTAGAGGCATGTCATTTAAACTAGTCCCTAAGTACTTACATTTATTATTGTGTAAAATGATATTGTCGATGGTGTATCTAATCAAATAAATAAATAAAAAAACGACGGGTTGCACTCCGGGAGTGCCGACAGAAGTGAAAACTTGAATATTAACGTTGTGCATTTTTGATATTTTGGAAAGGTTAGGGAATAATTTTACACGAATTGCTTCAATTATCAGTAAAAAAATACTATCATTTATGTGGTAGAATACAATATTTATTTATTGCGCTATCGTACACAAACATGACAATTTATATTACATTAAAAAGCACTCGAACATTCGCGCAAGCGCCCTGCGCCGCCTAAACGAAACAGCAGGCATACATTTTCGCCGCGCCGTAGAAACAGAGGGGGATACTTCCTCTCCTACGCCGCGCCGGCTGTTATCCGTCTTACGAATTTTCGATCAGGCAACGTGTCCTGACGGTCACGTGTCCTGACGCGAATTTAACATTTTTTACCCATTACAAAAAAAGTGTACAACGCCGCTAAAGAAGTTTTCACTTCAAAAATGCATTTGTTCACGATGTTTGACAGTGTATTAAAGACATTCGACCTCTACTGACGTATTTTAATTACATCTACGTCTGAGATCTACGTAGATCGTCCTGTGACAATTGATATAATATTCTTGACATCAGTACGGGTTCGTACGGGCTCGTACAGTCAGATTCTTAGTAATTCTTACTCACCTTATTTTGAGATACAAAGTTTTTCCTTGCAAGTGTCGTTATATAGATACCTACATTATATTAGTGTATGAATGTGAAGCGTTCGCGTAATCTTAACAAAACATTAATATAATCTGATTTAATGAAACTTCGATAGAACACAGAACAGCTAACGTATATTCACTATTAAGTTAATTTAAGATATTTGCAATAAATTAAATTATACGATATTTATTAAAAAAAACTGTTTGTGTTCTTTTCCTTAACGGTTTTTCTATAAAACGGAAAGCGCTTCGTCTCACCTAATAGCCATTGACTATAAGAGTGGCCATACACGGGCAGCTTGAATCAGTCAGGATATACTACACAGTACACGATATAGAGTCAGGATATGCGACTACGCAACTTCTTGAGCGGTTGTTTGTAAATAGAAGACTGTAATTCAATATAAGGAGGACCTAGAAGGTGAGCTTAAGAGCGTTTACGCCGCACACTAGCGCCACTAATAAAAAAAACATATCTAGTAATTAGAGATAGAAAATCAAATTATGCTCAACAAACTATTTGAATGAAGTAATTTAGCATTTTTACGGCACTGCATTTTTTATATGGCGTTACAGTTAAAAGTGGCCGTAACGTCTTATTTAACTAAACCATAACATGTGAGGTGTTCATTAGGTGCCGTAAAAATGCTAAATTACTTCATTCAAATAGTTTGTTGAGCATAATTTGATTTTCTATCTCTAATTACTAGATATGTTTTTTTCATTAGTGACGCTAGTGTGCGGCGTAAACGCTCATAGATACCGCACTTAAGATACTTACACATAGACCGCATGCACGGACACGGATCACAGCACGGAGGGCTTATAGTGTGAGTTTCATTTGCCATTCGATCACGTTAACGAAAATGAGAATTTTTATGGCAAAATTTTAACTCTTCTCGTATGCCGCCAGGAGGTGCTGCTTCAATGCAATACTAATTTTCACCGCCGCCCATGGACCGCAAAACCAAAGTCATCGCAGATGCATTGCCGGCCTTGAGGAAGAAGGATCTTGAGGAGGGAGTAGGAATTGGGAGGGGGAGGGGTGAGAGATGAGCCTCCGGTACTTTCACTCACCGGACGAAACACAACAGCAACGAGTGCTATTGTTTCACGCCGATATTCTGTGAGAGGGTGGCATTGCGCCGGGCGAGCCGGCCCATTTCGTGCTGCAACGCAGCGTGGCTCTGCCACTCAGAAAACTCGTTTTCGTAAACGTAATCGAAGGAATACGGATAGTACACAAAACTCACACTAGGCACTCGGAACGGTCCGCCCGCAGCTGAGAGAGAGAGAGAGAGAGAGTGAGAGAGAGAGTGAGAGGTGGTCTATGTGTCAAAAGTCAAAGTCAAACATCTTTAAGATTTTGCAATTCAATATAACTAAATTCAATTTGGTTAATTATTGTTAAGGTTCTCTAATGATTATTTAAAAAAAAAAACTAGCTAACTAACTAGAATGGCGCAGTGACCCAAAGTGAGTCTAGGCCTCCGATAATAAGGCTAAGCGAGACGCAGGCGACGCTGCTCCGCGCAGCGCAGAGCAGAGCAGATTTTGTAATGCATAGTCGTGCCGAGAGCTGAGTACGCTGCGGCGCAGGCACGACGCAGACAGTGTCTGCCCTGCCCTGCGCCTCGTTGTAGTGCCGGCACAGATTTCTGCGCGACGCGTGCGTGTCGACACATGTGTTTTTACCATTTTATTATAATTTTGTAATAATGACAAAACAATTAACAGAACTCTCTCGATAGTTCAAATTGTCCATTAGTAGAACGTTTTTTCAGATAATCACTTACAGTTTTCCAAGCAATAACTCACATTATCAGACTCTGACATTGACATTGACAACTCATGTACCCGTGCTGTGTCACTTACCTGCGTCGCAGCAGCGTTCGCGGCCTATGTCTGCCCCAACTGCCCTACCCCGCAAAATCTGCACTGTGCTGTGCTGCGTCACTTGCGTCTCAGCATACGCTTAGTCGCCATCTGGGTCTGTCCTGCGCCATCTGGTGCCAGTCATCCGCGTTGTACTCGCGCAAGTCCTTACAGACCTCGTCCTCCCAACGGTACCTGGGTCGTCCAACCGGTCGTTGGCCACTAGAACGTCCCCTGTACGCTCGTTTTACCGCATGGTCCTCTCCCATCCTCGAGGTGGCCGAGCCAGCGAAGTCTGTGGACCTTTATCTCCCCGATGATATTCGGCTCGTCCACCTGATCTTACAGCTCTAAATTTTTTCTTCTCCTCCATATGCCGTCCTGTGTGCGTACTGGCCCCAGAATCTTCCTCCAGATCCTTCTTTCCGCCACCAAGGGTTTCTGTCTCTTCTTTAAGAGTTACCCCCTTATTCATAAAAACTATTTAAGCATTATTTAGTTAATCATTGTTTTGTCTCTTTTTCTCAAATACAAAATGAAGTTTGTGCTACGTTAACAAAACAATATTTAACTAAACAATGCTTAAATGTTTTTCATGAATAAGGGGGCTAGTGTCCAGGCCTCACAGTCGTACAGTAGGATTGAGCATATTATATTTTTTACTAACGTATTTTTAAGTCTAATTGTTATTATCAAACAATGGATCTAATGTTGTCTTATTCAATAAATATATTATGCATCGAAAAGCACGAAACACACTTCTGGGAATTGAACCCGGGACCTTCGGGTATCGGGCCGAGCGCTATGCCACTCGGCCAGCGAGGCGATTTTTAATAAGTATATTATGTAAATTGATTTGTATCGTAATAACAGTTGACTTGTATGTATACCATAGCTATGTTGTTATTACTCCGAGTACAATCAGCTGCCGAATTTCGAGGCCTTATCTGAACGCCCGTTTATTCAAATTGATTTAAATGGAGCCGAGTGTTGGGGGATTGAAGCGAACAGTTTATTAATTACTGGATATTTCGTTTATTCCGATGTTAAGGGACAGTGTTACGAACCGGAACGTTTAAATAACGTTTATATATTGTTATACTCGTAGTCAAAATTCAAAATTCAAAATTATTTATTCAGTTTAGGCTACAAATAGCTCTTATAAACGTCATTATGCCATGGATTCGTAAGTCTACTCTGGGCAGCAGACCTTGTAATGAGAAGAACCGGCAAGAAACTCAGCAAGTGTCAAGCTCTTTTCTCCCTTACAGCGTCAAAAATATCATAAAAGGACACTTTCCATGAAAATTAAAAACACAAAATATAAAGGACAATATTACAACATGTTAAAAAAAACAACATTCGGTAAGCTACGAAATAGACACGCAGACGAGATGACATACGGGACTGAGACGTGGTCGCTCACTATGGGCCTCATAAAAAGGCTTAAGGTCACTCAAAGAGCAATGGAGAATGCATGCTCGGGGTTTCTCTGCGTGATTGAATCAGAAATGAGGATATTCCGCAGAAGAACAAAGGTAACCCACATATCTCGAAGAGTTGCTAAGCTCAAGTGGCAGTGAGCAGAGCAAATTGCTCGCAGGACTGATGGCCGCTGGGGCGGGATAGTTCTTGAGTGGCGACCGCGTACCGGAAGGCGCAGTGTGGGCAGGCCTCCAACAAGGTGGACGATCTGGTGAAGGTCGTGGGAAGCCGCTGGATGCGAGCAGCACAAAACCGGTCGTTGTGGAGATCCTTGGGGGAGGCCTTTGTCCAGCAGTGGACGTCTTTTGGCTGAGATGATGATGATGATAATAAAAAAAAAACAAATAGAAAAATAATAATATTTACGTTTGCAAATTTACAGTTATCAGTTTAAATTTTCACAATGTCATACAGTACAGTCAACAGCAATAGTAGATGATGGTTACTAGATTTCAAAATTAAGTTTCGATAGTGTAAGTCGGTATTTTCTATATAACTACAGTCAAAGTCTGCAGGAACTAGTAGACACTCGAAGGTTTTTCGATATGCGTTTAAAAACTTTTGATTTTCATACTGATTTCATATTTTGAAACTTGTACTGTACTGACTGTAAACATATTTAGACCTGTACTAATAAAGGTCAAAAATTGTCTAAGAAAAAACAAAGTTAAACTATGGTTAATAATATTAAAAATAATAGTACCTACGCAAGGGCAGACCAGACTCCACAGGCGGCACCCGTTTACGAGTATGACATATGAATCAGCCATCGCTTCACAGTACCATATCACCACTCAGTTATTCTTAAACCAGACACAATAGAAATTCAATTGTTCTATGGCACTGTGGTTACCTTGGGCGTCCAAGTATATACGGAATGTAAAGACCCGACGTATATGCCACCACCGCAGAGACAATAAAGCTTTCTAAAGTCAAAATGCTATATTCAAATATTATTATATCTTTAAGTTTAAATGCTTTCCCTTGTACTACAAAACAGTTTTGAAGTGATCTGAAGTAGCTTATATTCGGTCTTTCGATCGTGCTACCCGGTCTGGACGTTATGACTTCTTGGACATTCAGAGACTTGTACATATTGACTAACGGTCTTTATAACATCTGGACATTATGTCACCTTGGACATTCTGGTCCAACATACCCCGGAGTCTTAAATTTAAACAATGGCTAAATACGTTTTTAAAATATTGCTACTTAAGCCATCGTTTTGTGGTAAAGCAGTTAAAGTTAAAAGATTTTTGGATCGTTCCAAACATCTTTTTTTACATGCTAAGCATTCAGGAGAAACTTCACTGGTCAAAATTGTTCAAGTCGGTATATTACTTATACACTTTAAACTCAGCTATATCACTACAATTGATGAAGTTATAATTAAGGCAAAGCGAGACAAAGTTACAGATGCAGTGTTATTCCAATAACAATATATACACGCTACCCCTTAATAGGATTAAAATATGTTAATGAAAAAGCGTCGAGTCAACTAATCCTGCCTTATCTGCGTTTTATTATATTTTTAATAAGACACTTTGCTTTGATTCGCTGAATTTTGGAATTCACAGTCATTTCCGTTGAGTTTCGAAGTTATTAATCGAAGTGGTTGAATCACTTCTACCCCTTTTTAGGGTTCCGTACCTAAAGGGTGAAACGCGAACCCTATTACTAAGACTCCGCTGTCCGTCTGTCCGTCTGTCACCGGGCTGTATCTCATGAACCGTGATAGTTACAGTTGAAATTTTCACAGATGATGTATTTCTGTTGCCGCTATAACAACAAATACTAAAAAACAGAATAAAATAAATATTTAAGGGGCTCCCATACAACAAACGTGATTTTTTTTGCCGTTTTTATAGATAAAGGTACGGAACCCTTCTTGCGCGAGTCCAATTCTAACTTGGCCGATTTTTTATTATTTTACATAAATACCCTTACGTCCTTTTCCTAAAATGGGGTAGACAGAGCGCATCGAAATCACCAATTTTGAGTAAACTTGCCATTAAGTGACCTGACGCCGCATTTAGCATAAATAAAGTACAGCTTCAAGATGGAATAGATAACATCAGTAATGGGTTTCTTTATTTATTTATTTAATTAATTGGCACAACTACAGAATACAATTCAATATTGACAACAGGTAAACTAATTCTTACATTAAAATTGAATTCCGGTGATTGTTGCGCACCGCGTTTACATAGAATAAGTAGTTTAACAAATGAAAATAATAAATACTTATACTTTTAACAAACAAAGTCTAAAAAGAGGGTTAAATAACAATTAAGAAATAAAAATAACAATTTAAAAGATATAAGGAAATCCTACTAATATTATAAATGCGAAAGTTTGTGTGTATGTATGTTCGTATATTTGTTGCTTCTTCACGCTGCAATGGATGGATGGATTTGGATGAAATTCGGCATACAGATAGTTTTTAACTAGGAATAACACATAGAATACTTTTTATCCAGATATTCACACGGGAACGGGAACCACGCGGGTGAAACCGCGAGCGGCCGCTAGTAAGGACATAAATTTTTACAACATGATAAAACAGTTACTATACTTTGTATACAATAGCTGATCGTATGATGTGCAACTATCTTGGAACCTTTGTCCCTTAGTCGGCTCTTGCGCATGCGCGGCAAGTAATGTAACTGATACATTATTTTCACGTCCTAGACCAGCATGGGATTAACCTTAATTTACAAAAACGCAAATGTTTAAAAAATTTCCACGAGCAGGATTTGTACCCGCACCCTTCTGACAATGTAAATGACGGTAGTTGTTGACATTGAATGGGGGCCTTTGGCTTTCAAAGTAAAAAGTAAATAGTGTTGAATAATTTCGGCGGGCTGGTTAGAACCACGATAGCTCAATTGGAAGAGCACCTGACCCGGTATGTCAGAAGGGTGCGGGTTCAAATCCTGCTCGTGGAAATTTTTCAACATTTGTGTTTTTGTAATTTGTTCGCAACAAAATTTGCGTTAAAAATTATATAAACATTTTATAACCTTAATTTATTATTTTATACTGTTGAAAATGCATAAGGCGTACCACTACGCCTGAGGAGACGCAAATGGTTATGTGGGACTATCCCACCGACTCTCCCAAGGGTAAGAAGAGTATTCTTACTAAAAAGTCCCGTAGGCTTAGCCAAAGGGACATCATCATCAGGATCATCATCCCATACATTTTACTCTTTTCGAACTTCGCTATTGTTTTCTTAATGTTACTTTGGCTACCGCCACTGTACCTACCATCTGCCGCCATGAAAAGCTCCCCTATAATCACTGGAGTTTATCCCAGGAGCGGCGAGCCAGAGTGAAAATGCTAGACTTGTGAGAGTTGAGACAAGTAACAGCTAAGGATTTCCTTTCCTAAAGCCGACTTTAAAGTTGAGTGACTTAATAGTTGTTAGCGCCTCAAAGAAAATAATACAGTTAGGTACGGGGATACGCTCACATGCTAGACCTTATTGTATTTTAGGTCTATCTATACCTACTATTAATAAAGAGGTATAGTGTGTGAGTTGATTTGTTGTAGGAGGGAGGGTAATCTATGGAAATATACAGGGTGTCATTTCAATGGAAATGGGTCAGTATGGGAAAGTCTGAAACTATAAGACATACAAAGATCTGTTCTTAGGAACCATGTCATCGATTTTAATAAGAAGAAAAATTGCATTCATACATTTAAAAAAAAACCTGTACTCAGCTCGGGAATTGAACCCGGTTGTTTTGAAAAAAATGAAACTTACACTATTTCTATTTAGATATCGATTGTGTAGGTTTTAAGCAGTAAATGGCTCTATGAAACATGATGTCTAAAATTAATAAAATGCATTGTTTTCATTTACTTTAATTTATTTTAGTAGGTGTTCGAAGTGACCACCGTTTTTTACAGCGTCAAAAATATTGGAAAATGCCCTATCATAGCAGAACACTTTCCATTACAAATAAACACAAAAAATATATATAAGACAATTACAACATGTAAAAAAACAAAATAAAAAATGTAAGTTAACAAATTTACATCAGATAATTATGTAAAGGTTTCAATTTCCACAATGTCATACAGCACCACTACAGTACTCTAGTAAAAGTCAAAAATTGTTTAGGTAAAACAAAGTCAAACTATAATTAATAATACTAAAAATAAGATAAGTATGCAAGAGCAGACCAGCCTCCACAGGCGGCACCCGTTCACGAGCATGACATATGAATCAGCCATCGCTTCGCTCAACCATATTTTAGGGAACGTAACGACCCGACGCACATGCCACCACCGCAGAGACAGTAAAGAGAGCATGACACACTCAAGATACTCTAAATAAAAACTTAATGATATATTTAACGCAACACTGTTTGTTATCTGTAGGACAATGCTGTTAAAATAAAAAATGTAAGTTAACAAATTTACATCAGATAATTATGTAAAAGTTTAAATTTCCACAATGTCATACAGCACCACTACAGTACTCTAGTAAAAGTCAAAAATTGTTTAGGTAAAACAAAGTCAAACTATAATTAATAATACTAAAAATAAGATAAGTATGCAAGAGCAGACCAGCCTCCACAGGCGGCACCCGTTCACGAGCATGACGTATGAATCAGCCATCGCTTCGCTCAACCATATTTTAGGGAACGTAACGACCCGACGCACACGCCACCACCGCAGAGACAGTAAAGAGAGCATGACACACTCAAGATACTCTAAATAAAAACTTAATGATCTATTTAACGCAACGCTGTTTGTTATCTGTAGGACAATGCTGATAAAGGCTGTCATATCAGTATAAAAAGTATAAAAAATAATTTTAATAAATTGATTCAAATATAATATGTGATTTTTATTATAACCAGGCTGTTTTATCATCTAAATATTCTTTGACTGTATAATAACCTTTTATAAGTAATAAAGACTTAACATGTTCTTTAAAATTATCTAAAGGTAAATCTAGTACAGAATTTGGTATTTTATTGTAATAGTGTATACCTTGCCCCAAGAAAGAACCAAGTACCTTCTGTAACCTGAACAGTGGCATTACAAGTTTTGTCTTATTTCTAGTATTGAAATTGTGTACGTCACCGTGTTTAGTAAAGGAGTTGATGTTGCAACGTACAAAAACTATACAATTATAAATATATTGAGATGCCAGGACATCAATCTCCTTAAAAAGATTTCTTAGGGAAGTTCGTGATCCTAGTTTATAGATTGCTCTTATTGCTCGTTTCTGTAAAATGAATATAGTTTCAATATCAGCCGCTGTTCCCCACAGTAGGACGCCATACGACATGACACTATGAAAATAACTAAAATAAACTGTTCTAGCAGTTTCAACGTCTGTTAACTGCCTAATTTTTCTAATGGCATAAGCAGCAGAACTGAGTTTACCGGCCAATTTCGATATATGAGGATTCCATTGAAGTTTTGAGTCAAGGGTAATGCCTAAAAAGACTGTAAGTCCTTGCCAGCCAAACCCTGAATATTTTGATGTATAATAGTAATGGATGTGGGCTTGGCTTTTGTCTTAGACCTCAGTTTAAACCTGAGGTTGTAACCTTATTACTAGATAAAATGATGTAAAAGTTGCATTAGTAGAACTACTAATGATTAAGTTATTATCATGAAAAGACTTAGTTATACCACCTATAACTGTATCATGTATATTAAAAGCTAACAAATTAGCTATCTGAGTCCTACATTTCTTAGAAAGATACATAGTATCTGACGTCAAACTAAAGTTTTTAATAAATTTATTTATATCGAAATATAAAATAGTGTCACTATGACGACAAATTAAATTAAAAAGTAATAAATTTAAGTCATAAATGCGCTTATTTTGTTCCCAGGTTAAATTTGTACAATAGGGAAAAGCACTAACTATTAACCTGCAATTCGTATCTGATTGCAGTTTAATCAAAATATTAAAATTATTTATAATGTCGCGTTTCTTCGTATGTGAACCGTCACCACACAATATAATAACATTAGTGGAACTATTCAGTGTATCCTGTGATATGTTATTTACTATAGCATTAAATGATTGACCTGGAGTACAAATATTGGTCATTGAATGGTTAAGATTTGCATTCATAAGCAACCCTAAGCCCTGACCAAGTTTATCTGAGTACATAACTGTTTTTCTTACTAATTTAGTTACATTAGGTTTATGTATTGTTTGAGGAGCGGCTGATGTAGGACCGGGAACCAAAACAGACAAGTTTGGTGACTTTATCAGAACATTAGAGTTCAGCGATAAAGACTCTTTGGTTATGTTAATTTCATTACTAATTAATGAGTTGTACCGATCAGCATTGTACTTGCACAGATCAACTAACTCTGTGGCTGATTGTATATGTTCCTCAATCTGTTTTTGGGAAATTGAATATTTTTTGCTCATTATGTCAAGTGACTCGTGTAACCGTTGGATATCAGTTTGTAATTGTTTAGTGTCCCGGTCATACATCTGCCTACTTTCTAACAATTTACTATTATATATTTCCAAAGAATCAATAAGGCTAATACGTTCCTTTCTAAGAGCAATGTTCTTGTAGAAGCAGTTGTTCTTCTTTATCAACTTCTCAGTTTTCCTTATAAATTTATTAATTTTTACATACTTTTTAATTTTAATTTTGCTAATACTAGTTTTTTGGTTGATTTGCGGAAGTTCCTGTACTGATATTCCACCAGGTGATGCTATAAGCTCATCAAATAATGATTGTGTCTGATCCACTTCATGCTGTTTCTGCGACTCAATGAGTTGAGAAATCTGGTGATTGGCCGCACTAAGGTCTCTTTCCAACTCAGTGATGCGGTCCAGTGCCCTCTCATAGGTGTTATATTGCTGCTCAAAGGTGGAGATCACATCTTGAAGTTGGTCACGCTGGTGAAGCACATCCTGGTGTTGAATATGTAGTTGGCCTAATTCAATTTTGAGCTGTGAGTTTCTGTCAATTATGGACTTTATTTCCATCTCACTCTCGTCTCTCTCCCGTAGCAGCTGATTACATGATTCTTGTGACGTCTTTAACTCATGTAGTGCCTGTCTAAGCTTGAGCTCAGTACTTTGTGTAGCAGCCTTACGGGTCAGCATATTGAGTTTGGTATTATTTATACACCTGAAATTTGTAAATAAATATGATTAAGATCTTATTTATTGCAAGTGTATTTGTTTATTTACTTTTAATGTACAGCTAATAAGAGTTTAAATAAATTTCAATTTTAATTTTAACTAGTGGAGGTAGCTGTCTCACACAAACAAATGGTGCTAAGAGCAGACTTCTGTGTTTAACTATAAATTACTTATTATTTTAAAATAAATCTAATTGAAATTCTGTATATATTGTATATTATTGGTACAACTACAGACACAGGATAAAGGAACAAATACTAAAACTAATAAGTAGGCTACTATGTAGTTGATACTGATTATTACAGTACAGTACCTAGGACTTTATTAAATTATAATACTGAAATGCCAAAGTTACTTTTGCAGTTTAGATGCAAATCCTTTGATCTAATTACAAAGTAGAAAAATAACAATTAATTGGCTTATTACCTACATTGACACTTACAATTTGAATGAAGTGTTTAGTTATGATTTACACTTATGTTACTAGTATCTTTAACAAATGGAATGAAAACAATACTCCCCCGGTTTATGTTGATGCAGTCCACGGCAAAAGTATTTATTTCAACAACTTTTTGTAAAGTTTGTTTTAACAGTCAGCTGGCGATGACAGTTGGAAAATTACATTACCAAATAATTTAAAAACTACACAATATTTGTCAGAGAAAACACTAGTAGATGTTATTTGTCACTTAATTTAATCACTAATTACAAATTTAGTAATAAATAAGCATAAAAACAATTTATATCTAATTTTTAATAGGAGCTAATTATTTTGACAACTTAACCGGACAGTGTATGTTTCAATGAGACACCCTGTATACTAGTCCGATTCCGAAATTTATTTCACAAATAGAATGCTACATTCCGTGCGGGTAACTTAGGTTATTTTTTATTAAAATGGTTCTTAAAATGTTTAATAACCAATGTTTTTTAGTTGGGAATCAAAGTATTGATATTTTTACGGAAAAGTACGATATCCAGGTTGACGAATTCGCGGGATATGTGCTTGTGTTATCCTACTAATATTATAAACGCGAAAGTTTGTAAGCATGGATGGATGTTTGTTACTCTCTCACGTAAACACTACTATATGGATTTGGATGAAATTCGGCATACCGATAGTTTATAACCTGGATTAACACATAAGATAGTTTTTATCCCGATATTCCCACGGGAACGGGAACCACGCAGGTGAAACCGCGAGCGGCCCCTAGTTTATTATATGTTCTTTTCGTTTAGAGCTAGGTAGCTTAACAACTTAAACTACTTTATTCTCCTGAATTGTATATTAAAAATGAGAACCAGGCCACAAGAACCATACAGAACTTAAAATATTCATATTGTGGTGAAGAGCAAAATGCGGAATATGCTTGAGAATATATAACTTTGTCCGAGCTATTTCGAGAGGCCAATCTTGCTTCCCGACTTCAGTATTTAGAATATTGCTAGCAGCTGCTTCGCTAGTCGTTTATTCAGCAACCAATCAGCAAGTAAACGTATAGAGGTAAGCTAAGCACAATATTCGTAATTCAGGGCTCATGAATGTTTTTAATTGTAAATGTAATATTGTATTATCTTATTAATATTATAAATGCGAAATTGGTTTGGATGTTTGTTACTCTTTCACGTGTAAACTACTGAATGGATTTGAATGAAATTCGGCATACAGATAGTTTATAACCGGGAATAACACATAGGATACTTTTTATCCAGATATTCCCACGGGAACGAGAACCATGCGGGTGAAACCGGGAACCACGCGGGTGAAACCGCGAGCGGCCACTAGTATTATATATTTGTAAAAGCTGTGCGGTTTCTTGCGCCCAGTCTTGTCCACAGCTAACAAATAGATACGTCTTAAATAGTATTAGGTAAAAAAAATGTTTGGATTCAAAAGCAAGCTGTGCATCACAAACTGGTTCCAATATAACCAACCGGTTTGTGATTGGTTAGTAACTAGTACTTACATTACAAATGAGTTGGTGATTGGTTGCTTCATATTAGGGACCGCTATTGAAATATTAGTTTTGTTACACTCTATCTATGGTGATTACAGTTTGTAACCAGTTTGGTTTAAGTACCGTTGTGTAAGAACGGACTTTTTGTACTCAATGTACAGTTGAATAGAAAAATGTTAGAAAATATGAAAAGGGAATGATAAAAAAAACATGATTAGATGAGCGATTTTTACTATAGGACAAACAAAGGAAACGCAGAAAATAAAACAACTGTATAGCAAATCCGGAAGTTGAATAGGTACCTATTTGATCGAGATATATGAAATTTATCAAAGATGCGATCTTGTTAGTGAAGCAACTTTTACAATCATCGGATGGGTGATCAAATTTTTTTCTAGCTCAATCTAAGTTGGTGTCGTAAGTAAGTAAGTAAGTAATTATTTATTCAGTGCTTCCAATACATAAACATGACAATAGGTTTCTTATATCTAAGGTATAATGACAACTGAAAGGGGTTAACCAGCTCAGCTCATGTTGTAACTGGCTAACTGTCGCAAGATGGCACTTGAACCGACATTAAACTAACGGGTGGGTTATGGCCTGAACTCTCCATGTGCATTATTCATGAGATGGCAAACCAGGCAAAGTGCGGGGCTTCCGCTTCTTTTCCGTAGTCCCATTGGATGTCCCATTGATGGGACGATGGAAAAATCATTTAACCGTAGAGCCGTTTGCTTATGGGACCACGGAAAGTACATAGTTTTGATTCCAGTATTGCTTTTTCATGATGCCATTAATAGAGACGTAACTAGGTATATGAAAAAAATAATAATACTTACTAAAATCAAACAACTTTTTAATGAAATAAAACAAAAGAATAAGTTTTTCTTTCTAGTGAAACGGATGACATGACACTTATCTATATCTTACTTATCTATGACACCAAGCAATTGCTTGGTGTCAATTGCTTGGTGTCAATTGAATGGCATGACCTTAAACATAGATAAGTGTCATGTCATCCGTTTCACTAGAAAGAAAAACTTGGTTCCTAGAACATACAGTATTGACGCAGTGACTTTAACTGCAGTATACCACATACGTGACCTAGGGGTCACACTCGATAGTAAGCTACGTTTTAATCTCCATATCGACAACATTGTGAAGAAGGGTTTTAGATCTCTGGGCTTTTTGCTGCGCACTTGTAAGGATTTTAAAAACCCCACTACTAAAATTGCAATTTACAACGCCCTCGTGCGCAGCACTTTAGAGTATTGTAGTATCGTGTGGAACCCGCACTATGATGTATACAACAAACGCTTGGAGAGCGTCCAGAAGCGCTTTCTATGGCATTTGTCCTATAGTTGTATGTTAGCGAAGAAACTGCCATCTTATAATGATCGTCTTCATCATTTCCATCTAAGATCTCTTCATTCTCGTAGGATGTTGCTGGACGGTATGTTTCTATTTAAATTGTTTAACAATCTTACAGACACTCCCTATTTATTGTCTAAGTTAAATATTTGTGTACCTAGGAGTAAGTCAAGATGCTGTAAAAAGTATAAACCTTTTCGTGTTGATTCTGCTCGATCAAATTTAGGTCAGTACTCTCCGTTAAACAGAATTGTCAGCTGTTACAATAATATCCACAATATCAAAGTCGATCTAATTAGTGAAGATGGTTTAAAAAAACAATACGAAATTGATATTTTCTCAGGTCGCATGCATCATTTTAAGACAAGTCTAAGAATTGTTCTTTCGGAAATGTGAAAATCTAATAAGTGACTATCAATGTTGTATTTTGTATTATGTATTATTTTAAAGTCAATTTGCATGTACTTATTCTGTTTTTACTATTATTATTGTTAAATTGAATTATTTTTATTATTATTATTACTTTTGTTAAATTAAAATATATTTTTTATTGTTAATTGAATTATTAAATTATTATTATTATTGCTTTTATTAAATTAAATTATATTTTTTATTGTTAATCAAATTATTATTATCTTAATCTTAGCATAATTTTGTGATTTTTGCTGTAGCACTTTTGTATGCATGTAGTTTACACCCATAATTGAGGTGACACTTATCAAGCGTCTTATTTATACAATGTTTTTTTAATGTAATGGTGTTTACTTTGTTGGTGTAACAATAAAAATAAATAAAATAAATAAATAAATAAATAACGCCTCTATGTTCTAGTGGTTAAGTCCACCGGTCTTACACTTAGAGGTCCGGGATTAATTCCGGCGGGAGTACATGTGTGCGTACTCGGGTTGGTAAATCAATCAATGTTAGTAGCATTGTTGTGTTCGGGCAGCTAGAGATAAGATAGCCAGTAAAAAAGCCAATAAGTAGTTAAAGATTCCATGTGGAGTGCACCTTCGCCTTATCATCACTGAGATGAAAGTCAAGTGTTTATCCGTTAAGGAATTTAAAAAAACACATTCAGCCTTTATAGAAACCCCCGCTTCTTTTCCGTAGTCCCATTGGATGTTCCATTGATGGGACGGTGGAAAAAATATTTAACCGTAGGGTCTACGGTCGATTATGAGTACACTTTTTTTTACTTTCTGTTTGAATTTACAGGATAATAAAATTTAAAAAAAAAAATATTTTTTTTAATTTCCCATGTATTCTTTTGTTTTATTTCATTAAAAAGTTGTTTGATTTTAGTAAGTATTATTATTTTTTTCATATACCTAGTTACGTCTCTATTAATGGCATCATGAAAAAGCAATACTGGAATCAAAACTATGTACTTTCCGTGGTCCCATAAGCAAACGGCTCTACGATTAAATGATTTTTTCCATCGTCCCATCAATGGGACATCCAATGGGACTACGGAAAAGAAGCGGAAGCCCCGCTCTTTGCCTGGTTTGCCATCTCATGAATAATGCACATGGAGAGTTCAGGCCATCCACCCGTTAGTTTAATGTCGGTTCAAGTGCCATCTTGCGACAGTTAGCCAGTTGCAACATGAGCTGAGCTGGTTAACCCCTTTCAGTTGTCATTATACCTTAGATATAAGAAACCTATTGTCATGTTTATGTATTGGAAGCACTGAATAAATAATTACTTACTTACTTACTTACGACACCAACTTAGATTGAGCTAGAAAAAAATTTGATCACCCATCCGATGATTGTAAAAGTTGCTTCACTAACAAGATCGCATCTTTGATAAATTTCATATATCTCGATCAAATAGGTACCTATTCAACTTCCGGATTTGCTATACAGTTGTTTTATTTTCTGCGTTTCCTTTGTTTGTCGTATAGTAAAAATCGCTCATCTAATCATGTTTTTTTTATCATTCCGGAATGTAGCATTCTATTTGTGAAATAAATTTCGGAATCGGACTAGTATACAGGGTGTCTCATTGAAATGGGTCAGTATGGGAAAGTCTGAAACTATAAGACATACGAAGATCTGTTCTTAGGAACCATGTCATCGATTTTAATAAGAAGAAAAACTACATTCATACATTTAAAAAAAACCTGTACTCAGCTCGGGAATCGAACCCGGTTGTTTTGAAAAAAATGAAACTTACACTATTTCTATTTAGATATCGATTGTGTAGGTTTTGAGCAGTAAATGGCTCTATGAAACATGATGTCTAAAATTAATAAAATGCATTGTTTTCACATACTATTATATATATATATATATATATATATATATTATATACATATTATTTATTTTAGTAGGTGTTCGAAGTAACCACCGTTTTTTTCTATACAATATTCAACACGTTTAGGTAACGATATTACAATTACAAAACCAGCAAAGAGGTACAAACAACCATAGAGACAATTTTACATGCCTGAACTTGTTGAATGTAACGGTGGTCACTTCGAACACCTACTAAAATAAATTAAAGTAAATGAAAACAATGCATTTTATTAATTTTAGACATCATGTTTCATAGAGC
Organism: Eudonia lacustrata; assembly: GCA_947562085.1. Taxonomy (NCBI): domain Eukaryota; kingdom Metazoa; phylum Arthropoda; class Insecta; order Lepidoptera; family Crambidae; genus Eudonia; species Eudonia lacustrata. The sequence goes on along the minus strand of OX387330.1, from coordinate 3,319,023 downwards.
CATTTACTGCTTAAAACCTACACAATCGATATCTAAATAGAAATAGTGTAAGTTTATTTTTTTCAAAACAACCGGGTTCAATTTAGTAGCTGTCGATCTCGCTCTAACAAACCCATGTTGTTCGGGTGTCGTGATGTGTCTAAGATGATATGAAAGAACCGGGAACACCAGCATCTCGAAAACCTTCGCAAATACTGGAATAAGCGATATAGGCCTGTAATTCTTGACGACGCTGGCGTCACCACCCTTAAATAGTGGCAGCACAAGTGATTCCTTCCAGGCTTCTGGAAAAACACCACTACTGAGAGATACGTTTATGATCATGGATAAGGGCAGTGCCAATGCACTAGCGCATTTAACCACAAAAATCGACGGAATCCCATCTGCGCCAGCTCCTTTCGTAGAGTCAAGTCTTTTTAATACTTTATATACTTTAGCGATTGTGACAGAAAAGTTTGTTAAGATGTTAGAAACAGTGGGCTCCCGGGACTTATCAAGGATAGAGGTAACGTCTGTATTATAAACAGAAGAAAATTGTTCAGCAAACAATTCACAAATATTCAATCCGTTACTAACAACTTTATCGTTTAAGGTCAACTGAGCCGGATAGTTACAAGTACCACCTCTCTTCTGCTTTATATAAGACCATATTAATTTAGGATTAGACTGTAAAGAAGACTCTAAACTATCCAAATATTTTTTATAATTTAAATCGTATAGTATAGCGCAACGGTCTCTCAACATTTCAAAAGTTAGGCGATCGCGACGGTTTCCGTATTTGCGATATCTTACTCTATACTTATATTTTTCTTTTAGAACTCTGATTAATGCAGGCGAAAACCAAACAGGGTATTTATTTTTATTGCGAGATCTATATTTAGGGACATGTTTAGTTATCAACGATCTTAATATACCGTAAAAAACTGCGACCATTTCATCAACATACGCGCAATCTGCAAATTTATATCTCCATTGAATGTTCTTTAAATCATGTATTACTTTAGCATAGTCCACCTTATAAAAATGGAATCTAGGGACACTTTTTGGTGGTAGATTCTCGACATATTCAACAGTCGCATCAAATAGCAGTGGGGGATGCAGTGGATCAATTATGGTTAGGGGGTCCGAACATACATAAGGTTGTGAGACAGATGTGGAACTGAGTAAAAGGTCAAGAATTCTGCCGTTAGTATTCAAGCAAGAGTTGTACTGAACCAAATTGTTGGGCGACATAAAGTCAATTAACATCTGGTGGAGTAAACTATTGGAGGTAACAGGTGAAAGTTCGTGCTGAACAGTTTTAACCCAACTTAAACTACGCATGTTAAAGTCTCCTAGTATGATAGTTTTTCCACCAACATTTTCCAGAATGTTATTAGTATGACTTGTAAAATGTTCGAGGATATGCTGCTGGACGGGAGGTGGTAAGTAAACACCACATATATGTAAATATTCAATGTTGTTTTTAGTGTCACGCAACTCCAACCTGACCCAGAGATCCTCACATTTGGACTGGTATTCAAATAAGCGAAGGGATTTTAGGTGCTTCGACACTGCAATTAGAACTCAGCCGCTTTCCTTTTTATTGTGGAAGCCGCTGTTTTCGCGGTCACGCCTATAGAGTATGTACCTATCATCGACCAATTCGGTGTCCGAAAAACTGCTGTTAAGCCAAGTCTCCGTAAAAACTATAACATCAAAATTCGAGCAAATAATGTTGTTAAATAATTGTACTGTTTTGGTTCTCAGACCTCTTACATTCTGGTAGTAAAAGCTGATATTTTTTAGGATGCCTTTATGTATATAACAAAAATCAAATATAGCGTCAATTATGACAAACGGCTTAATAAGTCTATATGTTTAACATGCACATAATTTGATTCGTCGTTTTTACGCATGAAGATCCGGCCGTCACGCACCCATACATATTTATATTTGAGTTCTTTCGCCTTGCCACGAGCTGCAGCATGGAGTTTCTTATTCTCAGGAGTGAGGTGTTCCACAACATAGATAGCAGATTTTTCGTTAGTGCCTATACCTAGATGGCCAGTGTTCAATTTGTCGTCTCTGTTGTTTTTGTTGTATTTCGTAGTAGCTGCAAGGAACTCATCGCGTAGACGCGGGCTGCTAAACTTCACGAGGATGGAGCGCGGGCGAGGACTTTTACTGTCTAATTTAGCTAGTCTGGAGCAGTAATGAATATTATTTTCATTTACTGGATACTTTATGGTTTTACCAAGCTGTTGGATTATGTTTGTCAGGTTTTCCCCCTTGTGCTCAGGAACACACTGAACTTCAACATTGGTGGAGCGTGAGTGTTGGTCCAGTTGGGCCAGACGCGATGAGAGCTGTTGATTGTCAGCGCGTAAGGCTTCATTCTCTTTTCTAATCATTAACAATGTTTCGGACTGTACAACATGCTCAGACTTAATTTTTTCAATTTCAGCATTAACGTGAGATATTGACGCTTCACGAGACAGCACTAAGTCACGAACGTCTTGTAGTTGAGGGTTAAACTTCTGAGTGAACGTGTTCTGTAGCTCTTCTTGAATAATGTCGCGAATGCCATTAGCCGAAATGCAAGAGCAACTAGTCGGTTTCCGAGGTTTTGTGCGTTGAGTGACATGTTCATCTTGTGAGCAGGTTGCGGCACGAATCGGTGTGTTAGAGTTATCGCCTCCTCTGCGTCCACTACTCCGACAAAGCACACAAATCCAGGAGGCCTTAGTTGCGCCGGTCATGGAGTCGAAGTCCTTTTGCGTGAGGTTCAAACACGCGAAGTGGTATTTGGACTCACAGCGTGAACAGAGTAGAGAAGTCTTTTCGTTTAGTTTCTTAAGGCAGCCCGCGCAATCATCATAGCCTACCATTTTTAGTACAAAAAAAAATCGTTGCCGTAAACAAATCCAGCGGCACGATCACGCAGGAACGCACGGTAATAGGTGAGCCGGCACTTGATTTGATAGGTCGAACTTAATACAATCGCTGTAGGAATCAGTTCGGTCAATACAGTAACTATCAGTTCAATACCCGAACCAACTAGTCGTAGCCACGGAGCAGTGGTCGTAGCTGATCGTAGCGGGTAGTAGATCCGTAGCCGGCAATGTGAGGCCGTAGCGTAGCCGTAGATACTGATATCTAATTTTGCGGGCGACCGACCCAGTGGCCGTGGTCCAACGGATAACAGTTAACCACTCACGCCAGGGGTCCGGAGATCGATCCCAGCCAGCGCCGCTCCAAATTTTGATCTTCAGTTTGCGCTGCTGGAGACTTCGTATGATGTCTGAATACCAGTAAGGGCGAAGTCCGGGGCTCCAACAAAAATTAACAATTTAAAAACTTTATTTAAATAATTTGTTATTTAAGTTGCGACACGACCGCTTGTAACGAGAAACGTACGCCGAAAAAAGTTGCGTTGAATGACAAATGAAAAAAAAAACTATCAAAGTGTACCGCCAAAAGTCGATATAGTTCGTTTCGATATAGTTTCCATCAGTCGACATCGAAATTACCAATAATGGCGAGGCGGCTTTCGCCGAGAACATTTTTCACCAGCATTTTTCGCCAATATTTTTTCAGCCCCTTAACTTTTATTGAAACTACACAATGAACGGCGTTAAATAATCGAATGGGGCAGGCACAATATTCGTTTACCATTGGAATGATTACATGCAAATTGGAGGAGGCATGTCGGGCGTGAGCGAACAATGGTAGGGTTCAAGTGAAGAGCCTATATAGATTTCATCATCATCATCATAACCTCATTTTATGTCCCCGCTGCTGGGGCAAGAGCCTTCCTTGTGGATAGATAGGGAAAACGGGCCATTAATCACCACCCAGGCCTTCTGCAGTGGTTGTTAACGACTACTAATAACGCACGCTAAAATGCAATGCTATGCCCAAATGGGTAACATGATGTACTGTATTATTGATGACACTACCTTGTCCAACATTCATGAATCGCAATAAACACTTTGACTTTGACTTTGACTTTGACTAATGCAGCCGTAACCGACGGCTTTACGTGCCTTATAAAGGACAGAGAAGCTCGAAATAGAAAATTTTTGGTCATTCGATGACCGGCCTTTGCGAAAGTTAACCACTGTACCATCGAACTTCTCGAGATATAGAGATAGAGAAGAGAGTTAGCTTAGACGAAAATATGTAACGTATTGGCACCAATGTTCGACACAGGAACCAGTGATCGACAATTGCTTTTCGTCGCCAAAAAATAACTTGAAATGTAACTGGAACCAACTATTTCAACGAATCATAAGTCACGAGTCAGTAAGTACAAGTGGTTGAGATTGTTTGTAAGCTTTTCTAGCTTACAAAAAATCTCAACCGCTCGTAACTTGCACCGTACTATGTGTATAAAGTATTAGTATTGCCGAATTGGTAGCTTCTCATAATTAATTTACGATTTGAATGAAAGTAATCAACAAATAAAATCATTTTCGTTCTGCATGCACAAACAATTTTGCTTCTCTTGGGCTAGATAATTGGTGTGAGTGTAGGAAAAATTATTTTATTTATTTTATTTATTTATTAATAAGCGTGATAGCTCATAAAGGCAGCACCTTTACGAGCTATCATGCTTATTATAGCAGAGTAACAATGATTATTATTAAAGGGAATCCTTTTAATGGTTTTTTCTGATATAAGTATCCGCTATTTGCCGCAAGTACTGAGGGTTATATCTACGAAGACCACAGTTAAAAAACTTTTTAACTAACCTGCAATAGGTACTGCAACTCGATCGATCCCGTGATCTCTGGTTCAGAGACCTTTAGACCACATTCTCACGATAAACAATAATAATCAATCCCTTACCAAGGTTTCTGCCCTTAATATTTCTGAGAATATAATAGAATAGAAGAATATATCCGGCTCGAAGGACCAAAAAATAGAGCGTCCGATTATCGGAGGGCGGGTAAAAGATATGCGGAAACGAATATCATATATTGATCCAGTGATGTCCTGTGACTTCACTAGATCTATCAGATATTTTTAATTTTTTTTATTTATTAAAATTAAAAAAAATATATAACATGGCACACAAACTATAGAAAACTTATCGCAAGTTTCTCGATTTCCATCAGGACGGCCATACAATCAAATCGGTTATGAATAAAAAAATGTACCGATATGTCGTTTGCTCTTAGGTTCTATGTCCAGCAGTAGACTATATATAGGGTAAAGATGATGATGATGACGAAATCGTATGCTCGTTTGCTGGACCAAATAAAAAAACAACAAAATGTGTCCACCTGCTACCGCCTGTGACCCACACCCGACCCCAAATCCTCCGTAGTCCTAAAATTGTGAACAGATACGGCTCGGAGCAATTTGGAGCCGTCATCAATCATTCGGGTCCGGTTAAGGGATGCGGGTGACGTGGCAATAATGACGGGGCCTTGTTTTAAAAACGTACTTAACGCTGATTGGTGTTTGTTGGATTGAGGTGGAAATTATTCACGTTCATATGAACGTGCCCGCACAGCCCACATGACTTCTCAAATTACTTTTTTTAAATACGTGTATAATTACCCGCAAAGGATGATTCAACAAAGTTAATGTAAGCGTACAGCCAAACACATAATAGTAGTTTATGCAACTGTCATATAATGAAGGGTATTAAAACACGAGTGTGAGTTTATGAAACGAGCGCAGCGAGTTTCATAATAGTAACGAGTGTTTTAATACCCGTGTTATATGCAGTTGCATACACTACTTTATCTTCACTAATGCAATTAGTCAAACAACAAGAGTAAAAGCTGACAATAGTTTATTTATAATAATTGTTCAAATTTCCGCCATTAAAATCTAACCAATGAGAGCGCAGCTGCGCGCGCAGGGCCAATTAGGAGCGAGCGCGCGCTGTTCTTTTTTTATTTAATTGGCACAAGATCTTACCAAAGAGTTTTGTGTATGTAAGTTTAGTAGTTTCGACGAAGTTTTCACGTATAACCCAACTGTTTTCAAAAGCCAGCCTAATGTCAAAATTTTATACAACTTGTATGAGGATTTTGACATAAGGCTCGCCAGGTTAATTGGTCGCGTTTTATTGATGTTATAATGAGATTTTACGATATCGATGTGGATATTATACCATCATGTGAAATTGCTTAAATTGAGTGTTTTGTTGTCTGCGCTATAACAGTAGTAATTATAAGTCAAGTATTGGAAACATAAGTAGAATGTTACAACATTAGTGTAGATAAAATAAGTTATAAAACTATTAATCGTATTCAATATTAATAAGCAACGTTTTCAACTATAGGATACATACACACTATATTAATAGTGTGTATGGGAAGTTATTTTAAACCATGAAAAGGCAGTATTTAAGCTACAGTGACATGATATTTTGAACATGTGGGAACGTGTAACGCTACGATTGACTGGAGCGGCTACGGAAGCTTGCTACGACTGCTACGAACTATTTTGTTGAGTTCGCACAAAGCTGCTACAGGCTCGCTACAGGTCGCTTTAGGATGTTAACTGAAGTGATAAACAAAGTTTTCTTTATGATTACGACCAGGACCGTAGCAAAAATACAGAATTTAGTTCTTTTAATTCATTCGTTCTTCAATTCCTAGACATATTTGTACCAAAGTATACAACCACCAGGAATCCAATTGAAACTAAAAGTTGCATTTGAAAAAAGACGCCTACACTCAATTGGAAATTTCATCGTAGTTTAAGCTCAAGTACTGTTTGCAGCACAGAACTCAGATAGCAAATAAATCATTAGAACCGAGGTACTCAAGCCCACCGAGAGAACGAGTAACGCTACGATGGACTGATGCGGCTACGAAACATGCTACGATGACTACGAACTAGTGTTATCGTAGCAAGTGATGTACGGAGTTCGCACGAAACTGCTACAGGTCGCTGCAGGCCTTTGTTTGAAATGATAAGTGATAACCTAGAATAAAGAAAGTTTTTTGGCTTGGATGTGATTTGCACATTAGACAACATAAAAGTAAGGTTAATAAAAAATACTGACACGGAATATTAACGTTATATACTGTTGTTTTTTTTTCATTTGCATAAAAACTGGTACCAGCAGTCTACCTACCTATTTATATAGGTACAGTCACGAGCATTAACTTGTAAACACTTTTGACTTTTATTCCATTGTATTAAGAGTTACATTGTTTACAATGCTCGTGACGGTATAAGAGTGATCACCATCTAGTCGGATTAAGGAGGTCGCCTATTCAGGGCACAGCCTTGCCACATTAACGTGAAAAAGTACGTAATTAAAACCGGCCCGATCGAGGTCAATTTCCACAAAGGTCCTCCAGATTTTATTAAGCCCCAAACCGTTATTGAACGATTGGTGAAAAATCCGTGGCAACCCACCCTTACCGAAGGGAACAGATAGTGCGTGCTAGTTCAGAAATTGCCACCATAAATTATCCACAAGTCACCTGTGTGGTGTACGAGCGGGTTTGGGACACGGTGGGTAAGAGTTCGCGATAGAGAAAATTATTATTTTCGAACTGTTTTTTTAAAGAACAACGATTTAAGTAGCGAGACTACTAAAAAAAAGGAAAAACTATATATTTAACAACAAACACAATATCATGTCAGGAGTCAGGACTAAGTCAGGACATCCCAATTCGATAAAGTGGTCCTTACTATAGGTTGTTACATAGGTTACAAGAGGTTGTTACGTAACAAACCCTATACTTCATTATTCTTGAATCTAAGTACCGGATTTCCATAGATATAATTGTCACCAGTTTACATACGTGTCAAATATTTATATTATCAAAATCAAAGTCAAATAATTTATTAAATAAAAGCCTCAACAGGCACTTAGTGACGTCAAAAAGTTTAGACTAAACTACTGAATCTACCACCAGTTCAGATTTTGGGAGCGCCTTTGACCGAGAAGAACTGAAAAAAAATTCAGGCAGTTTTTTTTCTCCATCATCATCATCATCATCATCATCATCTCAGCCAAAAGACGTCCACTGCTGGACAAAGGTCTCCCCTAAGGATCTCCACAACGACCGGTTTTGTGCTGCTCGCATCTGGATGCGACAGCGGCCAGTGGCTTCTCGCGACCTTCACCAGATCGTCGGTCTACCTTGTTGGAGGCCTGCCCACACTGCGCTTTCCGGTACGCGGTCGCCACTCTAGGACTATCCCGCCCCAGCGGCCATCAGTCCTGCGAGCAATGTGCCATATCAAATTTTTCTCCATATCAAAAGTCATTAGCTGTTTAACGTCAAGTAGAACTCATTCATTTGGCTTTTAAAAACCGCTCAAGCTTATCCAATGCGTCCTCACTGCGCATCCTTCAGCGGTGGCTGGAGGATGTGCAGGATGTGGATTTGGTGGGGATTTTTATAATAATAAAAAAGAAATACGACTTTGTTTAAAACCGCTAAAGCTTATCCAATGCGTCCTCACCGCATATCCTCCAGCGGTGGCGCTATAAATTTAAGGGTTATCTAAAACTCGGCGTACTACGCTCTCTCCCGGAGGAGGATGCTTTTCATTACCCCGCTATACACTCGTTGGTAGGTGAGGAATTTTCCTGATTTCCCTGAGTGTGAAGTTTTAAGGTCGCAAGGTATCGCACGAGTTTGCTGAACACTTCACGCTTTTGTTTTGTATGTACATTTTGTAAGACAGATTTTGTTGGTACAACTTTGTCTTGGTACTATTTCGTCAAGACAGGCCTTTACTAAGGTGGACCGACGATCTGGAATACTAGTAGAATACCAGTGCAGCAGGCCCCGCTTGCTGCGTATACTGAGCTGTGCACAGTGTTGGCATCACATAACAGGGCACAATGTCAATTGTTATTATTTTTTATTATTTTTGTTACATGTTGTATGTTTAATTGTGTGTTTTGTTATGTGATTCCAATAAATGTCTTTTTATTCTTTTTTTTTATCTGGTAAAGGTCGCCAGTAGTGTTTCATCACGATGGAGCTCCGGTTCATTTTGCTTGCGACGTGCTAGAGTATCTCAACGTACGCTTTCCGCGAAGATGGATCGGCCGTGGATGACCGGTGCTATGGCCCCCTCGTACTCCGGACCTCACACCCTTGGACTTCTTCTTATGGGGTTATGTTAAGGACAGAGTTTATTTCTCCGATTGCCCAACGGTGTTCGAGATGGAGCAGCGTGTTAGATCGGTGTTCGCGTCAATAACACCGACGATAGTGGCCACACAAGTCATATCCCGACGAGCGAGGTTGTGCATTAAGCAAGGCGGAGCTCACTTTGACTCGTTCCTGTAAATTTGACGTTCATTACGAAAAAGTAAGTGTAGTGTATTAGTTTAGGTTTCTTCGTTAGGTTAGGTCTTTTAAAATCTTCCAAAACTCGACTTGTAATATCTATCTAATCGATTTCTGTACATTTTGTTAGTATACCTCTTTATCGTTTCATGAATTAGGTAAAAATGTACATAAACATTCTGCGTAGTTTACTCTTTTAGTTTTACTGAAATAGGGTTTGCACATCAATGAAAAAAATAATGGTTTTATTTTTTTTGGCGGTAAGTCATACAGTGATAGTATGGTTCTCAAATATTGTAAATGGACTTGTTGTAAGGCACCATTTAACCCACTTTCGGCTTTACGGGTATTTTTTTAACACCCTGTACATAGCATTGTGAATGCAAAAACACTACATAGTAAAAAACAAAGTCGCTTCCCGCTGTCTGTCTGTCCCTATGTATATATACTTAGATCTTTAAAACTACGCAACGGATTTTGATGCGGTTTTTTTTAATAGATAGAGTGATTCAAGAGGAAGGTTTATATGTATAATACATGCCTATAATTGGACCCGGTAGGTGGCGCTGCTTTATGGTTCTAGGATACGGGTATTCACTCAAGCGGACGAAGTCGCGAACGGGCCGCTAGTTCAAAATAATATAAAGATAAAAATATAAACTATGTATTAAATCTGTCACAGTATTAAACCCTTCCACCATTTATTTACTAGAAAATAAAAGAGTACAACATTTTCTAATCTTCGTAACGCTATTACAATGGGTACGTTCGATTAATCACTTTCGCAGTCGATCAATCGTTGCTCGATGGTAAGTGACGCAACGGCTTTTATCGACACGTTGCTCCGTCGTCGTCGGTTAGGCCATTAATTGTGATAGAGTGCCTATACGAAAATTTTGTTCGAAATAAAAATATGTTACAAAAACTTAGAGAAAAGTCATAAATCAAAAAAACTGTCCCACTGCGAGGCAAAGGCCTTTTTTATTTTTTTATTTTTTTTTGGAGAGATTGCTGATTGCCTTAGGCGGCATTTTCAGCTTCACCGGGCTTTTTTGGGGGCGGCGAGGTACGTGAAGGGTACCTCAAGCCGTGTGAAACGAATCACCTTCGGAGGTTTTCTAGAGGGAACGGCATCGCACACTTAAAAGTGCGTGTCCCCGTGCCCTACAAGATTCTCCGAAGGGTTCGGATCGGATCGGAGAGCGGAACGACCCGAGGGCGCCTCTAAAGGCTCGGACCTCGGCTTGGGTTGATTGGCCGTGGTGGAGGAGAGAAGCGCCCAGGTACATGTTTATACCTGGTGTAGAGCGCGTGTGAACCGGTTCTTCGTACCCTTGTTCTACGAGAACGGGGTCTTGGGCCTAAACCAGCGTACATGTTACACTTAACAATGTAAATGTGTAATGGCATTTAGAGGATCGGGCGGGGAAATCAAGTCATCACTGCTATTGATGGGTAGTCGCTTAATCACCACTCTTGCGAAATGCGGGTTGGTGATCTGATCACAAACCTGGGCTATGCCTCAAAAATCCGAAACACTTTGCTCGACCTGGGAATTGAGCCTTCGGTTATCGAGCCGAGCGCTTCTACTCGGCCACGGAGACGTCCAGTGTGTGTACATTATTTTTAGTCCGACTGTACATACCTACCGTCAATAAAATAAAATAAACTATTTAACTTTTAAACTATCATGGTTAATATTAACATTAGAGTATTTATGATTCAGGTTTATTTCCTTTTCCTGGAGCTCTAAAAAACCGGCAGGCCACTGCCTTAGTTTAGTCTTCAGTCTCCCACAAATATTAAATTGATGTTATAGGTTAAACACATTGTTTATTGTAGTTTATTGTGGAGAGAAAATAAATAAATTTTAATATTATTTTCTTTATTAAATATACCTACATCTTAAGATTTTTTTTGCAATAATTTATATAAAAACATATTTACAATATTAGATATTATAAAAAAAACTTAACCTAGGTTGCCACCGGCAGCGGGGATAGACCCAAGCTATCGGTGGTTAGGGCTGCAGAATTAGGAACCTCCTGACAATACGTGCCGTGTCAAGGAGTGCTGCCTTTTGCATCTGACCCTTGACCCAACCTTTCAGCGAGGGCCTCTCTAGGTGTGCCTATCTCTCTCTTGTATTATTATTATTATTATCTCTTTATTTATCTTTTTTCTTAGCCTAGGTTTGTTATAGTATTAATACAAAAGTAAAATACAAAAGCACATACAAAACATAAAAACATTATAAAAAGCCTTTCCTAGGGTGCCGCCGGCAACGGGGCAGGGCTCAAGCTGCCGGTGGTTAGGGCTGCAGAGACAGGAACCTTCGGACTATCTGCGCCGTGTCCAAGAGTACCGCCTTCTGTATCTGACCCTTGATCCAACCATTGAGCGAGAGTTTCTTAAGGTGTTGGTCGAGACTCTTCGCTAACAGACCGTTCGCAGACACGACTATCGGCACAATGATTGTCGAGTCAATATCCCACATGGCGGTTACCTCGTGAGCCAAGTTAAGGTACTTGCTGGCCTTGTCCTTCTCGGCCTTTACAAGGTTCTCATCATGTGGGATGGTGACGTCGACAAGCACTGCCCGGCGTTGCGATCGATCTATCAACACGATATCAAGCCTATTAGCTAAAATAGTCATTATTATACTTATTACTTATCAATATACTTTAACACAAATTTTCTTACAAACAAATTAATAGTTACTTTGGTACAACCGTGAAGCTACACGGAAACTCGCAACAGCTCACAACAGCTCGCAACTATGTGTGCGTTGCTCTAGCGCGTTTGTATGAAACTTACTTCCTGCAGTCTCCTTATTATGTGCCATGGCGCATACAACTGTTGAAATATCGGAAACTAACAAATAATAAAAAATCAGGTAATAATAAAATATTTTAATAACAATTTATCTCAGACTAGCGGCCGCTCGCGGTTTCACCCGCATGGTTCCCGTTTCCGTAGGAATATCAAAATAAAAAGTATTCTATGTTTTAATCCACGGTATAAACTATCTGTATGCCGAATTTCATTCAAATCCATCCATCCGTTGCAGCGTGAAGAAGCAACAAACATACACACATACATACACACAAACTTTCGCATTTATAATATTTGTGTTCGCATTTATAAGAGGTATTATCCTTTTTCGAAAGCTCGAATATTAGTGATCAAATTTAAAAAGTATGTTATGTATATTTAAGTTACGTGATGTCATTTGACTTTTAATAGAATTAATCTTTAAATGAATGGTTAAGAAATTTGTTTTTTCTACTACACCAAAAAGACAATAAGAGAGTTCGCTAGACATTACTAAATCCCTCGTTACTAATGTCATGTCGTTTGTTCTGTAGTTTAACATAACGACAATTAAGTGCGAGACGTTCTCTCAACGCCACGCCATCAAACAAATCCTCGGGCAATTTCCAGTGCCACGTTTGCTCAAACAACCGCGCGATATTCGTGAACGATGCGCGTACAGAATAAATGACGAAAACAAATGGCGTACGTTTTCTAGGGAGTCGCCATTACAGACCTTAAGCAGGCTCGTACTAAGGGTTTTTTTTCGTTTTAGATTTAATCTAAATAAAAAAAACATCTACTTAATTCCAGTCATATTGTTCTAATGAATGGAATCAAACGTTATTAATATTGTATTGCGCTTTTCTGGATGTGCATATTTTTTGCGGGCGGGAGGGCGGTGCATGCGTACTGCATTCAAGCTGGATATACGAAAGATTTAGCGGAATTAACACTACATATTATTTTTATTATATATTTTTAAAATTTTGTTCTCTAAAAGAGTACGCAGACGACGAGCTTTTGTCCTTCAAACAACTACATTGACATGCGCACACGAGGCATAAGTTGTGGTGGTAGTAGGTAAGAACGCTTCAACTTTAAAAAAAGATCAAAGACAGAAATACGTCTTCTGTGCACTCCTTACAGTTTACGCGAACACTACGTACTTACTATACTAGAATAAAACAATTTTAACGAACGAACTATCTGCGTTATTTCTTTATTTAATTTTATATATCAACTGACGTTTCGGTAAGTGACTGAAGTGGCCAACACTACACACTCTGGTAATATTCATCAATTAAACCCACAATGTATATTGAATTAAAATGGCTATTTCGTCTTTATCGATAGTTTAAATCAGGAATTATACTGAGAGATAACGTCTTGTAAAAGTAATTTTAAAGACAAATGTAACCATACAAAATCTTTATTTCGCCAACAAGGCATTTTGTACACGGCGGCGCCGGCGTCAGAATAGAGGAAAATACTCTCCCTTAAAAAAGACTTTTTCATTTAAAACTAAATAAGATCCCAAGTACAAACCTGTGTTACTGCTTGCCCAATTTAATTTACCGAATGGTAAATGTCTGTGTATTTCAGAGCACCACCGGCCATGTAAACGAGAGCTTATAAGTGATGCTGTAATTTGTCTAAATGAGAACGAAAGCTCACGATTTTGGGTGAACAGATGTGATCTATTGTTAGTAGTATAATTGTTACTACGTTAAATAAACCATTACCATTCAACCATTAAACGCCTCGGTGGTCGAGTGGTAGAGCGCTCGGCCCGATACCCGAAGGTCCCGGGTTCAATTCCCAAGTCGGGCAAAGTGTGTTTCGGATTTTTCGGGTTTGTGATCACCAACCCGCATTTGGCAAGCGTGGTGATTAAGCCATTACCCATCAATTGTAGCGATGACTTGATTTCAATGATGGAGGCCTTTGCCCAGCAGTGGGGCAGTTATAGGTATTTCACCTACCTTTTTTACTTACATTAAATAATAGCGTTCAGTTTTGATAGCAGTTTTTAGTGGTGCGTAATTATTTCATCGGACTGTTATTAGGTAAGAGTTTTTTTTGTGACAATCTTTGCAAGGTGGCTGGCAAGAGCTGGATGAGAGTAGCCGCGGATCGTGCTCAGTGGCGTCCAGCAGTGGCGTCCAGCAGTGGACTAATATATGGTCGATGATGATGTTAATGATTTTTAGATGAAAAGTTTTTATTAAACATAGATAATATTTGATTGAAACATTTTACTTTGTTATTTTATCCGTTATCCGTGGAAAGGAGTATACCGACAGATTTTAACCATGGATTCCTGGTGGTGTTACGAGTAAATAATGTTATAATAAAAAGGGTCCAAAACTGCCTTATTAACTTACTTAATTTGTGGAACAAAAAAAATTATTATCGATAGTACCTTGTGAACGAAGCCTTAGTCAAAAGAGTGAAAAAGAAAACTTCACACTTCACAAACGACTCAGACAAAATACGATAAACGACGAGTGGAGTTTTTTGCGACTTGTCCAAGGCTTTTGATTGCGTTGAGCACCGGACTCTGGTGTTGAAGCTACATTATTACGGTCTCGAAGATTTTGCACTAAATTTAATACAGTCATATCATATATATAATTAGGATTAGTACTCGCCAATACGGATTCATGCCCCAGAGAAGCACCGAGGACGCCCTCTATCATCTAATACACCGCATTAGAGGTATGGTTGAGCTGAAGAAGCTGGTTACCCTAGTGTCATTGGATATAGAGGGGGCCTTCGACAGCGCGTGGTGGCCAGCAATCAGAATCCGATTGGCTGAGGAACAGTGTCCGGTCAATATCAGGAGGCTACTCGACAGCTATCTCAGCTGCAGGAAAGTTACAGTAAGATACGCTGGGGAGGTAAGCACGCGAAGCACCAACAAAAGATGCGTGCAAGGGTCAATCGGTGGTCTAATCCTCTGGAACCTGCTTCTCGATCCACTGCTGAGGGGGCTGCAAGAGAGGGGGGACTATGTCCAGGCTTTTGCCGACGACGTGGTTATGGTGTTCCACGGGGATAGGGCGAGTGACGTGGCTCGACAGGCTAATGCCGCTCTCGCCTATGTTCAGCAGTGGGGTGTCAGCAACAAACTGAAGTTTGCGCCGCACAAAACTTGTGCGATGCTTATAACGCGCAAGTTGAAACATGATACGCCACGGCTGAGCATGGGGGGGATCGACATTGGCATGTCGAAAGAAGTGAAGATCTTGGGCCTCACTATCGACGAAAACCTTAACTTCAATACGCACATTGCCAACCAGTGCCGAAAGGTGGTAGGTATTTATGGTCAACTATCTAAGGCAGCAAAGGTTAGTTGGGGCTTGGACCCCGAGATAGTTAGGTCCATCTACACGGCGGCGGTGGAGCCGGTTATTTTGTACGCAGCGGCTGCGTGGGCTCCGGCGGCGAAAAAACTCGGTATCAGAAAGCGGCTCAACACGATCCAGAGGGGTTTCGCGCAAAAGCTCTGCGGAGCCTACCGCACAGTCTCCCTACACTCGGCACTGGTACTTGCAGGGATACTGCCTCTCGACCTCAGGATTGCAGAAGCAGCCGCTCTGTATGAGGCAAAGAGAGGGTCATCGCTGGAAGTACTGGCAGGCAGAGAGACCGAGAGTGCGGTGGACTTCGTCGGCGCTCCACATCCGGCGGCGCATATGGGTTTGGAGTTCGTGTGCCTGGAAGACCAAAACCTTGTGGACAGGTACAATGTGCAGGCGGTGCGAATCTTCACCGACGGCAGCAAGCTTGAGGGGAAGGTCTGAGCAGCACTTTCCATATGGAAAGGTGAGGCCGAGACCCGATCCATAAAGCTATGTCTGTCCGCGTACTGCACAGTCTACCAAGCGGAACTTCTAGCGATATGCAAAGCCACGGAAGTGATTGCGCGGGGAAAGGAGACGAGTTATGGTGTGTATAGCGATTCGAGGGCAGCGCTGGAGACGATCGCCAACCATCACTCTCTCCACCCCCTGGCAGTGGAAGCACGGAAGAATCTGCGAGGGGCCTTCACCCAGAACAAAGCTGTATCTTTGTTCTGGATCAAGGCGCACGCAGGACTTCCGGGCAACGAGCGGGCCGACGAGCTGGCCAAGACGGCCGCGCTGAGGTCGAAGAAGAGCCCCGATTACGACGCATGCCCACTCTCGTACGTCAAGAGGTTACTGCGAGAGAATACGATTAAAAGCTGGGACCAACGCTTCCGCGAAGGGCAGACCGCCTCCGTCACGAAACTGTTCTTCCCGGACGTTAGATCGGCGCACAAGGTGGTAAGGAAGCTGCAGCCGAGAGGTCTGTTGACGCAGATCCTCACCGGACATGGAGGGTTCGCCCAGTACTTGAACCGTTTCAAGTGCAGGACGAGCCCTTCATGCATCTGCGACCCCGACATGGAAGAAACAGTTCCCCACCTCCTCCTTGAATGTCCCTCCACCAGTGCTCACAGACACGATTTTGAGCAGAAAGCTGCTACGGAACTAAAAATAGATAACTTGCACGAAATTGTTTCGTGCAAGTATACAAGGAAAAAATTTGTAGAGTACAGTATAAAAGTTTGTAAATTAGCCATGTATAGGAATAAGGATAGCAACTAAGTTTTGTTTAGCCTATAATTAATGTTTATAGTGTTGTAAGCAGGCAGCAGTAGTATGCTATGTCTTATTCTGCTAAAATATTGTTAAGAATAAAAAACTGAACGGACTGTATACTGAAAAAAAAAAAAAAAAAAATGTATTAGATAACATCCTAAAAGTAATAATAAATACTGTGTACCGCCTTTTCTTACCCCAAGACTGAATAAGAAAAATAAAAAGAAATAAAAAAGGATAGGATAGTTTAGATAACACAATATGGAAACCCTAATAGATTATAGACGGGAACCCTACCCGCAAAAGTATAAAAGAAGATGTATGAAAGTGTAGTATGAGGAATGAAAGTACGAGAGGCATATAAGCGAGAACTTGTATGAAAGAGAAAATTAGAAACAAAAATAGGCTCCGATTATGTTGGAGGTGCTAGAATTAAAAAAAAAAAAAATACAGTCATATCTCAGCTCTAGAACTCAAACTGTCGATATAAATGGTACTAAATCATCTGGTTCTCATGTAAAAATGGGAGTTCCACAAGGGTCGATTCTTGGTCCTTTTCTGTTCTTGATTTATATTAATGACTTGCCATTCTTTGTAGAGAATTTCTGTGAAATTGTATTATTTGCAGATGATACTTCACTCATTTTTAATGTGACTAGGTGTAGGACTAATTATGAAAATGTAAATAAAGCTCTTTCAGAGGTACTCCATTGGTTTACTATTAATAATTTACAGCTTAACGCTAAGAAAACAAAATGTATTAAATTTATACTACCAAATGTCAGAAATGAACCAACCGATATTAGAATAAACGGTGATCAATTAGATTTGGTAGATTCTACAGTCTTTTTAGGCATTACCCTTGACTCAAAACTTCAATGGAATCCTCATATATCGATATTGACCGGTAAACTCAGTTCTGCTGCTTATGCCATTAGAAAAATTAGGCAGTTAACAGACGTTGAAACTGCTAGAACAGTTTATTTTAGTTATTTTCATAGTGTCATGTCGTATGGCGTCCTACTGTGGGGAACAGCGGCTGATATTGAAACTATATTCATTTTACAGAAACGAGCAATAAGAGCAATCTATAAACTAGGATCACGAACTTCCCTAAGAAATCTTTTTAAGGAGATTGATGTCCTGGCATCTCAATATATTTATAATTGTATAGTTTTTGTACGTTGCAACATCAACTCCTTTACTAAACACGGTGACGTACACAATTTCAATACTAGAAATAAGACAAAACTTGTAATGCCACTGTTCAGGTTACAGAAGGTACTTGGTTCTTTCTTGGGGCAAGGTATACACTATTACAATAAAATACCAAATTCTGTACTAGATTTACCTTTAGATAAGTTTAAAAAACATGTGAAGTCTATATTACATATAAAAGGTTATTATACAGTCAAAGAATATTTAGATGATAAAACAGCCTGGTTATAATAAAAATCACATATTATATTTGAATCAATTTATTAAAATTAATTTTTATAATTTTTATACTGATATGACAGCCTTTATCAGCATTGTCCTACAGATAACAAACAGCGTTGCGTTAAATAGATCATTAAGTTTTTATTTAGAGTATCTTGAGTGTGTCATGCTCTCTTTACTGTCTCTGCGGTGGTGGCGTGTGCGTCGGGTCGTTACGTTCCCTAAAATAAGGTTGAGCTAAGCCATGGCTGATTCATATGTCATGCTCGTGAACGGGTGCCGCCTGTGGAGGCTGGTCTGCTCTTGCATACTTATCTTATTTTTAGTATTATTAATTATAGTTTGACTTTGTTTTACCTAAACAATTTTTGACTTTTACTAGAGTACTGTAGTGGTGCTGTATGACATTGTGGAAATTGAAACTTTTACATAATTATCTGATGTAAATTTGTTAACTTACATTTTTTATTTTAACAGCATTGTCCTACAGATAACAAACAGCGTTGCGTTAAATAGATCTATTTAACGCAACGCTGTTTGTTATCTGTAGGACAATGATCATTAAGTTTTTATTTAGAGTATCTTGAGTGTGTCATGCTCTCTTTACTGTCTTTGCGGTGGTGGCGTGTGCGTCGGGTCGTTACGTTCCCTAAAATATGGTTGAGCGAAGCGATGGCTGATTCATATGTCATGCTCGTGAACGGGTGCCGCCTGTGGAGGCTGGTCTGCTCTTGCATACTTATCTTATTTTTAGTATTATTAATTATAGTTTGACTTTGTTTTACCTAAACAATTTTTGACTTTTACTAGAGTACTGTAGTGGTGCTGTATGACATTGTGGAAATTGAAACCTTTACATAATTATCTGATGTAAATTTGTTAACTTACATTTTTTATTTTGTTTTTTTACATGTTGTAATTGTCTTATATATATTTTTTGTGTTTATTTGTAATGGAAAGTGTTCTGCTATGATAGGGCATTTTCCAATATTTTTGACGCTGTAAGGGAGAAAAGAGCTGGACACTTGCTGAGTTTCTTGCCGGTTCTTCTCAGTACAAGATTTCCCGCCTAGAGTAGATTTACGAACCGATGGCATAATGACATTCACAAGAGCTACTTGTAGCCTAAACTGAATAAATGATTTTGAATTTTGAATTTTTTTTTTGAATTTTGAGTATGACGTCCGTATGACACTTGATTATTAAGAGCTCTAGACAACAAACGTCATATAAATATCACCCTTGAGATTTTTCAACTTGTGAATTACTTAAATAATTTAATATTTCGAAAATTTGGCTTTACCGAGCTATATTTGTATTACTTTTTTGTCCAAATAGGTCTGGTAATCTGTCGTTATACTCCTTCCCACCCTGTATTTATTTAAACTCCTCATAGGGTCTGTGTGTACACTGAGGTTGCTGAGGTTTTTGTTGTCTCATGATAAGTTGCATTCCATCAAATTTAATCGGCTGCGTTCTATTTTAAGTAAAATAACATTAAGCTTTCCTGAGCTTCGATTCAAATTGTAGCATTCGAAAGTCCAATGCGAAACATGCATAGAGTGTAAGGATACTTTACACGATCTAGTTCCACCATCGAGATACCAGACGCCGATTGGCCTATCACTCGTACGTTGTTGAATGCCAGCCATCCGCTCAAACCGATTTGCTAATACGTCCGTTGGCGAAACAACTTCAGGCAACACATTCCACAAGAGTGGAATGTTAGGTTTCAAATTGTTTCTCAGACATTTACAAAGTTTGAGAATATAGTGCAGTGTGTATGTGTTTGTGTGGGAAAAAAAATTAAAAAAATAATTATATCGGGTTGGTCAGAACCTCCTTTTGAGCAAAAGTTTTGATTATTTTAGGAGACTCCGCTCTTCCATAGAAAAAAAAAACAATGTTTGTAGTGTGTGTGTGTATGATATCACTAGATAGTATAAAACAAAGTCGCTTCCCGCTGTCTGTCTGTCCCTATGTATCCTTAGATCTTCAAAACTACGCAACGGATTTTGATGTGGTTTTTTTAAATAGATAGAGTGATTCAAGAGGAAGATTTATATGTATAAATACATGCATAATATAGTAGAAAACACTGATAATTTTAGAGGTTTCATATTTTTTTGCGCTTACATTGCAAACGCTGGCTGAACCTTGATCGTTCAATCTCAGATGATCCATTGGCCAGATCTATAATGGATCTAGTGAGAATTTTTTTTCTCATTGGATCCTGATTTCGAGGTGTGGATCTTCTGAGATTTTTTTGTCAGTTGATCTATTGGCCAGATCCACGATGGATCTAATGAGATATATATTTCTCATTAGAACAAGTTTTGAGATTGTAAATCCACTAAGAACTTTTCTTCTCAGTAGATCTATGCTGTGGACACGATTTTCGTTGGGTCATTTTTAAAGTGCAGTTACGCTTTCATAGTTATTTTAGTTCGCTAAAACATCTGTTCCTGGTGAAAAAAAATAATATTTTTTTTACATAGATAGCTCAGCAAATGACTCCATCCCACCTGATGGTAAGTGGAAATGGAGCCCAAACACGAAGATAACTGGTGCAGCGTGGAAACAAACGTAGCATCAGTTAACCTCACTCTGCCGGCCCACAAGGTGCTTCTTCACGCCTCTTTTGAAGGACCTCATATCATAAGAAGGAGGGAAAACGTGTGCTGATAGACTATTCCATCTTTTGGAGGTGCGATAAAGAAACGCGTCACTAAATTTCTTTGTGCGCGATGGGATATTTGAGACAGTGAAGCGGTCACTCCGAAGAGCAGCACGTGTACTCCTATGAAGGAAGGGAGAAGGTGGAATGAGGTCAAAGAGCTCTTCAGAGCACTCGCTATGGTATAAGCGGTAAAACACGCATTTGCAAAAAATGGGCAGTTGTAAAGAAGAACTGCACTTTAAAAATGACCCAACGAAAATCGTGTTTACAGCATAGATCTACTGAGAAGAAAAGTTTTTAGTGGATCCACAACTTCAAAACTTGTTCTAATGAGAAATACATATCTCATTAGATCCATCGTGGATCTAGCCAATAGATCAACTGACAAAAAAAATCTCAGTAGATCCACACCTCGAAATCAGGATCCAATGAGAAAAAAAAATCTCACTAGATCCATTATGGATCTGGCCAATGGATCTTCTGAGATTGAACCAGATAGATCAAAATAATGTACTACAGTATTGTACACCTTAAAAGGTCTACAAAAAAGTCGTTGATTGTATATGTCTATCTCTTAGGGATAACCCACAATAATATTTTTTTATCCTTTACTTTTTACGAGAAATAATGGCTTATTTACGACAGCATTAATCCTTATCCAATTAAGTACCTTAAGTACATTGTCCATTTAACCATAATTGGATCTCTTATATTTGAATAAATAAATTGAATTGAAATTGAATTTAATATAGATCAATATGCCCTTTACAGCATGTAATTTAAATGAATATTTTCGAAGATATTACTAACAAGTTTAAAATCCAGGGACATAGCGGTTTGTGTATAAGCATTGCACCCGTGCGAAGCTGGGGTTGGTCGCTAGTATCTACTTGTAATAAATAACTTAACTTGAAACCTGTTGCTTCACGAAGACCTGATTGAACCTCATGAAGCTGTTAGCTCAGGTGTCTCAGGTGGTATCCGCCAGCTTGATAGATGTTTTTGAAAAGTTTGTGGGCACACAGGCCCCATGTACAGATGCCTGCATCAGCCTATCCAACACTATAAAATTTCTACAAAACCATAAAGTTCAAAATCTATTGAGGACATTTGTAATTTTTTAGTATGCAGGCGTGTATACTCACCCTCTTATTCATAAAACTATTTGAGCATTATTTGGTTATAAATATTGTTTTGTCAACGTTACACAAACGTCATTTTGAATTTAAGAAAAAGAGACAAAACATTGACTTACTAAATAATGCTTAAATAGTTTTTATGAATAAGGGGGCTAATGTCTAAAACGCCTCAAATAAGAGATCCAAAGTCAGATTCTCATACTAGCGCCGTTTGAGGTTCTCGGCATTAAAAGCAGCCGCGCCAAATAAATACATATATAAACAAATAAATAGCTTCTTTTTTTTTGGAGAAAGATTGCTGATTGCCTCAAGCGGCATTTCAGCTTCACCGGGCTTTTGGGGGGCGGCGAGAAACTTAAAGGGTTCCTCAAGCCGTGTGAAGCGGTTCTTCGTACCCTTGTTCTACGAGTACGGTGTCTTGAGCCTAAACTAGTGTGCATGTTTGGTGTATTCTATAAATGTGTAGTGGCATTTAGAGGATCGGGCGGGAAATAAATAGCGCTCTTAAAATCTACGAGTACCTATAGTAAATATTTATTTTCATAAAACATTTGTATATTTGGGTGTTTATGGTTACTGTCCCGTAAGTTGATGATGGGACGTTGGTGATGATGGGGGGTTCCATGGCGATAGTAAATAACGACTGCGTCTCTATATGTGATGTATATTTACAGTGACTACATTATGACTGTCTTATTATCTAAACCTTACAAGACTATTTATACAATATAAACTGTGTAGATGTTGGAGGGAGGATGCCGTGTCTTATCTTAATCAGGTCTACACGCGATTAGGAATGCTTTTACAAACTCTTTAACCATACGTGAAGATAAGAAATTATGTGGCGACCGCAGGCCGCCACAGTACTCCCCCTCTAGAAAAGGAAAAAAATAATCGTTCAGGTCTTCAGCTTCTTTTGCGTTTTTCGCAAATGCCAGTAGTGCTCTAATCTACGGTGAGTCGAGACAAGCGTCTGCTACCACGTCTGCGATGAGTCGAGACGTGTGGAGGCATGCGACGGTACTTTTTAGATTAGATTAGATTATACAAATGATTTTTACTTTAAAATGTATAAAACTCCTCTCAACATCATATTACCTATTTTTACTAACATTTTTTTATCACGTTATACCAAGATTATATTATGAACACAGATTACATTTTAAATGACCTACGTACAACTTTAAATTACGCATATTCTTACAATAGACTATAGACCCGTCGTCTATTAATAATACATTAAACGATTACACTTAATATACAGAAAATACCAAAAAAAAATATTAAAATTGACTAAAATTAACATAATCAAGGTAAGATTAAACATTACTACATGTTGTATTTAATATATGAGGATGAACGTACTAAAATCTTATTATTACATTAGTTACCCTAAACTGGTTCATTTTTGTGCTTATTTGTTCTACTGTAACATCAAAATATTTTGAACTTGTTGAATATCTTCATTTTGAGTACTTCATTATAGCTTCATATTTATCCTCAGACTGGCGTATTCCTTGGCTCTTTATCAGATAACCGGAGAAATCAATTCGCACTGGAGGTAGCTAGTAGCATTTAAATAAATTACTCTTTATAAAATATAATAATATCTGTTCCCGTAAGGATAACATACCTCAAACCACTTTGTCAGTCGGTAAAGGTGAGGCGGTTAAACGGGTGAATACATAAATACTTATTCCATTGGATTCTATTTATGTATAAGTAGCACAATCTACAGCTTTTTACAAAATTCTTCTTTTGTTTAATTTTTCATTATAGTGAACAAATGACATTTTAAGTAAAAATCTATACATATAAAAAGAACGTAGGGATAAAAAAATCTGTAATTGCAAGATATAAAAAAAAAAATTACACAGGTTGCCTTAAAATCACTTACGGAACACGATAGAATAGTTTAAAAAAAAATTGTTTGTTTGTTTGTTTGTTTGTTTGTTTGTTTGTTTGTTTGAAGTCGATAAACTCGAGAACTACTAAACGGATTTTGATCCGGTTTTTACCAAAATGCTAAAAAAAATCCGGAGAATAATATAGGCTACATAAATACTCGAAAAATACAGGGTGTCTCATTTAAATCTGTCAGTATGAGAAAGTCTGAAACTATAAGACATACGAAGATCTGTCCTTAGGAACCATGTCATCGATTTTAATAAGAAGAAAAACTGCATTCATACATTTAAAAAAAACCTGTACTCAGCTCGGAAATCGAACCCGGTTGTTTTGAAAAAAATAAACTTATACTATTTCTATTTAGATATCGATTGTGTAGGTCTTAAGCAGTAAATGGCTCTTTGAAAAATGATGTCTAAAATGAATAAAATGCATTGTTTTCACGTACTTTAATTTATTTTAGTAGGTGTTCGAAGTGACCACCGTTACATTCAACAAGTTCAGGCATGTAAAATTGTCTCTATGGTTGTTTGTACCTCTTTGCTGGTTTTGTAATTGTAAGATCGTTACCTAAACGTGTTGAATATTGTATTGACCTACACAATCGATATCTAAATAGAAATAGTATAAGTTTATTTTTTCAAAACAACCGGGTTCGATTCCCGAGCTGAGTACAGGTTTTTTTTAAATATATGAATGCAGTTTTTCTTCTTATTGAAATCGATGACATGGTTCCTAAGAACAGATCTTCGTATGTCTTATAGTTTCAGACTTTCCCATACTGACCGATTTAAATGAGACACCCTGTATAATAAGAACGTAAGGATAAAAAATCTGTAATTGCAAGATATAAAAAAAAATACTTTAAAATCACTTACGGAACACGATAGAATAGTTTAAAAAGAAATTGTTTGTTTGTTTATTTGTTTGTTTGAACACGATAAACTCAAGAACTACTAAACGGATTTTGATCCGGTTTTACCGAAATGCTAAGAAAATTCCAGAGAATAACATAGGCTACATAAATACTCGAAAATTGTTAAATTTTGATTTGGTCTAAACCGGGATTTAATCCTTGGTTGCTTGGCAACTGTTGTTTATTATGTAACATAGGGGATTTTTTTTTAATGAGTTTTACGGCTCTGGCATTTGAGGCTCTGGCTCTCTATTGCTATCGTGTTTTACGGCTCTGGGTTCTTTGCCCTTTTGAGCCTGTCATTGATAGTTGTTGTCATGAGAATACCGATTTTGATGCGGTTATCACCAAAATGCTTAGAAAATTTCGGAGAATAACATACAAATCGAAAAATGTTAAACAAATTTTGATATACGTATTTACGCAACCAACTGTTAGATACGTTCGTTGAGTTATTATTTTAGAAAAGTTTTGTTACTTTCTAAGGTAAAACCTACCCTTTATAAATCCATGAGGCACCTAAGCGAACATTAGCACCGCAGTAGTAAAGCAACGGAAAATAAAAACAAGCTCGAAATCACGCACATCATTAAACTTGGCTGTACATAGGTACACCTTTTGTTTCATTTTCCAAAATAACCAATAATAATATGGCTATTTAGTCGCGCCTGCGCGCGGCGCTTATTGCAGTTTTCTAATACACAGAAATGTTAAAAGTTAAAACATTAAGTACCTATATTTGGCGGTATAAACCTCTGTGTCGTTGCCCAACATAATGTCTCTTTTTTTAGTTATGCATAAAAATGTTACCTACTCATTAAATTTGGCTGTATAAAACTTTGTATCATTGCCCAAAATCATGTCTCTATATTTTAAAATATTGCACATAGAAGATATCTTGAATTACATAGCTTGGCTGTATAAACCTTTGGGTCGTTGCCCAAAATACTTAATGTTATTTTTTTGAATCTATTTGGTGAAAAAACGCGAGAACAGGAAAATTTAAAAAAAAATTGGCGCTCAAATTTTGAAACGAACAGAAGGAAATTTTGATATTTTGCAATGCATTAAGTACCTATTTTTATTTTGTTAATAATTTTCAAATTATATTAATTATTCATTGTGTAAAAGTTTTTTAATAGTAGTTTATGCAACTGTCATATAATGAAGGGTATTAAAACACGAGTGTGAGTTTATGAAACGAGCGCAGCGAGTTTCATAATAGTAACGAGTGTTTTAATACCCGTGTTATATGCAGTTGCATACACTACTTTATCTTCACTAATGCAATTAGTCAAACAACAAGAGTAAAAGCTGACAATAGTTTATTTATAATAATTGTTCAAATTTTGGATGGTACAATTTTGAAAGTTAATGTTAATTATTGATCCAGCAGCTGTAGCGGTCGCGGGGCAAGCAGTAGAGCTCGTAGACGGAGTTGGAATATTTATAATTACTTCATTCGTCTTGTTTTCTATACTGTTCAAGATCGTATTTGAGACTTGAATTTTATTCATTAAAGACTCATCAATGTAGCTTTCAGCCACAGTAGAAGATTTCCACCCCCCGTGTCGTTTCAGTGCGGTCAAATCACCACCGCTATCTATGAGAAGGGTCGCCGAGGTGCGCCGGAAGCAATGCCCCGTGTACAACGCTGGGTTAGGCAGATTCAAAAAACTTGCGATAGTTTTTCCCAGAGCACCAAATTTATTAATACCAGTTCTTTGATCGACGCACTTCCCCGATCTATATAGCTCAAGAAAAAGGCAGGGTTTCGACAGGGGGTGGGTCGAAGTTCCATGATTTTTTTACATACAGCATAGCAGTTGCCCGTCACAACGAAAGAACGATCTATTTTCGTTTTTGTTTTCGAAACTTTCACCATGATTGTACTGTCGTCTATGATAGAGACTTCATCGAACTGGATGTTGTATAGCATGTTGTATAGCTCTTGCCTTCGGCATGCCCCCATTATGCCGAAAATTAGTGCAACCTGTAACAATAAACGATATAATAAGCTTGAGGTACATAGCCAAGGCTTAAACTATGATTTATGAAGTAGTAAAGTGTAGGTACCTACTACCTAATTTATACACAAAGCGCTTAAACGGAGTGTCTAGATAACTTGCGTGTGTAGTACGTAAGTACTAGGTAGATTAAATAACAGAACTAAAATACACTTACCTTTTCAAAAAGATACAAAATATCTGGTGAATCTTTCAGGAACATCTTTATTTGACCTGATGTAAACGTCAAGGACTTTTTTTCCTTGTGTCCTTCTGAACTGCGTTTCAGGAACGCTATGACTTTTGAATACTTCGTGATATCAATATTGTTGTAGATACTCAGTGTGGACTTGAGCATAGAATATTTAGCCGACATAGAAGATGGCTTGAATTTGTCGGAGAGGTCTTTGAGATACACAAGAATGACATTTTCAGAAAATGATGTAGTTTTCTTTTCGATCTTCCATGCCAAAAAGTTATTATATTCTTTTTCATATAATTTTCTAGATTTTTCTGGCAAAAGATTATGAGTTACTTTTGTTGCCAATTCTAGAATATCCGGAGGCGTACAAATATCATCGTCGCTGTCCATTTTTAACTTTTAATTTGTATTTTAAAAACAAAACACATTGCGAAACATTAAATTCACGCGTACGTGTATTGTCACAGTGAACTTGCCGCCATTAAAATCTAACCAATGAGAGCGCAGCTGCGCGCGCAGGGCCAATCAGGAGCGAGCGCGCGCTGTTCTTTTTTTATTTAATTGGCACAAGATCTTACCAAAGAGTTTTGTGTATGTAAGTTTAGTAGTTTCGACGAAGTTTTCACGTATAACCCAACTGTTTTCAAAAGCCAGCCTAATATCAAAATTTTATACAACTTGTATGAGGATTTTGACATAAGGCTCGCCAGGTTAATTGGTCGCGTTTTATTGATGTTATAATGAGATTTTACGATATCGATGTGGATATTATACCATCATGTGAAATTGCTTAAATTGAGTATTTTGTTGTCTGCGCTATAACAGTAGTAATTATAAGTTAAGTATTGGAAACATAAGTAGAATGTTACAACATTAGTGTAGATAAAACATTTTATGCAGGTACGTTAAATATTTCAGTACTTATTCAGATCTTATTAATTTTCAAATAAGATTTATTCATTGTGTAAAAGTTTTATGAAACATTTGATGCAGGTAAGTTAAACACTTATTTCAGTACTTATTTTACATGTAAGCGGTTTCTTACTTTGGTTTCTTAACATGTTTATAGGATAAATCGGTGTTCAATGATACAATATAAGCAAGTAAGTATCATAACAATTTTAATATCATAAAACCTTTAAATAATGAATTTTGTACATACTTCTAGATTACAGAAAAATGGTTTTTCCATTCTTCTATCGCATAAGACGATGGCTACCTCTGGTATCAGAGTTGCAAAAATGTTTAAGTTTGCAGGGTACAACTGTATTAGAGGCACGGACTTCAGATTTTTTTTTATTAGAGGTGACTTCTTTCTGTGTCCTGTGATCTACCTCTAAAAAGCTACCTACCTAACAAGATGCCACGAAGAAGTTCAAATTTATCGCAAGTATGTATGTAACATAAAATACTATAATGTATTACCTAATAGACAATAATATAATTTATTACAGTTCTCAATTTATTGATATTTTGTATCTACGAATAAGAACATAGTTGGTAAATAGTTTTTTGTGCCTTCTGGCCGACAACCAATAATCCTGGACCGCTACCTGCTACTCGATATCCAGCTTCGGTGGACAAGGCAAAAAATATTTTGAAGTCCGTGGTTGGACAGTATAACAGTAGACACATTTTAGCTAAGATACACCAGTGCCTAGGACGACTCCGGACGAGTACCTGAGCTGTAAAATACCAATTTTATTACATATAATTGAGCGTCAGTAAACCCATTTCAGGTTTGTATGACGTAGCAAATACGCGCAACCCACCGAGAAACGGTGTTGTATACTGAATGTATGTGGAGGGATAATTGAAACGGGAAACTGAGTGAGAATCTGTATGAACGGGACGATTCTGTGCTTCAAACTGAATATATGTATGTACATGGCAGAGATGATAGTCGAAAGAATAAGAGATAATGTATGAAAATAATGATGAACGTAAAGGAGGCACAGGAAGTATGCCAGAACCACACTAAATGGAGATCGATTGTCTTTGTCTATCTCAGCATTCCCAGCTGAAAGGATATTAAGAGTGAGTAGATGTACGTATGTCGGTAAATACAATGTCAATTTTCTAAATTTCCGATGCATATAATTTTATTATACCCTAATAAGCTTAAATAGATACCTACATAAAAATTAAACTGTACAGACTACAGCCTTTAGCTCACGCGGACGAAGTCGCGGGCAACAGCTATTTAGAATAAGTGTTAGTATCATCTATATATATAAAAATCAATTGCTGTTCGTTTGAGTGGCTAAAACTCGAGAATGGCTGGACCGATTTGGCAAATTTTGATTTTGAAATATTTGTGGAAGTTTAGGGAAGGTTTTAACGGTGAGAAACATAAATACTAAGTAACGGAAATTAGTGAAAAAAAATATTAATTTCCAATAAAAAATGTTTCTTTTGTTGTCATGGAAACTGTCAAAGCGGTACGAAGTCCGCCGGGTCAGCTAGTATCGTAATAAATAAGTAACATATTGTGTTCTTTCTGCCGTGATCTTGACCTTGCGCAGGCGTAGCGCAAACGGCGAAAAGTGCTGCGTCGGAAATTCTTGCGCGTTCACTGCGCCGCATAATTATTGATAACATAATAATATGTGTACAATTATGAAATCGTTAGTATATTCTATCTCGTATTGTTTTTCTTGGTACCTTATTTCTTTGCTTTGGTCAATGAAACGTTCTTGATACGATGTGCCGGTAGGGAAGCCAAAGTTATGACAGCCAGAATGATGTTAATTGACACAGTCGCAGCTCGGTGTGGCTCGGCGTAGTAATTTTATTTTGAAAATTTTGTTGTGTCCGTCGCTGAATAGAATGTTGCTGCCATGGTTGATGTAAATACTCCAAATGACTCACGTGTTTTTTCGGGGTTCTCCGTTGGAAGGTTGCTTGTTGCTTGAGCGGGGTCACCAGTGTCCCGTAAGTTGATGATGGGACGTTGGTGATGATGGGGGGGTTCCATGGCGATGGTAAATAACGACTGCGTCTCTATATGTGATGTTGTATATTTACAGTGACTACATTATGACTGTCTTATTATCTAAGCCTTACAAGACTATTTATACAATATAAACTGTGTAGATGTTACGAAACGAATATTCACATAATACAGCAGCGCTTTTTTATGTATAAATATGAAAGAGGCATTGAAATGTCGACGTTTTTGTCAAAAATACAGGAAATGCAAAACCAATTGAAACAAATGGGTGAAGAAATTTCTGACAAGTTTGTTATTACAAAAGAGTTGATGTCGCTGCCTGATGAGTATAAGCATTTTGTGTCCGCGTGGGAGTCTACACCGGATGATAAGCAAACAATTGATAATTTAGTAGCAAGGCTATTGGTGGAAGAAGAAAGAATAAAAGAGAAAAGTGAAGTAATTGAGCAAAATACATCATCTGCATTCGTTGCAAAAAATAAAAGGATTATGAAGTGTTTTAAATGCAACAAAATCGGACACCTTCAAAAAGAGTGCCGGAGTAATATCAATGCTTATAATAATAACGAAAGAAACAGTAACAATTATGAAAGAAACACTTGTAACAACAATAACAAATGCTTTTATTGCGGTAAAAGTGGACATAACAAATCGCAATGTTGGTTCAAAAAGAACAAAGATGCGAAAAGCAATGTATTTGTGGTTTCGAATTCACTTGGACAATTACAAAAATCACAATGGTTGATAGATTCTGGAGCTAGTGAACACATGTGCTGTGACCGTAATTTATTTACATCATTTACAAGCACTTTACAAAAATCCGTGATTGTCGGTAATGGCGCATCAATTAGTGTCTTAGGTCAAAGACAGATGACTGGACAAGTACATAATGGGAGAGAGTGGATTGACACCACTATAGATAATGTCTTGTTCGTTCCCGAGTTGAAGACAAACCTTTTTTCTATCAAGTGAGTCGCTGACAGAGGCTATGTCACGATAACGAATGACAGCTCGTGCAGAATTTACAAACATAATATAATTCGTGCCTTTTCAAAACGTATTGGAAATTCCTATTATCTGGATTTTCGCTACAAATACCAAATGACGGCTAAAGTAGCAGAAAGTAAAAATAATACCCTAGTCGAGTGGCACGAAAAATTAGCGCATCAAAGTTTCAATCACGTTAAAAATGTACTCTTGAAAAACAACGTAGAATGAAAACAAATAGAGGTACCAAAATGTGAGAGTTGTTTGGAGGGGAAAATACATCGGCAACCATTTCAGATTAGCAAGAGTGCTAGCACAAGAAGCTGTGAACTTGTTCATGCAGATACATGTGGACCGATGGTAGAATTGTCAATGGGAATTGTCTATTCTAATTATAGATATGTTTATTTTATGAAAAATAAATATGAAGTTAGTAATTGCATACAAGATTTTATAAACAAGGCTCATAATATAACTGGAAACAAAGTGCAAGTGTTCCGAAGTGACAATGGATTGGAATTTGTTAAGAAAGATGTAAAAGAGGTGTTCTTTAAGTACGGAATAAAACATCAAAGAACTGTACCTTACACTCCAGAGTAGAATGGAACAGCGGAAAGAGAAAACAGGACGCTAGTTGAAGCTGCTAGGACAATGCTTAGTGCAAAAAGTATGCCTAAGAAATTGTGGGCTAAAGCAGTTAACACTGCAGCCTATGTTTTGAATAGAACAAGAAAAAGTAAGGACGGTGAAAGAACTCCGTATGAGGTATGGACTAACAAACAGTTTGATATAAACCAGCTAAAAGTTTTTGGTACAACTGTGTATGTACACATTCCGAAGGAAAAGAGAAGGAAATGGGACAGCAAAGGAGAGAAAGAATACATGGTTGGATATGGAGAAGATGTAAAAGGTTACAGAATTTATTTTACAAAGAAGAATAATGTTAATATATTATATTAACTAAATAAATAACAATAAATCAATGTAAATTCACCGAATATAATTAATATAATATTTAGTATTACTTTCTATCTCAGTAGAATTTTACAATTTTTAAAGTGAAGGTTTGCACCATGGCAACGTCAGAATATAAAAATAAAATCAAATGATTACGCCAGCCAGTAAGAAAACTTTCAAGTATGAAGGTTTTAACACTGCCCCTTACTCGAACAAACTATGCAAAGGTATTACCAGCAAAATGTGAGAGTACAATATTAAAATTGAACCAAATTAAAAAAAAAAATCAATACATGTTACACAATACATGTTATAGGACATGAAACAAATGTTACATTAAACCTAAGCACTTAATAAAATAATTGTGTTTTACCTTAGGTAAAGCTTTCGTAAAAAGATCTGCCTCCAGCTCAGAAGAAGGCTTGTAATCTAAATTAATTAATTTACGATCAACACATTCTCGTATAAAGTGATGATGAACATCTAGGTGTTTAGTCCTACGAAAACACTAATTTTCTACCATTTTCAATGTACTACGATTGTCGTTATAAATGGTGATTGTCTTAGATTTCAACCATTGTGTACAGTTAAGTTCCTGTAAAAAAATACGGATAAATTTCGCCTCTTTTACAGCATTGCCAAGAGCGTAATATTCAGCCTCTGTACTAAAACAGGCCACGTTTTGTTGCTTGTGGCTATGCCAGTTTATGATGCAATTGCCTAATCTAGTTATAAAACAGAATAAGAGTTTCTGTCGTTGGTATCCCCCGCCCAATCTGCGTCGGATGAAATTGTAACTTCATTATTTCCTCTTTTAAAATTGAGTCCGTAGTTGTACCCGATAGATACCGCAAAACACGTTTAGCAGCAGTCCAGTGAGACTCATTATAACAGGTGTTATATTGACTAAGCTTACTGCATACAAACGCTATATCTGGCCGTGTACAAACAGCAAGATACATTAAGTAAGTAAGTAAGTAAGTAAGTATTTATTTATTTGCCAAAAAAATAAAACATAGACAAAAAGGTCTATGGCTCAGTGTTTGCAGGAGACCCACAAACCCTGTTATTCTGCCATAGCCATAAATTAATACTATAATAAACTTACAATATTTAATCTACATACATTATTCTATGTTTATTTACTTATATTTGTAATTGAAATTAGCTAGTGCCAGCGCCTGCTCATGGAGCAGCCAGTTGCGACAACTCCCGCGAAACGTTGGTAGCGAGAGATTAACCCCTGAACGAACTGGCGGCGGGAGGTCATTCCAAATTTTGGCTGCACTGTGCTTGAAACAGCCTCTAGCACTAACCAATTTCAGTTTGGGGATCAGTAACTGATATCCCCTATCTCTTAAGGAATAAAACGATTTATGTTTCGGGGAAAGCTTTTTATACAAATAAGTTGGCTTTTTAGTGTGATGAAGGGTATGCAGAAAGCACGCATACTTCAAGGTGGATTGTCTGGACATACAGAGAATGTTCTTATTGATCAAAATTGGTGTAATGTGATGACGTCTGGGGATAGAAAAACAGAACCGGATGCACGCGTTCTGCACTCTCTGCACGGTCTTTGCAGTTTTTTTAAATATACAAGGAGTGTAAACAATATCACAGTATGTAAGGTGTGATAATACCAAACTATTACACAACAAAAGTCGTATATCTTTTTTTATGTATGCCCGAAACTGATATAGTTTTTTGAGTGCCCCGAAACATTTACCAACCTTATTACGGACGTGGTGCTCAAACCTTAAATTTTCGTCAATTAATAACCCGAGATTGAGCACACAACCCTCGTTAGGTACTACAGTGTCGCAGACCCTAATAACCGGGCTGGCATTTTTTATTTTCTGTACCTGATTTTTTGTCCCAAGCGTTATGGTGACACTTTTCTTCGGATTTATAACAAGACTGTGTCTCAATGACCAATCCATAATGGCATCTAAGTCCTTATTAATGTTAGCGACAGCTGCGTGAACTTCACTAACAGAAGGTAGAGTGTGAATATACAGCTGACTGTCATCCGCGTAAAGGTGGAGTTGTGAATGCTCTATGACATTTACGATGCTCGCTGTATAAATTGAAAATAGCGTTGGACCCAGAATTGACCCCTGGACCACGCCTCTATCCAGAGGCAGCTGCGCTGACAACGTCACCTTGCCCTCAATATCTGGGCATTGCACTCTCTGACTACGGCCCTGAAAATAAGACCTAAACCATGCACATGCCTCCATACCGACTCCGCATGATTCCAGCTTTATCAATAATGTTGGTATGTCCACACAGTCGAATGCCCGGCTAAAGTCAAGCAACACCAACAACGTACCCCGACCCGCATCCGATGCCGCCAGAATGTCATCAGTTATGTTCATGAGGGCAGATACCGTGCTATGGTTTTTCCTAAACCCCGACTGAATCGAAGGCAAAATATTATTTGACTCTAAAAATGAATCAAGTTGCAATTTTACACATTTCTCAACTATTTTTGACAAAGCTGGTAGAATATTAATTGGTCGCAAATCCGAGTAACTATTAGGCATGGAACATTTCGGTATTGGAGTAACAATCGCACACTTCCAGGCATCTGGAAAAACTCCCTCTGTCAACGATTTGTTTACAATGGCAAGTATCGCAGGCATGGAGTAAGGAAGAGTTAAATGTAACATTAACATGGATATCCCGTCACCACCCCCAGACGTAGAGGGTGCCGCCGAAGAAACTATCTTATTGACGATTGTCTCATTAACAATTGCTAATCTAAATTTAACATCATTACGCCAATGTGATCCACATTCTTGTGTATCATTTGACATGTTCTGTTTTAGTGGTATGCTGTTTACGAAAAACGAGTTTAGGGCATCGGGGTCGGCGAGATGACTAGGTACCAAGCCACTTTTACCAGACGCGGTCATGAGGGAGTTGATATGGCGCCACATAACTTTTGGTTTATTTTTATTACTATTTACAAACTGAGTGAAATAAGCTTGCTTTTCAGCGGCCAAGGCACGGTTGTATGAGTTACGAATGTCACGATAACATTGTCGGCTAGAATCTGATTTAATAACTTTAGCTCGGCGACACGCTCTATCCCTCACTGCTCTCATTTGCTTAAGGGTGTCGGTCATCCAAGGCGCAGGAGGCCGTCTGAATGTGCGAGTTTGCACAGGGGCAAAAGTGTCCATCAAATCCAATACAAGGGAGTTAAATGATCCAACCATATCATTTATATCGGTATAAGCTAAAACTAAATCCCACGGAGTAAATCTTGCAGCATTATTTATAGCATCAGCATTTGTACCTAGTGGCCTAAAAGTGACCTGACGGGGTTTCGATCTACTGTGTTTAATTGGGAATTTAGCGGAAATAAGACCGTGGTCACTAAGGTCGTCATTATGACTCACATCGATCATTAAAGGCTTAAGATTTGTTCTAGTAAAAATAACATCAATTAGAGTACTAGACGTCGACGTAATACGCGTTGCTTTATCTATAACTTGATGTAAATTGTAACTTTCATTTAATACCCTAATTAAACTTCCTATTAGTTCCTGATACGGAAATTTTGGATCTATCTTATCTGCTTTTGTAAGATTAAAGTTAACTTCCATTGGAGTTGCTATGCTATGACATTCATTCATGCCAAACTTTAATAACAGTTTTTTCACGTATTCAGATTGACTTAACTTCAAAATGCCTTGCTCTCGGTTCCTTTTCACTTTCATACCTAATACTTGTTTTACAGGCCCAAGCAGTTTAATTTTAAAGTTAGAACTAAGTAAAATGGAAAGCAATTTCTTTTCATGTTCATTAGAACTGAATATGAAGAAGTCATCTACATATAAGGCTATAATTACCTTATTTTTGAAATAAACACATTTCTCAGTTTTTAGTTGTGTAAAACCATTTGTAACTAAAACTTTATGAACTTTTTCATTCCATGCTCTACTAGCTTTTTTTAGTCCATATAAACTCTTTTTAAGTAAACAGACTTTATTCTGACCCTCAATCATAAAACCAGTGGGTTGTTCCATAAAAATTCTCTCATTGAGGTCTCCATTAAGAAAAGCTGTATTGACATCAACATGTTCAATGTCCATGTCATTCTGAATACCAATTGCCAAAAGTAAACGTAAGGTACAGAGGTGCAAAGGTTTCTTCAAAGTCAATGCCGTATTGTTGAGTAAATCCTTTAGCAACTAATTTAGCTTTGAATTTTTCAAAATTACCACTTGGATCAACTTTTTCTTTAAAAACCCATTTGCATTTTATAACGTTAGTATATTTTGGTCTATCAACAAGTTCCCAGACGTTATGCGATAAAAGAGAATTATATTCTTCCTGCATAGCCTCTAACCATTATTTGCTTTTCTCAGACTTTATGGCTTCATTGTACGTTCGAGGTTCACTCCGTCCCATTAAACCTATTTCATTAAAATAGTTCATTTCATAATCTTGAAATCTTATAGGAGGACGACGGGTATGTACAGGTCTAGAGTTTTCTGCAACCTCAGAATCTGTATCAAATCTTACAGAAGAAGCAGGTTCTATATTTTCAGAAGTTTGAGTATTATTCAATGATGACTCAATAACATTTTGTTCATCAGAGAAAATCTCATCAATAATAGGATGATCTACAACAGTTTCCTCATTAATATTATTCTGATTTTCAGAATTGATAGATAAATCTGGTGTAGCATATTCATCAACCTCAGATTCAATAATGTCTGATTGACGATTGTTCTGATTATAAATCGAAACTTCGACAGTATTCATAGAATCATTTAATTTATTTGACTTATTAGTCTTGTATTCAGTACCTCTAACATTCTCAATAAATTCTACTGAACGAGCTTTAATTATTTTGCTGCCATCAGCTGGATCACCAAGTCTATATCCTTTTGTATGATCACAATATCCTAACATAATGTAGGGTTTTGATTTAGGATCAAGTTTTGTACGTTGGCATTGTGGAGTGAGAGCATATGCTATACAACCAAAGACTTTAAGATGACTAAGGTTAACTTTAGAACCAGTCCACAGCTCTTCAGGAGTAGCCTTCTTTAGAGCAGCGGTTGGACTACGATTCTTTAAATAGCAAGCAGTATTGACTGCTTCAGCCCAATACTTTTTTCCTAAGCCAGCGTCTTGCAACATTGCTCTAGCTTTTTCCATTAAAGTTCTATTAAGACGTTCAGCAACTCCATTTTGCTGAGGTGTGTAAGGAACAGTAGTTTCGTGTATTATACCGCATTGCTTAAAATAACTCTCAAAACTTTTGTTGCAATATTCTGTGACGTTATCACTTCTGACACGCTTAATCTTTAGATCGGTTTGGTTTTCAACAACATTTTTGAATTCAATAAACGTATTCAAAACGTATTCTTTTCGATCCAAAAAATAAATAAAAGATTTTCGCGTAAAATCATCAGTAAAACTAATAAAATAACGACTTCCACTCCAACTATTAATGGACATCGGTCCACAAATATCAGTATGGATTAAATCCAACTTCATCACGCTTCTATGTGCTTGACCACGGGGAAAAGATTTAATCTTTTGTTTACCTTCAATGCAAGGAGGACATGATTTCAGATTTCCATTTTGAAAAGTAATACCGCGTGCCAAAAAATCACGAAGGGTTAACATACCTTTAAAACTTAAGTGTCCTAAGCGACGATGCCATAGCTCCAACAAATCTGTACTGGATACAAAAGCTTTACCTTCGGTTGACATCTTAGGCTCTTGGTTATTTAATAAACATTCCTTGTTTTTATTTATTTTGTAAACACCGTTTATATTAATTGCTTCCAGATCACATGATCCAGTAATGGATACATTATCCTTCCTGTAAACATAACATTTATTAATATCAAATACTAAAACATAACCTTTTGCTGCTACTTTGCTAACCGACAAAAGATTTGCTGCTACCTTTGGTACATACAAAGCATCTTTAATAACTTTAACACTGTTATTATTTAATGTCACATTGACATTTCCTACGCCTTCACTATACATTGTATTGCTATTAGCTGTAGTAATTTGGGTTTTAACTTCAGAAGAATAATTAAATAACTAATCTTTCTTTTTTTCGGCGGCTGATCTCTGTAGCTACTAGACGTGTTATTAGTTTCTGTAAATATATTTAATAATTATTTTAAATTGTGCGGGAGCCCCGGCCTTCGCCTTGCCTATCGCCGAGACTTCGCCTTACCGTCTTCGGAGTCCCCAGAGCGGTGAGAAAATTTAATTCGTGTTGGTTGAAATTGCTGGATTTGAACCACATACCTTTGAGGTAAACGCCGACCTCTTAGCCGCTGAGCTACGGACGCTGGACGCGAGGCGCCGAAATAACACATCGCCTGCTACGCGCGGCACGGCACTGCTACGGCACTGCTACGGCACTGATACGCTTCGTGTACCTACTACGAGTGCTGCGAGACGAGTGCTACGATTACGACGACACGACTTAACGCGAGAAGAAGCGCAACCCACGGAATAGGTAAATATTTAACTGTTCTGTGGCGCAAACAATAGAATGGTAAATCATGTTCGAAATGCAAGAGTTCTATTACCGATTGTCGGCATCTAACTTGTTCAATATGCATAAAATCTTATCATCTGGAACCATGCATAAATATGTCTGAAAAAATATTCTACTTAATGGAAAAGAATAAGAAACTTAGCTGGAAATGCATGCACTGTACTAATACTCAAAATACACCTCTGAACACTACATTGAATAATGATTTCGTAACACGAAGAAGAAAATATAAGCCAAACATTTCTGTGCAGAATTCTTTTGACACTCTGTCGATCGAAGAAGACTCAGATTTGGAAGATGAGGTACAGTCAGTGAACCGAAAGCTGCAAAGGAGCTGCCCTGATTTAAGATTAAGTCTTTTGGAAATGAAGATTCAAGAGTTGGAAAAAACTATAACTTCCCTAAACGAGCGATTAAATATAGCCGATAATGAAATAATTAACCTTCTATCTGAAAACTGTGCTCTAAAAAAACAAATTCTTGGTTTTGACAACAGAGTTGAACATCTGAAGATAATATGCCGATCAACCCCTAAGACAAAAACTCCAAGTAAAACAATAAGAAGCTCTAGAATTAAATTAGATTTTGATCAGGATCAATACAACTCTTCCATGCATAACGAAGAAAGTTCGCATTTCCAAGACAGAATCAAACAACAATGTGCAGGTAGCACGCCAGAACTCGGTAAATATATCTCACCTAACAATAGAAAAATACATTTACTCAGCACAAATAAACGAAACAGGATCCTAGCTATTGCAAAGGAAACGCTACAAACACACCAGAGTTATAACTGTTGCCACTATTTATTGCCAGGAAGAGGTTTGAAGGACTTGCTGTGTGGATTAGAGTCAAAGCTGAAGACTTTTACGCGAAAAGACTTTTGTGTTCTCCTTATCGGTGAAGAAGATTTCAAAGTGACAAACAATTACAACGAATTAGTTCAACTAGCCCGTGAAACTTTACTTAAAATTGACTATACCAATGTTTTGATATGCTTACCAACTTACAAATCAAGCCGTTTCAATGACACTGTTATGTACAATTCTCGAATAAAAACCTTTAACAACTTGTTATATAACGACATTACTGCGCACGGGTATGCATATGTGTTTGATACTAACTCATACTTGGATAATTTTGAAACAATGTTCAATAGTGTTACGGGTTTTGTGAACGATTCAGGGTTACGTTCATTTTTTAAACATTTGAACGAGGGAATAGATTATATTGGCGAATGGGTCAATGGTAAATTAAAAGGAAATACAAGTAAAACTTTAAATAAAAATCTCACTGATACATCAGTTGTTTTAGAACTCAACTCTAAAAAAATAAACTCAACCAAATTAGCTCAAAAGAAAAGCTTGGACTACTTTGTCAAAAGCAAGAAGCCTACTACTTTTTTAAATACAAACAAAATAAAACAATGGTGAATAAAAAAAATTATACTGGTAAAAAATTAATTAAAGGCACCATTCCCTACTGTTTGAACAACCAAAAATATAAACAAAAATTGATAAATAATACTAATAACAATTACAATATT
Organism: Eudonia lacustrata; assembly: GCA_947562085.1. Lineage (NCBI taxonomy): Eukaryota > Metazoa > Arthropoda > Insecta > Lepidoptera > Crambidae > Eudonia > Eudonia lacustrata. The sequence continues at coordinate 3,279,025 of OX387330.1, read as the reverse complement.
AGACAATTAAATAACTCACCAAGTCAGCCCAAGAAAGGCACTATTCCATTTTACTTTGTAACAAAAACAAAATCACTACAAAATCACTTTTTTCGACAGAACACCAACCTCTAAGATAAATGTATTACACCAAAATATCGCAGGACTCCTAAATAAAATTGATTCACTGCACTTAACTTTATTACAATTACAGCAACAAAATAATTTGCAAATTGATATTATTTGTCTATCGGAAACATTTGTCACGAACAGCTGTGAGAAAAATATTGTATTGACTAACTACAAGCTAGCCGCACACTTCTCCAGACAAAAAGAAAAGCGTGGAGGTACCTGCATATTGGTGCAAAAGAAACTTGATTGTAAACCAATTGATCTAACTAAGGAAATCGCATTCAAAAACAATTTCGAATGTTGTGGTATTGAATTAATAACGTATAATATTCTAATTATATGTATCTACAGAATACCAAAAAGTAGCACCTCAGTATTTTTCAGTAAATTAGAATGGTTACTATATAAGTTAACACAAAATAAAAATAAAAAGATTGTTTTAACCGGGGATTGGAACATAGACATATTAAAAAGTAATCCACTAAGTCGAGAACTAACGAGCTTACTAAATAATTATAATATAGATATCCATATTACAAAACCAACCAGAAACCAGTCATGTTTAGATCAGATAGCAAGCAATATTCCGAAGGTTAATTCTGATGTGCACTATCTTTGTCTATCCGACCATGAGACTGGACAAACTTTATCAATGCCAGTAAAGGCTCAAAATTACCATTACTTGTCGTTTGAGTATAAACGCGATCTAAGTATGCACAACATCAATAAGTTTGTCACATGTATATCCGCTTTGAGTTTCTCTGAAATTTACAAACAGGATAAAGTGGATGCATGCTTTGATAATTTTCATGAAACATATAAATTATTCTTTGATTTATGCTTTCCAATGATAAAGGTAAAAATGACGAACAGTGGATTAAAGGGGAGATGGTTGACTAAGGGAATAAAAAGGTCAAGTATTATAAAGAGAAGACTATATATAAAGTATAAATTTACAGGGGTTAACAAAAAGCTAAATAAAACAAAATATAAAAAATACTCAAATATTTTAAAAAAGTGCATAAATAAATCTCAAAGAATACAAAACAAAAAGTATGTAAAGTCTAACATAAATAAGTGCAAAGCGACATGGAATATAATAAATGATAAAATTAATAATAAACCTTCATTCAATAATATAGAAATAATTAATTTTAATAATATGACATATACAGATCCTAAAAATATTGCTAACATTTTTAATGAATTCTATATAAACGTTACCAAAAACAAAACATTCAAAAAGTTTGGGGTAAAGTATCCTGTGAAAGAAAATCCGAATTCAATTTTTCTGTATCCTACTGATGAACAGGAAGTATACAAATTGTTGATGTCACTTAATAACAAAAAATCATTGGGATAAGACGATATCAATACTGCGTCTTTAAAAGCATGTGTGGCACACATTTGTAAGCCGTTATGCTACTTGATAAATTTATCTTTTGCAACGGGAGAGTTTCCAAGTAAACTGAAACTTTCTGTTATCAAACCATTATTTAAGAAAGGTGATGCTAAAGATGTCAATAACTTCAGACCGGTTACGCTCATACCCATTCTCTCAAAAATTTTCGAAAAAGCCATGTTAAAACGAATTAACGATTTCTTCGAGAAACATGGTATTCTAGATCAGCAACAATTTGGCTTTCGGAAAGGCAGATCAACACAATTAGCTTGTTTTGACTTAGTGAAAGCTATAACAGAGAGCCTTAATGACAAAACTCCGATTGTAGCAATATTATTAGATATGAGCAAGGCTTTCGATTTTGTGGAGCACACCATTTTGTTAGATAAGCTGAATAAATATGGTATAAGGAGGGTAGCACACGATTGGATCAGCAGTTATCTCAAAGATAGAAAACAATGTGTAGAAGTGTCGAAAATACCGAAAGACAAAAAGATACCAACAAAAACTAACTCTAGATCGGACTATAAAGAAAACTGCTGTGGTGTACCCCAGGGAAGCATACTGGGACCACTTTTGTTCTTAAGTTACATCAATGACATTACCGCTGTAACATCCGAAAAAGCCATTGTATTCGCGGATGATACTACCCTTATTATTAGAGATAAAGATAATGATAAATTAAGAGATAAAATAACTAAATGTATACATGACATAAATGATTGGTTGAATTCTAATAATTTAATTATAAATATACAGATAACGAAAATGATATATTTCAGAACATACAAACAAAATGACATCAAATTGGACATAACTTACAACAATAAACATATATGTGCAGTAGAAACAACTGACTTTTTAGGCATTACAATTGACCAACACTGTAATTGGAAGGCGCATATTGACAAAGTGTGTTCTAAATTAAATAGGTTTGTATATGCACTCAGGCGCTTAAGACAAACAGTGTCTATGGAAGCAGCTATTAGTGCATACTATGGATATGTCTCGTCAGTACTAAGCTACGGATTACTACTTTGGGGTAACTCAGTCGACATTTTACTAGCTTTCAGGCTACAAAAAAAATGCATAAGGGCTATATGTAATGCTTGGAGTACTGAAAGTTGCAAGCCTCTATTTCAAGATTTAAAAGTACTCCCACTCGCCTGCATGTATATTAAGGTAATATGTGTATTTGTAAGGCAGTACGCAGGTTACTTCCCTAAACACTCTGATGTGCTAATGCGACACACGAGACATAAGGATAGATTATTTCTCCCGAAATGTAGGCTCGAGATGTTTAGACGAAATGCATATGTCCAAGCGATAATAATATTTAATAAGCTGCCTGATGAGTTAAAACAATTGTCGCTTAATATGTTTAAAAATAAATTAACAGCTTGGCTATTAGAGCGTTGTTTCTATACAGTTAAAGAATATTTAAATTATAAATCGATTTAATAAACTTCCTGATTGACATAATGTAACACACTAATAATGTGTATAATTGTATATGTAGTAATTGTATAATACTGTATTTATTTCCATAAAAATGTTGTTAATGACTTTTAGTATGATATTTTTGACATTTAGTTGTATTTTTTTTTTCTACTTATAATTAATTAATTAACCATATTGACATGTTTAACTTCGAAATTTTAATTTAACATTTGCATGCTGTTTTTATAATGGCAAAACATGTGCGCATTGTAAATTTTATTTTTACCACCCGTAAATTACCATGTTTTTTGGCAAATAAATGATTATCTTATCTTATCTTATCTTATCTTTCCGATTGGTCATATGACTAGTGCAACCTGAATCTAAAATCCAGCTATCACGATCACAAACAGTACTAATTAAAGCAGTCTCAGTTGAAAATAAAGAAGTATTAATTCCCTTTTTCGATGATGATGATGAACCATCATGAGATGAATTATTGTTTAATTTTTTCTTGAAATTTTTCAACTTTGGACATTTAGGCTTGATATGTCATTTGACATGACAGTTGTGACAGATAGGAACAAATTTGTTCTTTGCTAGTAAAATCTTTTCAGATTGTTCTAAATTTGAATCTATTGACTTTTTCTTGAATTCACTCTGAATTAATTGACATTTAACAAAATCTGATGTCAGCTTTGTATTAGAAGCTTTCATTGCCATAATAAGTGGATCAAATTCAGTTGGCAAGCCAATTAACATGAGTTCTGCCAATTCTTCATCGTCAATATTGCAGCCAATATCTGCTAATTCTTGAATCAAAGAAATTATATTTCCTATATAATGATCCATGCAGTTAAAGTCAGCATATTTTATTTGTGCTAATTTCCTTTTTAAAGAAAGCGTTCTGCTTATGCCACAGTTTTCATATGCAGATTTCAAATTCTTCCATGCTTGTGAAGCTGTTACAGCATTCTTTACGTGTGGATAACATAAAAGTTGAATATTTAGGCAAATTTTTGCATACGCCTTTTGATCTTTGGTAGGATTCTTTGAAGCATCACCAGATCCATCCACAAACTCCCATAAACCATGGTCAATCAACACCAATTTCATTGGAAATTTCCATGTTGCATAATTGTTGACACCTTCCAATTTACCGATGGACATATTAGAACCAGTACCGAATATAATTAATATAATATTTAGTATTATTTTCTATCTCAGTAGAATTTTACAATTTTTGAAGTGAAGGTTTGCACCATGGCAACGTCAGAATATAAAAATAAAATCAAATGATTACGCCAGCCAGTAAGAAAACTTTCAAGTATAAAGGTTTTAACAAATACTGTAGAAATCAAAAGAGACATAGTTTTCTTAAACCAAGAACAATTATGAAAAGAAGGAGCTGAGTGTAAGTCCAATAGATATAAGCTATGATGACCAACTTATGGAAAATAAAGAAAAAGAAACTAATATTAATGAAGATACAAAAGTAACTCAGAATGAGTCTGGAAGTGCGTGTGTACCATGCTCAGATGATAGCGAGGACGCACCAGATTCACATATTTTTTCAGGGTCAAACCAACCTAGAAGAACACAGCGTAATAGAAAACAGACATCATTTTACCAATGCCATAATGTCTACAGTGAAGAGGTGCCAGTCACGTATGAAGAGGCTATGACAAGGGAGGATTCAGGTAAGTGGAAGGAAGCAATAAATAAAGAATTAAAGATTTAAGAGGATAACCACACTTGGGACGTGTGTGATGTTCCTTAAAACGTCACCAAAGTGTTGGAATATCAAATTTAATTCAGTTATAATAGAACAAGGTTTTGTGAGGTCACATTGTGATCTATGTTTGTATATAAAATGTAATGACGATGATAAAACTTTTCTATTAGTATATGTCGATGACATATTATTATTTGGAACAAATGAAAGCTCAATTTTACAACTTAAAAGGTATTTAATAATAATTTTATAATAAAAGATCTTGAATTTGTATCAGAATTATTAGGTATATTTTTTTTTTTTTTTTTTTATTGGTTATAGGCAGGCATTTGACTACACCTCACCTGATGTTAAGTGACGGTGTGGTCGAGGATGGAACATGCCTGCCTAGAAATAGCCTATTCACTCTAGCCTTGAAGAGGTCCAGATTATACCTTTCAGGGAACACATTCGCAGGCAGCGCGTTCCATTCCCTAGCTGTACGCACTAAGAAAGTTGAACCGAATCGGCTCGTGCGACAAGGTGGCATATCTACAACATAGGGATGGAACTCGCGCCTCGCGCTCCGATAGCGGAAAGTGGATGGTGGGATTAGGTCGTGCAACTCCTTCGCGCACTCCCCGAAATGAATCCTGTAGAAGACCGACAGACGAGCCACCCTACGCCGATGTTCTAGATTTTGCAGCTTGGCGTCTATCAGGGCAGGGTCACCAATGAGTCTCTTAGCTCGTTTTTCAATCGAGTCCAAAGCAGCCAGATGGTATTTGGCTGATCCATCCCAAAGGTGGCAGCAGTACTCCATACATGAACGAACTTGTGCTTGATAAAGTTGGAGCAGCTGTTCTGGCGTGAAGTACCGCCTGACCTTAGAGAGAACCCCCAGTTTTTTTGCTGCAGTCTTTGCTTTGGACTCGATGTACTGCCCGAAGTTGAGGTTGGACGAGAGCTCAACACCTAAGAGTTGTAGGCTGTCAGTCATAGCTACAGTCACATTCCGGAAAGTCGGAGCCAGGTGAAATGGGCTCCGCTTAGCTGAGAACAAACAAGCCTGTGTTTTGGCAGCGTTGAATGTGACCAAATTGGCATCGCCCCAATCGGATACTGCTTGGAGGGCTTCGTTCAAGCGGTTAACCATGGCCTCTCGACAAGAGTCGACATCTTGTCTGCCAGCCCCTGCACTCGACATGTATCTATCCGCAACGGTGCTATCGTCTGCGTACCCAAAGGTACCGGGCACAAGCAGGTCGTTTATATGAAGCAGGAATAGGGTTGCGGATAGAACCGATCCCTGAGGCACACCGGCATCGATAGCCTTTTGGTCCGATGAGTAGCCGTCGAGGACAACGCGTATCGATCTTCCCTTCAGGAAATCAGATATCCAAGCGCAAAAGTTAGCAGGAAGACCAAATGATGGGAGCTTGCTTATAAGGCTCGCGTGCCAAACCCTGTCAAAGGCCTTTGAGATATCGAGGGACACCGCAAGGGCCTCTCCGTATTTCTCAATGGCCTCACTCCATAGATGTGTGGCATATATTAGAAGGTCCCCAGTTGAGCGGCCTCGGCGGAATCCATATTGGCGGTCGCTGAGGAGATCGTTACCTTCCAAATGAGCCAGGAGTTTATTATTCAGTGCACGTTCCATAATCTTACAGAGTATGGACGTGACTGAGATGGGTCGATAATTAGCAGGGTCAGCTCGACTGCCTTTTTTGGGCACGGGTTGCACGTTAAGGTATAGTTTTAAAGCAAAATTTAGAAAATGGTACTACTGAGTTAAGCCAAAGAAAGTATTTAGAAAATGTACTTTAAAATTTTAATATGGAAAACTGTAAGCCCATGTTTACTCCATTGGATCAAAATGTCAATACTAAGCTATATGTGACTGAAAATAATGTTCTAGATAAAAACATCAAGAAGATGTGTCGTCAGATTATAGGTTGTCTTGTGTATGCTGTGTCCAGCACGAGACCTATGTTTTACTCTCTCTTTGTTAAGTAGATATCAAAAATATGCAAATAACAACTTGTTAACAGCGTTAAAAAGAGTTTTACGTTATGTTAAGCATACTTTAGATTACAAGTTAGTTTATAGGTGCGAAGGTATAGCCTTGGAGGGTTTCTGTGATGCCGATTGGGCGGGTGATTTTAATGATAGGAAATCTACTACAGGCTATTTGTTTAAGTTTTCAGAATGCCTAATTTCGTGGTGCTCAAAGAAACAAGCGTCGGTAAGCTTGTCTTCTACTGAATCAGAATATGTTGCTGTGAGTATGGCAGCAAGCAAAGCCTGTTGGCTAATCAATTTATTAAATGATTTCGGTTTCAAAAACGTGTGTCCAGTAAATATGTATTGTGATAACCAGTCTGCTATTTCAGTTGCATGCACAGATAATATTAAGCGTTTAAAACATATTGATATTCGATATTATTTTATGAAAGATTTAGTAATAAGTAATAAAATTTGTTTGAATTATGTTAAAACAAATGAGCAACCTGCAGATATGTTAACTAAAGCCTTAAATAAGGAATTGATTATAAGATGTTTAAAGACATGAGTTGTAGGGAATAATAAGTAATAAATAAGTTATATAATTACATTGAGGGGGAGGTGTTGAAGTATGGCAATGTAATTATTGTATCATGGCAATATTGTATTGCGGAAGTAGTTTGTCTATTATGTTCTTCATTTGTTTATTGATTATTGTAAAAGACAGAGTCGTCAAATAATTATTAAATACATTTCGTTCTAACAGTGCCTTATTATTCTAAATTATCATCAATTTTTATGTTTTGTATGTGCTTATGTATTTTACTTTTATATTAATATTATAACTAACCTAGGCTAAGAAAAAAGATAAATAAAGAGATAATAATAATAATAAAAGAGAGAGAGGCACACCTATAGAGGCTCTCGCTGAAAGGTTGGGTCAAGGGTCAGATGCAAAAGGCAGTACTCCTTGACACGGCACGTATGGTCAGGAGGTTCCTCATTCTGCAGCCCTAATCACCGATAGCTTGGGTCTATCCCCGCTGCCGGTGGCTTTAATTTATTTTAGTAGGTGTTCGAAGTAACCACCGTTTTTTTCTATACAATATTCAACACGTTTAGGTAACGATATCACAATTACAAAACCAGCAAAGAGGTACAAACAACCATAGAGACAATTTTACATGCCTGAACTTGTTTAATGTAACGGTGGTCACTTCGAACACCTACTAAAATAAATTAAAGTATGTGAAAACAATGCATTTTATTAATTTTAGACATCATGTTTCATAGAGTCATTTACTGCTTAAAACCTACACAATCGATATCTAAATAGAAATAGTGTAAGTTTATTTTTTTCAAAACAACCGGGTTCGATTCCCGAGCTGAGTACAGGTTTTTTTTAAATGTATGAATGTAGTTTTTCTTCTTATTAAAATCGATGACATGGTTCCTAAGAACAGATCTTCGTATGTCTTATAGTTTCAGACTTTCCCATACTGACCCATTTCAATGAGACACCCTTTATACTAGTCCGATTCCGAAATTTATTTCACAAATAGAATGCTACATTCCGTGCGGGTAACTTAGGTTATTTTTTATTAAAATGGTTCTTAAAATGTTTAATAACCAATGTTTTTTAGTTGGGAATCAAAGTATTGATATTTTTACGGAAAAGTACGTATGTAATATATACGTACGTATGTCTTATAGTTTCCCATACTGACCCATTACAATGAGACACCCTGTGTTTATAAAGATTGGCAGTAACTTTATAGATGACCTATCGTTTTTCTTTTACCGACAGCTGACGAATATTGAATAGTAAAACACAATATTTATAGATGTATTTCTATTAATATTTGCATACCTATTGATATTTCACAAATCCTTCCTTCCTGTAAAACTCGACAAAATATTGCTTACCGACTGTTTTTGTTCCATCTCTATAGAATAAATGAGGTCAAACAGGGAACATTGTTAGGGCCGTTTTATCTTCTCTTTTACTTAGTTTTTTTTAATGTTTCTGAGTAGTAAGCACTGTTTTTGTATTAATGAATGAAACCTTTTTCGGTGATTCAATTTTATTTTTCAAATGAAACCTATTTATTTAGTTATTAACAGTCTTACAAATAAAACATTTTTAATCATCATCTAAGCAATTACTTAAGTAATCATTTGCTTAAATTTAAAGCATCTGATTAGCAGCGCTTACAAATAAAACACTTTAATCATTTGGTTAACTAAACATCGTTATTGAGTTTGACTTAAGAAATAACGTTATTTTAACGTTAAAGTTTGGCATAATTGTGTAGAAGTCTTTGCTTTTTCGCACATAAAAGTATATAATGACTTTTGACATATTATGTTTGAACCTATTGTATTCGTGATTTTACTGATTTACTGTTACTGGCATTTTAACTGGTATTCCACCTTCACGAACCGCATAATAACTGGCAACGAGACATGGGTCTATGAATACGATATGCAAACAAGTCAATAATCTTCAGAATGGCGCCTCAAAAACTAGTCGAAACGCAAAAAACCGCGTCAAAGCCGCTCGAAAATCAAAGTTAAGTTATGCTGATTGTTTTCTTCGATTGCCGCGGTGTAGTGCACTACGAATTTCTTCTAGAGGGACAAACGGTGAATACAGAATATTATTTAGGTGTCATGAGGCGTTTGAGAGAGAACGACAATTAATAGATTTTACACCATGATAATGCACCATCGCACAAAGCCATCATTGTGCAAGAGTTTTTAGCCAAAAACTTGACGAATGTACTCTCCTGATATGGCTCCGTCTGGCATTTTCCTGTTCCCGAGGTGAAAATTACCACTTCGAGGAAGGCATTTCGATTCGATTGAATCTATAAAAGAAAATTCGCTGAAAGAGTTGAAAACCATACCTCAATCAGCTTACAAAAAATGTATGGAGGACGAAGGACGAAGGACGAAAAAATGTATGGCAAGCGAAGGGGCCTACTTTAAAGGCGACAAAATAAATTTTGACGAATAAATTACTTTTTTTGGTTTTATTGAACAATTCCCGGTAGTTTTACACAGAAGGTATATCGGTAGATTTAAACGGTCACTGTAAGTTTTTTCCCTCCGAAATCTTCTAAGATAGATTAGATTATCTTAATATCACTACATAGTATAAAACAAAGTCGCTTCCCGCTGTTCCTATGTATGTATGTATGCTTAGATCTTTAAAACTGCGCAACGGATTTTGATGCGGTTTTTTTAATAGATAGAATGATTCAAGAGGAAGGTTTATATGTATAAATACGTATGAATATTTTCGAAGATATTACAGATTTAAAATGCAGAGACATAGCGGTTCGTGTATCAGCATTGCGCCCGTGCGAAGCCGGGGCGGGTCGCTAGTTAATAATTTCTTAGAACGTCAGTGTTGGCGGGCGTTTTGTCATTGTCTATCATGTCACAAAAACAGCTGTTGCGACGTCGCCATCTTGCTGTTTAACGAGTTAAACAGGGTCTCGGAGTGTTTAAATTTGACAGTTAGTTAGGCCGCTTTTAAGCAATTGCTTAACGCTAAATAACTTTTATTTGTAACAATCTTGGCTAACTAATTAGTTATCCATTGATTAAAGCTAACTAATTCCTTAAATATTTTTATTTGTAAGGCTGCTAGTTATTAGCGCAACTTTTTTATTTGGTACTGAACTGCAAAACGGGCTTGCGGCCCGCTTGATGGAAACCTGCCACTGCAGTCCATAGTCGCGTGCAGCACCAAGGTATTCCGATCCGATACGTACCCCTCGGAGAATCTAGTAGGGAATGGCGACAAAGGTACGGTCTTGCGTGGAGTATTGCTCGCACATCTGGGACGGTTCCGCAAAATACCTTCTCGATGCCTTGGACAGATTGCAGCGTCGCGCTGTACGCATTATCGGCAACGCAGAAGTCGCAAATACTCTTGAATCTTTGCAATTGCGTAGAGATATTGCGTCACTCAGCGTGTTTTACCGCTTATACCATGGCGAGTGCTCTGAAGAGCTCTTTGACCTCATCCCAACTTCTCCCTTCCTCCACAGGAGTACACGTGCTGCTCTCCGGAGTTATCGCTTCACTGTCTCAAATATTCCATCGCGCACTAAGAAATTTGGTGACTCGTTGCTTTGTCGCACCTCCAAAACATGGAATAGTTTGCCAGCACACGTTTTCCCTTCTTCCTATGATATGGGGTCCTTCAAACGAGGCGTGAAGAGGCACTTTGTGGGCCGGCAGTGTGAGGGTAACTGATGCTGCGTTGTTTTCACGCTGCACCAGTTGTCGTCGCATCTGGATTCCATATTCACTTAACATCAGGTGAAATTGAGTCATTTCCCGTGCTACGTACAAAAAACTCCTCCCTCTGACGGTGACGGTGCTTCGTTTCACACGGCTTGAGGAATCCTTTAAGTCGCCGCCCCTAAGCCCGTCCAATGAAGCTGAAAATGCCGCCTGATACAATCGGCAAACTCTCTTAAAAAAAAACTAGGTTATCTCGCGCGCGTAGCTAACTCTGAAGTGTAAGGTCTTATGCCTCACGATTTTAGTGAATCTAAAACAATGCTAATTGACAGATAATATAGATCGGGTCCTGAATCCTAGTACCATTAAATCGAATTAAAGTATCCTTATACTTTAAAAAAATTGTTAAAAGATAAAACTTTACTAGAAAAAATCAACCAGTCTTAGGAAGCTCGAGTGGAGTTCGATTCCCACTTAAAGTTACAAAAAAAGAAATCCATAGATATATACCTTATAAACTGACATTACGTATTAATATAAAAAATGTGCTACATTTTTCTTCCGAATTTACTAGTAGGTGCAAATCGCGTACCAGCGCGTTTCGCTGCGAGCGAGTGTGACGGTGCCCTAACGGGTTCGTGCGTGCGTGGATTTGGCGAAATCCCGAGCGCGCTATCATAAATTCGCAGGGCGTGGTTATCATACCGGGATTACTGCTGTTTAGAAATTCAAATGTTTTTTTAATTCTCATCGATATTTGCCCTTTGCTGGTATGCTGGTTTTAGTCGATGGTTTTTTGAAAGCACCGCAACCCTTGCAATAACACGTTCGCGTTGCCATATCTGAAGCTTCAGGTGTTATGCATAGGCTATATGCCTCTATAGGCATATACAGGTAGTCTAAGGTAGTCATTATCCAGTCGGTTTCTGGGTAGTATCCTACCATCTTTAATTATAAATTATAATTAAACTCAATCATTAATTCAATCATCTTCATCATCAAAAAAATCAATCCTCATTATAATTACTTGATTTAACTTATTAATTATTTTTTGATTATTTGAATAACACCTGCTTTGCGTACCATCGCGTTTCGCCGCGAGCGAGTCTGGCGGTGCCCTAACGGGTTCGTGTGTGCGTGGGTTTGGCGCAATCCCGAGCGCGCTATCATAAATTGTCAGCACACGGGCATCATACCGGGATTACTGCTATTTTGAAATTCAAATGTTCTTTGGATGCTCGTCGATTTCAGAGTTTGGGTTGGGATTTTGAGTTTTAATTTATGCATTTCTAATTGGTACGATTTTAAATCGGTGATAGTTTTTTTGCGATATCATCTGTAAAGGTTACAGTAACCAATAGTAGATTGTACAACAAGAGCATAAAACGAGCCATTTTACCCGTGCCGTGCATATAGCCACCCGAGCTGGTACGGCGAGGGTGGATAGTCACGTCGAGGGTAAAATGGGTTTTATACTCGAGTTTTACACTCTGCTTTTCACTTCGATTGCAAGGAAATAAAACATACCGCAACACAACAAAAGCTGGTTTCTAGTTTTGTTTGACGAATAATTAGCTACCCGCCACACAACTTTTCTTAATTTTTAAAAAAAAATCAACTATATTACGTTCGACTATGATCTGAGCCGTAATGCCAAGTTATCATAAATGTTTGCGTTATATTTTTATTTACGTAAATGCACGCCCCTATTAATCGTAAATTTGTATTTAGATAGTAATACATAATTATGTCGTAATTAAATTAAGATATAACCTAAATCTCATAAAAATATATCAATTAAATGAAGGTGTATTTAAGTGTGTATGTGGCTGTGAGGCCTAATTGCCTTAGTCTTAAAAGAAGAAATTACTTTATGCACAAGAGCATAAAAACACATTTTATGCAGCCTTCTCTCGACATAAAGAACAACTTTACGAGCATGAGAAGTGAAAAAGCTTTATATCTTGAAATAGCTATTAGCAGCAGTTTTGATATGTCAAAATCTTAATTCTTCATTTTCACAATAGGTCGCTACAATTTATGGGTTGGCTCAGTTACCACGCTTGCCAAATGTGGGTAGGTGATCGCAAACCCAGGCTATGCATCGGAAGATCTGCAACACGTTTTGCTTGATCTATGAACCCGCAGGATCTCCGGATTCGGGCCGATCGTTCTGCTCTCGGCCACCGAGGCATTGCGATTACAAGTGCAAAGTAGGTAGATACCTAAATAAATAAAATTGAAAACAATAAGTTCTTATATTTCAGTGTTTATTTCTTCATTTTTTATTTCAAGATGGGGTCATCTTGAAATAAAAAATGAAGTGAGATTAACAAATCTCAACCTACAGGACATAGGGAGCGAGTTTGACCGAGTGACGGACGCCTCAGCCGTTTAAAGCTTAACTAAAAAATTCTTAATTTCCTTATCGTATCCAACAGAAACGCCATTTATTTTTTCATCCAGTAATTGCTTCCGAAGCAAACGCCTCCACTGTTCCGAGCGGGAGAATTAACGTGCCGCGAAATTAGATATATTATCGGAGTGTCTTCGCCTTAAGAGGGAGTGTGGGCAGCGCCTAATTGATGTGAGCAACATAAATCTGTTCATAGAATCGTAGTGAATAACTGAAACTAACCTAATTTTCAATGTGTAAGAGTCTGTTTTTGAATATCAATTACAGTTAAGGAGGTTTTATGCAGCTCATAGCAATAGTTAGTTTTTTGTATTTGTATGTAAGCCTCTTTATTCTGGATGAGTATTTGAATCATCGAACATGTAAAATTAAAAAGGTTTGCAACGGTTTGACACAGTGGTAGACAGGAGAAGACAGCCCGGCTAAGAGCTGAGGTGCTCGGAGATCGATTGACACTACAACTGTTATTCTTATTTTACATCTACATTACAATGGAAGTTTTTAAGTTATGCAAGCAAACTTTAATTCTCTGTTACGAATCGCGTTTTTCGGCCAGATCTGGTGGTCTCCCTTAAATCCTGGACACACACACATTGTATATGAAAATCCAATCACAGTATTTTCAGACATCAAGGGAATGATCTGTCTTCTAGACTACAGTTCTAACCAAGGAGGCAGTCTTATTTTAACTTATATTTTAACTAAGGGTCTCAAGGGCAGGTCGTGTCATGTGTAATCAACAAATAATAATGTAAAAAAAAACATAAAATAAGAATAACAAGAGTAGATCTCCTTAGTTAGCATAGTAGAACGCCCTCTTAACAAAATTAGTATTGACCTTAATTTATTCAAGAAACGTAACCGTATCCAATTTAAATACATCTTTTGGAGAAGATGTTGTTTAAATAAAATGGCTCTAAGTTTGTTACTTTTAAATTGTTAAAGGGGTACTCAAATGAAACAATAGATACAGGAACAAAACTCAAATATATTTAGTGTGAGTGCGAATTGAATTATCTTAAAATATTGGCTTTATACTCATCGGCGAAGACGAAGCCATAGCGCGATGCAGGAAGGAATCAATTAACGCTATCTAGTTTGTGAAATAAGAACTAAAATTGATAATTACACAAACCACTTATAAAATGCAGATATATTATTGGACATAAATAATCATGATTGTACTATCTGTTTGGAATTTGTTGGGATAAGAAACAGTAAGAGTGTTTTAAGGAAGCCATCATGATCCTCGTGAAAAATCAACGTAGTAAGTTTTAAAGTTCTTGAGATTTTTCCATTCAAAGGTCAATAAATTCTTAAGTGGAAGAGTTTTAGAGGGTGTAATTGAAAAAAACGCATTATGTCACGTTCTCCTGTGGTGTTGTCATCCATGGGGAAGCGTGCTCCAGCAGTGGGAACACTTCACATCAAGGCTGAAGATGGCTCTTGTACTTTTGTACAAATTATCTTGATTCAATGCCACCTTTTATACTAAATTACGCAACAAAATTAAATTATATCTCGCAATATTCATAATGTCGTAACCGTATTAAAAACGTAGTATGTCGTTAGGAGGGTACCAGGGGGCGAACGGGTCGCCCTCATTCGAGACTCCAGCGCAATTGGGCAAAGCGTTCGCTCCTTTATTACTTCATAAAAGAATAATGAAACGGTCCCATTTAAGCTACATTACGGCATAAATGTTTGGTATTAAACCTCCAATTTGCAAACGATATTATTTTGCAACTGCCTTTATTGCTTTGAACAAAAAGACACATTCGTTTTAAGGGGTGTTGTATGTTCGCGATGCTCGTAACGAGAGGGGGAGGATTCTCAATAGTATATCTGAGACATTGAAAAAGACATGATATAAAACATTGTTATACAACGTATAACAGAAAATTTTGGTAAAAATAAAAAAATCCAAAGTGCATACGATATAGATCTTGTGTGCTGAGTTGCTAAGATATCGTTATTAACTTTCGTTGTAAAATGTTTAATTGAATATTTTTATTGTGACGTCACACCATATACGTCACAGCCCTAGCGGTTGAGTAACCTTTGCGTACTTACATTCATGATCACTGTTGCTTGCTTATGCACGCCCGATGCGCATTCAATAATATAAATATTTAATTTACAATTGCATGACTAATTAAAGTTAATAATTATGTCTTAGTAACAACACATTCAAGATCCAGATCGGATACACCTTTAATCTTTTTATTATCACCATACATTTCTGTTACACGTTGTATAAAGAGTTTCTAATACGAGTAAATTATTATTAATCACAAAATTCCGAAACATTAAAAATCGCTTTGCTCGCTCAGCTGGGCTTGGGCACAAGTCTAACTTAACTTTTAAGCGAAAGCTGTAGTTAGAACAAAATTCACAAACACAACAACAAACAAATAATTCTGAAGTTCGAAATAATTATTTGTTTGTAAAAGCGATAACGCAACAAATTACAACTGCTTCAATTGTGTTATGTTCATTGTTTATTGTGTAATCATTATTTATCCATATTTGCAATAAATCTATCAATCTATCAATCAGTTACCCTATCCGTCGAAAGCTATAAATAGTCAAAAGGTGAAAAGAAAAACATATACTTACTAACACATATAAATTACGAAGTGGCCCTCACGTGAAAGGAACTTTCCACAAATGTTTTTGCTACGTGACTACGTGATAGACTTGCGTGTAAAGGTTCAGCTACATTGTTAGCGCTTGGCCACTGGTGTCTTGAAATATATTGAAAATATGAAGTGATTTTATATCTATTAGAACACAGTATAAACTTATGTACTTAAAACAAAACAAAAAAAAAATCTTAAATAAAAAGTGTGTTCTAAAAGGACTCCACTCGGCATTTGTTGCAGTGGACAAAAACTACAACGCTGAGCTTCCGTAGAGACCCCAGTTTTGAATTGTGAATGCATTTTTTTTTCTTGCGACGACGTGGCGTGCAGATTTCTAGTTCATTGCGTCCCATAGTCATTGTTAGCGCTCGGCCACTGTTATCTTGCGACGTGGCGTGCGGATTTCTTGTTCACTGCGTCCCAGCCACATTTTTAGCGCTCGGCCACTGGTGTTTTGCGACGTGGCGTGCGGATTTCTAGGTCAATGCGTCCCAGCCACATTGTTAGCGTTCGGCCACTGTTATCTTGCGACGTGGCGTGCGGATTTCTATTTCATTGCATCCCAGCCTTAAGTTAGCGGCCACTGTTGTCTTGTAACGTGACGTGCGGATTTCTCGTTCATTGCGTTCTCTCTATCACCGTTGACTATGACGGCCGTTGTATAACGTGCAATGAACTAGATATCCGCTCTTCGCGTCGCAAGACGGTCGTGCTCGTGGTTGAGGCCTAGGGTTTTTCGACGGACTTTTCTTAAATAAAGATTGCATTCTAAATCGGTGTGATAGAATTATGACTGTTTAAAAACGCTTCTGAAGGAGGTTTTATTATTATGTCATACTTGCACTTTTCCCACGACTTTGTCCACGTAGGTTTCATATTTTCCGTACAGAATTCGATACTTTGAACCCCATATAGAATAATAGAAAGATTAATTTGTTTATTTACAAACACTAACAAGATAATAATTAAACTACTTAGAATTAAACTTATAGAAAAAACTCGGGTTGCACTCCGGGAGTGCCGGCAGAAGTGAAAACTTGAATATTAACGTTGAGCATTTTTGATATTTTGGAATGGTTAGGGAATAATTTTGCACGAATTGCTTCAATTATCAGTATAAAAGTACTATCATTTATGTGGTAGAATACAATATTTATTTATTGCGCTATCGTACACAAACATGACAATTTATATTACATTAAAAAGCACTCGAACATTCGCGCAAGCGCCCTGCGCCGTCTAAACGAAACAGCAGGCATACATTTTCGCCGCGCCGTAGAAAGAGAGGGGGATACTTCCTCTCCTACGCCGCGCCGGCTTTCTACTCTCCATCCGTCTTACAAATTTTCGATCAGGTCACGTGTCCTGACGCGAGTCACGTGTCCTGACATGAATTTAACATTTTTTACCCATTACAAAAAAGTTTTTGTACAATTTTTTTAAGCATACCTACTATAAGCATAATAATTGTTAAGCATACTATTCTTAAATACCCCTCATATCCTTGGGGGAGGCCTTTGTCCAGCAGTCGACGTCTTTTGGCTGAGATGATGATGATGATGATGATACTATTCTTAAGCCTAAATATGCTTACGCATAATGATATTTATGCATAAGTTTTATAGGCATAATAATTATACGCCGAATAAATATCTAGCTCCTAAAGTGTTAAAAACATTATTACCCAATTTTACTTACTATTTTTTTTAGGTTATTCTTTTTTTATTAGACAACAGAAACAAAAATTACCAAAAAGAAACTCTTTCTGTTGTCTAATAAAACATAAAAATAACCTCGAAATTCAAGACAATCGCTACGCTGCGCTTCGTGATCTTAAATTTCTAACCTATCATGTGACCTACAGGAGTAGGGCAGCTAGTATTGCTAGAAATTGATAGGTAAAATAATAAGTACCTATGTATCCATTATGCCTTTTGATCTTAATGCCTAATAACTATTATACAAATAAACAATATGCCTTATAACTTTATGCAAATTAAAATTAGGGCAAAAACATTAGCCTAAACTATATTTATGCTTACTGAAATAGTATGCTAAAAAACAATTATGTCAAAATATGATTATGAAAAAAATATATATGCCTAACTCGTTATGCCAAATTAAATTAGGACAAAAAAATTAGTCGAAAAAAAGGGATCCCCCAATCTACTCATTAGTAAATAGTATATTTTTTAAAATCAACTATTTAGAGACTATAAGAGTCAGTAAGGAACTCTATCGCAGATCAGATGTAATCATGTTGTGCTTCCATTAAGTAGGTTGTAGAAAGAGGGTAGGGTAGGGTATAAAAAGAGTTTTATAGTATGTAAATATTTAGCAAAATGCATTGCAAACTGTTTTCTGAGCCAAACAAATAAAAAAATTGTCACGTCGTCGGCCACTCGGCTTGCCAAGTTCCACACTTTTAGAGGTGATTTAGATAAACCTCTCAGCTTGTGGTAGCCGTCTCCAGTATAACGCTAGAGGGGTTGGGTTAATAAACCGCCGCCCGATGCTCGGCTTTGACCTACAGACGCGAATGACCCCCAATTCAAACTTAGAATAAAATATTTTTTATCTTTTTAATTTACTCAAAGTTAAATTAACAGCTGTTGACGGTGTTACAAACTCTTTAGTGTTAACTTTTTGTATTTGAGTGACGTTTTATATTGTTTTAGATTAAGATAGATCTTCAGTTTCTTTTGTGTTGATGTTTTCCTTTGTATTAAGTTAATTGTAGTCGTTCTTTCCTGTTTGTTATCAGCTCCTTTTAACAGTTACTTTCTTTCTTTGATAGTCCGAGACATAATTTATGATGTTTTTGATGTGTAACATCTTTCCGCTCGCTTTCTATATAAGCAATTTGTGGGAGTGATTTCGTGAAATGGGACGGAAGTATGTGTAACAGTGTAACAGTGTAACAGGAAGTCGGGGAAGCGCCATTTTGTTATAACTCATATGTGACAAATTGTGACATTTGACTATCAAAGATCATTTTGATATGTCAAATGTTAAATGAGTATTTACTGCATTTATTTTATAGTTATAAAATGATGTAATACCTGACCCATTTTTTTCAGAATATAATGTTAAAATTGCTTATTACTAAGGTGAGATGTTTTTTTTTTTTTTTTTTTATTGGTTATAGGCAGGCATTTGACTACACCTCACCTGATGTTAAGTGACGGTGCGGTCGAGGATGGAACATGCCTGCCTAGAAATAGCCTATTCACTCTAGCCTTGAAGAGGTCCAGATTATACCTTTCAGGGAACACATTCGCAGGCAGCGCGTTCCATTCCCTAGCTGTACGCACTAAGAAAGTTGAACCGAATCGGCTCGTGCGACAAGGTGGCATATCTACAACATAGGGATGGAACTCGCGCCTCGCGCTCCGATAGCGGAAAGTGGATGGTGGGATTAGGTCGTGCAACTCCTTCGCGCACTCCCCGAAATGAATCCTGTAGAAGACCGACAGACGAGCCACCCTACGCCGATGTTCTAGATTTTGCAGCTTGGCGTCTATCAGGGCAGGGTCACCAATGAGTCTCTTAGCTCGTTTTTCAATCGAGTCCAAAGCAGCCAGATGGTATTTGGCTGATCCATCCCAAAGGTGGCAGCAGTACTCCATACATGAACGAACTTGTGCTTGATAAAGTTGGAGCAGCTGTTCTGGCGTGAAGTACCGCCTGACCTTAGAGAGAACCCCCAGTTTTTTTGCTGCAGTCTTTGCTTTGGACTCGATGTACTGCCCGAAGTTGAGGTTGGACGAGAGCTCAACACCTAAGAGCTGTAGGCTGTCAGTCATAGCTACAGTCACATTCCGGAAAGTCGGAGCCAGGTGAAATGGGCTCCGCTTAGCTGAGAACAAACAAGCCTGTGTTTTGGCAGCGTTGAATGTGACCAAATTGGCATCGCCCCAATCGGATACTGCTTGGAGGGCTTCGTTCAAGCGGCTAACCATGGCCTCTCGACAAGAGTCGACATCTTGTCTGCCAGCCCCTGCACTCGACATGTATCTATCCGCAACGGTGCTATCGTCTGCGTACCCAAAGGTACCGGGCACAAGCAGGTCGTTTATATGAAGCAGGAATAGGGTTGCGGATAGAACCGATCCCTGAGGCACACCGGCATCGATAGCCTTTTGGTCCGATGAGTAGCCGTCGAGGACAACGCGTATCGATCTTCCCTTCAGGAAATCAGATATCCAAGCGCAAAAGTTAGCAGGAAGACCAAATGATGGGAGCTTGCTTATAAGGCTCGCGTGCCAAACCCTGTCAAAGGCCTTTGAGATATCGAGGGACACCGCAAGGGCCTCTCCGTATTTCTCAATGGCCTCACTCCATAGATGTGTGGCATATATTAGAAGGTCCCCAGTTGAGCGGCCTCGGCGGAATCCATATTGGCGGTCGCTGAGGAGATCGTTACCTTCCAAATGAGCCAGGAGTTTATTATTCAGTGCACGTTCCATAATCTTACAGAGTATGGACGTGACTGAGATGGGTCGATAATTAGCAGGGTCAGCTCGACTGCCTCGAATGTCAAATGACACATCATATGCAACTACTGTAAGGCTCGCTCATTTTTTTTAAAGAGATATTAAATAATTACATAGCACCCACCTTTGCTCCGGAAAGTACGTCAATGAAATAAAACATAATTATTTTAGAATAATAAATCCATAAAAAATTACGCGACGCGGCAGGGAATGGGAAATTAATATGTTCTGGCTCAAACAAGTCCTTATGTAAGGGTATGATATGGAGCATTCAAAATTATCAAGTTGCTCCTCAGGAGACCAATAACGTCAATGTGGCCACACCTTAAGTGGATTCAGTCCGATCTGACAAACCCGTACGTGCGTGGCCTAATTCCAAATGAGATAAGGTGAGTTCATTTTGACACGAAATTATATAAACTACTGGCCGTCCAATGGTTGAAATTTGACCGTAATATACAATAGGGTTAAGGATATAAAATTCAAATTCAAATAATTTATTGCATATCACATTACAATATAATACAATATAGGTGGAAAATTTGCTAAGGTATTCATGTGACACCCTGCAAGGGCACAGCAACAGCATCAGAGGGTTAATAAAAATGAACTTAAATTATCTAGTTATAAATAGTTCTACAGTAAGTATTATTTTAAGTGGATTTATAATTATTCTCTGTTTTATATATTAACAATTTCAAACCACTCAAAACAAATAATACAATTTAATAAAATTTAATTTAATAAATTAAATTAACTAATAATAATAAATAATTATTAATATATTAATTTTTAATTTAATTTGCAATTGGTATATAAATATTAATATTACAATAATAATTGTGACATTGTTTTATTTAATGTAATGTAAATGTAATATAAATAATTATTTTAATTAATTAATTATTATTGATTATTATAAATGTAAACTAATTTCTAAAAACAATATGCCCCGATCTGGCCAACAAGTTTAACACCAACATAATTAGCAAAATAAATTTTTGAAATATTAATTATTGAAATATACATAATTTTACGAAAATTTTGTTGCGAATAATTTACAATTAAAAAATTTTTTTATACAATATAATATAACACATATATATGACACCAATGAAGGTTAATACATGAGACCAATGGCAATGGCACAACCAAAAGACCAATGCACGAGACCAAAGCCTCAAATCACAACTCAATAGTACGTTGGTGACCTGATTTTGGTTGACATTAGGTGTATGAGATAATTGTCAAAATCAGGTTATTATGATTATGATTGTGGACATCTTGAAATAGCAGAATCGAGGCTCAGGGGTCTTATCGCGATACGAGAGGAGCAGAGAAAATAAAATAAATTTTTTTTATTAAATTTATTGCCTCAAAAAATTACAACAAAAAATACATAAAAAAGTAACACATGGTCAGAGGCAAAAGGGAATGGCTCAGCTTTCACTGAGATTTTCTCAGCATGAAGAGGTCGTACTAATACAACCGCCCCTTATAATCCTTGTACGGACACACAGCACGTCCCACCTGACTTCTTAGGTAATTACCGATCTTGCCAAGTAGTTTGTTTGTGCAAAACATAGCCTTAAGGCCGCGGCCGGTCACATACGTTCTATAACAATTGTTTGTATTTAGATGCTGTCAACATCTTTGCTGCATGCTACTATGGTTACATTGTAGCTTTTTGTGTAGTTATTTCATATACCTAGCTTAAACATAATAAACTTAGACTCTAAGGTCGGTAATTTATTTGTTGGGAAATGTATAAAAATATACAATTAAGTGCCTTTCATTCTAATGGAATTGCCACTACCACAGAACAATTAAATGCCAGAAATAAAACAAGGTCTAATGAAAAAAGGTTACTATAAAATTGATGATTATTTTAATGAAACAACTTTTACGGATCTACTCGCGTTTTGTTCCACACATTACTTATTTAATGTTTATCCGGACGTTTCGAACCCTTTGCAAGGTCTGTGGTCACAGGGAGATTATCCGTAAAAGTTGTTTCATTTCAATGTGTAGTGTTCGCGGAAACTTTAGAAAACAATATGATTATTTTAATGACAAGAACGTGTGGTCATCTTAGTCTGCTCGCCTGCACATGTTTTTTCACGTTGTAAGTAGGTACACTTTTGTATACAACTCTTAGTTTGAAAGAGTAGCTGCTAAGTTTCTTGGTGTCTTCTTAGCAAAATCAACATTTCGAACCAGCAGTAGAATCACATTACATAGTATAAGTATTGTTTATTAAATTATATATTTTAAGTATTATTGTGTGTACTTATATTATTTTTCAAATATTTTTGTTTTTTTTTGTGTAACTACTTGACGTTCATAAGTGCAATTTATATGCCTAAGGGCCGATTTTTCTATTGACGGATAAAATTTATTCGTTTGATAAAGTGTTAGTTTTTTGTAAACAGGTGAACTTTATCCGAAGGATAAGTTTTATCCGATGATTGGAAAATCAGCCCTAAGTTGACTAAAGGATTTTCATTTCATTTCATGTAATTTCATAGCATTTAATTTATCCTAGTCTTTAGATACGCCCTTGGGTTCTTCCGCTCCCGATCCGATTCGAACCTCTCTAAGAATCTGTAGGGAATGGGGACATGCTTTCGTGATGCCGTTACCTCTAGAAACTCCCTGACAGTGTTTCGATCACACGGCTTGGCTTGAAAAGTCCGATGACGCTGAATATGCTGTCTGAGGCAATCAGCTTACTATCTAAACGTTAAACTAAACTCTTAAACTTTCAACTGAACTCTTAAGAGCGTTTACGCCGCACACTAGCGCCACTAATGAAAAAAAAACATATCTAGTAATTAGAGATATAAATTAAATTATGCTCAACAAACTATTTGAATGAAGTAATTTAGCATTTTTACGTCACCTAATGAACACCTGCCCCGCGAGCACGGATCTTTTATCGACTGATAAAGCGACATTAGACGATAAAATTTGACAGTTCAAGTCGACAAATTAACATTGACAGCATGGGACTTGCTTTATCGACCCGTAGATATAATCGGTAAATTTTATCTATTTAGTTTAAAAGCTAGCATGGGACTCGAAAATGACATTTCTTGTGGATAAATTATATCGATGTGTAGATAAATTTATCGGCATCTAAAAGTTGGTAGATAAAGTTTTCGACGCTTTCGACGCCATTGGAAAGTTACTAAATATTACACTTTTTTTGGGCGGTCGTGAAAAAAGGGAATTTGGGCACCTTTTGCTGGTTGCAAAAGAGACGTAACAGCGACGTCGCGAAGAAACTAACATTGTCCGGCGCCATCTGAGGCAGAGAAACAACCCCATGGATTTAGCAGATTCTGATTCATGAGGTTGTTTCGCATATCCCGAGAATTAGCCTTTGTGGTTATCGAAAGCATTTGGGGCGCCATCCGACGGATTAGATCAAACGGATTGCCCGTCCATGTTGTTGTAAGTAGCAGGAATTTAGTTTTTTCTTTTCCTATTTCATATTTTTATTCTAACCTCAACAATCTACTTTTTGCCGGTCCTCACTAGCAGCATTAGGCAAGAATATAACTTGGCGTTGGGACAATGCACAGTTAGCAAACTTGTGAAGGAGGTCTCTGAAGCTATTGTGCGTCGTCTTTTGCCCGTCTACATTCGATTTTCCAGCACCGCTGCTGAAAGGGCTCTAATTGCTGACTTCTTTTTACAAAAGCATGGAGAAAATAATCTACTAAAAGTAATCCACTAACAACTAAGTAAATATTAGGTACGATGTTTTTAAACGACTTAGAAAATGTGATAATTAAAAATTAAAAATTAAAAACTTTTTCCTCTAGAGGAAGAAATGCTTAAATATTAAATAAATAAATGGTTAATATTAAAATTCCTTTAAAAACCTTACACGATAAGAAATAGAACACAAAACAAAGAGAATTTAATCAATAACAATTAAAAATATAAGATTCGAATGAATGATGAACGAACGGGACGATAAAATTGCCGTGTTGCCATTTTTAAATATCGCTAAAATAGAACACGATAAAACTTACCGATCCGAGTCCCGTGCTAGCGGTTGTAGATAAAATTCGATAGATAAACGGTTTTGTCTACCGATAAATTTATCGATCGGTAAGATCCGTGCTCGCACTACTGACATGTTATGGTTTAGTTAAATATGGCGTTATAGTTAAAAGTGGCCGTAACGTCTTATTTGATTTTCTATCTCTAATTACTAGATATGTATTTTTTTCATTGGCGGCGCTAGTGTGCGGCGTAAACGCTCTTAAAATTAAATTAAATAAATAGTGTTCTATTTCTCAATAAAACACATAGTTAGTAGTGAGACAACCCCAGAGAGTAATATATATGCTTGTGTTGGGGTGCCTCGCTTTTAACCTGTGCCAGTAACAATATTAGGCCAGTTTTGACATTTTTATTTTATTGTCTGATACTAAAGTGCTTATTAACTAAGTGTATGTGTGCGTGTGGGTTCTACTCTAGGTTTTATTTTTTGATGTGTAACATCTTTCCGCTTGCCTTCTATATTACAATTTGTGGGAGTGATTTCGTAGAAAAAGGACGGAAGTAGGGTCGTAACAGTGTGATCCGTAACAGTGAGATCCGTAACAGTGAGATCGGCTCGCCTTCTATATATACAATAATTTGTGGGAGTGATTTCGTAGAAATGTAATCGTAACGGTGTGATACTGCCGCACAATTTATGAACGCAGTAAGTACAACTTACTGTGTTTGTGATTGTGATATTTGAGGTGCTGACATTACGATCTATTTTCTCGAAACTTGCGCGGCAGGATAGGATAACAGTTTGACCTGTCTTCTAATGAGTATTTACTGCATTCTCTTTAAGATTTGTAAATAAATATACGTCATTTTTAAATTATTTTTATATTGTAATATAGATTTCAACCATTTCGTGTCTAATAGACTTTTCAACTATATTAATAAATATTTTCTGATGATATGCCTCAATAAAGTCCAGATCATTGATAATTTTCAGAATATAATGTTAAAATTGCTTATTACTAAGGTGAAATGTCATATGTTACACATCTTAAGCGAGGGTGCAATACATAAATTCGAAAAACTTAATTCCGATAGTCATAATCACGAATTTCAAAATTCCGAATTTTATAACATCGAATGGTTCAAAATTCCGATAATGAAAATTCTGTGTTTCATAATTCCTAATTTTTATAATCCGAAACATCAAAATTCCGAACGTTTATTATTGCGAAAATCAATATGCTGAATTTGAAGATACCGAACCATAAAAAATCCGAATTAATAATAATCCGCAATGTCATAAATACGAATACCGAATATCAAAATTCCGAATAATATAAGCGCGAATAACAAACGCCTTCTAAAACTGCATGAGCAAATTAGCTACAGTTTTTGCAGTGCATAGGTTCACATTTAAAACTGTAATTGTTATTTTTGAATAAAAAATGTTTCTATATTAATTATGTTTCAATACCCAACATTTTTCTTAAAAATGTGTGGTTCTGGCACTCGCCGGCCCGCTCGTTTCGCTCACTCGACTCGTGCGGTGTTGTTATCATGTCTAATCTAACCTAACCTAGAACTACTGTACTTACCTATTTCGACCTAATAAGTACCCAATACCCATCAAATAAGTTTAATTCATAATTCCTAATTTTTAAAATCCGAAATTTCTGAATTCCGAACGATAGCAATGAATTTTCGGAAAATTAAAATTCGAAATACCATATTTCGGACTAGTAACACAGCGGGTTTTTAATTCTTCGTACTAATGAAAGTCGAAAAATTAAAATTTCGTATTTATAAATTTCGATAAAATAAAGATCGTGTTTGTGAATAGTCGGAATTTAGAGTCTTAGGGATTGTGAAATTCGGATTTTTAAAAATCGGAATTTTCAAATTTGGAATTACATAATTCGGAATTTTTGGGTGTTCCCCTTAAGCGACTACTGCAAGGCTCGTTAATTTTTATTTTATTTATTAATTTATTTCAGGCAATAATGGCCCATTGTAACATAAGTACCTCACATACTGACATACATAATACCTATACATTATAAAACTATGTTGCACGAAAGCTTCGAATAATACAATACACACATTGCCCTACCTGGGAATACAACCCTGAAACTTCAGGTATCAGGTCGAGCGCTTTGACCTCCTCCACAAAGGTGAGGTGATAAAAAACAAATCCTAATTTCCCTTGACGACTGTACAGACGTATCTGAGTGCCAATAAACATAATTGCCTATCAAAAGGGATCCGCCATCGCGAAATGTATGCCATTTGACCAATTAAGATAATTACCGCGTCTAACTTAGTTCCCTTAGGAGCGAAGTTGTTATACTGTTGCTGTTTGGTAGTTGTACTTTAGGACTAAACTTTAGTGAATGAGTGGTAGCACAAAATAAAGAAAGCCAGAAGGTTTCATACAAACGCGCTAGAGCAACGCAGACATAGACAACCTCTGCAGCATCATCATCATCATCATCATCATCATCATCATCATCATCATCATCATCATCATCATCATCATCATCATCATCATCATCATCATCATCATCATCATCATCATCATCATCATCATCATCATCATCATCATCATCATCATCATCATCATCATCATCATCATCATCATCATCATCATCATCATCATCATCATCTGCTCATTATATGTCCCCACTGGGGCACGAGCCCTCCCTATGGATGGATAGCCACCACGCGGCGGGCCCACTGCGGATTGGTGGTTGTTAACGACTGCTAATGCAGCCAGGACCAACGACTTTCCGTGCCACCTGAAGCACGGAGGAGCTCGAGATGATAAATGTTTTGGTTACCCATCCCATGACCGGCCTTCTCGAAAGTTGCGCGCTTGCTGCGCTTGCTTGCGCTTTACTTGTTTAAGATCCGTAGCCGTGAGACATATAGAAACTCTATAAATAAAATAAAATAAAATACAATACAAATAAATAATTTATCATCAGACAAAATAGTCCATAGATTGTTAGTACAAATTAATTAACCTTTAAAAACGACTTATTCGTTAACTGGCATGTGTGATGTGTGCACCAGCACAACACTACCTAGGAGTAGTGCACTGGCAGGGTCGCCATGTGATGTTGTGACGCGGGGGTTGAAATAGATACGACGAGTGTTGGTTCTTAACTGATTTTATTTATGAAAAACAGCTTTTATACTGTTTCTAAACAAAGGAAAATATTAAAGTAATTAATAGTAAAAATGGACTTTGTTCAATCATATGACAATACGTGCTGTTTCAAGGTAACATGATTTGTGTAATTAATTTATATGGAACATAATATTGAGTTACAATATTAAGTGTGAGTCATTTCCATATGATGTTAAGTGGCGCACTCCACTACACATGTGTGAAAGTGGCGAGTGCGTGCGAGTTGGCACCTCCCGATTTTACCTATTTTTTTTGTCGTCAACTCGCACGCGCATTTAAAGTACAGTCGAAGAAAAACGGATTGAAACCAAAAAATACATAACTAGCTATTTCCCATGTTGGCTCTGATTCAGTTAAGTACTGACTTAGAGATTTCGATTTAGAGGTGTGGAAGGAGGCGGGGGGGACGCGGCCGATGACGACATCGGCCGCGTCCCCCCCGCCTCCTTCCACATCGTTCCACTTCATTCGTATGAACATGAAACACGCTATCTCTCGTCCGTCGCCTGCGCGCAGCGCAACCCTCTGCGAAGGAGAAAGGCGCTATGAATCATAGCGCTATCTCCTTCTAATTCATGTTGCAAACATTGTGATAATATGATTTATTTATATATTTTATAGATATACTTACTAGTTGTGAATCACTTAATTTTTGTTGTAAATATAATACCAATGAAAAATTTCATAACTTACCTTGAAAAAATAAAACAGAAAAATAATTAGAAAATTAAAAACTAAAGACCTATAAATAAAAGATGATTAGATTTGTTTTAGATTTTTTTTTAATAGATATTGTTGGAAATAAGCAGTTTCATATTTTTGTCATATTGACTTATATTACACTAGCTGACCGGCGGCGGACTTTGTACCGCTTTGACAGTTTCCATGACAACAAAACAAACAAATCATTCGTCCGTTTAAGAACACCCGTATCCCATGATGGACCCATATAGCAGCGCCACCTACCGGGTCCAATTGTAAATCTAAACCATTCTCGGATCCACTCGAACACACAGAAAATTTCATACAAATCGGTCCAGCCGTCTAGAAGGAGTTCAATAAGATACACACGCTCAGAAGATTCATATATATGAAGATATTCTAAGTATCTCAAATTTTTATTTACTTTTATTTTAAAGTGTGATTTTTTATTTTTATATATTTAGCATAGTTTTTTATCATAGTTTAACATATGTAAATATATAACTATGTTTGTTATTTACAACAAACCCAGATCTGTGATTTTTACAGTTCCTAAGATTAATTTAATTAGTAACAATATTAGCCAAATGCTACGCTTGTTGTTGATAACTATTTTTATTTTATATATTTTTTGTTTTATATAATATGTAAGCAAAATATTTCACTCGCTTATTGTTGTTTATTTTTTATTTATTTAGTTTTAGACAGTTTATAAATTAGATAATAAGCAAAATTTTTAGGTCATTGAGATATTATTTATTTGTGATATAGTTGGAAATAAGCAGTTTTATATAACAAAAAAAAAAGTCATGCTGATTTAACTATCTCAAATTTTTATTTTGTTTTATTTTAAACTCAAGTCGTATCAAATATTATATATCTGATACAATAAAAGAACTTACATATATTAAATTTATTAAAACGTTTTTGTAGCTAACTGTACATACTACGTCAGATTTTCACGAACGAGCGAGTTGACGACAAAGAAAATAGGTAAAATCGGAAGGTGCCAACTCGCACGCACTCCCCACTTTCACACATGCCAGTTGACGAATAAGTCTTAAAAACTACTATTGACAAATATTAACATAATATATCATACATATATAAAGACACTGAACAACAAAAACAAACCCCGTGGGACAAGACCAACCCGCAGGCAGCTCACTGGTCAACACAACGAATGAGCAAGTCCGTGAACCGCGCCCGGACGCTGTCGCGTCCATTCTGTCTGCTATCATCTTCAGGATCCCATTGGAGCTCCCCCGCAACCTTTAAACTATCGAGGCACTGTTTTGCGCATGATGGCGTAGAAGTCATCGACACCAGCTAGCATCCGGGACTTCTTAGCGGGAAAGTAAAGAGTCATGTCTGCGGTTTTGTTTGATTTTCTAAAATTTGTGTATGTCGAATATTAATGTGAAATAATGGTGGATTATTAACCGTTAAGTAATCGTAAGTGCGCATGAGTGTTGGTAAACAAAACAGTTCAACTTCACTTTTCAAATTCTCTCAAGAAGTCCGCCCTAGGACTTAGTAAAGCCCCACATCTTTACTGAGATACTCGAGGGGTTGGAGGGTATATCATTTCTCACTTCTCATTTCTATTATCATTCATCATAATTTACACAAGAAGGAAATATTGTTTATTTATATATTACTTGTAAGAAACACTTGACACTGGCTAAATGCGCTAATCGCACGAAGCCATCAACTAAAGGAAAAAAAAAACACCAGCATCCGCAAACATACCCGTTGCGCTGCAGTAGCAGTAGTATGACTGTGTGCGTTACTCGAACGCGTTTGTATGAAGTTTACCTTCTACAATCTCCTTACTTTGTGGTGGTAGCCTGGGCCGGAATATGTAATGAGGTAAGTTGGATTAATAATTGGTGTCAAGGTAAGAAAGCCTTTTTGATGTGTAAGATCTTTTCTCTCGCTTTCTTGCAATTTGTGGGAGTGATTTCGTGAAATGAGACGGAAGTGTGTAACAGGAAGTCGGGGAAGCGGCACAAGCGCGCGCCGCCGCCTATTGGTATGACGAGTGAGCGCGCGGTGGTAGAGTTGGCCGTGGGATGGTACCAACCAAACGGGGAAGCGCGCGCCATTTGATTTGACGAATGAGCGCGCGGTATTGCATTACTCTTAGTGTCAATTAAATAGAATACAATTTTCATTAAAAATAATTATTTTTTGCTATGAAAAATCATTTCAAATAATACCTGACCCATTTTTTTCAGAATATGTATAATGTTAAAATTGCTTATTACTAAGGTGAGATGTCACATGTTACACATCAAATGCAACTACTGTAAGGGTCGCTCGTTTTTTTTTTACTGTAATCAAACTAGATAAATTGATTGTAAAACCAATTTGTGTCCTCGCCATATCAGCTCTTTAATATCAGTGTAATATAATGGGTTTATTTTACTATACAGTGTTTAATTGTGTACTCTGGTTGGGGGCCAAATGCTTAGAAATAATGCATTCAAAAAGTCCATAGATCAAATGGATTTTAGAAACGGAGGCATATTTTTCATGCCTTTCGATTACAGTAACAAAAACGAAAATCTGTATTGCAAAATTGAAACTTTTAACGTGATCGAGTTTTGATTTTAAAAGCTGGGCAGTTAGTAGCGACCATTCTTTTTTATAGAGTAAAGATTAGAGGTCCTGAATGCGTAGTAAGTAAAAAATATTTAGATGATTTAAAAGTAATTATTTTTAAGTTTATTTGAAACGTAAAATGTAATGAAATATATTTGTTTGTTTCACAAATATGGATACAGTATCCACAAAAATAAAAACCCAGCATAATGCCAGGGTATCTAAAAGGTATCCCGACTTTGATCTTCCGTGGACGCATATTTGAAAGTGGACGCAAATTTGAAACAAAAAAATACTATAAACAATTTGAACAAACTTTTAACATCGTCGAATGGTGAATAAAGCTCACGCTGGGGTAGGCTAATTCGTTTAATCTTTTATTTTTATATCTCATATTATGTGAAACTAACTTAACGGGTAAACACTAGGTGCCTTACAAATAAACAAAGAATAAGGTCCAAATAGTTATTCTGTGTTTTGTTCCTGTCATTTTGAGTAAAAGATACAAAACACGGAATAACTTTTCACCTCACCGATAAGACCGAAGGTGGAAGCGCACTTCACCCGGGATCCTCAACTACTGAGGCACTGGCTATCTTATCTCGAAGCTGACGGAACATAACAATGCTACAAACATTGATGTTATGATTCTCACAAATAAATAATTCTGGTTCTGATTCAGGCACTTCGACTAACAGATGGCAATCACAAGTGAAAGCTTCTTATTTAAGTCCCGGTTAGACGTATATAAAATCAAATGCAATCAAAAAGTTACCAAGTCTACCAAGTTCTACCGACGTTGTGACATTATTCAGTCCGCAATTTCGCATTCACCTCATTAATCATGCTTATCACATTCTTTCAGAAGGAGGGAATTAACTGCAAAATTTTCTAAAGTCCCTTACTCCGAACATGTAATTTATAACTGGTCATAATTTAGAGGACCGGACGCCGATGAGTCGTAAACTCTCTCTTTCTTATGGAACTCGTAAAAACAAATTTGGTAAGGAACTTTCGTTTTATGGCTGCCCCGCTGTGATTTGATTTTTGTTTTGCATGGCTTACGTAGAATTAGAACAAGGAAGGGCAAACAAATTAAAATTTCAATAAAAAAGTTTTCCTTCCGGTCTAATCAAATCCTAATGAGTGACTATCATGTCTGGTAGTGGAGACAAGTGTTCTACATCTGGCCCTTTCTTCTAGTATCTTCTTTTCTCTTCCAGTTTTCAAATAACAACAATAAAATAGGTAACATAAAGAAAAAATCTATTTTATTGAGAATGGTTTTTATATCGACAAATTATTGAATTATTGAATGCTGATAGTAGGTAAAAAGTTAGCTTTTTGAACAATACAAAAATACTTAATTATAAGTTTATTTGAATAAAGATATTTTGAGTTCGACATTTAACGATGGATGACAGACGCTGTTAAACTCACCATAAGTAAACTACAGACAAAATTATTGATTTGATACGCATGTACACATACATAGTTCATGTGTCTCATAATAGATACCTGTTCCATTGTAACAAGTACTCCAATAGAGCCAGGTGCGGATCCAGCCCTCAAAAAAGGTTGTGGTCACAGCTACCATAAATCGGCCAAGTGCGAGTCGGTCGGAGTTCGTCCGACTCGCACTTGGCCGATTTTCATGACTCATGAACGACTTTTGAATTTGATTTTTTCTTTTTTTCCGCGCATCAGGACTTTGGCCTTAGGAATGGAAATAATCATTGGAGGAAATCAAATGGCTTTAGGTGCTTACTTATATTACAAATATTTATAAATTTTACAAAATACAGTGAAAAAATTAAACGCCTACCCGACATGATGATGATGATGATGATGATGACATCATCATCATCAGGAGGAGGACATCCTCCTAGACGTATCCGTCGACGGCGACACCCTTAGCTAGTGTTAGCGTTAGCCTGGACCCTTGCATGGGCGCGAGCGTGACTTGCAAAACCAAATTTTGTTTTGAACGTCCTGTTACAGGAAGCACAATAGAGAGACCCACTTGCATCATATGTATAGTTGTAGGAGGGCTTGGGTCGAGTTTTTCGAATCTGGCGTTTGGCGTCAAGATCTTCAAGACGGGCACGTTCAAAGTTTTGTAGACCCAGTTTGACAGCAGATCGCCAGTTCGATCTCTGAGTGGCAAGCTTCTCCCACAACCCACCAGGCGTGCCAATAGCAGTTAGGTGGCGTTTCAAGACGTCCCTGTAACGCAGATACTGTCCTCCCGGTTTGCGTTTACCTGAGCTAAGCTTAGAGTAAAACACTTGTTTTGGCAACCGGGAAGACTCCATGCGAACAAGGTGCCCACACCAGCGAAGTTGGCCCTTCATGAGAAGACACTCCATTCCGGACATCTTTGTTCGACGTAGAACCTCCGAATTTGGAACACGATCCTGCCAGCTCAGCCGAAGAATTGCTCGAAGACACTTCATATGAAAGATGTCAAGCCGTCTGATGTCTCCTTTGTACAGACACCAAGACTCCGAGGCATAAAGCAACAGAGGTAAAATTATCGATTTGTAAACAGCTAGCTTTGTGTGGAGTTTCAGATCATGTGACTTCCAAACTCGTCGGTTTAGTCCACCAAAGGCCGCAGCGGCTTTCGCGATCCGTGCAGAAATCTCTGACTCGAGACGATTATCACTGCGCACTAGACTCCCAAGATACCGGAAAGTCTCTACTTCATCTAGAGGCTTTCCTCGTAGGTAAACAGCAACATCATCCGCAGATTTCCCTTTTGCAGGCTGTTTAAGAATCTGGGTTTTGGAAGCGCTGATTACTAAGCCAAATTTGCGACAGGATTCGTCTAAGTTGTCGAGATAATTCTGCAGGTCGCTCATGCTGTCAGCCATAAGGCAAACATCGTCAGCATACAGAACTTCTGTTACCAGAACAGAGTGTGCCTTGCGTTTTGCTCTAAATCGCGTGAGGTCGAAGATGCTTTGACGCCTTAGTAGCTTAGCCGAAAGTTTCCTTCCCGAGACTCAATGCGGGTTTCGACCTAACAGAGGCACGGTTGACGCCATCTTTGTTGTCAAGCAACTTCAAGAAAAGAGTATTGAACAACATCGTGACCTTTGTTTGTGTTTTGTGGACCTAGAAACAGCCTTTGACCGCGTTCCTAGGACTGCCCTCTGGATAGTTCTGGAAAAGTGGGGCTGTCCTGTGAAGTTTGTCAATTTAGTGCGTCAGTTCCACGAGGGTATGACAGTCCGTGTACGTCACGAGAACAGCTTCACAGAACAGTTTCCTGTCACCAGCGGTGTCAAGCAGGGCTGTGTTATGGCTCCGAGCCTTTTCGCCATCTACTTTGCTGCAGTAGTGAATGACGCTCTGAAGAACTGTAAGAGTCCGATTTTCATAAACGTTCGTATGGACCCGACATAGCCAGGAATCAAACCTGGGTCTTCCGCAATCCGAGCGGCTGCACTAACCGCTATGTTACCGGGAAGGCTGACGTAGGCTGAATTTAGCTTCAGTGCAGCAATTAGCACTTGAAAATAAAAAGTAAAATTTTATATTACAAACTCAAGCTTACTTTTCTTTTTCGCAAAAACGTTGATAATTCCATCGATATCCAGTTTTACATCTTTGTATATATTTAGGAGAGTTAACCCAGATAATCTTTCCTGTGCCATTGAGGCACGCAACAAAGATTTTATTCTGCGAAGAGTAGAAAACGATCTCTCTGCGGTAGCTACCCTGACCAGGAGAGTTGCCAGTATTTGTAAGATTTTTTCTTATGTTATGGTACAAATCTTAGTCGCATGCTTCAATGAGATGAGCTAACAAGTCTGGTATGGCTGAATTGTTTTTACATTCTCTTTTCCATTTAGTTATCCAGAGACGGCATTCATTTTTAACAGTTGATTCACTGTCGTTAATGAATAGGCGGTACACCTGGGACACTTTTTTCTCTTTTACTCTCTCGATATCGATATCCCAGTCCCTCACTAACATTTGGTTTAGGTAGAAAAACTCCCAAATGAAATAGGTCGAGTACCTCCGGAGACAATACCTATCTCTCCTCCAAATCATTAATAATGGAATCTAATAGAGGTATATAAATTGATTTCCGAAAGTACCCCTTCACCGATTTCGTCTCTTAATTGGACCTGTTTGTTTGTCTTGGAACTGTACGTGATCACTCTCTCACAACTCTTTATCTCACATCTGTTTTTTTCTAATACAAATTCATGTGTCAAAAAGAAACACATATATTTTGTCAAAAATGTGACATAACGTGTCAGAATAATCGTCTATGGCTCTTTGCTGCGTTCCGAATTACATGCGAGTTACGCACGATTCATGATTCATTGTTTTTTTAAATTTTATTAAGGCATATCGTTATTTATCATCAGCCTATCGATCTCAATAGACCATGTAGTGCCCACAACGGTAGATCCGCGCCTGAATAGAGCTGAAGTACACCGCTCTTATTACGTGCTAATAAAGTTGAGTTTAATGTAATCAGCACTTTGCTGTAATGTATGTCATGTTCTGAGTTGGAATGCCATTGTGAGAATAGCAATACCGTCCCCGTCCCACAATACCCTCCAACATTCTTAAGTAAGGAGCCAATCATTGCGTATTTGATATTCAGAACATGCATCGAGATTAGTATTCCATTTCAGTATCATCTACCTACGCAGCCTTGTCATAGTTACACTGAGTAGCGGTTAAATAGACGGCTTCAGATTTTTATTACTTTTTCATTCCTTACGGGTAAGCATTTATTGACTTTATGTTATGTGATGATAAGGCCGAAGATGGAAGAAAAATAAAGCTGTCAATAAGACATTTCCAACACTTGTTGTCGAAGTGTGCTCGGAACGAAAGACAGCGGCAGTCGTCGATGATCTCGTTTAAATTAAATCGCTTAGATGTAGGCATTTTTCAAAGCATTTTAACTGAACCTCTTTCCGATTCAGCTTAACTGCTATGCGCCTTTCTGAGATCGGAGTAAATATTTTTTATTAGCTTATTTGTAAATATTATAATATTAGTTTAGTTTATTCAATCAAACATGACAAAGTAGTTATAAGTTAAATATTGTATGTATTGAAATTAAATCAGGTTAGGTTATTATAACAGGATTGACATGTCTACGTAAAAACAAAAGTGCTTAAATAAATAAAGAGAAAAAAGGACATTTTGAATTAAAGAAGAAGATAATTATTATCACCAGCCCATTTTACGTATGTCCCCACTGCTGGGGTACGAGCCTTCCTTATAGATAGTGACAGCACAGGGAGAACGGTGTGCCTTCCGAAGCCCAGCACCTAGATATAATATTAAAATGTTAATATTGTAATATTCAAAAACACAAATGTTGAAAAAAATTCCACGAGCAGGATTTGAGCCCGCACCCCTCTGACATACCGGGTCAGGTGCTCTTCCAATTGAGCTATCGTGGTTCTATTGGACGACCACGATAGCTCAATTGGAAGAGCACCTGACCCGGTATGTCAGAGGGGTGCGGGCTCAAATCCTGCTCGTGGAAATTTTTTCAACATTTTTGTTTTTGTAATTTATTCGCAACAAAATTTGCGTTAAAAATTATATAAACATATTATAATATTCAATTATTATAATTATTCTATTATTATACTAACTAATATTATAAATGCGAAAGTGAGTTTGTTTGTTACGCTTTTACGCGTAACCTATTCACCATGAAATTTTATACACATATTCTCAAAAGTATGTTCAAAAACATAGGATACTTATTTAAAAAATTTTTTTTTGTTTTGTTGTCATAAAACTGTCAGAGCGGTACGGAGTCCGCCGTCCGTCAGCTAGTATTATTATATTTACTGGTTGTCTTCTCTGAACTTGAATTGTTTAATTCGAAATCTGATAAATTTAAGGATGCCCTGGCTAAATCCTAATAATCCTGGTTTTATGGTTCCCTAAGCTAGCTTAATATACATGGTGTCTCTTTTAAATCAGTCAGTATGGGAAAGTCTGAAACTATAAGACATACGAAGATCTGTTTTTAGGAACCATGTCATCGATTTTAATAAGAAGAAAAACTGCATTCATACATTTAAAAAAAACCTGTACTCAGCTCGGGAATCGAACCCAGCCGGGTTCAATTCCCTTTATTATTATTCCCCTTTTGATTATTATTATTTCCCTTTATATTATTATTCCCCTTATGATTTCCCTTTTTTATTAATGTAAGTTTATTTTGAAAAAAATAAACTTACATTATTTCTATTTAGATATCGATTGTGTAGGTCTTAAGCAGTAAATGGATCTATGAAACATAATGTCTAAAATGAATAAAATGCATTGTTTTCACATACCTACTTTAACATATTTTAGTAGGTGTTCGAAGTGACATTTAGCAAGTTCAGGCATGTAAAAATGTCTCTATGGTTGTTTGTACCTCTTTGCTGGTTTTGTAATTGTAAGATCGATACCTAAACGTGTTGAATATTGTATTGATAAAAACGGTGGTCACTTCGAACACTTACTAAAATAAATTAAAGTATGTGAAAACAATGCATTTTATTCATTTTAGACATCATGTTTCGTTGAGCCATTTACTGCTTAACAACAACAACAATCGATATCTAAATAGAAATAGTGTAAGTTTATTTTTTTCAAAACAACCGCGTTCGATTCCCGAGCTGAGTACAGGTTTTTTTTAAATGTATGAATGCAATTTTTCTTCTTATTAAAATCGATGACATGGTTTCAAAAAACAGATCTTCGTATGTTTTATAGTTTCAGACTTTCCCATACTGACCGATTGAAATGAGACACCCTATATTATAGTATACTAGTGGGTCGCCCGCAAAACTTCACGTTTATTCAACAGATTTTTTAGGAATTTCGAAACCTATGACAGGTTTCTTTATTTTTCTGCACATCTGGCTGGAGCTCTTCAAAATGAGACCATAATCGATTTTTTATGTGCAGCTATCGTCCAATAATCACTGGGGCAATAATATGGGAATATATATGTTTTAAATCCTTATTTGTTCACTATTGTCTATTTGTTTGTGCCAATGAATCGGTTTTTTAGTAATACCTACCTACAAATGTAAATAGTGCATAATATAGTGTCAATTTAATATCTGTTAACAGTTACAAATAATCATCACTGTATGTTTTCCAAATAAAGCAAAATAAATAGATAAATAGCTATAGCTATCGTATTAGCTTGGCAATTCAAAGAGGTAATGTTGCCAGCATTCTTGGAACCGTTCCCATGAACCCACAGCTGGAGGACATTTTTTATTTATAGGTTTTATTTTGTCTTTAGTTATCTAAATTTTGTTTTCCTTTATTTTTCTTTAATGTAGTTAGTTTTGTTGTGTTTCATTACTGTGTATTAATACTTTTATAATAATAGATAAATAAAAGTTAAATATACGTACTTCACTGTTGAAATTAAACCAACGACAGCTAACGTACCACTATTTCGCTAGTGTCGAACATACGGATATAGTCGCAATGTCCCCAGACCCTGCTGATACCGCCGCGCCGACCCAAAAGCTACGGAATAATTTATAGCTTGTAATTTAGTAAAAGCAATTTAGTCAGTATCACTCTGCCCGGAGAGTTGCGAAACTGAACGATTGACACGAATATTCATGCATTCGTTATTAGGCAGCGATCGTGAATGTTAAGCAACGTTCGCAAAGGCCTGTTATCTGTGATTAATTGTGTTGTGAGTGAAGAATTTGTAATCTCGAGCTCGTCGGTGCTTCGGAAGACACCTAAAGCCGTTGGTCCCGGCTGCACTAGCTTAGCATTAGAGCTAGAGCAGTTGCTAAAAAAATTCTCTATTGACTACCCATTTGTAGCGATGACTTGATTTTTATAAAGGCTTTCAGCCAGGCAGCAGTGGAACAGTGTTAGGATATTTTGCTTTTTACTTTAAGTTTTTTATTTGAAATTTTTCCTTGCCACAAGTCACCTTATCCTACATTTATTATATGAACGTTCGAAAGCTACTTACACCAATATTAGCTTTAACATAAACTTCGTTTGAAAATCAAATTCGGTCGGTAATTAAATTTCGATCGCGCCACCCACCGCCGTGACGAGTAGTGCTAGTCGATATGAAATATTGCCTCCAGATTAGCGTAAAACAGTATATGTGGTTAGGTAATAAATTCCACGACGATATTTCATGTCAAGAAAGCGGGATTAGGTAAATTATAACGCCTCGGTTGCCGATGGCAGAGCACTGAGAATAATAATAATAATAATAATAATGGAAGTTAACTATACAAAATTAAGTTAAAAAAAGTTAATAAAAAGGTAAAGATTGAGTAAAATTTGATCAGCCTCCAACACCAAATACTTTTATCAAATCAAAAATTCTAATGCCATAATCACTTAGCCTAAAAAAACACGGAGAGACCGCCAAAAGATTTATCGGGCAAAACTAATAATGTCCAAGGGCAAATACGAAGTGCCAGAGCCAATCAGTGATATTGATCGCGACGGATTTTTCTAACAGATAACAAGATTGTCAGAGATTCCGTTGGGGCCGCATTGTTTGTTATTTATGTAGCTGCCGTGTTATTTACTTATATGCTCACACGTACGCACGCAAGCATGCACGGAAGCATGCACGTACGCACGCACGCACGCACGCAAGCACGCACGTACGCACGCACGCACGCACGCATGCATGCTCGCACACACACTCACACAGATACGCGCACACACACACACACACACACACACACACGCACACACACACACACACACACACACACACACACACACACACACACACACACACACCACAAACAGCTCAAACAAACATAGATATTTTTTTATTATTTTGAATTTTCTATTCACAAAGTTATATACAGGGTCTAACAAAATCAATAAGCGAACGTTTAAGGGCGGTACATCGTTCTGAACACAATGACAAAAAATGGGCTCCAGTTTTATAGTGATTTTTCAAAGTTATGTTTTCTAACAAACTAAATCAATTAAAATAATGCACATCATGAAACATGCTGTATCTTTACTAACACGCACGCAAGCGTCAATAAAAATATAGTGTACAGACACACGCACACAATTGAAAAACCATTGTATGACATTCATACACACACGGCTATCTTTGTGTGCGTGTAGTACAGGTTTATACGGGTTTGGAAAGGGAAAAAAATTATGATAATGTTTTGTTGATTATCTCGGTAACTAGCCTGTGGTTTTGGACCAAATTTGGTGAGCATGCTCAGTGTGATGTATAGATGCTCCCCTTTAACGTTCGCTTATTGATATTGTTAGACCCTATATATTTGAATGACACGTAATAGACAATTATCAAGTAATAACTAGTTTTATTCATGAACCCTACATGTGAGCCGTACTCCCATACGTGATAGACACTTATAAATGGCACATAAGCCTCAACGTGCCTTCTGAAGCGCGGAGGACCTGCTAATATTTTTATTTGGTGACCAATCCGCTGACCCGTCATTGCGCAAGTGGCTTAACTTACAAGATTGAAACCCAAATGCGTAATTCACTGCTCCATCAAGCATAAATAGAAAATAAAAGTACTGTCTTTAAATCGTCGGTGACTCTTAAAACGGTATTGTTGTCTGCAGACAGTTTATTTATTCTTAACAATTCATTTCACTCTAACAAAGATAAAGAAAACAAATCAAAGTGAAATAAAAGAGAGTGTTTCGACTCTCAACGAACACAGAAAAAACATTTGGAGAGCTAAGATAACCACTCTAAAATTAATCGCAACGTGTTGTTTGCGCACGTATTGGTACAAACGCACGCACTTCATTCAACGTACTGAAAGTACTCGTAGATATGTACACAAAACATTAACATAATTTAAAATCAACACTATGTATGTATAAGGAGTGTTTTTATTAACTGATACTGTATGGGAAAATATAAAACTATAGAAGATACACAGAATCTCTCTTAGGTTCTTTTGTGAAAACAATTATATATTTACAAAATACAACAATTACATATAAACAACATTCACCACACACCTTTCGTTTCGACCTCTAAACGCCATTACACATTTACAAAATACACTAAACATGTACACTAGTTTCAGCCCAAGACACCGTACTCGTAGAACAAGGGTACGACGACCCAGTCCACACACGCTCTATACTAGGTACAGACATGTACCTGGGCGCTTCTCCCCACCACCACGGCCCGGTCGACCCGAGCCGAGGTCCGAGCCTTTAGAGGCACCCTCGGGTTGTTCCGCTCCCGATCCGATTCGAACCCTCGGAGAGTCTAGTAGGGCGCGGGGACTCGCACAAGTGCGTGATGCCGTTCCCTCTAGAAAACCTCTGAAGGTGATTCGTTTCACACGGCTTGAGGAACCCTTAAGTTTCTCACCGCCCTCAAAGAGTCCGGTGAAGTTGAAAATGCCGTCCGAGGCAATTAGCAAACATTTTCCAAAAAAAAAACCTTCGTTGCTACTCCTTTCACCTGTTTTAGGCCACTAGAGCTGTTCTGAAACGTGCCCATAGAACTGTACTGCATATATGCGTATAGCAAGATCTCCATCTTACATATTGTATAAGAAAACATTTCATAAAATTTGACTTAGGTACAGTGAACAGCAAAAGATTTACTAGTTTACTAGATTTCAAAATTAAGTTTTGCTATTTACTTATTTGTTTTGAATTTTCCAAATCGGTTTATACGTAAATGACGGAGTTCTGAGGTAACAAACATTAAAAAAGAAACATACAACTGAATTGAGAACCTCCTCCTAATTTGAAGTCAGTTAAAAAGACAGAGTCGACTAGTTACTTATAAATACATTTCGTTATAACAGTAACTTATTCTTTTAAATTATCATCTGTCTATTCAGTACAGTAAATAGCCTATAACTGTCCCACTGCTGGGCAAAGGCCTCCATCATTGTAATCAAGTCATCGCTACAACTGATGGGTAATGGCTTAATCGCCACGCTTGCCAAATGCGGGTTGGTGATCACAAAACCGAGCTATGCATCGAAAAATCCGAAACACACTTTTTGCCCGACCTGGGAATTGAACCCGGGACCTTCCGGTATTCGGGCGCTTTGCCACTTGGCCAGTTTATTGTATTGCCAACTGTATGCACAACATGTGACAAAAT
Organism: Eudonia lacustrata; assembly: GCA_947562085.1. Taxonomy (NCBI): domain Eukaryota; kingdom Metazoa; phylum Arthropoda; class Insecta; order Lepidoptera; family Crambidae; genus Eudonia; species Eudonia lacustrata. Next base: position 3,236,882 of record OX387330.1, on the reverse strand, counting down.
AACACATACATATACACACTTTGAATATAGTTAATTAGAAGTAAAAGATACGACTACTGAATCATTTTCAGCCATTTTTATACTTAAGAATTATTTAACATTTTTTTACAAATTATTTAAAAAAAATATACGTATTTTGCAGTCGGTCCTTCGTAGAACAGTCGAAACTAACGAAGTTAAAACGTAAGTTGAGGCAACAAGGTTTATTCAAAATGAATAAGACACTTACTTTTTCAATTAAGTTTGTTTTGACTATTCCAAAGTTAAAAAAGAAGGTTACCGACATATCCCGAAGTGTTGATAAGCTCAAAAGGCAGTGGGCAGGGCACATCGCTCGCCAGGACTGATGGCCACTGGGGCAGAACAGTTCTCGAGTGGCGCCCGCGTACCGGATAGCGCAGTGTGGGCAGGCCTCCAACAAGGTGGACCGACGATCTGGTGAAGGTCGCGGAAAGCCGCTGGACGCGAGCAGCATAAAACCGGTCGTTGTGGAGATCCTTGGGGTAGGCCTTTGTCCATCAGTGGACGTCTTTTGGCTGAGCTGAATGAATTAATGAACTCCAAATTTGGTTTGTTTCGAGTGTTCAACAAAAGAGGAGCTGTAATTTATTTAATGTTCATCTAACATAATAATTTAACACTCTTAAAGCTAAAAATCGGCCACTAATTTTGGTTCCGGCCACTTTCCGTTTTACACTTAAATAAAAATGGCTGAAACCGGGTCAACAGATATTCAAATGGAATATAAAAATGTTCGAATTCTAATAATTAATAACTGATCACCAACCATGAAAAGATCTCACCAATAAATTCTCGTTTAAAGACTTACCATTTTTGCTCTAAAATTGCTACCCTTGCAGGAACCATCAATTGTAGTATCTTTAAACTCACGAACCACTGCGTGACGTGGTAAGTAAATCGCTTCTGTATTATTTATACTTCCTCCTTTGGTATCAGCTCCATGAGATCCATGTCAAAGTGCTCTTTAATAACCTCCTTGTACTTTTCTTTCGGCATTTCTGTATTGTTGAGTTGTGTTTTTTACGTATTTTTTGTACCATCGCATCTCTACCAACTCTAAGACGATACGTAAAATAATACTAAGGTGTTAGCGTGCACTCTGCATGACTTTCCATCATATCCAGCACGTGCGAACTGAACAAAACAGCTGACTCATAACAGGGGATATCGCAAAATGGCCCATAAAATTTCATAATAACATTTCAAACGAAATTATGGCGCAAGGCGCGAATCCCAGTTTAAAAACGTTTTGTGGAAAAAAATCTCATCGAATCGTTTCGACGGGGTATTAAGGCGACAAGGGTTCAAGTTTAAATCGGCCCCTTAATTTGACTTGTTAGGCTGCGCTGAATGAGAAATAAGTAAATGCAAATAAGCGACCTTTCATGAATCTCCGCTTTATTAAATAATTTTAAGTTAATGTTCGTGGCTGGTTGCAGCTACAAACAAGTCAGCCGTTGTGCTTCGATGTGGACTGTATTAAAACTCGTTTCTTGATTATTTCTTCTTTATTCTTCATAGGTGGGGTCCGGAGAGCTTACAAAAATTTGCTCTGACCGGCCTGTATTTATACACTTTGGGTCATGCCCGTGAGCGTGGTGGGGGCAAATGCCGGCCCATGTAGGTATACAATTTTTTCCACTACCCACATGAACCGTCGTAATTTGCAGTTGTCCCTTTCGTTTTGGACCTCCCTTTCTTACATGTATTCTTATCTACCCTACGGTATCTCTCGTAATCTGGATACCTTACAATATTAAAATATTATATTTACTTTAAGATTTAATTAACTTATTTAATTATCTCTACTTAGTGAGGCATTAGGCATCTGGGCACGTTTACGTTTACCCTCTTTAAAACATACCACAGTTACCTTGTGTTAAATGAAAAGACAAACATAAGAAGTATTTATTAAAATAACATATAAATCTAATATATATTTACTACCGTACCGTATTACATTATAAAGTTATATTCGCTAACTAATCCTATACAATACAATAATGAGACTTCTGTCCGTAACAGGCTCCCCCCGGCGCAGCATCCGCGTAGCCTCTTCACTCCATCGGCAGGACAGCCAGTCTCGTCGTCGGTCGTCGGAACGTGCCGCCCTTGGTGCGCACCTCTGCGTTGCGTACTTTGTTGTCAGGTCCAGGGAATATCTTCGTAACGACGCCTCTGGGCCATACATTGCGGGGTAGTGTGTTGTCCACAATTATGACCACGTCGCCCTCTTGTACATTGCGTCGCTCGGAGTCGCGCGTGCCGCCGCGCGGTATGAGTAGTGGTAGATACTCGCGCAGCCATCGTCGCCAGTACTCGTCCGCCAGCGCCTGCGCCGCCCGCCATGTGTTTCGGTCGGCGCGTTCGCACGGCCCAGTGGTGGGCAGGCCGCTCGAGCTGCCCAAAAGGAAGTGATTGGGCGTCAGCGCTTCCGGGTCGTCGATGCTCACAGAGACGTGTGTTAGAGGCCGAGCGTTGACAGTGTGCTCGACTTCAGCCAGTAGTGTTATAAGTACTTCTTCACGCGGCGACTTCTCGTTGAGTGTAGCGCGCAGCGCCGTTTTTACGGTTCTCACCAGCCGTTCCCATGCGCCGCCTTGGTGCGGCGCGCCTGGTGAAATATAGCGCCACTCTGTGCGTTTTGTTAGCGCATATTCTCGTAGCGCTGGCTCCCATTGTTCGTATGCAGCCTTTAGCTCTCGGTCCGCGCCTTTAAAATTCGTAGCGTTGTCACTGTATATAATCTGAGGCCATTCCCTCCTGGCCGCCATTCTTCTTAGAGCCATAATCGCAGAGTCTGTAGATAAGCTCGCTGTAAGTTCAATATGCACAGCTCGAGTAGTGAGGCATGTGAATAGCGCCCCCCATCGTTTCTCATGACGCCGGCCGATAGTCACAATCATCGGGCCAAAGTAATCGAGGCCACAGTTCGTAAACGGCCGTACAAAGGCTTCCATACGTGCTCTCGGTAGGTCACCGTGCACCGGCGTCGTAGGTAGCGTCTTTCTAACTTTACAGAATGCACAATTGAATGCCACAGATCTCACAGCCGGCCTCAGTCGTAGAACCCAGTATCGTCGTCTTATTTCGTTGACGACGCGTTCATTGTGCGAGTGGTGGGCGCGACGGTGTTCACGATCTAGTAGCAACCGCGCATACGGGTGGCTGCCGTCCAGTATTACAGGCGTAGTAGCGGGGGCAGACACACCCGCTGCCCTTATTCGCCCTCTTGCTCGTAATACTCCGTCTTTGTCGATGAACACGTCGAGTCGCCGTAGTCTGCTGCCCGCGCGTAGTTTGCGGGACGCTTTGAGGCGGTCGATGTCGTCTGCGAAGCTCTCTTGTTGCGATTCAATTATTAGTAGGCGCTCGGCCTCGTTGATATGTTCAATCGTCATTTTACTAGCGCGGCGGCGGCATCTCTGAGTGAATAGTAGCACGTTCGCCATCGTTCTTACTAAACGCTCGTAGGAGGAAAAGCGTTTAGCGTTGGGCACTACTCTACTATCACTCTGCCACATATGCGTGTGCGTTACGCAGTGTTCACTCTCCGCGCTGTGTTCGTTATTGATGTCGTCACTCGCAGGCCATTCAGTTTCGTTTTCGTATAAAAATGCCGGTCCGACAAACCACCGATCATTTTTCGTTTTCGTAATCTCATTGCCGCGTGTTACGTCGTTTGCGACATTGTGAGCCGTAGGGACCCATCGCCATTGTGACGGCATCGTCGTTTCTGTGATCTCAGTTAAGCGATGCGCTACATAGGGGGTGTAGCGCACCGTGTCGTTGTTTATCCATTTTAACACTGTTTGTGAATCGGTCCAATATACGACTCTCTCAGGTTGCCATCTTTGCTCATTCAATACTGAACTTGCTAGTCGCGTAGCTATCAATGCCGCTTGCAACTCCATTCTCGGAATACTTTGTTGCCTTATCGGTGCCACTCTGGCCTTAGCAGCGGCAAGTGCGACTCTTATTTTGCCATTTTCACCCTTCATTCTCCAGTATACTGCAACGCCGTAAGCGACCTCGCTGGCGTCACAGAAAATATGTAGCTGCTTTCTCGTCACTCCCCCCGTATGTAGACGCCGGGGTAGACGCAGACTACGTAATGCTCTCAAACCGTTTAACCATTCGTGGAACTCGCCGGCCTCGTAATCGGGTAAGGCCTCGTCCCATTCTATTTTTAACCGCCATATGCCTTGTAAGATGATCTTCGCTCGTATAGTATAATAACTCAGTATGCCAAGCGGGTCAAATATTGACATAACCGCGCTCAACGCCTCTCGTTTAGTAGGAGCGCGCCTCATTTGCTTCACGTCGTCGCACACGCGAACCATCTCAGTATTAAACGCCAACTCGTCTGTAGCAGCGTCCCATAGTAAACCGAGTGTCCTTCCCCATTGCTGATAACTAGCGCCGAGCTGTCGGGGTGCTGTGTCACGGCTTTCTGCTGGCAGCTCACGCAACACGCGCGGTCTGTTGAGTTATAACCGGCCAGCGTGAATCCTGCCTGCGCGTGAACCTTCGCGACCTCCTTTATTGTTGCAATCGCTTCTTGTTCGGTGTCGTAGCAGTCGACGTAGTCATCCATATAATGGTTTCTCGTAATCGCTTCGTATGCTCGTGGATACTCGGCAGCATGCGCTGCAGCGTTCGAGTCTCTTACGCTGTGCGCTAAGAAAGGTGAACTTTTTGCTCCGAATATCATCGACGTCATCTTGTAGCGCGTAGGTGGCTTGGTTCGGTCGGCGCCCCTCCATAGAAACATCTGAGCGGGTTGGTCATCTTTACATATTTTAACTTGAAGAAACATCTCTCGTATGTCGGCCGTAATCGCGATAGCTCGTTCGCGAAATCGTAGTAGCAGGCCCGCCAGGTCGCGTAGTAAGTCGGGACCCTCTAAAAGCTCGTCATTCAGACAAACTCCATTTGCTTCGGCGGCCGCGTCAAAAACAACTCGTAGCTTTCCGGGCTTATTCGGATTCGTTACGGCGAAGTGAGGTAAGTACCATAAATGCGGGCTCATCAAATCGCTCTCGCTACTTTCCTCGGCATAGCGTTTATCAAACAGATTTTCTATTTGATTCGTATAAGCTCGCTTAAATTCGTCAGACTTGTCCATCTTCCGTTCTATGGATTTTAATCGTCTCAGTGCCGATTCGTAACTCGGCGGCAGCGTGACGTCATCACGTCGCCACGGTAAGCGAACTTCGTATTTTCCGTTGACTTTCTTTGTCGTCGTGTTAAATAGCTCTATGGCGCGAGCATCACTCGGGCTCACTCGCTCTTTTTTCGTTATTCCAAGTGAGTCGATTTCGAAGTGCTTCTTTACCATAGCATGGAGTTCGTTGTCGGATGAAAGAGTGCGCGAGATCGTCGCGCATTGCGGTGTGTTTACGTATAACACCGCAACCGTATTACTCTCCATCAGCACGCTTGGCCGTGGCGCTGATCCGTGTATTACCCACCCCAGCTTCGTGAGCGATGCGATCGGTTCGTCTCGCTTGCCCTGTAGCAATCTTCGTGTGACTATGAGATGCCAATTGTCTGCCCCAATCAATATTTGAGGCTTGACATATCCGTAGCAGACGTCGCTGTTTGATAGCTCTTTCATGTGCGCGTATTTCAAACAATCGTTGTGCACCGTCTGTCCGTTGAGTGATAAATCTTTCATCCTTCTAGCTCTTATGTCGAATCGTTGTTTATTCGTAGTAGCAATCAACTTTATATCCACCGTCTTGGTTTCGCACGTCGTTTGTGTATTTACGCTTCGTATTTGCAAATCGTTCGCCGGCCCATCCGCGCCTACGTGGTCCGCCAGGTCTTGATCGATTAGTGTGACAGTTGACCCCTCGTCGAGTAGGGCGTATGTGTCGATTGACCCCTTCGGTCCCTTGATGGTAACGGTACACACTTTCAGCAGTACCTTAGTAGCATCGGTCGAGTGATTAACCGACGCTACCATCTCGGTTACATTCGGCCTGGTGCGGTGCTCGTGTAGTAAGGCGTGGTGGGGATGGCGACAACCATCAATGCCGCACAGATCGCGTTTATCGCATTGTAGGCGACGGTGTTTTTTATTGGCACAACGGAAACACACTCCGCTTTTCTTTACCCAATCCCATCGTTGTCTAACCGTCATGGTTTTAAAGCGATCACATTGCGGCACGTCGTGACGTCCTCCACAACATAGACATTCTTTGTTTATGACGTCATCATTCGTTGCGTACACAGCTGTGCTTTTCTTTTGCTCGATTCGTTGTTTCACGTTCGCTCTCATCTCGGTAACAACGTTCTTTCTCGTAGGGTTGTAGCTCACGTATGCGTACTGTAGGGCTCTGTCGGCTTCTCTCATGAGAAAGTGGGATAGTGTAACGATCTCAGGCTCGGCATAGCTTCCGTAATCAATTGCATAGCCGCACCACCTTGAGCGTAGGTGCGGTCCGAGCTTGTCCACAACTTCTCGCGTCAACATCGGGTTCCGTAAGTAGCCTCTGTTGTCGATATTATCGAGTATGCACACAATGTTTTGCAGTTTGATTGCGAACGTGTTCAACTCGCTGGCCGTCGTGCCGGGTCGCGGCAGTCTTCTAATGTCATCCAGCGCTCGATCGATTATAACTTCTGGCCGTCCGAAGCATTGCTCGAGTGTTTTCATTACAACTTCCGGGTCCACGGCCGTATATAAAAGAGCGGACACCGCTTCCTTTGCTTCATCTTTAAGACAGCTGCTTAATCGTGCCAAGTTCTCGGCTTTACTAAAGTTGGATTGTCTAGTCGTATCGCGCATTGCCGCTTTGAAAGGCAACCATTCGACCGGCGAGCCGCTGAATATAGGCAAATCCAGTGCTTGTCGTGCAATCGGTCGATTATTCATCATTTTCTCTAGTGTGAGTGCGAGCTTAACCATTCCCGTGTCGTCCTTGTTCGTTTGGTCACGGGGCTTCGCCTCTTTCACTGCGTTTTCTTTTTCGACATATGGCGAGTCAGTGAGGTGGCGACCTCTGTCCATCTCATTTGCGCGCGCATCCTTTTGTTCTTGACGCACATTTCCGACTTTATTCGTATCGGGTCCATGCGCGTTCCGACGCCGATCCAACCAATCATCCAGTTTCAGTTGGGTTATATCGGCGGGTAAGCTCTCCGGTTCTATATCCGTATCATCTTCGATAACGGTGATTTCGTATGCAAGTCTCTTATTAATCATTTCCGCTTCCAATTGTATCTCTCGCCGACGTAATTCGGCGAGTTGCATCTCCGCTTGAAATTGCGCATGTTTAATTCGTGAGGCGACGCTCGCTGTTGATCGTACCGACGGTGGCCCGGCTCTGGGCGCATCGGATGGGGGTGCGTCGTCGTTGCGTCTAATTTCCGTAGTGGCGGTGATGCCGCGTTCAGCGGTCTCTGGGGGCGGTTCCAATGGCGTCACGGTTGAGGCATTGTTTGAGGGTGATTCTGGTGGTTTGTCAGGTGTTCGTAGTCCCGCTGTCGCCTCGGCTTGACCTTGTCTTCGGGTAGTCGGCATCTTCTTTCTTGCTGTCCCTACCAATCTCAAACGGGCACGCTATGTGGGGAGCCCGTCCAAGGATGGAGTTCGTGCGGGAGTGGAAAGGAAGGACCTACCCAGCAGAGAGTCGACGTGGACAACGGGGCGCTCGCGCATCGGTTGGAGTGACCGACTGCTTAGGCAGTGCCTACAGAAAGGACCCCCGCTCCACGACAAACCGTACTGGCGTAGCCGGACTTAAGCTTGCCTTGAAAAAGGCAGACTGACGACCCCGTCCGATAAGTCGTCCCGCCTTGAACGGCGTTTACTCAGAACGCCCACCGTTTGGCACCGCTAGGTGGTGGGACGTTTTTGAGCCGCGGTCCGCCCGCGTTAGACTTGTGACAGAACACAAGTGGTACAATGCGTTGGTGGTTACGTAAATGCGTTGGTGAATCTTCCAGCCGACGTTAATGGATGAAAGCTTCTGTTCTTCAAATCCGGCTCAGAAGGACCAAAGGAACTGTTCGTGGCTGGTTGCAGCTACAAACAAGTCAGCCGTTGTGCTTCGATGTGGACTGTATTAAAACTCGTTTCTTGATTATTTCTTCTTTATTCTTCATAGGTGGGGTCCGGAGAGCTTACAAAAATTTGCTCTGACCGGCCTGTATTTATACACTTTGGGTCATGCCCGTGAGCGTGGTGGGGGCAAATGCCGGCCCGTGTAGGTATACAATTTTTTCCACTACCCACATGAACCGTCGTAATTTGCAGTTGTCCCTTTCGTTTTGGACCTCCCTTTCTTACATGTATTCTTATCTACCCTACGGTATCTCTCGTAATCTGGATACCTTACAATATTAAAATATTATATTTACTTTAAGATTTAATTAACTTATTTAATTATCTCTACTTAGTGAGGCATTAGGCATCTGGGCATGTTTACCTGGCCCTCTTTAAAACATACCACAGTTACCTTGTGTTAAATGAAAAGACAAACATAAGAAATATTTATTAAAATAACATATAAATCTAATATATTAACCGTATTATATTATAAAGTTATATTCGCTAACTAATCCTATACAATACAATAATGAGACTTCTGTCCGTAACAGTTAAATTAAATTCCTTATTTTATTTATTTCATCAGGCTGTTTTGAGTGTGTGTCATCTGTAAATTTTAATTGTCTTTGTCTATTAAATGTCAATTAAAACTTGAACATTAATAAAAAATAAAAATATAACAAATTGAAAAAAAAATTGAATGGTGTTTACTTTGTTGGTGTAACACTAAATGGTTAGTGTAATGTTCCACACGGTGCGACTCGCCAGTTCTGTTAGCTTAACTTGTCTTGACACGCTACCGCGTGTCTAGATAAGTAAAATAAATAAATAAACTTAGTTTATGTTATAATCTCCAAAAAATATATTTTATTTGTATTCTTAACATTTTGCACGTTACTGCGTTATATTTCAGAAAAGCTATTTTAAATGATTGTAATGGCATGGATAGAACGTGTCTATTAAAAAAGAGAAAAAAGATGATCAGAAATTATGTATTATATTTAAAGAACATCTTTTTATACGAGCCTACTCTAGGGCAAAAGGGCAATAGCGAACATTGTTACTAGATAAGATGGAGTTCAAACAAGCCCTTGCACTAACTTAACCGAGTACAAACATGTAATACCATCCTCTGAGAATCGAACCCCTCTGGGTCCGAGAACGGTTCTTTGATGTGTAACTTCTTTCCGTTCGCTTTCTCTATATACAATTTGTGGGAGTAATTTCGTGAAATGGGACGGAAGTAGGAGTAACAGTGTGACAGGAAGTCGGGGAGAGTTCAAGCGCGCGCCATTTTGTAAATTTAAAATCGATATTATGAACATGACATATTATTATTATTATGTGGCATATTGTGTCATTTGACTATCAAAGGTCATTTTGATATAAATATTTATAAAATAAAATACAGTGAAAAAATTAAACGCCTATCCGACCCAGCTAGGAATCGAAATTGGGTCTTCCACAATCTGGGCGGCTGCACTGACCGCTATGCTACCGGGAAGGCTAACGTAAGCACTGAATTTTGTCACTGCTTTTTAATTTTTTTGAGTGCTAATAGCGGCACAGTTCGCCATCTATCCAACGGTTATTGTAACTGATGGCTATGCAGATTCATCTTTGCAGATGAAATACCCCAATTTGATAACACAACGCAATAGTAATTTTTTTTAAAGTGCTTATTGCTGCAGTGAAGCTAAATTATATATTTATAAAATCTATAAAATACAGTGAAAAAATTAAACACCTACCCTAAAAAAAATATCCATTTTGATATGTCAAATGACTTCTAATGAGTATTTACTACATAGTAATTGTCTCAGACGGTATTTTCAGCTTCGCCGGGCTTTTTTGGAGGCGGCGAAAAACTTAAAGGGCTCCTTAAGCCGTATGAAACGAATCACCTTCGGAGGTTTTATAGAGGGAACGCCATCACGAACTATGGCTCTGTGCCCCTAGATTCTCCGTGGGGTTCGGATCGGATCGGGGAGCGGTACAACCCGAGAGCGCCTCTAAAGACTCGGACCTCGGCTCGGGTTGACCGGGCCGTGGTGGTGGGGAGAAGCGCCTAGATACATTTATTTATTTATTAACACAAACACAATATCTTAACAGGAAATATCCCAATTCAATAAAGTGGTCCACTTTGTATATAATATACAATGATACTTTGGCGAATTCACTAGAGAACACGAAAAAATATCAATAATTTGGGAAATTTCGTTGAGTGTGTGCAGAGCGCGTGTGATCGGGGCTCAACTTAGCAAAGTAACATGTCTGTACCTTGTATAGAGCGCGTGTGAACCGGCTCGTCGTACCCTAGTTCTACGAGTACGGTGTCTTGGGCCTAAATTAGTGTGCATGTTTAGTGTATTCTGTAAATGTGTAGTGGCATTTAGAGGTTCAGGCGGGGGAGACCGGTGGTCTAATCACTATACCAATTGCCAATATGAAACCTATGAGCGTTATTTAATAGTTAAACTCGTCATCGGCACTTAGAAAGAACATCTCACAGACATGGATTCTTGCAACAGCTGCTCTCGGACTGAGTGCTTTCTATGTATAATAAGTATGTATTTAAATATTTTAAGTATGTTTATCCGTTGTCTAGTAACCATTTGACGAGTTTCACAACGAAGCTTCTCTTGGGCTAGATATTGGTGTGAGTGTAGGAAAGTTTATTTTTTTAATTTTTTAATTTGACGTATCAAAATGATCTTTGATAGTCAAATGACACAATATGTCACATATAATAATAATATGTCATGTTCATAATATCAATTTTAAATTTACAAAATGGCGCACTTCCCCGACTTCCTGTTACGCTGTTACATACTTCCGTCCCATTTCACGAAATCACTCCCACATATTGTTTAGCGAGCGGAAAGATGTTACACATCAAAAAAAGCGTTATGTATGAAGCTTACGTTGTACAGTCACCTTTTTTATGTCATCAGGCAAAGCAATATTTTTTCTGTGTTCTCTGAACGCTTAGAAGTAATTCTGAAGAAGACATAACTAATACAGCAGCGCAGAGTGTTTCCATTAAATTATTAAGCGATTAAAGCTTCCCTTTTTGAAGTTTGAGTTATTCATAATATTTCCATAAAACTTGTTTTTTAATTTGTATGGCCATTAAAACTTTTCACTTTACTAATTGACAGAGTACCTAAAGAAGCTGTGGAGGCTTTGGCAAGTCACTTGAAATTATGAAAACATAGAAGTAATTGAACAAAAGAAACACGCTAAAAGTTTAATGTACCTTTGAGTTGGAGAATTTAAAAAGGTTTAAAACAATGTTGATGTTTAAAAGCCTTTTATAGATTTCGGCTTTCCACTCAAACTTCAAAGTTTAATATTTTTTAACCAATAAGTTTATTTTAATGAATCTTTTAATTCCTAAGGAAAATGTTGAGAGTCAGCTATTGAAACTTGTGGTCGCCCAGTCGAAATTCGTTTGTAATTCACAAAATATACAATGTTTACACTATATCAATCATCATCATCTCAGCCAAAAGACGTCCACTGCTGGACAAACGCAAGCGCCACAATAAACAACATATATAACATATTATTAACCGGTAAGTGTTCTTAAAATTGCATGGATGTTGGCAAATGAAACAAAACAGTGCAACGTCACTTTCTCTTAAGAAGTCCGCGTGAGGTCTCAGTAAAGCCCCACATCTTTACCAAATACTCAATGGGTTGGGTGTATAATATATATTAGCATCCTTTGTACAATCAAGAGCAAAATAAATAACCAAAAACAACTGCAAATTACGATCTCAAGCTAGTCCTTAGAAATGTACAAAGTGTTATCATGTGCCATTCACGATTACGACTGAAGTAAGACAGAGTTATTAATATACTCGTAGAAGCTTCGAGAATTCTTAACTGTGTAATGCTGTAACGTTATTTCGCCGGGTTAAGTTTTAATGAGTGCCTCGGGTTAATCGCCACTTGAAATCTAACTCCTCTATCAAGTTTAAGTGACGTCGCAAAAAACGAATTTAAATTAAAAAAGGAAAATTTATGTTTCCTCCCTACGGAGGGAATGTAGCGGATGTTTGGGTTGAATGCGAGAAATCATGGTTCAATCCCTACAGCACCGTTAGCTATCATCTCAAACAAAAGACGTCCACTGCTGGCCAAAGGCCTCTCCTAAGGATCTCCACAACGACCGGTTTTGTGCTGCGCGCATCCAGCGACAAAAATATAAAAGTATAGTTTATTTCAAATTAAATCAAGTAAAATTATCCCGTTCCCCAAAACATTGTCTACTTAACTGATCCGTACCAGCAAAAGAGGCAGCCGTCAGTGTAGGTACTCCAAGTCCGGCTGTGTCATCATCATCATAACCATCTTTATCATCACCGTTATCATCATCACTGTCCACTACTGGACATAGGCTTTCCCAAGTGCACGCCACTCTCCACGACCCGCGGCTACTCTCATCCAGCTCTTGCCAGCCACCTTGCGAAGATTGTCGTTCCACCTAGTCTGAGGGCGTCCTACAATACGTTTTCAGATACGCGGTCTCCACTTAAAAACTCGTTTACCCCATCGGTTATCGGTTCTGCGGCTAATATGGTCGGCCCACTGCCACTTCAGCTTGCTAATCCTGTGGTCTATGTCGACGACTTTGGTTCTTTGTCAGATCACCTCGTTCCAGATCCAATCCCTCAGAGAAACTCCAAGCATAGCCCTTTACTCTGCACTATTACACAGTAAAAATATTATAAGTTTACAAAATATACGAGGTACTCTAGAAAGGTCCTTCGAGCCGGATCCGTATTGTAGCCGATGCCCTATAACTATCAAAAGATCGGGGTAATTGTCCAGTAAAAGGCAGTGGACTGTGAACCGATGGTATACCCTCGCCACAAAATAACGGCACTGCAGAAGGTAAGGTTTGGACATACTGGTCTGTTAACTAAAACAGGCACGTTCAACACATTTACACGTTGCGCTTGTGTAGTGTCTGTGAATAAGTGCGCGGCGTGACGTCGCACTGCATACGCATCGTGAAAAGTCTATCTGTCTCTCTCGCGCTCGGTGAAGCTTATGAGTATGAAAGAAACAGTTATTGTTTTGCTTTTGCTACTGTTTATAAATACAGAGCGGTGTTTTTTGACATACGTTCGTTAGCGTCAATCACGTTTAAATCGACGAAGTAAGTTAATGTAATAGAATTTTTCAAGTAAACATATTTTTAAATTTTATTTACAACCCTACAATTTTACTCAACCTACAACTTACAAGATTTATATAACTTATAAAATCAGAGTAAGAAGACTAAATTGCTTTTTCAATCAAGAAAGTAATTAATTAATTAAATTTAATTTAATTTCTAAACATGCTGTATAGTGAGATTTGCATTAGTGAGATTACTATGAACATGCCAGCTTTAGTTAACAGACCTGCCCCCCGACCGCCTAACGATCGCTTTGACTTCGTGTGTGGTTTATGACGTCATCTTGTCGTTTCGTGTCGCCTATGAAAGCAACGTCGAAAGCTATAGTTTTTAGCTTTTGATATTATACGCGTAGTCAAAGCGATCGGTTAGGCGGTCCGGCCCCTGGTGGGTAACCGCGAGCTCTTATAGCAGTATTATTGCAGTTGTGAGGAAGAGACGCGTGTAGCGGCTAATATACTCGCGTCTCTTTTCCACAACTGCAATAATACTGCTATAAGAGCTCATAGTCAGGGGGCTGTACCGCGCTCGAGCAACGCACACATAGACCCTCTCACGGACAAGGAATCTCGCTGAACAGTCAGCAGCAGCTGTTGAGAGATTCCGTCGTCTCGTAATCAATTACGAGATTGCGTTTGTATTATGGCGAGATTCCTCCAGTGTGCTGAACTGTGCGGCACAGTGCTGCGCAGCGTACGGCACAAACGTTGGTTTTGGTCGACTCTCTCAACTCAAGCGAACAATAACAAATTGTGCGCGAACATTGGCAATGTCCGCGCACAACTGTGCATTTGTGTGCGAACATTGGCAATGTCCACGCAAAACTGTGCACTTGTGTGCGCGCACACGGTACAAGTAGTGGACTTGTGTTGACGCGCACACACTCGTTGTTCGCGAACTCAGTCTTGCTTCCGCTGCCAAAGCGAAAACATTTATTTGTGCGCGCACTTTGTCGAAGTATTTTTTTTTCCGCTCGCCTTCTATAACTTGTTGATTTGCATTCACGCAGTCATATTGATTATTGCCATATAGCTACTGTCGGCAGAAAATCTTGCTCAATGAACATGTTCGCGAACAAGTGTGCACTGTGCGCTTACGAAAGTTACACGCAGCATGGCCGGTGGTGGAGACTGAGGTTAAACGCGATACCAGCTTAGTAACGTGTTGTGCTGTAGTTTTGCACAAAATGTTTGTAAGCAAATGTGCTACACACTATTTTGGTGGAATCGGACCTTGCTTACCTTTTACACGCACCGTATTATTTTGTGCCCTCGCTCAAGCATCACATTGAAAGCACCTGAGCGGATTAAAATAAAACTTGACATAGTTATACACCTATATAGCGTGTACAAGAAGGTTATAGGAATTTGAGGGTACTTTCACTTTTAGGAAAAGAAGATGCACATTTAGGCGATTAATGGTTGTAGGAAAAGTTTCATTGTTTTGACAATTTTTATAAAATACAGTAAAAAAAATATTTAAATGCCTACCTTAAAATAGCCTAATTTTTTCCACTGTATTTTATAAATACTTAATTCAGCTTCAGTGCAGCAATTAGCACTTAAAAATGAAAAGTAAAAGGTACAAAAACGCTAAAAAATAAAACTACAACATAAAAAGAAAGAAGAAATATTGATGAGTATGAAAGCCTTAAATTGGGCACAACATTGTCCAAAAACAATGTTCAGGTATTTATTACTGAGGTACATTAATAAATTGTCTTTTACAATAAACACTTAAATTCACACTCTTATTTAGCAAGCACTTATCATTTCTGTGATTGACGTAGGTAGTTCAGTTCATTATTGTATTTTTATGATGAGGGTGACATTGTTTTTGTATCTCTTCCTCGCTAATTGGAGGCTTTACCGGACGGCCATGTTTTAATTGTGCTCTCTAAGTATTCCCGAGATTTACGCGAGGAGTCCTAGTCAACATATCTCTCACTTTATTTTACAGCGGTTTTTATATAAATATATATTTTTATGAATATCGATTATCTTATACATATATTCTTTATTGCACAAAAAACACATACAGAGAACAGTTTACAAACAATGGTGAGCAAAGGTGGACTTATCTCTAAAAGAGATCTCTTCCAGGCAACCTAAGGTGGAATGGGAGCATCATGTTTAAAAGGAAGCGACAAAAGTGCAAACAAAAATATCTCAAATAAAAATAACAATATTAGGTACAATACATATACAGTATATGTACTACAATATTATTATTTATTTTATCTTACCTGATATTATGTAAAAAATAATTATTAATAGTAGATTGTACACCAAGGGGATAAAGCACTGTATTATGTCACAGGCGCGATATTTGAATCCTGAGCGTAACGAAGGACTCCAGATTTAACTCCCGAGCGTAGCGAGGGGGTTTCGAGTTGATTCCCGAGCGAAGCGAGGGAATTAAAATGGAGTCCTGAGAGCAGTGAAGGATTTAAGCGCGCCCAAGGCAAAATCAGTTTTATCCCTGAGGAGTATACTCTACTTTTCTCACCTTTGCGAGACAATAAAAACCAAGGCTACTAGAAAAAGTATTTTATTTATTAAAATACTATTTTCATTACTAATTATATATAATTGGCACAGTAAATAACAATAAAAAGTAAATTAAAAATTAAAATTGATGTTTGATACATTAGTCCAGTTATGTAAAGATATGGTTATATTTTTTGGTACGCTTATGTTAGTTGAGGTGGAATTTATTTGAGTAGCAGCACCCAATACATCAGAACCTTGCGTGTGAGGGTCGTTTGGCACAGTAAAGGTTGGGGAAGGTGGTGCTTGAGGCAGTGGGCTTGACGGGATATATTTTGAGCTAGATGGCTGTGGTGGCAAAGGTTTCCAAGGATCATCAATAATGGACGTAGTTTTCAGATGAATGTTGTCACCAATACGACAGCTTATCTTGTTTTTGTTTTGTATGGAATTCTCTATGTAGCCCTCCGCTACTGGATCGGATTTCCAGCCACCATGACGTTTTATCTGGGCCATATCTGCTCCTGAATCTGCCAACAGACTTGCCGATGTTCTCCTCAAACAATGACCCGTATAGAGCTCGGGATTTTGCAATTTGAGGTATTTTGCAATTTCTTTTGGCATGGCGCTGATTTTATTCTTGCCAATGACTTGCCTGGTGCATTTGCCATTACTGTAACCGATAAAAAATCTGTTGGTGTTTATATTAGAGGGGCGCAGAGCTTGGTACTTTTCAACAATTCTTGCATAATCTTCACGAACTATGAACGAACGTTCTCTATTTGTTTTGGTATCTGGTAAGTTAATCAGCAATAAATCTGCATGTTTTTTGATATCATTGACTTTTATGTTTACGAGTTCATTTCCACGACATGCACCATTCACTCCAAAAATCAAGGCTACCTGTAACAAAAAATAGGATTGTGAGTAAATAGATAGATACACTACTACATTTTTTGACCTTTATATTATAAAAAAAGCTTGCGACAAAACCTTAGAATGTGTATTTTTTAAATGTGTGCCATTTAAATACCCTTTTATTCATTAACTATTTTATAGAGCTATTATAGGTAGGTACTAGAAACGTAACTAAAAAGTAGGCAGTACTCATACTTACTTTCATGGCCAGAAAGCTGTGATCAGGAGCCTCATTCAGAAAAGTTTCCACATCTTGCGCTGTCAATACTTTTGACTTCTTGGCTCGATGACCATCTGATTTCCTCTTTAAAAATCTTAATGTCGTGTTTGATGCTTATTGTTAACCTGAGCATCGAATAGATACACCACAGGCTGTTGGACTTCTTTGTACACGATAAATACTCGAAATAAACAAGAAGCACTGACTCCGACACAGACTTTGCGCCTTTTGCAGTTTTCCATTTGTGGAAATCGTCGTAAGCTTTCAAGTATTTTTCCTTCGACTTCTCTGGTAGTAGGTTATTAACAATACCTAAGGCGTCTAATTTAATGGACTCCGGAGTTAAATCACTTTCGTCACTCGACATTTTCTTAATGTTTTATTCTATCTTCTTTTGCAGTTTTGTCTGATACTGATTGCACCGTATTGAAATACTCGCGGCTTTTGTTTTAAGTATTGATTTTTTTTCGTTCGGCTTGCCGTGGCGTGGCCAGCTCGATTTTCAAATAAGTTCGATTTTCAAATAAATGAGGCGCGGCGCGCGCCGCCGTCCACCTCCTCGCCGTCGAACACCAGCAGCTGCAGCAGCCGCGCGCCGCGCGATTTTGACGAAATTAGACTTTAAATGCTTAACAATAAGAACTAAAAGAAGCAGAATCACATTACTGCCCGGCGGGTTATAATGAAATTCAGTACAACATTACAAAAGACAAGGGCTATAATGATTTACTTTGAGTAAGGTTTGCATGATATATAATGAGGCATTGTCGAGCAGGTGGTGTGAAAATAATATTGTAAGCTAGTTGTAAATGTGCTGTGTATGAGTACTATCCCTAACTACAAAAAAATATAAATAAACTAGCGGCCGCTCGCGGTTTCACCCGCGTGGTTCCCGTTCCTGTGGGAATATCTGGATAAAAAGTATCCTATGTGTTTTTCCAGGTTATAAACTATTTGTATGGCGAATTTCATCCAAATCCATCCATCATTTGCAGCGTGAAGAAGTAACAAATATATGAACATACATACACACAAGCTTTCGCATTTATAATATTAGTAGGATAAATAAAGATTACGGGCAATCACAGTTTTTTTTTTTTTTGGAGAGAAACTGCTGATTGCCGAGGGGCATTTTCAGCTTCACCGGGCTTGTTTTAGGGGCAGCGAGGTACGTAAAGGGTACCTCAAGCCGTGTTGAAACGAATCACCTTCGGAGGATTTCTAGAGGGGTACGGCATCGCACACTTAAAAGTGCGCGTCTCCGTGCCCTCCCAGAGTCTCCGAAGGGTTCGGATCGGATCGGGCAATCACAGTGCATTCGTCTCACCTGATGCTAACTGATGCAACGGCTAATGTCGGAAGCGTCTTTTTCCCGGAATCCTTAATTAATAGTTGAGTATTAATTATAAGAAATTAGTTTAGTTATAATAAGAAATTAGTAGCTGAGGATCCCGGGTAAAATGCGTTTCCGCAAACTACTGAGGCACAGGCTATCTTATCTCCAGCTGCCAGAACACAACAATCAATGCTACAAACATTAATGTTATGAAAACATATTTAGATAAGATGGTAGTAGCCAGCCAAGCGGACAAACAAGCCTTACCACCTACTATAACGAGTACACAAATATATACCTCCACTAGGAATCGAACCCAGGATATCTGAGACTAAGACCGGTGGTCTAACCGGTGCTCCACTAGACCACAGAGGCGGTTCAAACAGTATGCAGGTGTTAGTACTGTTGTGGTAAAACACTTAATTTTGTTTTGATTGCAAATTGACATTATGCGTCCTAAAAATTGCCTGTCTGAATAAATTAATAAATTTGGGTGTGCGATGTAAAAAAAATCAGCTATTGCAGTTCGATGTCAGTCAAAATGGTGCTCTTACACCAAATCAACAGAGTCCATTTCAGTTATTTCCATTGTACTACATTTTCCTCTCTTGGCTAAGATCTCAGTGCATCGTTAAGGTGATCTCCCTAAATAGTGTTTATAGCTCTCTGAACTTACGGAGTGGTAAAAGCGTATTCACGATATATAGTAAACATATAATTGACGGTATATTAACTTTACGGACAGTGGCAGTGGGCAGAGGACATCGCTCGCAGGACTGATGACCTCTGCGGCAGAACAGTTCTCGAGTGGCGACCGCGTACAGCGTAGTGTGAGCAGGCCTCCAACAAGGTGGCCCGACGATCTGGTAAAGGTCGCGGGAAGCCGCTGGATGCGAGCAGCACACAACCGGTCGTTGTGGAGATGCTGGTGGGAGTGCCTTTGTCTAGGTGGACATCTTTGGCTGAGATGATGATAATGATGAAGTTTACGGTCATTTGGCTAAAACTTCTGGTCTAAGATTTGAAGGTCTTGATGTTCTTTTTTATGCTATAGAAACTAACTGCTGAGTACCACCATGTTGAAGCCGTGGAAGGTTGAAGGCTCCCGTGATTCGGGAGAAGGGTTATTGGGTATATCGAGTTCGATTCTTAGCATGGGTTTCTATTGTTTGTACTCGCTTTGGTTCACCAACTAAAGCGAGTATAAACTGAAATACTGAGCCACTGAAACGCTGGGGTGTTAGGCACCCCAGTTCCAGAAAAGAATGATAGTAAATAAAAGAAAAGATCTGGAGTACCTAACCAAAATTCTCTCAGGGATGGGTTATGCCGGTCGCTGTAGTGCTCAGTGTTGTCGCGCGATTTTTGGAGGGGACTTAGCTTCGAGCGGGGTCTGGAACGAGTGCGCAGTTCGGTGCCCAGGTCAGCCTAGGTCATCAGTCTGCGCCGGTGAGATCTGGATCCCGGTGTACTGGATCCGCCGCTGGTACTACCCCAGGAATGCACGCCGGTAGGGTGTGCGCAGGTAGAGGTAGTCGCTGCCCGGGCAATGGAGACAGGTGCGTGCAGGTGCTCTTCGCTGCCCGGTAGGGGGACCCCAAGTTTGGGGTTATTTAATATGCACAATAGAAAGAAAGAGACCACCACCACTTACTTACCATATGGCTTGTTTGTGCGACTGGCTGCTACTACCATCTTAGAGTTATCTAAAACTGTCACTATAACAACAAAGTAGCATTGTTGTTCCGATAGTTAGAGATAGTAAAGTAAGTAAATAGCCTATATCTGCCCCACAACTGGGCAAAGGCCTTCATCATTGAAATCGAGTTATCACTACAATTGATAGGTAATGGCTTAATCACCACGCTTGCCACATGCGGGTTATTGATCGATCACAAACCCGGGCTATGCATCGAAAAATCCAAAACACATTTCGCCCGACCTTGGAATTGAACCCGGGACCTTCGGGTATCGGGCCGAGCGCTATGCCACTTGTTTACCGAGGCGTTAGAGATACGAGTACGATAGCCAGGTCCTTAATAATTGAGGTGAGCCTCTACCTGCGGTCTTATCGTCATTTAAAATCAGGTGAGATGAAAGTTAAGTGCTTACCCGATATCCGACGACTTCCTTGGTCGAGTGGTTTGTGCACCGGTTTTCATGGTGTCGCCATCTTTGAGGTCCCGGGTTCGGTACCCGGTCGGGTCAATTTAGAAATTATTGTTTTTCTAAATTGTCTCGGGTCTGGGTGTTTTCTATGTATAATAAGTATGTATTAAAGTATTTTAAGTATGTTTATCCGTTGTCTAGTAACCATTTAACGAGTTTCATAACGAAGCTTCTCTTGGGGTGTAGGAAAGTAAGTAAGTATTTCTAATTCACTTGCTGTAATTGTATGAAATGCTTTACTAAGTTCACACTGGCGGGCGTCTTAACAAAGTTTTAATTAGCTCAGAGAGGCTTTTCATCAAGCATTCGCAACCTGCACTGTTTGTTGAACAGAACTGCGAACTCTTTCATGTTATTCCTGGTTGTAGAATTCTACTGCATCTAGTCTGGATGGCCAATTAACAAATCAACAAATATACCTTAATAACCTTAAATAACATTTTTTTGTGATTTCTATCTGTTGTCTGTAATTGTGCCTCGAATTAATAAATAAATATGTATTTAAGAGAGTTTACGCCGCACAATAGCGCCGCCAATGAAAAAACAAACATATCTAGTAGTAATTAGAGATAGAAAATCAAATTTCGCTCAACAAACTATCTGAATGAAGTAATTTAGCATTTTTACGTCACCTAATGAACACCTGACATGTTATGATTTAGTTAAATAAGACGTTATATAGTTAAAAGTGGCCGTAAATCCGTTCATTGGCGGCGCTAGTGTGCGGCGTAAACGCTCCTAAGTAGCGAGTCTGTTATTGACAAATGACCACATCCCTCATTTATGAAGTGATCGAATACCTCTTTGATAGTAGGTAGTCAGAAGGAATACAGTGTTTCATCTGTTATTCTGTCTTTATTAAAACTATTTGTTACAACTTTCTTTTTCATTAGAGTTGGTTTCTTACTGTCTATCTCTCCACTGGAATGCTGTCTCATCCCATTATATATACGGCTTAAATGGCTTGTAAACAAAGGCTTTCAAGGAACATTCCCTCTAATAAATTCTATAACGTCGTTGGTGGCTTAACGCGTAAGATGTATAAAATTCGGTTTTGCCTGCATCACTCTCCATATTGTATTCGATATTCATAAAAATATATTATTAGTCAATGGTAAAAATAGATTGTCAAAGAGTTAGTTGTCCTTTTCTGTCATATAGAATTATATTATAACTTAGTAACTACATAAATTTAATTTAATTTCTCTCAAGTGTATTTTTAGTTCTATTTAAAATGATAATGAAATGAAATATATTTATTAGAACACAGTACAAACTTATGTACACGCGCCTGCACATCCAATCAACAACACAACCTATACAAAACTGTCAAATTCCTTCAATATATTGTCAACCATATCATTAAGGCATAAAGTTCAAAGTATATTGAGGAAATTTGACAGTTGGTGGTAGGTTGATATGCAGGCATCTGTACTTAAAACTAAAACAAAACAAAGAAATCGTAATTCAATTAAATAAATTCATAAAAATTAATTAATTTAATTTAATCATTTTTTATTTAATTATTTTTTAATTTAATCGTATTTTATCAATCGTATTTAGGTAGTGTTTTGTTTTTGGTTCACATTTTAATTACTGCACATTAGTTTAATTTTCATTTTTGTTTTGTCGCACCCTAAATATGTCTCGTCTATAGTATCGTATGTTATACACAGTAGTAAAAATTAATTACGTTATTTAATTTTTTCAAATTCAAATGTAATATATCAAATTGTTTGCTTTCCTAATAAAGAAAATAAATAATAACACTTGGAGATGCCTATGTCCAGTTGAATCAAATATCAGACGTACGACAATAGATTGCCCATCCGATGACATTTTTGTAGTCCCAGAGGTACTATGCGACGAGCAAATACGTTTTCGCCAGAATTCATTGAATATATTAGTGTCTACTAAAAAAATATTATGGTCATACAAAATATCGTCAACGATTCGCCTTTGTCCAGCTGTGGATTAATTTAGGCTGATAATGATTCCTATGATGATAATGATGATGATGAAACGTCGGAAGCCGTCGATGATATTTCAAAATCACACAGAGCTTGTACGAGTAGTAATGAACCTCTTGACAATTGAATACGTTCTAGATTCCATTGGTAATCCGTCCATCCATCCATTCATCCATTGGTTCAGTAGATCAAATATCAGCCGCACGACCATAGATTACAAATCTGATGACATTTTTGTAGTCCCAAGGGCACACTAGGTTAGATACGTTTTGCCGAATCGACGGAAATCGTTGAATATTTTAGTGCCTACTGGAAATGTACGGCCATTCTTGACTTTAATAAAACTGCCACGATTTTTGAGAGCATCTATTTATAAATAGCTCGATAACGTTATTTGGGGACGTGCGAGACGTTGTTGCTTGTAACGTTACATTCTATTGAGAATGTTAAACCTATTGAGGTTTAACACGTATAAATCAAGGTCAAAATTAAGTAAAGTAAAAATTAAAATAGTTTAAAAAAAATCGAAGCCAAAGTCAAAATATTTATATTTATTTCCCACACTTACTTAATATTATACATAGTTCCAAAGGAGATGTTCCATTTTTGTATGGAGGCTGGGCCCACTAATTCTTACAGTGATGAAATTATAATTTATGAAAAGAGCACAAAATAAGAAACCTTTCCATGTAATAATATATTTTTAAACATACCCAAACATTGTATTAAATAATAAAAAAGGTCAGATAAGAAAAATTCATAAAATGGCAACGCTAAACTTTTTTTACCTTGGCAACTTCGCTTTTCTAATGTCTTGACAACTTCGTGAACTGTCAGCGTCAGTTGTCAAATCTTGTTTTTTAAATTAGTAATGCAATGGTAGGTAATGGATAGTTCCATTGCAGACAGCAACCGCAGGTTTCATTTTCAGGAAATTGCATTGAAACCTTAAAATACCTTTTAGAATGTTTATTTATGTTCAGCAATAAATAATAAACACTTAAAACTTTCATTAGAACCCAAAAATAATAAGAAAAACTTGATGAAGAAACCAAGATTTCAAGTTTTTAAATATTTTTTAAATTATGTTGGGGTGTTTTTATATATTTTTTCTTTTTGGAAACATCATCTCAGAAGGCAGATCTATCAGAAAAGCATCACTTCAAAACTGTAATAAAATAAGGGCCCAAAAACGTATATCTCCTTTAGTTCATAGGTTTTTTTACTATTGAATACTCCGAAACATTTTCTCACCTACTACTCGAAGTTCTACTCGTATACGCTACGGTTTATCGCTTGTCCTTCATATCGCTCGCCTGATGGTAAGTAATGATAATGTTAAAGGTGGAAGCGCAATTTGAACGAAATCATTAATTAGAGGAGTTTTTTTATAACCCAGGTCAATGCGTTACGCATACCCGACCCAGAATGGGCCATAGTGAAGTAACACAACACGGGCTACTATGCCCACTTCACCGTATCAACAGCAGTACCTGGATGACCGAGCTTAACTCGGTATTTTTTTTGGTAAATCGTGTTTTTTGGAAGTTATATTTAGATATGAATTACATAGGTACTGATGAAATATGAATAATATTTTTCGATGTTACCGCCATAATAATAAAAAATTAAACAATACATAAAAATAAAATAATCATCTGGACTCGAAGCGGGGTCTTCTGGTTTCGGCACCGCCCGATTTCCCATCTGAGTTATTATAATCTTGATGATGGTGGCGAAACTTACCTTCGTATTCTAATGATATTGTAGCAGTTTATCATTGCCTAAAAATAAAACGACGTTTTCTGAAAATGAAAGCATTTATCGCCCCCGAAACCCCCTGCCCTGCATAATAAATTTCAAGAAAATCGTTGGAGCCGTTTCCGAGATTCAGATTAAATACATACATTTTATATACAAGAATAATGGCTCGCAGATAGATAGATATCGTACCCGTACATAACGTATCGGCACCGGCAAAATATCGCCATTAATTGTTGACGGTCCGTGCATGGCGCGCGATGGTTTTGGTTGGTGATGGAACGGTGTAGTGGGCAGCGTCTCATAAATACTTTTCAAAACAAAGTTTTTAATTGTTTGACTCGATCTTAGCACAGTCATGGTGTGATACGGTCAAGTGGACAAAGACCTTTATCCGTTGAGGAATAAAAAGTTAATTTAATTTATATATTTATTTGTTTAAAGATACACAAAACAGAATAAGTAGGTGCAGTCTTCATAAACGTAATTAATTAAAGATAGTTACAATTCATACTCTGTCCCTAAGCAAGTGTACGCATTTTAATCAGTATTAAAGCAATACATAATTATATTGAACGTACAAATACTCGTAGATTTTTTAGATGAAATTTGCACAATTATCTATATATAAGTACATAGAGATAACTGTGCAAATTTCATCTAAAGTGCAGACGAAGACTATTTTCTTGATTTATCTGAGCAGAAATTTTCTTTCTTTACAACTCTTAGACACCCAATCAACTTGTCTTTGAACCTAATCGAGTTAAATTTCCAATAATGAAAGACAGACCATTAACACAATAAAAGAGATAATTAATCGAACTTATTATTTGTTAAATAAAAAGGAGATAATTAAATACTTTGCAAGATTCAATTTCTTTATTTATTTATGGACCAACTACAGAGTTACATGAAAAAATACAAACTATTAATACAAAGTTATTAGATATATAGAACTCTAATTATAGACGGCCTCACCGTGCACCCTAATAGTAATTTATTAATATAATTATACATTTATGCCTAGGCATCTAAATAAAACAGCTGTTTCTATGCCATATATTGAACCTAACTAATTACTTAATATAATAAAAATACAAAAACAAAACAAGAGGTATACTTAAATAAAGGGCTTTAACATTTTTAGCTTTAACATTTATGTGATTTCAAGATTTATATGAAGCGAAAATGCACATTGATTTTGTCTGCAGAAGTATTATTAATTGACGACATCTCTTAGGACTGCAAACATGGAGTATCCATTATAAAGCGACTGTAAAAAAAAAGTCTTGTTATTATATTGTTGTATTAAAATTTTCATTTTCATTTTTTTGTCAGAACATCACTTTCAAATTCTTGCCATATTCCTCTAAATAGTAGAAGTCATTTGAGGACCCGTGTTCGATTATCGGCGATGTACCCAACATCGTAGCTTGTTGTAGGCCCAACTGGCAAGCTACGACCATTTCATCGAAGTTTGTTACCATACCACAACAATGCATTGTTGTGTTCAGACTTAAAGGGATAAGATAGCAAATCCCTCACAGTATTTAAGTATTCCGATGAGTAAGTGTACAGATAACAGAAAAAGTAGATGTTTACTAGATTTTAAAATTAAGTTTCGATAGTGTAAGTCGGTATTTTCTGTATATCTACAGTCAAAGTCTGCAAGTACTAGTAGACACTCGAAGGTTTTTTGATATGCGTTTAAAAAGTTTTGATTTTCATACTGATTTCATATTTTAATACTTGACCAATCATCAGTTACGATACTTTGCTGTTGACTGTACTCCCGTACGGTTGAGTAAGGAGCTCGATGGCGCAGTGGTTAACGCGCCCGGTCTGCGAGTGCTAAGGTTAAGTAACTTTTGCAAAGGCCGGTCATCGGATGGGTGACCAAACATTTATCATCTCGTGCTCCTCCGTGCTTCGAGAAGCATGAAGCCGTTGGTCCTGGCTGCATTAGCAGTCGTTAACAACCACTAATCCGCACTGGGCCCGCGTGGTGGTTTATGGCCCGTTTCTCTATTCATCCATAGGGAAGGCTCGTGCCCAAGCAGTGGGGACATACAATGAGCTGCTGATGATGATGATGATGGTGATGAAGTGTACTTCCATCACTGATCTTGTCGTCACTGACCATCAATAAAAGTTGTAAATAAACATAACTTTGGGGTTGTTATACCATACTTATCTAAACAAGCTGTATACGTATTTTAGTAAAATGAATATGCCAGTGACGGTATACACACACCATAACTTACAAAGTTACCTGAACTAATCTTCGGTGGCTATCGTTCGATACTTAGGAAGTCAATGTATCAAGATCATGTAACTTAGATTGCATCGAAAGTATCAAGGCAACTTTGCCGAGCACAACTTTGTTGAACAGGTTTCCTTACTGTGTTACACGTACAAGTATAAAGTTAACGGTGTGTTAATTTTCAATCAACAATTTGATGATATAACTGCTCTATTAGTAAACTAGTTAGCTAGATAGCTCGTTAGTTAGAAAGTTCGCTCTCTTTAGTAAGCGTATTATTCATCTTTCATGATATAATTACAAAGGAACGAAGCAAGATGAACGTCATCACTACCACCTCTTTCCGTTAAGATAGGATTTCGGATTTAAACTTGTTGAGGCGACGAACGCTAAACAATTAGTCTAATACGGAGCGTTTGCACCCCGTACCATAAGAAAAACTGTTTTTTTTTCTTTCCAATTAAAATTACAAATAAGTTTAAAAAAATGAACTAGCATATTGAAGTGTATGTTAAGACTAGTCTACTAAGAAAATTTAAAAGCCTAAATCGGTCTGGTTTGCCTATAAAATGCAAATCTATGTTTTAAAAGAGGTTATTTTGATATTTTTTTATCTGTTATAAAAGTTAACAAATCGTTTTTCTGCAACTAGCAAAATGTAGTAAATTAAATGAAAAATCATGTCATCAAATATCACTTTCATATGTTTTGTAATTGTTGGGAAAAATCAAGATCCCCGCCACGTAAATTTCCAATGCGTCGCCTTAAGAACGAAGGCATCATCAATTTTAAATACTTACTGCTTTACTACAAAACGATGGCTGGTTAGTAAGTTAGACAAAGCTCAAAACAGATGCTGTCTCTTTTTAACTAATAATATTAGACAGAGACACAATATTTTAAACATTGTTAAAACAAGGTGTTTCTATGCGTCGATGTGAAGGAGTAACCAGTGGCGGTAGCTAAAGTAACATTAAGAAAACGATAGCGAAGTTATAAGATTGACCATGTGAATTAGCGCGGATTATGTCAATCCCATACATTTTATTACTAGCTGTGCTCGCGACTTCGTCCGCGTGGAAGAGTGACTTTCGGCAGCATTTTTATCTTTTTAGGCTCTTGTTCCCGTTTTTGCAACATTTTTCACTGATGCTTCGCTCCTATTAGTCGCAGCGTGATGTAGCCTAAAGCCTTCCTCGATAAATGGACTATTCAACACAAAAATAATTTTTCATTTCGAACCAGTAGTTTCTGAGATTAGCGCGTTCAAACAAACAAACTCTTCAGCTTTATAATACATTATATAGCCTAAAGCCTTCCTCGATAAATGGACTATCCAACACAAAAAGAATTATTCAATTCGAACCAGTAGTTCCTGAGATTAGCGCGTTCAAACAAACAAACAAACAAACAAACAAACAAACAAACAAACAAACTCTTCAGCTTTATAATATTAGTATAGATAATATAGATTTTCGAACTTCGCTATCGTCTTCTTAATGTTACTTTGGCTAAGCCTACAGTGAACATTTTTATATTTTAAAACTGATAAAAACTCAGAAAAGCTAAAATATGTACCTACATAATGTGCAGTTGGATGTATAATTTCTGCCCTAAAGCGAATCTGTCTTAAAGCGAATCTATACTAATATTATAAAGCTGAAGAGTTTGTTTGTTTGTTTGTTTGTTTGTTTGTTTGTTTGTTTGAACGCGCTAATCTCAGGAACTACTGGTTCGAATTGAATAATTCTTTTTGTGTTGGATAGTCCATTTATCGAGGAAGGCTTTAGGCTATATAACATCACGCTGCGACCAATAAGAGCGAAGCATCAGTGAAAAATGTTGCAAAAACGGGAAAAGAGCCTAAAAAATTAAAAATGCTGCCGAAAGTCACTATTCCACACGGACGAAGTCGCGAGCACAGCTAGTCTGTCATAAAGCGAATCTGTTGTAAAGTGAACAACTGCTTTAAACACTGTTATGTGGTAAGTATAAAAGGGTAAGTTATTCAGACATTTTGTTCCAACACTTTGTTAGGTGGCTGGCAAGCTGGATGAGAGTGGCTGAGCATCGTGCATGCACTTAAAGAGCTCTATGTCCACCAGTAGACTGATAGACTGATGATTATGATAATGATGATCTATACCTGAGCAAAAGTTTGCATGGACATGTACGCCATGCCCCCGGCAGTCAGCTTAAAACTCTTCTGGGCCACTGTGATTACGACCAGAAGGTCCCTCTGCATGTCCACCGGCCATGAAGTCCAGGAGGCTTCGTATGCCGCCATCGCTATTCCTGCACTCTATAAAAATATTTAAGCTAATATTTATGCTATCTTGACACGATAATGGAAACAGCACTTAAAAAAAGATTACTTCCAACATGAGGCAAATCGTCTTTTTTTAAAGTGAAAATTTCAGCCAAGAACCATGGTCTTCTGGTGCCATTCAGTCAATCATCATTCTAAATACTTTGCTTGAAAATAGCAAGTCAATGGTCATTAGTATTGATGGATTGTTATAGAGATCATGTTAAGAATACAGAAGAACCGAAGTTCCTGCAACAGCAACAACATCCTGTTAAGAAAAGCCATGGACTTAAAGAGTACTTCATACTCTTTTTATTTTTATCGGTAAATAGGCTTCCAAAGTTTGAACAAAGAATCAGCCAGTAGTTTTCGAGGTGAGTATAGGGTAATAATTACATAAATACTTTAATAAACTCACTTGATCCATGAGTTTGTTACCCAAGTGGCAGAATATGTAAGCGTTGCTTAGCGCGACAATTAGGAAAGCGAAGAAAGATACCAAACGTTTTTTTTGATCCATGCCAATCTGTAAATAAAAGGTCAACACAATGGTTCATCTTGGTTCATTAACTTATAAACTCTTGTCCGATACGTTTCTACATAATAAGTTGTCAAGCGAATCAATATCCAGTGCTAAATAAACTATCATTAAAAAAGGACGTTTTTTGTTTCCAAATAACACTCCGATCTGCTCAAGCGAAATTGAACCTTAACTCAATAAACAACTCTTTCTTCTACAAATCGAACCGTAACATACAACGGTAGCAGTTTGACCACTCACTCATCAATTTGATATATTGGAAACACACATCGTGGAAGTTGCATAGTTTGCACGATCATAACTAGACGAGCTAGTCGCTGCACTAACGAGCTAGGAGCTGTGCTAATAAGCTTCCCTATTTAAGTTGAGGATTCGTAACAATTTTTCAACTTTCCATTTCAAATAATGAATTGTAGTTTGACTCACTTCACCTCTTCGTAATTAGTTAACATTGTACAAGTAATAAATCCTACTTCAACTTCAACATTCGTCCCGGTCATATAACTTTGTTTTAACAGTGCACCTTCTGGAAATATGATTAAAAGAAATTCTGTTCGCAAATTTATTTTTTATTGCCAACGGGCAAGCACTTGGCATGATAAGGCCTAATAGACCAGGGCTGAAGCCCTTGAAAGTGGTAAAAAGTGAAAAAAAAAATAGTAGGATGAAACCCATTGCCAAAGGAAGAGAATATAACAAAAATTAAAGAAAAAATAATTTACGGGGGATCTGGGGTCGGGAAGTGGAAGGGGGTGGAATTTTAAGGGTAAAAAAAACCGACTTCAAAAAACAGCAAACTTAAAAAAGTAAAAACAGCTCTAAAAAGCAATAAATAATATTGAAATCATATTATTAATTACCTAGATACGCATGACAGTTTAAAAAAATGTCTATTGAAGTCGGGTGGTTGGTTGGTCGGCTGGGGGACAATTTTGTTTCATTTAAACTTTTATAGTTGTTCCATTATCTCCACTTTTTTATTGTAAAAGCCCCACCCGACTTCAGTAGACATTTTTAAAAACTGACATGCGTATTTAGGTAATTAATAACATGATTTCAATATTATTTATTGCTTTTTAGAGCTGTTTTTACTTCTTTAAGTTTCCTGTTTTTTGAAGTCGGTTTTTTTGTTATTTTTTATTTTATTTTACGATTTTTAGTGATTTGTAGACGTAGACCTAACAAAGATGCTTCTCGGATGAGGAAACGATGGCGTAATAGGTAGTGGTATTCCTATGTAAAACTTCAATCTTAATTAGGTATTATTTTTGTACGAACTAAACATTTTGCCATATTGAACCGTATGAAGTAAGCCCAACAAAGGTAACTGCTGTAAATCGTTGAGGAATTCCCTCGACTGTCTATGGCTCCATCATCAGACCTGTAATGGCACTTATAACCCATATGGGTGCATAGTTCTTATCAATGGAAATGAATTAAGACCAAACACAAGGTAGCTACTGTAAAACGTTGAGGAGTTCTCTTGACTGTCCTTCGTCTTCATCATCAGACCCCTAATGGCAGTCACAACCCATCTAGGCGTAAAGTTCTCATCGATACAAATTAATCAAGTTCAAACACCATGTAATTTCTGTAAATCGTTGAGGAGTTCCTTCGACTGTCTTTCGACTCCATCATCAGATCGACTCCAGACCTTCATTAAGTAGTAGTGCTTTAATACTTAATGAAAACCTTAACAAAAGCACTAGTCGCCGCTACAATTTTCGAAAGTTCCCCTCGATTTCTTAGGGGTGCCATCATCAGATCCTGGTTTCCTTATCATGGTACCACCCTTGGGATATCTCCTTTCCAACAAAAAATAATCATCAAAATCGGTTCATAAACGACGAAGTTATCCGCGAACACACATAAAAAAAACATATATATACGAGTCGAATTGAGTAACCTTCTCCTTTTTTGAAGTCGGTTAAAAAACGGTTTATCTCGATTTCCGGCAAAACTACAAGTTTAAAATAACTTTTTTCTATAGGACTTGTAGTTTTGTCGGAAATCGAGATAAACCGTTTTTTACCCTTAAAAACCCACCCCCTTCCACTTCCCGACCTCAGATCGCCTGTAAATTATTTTTCCTTCCATTTTTGTTATATTATCTTCCTTTTGCAATGGGTTTCATCCTACTATTATTTTTTGTGGTTTCAAAAATTATCGACCCTGGTCTATAAGGTAGAGGCTGGGTGAAGTGCACCCGGAATCCTCAACTACTAAGATACTGGGTATCTTATCTCTAGCTTCCGGAACACAACAATACTACAAACATTGAATTTAATGGTGACATATTTGGGATGATTAATGTAAATATAAATATTAATTGACTAGAATTGTACCGACTTATACAAATAACTTACTTGCGAAAAATACTTACAAATGAAACCATTAGTGCGTTCAGACACAGCTCGGCAGTCACAGCCAGGTTTTGAATTAAAAAGTATTCTTGGAACGCCTGTCGCAACGATTGCGCATATCTGGAAATGTTGGAAATATTTTTTAATCAATTGTCTCCATTCAAAAAGAGTTTTTTCTCGTATATTAACTTATAGTGTGTGTGTTTTTTTTATTTTCACGTCAAGTTTTTCGACATAGCAACGGATTTATAGATTTTTTGCATAGAGTTAGGTATAGAGTTAGAGGCGCTTTACTTTTATCCCGGTCAAGGACAAAATTTTACTGAGGCAAAGGTTTCAGCGAAAATGATTGTTTTACGTTTCAAATAGTTAGTTTGCGGTAATTATTGTTTCTTACTAATTATTGAGACTATATAGTTATATATTTTAAAGACGAGCCGATTCATATCATAATAAAATGTTAGATAGATAGATAGATAACGTCTTTCTTTGGACACTATAGACACACACAATATACAATCGTAAATAATAAAAAAACAACAATTACACTAAACATAACTTCATAACACAAGTATTAAAAATACAAAAATGTGTGTGTGCCGCAGCATCTCAAAAGGGTCATTGCTCAGCGTGGTATTCACTCGCATAGCTAGTGAATCGCTGATTTTCAGCAACAACCAGGAGTGACCACGAGGACGGTGCCCGTAACGATTATCAGTAAAGTGCCCATGAGCGTAGCCTTGACCGTGTTGTAAAAAATAATTAAAAATTTGTAAATACTTAAAGATTTTTTAATGTATAAGCTGTGCAGTGTATATTATGTTTATAATTGACATTAAATTAGATAAGGATATAATAATATATAAGTAAAATGCAAAGTAAAATAATAAAATAAAAAAAATGTTGTTGAATTAATTATGTTAAGTTTTAGCAAAATATTACCCAAATGTTGAAAAAATTTCCACGAGCAGGGTTTGAACCTGCACCCTTCTGACATACCGGGTCAGGTGCTCTTCCAATTGAGCTATCGTGGTTCTAACCAGCCCGCCGAAATTATTCAACACTATTTACTTTTTACTTTGAAAGCCAAAGGCGCCCATTCAATGTTAACAACTACCGTCATTAACATCCGATCATAATATTTTTACAAATACTAAAGATCAGTTAAGAAGTAGGCAAGCTATTTATAAATGTTTATATAATTTTTAACGCAAATTTTGTTGCGAACAAATTACAAAAACACAAATGTTGAAAAAATTTCGGCGGGCTGGGTTTGAACCTGCACCCTTCTGACATACCGTATTTGTAAAAATATTTTGATCGGATGTTAATGACGGTAGTTGTTAACATTGAATGGGAACCTTTGGCTTTCAAAGTAATAAGTAAATAGTGTTAAATAATTTCGGCGGGCTGGTTAGAACCACGATAGCTCAATTGGAAGAGCACCTGACCCGGTATGTCAGAAGGGTGCAGGTTCAAACCCTGCTCGTGGAAATTTTTTCAACATTTGTGTTTTTGTAATTTGTTCGCAACAAAATTTGCGTTAAAAATTATATAAACATTTATAAATAGCTTGCCTACTTCTTAACTGATCTTTAGTATTTGTAAAAATATTATGATCGGATGTTAATGACGGTAGTTGTTAACATTGAATGGGCGCCTTTGGCTTTCAAAGTAAAAAGTAAATAGTGTTGAATAATTTCGGCGGGCTGGTTAGAACCACTATAGCTCAATTGGAAGAGCACCTGACCCGGTATGTCAGAAGGGTGCAGGTTCAAACCCTGCTCGTGGAAAATTTTTCAACATTTGTGTTTTTGTAATTTGTTCGCAACAAAATTTGCGTTAAAAATTATATAAACATTTATAAATAGCTTGCCTACTTCTTAACTGATCTTTAGTATTTGTAAAAATATTATGATCGGATGTTAATGACGGTAGTTGTTAACATTGAATGGGCGCCTTTGGCTTTCAACGTAAAAAGTAAATAGTGTTGAATAATTTCAGCGGGCTGATTAGAACCACGATAGCTCAATTGGAAGAGCACCTGACCCGGTATGTCAGAAGGGTGCAGGTTCAAACCCTGCTCGTGGAAATTTTTTCAACATTTGTGTTTTTGTAATTTGTTCGCAACAAAATTTGCGTTAAAAATTATATAAACATTTATAAAATATTACCCCATCAATCTAATGTGCTTTTTGATGATGGTCTTGAACTCTTCTCTCGTGTTCGCTTGATTCTCCACAGAGTAACTCAATCCTTTCAATCTCGTCTGCAAATCTGACAGTTGATAGCACATGTACATAATTATACTGCACACCATGCCTTGTATAGAAATTGCTCTATACATGCATGGTACTACAAATAGCAGGCCCAATATCTGACCGGCTAGGAACAAAGAAAATTGATTTTTCATAGGGTCGAAAGGAAGCCAAGCATCTACTACCATTTCACCATTAATCTGTGCCAGTAACTGAAAAGTCCCAATTAATGCCAATATCATACCAGAAATCATCACAACATGAACAACCATTATTTTCTTTTGATCTTCTGGAATTTTATCGCCGGAGTGAAGGATTTCAGTGATCAAAATCTTAATTCGGTTACGCTCAATAAAGAACATGACGATTTTGAATACGTAATTGTAGGCAACGATGTTTTTATCTATATTAGCGAAAAGAACGAACACATCTTCTCTGTACATGTAAGCACCAATTCCAGTGATGGTGATATAAATGAAAGCAAGAATAAGCAAGCTACATTCGTAGATTTTGTAGAAGCACTTTTTTCTGAAAGACCAAGCCTCATCGGGCCAGAGACCGACGTAGAATAGAAACTTCAAGTTAAAGTCGAAGAAATCGGCTCGCGGGTACCAACTACCTGACTTCATGACTGCCAATTTGCTAATGAAGCGCAGGCTTGCAATTTTGTTTGATGATGCTAGGAAATGAATGGACGTGCCTTCCTTATAAAATGAAGTTTGAAAGGAGTATTGCCCACCACTGTATTTTAGTGGTTTCGATTCCGGTTCCGATTCCCAGAGGGAAGACGATCTAAATATCGCCATAACATTCATGTTTGTAGCATTGTTATATTCCGGCAGCAAGAGGTAAGATAGCCAGTGCCTCTCTTGTTGAGGATTCCGGGTGAAGTGCGCTTCCATCACTGGCCTTATCATTACTTAACATCAGGTGCATCAACATCACTGTGCTTACCCGTAAAAAATTTAAAATAATAATTGAATGCATAAAGTTACGATACTTACTTCCACTCTAAGTCTCAGTGCCAAATTCAGGCCGTGCGTAATAGCGATTTTAAGAAATTTTATTCATTTTGTATTTATAGTTTAATATGCTTGTGGCTTAGAGAACTTTGTTTCATATCAATACCTTTACCATACAACATTACCAACGCAAAACGGAGGTCTACTAAAATATCAAAGGCCAAACACCTACGAACAAAATACTGTAAATGTTTTGAGTGTAAAAGTAATAATAAGATGTTCCAAGTTTATGAGATACTGGAATTATGAGTAATACTAACAGAAAGTCTAAATATATCAAAACAGAAAATTGCAATTTCACATCCAACATTTATCAAATCCTTGTGCAAAAACTCTTTTAAAGAAACTAAAAGAAATAAAACTGCTTTGAACAATTTGAAAGTTATTACAAAAGTTGTCTCAGTAAATCACAGTGCATTATACCTTAATGAAAGGACATGCTCACTTCTTCAGAAAGTTAAATTTGCTTAGTTTAACAGTTAGTAATTCATTCGTTACGTATGAAGAGGCTATTCAGAGAATTGTGGGTTGTTAAATTGAAACTTCTAAAACGATTTCAAGAAGGAGAGGGGATTCTTAACGCATCTTTATATATTTTATTAATTAAAGATATATCACTGTCTTTTTGTTATTGTACACTCGGTGATAGAGAGGAAAGTGCTGGTGTACTGTTGTGATACAGGCTGCCGCCCGTATCAGGCACCAGTCTCTTACAGCTTTTTATCCTTATTTTGACCTAAGATTGTGGAGAAAATAAATGACTTTTATTATTAAAAAAAATGTAAATGCAAAATAACAATTTAAAGTGAATAACTAAGCTTTACAAAAAACAATTTTAACTTAAGTTTCCACACAAAAGCATAAAAATTATAAAATCAGAAGTAAGGGTAGCAGCACACTACTCGTCTAACGTGTGTTTTCATCAACGACCCTTAACTTTTAAAGAAACCTTTAGCCATGTTATGTGACGGTTACCGAAGTAAAACCGTCACATAAAGGTGAGTCCACATTATATGTTATAACTTATGTTAAATACACAATAAATGTTGTATAACTTATGTTAAATGACAAGTTACAAAACTAAAAGTATTAGGTTCTTTATTGACACTTATTGTTCATACTAATAAAACATGCTAAATAACTATGCTATCTAACATGTTTTGTCATATAGTCCGGATGAATCTTAACATGTTACCTAAAACTTAGGAGTTGTTAGTGAAATCGAACATAATAGGCATGTTAACAACAACAAATAATTCCAGAACATTAAACAAATTAATGAAATCACGTAACAGCTCTTTCAAAACATTGACCCATTTTTAATTTGACCTAAGCATGAATTTCTGTAAAAAGTTATTAATAAATACTGAGTTGATTTGGCTCTTATATATAAATATATATTTTATATTACGGGTAAGCACAGTGCCTTGATCTCACCTGATGTTAAGTGATGATAAGGCCAACGATGGAAGCGCACTTCACCCGGGATCCTCAACCAGTGTGGCTATCTTATCTTTAGCTGCCGGAACACAGCAATGCTACAAGCATTGATGGTATGGCCACATATTTAGAAAAGATGGCGGTAGCTAGCCAGGCGGACAAACAAGCCCTACCACCAACCAAACCGAGTAAAAAATTTACACCCTACAGGGAATCGAACCCGGGACCTCTGTGTCTAAACCGGTGGTCCGGTGGTGGTTAGCCACTAGACCACAAAGGCGGTTAAATATTGAGACTTACGAGATACATATGTGCTCCAAATTTCATCACACACCTTAAACGGTTAAAATCGTCATTTTTATCACTTACTGACTCACTGACTGATCTATAGATAGATCAAAACTCTAACCCAGTTCCAGATGACCTAGAAAGTTCAAATTTGGCATCCAGATAGGTAGTTGGGCGAATACAAAGGAATAAATCAGAAACTAGTAAGTTTTTATCAATTTATTATATTTTTCAATTAATTGGTTTTATTAGGAACACTTACATAAAGATGCCTGTAATGTAAGAATCAGCAATCAAAATTGATGACAGCCGGTCTTTATGTGGATTTTAAGGTCTTCACGTGAATATATAACGAGTGGAATAACACCCTTAATTTTTTTTAAATTTAAGCATATCAGTTTTACTTATAACGACTTATAACTAAGGGTATAGACGACTTTCGTATATAATACGTTATTATTAACTGGGTTTTAGTATTAATACCTACTAATAATTTCTGTACAAAAAGTAATGATATCCCATCAAAAACATAAATGTGAAATAAGAGCCAAGTTCAATATTATGATTTAAGCTAAATGGGTGCCAAGTTCAAAGCCTAAGGTCTGACTTGGCTAGTTTTCATATACGAATTATATTATAGCCTTCACAAGTTCTAAAGCTGTAAGTTCTTAATTTATTCTTCCGGAAATTTGCCTGGCTGGTAGAAACTAGCCATCGAACATAGGGCTCTTCCATGGCTGTTTTATAATTCGTAAATGAGAACTAGCCATGTCAGTCCTTAGGCTTTGAACACTTAGGTTTTTACACTCACACCAATTATCTAGCCCCAAGAAAAGCTTCAAAATTAAAAAAAAAAATTCAAAATTCAAAATCATTTATTCAGTTTAGGCTACAAATAGCTCTTATGAACGTCATTTATGCCATCGATTCGTAAGTCTATCTACTCTGGGCGGGAGATCTTGTACTGAGAAGAACCGGCAAGAAACTCAGCAAGTGTCCAGCTCTTTTCTCCCTTACAGCGTCATAAATATTGGAAAATGCTCTATTATAAAAGGACACTTTCCATCACAAATAAAAACACAAAATTTAAAGGACAGTCACAACATGTAAAAAAAAAACACAAAAAAGAAAAAAAATAAAAAATATTTAAGTTTGCAAAAACATCATTTACCAGTATAATTTTTTACAATGTCATACAGTACTAGTAAAAGTCAAAAACCTGTTTTAAGAAAAAAAAAACAAAGTTAAACTATAGTTAAAAATAATAAAAATAAGTACGCTAGAGCAGACCAGCCTCCACAGGCGGCACCCGTTCACGAGTCAGCCATCGCTTCACTCAACCATATTTTAGGCTTCCTTAAGAAACTCGAGAAATGGTTAACTAGAAAACGAATAAACATACTTATTAGACTTAAATACATATTTGTTATACATAGGAAACACCCAGACCCGAAACAATTTAGAAAAAAAGGTATTTCTAAATTGATCCGAGCGGGGATCGAACCCGGGACCTCAGAGATGGCGACACCATGAAAACCGGTGTGCAGGCCACTCGACCAAGGAGGTCGTCAATATTGAACTTGTCTTTCATTTCACATTTATGTTTTTGATGGGATTGACTCTAATGGATTACTTTCTACACTAGAGGAAAATTAAATAATTCATCAATACCTCTCGCTACTAGAAATAAAAAACTAAGCCTTCGAGCTTCTTAATTTTGCAACAGTCATTTACAAAAGATTTTATTGTCGTGGTCCTCTACCAAAAGCAAATTTTAAAACCCCGAGCCGAAAATTCCCTTGGAAAATCTAGTAGTTCCTTTAACTACTAGATTTACCGAGGGGTTTGTCCGAGGGACACGTTTGCTTGATGCCATTCCCACTGGAAACTTGAGGAGCCATTAAGGTTCCCTCCACCCTAAAGTCCAGTGACGTTGAAAAGACCGTTTGAAGCCATAAGCAAACTCTCTTCAATTATAAGAATTCAACAAACAACAACCTGATTTTATTCCTTTACTTAGTTAAGTCGGGACGGTTTATAAACAGCGTCAATTTTGAACAACACGTGAAGTGTAAATTGGAATTCCTTATTCATGGCGCTTGAACTTGGAGTTGGAAGGGCTATCGGTTTGACCCGTGTGTACGCTCTTTGAAATTTAAAAGTACATAACTTGTTCATTTACTTGTTATAGGTTTTAAATGTTAATTTTATATGTATGTATGTATATGAATGTACTGGTCTATGATATAAATGTATTCTATAGTATTTGCACATATACATCTCCATTTCACCATTTCTAACTCGTTTTTGGGTTCATAAACCAAAGGTTGTTCGGAAAATATCGCTTATAGCGATAAAAAAAATTAAATTAAAAATCATTTAAGTATTCAGTTTAGGCTGCAAATATCCCTTATGAACCTCATAAGTCTGGATAAGACCGCCGTTGCCCATACTTATAGATTATGTGTCATCATCATCATCATCTCAGCCAAAAGACGTCCACTGCTGGACAAAGGCCTCCTCCAATGATCTCCACAACGACCGGTTTTGTGCTGCTCGCATCCAGCGGCTATTAGATTATGTGTACCTAAATTTTAACGAGATTAATTAATACGAAATTTTACTAACATCAAACATCAAATTTTTTGTTTATTTTTTGTTTTTTTTGTTTTGTTTTTTATTTTGTTATTATTAAAATTATAAAGAGTAACTTAAAAATATATTATGAGTAGTGTCTCCACTACTCATAATATATTTTTAAGTTAAAGTAACATTTACATTTTTTGCATATACTGTACACCTTTCAATTTACAACCAGTCATAACAGAACTGCATTGATATGCAAAAAAACTGTCAGCGCGTGTCAATTCTAACTGGTCAATAGAGGACGGTGATCCTACGCTGCCGCATCTCAGTAAATACTACTGCGGAGGGTAGTAGTCATTTGTTGCTGTTACTGGTAGAATATAAAATCTATACGTTACCCGCTATTGTAATATTAAAACTAGATGCATAATGTTATTGTTGTATGATGTACTAGTAACACAAACCAATGTAAACAAACAAACAAATTCATTTCATTTCATTTTCATTTCATTTTACTCAATGGCAAATTTGTGAAGCGCTTGACCCGACAGAGGTCCTGGGTTTAATGCACAGGTCAGGCAAAGTGTGTATAGTATTTTTCGATGCATAGCTCAGGTTGGTGATCATCAACCCGCATTTGGCAAGCGTGGTGATTGTGATGAAGCGAACATTTATCAATTGTCAAACAGCCCCAATTCAGTCGGGGTGATTGATAAATTTTTTCGCACTGTCAAACTAAACATTAGGCATAATGGATCTAAAAGGAATAACAACTGGAATCCAGGTTTTTCACTGGGATTTCCAAAGAAATTACCATTTCGTACAGTATTGGAAGTAGTATGACCAATCATTTGATATAGCGTGGGATATTGATTTAGCGTTTTTGATAAGCAATTAGTCTATATTTCATCATGATTAGTATCTATAAAAGTACTGTTAACATCTCAATGCTGGGCTTAGGCCACAGTACAAGGAGTTGTATTACATACAATATTCTCTCTTCTTACAAAACGATCGAAACGACGCGCGTCGAAATGTCGGTTGGCACCGGTTAGCAACAGTTGCGAGTGCGCCGTAGTAATTTGCGTACTCAGACAGTCTGTCTATCTGTCTCTTTGTCTGCTACGTAAGCGTGATTTCCTTATATTGTGCTTAAGCCTTCCCTCATAAAACAATAGTATATTTTACGTGCAACGAATGAGCTATTACAAAAATCACTTTATAAACGTTCAGGGAGCAATTTTTGAATCGGTGACTATTTCTCACGCTATGATTTCAATTACGATTCAGCCGCATTAACACAACGTGGTTTACTATATCTGCCGGTAGAGGCCCGCTCGGTCCATATCGACCACTTTGAGAATCCCTGATATAAACCATCCAGGGTTCAAACACACACAAAACGTCTTATCAATATCGGTCCAGCCATTTAGGAGGAGTTTAGTGACAAACACACGTACGAATGAATAATATATTTTAAAATTATATATTTTATGTGGGATGGCCTCATCCGATGATGATTGATGATAATAATGATCTATTCCTAAATACAACTGTCAGTGTGGTGAACCTACACCAAAGAAAAGAATAGTTACCGTACCGTGCCGTTGTTACGAACTCCACACAGACACAATAATGTTACGCTTAACTCTATCGGAAATGTATAAAGAGCTGACTTCCCCGTGGAACATCCATTTAATGATGTCTTTTATATGCTAATACAAGTTTCCGATACGCGGATTTATCCGGCAGATCGGATATCGCGGTGTCACTGTGTGCACAATGTATATAACACAAATATAGACTTTAATAATGTGAAATGGAATAGGATGTTCCAATATAGTATGTAGTTATCTAGGTAAGATAAATTTTTGGACACTTGCTGAGTTTCTTGCCGGTTCTTCTCAGTAAAAGATAGTATAGCCCAGAGTAGACTTACGAACCGATGGCATAGTGACATTCACAAGAGCTACATGTAGCCTAAACTGAATAAATGATTAGAATTTAGAATTTGAATTTGAATTATGAATTTTATCTTTTCGCTGTCATGTCACACATATCCCATCGCGCACAAATAAATTTGTTGACTCGTTTCTTTGTCGCACCTCCAAAAGATGGAATAGTGTACCAACACACGTTTTCCCTCCTTCCTATGATATGGGGTCCTTCAAACGAGGCGTAAAGAAGCACCTTGTGGGCCGGCAGAGTGAGGTTGACTGATGCTGCGTTGTTTCCACGCTGCACCAGTTGTTTTCGCGTCTGGACTCCATTTCCACTTAACATCAGGTGGTATGGAGTCATTTGCCGTGCTAGGTATAAGAAAAATATATCCTAAGGATGTAGCATTGGTGTTACAATATACTGTAGTAATGCACCTTGTACACACACCAGCACATCTGACTTCCACAAATTGTCAAATCTCCTCAATAGACTGTGAATTTTATGCTTAGGACATATGATTGAACTTTTATTAAAGATATTTGACAGTTTTAGTCATAGGTTGATGTGCACGCGTCTGTACCATGATAAGAAACACTAAGACCGCTTGTACACGTCCGTTTTTTTCACCGGACAACGGTCCGTTGTATTCGCCCGATTTGCGGTGGTGTATGGTTTATAACGTATGTGTGTACATGCACCGGACATAGGTCCGGCGAACAAATTTCGCCGGATGCACCGCCGCCTACCCTCGGCGCAACGGACAACGGTCCGGCGTAGAAAAAGCGGTCTCCTATGCCAGTGTATTGGCGCGTGTCGACGCTGCCGGGGACGTATAGCCGGTTTTCAGTAAATTGAGTGCCGTCTTGTACTTGCGTTTTTATTATAATGGTAGATATTGACATGGACAATTGGACATTTCAAAACTCCTTAATTCCTTTTAAAGTTTATAATAAAATATTTCACTACTTACTAAATGTTTTTAAGGGGGACTACGGTGATTGGCACTCTCGCTTAGTTTTTCGCTTCTAGCTTCTTAATAGTGATCGTAATGCAATAAAATTCCCCTTACCTTACCTGTAGGATATCCATTTTTTGTCGGTCCGTTGTCCGGTGAAAAAAAACAAATGTGTACAAGCGGCCTAACGAATCTGTTCGCATTTAGTTTTTGCATATTTTTTTATAGACAGGTCACAATGTCCTGTTTTCCTGCAAGGATCATGCTCATAGTAAATTAATAGTACCTAGACATTGAATAAGGCTCCTTTGGATTACTAAGTAAGGGTAGATCATCATCATCATCATCATCATCAGCTCATTTTATGTCCCCACTGCTGGGGCACGAGCCTTCCCTATGGATGGATAGGGAGAACGGGCCATAAACCACCACGCGGGCCCAGTTGGTGGTTGGTGGTTGTTAACGACTGCTAATGCAGCCGGGACCAACGGCTTCACGTGCCCTCCGAAGCACGGAGGAGCTCGAGATGATAAAGTTTTGGTCACCCATCCGATGACCGGCCCTTGCGAAAGTTGCTTAACCTCAGCACTCGCAGACCTGGCGCGTTAACCACTGCGCCATCGAGCTCCTCAAGGGTAGATAGTGTTGATTAATTTCGGCGGGGTGGGCAGAGCCACAAAGCATAGTTGGTAGTGCATCTGACCCGGTATGTACCGAATACCGTTCGTGAATATTTTTTCAACCCTATTTTCAAATAATACCCATCTACATAATGATTTTAAATTCCACAAAGCGATGATGGTAAGTGGTTACAAAGCCATAGCCACTCGGAAGGTTACTCTTTCTGGAATCCTCATTTAGGTATTTAACCCATCCAGCAAAATTATACGTTTGTGTGAAGTATGGGTTCACGTTAGAAGTCTTACTAATGTCTCACGTAGCTATGGGGATTCCACGAGTTTCTCGCATTCAAACTGAGCCAACTGAGCATCTATCCGTTCGCCTATCGAAGGCTTCATTACATTTCGACTTTCAAACCCGTTGCAGACTCCGTGGTCACAAGAAAATAGTCAGAAATAAATAGCAGATAGATTACTAGCTTATACTGTCCCACTGCTGGGCAAAGGGCTCTATCATTAAAATCATGTCATTGCAACATTTGTAGTTAGCTAACCCCCACGATAGCCAAAAGGGGTTGGTTGGGCCATCAATTAATTAACATAACACACTTTACCTGACCCGGGATCTGAATTAAGGACCTCCGGATATAATTCCGAGCTCGCTGCCAATTGGCCATCGAGGAGTAAAATAAATATACGATTG
This sequence comes from Eudonia lacustrata, assembly GCA_947562085.1. Taxonomy (NCBI): domain Eukaryota; kingdom Metazoa; phylum Arthropoda; class Insecta; order Lepidoptera; family Crambidae; genus Eudonia; species Eudonia lacustrata. The sequence goes on along the minus strand of OX387330.1, from coordinate 3,193,457 downwards.
CAGTTGTTCCATAGACAGAAACAATTCATTTAATTGTGCTATCCATTACGACACATTACAAGGAATCACTGTAGCGCTGAGTTCTCGCAAATTTTACACAGCAATTATGCAAAACGGTGTTCATTAAATCACATGTGTGGTGCACAAAGGATATAATCGGGATTTATCGGTGCCGAGTAGTGTGTTCATTCATTACGGTAACTCGATTCGAATTTTATTATACAATATTAAAATAAATTCAGTTGTGATGTACTTTGTGCGATTTAATTACATAAATCTATATATTCGTCCGTTTTTAGTGGATTCTTTGTTTAGCTATTGGTTGCCATGTTTTCTATTAGTTTTATTGTTTATAACTAGCACAAAACCAGTTGATGTCGAGATCCTTGTGGGAAGCTTTTGTCCAGCAGTGGACTCGTCTTTTGACTGAGCTGCTGATGATTATGATGATTTTAATAAACGACAGTACAATCACGTATATTTTTAAATGCTTCTAAGAGTCATCTTACTTAAACAAAAACAATTTTAACTTTACAGTATTTTCATTATAATATTTAAGGGTGGGCCGACCGAAAAATGCCAAAAATGCAGTTACGGTTAAGTAAATATAATGGAAAATACTATCGTATTAAATAAACAAAATATATATTTAGTATCATAGGGAACGTGTTTACAATTTGTCAGAACCATAAATTCATAACACGCTATAGTTTTTTCTACAATATCATTTAAAGTTGGGCAAAAATCATGAAAACGAGTGGCGGCGTTTAGTAGTTTTCTTATAGTTTATTTAAATTATTGTACCTCTGATTTTGTTTAAACAATCATCAATGGATAAACTACAAATTGCTAGACTACATTTTTGATTCATCAAGTGGTTATTTAAATAATTATTTTTTATTAAGCACCTTAAATTCCCCATACAAAATTAGTATGGCCGCGCGGCATCAAATAAATATGGACGACGACATTTCAAATAAAACATATGACACTTGTCACTTACGGACGGCGCACCCTTAAGAAAATCTGTAAAAAGTGATTATTATCCAATACCAACACATTGCATCGGTATCGGCGAAGATACTAATAGATTCCTGTGATGTAGGTGGGCTTTTGACCTCAATCAAGGCGGGAAGGTCAAGATGGGATCGACGTTTGACCGAGCTTTCGCTCTGAGTGCCTGTCACTCTTTAAAGACGTCGTGTATGGAGAAATATCAAAACCTGTACCTTTTCTATGAATTTTTCCCTTATCCTTCCTTTGCCTTTCCTATGCTTAATCGGACAGCAGAAAGTTTTATGTAATGATCGCCAATCTTTATGATGATAATGACAAAATCTGTCCAACATTAACAGAAATACTTATGTTATACTTAGGAAATACTTAGGTATACTTATCTTTTATATACAAAATATGATTACTTAAAGTTAGAGCTAACAAAACGTTCAGATTAGGAATCAAGATTTTTATTGATGTAGCGTCGATCTATCGACGAAAATTACAAATAACTTCCGTTATTATTTCTCTCTCAAATTACGCTGTTCTGGAATTTCAGGAAGAAAAGCTTAGTTGAAGCGTCGTCGGTAGCCTGTATAATATAATACTCGGGTCGAAATCGAAAAGTCGAATTTTAATTTCCAAAGCTGAGTTAGACTACTGAATTGAACCCATTTCTCACAAGCGCTTATGCTTTCTGAATTGGTTTAACAGAATTATTATGAATGTACATGTAATGCACATTAGTAATAATTAAAAAAAAGAATAAGGTTCGTATGTGAATTATACACCACACCATACAGTATAATTCAAAACTTTTTCAGGTTTAACTAATTCAAACTGATTATTTCTTACCAGAACAAAGAAAAACGGATTAATGTATGTATCTAGGTTTTATATAGGTATATTTATGTTTATTATTTATATAAATTAATTTTTGTGCACCCCAACTATTCTATCGAGGTTATCCAACTCGCCGAAATTAATCAACACTGTCTACACTCTACAACTGATTTTTTTTGTATGTTTTTGTAAAAAACATTTGAAGTAATAAATTTAAAAAAAATATTGCCATACAACCATGTCACTAGTTTATGGCGTTCCAGCGATATCTGATAAGAAAGACAGTAACAGCGACTTACGATTCCGGATAAATTGCACTTCCATCTTAAACCTTATCATCACTTACTACCAATTGTGATGAAGGCTAAAGTCCCTCCCCAATAAGAAATAAGAAAGCAAAAGGTCACACATACCATTCAGCTGAAACAAGAAATGGAGTTTAAAAATGCTACAAAAGAACCTTGTTTAAACATTCAGTGCGACTGTCGACGCCCTTGACACCTCGCCCTATTTCTAGTTAGCTCAGTTTGTCTAGACCTGAATATTTTAACCGGACATCTTACAGATCCCTTACCATTTGCGGTCCCAATTTAATGCTAATGGTCTCTTTGTTATCATGATTTTGTATCAACCTAACCTCAGGATCTTCTTGAAGTACTCCTTCGTAACAATAAATATTACAGTGTATTTAAAGCAAAACTAAACTATTCTCATTCGTGTAGTAAAGGAACGAAAATGCGGAATAACCCTACAAATCTCATTACTCGACCATAAATGCTTTTAATCCGTTCAAAATTAACCAAAAAAGGTCAACGAATTCGTGAGCAGGTGTGGTGTGGGGTGCGGTATGTGGCACCTGAGTAATCTAATGTTTTCTCTATTTTGGTAACACGCTGTGTTGCTTTAGGCTTTCGTTTTATTTTTTTAAAGACGAGCAGTAAACAAATAAGACTTTTTTCGTCCATTCTGTTATATTGTATAACTAATAGTATAACTAGATGGACTAACCCCTTTATTCATGCATGAATTTCTTTAAGGTTTGATGACGATGTGATAATCACGCTCGGTCTGTGGTTGCGGATGTTAAGTAACTTTTGCAAACGCCGGTCATTGGATGGGTGACCAAAATGTATCATCTCTACCTCCTCCATGCTACGTAACGCACGTCAATGTTTACATTGTACATGTATTACATTGAGCCTGGCTGCATAAGCAGTCGTTAGAAACCACCAATCCGCAGTGGACCTGCGTGGTGTTAAGGCCCATTTTCGTATTCGTTGCAAGACTCAGGCCCCAGCAGTGGGGACATAAAATGAGCTGGCGACGATAATGACGACATTTTGAGCTTTTATAAAAGTCACAGCGCCATCGGTTTGCAAATCTACGTCGAGTGATCATGTACTGAGTAGAACTGGCAATAAACTCAGTAAGAACGCTTTTTTACATTCTTTTTTTAACCCGTTAGGCGTCGAGCCTCAAAAAAAAAGTGTCCGGTAGCGTCGGGGGGAGTAGGTATTTTAATATTTTTTATCACTTTTTTGATATTTATTAAATAGCTTATTTTTGGTTAGGTTGTAAAATCAAAAAAAAAATTACACAAAGAGGATAAAATTGCCTAAAATAATACAATTTAAACTTATTTCTCTAATGTACTTACCTGTCTGGATAATTTGTTGACTTTTTAATTTTGTTTTGTTTTTTTTTTCTAAAAAAGGAAAAAACAATTTCCTTTTTTTGAAAAAAAAAACCGAAAAACTATTTTGGTCATATATTATCACATTCTCACTACACTTCACTAAAGATTATGTATTCACGAGTAGATTTTATAAAAAGTATATTCGAAACTAAACAAAACACTTCACAATAATATTTATATACGCGGAAGTGCAGCAGTACTGCAAAACCGTGCAATACATTGACACTTGTTGCAAGTTGCTTCCTCACAGGTGTGAGAAGGGGTCCTTTGAATGTGGTATCTCATGTTGTATGAAGGAAAAAAAGTGTAAGGGGAGATAATCTACAAAGAAATCATCATCATCATCATCGTCATTTCAGCCAGTAATCACTCACTCCTGGGTATAAGCCTCCTCTGTAAGACGCCAACTTATCTGGTTCCGTGCGAGCCTTATCCACTGCCCTCCGGCCATTCCGATGATTCACTAAAACCCTTTGTTCACGACACGGAAGAAATGCCAAAAAAAAACTGGTATACACCAAATACTAGAAAAGACTCTAGATGTTTAGTGGCATACACGTCGCCAATAATGTTATTTTTTATTTTAGGCTGAAAGATAAACCAAACAAAGCTGAACAGCTTTCTCGAGTGGCAATAAGAAAATCGAAACCTATTAACATTCATTATCACTCCGATTCTCGTACAAGAACGCTCACAAAGAAACTGCTTTAAATAGTTAATTCCAGTAAGGAGATTAGATACACGTCTGCTTCAACGCCAAGATATCGGTATCGGTATCTTATATTGTACTTCGAAAAGAGCTACGTTGTAAATCCAGAATGTTCGTATATTTTCGCCCTTAATCGAATTTAAGATTCATAAAATATTGAAACTGAAAATGAGCAATTGATGAAAGAGAATAGTTTGCCAGGTTGGTACTATGTGTCTCATAATAAGGCTCAAGGTCACCCAAAGAGCCGGTTATTCTTGAGGTTTCTCTACGAGATCGAATCCGAGATCCGTAGAAGAACATTGGTTACCGATATAGCCCGAAGATTTGCTAAGCTCAAGTGGCAGTGGGCAGGGCACATCGCTCGTAGCACCGGAAAACACAGTGTAGGCAGGTCTCCAACAAGGTGGACCTACGATCTGGTAAAGGTCACGGGTCGCCGCTGGATGCGAGTAGCACAAACTTGTCTTTGTGGTATTCTTGGGAGGCTTTATTACTTATTTACCAGGTCGACCTCACTATCGCAAAGTCCGTTATGCTACCGCCATCTTATCTTATGCTTTATATAAATACAAAAACACAAAATTTGAAAAAGTTTCCACGAGCAGGATTTGAACCTGCATCCTTCTGACATACCGGGTCAGGTGCTCTCCTAATTGAGCTATCGTGGTTCTAACCAGCCCGCCGAAATTATCCAACACTATTTACTTTTTACTTTGAAAGCCAAAGGCGCCCATTCAATGTCAACAACTACCGTCATTAACATCCGATCATAATATTTTTACAAATACTAAAGATCAGTTAAGAAGTAGGCAAGCTATTTATAAAATGTTTTTGTTTTGTCAAATTTTGTTACGAACAAATTATAAAAAAACAAATGTTGAAAAAAAAATCAACGAGCAGGATTTGAACCTGCACCCTTCTGACATACCGGGTCAGGTCAGGGTCGGGTCGGGGTTTATATAGGTATATTCGCCCTTAACCTCAGTTACCATTAAGAGAAATGAAGACCAAGCATCCTCTCCTTTGACTATCAGACAGTCATCATACCGTCATCATACCATAGTTTCTTAACTTTTTAAAGAAAGATATTCAACACTCCATCTAGACACTTCCAAGTGGATTAAAAATTACTTTTTTTGTTCCCATTAATATAATTGAACTTACTTGCTACAGTATTTATAAATAAGTTATTAAAATTCGATAAATTATCATCATGAATAAGCCTCCTAGGCTGGAATAGTAGCGACTGACTCTATCGCTTAGAATTACAAATCTAATTTAATCTAGACTAATCTAGCATAAGACGTTCTTTGCTATCCTTTAGTAACGATTTATTTTTTACAAGGAATATTTGGTAGTAGTCTTCTGTATGTTGATTTAGTGAAATGTCCTTTTAGAGAAAATAATTTGAAATTTGGAAAATTACTAAGGATATTTAATATTGATAACGCTCGCTGTTAAATAAAGGGAGACAAATAATGCCATAGCTGATTTTTTTTCGGTACAGACTTAGCAACTGATGGTTTAGAGTCTTTCCTAAAAACAAGATTTGTAGCTTATTATAAATAAAATAAATAAATAAATAAACTTTCCTACACTCACACCAATTATCTAGCCCAACAGAAGCTTCGTTATGAAACTCGTTAAATGGTTACTAGACATACGGAAAAACATACTTAAAATACTTTTAAATACATACTTATTATACATAGAAAATAATATACATACTTACTTATTATATATAAAGAATTTTGATATTTGTGTTACTTTAGTAACTACACTATGGCAAATGCTGTGTACTCGTATACGGCTAATCGGCAAACATATTAGAACTAAGACATGGTGTATCCAGTATTATGAATGCGTAATATGTATTTGCTGTTGGTGTACCTCTTAAATAAATAAATGAATACTCGTTAAGGTTTGGTTTTTAACCGTCTCTGTGATCTAATAATTAACCTGTCTTAATCCCAGAAGCACATCATCAATTAAAATATTAACTAGATCACTTTATCTTTCTTAAGCCTAAGCTTTTTTGGTTGCCTTAAGACGACGCATTGGTAATTTACGTGGCGGGGATCTTGATTTTTCCCAACAATTACAAAACATATGAAAGTGATATTTGATGACATGATTTTTCATTTAATTGACTTCATTTTGTTAGTTGCAGAAACACGATTTTTCAACTTTTATAACAGATAAAAAAATATCAAAGTAACCTCTTTTCAACCGACTTCAAAAAAAGGAGGAGGTTATCAATTCGACTGTATTTTTTTTTTATGTTTGTTACCTCAGAACTTTCGACTGGGTGAACCGATTTTTATGATTCTTTCTTTATTTGAAAGCTGGTGCTTCCCATGTGGTCCCATTTTAATTTGGTCCAGTTCTGATGGTGGAATCCTTAAGGAATTGAAGGAACTCCTCAAATATTGTAGGCATACCTATAGCAATTTTAGTATTTTCAGAAATAAGACAAGCATTTGCATTCAGAAAGTATCATTTAATGAAGTGTAACTGATGAAAAGACCACAGATTGCCATCGGAACTCCTCAATGAAAAGTATTTCACGGGTGGCGATAAAATATATCGATTAAGATAGTTAAGCGACTATGACGAAGCAAATGAAGGCAGGCACCGGAACTCAGTTTTTGATTTCCTACTTTGAGATAGGCGTTTCTCGTTTTCTTCGCTTGTCTCATTTAAACGGCGCTGTCTCATACGAGCAGCGCGTTTAGTAGGTCTACCCATATTCGCTTTTGATAAATAGAACAAAACGAAACAAAAAACAAAAAGAGAGAAGTAAAGGTGAATTACAGGGTTTATATGAGGCATTGGCTCGCATGGACTGGTCTGATTTATTAGCTTTAACGAGCGTTGATTCCGCTGTTGAGCTTTTTTATGACAAGTTGTATGACTGCATCAAACAGTTTGTTCCTATAAAGGATCACGTTATGAGTAATCGGCTACACAATTATCCAAGTTGGTTTACAGCAGAGATAATTAGCAATATCAAACAAAAACATTATCATTTAAAGAGGTACAAGATTGAGGGCAAGGAATTTAATAAGGAGCTTTTTAAATATTATAGGGAGTATGTTAAAAAAATAATCGGGATAGAGTATCGGCGACATTTGACGCAAATACAAAAAAATATTATCGAAGAGCCTGTATAATTTTGGCACTTTATAAAAGAAAAGAAAAAAAAGAGACATGGTATTGATACTTTTATTTGCGATGGTGTTGAGGTGCAGGGTCAAGCTGCGGCCGATTCCTTTGCCAAATATTTTAGCTCTGTATTTCGCGCTGAAAATCCAATACTGGATCATGTCGAGGCTGCTCGTGCAGCTTACACGCAGTGTGACGCTACTTCAGTTTCGGTGTTCTCAGTGAATATTAACGACCTTAAGCAAGCTGTGAGGCGCCTCAAGCCGCGATCCGCAGGGGGGCCTGATAGTGTCCCGGGATTTTTGGTAAAGGACTGTGTGTCTGTTATGAGTACACCGTTGTTGTACATATTTAATCTCTCCCTTAATCAAGCGACATATCCCAAAAGATGGAAGCTATCGCGAGTCACACCAGTTCCAAAGGATGACGGTGGAACGGATGTTACTTCGTTCAGACCCATTGCTGTGCTCTCGGTGTTTGCCAAAATCTACGAAAGCTTGCTTAATGTTCAGATTAGCAACCAAATTGGCCACTTGCTCCATGATAGCCAACATGGCTTTCGGAAGGCTCGATCGACCACCACAAACCTTGTGGCTCATGCGGATTACGTCCATTCCGTAATGGATGGAGGTCGACAAGTAGACATCGCTTATTTCGACTTCAAAAAGGCTTTTGATGTAGTCGATAATGACATTTTGCTGCGGAAACTGGCCATTGTCGGATTCACACCAAACTTGCTGAAGTTAATGTCCTGTTACCTCAAAAATCGGTGTCAGTATGTTAAACTAAATGGTTATGAATCTGCTGAATATTATACAAGATCAGGCGTGAGTCAGGGTAGTACCTTAGGACCTACTTTGTTTCTACTATTTGTGAATGATTTGCCTAATACAGTACAGAATGCTAAGTGTCTTCTATTCGCAGACGACCTCAAGTTAAGTTTGGGAATCACAGATGCTCTGGACACTGAGGTTCTACAGAACGACATAGATTCTGTATGGGAGTGGAGCCGTAGATACCATCTTCCCCTTAATGCTAACAAATGTAAGATTATTACCTGTTCACGCAAACGGCATCCTGTAAACGTAACTTACAATATATCTGACGCTCCAATCGAAAGAGTATTTAATATTCGTGACATAGGTTTAGAAATAGATATAAAATTTGACTTTCATACGCATGTGACAACAATCTGCAAGATGGCTAATAAAATGTTAGGCTTTGTTATTAGGACCGCGGCTCAGTTTGACAATTCAAATGTGGCTATGGCCTTATACAATGCATATGTTCGCAGCAGGCTGGAATATTGTGCGGTGATCTGGGATCCGTGTGAGAATAAATATGTGCTCATGGTGGAAAAAATACAGCGCAAGTTTGCTCGGTGGTCATATAAAAAACGTTACGGGTACTACCCCTATTTATATCCTTCGATGTTTGTCTACGCTATGGTTGACATGGACACCCTTAAACTTAGGAGAGTAATGATTCTCCTGAAGCATTACTTGTTAGTTTTAAGAAACAAAATCGAAAGCCCGGAGGTATTGGAAAGAGTGCGCCTGTTGGTCCCGGGTAACATTCCGCGGGATGAGGGGGGCCTGCTCGCGCCTCGTCGTCGTCCGCGTCTGCTTGCGCGTCCCGTGACGCGCACCGTGAGGGCTGGCTCTGCGCCCACTGCCCGCGCGCTGCGGTGCATTGGAGACTTGCTTGCTCGGCACGACGATATCGACATATTCGCTGATAGTTTAGGAATGGTATTAAATAAATTTTATAGTTATAGTATTGACATTAATATGTAATATTTATTGACTTATTTGATTTGTTGACATTTGTGTGTATTCGTCAGTATCGTATTGTTTTGCGGTCTGGCCAATTGACATAGTTGTCTTGTTTTTAGGTACTATTTTGTGTTGTATAACTTGACATCATATCTACTAATTATTATTTTCTGTTTTTTATTATTAATATTTATTTTTATTTAATAATAACTAATTTTAAATAATAATTAATTTTTTTAATATTTATTTTTTTATTTTGTATGTAATATTAGACTAAGTTTTTATTTTTTATTTTTCTCTGTCTAAAAATAATCTTATTAGCGCCTTGGATGACTCATCTGTAAGCTTGTAAGATGTCTGATTTAAATAAATAAATAAATCAATACATTAAATAAGAAAAAATAACAATCAAAACTTATAGCTAAACACAAATCTTACTAGGAAGCCACAGCATGTACCAATCTATAGCTAATAAAAGCTAATAAAGCTAATAACCTAATATATGAAAACAAATTAAATTTAAATACAATTGAAAAATAAACAAATTATCATTGAAAATAGAATTAAAAGAATATTGAAAATTGAATTTAAAAAACATTGAAAACTTAATTAAAAACAAATTGAGAATTAATTTAAAATTAAAATACAGTAAAACATAATTAAATACATTTTTTTATTAGTTTTATTTATTTATAAATTTATTTTTGTTTTTTTTTTATTTTTTTTTTCCGGGTAAGCACTTGGCCTTCATCTCACCTGCCCCCTGACTATGAGCTCTTATAGCAGTATTATTGCAGTTGTGGAAAAGAGACGCGAGTATATTCGCCGCTACACGCGTCTCGTTTTCAACATTTCATTAAGTGATGATAAGGCTGAAGGTGGAAGCGCACTTCACCCGGAGTCCTCCAACTACTGAAGCACTAGCTATCTTATCTCTTCTGTCGGAACACAACAACAATTCTACTATCTACTACTAACTAAAATGTTAATAGCTAGCAAGTCAAACTTAAAACAAACCTTAACACCAACCAAACCGACTATAAACGTGTGCCCCCGCTGGGAATTGAATCTGAGCCCACAGGGTTAGGCCCACAGGTCTTGCCCACTAGACAATAGACGCAGTTAAATTAACCGCCTCTGTGGTCTAGCGGCTAAGACCACCGGTTTAGAGCCAGAGGTCCCGGGTTCGATTCCCAGCGGGGGTACATGTTTGTGTACTCGGTTTGATTGGTGGGAGGGCTTGTTTGTCCGCCTGGCTAGCTACCACCATCTTATCTAAATATGTAGCCATAACATAAATGTTTGTAGCATTGTTGTGTTCCGGCAGCTAGAGATGAGATAGCCAGTGCCTCACTAGTTGAGGATCCCGGGTGAAGTGTGCTTCCTTCCATCATTGGCCTTATCATCACTTAACATCAGGTGAGATCAAGGCACTGTGCTTACCCGTAAATATAAAAAAAATATGTATGTTAAGCAACTTACGCATTGCTGTACCACCGGATGGGTGATCATAACTTCACATCACATCACTAGTTCATTTTATGTCCCCACTGCAGTCAGCTGGGGCACGAGGCTTTCCTCGTGTGGTTGTTGACTGCCAATGCAGCCGGGACCTTCGTCTTCCAACGGCTATATGCCTTCCAAAACATGGAGGAGCTCGAGATGATATTTTTGCTCATTTTATGTCCCCACTGCTGAAGCACGAGCCTTCCTTATGGATGGATAATTGGATATCGAGAACGGGCCATAAACCACCACGCGGGCCATGTACGGATTGGTGGTTGTTAACGACTGCTAATGCAGCTGAGACCAACGGCTTTACGTGCCTTCCGAAGCACTTAGGAGCTCGAGATGATAAACTGTGAGTCACCCATCTGACGACCGGCCTATGCAAACGTTGCTTAACCTTAGCAATAGCAAACGGGCGCGTGGACCACTGCGCCGTCAACTTTGAACCAGCAGTAAATTATCATGTAGTGATGTATTTAACATTTATTTACACACCAGAAAAGAGCAAAATGGTCTGACAATAATAATGTCAAAAAAGTGCCTTACAAAAAATATAAAGAGTTGTATCTTGGTTTACATAACATTTTCCTTTCATCTTCATCAAATACATTTATGTATTTATTTATGTACAGAAAAAATCACGCCTCTAACGCTCCCGTACGCGCCTTAAGGTGCGTCTACATTAGAGTACAAAATAAAGAATATTCAGAGTTTTTGAAGTCACATAATGCCGCGTATAGGAATGGCCATCCAGATAAATCACATTTCGCAAAACATTTAATTGATACCGGCCATTTCTTGTGCGACAATAACAGTTAAAATATTTTGAATGTTTGTAATAAAAGCTTCCGGTTGTGTGTGTTGGACCAATTAGAAATAATGACACGTAATAATGACAGTCATGAGCTGTTGAATGACTAAACAAATTTAGTTTTATCCCCAATAATACGTATTGTCGCGGGTAGTACCTACGTTACAAATGTCAAACGATGGCGCTAAAGGGGCCGGGAGCTGTGTAGCCGTAACCCCCCCGCCCGATCCTCTAAATGCTACTACACATTCACAGAATACACTAAACATGCACACTAATTTTTGGCCCAAAACACCGTATTCGTAGAACAAGGGTACGAAGAACCGGTTCACACGCGCTCTATACCAGGTACAGACATGTACCTGGGCGTTTCTCTCCACCACCACGGCCCAGTCAACCCGAGCCGAGGTCCGAGCCTTTAGATGCGCCCTCGGGTTGCTCCGCTCCCCGATCCGAACCGAACCCTTCGGAGAATCTAGTAGGGCACGGGGACACACACTTTTAAGTGTGTGTTGCTGTTCCCTCTAGAAAACCTCCGAAGGTGATTCGTTATACACGGCTTGAGGTACCCTTTTAGTACCTCGCCGCCCCCAAAAAAGCCCAGCAGAAAATGCCGTATGAGGCAATCAGCAATCTCTCTCAAAAAAAATGTAGCCGTAACATTCGGTGAAGAGGTGCTGGTGTGCATGTTCGCTTGCATCCATTATTTTTTGCGAGTGGGAGGGCGGTGCTGGCGTACTGCATTCAAGCTGGATAAACGAGTGAGGGATCAAGCGTTCACGCGTTGTGTTGCATTCTGACCGCGTCGGTCAACCAGAACGCACGCGTTCGCGCGTTCACTGCTGTTTTGGTGATCAAATTGGAAGGAAGATGGAGACCGAAAAGCTAATTATGTTAGTATGTGAAAGGCGTTTTTTATACGTTGCGAATGGTAACAATTATAAAAACCGAGGAATGACCGAAGCATGGTTGGAAATTGCCTGAGAAATGGGGAATTTTTCTTTGCTGAAATGGCTTTCCTCTTGTTATTTAAGTCATGTAGTTAGGATCTTGTTTAACTAAGTCATGTTTAATTTTGTCATACAGTTCATTTAAGGAATCAATTGTCACCAAAGAATTATAAACTTCATCACTAACCCATTTAGAAAAAAGTCTATGAAATTCTGCATCTTGTTCTCTATCCTTATTTACTGGGCGCACCCAGTATTTTCTTTTCCGTCTTTATGATGATAATGACTACAAAATCAATAATTCGTCTTCCGGTGAATAACTATCGTCAAAAAACATGGTGACAGTAGTTACACCGCGTTGACCGTTCAACAGCGGGGTTCGTGAGCAACTGCACGCTCGAACGCAGAACGCGAACGCGGAACGCTTGAACCTGTGACCGCTCTCTGTCTAATAGAACCCTGAGTTAGCGGAATTAACACTACATATTATTTCAATTTCATTTTTTATTTTTTTCATTTTTTTTTATTTTTTTATACTTAGTTCGGCAAATGACTCCATCCCACCTGATGTTAAGTGGAAATGAAGTCCAGACGCGAAGACTACTGGTGCAGCGTGGAAACAAACGTAGCATCAGTCAACTTCACTCTGCCGGCCCACAAGGTGCTTCTTCACGCCTCTCTTGAAGGACATGGGGTCCTTCATAGGAAGGAGGGAAAACGTGTGCTGGTAAACTATTCCATCTTTTGGAGGTGCGACAAAGAAACGAGTCACCAAATTTCGCGCGATGGGCTGTTTGAGACAGTGAATCGGTGACTCCGAAGAGCAGCACGTGTACTCCTATGAAGAAAGGGAGAAGGTGGGATGAGGTCAAAGAGCTCTTCAGAGCACTCGCCATGGTATAAGCGGTAAAACACGCTGAGTGACGCAACATCTCTACGCAATTGCAGAGATTCAAGAGTATTTGCCACTTCTGCATTGCCGATAATGCGTTCAGCGCGACACTCGATCTGTCCAAGGCATCGAGAAGGTACTTAGCGGAACCGTCCCAGATGTGCGAGCAATACTCCACGCAAGACCGTACCTGTGTCTTATACAAAAGGCACAACTGGTCCGGCGTAAAGAATCGCCGCACTCTGTTCAGAATTCTGAGTTTTCGTGAGGCTGTATTGATCACGGCTTCGATGTAGTCCCTTTGGTTCAGATCGCAGCGTATCGTCATACCGAGCATGTTGATACTGCTCTGCAGGCGTAGAGATGTACCCTGAAGAGTTGGAAGTTTTTGTTATTAGAAAGTTTTATACATAATTATGTTTTATTTTTATTTTCGGTCATCTATTTAGTTTCTGTACTGTGCGATTTTCCTTAGATCATTATTATTGCTTAAAACAGGTCAATGTTCCATTTATTTATTTATTTATTTATGAACGGTACACTGACAGATTAATGTCATTACAAATATAATACAAGTAACATTACAAGTATAATTATGTTCTAGTAATCCTTTTTTTCCTAATTTGTTATTTTAAATTTGATTTTAAATTACACTTACGTTAAAAATGTTAATGTATGCTACTTGGTTGTAGGTCCTTACGTTGTCCCTTGGTTCCTATAAAGATGAATGTATTGTGTGTGAAATATATAGATAAAATATATTTCTTACGAACGCAGTATGTACGCCCCTTAATACATACCAACTACACAATGAACCTCAAGAAATTCGCTCAAGAATTACATACTCTTACAGCCAAATAATAAAGCCGCAAAGCTCTATTCTGACACACCTAAGGTTCAAAATCCAAATATTCATCAGATCCTTTGTGATTTGTACGATTATACGTGAACTGCCGACTTTTTGTAAATACTTCTGATTTCCTTATTTGTGAGCGGAGTTTTGCCGATTTAGGCGTTACGTCTTTTCTCCGTGTATACCGTTTGTGTAAGCAGTTGGTTTGGGTTAACCTGACAGTGATATTGGTTTAGTAAAAAAAGTCATGTTTTTTTAAAGAAGAGTTATGACCATCAGAACTACAGGTACAGGTATCAACCTGTACCTGTACCTGATTTGATGTGAAGACAGCTAGAGGCAGGATTGTGCCTCTATAGTTTGTGTGTTTTCACCTTGCAGACCTAAATGGAATAATAAAATAGAAAGGCCTCTTGCGTGAAAAACTTCTTTCGTGAAAAAATCCCGCATGGTAGTTTATGGCCCGCCTCGTTCCGTCCCAGCAGTGGGGACATATGAGCTGGCGATGATAATGAAAAAGTCAATTTTGAATAAAACATTTAGAATTAAGAATTTTTATGCAACCATAGCAATGACGGGTTATTAGATGGGTGACCAAATTAATAACTGACATAACCCTCTTCAAATTTGATATTTGTTTATTTAATATTATTGGATTTTACCTAAAAGCATTAGCATAGCAATTGAACTAGATTCCATCAATATGAAAGTGGCCCTAAATATTTATTGATAAGACAAACCTGAAACATTTCATGTTATTTCCAGATTTTCAATACAAAGTTAGTTACAACGAATTGGAACTTAATTTTAAGAGCATAAAGAGTATTTTGGTGTAACCTGTTGAGTGTGTACTATTAGAAATTTATCTTATTCTTGCTTGGAGATATCTGTAATGTTACTCAAAGCGTACACGAATATAAACACAAAAGATTTGATGTCGTCTTGCGACAATAAACGTATCTGCTAAAGTGCTTAATAAAATAATTATAAAATAATTGTTTAATTTATCTTTTGCTTAATTGTAAATTTTCATTATTTTTGTAATTTGACTCAAATATATGCTATTTTATTGTTATTGTACTGTTTGTATGTTATCTGATTTGGCTAGAATATTTTTGACATTAATTTAGTTTTGTCAATTTATGATTTTTATTAAGGCGACGCATCGCTAAACAATAAATCTCATACGTTTTGATACGAGCGTTTGCGCCCCGTACCATAAGAAAAACTGTTTTTTTTCCTTCAAATTAAAACTACAAATTGTTTAAAAAAAATGAACTACAATTTTAAAGTGTGTGTTAAGACTAATCTACTAAGAAATTTGTTATGCCTAAATCGGTCTGGTTAGCCTGTAAAATGTGAATCTATGTTTTAAAAGAGGTTACTTTGATATTTTTTTATCTGTTATAAAAGTTGAAAAATCGTGTTTCTGCAACTAACAAAATGAAGTCAATTAAATTAAAAATCATGTCATCAAATATCACTTTCATATGTTTTGTAATTGTTGGGAAAAATCAAGATCCCGCCACGTAAATTACCAATGCGTCATCTTAATGTTTAATTTTTATTTGATTTATTCAGTTTAGGCTACAAGTAGCTCTTGTGAATGTCACTATGCCATCGGTTCGTAAGTCAAATCCGGGCGGGAGATCTTGTACTTAGAAAAAAAATACTTACATATTTTAAACGCTTTTTTATTGGTATACAGTAAGTTACAAACTGGTTCAGATTCGTAACAGCAATTTACTGTTAAACTGAAGTTACTGAGTTTTCTATTACGAGGGCAAAGATGGGAGAAGTGCCAAGTTCTATCCCATTGTAAAATTAATTAATTTACCTGTATGAGGCGGTATTGCTATTTATATTTATTTGTAGTAAGTAGTAAACAGCCTATAACTGTCCCACTGCTGGGCAAAGGCGTCCATCATTGAAATCAAGTCATCGCTACAATTGATGGGTAATGGCTTAATCACCACGCTTGCCAAATGCGGGTTGGTGATCACAAACCCGGGCTATGCATCGAAAAATCCGAAATACGTTTTGCCCGACCTGGGAATTGAACCCGAGACCTTCGGGTATCGGGCCGACCACTCGGCCACCGCGGCGTCTATTTATTTGTTTTTGTACTATTTGTAAAATATGTTTAACAAATAGTTTGCCATGTAACAATAAAATTATTTACTAACACAACATGTAAGAGCTGTCATTTAAATAGTGTGAGTACCAGTACTTTGTTTTTAGTTTTAGTTTAGTTAAGTTTTAGTCTGGGCATCTTCGCCAGAGCAGCGTCCATCGTAGCATTACTAAAATGCTATGAAATACGCTGAGAAGATGCCCTGTCGGTATGATTACTGTTTTAGTAATGTTTTATTTGTGTGAATATGTATAATAATATGTATATATATGTATGTTTATTTGTGTGTTTTGGGGGTTAAAGTTACTCGCGTCCGTAGGTTTACCCTTGAGACCCTACACGTGAACCCTTGGTTGTTGCTAAATGAGTAACACTGTCTGAGTGGTAGAGCCACGCTGCGTTGCAGCACGAAATGGGCCGGCTCGCCCGGCGTAATACCACCCTCTCACAGAATATCGGCGTGAAACAACGGCACTCGTTGCTGTTGTGTTTCGTCCGGTGAGTGAAAGTACCGGAGGCCCATCTCTCACCGCTCCCCCCTCCCAATTCCTACTCCCTCCTCAAGATCCAACTCCTTCCTCAGGGTTGGCAACGCATCTGCGATAATTTTGGTTTTGCGGGTGCCCATGGGCGGCGGTGATTGCTTTCCATCAGGTGACCCGCCTGCTCGTTAGCCTCCTTTTACCATAAAAAAAAATATACGTTATTTTGTGATACTGAATAAAGGTTTTTCTATTTCTATTTCTTTAATAAAACTGTAACAAAAGTAGTATCGGCAAGTCGCAAGTCTGCAACCGACGTATTCAAGTTAGAACACATGCCCCGTCTCTGTGTGCTAACCAAACAGCTAAGTTACTCCACGATTTGCGTTGAATAGTGGCGGTTTCCATGAATACTCATCATCTACTAATGGATCATTAGTTGAAAGATACTGTAGAGTGAGTATTTTAAAAGCTCGATGGCGATCGGTCTAAGATTGCTTAAGTAAGTTATGGCCAGCCAACTTTCGCAAATTTTCAATTCAATTCAATTTATTTATTCAGATATCAGAGATCCAATTATGGTTAATAACAATGTGCACTTAATAACTATGTTAGTACATTTTAATTCAATAATTCATAAAGTACATATATAATTTTATTTATTTACTTGTCAGTACATGAACCATACAACAATGGTTCACGTATTGACAATCAAATCTTTTCGCAAACATGTTTAGGATGCTGTTGGGGCTACCCCGAACCCTGCGCACCAGGGATGTGCACCGTTTTCGCATGGTTGTGTAGAAACAGTCCACCCGCGACTCGGCGAACATCCCCGATGCGCTACAGTGCCGAGGCAGCCCCATCAGCACCCTAAATGCATTATTATATTGTACACGAAGGACACTGTACTGTTTCTGGGTATATGCCACCCACAGGCTGCAGGCGTAGAGGGACGTACAAAATGCCCTAAATAGGGTAATTTTGACGCCCCTCGAACACCTTGCGAACCTGCGGGCTATCATATTGGCCCTTACAGACAGCGCCCTTCGTTCTCTTTCTAAGTCAGCATCGTCTCTCAGGTCAGAGGTTACCAAGTGCCCGAGATCAGGCCGGTCATCGTATGGGTGACCAAATATTAATCATCTCGAGCTCCTCCGTGCTTTGGAAGGGACGTGACTTACGTTGGTATTAGCTGCATTAGAAGTCGTTGACAACCACCAAACCGCGTGGTGGTTTTGACCCGTTCTCTCTTTGGTCTTTCCATCCATAGGGAAGGCTATGCCCCAGCAGTAGAGACATAAAATGAGCTAATAATTGAGTACACTATACACACACGTCTTATTATGATCACCATGTTAATCGGCCTCTATCAGTCCACTGCTGGGCATAGGCCTTTGCTAAAGCTTGCCACTGAGCCTAATCTTCGGCTCTTCTCTAGCTCTGTTCTCTGCTGCCAGCCATTTTGCGTCTATCGTCGCTATGCCGCGCCTAATGGCATCCTATACTTCCTCATCCCATCGTCTCCCGGAGACGGGGAGACTCCTATAGGAGTACGCGTGCTGCTCTCCGAAATCACCGCAGTATGTCTCGAACATTCCATCGAGCACAAATTAATTTGGTGACTCGTTTCTTTGTCGCAGTTCCAAAAGATGTAATTTTCTACCAGCACACGTTTTCCCTCCTTGCTATGATATGGGGTCCTTCAAACGAGGCGTGAAGAGGCGCCTTGGGGGCCGGCAGGGTGAGGGTGACTGATGCTGCGTTGTTTTCACGCTGCACCAGCTGTTGTCTTCGAGTCTTAACTCGATTTTCACTTAATATGGATGGAGTGGAGTCATTTGCCGCGCTAACTATAAAAGGAATACTACGTTTACACTTGCACAGCTATGACTGTTGGGCTAAATAATTTTATTGCGACTAAATATACCCTAATAAAACTATGTAACTATGTACTAGCTTTTTAAGGAAATAGCAAAAAGATTAGTCGACATCACAGGAGACCGAAGAGCTGGCAGCTACCTCGGACAAAGAATTAGTCTAGCTATTTAAAGGGGGAACGCTGCCAGTATCTTCGGAACCTTTGCCTAAATGGACTCCTTTTAATAATATTTTTTAATTATTACATTATATATTTTTTAAGGTTTTTTAGTTATAGGTTCATTGTTCTAGTATATATATATATATATATATATATACATATACATATATATATATATATATATATATATATATATATGTATATATATATATAATATATTTATATATATATATATAAATATATTATTTCTGTATACAAAGAAAAATATAAAACTATGTTTATTTGAATCGTGAATTCTGGCTTAACTTCTTGATCCTTGCTTGAATGTAATATATTCGTTGAATATTCAACAAGTTTTCCCGCTAACTTTGTGACTATAACGTTGTTGACAACAAAGCAGTCTTCGAAATGAATCTACATTTCTTTGTGCAGTTCAGTTTGCAATTACGCCTCGATGGCCAAGTGGGTAAGTGCTGTATTCAATTCTTAGATCAGGCAAAGCGTGTGTAGGATGCATAGCCCGTGCTTGTGATCTTCCAGCCGCATTTGGCAAATGTTGTTGTTCGTTGGCCAAAATACGTCATGTACTGGTGGTTCTGAGGCGGCTACCGGACACCACACTGCGTCACCTGATGCACTTGGTGGCTGCCTGCTCGTTTGCCTCCTTTTAACATTAAAAAAATACATAAGTTAGCTTTCGTTAACGTGAATGAATGTCAAATGAAACTCACACTGCCACCCTATTTGTTGTCTGAAATAAATAAATCCATTCTATTCTATTCAATTCTATAAAACCACTCTTTGGAGTGATCACTTAAAATAAATGATGGAGGCTTTTGATCAGTAGTGACACAGTTTAAAGGATATTTACAATGACTTATAACCGCAGGCGGATAAGATAAACTCAATGCTTGTCCCTAAGGACTATTATCGAAGCATTAAATAAATTTATGGCATTATTGAAGAGTTTGCTGAATAGCAACCATTTTGAATTCTTATCGGAATGGGAAATAAAAATTTATGAACGCCGTTTCGTTTACAACGATGATGCCTTTAGTGGGCTTTTGCGGGTTCTCTCGGGGCTATGTTGTACGGAGTAGGAATTGGGCATTGTGTACCTACTGTGTGGGAAGCCGCTGGATGCGAGCAGCACAAAACCGGTCGTTGTGGAGATCCTTGGGGAAGGCCTTTGTCCAACAGTGGACGTCTTTTGGCTGAGATGATGATGATGATGATGATGATACCTACTGTCAAATTTTATAAAAATTGCTTTCGACTTTTTGTACGTAAAGCTATTTTTAAAAACTTTAATTATATAATTTAACGACGATTTATTTTTTATTATATTTGACGACCTCCTTGGTCGAGTGGCTTGCACACCGGTTTTTATGGTGTCGCCATCTCTGAGGTCCCGGGTTCGATCCCCGGTCAGATCAATTTAGAAATACCGGTTTTTCTAAATGGTTTCGGGGTGTTTCCTATGTATAATAAGTATGTATTTAAGTATATTGAGACTATGTTTATCCGTTGTCTAGTTAACCATTTAAACCACCATTACAGTTGTAGTATGTTTATAGCCCTGTGTGTCTTGTGCTAAGTTGGGTCCTACCAGAGTACCAGCGCATAAAATGTCAGAAAGTACTGATAAGATTTTCTGATAAGTAACATATTCAGTATAGTAAAATAAAACTATCATGATTATTTACATAAAATTTTACGCATATATTGTTGCGAACAAATTACAATTTAAAAAAAAAACAAAGTGTTGAAAAAATTCCACGAGCGGGATTCGATCCCGCACCACATGACATGCCGGGTCAGGTGCACTGCCAACTATGCTATCGTGGCTCAACTGTCAGTCAATAAACAACGCAACGATAAGGCTAAGGGAGAAACTTCTTGCAAAGGTTTTTCTGAGATACTGGCAGCTTTAGACCCCATGTTAAAAAAAGAGAGTTATTGACTCTCAGTACAATAACTTTTAGTTAACTAAAAAGCTATTGTTCTGAGTATTGACCTTTGGTGTTTTTTATTTGGACGGTTTTTCTTTTTATTTCACAACGAGCATTCATTTGTTTTCGTACAATCTGAAAGCAAGTGACGATAAAACTCTTAAATAGAATAGCATTTAGGTACCTTGTCACAGTACTTATTTTCACAAGTGATATTGTTTCATGAGAACCTAGACTAGTTTTGGCAAAATTATACTTTGCAACAACATCCCGTTTAATTTTTTATGTTAAGCGCACTTCACCCGGAAACATTTATTCGTAAGAAACTGTCAAACTTTAACCTAAGAAACCTACGGGTAAGGAACCGATGTAGTGCGAGTTTTATTAAGTTTGTTGCCTTAATAAAAATAACAGTTTCTCAATGGTTGAGGATTCTGGGTGAAATGCAATTCCATCTGGGTTCTATCAACCAAGTGTTTCAAGTCTGCTTGCATCGTCGGTGGCCTGATATTTTAATTAAAACTATAGGAAAATTGTCAAAATGGCCATCGACACATTATTTATGTCACTATAAAATAGCAGAATCGAAGCCTCAAAGCACAGCCAACGAATAACTAATAGTGCGATTTTTGAACCGGTAACTTATTCTCACGCTATGATAGACACACGAAAAAAAGAAAAAGGAAAAAAAAAATAAAAAAAAAACTGCCAAATAAAAGAAAAATAAGAAACAGAAAGAAAAGAGCATCTGTATCCTTGCCGTGCCCCCAAGGAGACCCGTGGCGGTAGCCAAAGTAACATTAAGAAAACGATAGCGAAGTTCGAAAAGAATAAAATGTATGGGATTGACATAAGATTGACCACGTGATTTAGCGCGGCTTATGTCAATCCCATAAATTTTATTCTTTTCGAACTTCGCTATCGTTTTCTTAATGATACTTTGGCTAAGCCTCCCGGGTCGACTGATGTCGACCGAGACGACGACCCAGGTAAAGAAGCCAGACCTCGACGCCCGAACCGGCCCCAAAGCAGGAGCCGAAGAAAACAACCAACCACCCAGATTTTCGAACGATTAGTGCTCCTATTTCTTTTAATCAAGCCCATTAGAAATTTAGTTTTATCATCTAAAATACTCGGACGATATTTATCTTAGTAGTCTAACTGTGAATAGTGCACAACATATCAAATTTCATAGTGTCCCTTTTAATTTCGAGGTTACCGGAGAGTTATGATCAGACAAATACTATTATTGTTACTTTAGTGTTACCAAGTTTTTTTTTTTACTTTTTAAACTTTCCTACACTTACACCAATTATCTAGCCCAAGAGAAGCTTCGTTATGAAACTCGTTAAATGGTTACTAGACAACGGATAAACATACTTAAAATACTTTAATACATACTTATTGTACATAGAAAACACCCAGACCCGAGACAATTTAGAAAAACAATAATTTCTAAATTGACCCGACCGGGGATCGAACCCGGGATCTCAGAGATGGCGACACCATGAAAGCCGGTGTACAAACCACTCGACCAAGGCGGTCATCGAGTATTCAATCTACTATGTCGCAGAATTAAAAGGATGAAGTTTAGGGGAGGTATGAAGCCCTATAATTATCAAAATAAAAGAGTCGATCCAAAAAACGGTTCTAACTTAATTGAAAAGAATTTAAACATTCAATGAATTAAGATTGGCAGTTATTTATTTGTTTGAACCCTATTTTATTTGTTGATGATAAACAAACCTATTTCTTAGCTCTTTTAATTTTAATTTCTAAAATGCAATTAATTTCTTTCGAGATCTTTTGCAGAATTCATCTGTTGCATCTCTGTGGCAACCCGTTGACGTGGGTCCGTTGCGACGTAATAAACGAGCAATCAACAGCGGACAGAACCTTCTCGTTGTTATATGTGACGTTATGAGGACTACTATTATTCGTAGGTGATACTTTTGTACAGTCATGCTAGGGCAGCGAGTGAATGTAGGCTATCTTTAGGAGAGAGAACTATAGATTTCTTACAACTTTTACCAAGATACAAAACAATTTTCACCAACTTTCGTCGTATAGTTCAAGACTATATTATGACTAACGAATTTGAAATGTTCATATAGGTAAATTCATGTCTTTATCTTGAATTTGCTAGCTCAAATACACGATTGTATAATTTAGACTCTATCATATTTATTTTCAAATATACCTCTAAAAAATTACTAATGTTGAAATTTACTACGAAATTACTTGATTTATATGCTTGGAAACTACTCAAATGCATTGGTAACATCAATATTCGTAATTTGGTAGCTCCATATTTTGATAACTAACAACCACCAATCCGCAATGGGCACGCGTTGTGGTTTATGGCCTGTTCTCCCTTTCCATCCATAGGGAAGGCTCGTGTCCCAGCAGTGGGACATAAAAATAAACTGATGATGATTTATTTGAAATATTTGTATTTAAAATGCAAATACAAAATACCTTTTAATAAAAAACATTTTGTATTTTATTTGAAATACTTTACGCGATGTATTTTGCATTTTTTAAAATTTTAAAATGCAAAAGTACTTTGTGGTTAAGTTTAGCCAGCATTACCAGTCTACGTACCAAGTACCAGTACCAAGCTCAGCACCAGTGGAGAGACTTTTTTCATATGGTGGGATGATAATGAGACCTCACAAAAGAAAAATGAGTGATGATGTATTCGAACAACTGGTATTGTTAAAAAGTGTAATAAATGAAAATAAAGAGAATTGAATCTGGACAAAAGGTATTTGTATTTTGAAAATACCTATTTTGCATTTAGCATTTAAAATACAAAACGCAAAACTATTTTGTATTTTGCATTTGAAATAGTAAATCGAAAAAGTATTTGCATTTTGTACCTAAGAGCGTTTACGCCGCACACTAGCGCCACTAATGAAAAAAAAACATATCTAGTAATTAGAGATAGAAAATCAAATTATGCTCAACAAACTATTTGAATGAAGTAATTTAGCATTTTTACGTCACCTAACGTGACGTAAAAATGCCACTGGCGGTGACATTGGCGGCGCTAGTGTGCGGCGTAAACGCTCTTAAATATATTTCTTAAACTATTTTGTACATCTTTGTTCATTTCTAAGCGATCTCAATCGTCGCGGGCGCTACGTGTACAGCGCCTGTAAGAACCAGCCGTCTTTGAATGTTCACGAACCGAGGGGTCGTCTTAAACCTAAACTGAAATCGTCTTTCGCATCTCTATGGCGTCTGTCGCGTAGCAGGCGAGTCACGCAACATATTAAGTAATATCGCCGTGATGAGTAATGCCCGCCGCTGACGAGATTGTTTAATACGATTGCTCCGGGTGACACAGCAGATGTGCCTTAACCGGTACCGTTTCGTTATTAAAGTCCATGTTGAACCTTATTCCGTTGGTTTAAAGACGGCAGTTCAATGTAGCGCAATATAGTTTAGAACTATGAAGTGGATTAGACATTGCAAAGACAACCGACTTGGCAGTGAAGTAAAGCTCTTTAGCTTTATTTAATAAAGACTATTATTAATGAATTATTCCCCAGAGATACACTTTCCCCGTAGATACACTTTTAATAAAACTGCGCTTTTATTCCTGTAAGATACATTCGGCTTGGACACTTAAATAGAAATGTATTTTAGATGAAAAGGAAAAATAAATAAATCATATTTAACCAAAATTAAGGCTTGAACACCTAAATAGAAATGTTTTTTAGATATGGAAAAAAATTAATATTTTTAGTGCACTAGATTTAATATTTCCAAAATAAAGTACCAGGCTACCATAACTATGTAGGAGATTGCTTATTAATATAAAATAATAATATAGTTTTGTAAATACATATACATATAGCCAAGATTATAATAATATTCTTTTATATTAATATGCAATCTTCTGCATAGTTATGGTAGCCTTATGTTGGAAATATTAAAACTAGTGCAATATGGTATGTAAAAGATTATTTGTGCCTGTGGTTTATACATTCAAATTATCTTCAGCAAATTATTTTATACACAAACAGTACCTAAAAGTGTATCTAAGAGTAAAATAAAAGCGCAGTTTTATTAAAAATGTCTCTACGGGGAAAGTGTATCTCTGGAGAATAATTATTATTAATGTACTATTAACAAATTAATAATTGTCCTTGTTAACTCATGCATAATTTTAACCGCCTCTGTAGTCTTGCGGTAAGATCACTGGCTTCAGACCCAGAGGTCCAAGGTTCGATTCACAGCGTGGGGTACATGTTTGTGTAGTCAGTATGGTCGGTGGTTTGTTGGTGCGCCTGGCTAGCTACCACCATCTTATCTTAAACGACGACCTCCGTAGCCGAGTGCCTTGCACGCCGGCGACTTTGGGCGGCGCTTACTCTGAGGCTCCGCGTTCGATTCCCGGTCGGGTTAATGTCGAAAACGGAATTTTTAATATTGTGTTGGGTCTGGGTGGTTGTGGTACCGTCGTTGTTTCTGATTTCTATAATACGAGTGCTTTGGACGAGTGGACGTATGTAGGCTGATGATGATGATGATGATGAGTGCTTTAGCTATTTACCTTGGAATCAGAACAGTGTTTGTTGTGTTGTCTTATGTAATATAATTTAATATAAATAACCGCCATTATATCAATGTTTGTAGCAATGTTGTATTTCGACAGTAAGAGAAGATAGTTGGTTCCTCAACAGTTGAGGATTCCGAGGGAAGTGCGCCTTCGGCCTTATCGTCATTAAGACGACGCATTGGTAATTTACGTGGCGGGGATCTTGATTTTTCCCAACAATTACAAAACATTTTCATATGTTTTGTAATTGTTGGGATATTTGATGACATGATTTTTCATTTAATTAACTTCATTTTGTTAGTTGCAGAAACACGATTTTTCGACTTTTATAACAGAGAAAAAAATATCAAAGTAACCTCTTTTAAAACATAGATTCACATTTTACAGGCTAACCAGACCGATTTAAGCATCTAAATTTTCTTAGTAGATTAGTCTTAACACACACTTCAAAATTGTAGTACATTTTTTTTAAATAATCTGTAGTTTTAATTTGAAGGAAAAGAAAACAGTTTTTCTTATGGTACGGGGCGCAAACGCTCGTATCAAAACGTATGAGATTTATTGTTTAGCGGTGCGTCGCCTTAAACATCAGGATTAAAGCCAAGTGCTTACAACAGAATCCAATAAAAATATGTTCAGCAGTACCATACCCACCAATTAAACGATGGTTACTCCATAACGCTAAGGATCAGAAACGAATCACAAGATCATTGTGAAACTTTGATAAGACAAATTTTGTGGGCGTGACTTCGTTTTGAGGATGGAAAAATAGGTCCAATCACGGAATGTAGATTTCTTTAAGAACAGTTTTTGAATGAGGATTATTAAGAATCATTCATTTGTGAAGCTTTGATTGCGATGACTGGACAATTGGATACGTTTTACGAAACTCCTGACAATGACTGTCCATTTGTAATTTTTTTTTTTTAGCTCACTTGGGCCAGTAGGACAAGCATAGCACTGTTATTAATATATAGAGCGAGTATTGAGAAATTTAATGAGTCTGTAAATAAAGTTTGAAGCTGAAAGAGGTAGAGAAAGATCTAAGGAAACATGTCGTCGATATTGTAAATGAAGCAAATATGAAAACTACTTTAAAAAAGTTTTGAATGCTGGTATCGAACCAGACTTCGTAAATAATAATTGTGTGAGTTTCAGAATGTGAAAATTTGAAATTGTTTAAAAAAATGTTAAAAAATTACCTACTATTATTATTATTTGCTATTTATTTTTCTCTTTTTTTTAGGTTACGTCAAGTTAAGTTGTTTTTTTTTGTTTTGTATATAACAAAATAAATTTCTGTACATAATAAAGTACTAAATAAATTTTGGATTTATTTTACGTTTTGTCTTGTGTCGATTTGAGAATCTGTGAATGGGACCAAATGCGAATAGGACAAAATGCGAATGGGACCGAATGCGAATGGGGCCGAATGCGAATGGGAGGGAATGGGAATGTGACGGTACGCGAATGGGACCGAATGCGAATGGGACCATTTTTAAATTTGTGACGAAATGCGAATGGGGGGACGGTCTGCGTCAAACCCGGGTGGACATTTTTTTTATATGTTACTCAGCGCTAATGTAGCATTCTAATTGTGTATTTTTTTTTTAATTGGTTTAGTCGTTTTTGAATTTATTCATTGCAAACATACATACATACAAAAATGCAAAGGTCTCCAAGAGGAGAAATAATATAATAATATAATATTAGTTAAAAAAATTGCTTTATTTTAACTAATATTATAAAGATATAATATTAGTTAAAATAAAGCAATTTTTTTTCTAATAATAAATATAGCCTATGTTACTCAGGGATAATGTAGCATCTTAATAATAAAACATTTTTTGAAATCGGTTCAGTAGTTTTTGAGTTTATTCGTTACAAACATACAAAAATACAAAGCTTTCTTCTATATAATATTAGTATAGAAGTATAGATATAGATGGGAGCTAGCAACTGATTTTAGTCGTTAGCAACAATTGACTACATACCACCAGCTTCTATGTCATCCCGTGATATTTTAACGAAAATCTATGTTATTTTTGGCGACGAAAAGTGAGAAGTACTGAGAGTTCCAACAAGATAACTGTGAACCGAAATAACTGTTCCTGTAAACTGAAAGGACGACCAACATAGTCATGTTTATACACTACCATAAACCTCGTCAGCCCATCACTACAATTCCCAATCTCGGTTTAAATCCGAATTCGAATCACACTCGCCAATCGGGCTGCCTACCTGACCCGCCGTGAGCCAGCATAAATAACCGGCCGGCGAACCGGAAAACAAATGTTGGTTTTGGCTAATGCCTCCCTATTTCAGGCTGACGGAATCAGCACGTGATTCCGTACAACAACTGCCTATGTATGTCTGTGCGCATAGTGAAGTTTACAGTGTTCAGTTAAAATACAGTTCGATCCGATACGAACGCTGGATCTAGCACATACGGGTGCGTGATGCTTTCCCCTTTAGAAGATTGTATCAATGACGTTATCATAATTAATATTATAAATTATGCGTGTTATTATTGTGAATTTATATTTTGTGTATTGTATTTTTCTTGTAAAAATTATGTATTTGTTTTGTCTAGAATGTTTTCAGTTAATTTTTTTACTTTATTTTTTCTCTTTATAACCTTACTGGTGGACTGCTAGAAAATGCCTCAGGGTAAGTCCTCTGTATCTAAGTAGATGTCTCTTGCTGTATTTTTGCGATAACGAATAAATAAATCAATCTTACGCTCGATCTTTCCAAAAACACACAAAAATAAAACCTTACTCGGTACGCATACTCAAATTAAGCATGTTTTTTAATCACCTATTTATAAATAAATAAATACGGAGAAAATGCCGCGTGTCGTCGCGCGTCATTGAAATGACTAGTATATCTTAAGAATGATGTATTGTATAGATGTAAAACTTATGTCGTAGGCATCGTTATTAACTATGCTAAAAACTAAACCAAACAGTTACAGTAACTAAAACAGTTTTTAGTAACTTCACTAGATTAAAAATTCGAAGGTGAAAGTAGAATGAGCGATTTTTCCAATTTATTTTCCAAAAAAAAGTTTTCTGGCAAGCGTGAAGACCCGATCCGACCTTAACCTGTCGTCGGAGAACCTAGTAGAGAACGGGGACACGCGCTAGTGAGACACCATATTCTCTAGAAAACCTCTGGGTGCCTAGTGTGAGTTTGATTTTCTATCCGTGTCAATCGATTGCGTTTACGAAAACGAAAATTAGTAAGGCATTGAAGCAGGCACATACGAGAAGAGATAAAATTTACAAAAACATGAACTTTGAAAAAAAATCCACGAGCAGGATTTGAACCTGCACCCTTCTGACATACTGAGTCAGGTGCTCTCCCAATTGAGCTATCGTGATTCTAACCAGCCCGCCGAAAGTATTCACAATATTTACTTTTTTACTTTGAAAGCCAAAGGCGCTCATTCAATGTCAACAACTACCGTCATTAACATCCGATCATAATATTTTTACAAATACTAAAGATTAGTTAAGAAGCTATTAATAAAATGTTTTTGTTTTGTTTATACAATTTTTAACGCAAATTTTGTTGAGATATAATTTACCAAGAAAAATTCTCGTTTTCGTTAACGTGATCGAATAGCGAATGAAACTCGCACTAGGCACCCTGACAGTGCCTCGTTTCTCACAGGGCTTGAGGAACCCTTTAAGGTTCTCGCCGCCGCCCCCAAAAAAGTGCGGTGACGCTGAAACTCTCTCAAAAAAGCGTGGTAATTAAGTCAAATACCCAATAACTTGATTTCAATGATGAAGGTTCACACTCTCTTAATCTGTGAAATAAACGATGATTTAAAAGAAAAAAAAACGAACTATACATATACTACCATCTCTGTACCTATCCTATCAACAGTGAATAAATTAAACGTTTTTGTTTTATTTATATAATTTTTAACGCAAATTTTATTGCGAACAAATTACAAAAACACAAATGTTGAAAGATTTTCCACGAGCAGGATTTGAACCTGCACCCTTCTGACATACCGGGTCAGGTGCTCTCCCAATTGAGCTATCGTGGTTCTAACCAGCCCGCCGAAATTATTCAACACTTTTTTTTTTTACTTTGAAAGCCAAATGAAATTCAAAGTCAACAACTACCGTCATTAACATCCATCACAAGGGTGCAGGTTTAAATCCTGCTCGTGGAATTTTTTTCAACATTTGTGTTTTTCTTAGTGGATAAATAATTTGCTTTGTTTGATTTTGATTACGATTATTTTGAAAGCGCTAAGAGTTATAAAGCCAGTTCTTATGCGGATTAGGTATACATTACTCGTATAAGCTTTATTGACACTTCAAATGGAGGCCAGGGTCTTTTTCGTCGCAAAAAAAACTATACACAACTTTGGAAGGTTTATTTAACTTCAGCATTTTCCGATGAAATCCTATGATCCTATCCCAGGAGCCGGCTGCGCGTAATGTACTTAGCTATGGTAATGTGCGAAGTTCGGAGACGTTTGCAACCGCTGGCTGCTAGGCTGGCTCTCAAATGTAACTAATAGTATTAAATTTCCTTTTGAGATTAATTGCTTAGTTGGTGATTATTATAATCGACATAGACATATCGCTAGAAGATCACAAAGTCCTCTGTTTTAGTGGTAAAAACTATAACCGTATTAAAGAGGTGGAAACGTACTGCACCATCTACATTAGTTTTACATAAAAATTAAATTTATACACATGCATACGCAAGAACGTACTCACGCATGCGTGAGCACGTATGCACGCACGCATACGCAAGCATGAATGCGTGCACGCACGCATATAGACACACCCATAAATAAAGACTTGTATTACTAGTAAAACCAAATATGTTTGTTAAATTGAATAACAATTACATATCTGCTTAAAGTTTATTTTTAAAAACATTTTTTTTTAATTATTAATGTTTTTTAAGTAGGTACATAAGTATATAATTAGATTATAAAATTTTAATATAATTTTTCAACAACGCTTGTGATATAATACTATCTATAATTGCTTTGAGTTTTCTTAACAACCGCCGTAAAAACGAAAGGCATTGTCCCCCGATGTAATAATTTTTCTTTTGTCTCATCTAAACAACGGAATCCAGCGTAAAGCCTCATTATTCAAAAAGAATGAGTTTCCATTTATGTAAACGCCTCTTTTGTTTCTGGACTGTTGCATGCTTTTTTATTAAAAAGAATATAATGGCCGCCGAGTTAAAGAGACGTGATGTTTTAGAATTTAGTTTAGTTAAACTTAAAAATTGTTGGTTGCCTTTAGGAAAATAAATCCATTTTTTTTTACTTTCCTACACTCACACCAATTATCTAGCTCAAGAGAAGCTTCGTTATCAAACTCGTTAAATGGTTACTAGACACGGATAAACATACTTAAAATACTTAAATACATATATACTTATTATACTTTAAAAAAACACCCCACTTACCTACCTTATTTGCTTTAAACTACAAGTAAACATAACAGAAGTCGTAGTCTTGCTTTCATCCTCAAGCATCTGGATAAAACTACTAATAGTAAAGAAAAAAAATTGTCTTTAAAACAAGCTTGCATTCTGAACGATTTTCAAACAGGTTACTACATTCGGAATGCAGTCTCCTAACAAAACGAGCTGGACAAGAAATTCCTTTTTGACAAAATATTTAAATCTAAAGTAACAACAATAACAATATTTTTTAGATGAAATGACGCTGTGATTTCTTTCAAATAAAAGTACACCTAGCACTGTTTTATCCTACTAATATTATAAAGTGTGGATGGATGTTTGTTACTCTTTCACGTAAAAACTACTGAATGGATTTCAATGACATTCGGCATACAGATAGTTTATAACCGGGATTAAAACATAGGATACTTTTTATCTCGATTTTCCCACGGGAACGGGAACCACGCGGGTGAAACCTCTAGCGGCCGCTAGTAATTTTTATAAAATATGTTTTGTGTGTCTTTTGTAAGAAGTCCTTAAATAAATAAGAACATTACAGACATTTAAAAATACTAAAATAAAACAATTTTCACCTGAAATCTGTACAAGATGTCGTTTAGACACTATGTACAGACGGCAGCAGATCAACCTACCACAAAATGTCAAATTTCTTTAATACATTTTGAACCTTATTGATTGGGTAAAAATAAAGATCAAAATCGATTAGAGAAATTTGACAGTTTTGGATAGGTCGATGTGCTGGCTTAAAAGCTTAAAACTAATCAAAAACTCTACATCCCTATCCAGTGTGGTCCATAAAAAAAGAATGTCTTTACCATGCAGTTTTATCATCATTAAGCTATTTATTTTCTTTTTTTTCTTTAGTTGGTGGCTTCGTGCGATTAGCGCATTTAGCCAGTCTCAAAGTAATTTTTCTTACAAGTAATACATACATAAACAATATTTCCTTCCTGTACGATGACGACGAATGATAATAGAAATGAGAAGTGAGAAATGATATACCCCCAACCCCTAGAGTATCTCAGTAAAGATGTGGGGCTTTACTAGTTCTCGGGCGTACAAGATACAGATAGTTTATAACCGGGATTAAAACATAGGATACTTTTTATCCCGATTTTCCCACGGGAACGGGAACCACGCGGGTGAAACCTCTAGCGGCCGCTAGTAATTTTTATAAAATATGTTTTGTGTGTCTTTTGTAAGAAGTCCTTAAATAAATAAGAACATTACAGACATTTAAAAATACTAAAATAAAACAATTTTCACCTGAAATCTGTACAAGATGTCGTTTAGACACTATGTACAGACGGCAGCAGATCAACCTACCACAAAATGTCAAATTTCTTTAATACATTTTGAACCTTATTGATTGGGTAAAAATGAAGATAAAAATCGATTAGAGAAATTTGACAGTTTTGGATAGGTCGATGTGCTGGCTTAAAAGCTTAAAACTAATCAAAAACTCTACATCCCTATCCAGTGTGGTCCATAAAAAAAGAATGTCTTTACCATGCAGTTTTATCATCATTAAGCTATTTATTTTCTTTTTTTTTCTTTAGTTGGTGGCTTCGTGCGATTAGCGCATTTAGCCAGTCTCAAAGTAATTTTTCTTACAAGTAATACATACATAAACAATATTTCCTTCCTGTATGATGACGACGAATGATAATAGAAATGAGAAGTGAGAAATGATATACCCCCAACCCCTAGAGTATCTCAGTAAAGATGTGGGGCTTTACTAGTTCTCGGGCGTACTTCTTGATAGAATTTGAAAAGTGACGTTGCACTGTTTTGTTTCATTTGCCAACACTCATGCACACTCACGAACACTTAACGGTTAATAATCCACCATTATTTCACATTAATATTCGACATAACACAAATTTTAGAAAATAAAACAAAACCGCAGACATGACTCTTCACTTTCCCGCCAAGAACAGCTATTTATTTATATATTAGGTTTAGTAAACACTAAATAATTGTTAAAACCAAAAAAAGTCAAAAGTGTAGTCACGGTTAAGTTGATATAAATTGAAAATACTATCGTATTACATAAACAAAATATATATTTAGTATCAAAGGGAACGTGTTTACAATAAGCCCGATCCATAAATACATAGCACACTATAGTTTTTTCTACAATATCATTTAAAGTTGGGCAAAAATCATGAAAACGAGTTGCGGCGTTCAGTTAATTTCTTAGTTTATCTAAATTATTTTACCTCAGATTTTGTCTAAACAATCACCAATGTTTTAATGTCTTAACTACAAATCGTGCGTCTCACATTTTCGATTTATCAAGCGGTTATTTAAATTATTATTTTTTAATAAGCACCTTAAATTCCCCATACAAAATTGGTATGGCCGCGAAGCATCAAATAAATATGGACGAAGACATTTCAAATAAAATATATGATACTTGTCACTTACGGACGGCGCCCCTTATCAACATCTACGTACTTATTTGCAAATAAATTTTGAGTTTAAGTTACGATGTATTTTTAACAAAAACTGTAATAACCCTTTAGCGTATCAGTCTGACTCTTTTTAAGTCCAAAGGCTACTTAACATGACATAAAAGTTCTCATCCTCTTAACCACGGGACAACAACAAATACGAGTAAGCTTCTTAAAACTTGACCTGAGTTAAAAGGGACTGTAATCCCGAGGTAGGTTTCATTTAGCTCCGGGTTTGCTGATACGCAAAATTTCGAGTTGTCATACTCGTATTAAAATTCAAAATATTCCAAATTCAAAATCATTTGTTCAGATAAAACAAAAAAAACTGAAAAGCACGGATGTGCCACATCTGGGATTATACTTAGGGACCGTCGTTATTCAGTTTAGGCTACAAATAGCTCTTATGAACGTCATTATGCCATCGGTTCGTAAATCTACTCTGTGCGGGAGACCTTGTACTGAGAAGAACCGGCAAGAAACTGAGCAAGTGTCAAGCTCTTTTCTCACTTACAGCGTCAAAAATTTTGGAAAATGCCCTATCATAAAAGGACACTTTCCATAACAAATAAAAACACAAAACATAAAGGACAATCACATGTAAAAACAAACTCACGTCCTTGCGCGCGCGCTCTGCGAATGGACGTGTGTAGCTTACCTATAAATATCACAAATTATTTTTTTTGGTCTTGCGATTGTAAAGAATGAGTTTTAAAAAAATAACATAAATGGCTAACTGTAAAAAATGTAAACAGTATGTGTCAACAAAAAAAGAAGACGTGATAAAGTGCAGTGGGCCTTGCGAGGCTTTGTTTCATAAAAAGTGTGTGGCAAATTTTGATCCACCCCAAGTAAATTGGATTTGCGAAACATGTACGAAGAATGCCAGCAACGCAGCCAGCACCAGCACACAGGCACCCAAAATTAAATTAGATTTGCAGAAGGCTACGGTCGAAACAATCCTATCTGAAATTAACCAAAAGCTGGAAATAATGTACCAAACCCAAAAAAAGTTGGAAGACTTGGCTGATACTGTTGAGTTTTACGCTGAACAGTATCAGATGATGCTGCAATTCAAGAACACCGCAGAGAAAAAAATCACAGCTTTAGAAAACAAAAACATCTACCTACAAAAATACAGCGAATCACTTGAAGAAAGAATATCGCATTTAGAGCAAAGAGAGGTAGAAAAAAATATGGAAATTGCGTGTTTGGAAGAAGTCGAGAACGAAAACACGATTAGCATTGTGGAAAATATTGCAAAAAAGTTAAATTTAAATCAAAATAATATAGAAGAAGTAAAGCGGGTAGGACGCGAAAAGAAAAAAGAAGGTAGGCCCCGGCCGATTGTTGTCACATTGCGCACAAAGTCAGCGAGGGACGAGTGGATAAAGCAAAGTACTGTTAACTAACAGCGATATACTACGCAACAACAGTAACAAGCGTATCTTTGTCAATGAATGTCTTACACGGCAACTGCGACAACTATTTTGGAATGCTAAAAACATACTCAAAGACAAGTATAAATTCATTTGGATACAAAACCTTAAAATACTGGTCAAGAAAGATGAAAATTCAAAAATTCATAATGTTCGTTCTGACGCGGAAATAAACAATCTGCGCTCCTGCAGCAACGAAGATTGCAAGTAAAGACGCACGTTTGTACTGTGCGCGTACACACGGCGTGGTTTCTTTTATGTCTTTTAATGGGTAGTGACCTATTAGAAAGTATTGATGACAACATAGACTTTCAAAAATTTACTGATACTGGGGAATGGAGTACGTACCTATAGGCCAAAAAGAATGAGCTAAAAATAGTGCACTTAAATATTAGATCGTTGCGGAAAAATTACGGCGAGTTATTAGTTTTATTGCAACATAGCAATTACTGCCTGGATTTAATTTTATTAAGTGAAATAAATATAAAGGAAGAAGAATTATCCTTATATCATATTAAAGGTTATAACATGTATGCAAAGACACGAAAAAACCGTAGAGGAGGTGGTTTGTTGGTATACTCTAAAGATTATTTACACTTAGAAACCACAGTTGTTGAGGGTCATGAAGTTGAAATTCTTCATAGCCAGTTGAAGATTTCTAACTCCACTACTCATATTATTACAGTATACAGGTTGTAGATTTGCATTCCCGCCATAAACTTACAGCTGATCGTAATTGGTACACTTAATGACTAAAAATACTTTTAACACGGAGAAAGTAATAAGGAACCGATTGATTAATAAAATGATCTCAGTGTAAATTAGAATAGCGACCGTCGACTGACGAGAATAGGGGTGCAGACCGTAGTAGGTACATAAGAGCGCAGCGGGCGGACATTAAGTCGATGAACTTACGTAAACTTGTAGGTACTATTATGTATTCTGTGGTAAAGTGGCTTACTCTTACGCATAAGTATACTTTGTTGCAATAAACTATTATTAGGTACTTACTGATCATGTTTAAGATACTCGCAGGTACTGCTCAAAGTGGGCACCTTCACGTTCTATGCACAAATGAGCACGGCGCCTTAAGTTTCTAGGTAACTTTTGCAGCACACTACGATTTGACCTTACACTCTCAAAAGCCATTAAAATATTTTGTTTTAACTGCACAACACTCGTGATTTCGTCTTTATAAACCATTCTTTTTATGTCTCCCCACAAATAAAAGTCACAAGGAGTCAAGTCTGGCGACCTCGGAGGCCAGGGCACTGGCCCACCTCGACCAATCCACTCGGTTCCGAACACTTCGTCCAAATAATCGCGCACTTGGCGTCCATAATGCGGAGGCGCCCCGTCCTGGTGGTAAAAGAGATTCCGGTGAAGAGCTAGTGGCACGTCGTCAAGCATTACGTCAACTACGTGCTGCAAAAGTTGCAAATACGAGTTGCTGTTGAGATAACCCTCGATGAAATAGGGCCCGAGTAAATGTCCACCAACAATGCCAGCCCACACATTGATGCTAAACCTATGCTGGAACGAATCTTTTTTGGTCTTATGCGGGTTCTGTTCGCGGTGAGCCCACCAATGTTCATTGTGGACGTTGTAAACACCGATGCGCGTAAACATACACTCGTCCGTCCATAGAATGCTAGCTTCTCGGTGTTCTAGTACCCAGTGACAAAAAGTGACCCGGGCGGCATGATCTTGCTCGTTCAATTCTTGAACTCTTCTGAAGTGGAACGGGTGCTGTTGCTCCGACTTAAGAAGCCGCCAGACTGTTGTGTGGTGGACATTGAAGTGGCGGCCAGCATCACGAGTACTGGCACGTGGTTCCCTCTCGAAGTATTCGAGTATTTGCTCTTGCAAATCGACTGAGAGGCCCACACTGCCGCGACCCTGCGCATGTCGAGGAACGTTGAACTGGCCATGATCACTCAGTCGTTGCGTGGCAGCAAGCATTACCTCGCGCGATGGAGTTGGTCTGTTTGGAAACATTTCCACAAACATGACCACGGCTCGACGTAGACTGTTCCCACTAATTGCGTATAATCGCACCATCTCCACAAGTTCTACGTTAGAATAATTTTCCGTCATTTTACTTTTTTTACACACACAAACAACACACATAAGAACACGTTTCGCTCCAAATTCGCTAGGGCTAAGAAATGTGTCACTCGTTCGGGGTTGCGCGGCACACTGGCTTTGATGCGTGCGGCGTGCGCCCGCCGCCCGCCGGCCGCCGGCGCTCGCCGCGCCGACAAAGCTGCGGGCGCGCCGCGAAGCTCGAGCTTGTTGCTACCTACTCGTGGTCGGGTGAGCGGGCGTACGCGAACGAGCGTTTATTTTTTAGTGCTACGCAGACGTGCGATTCGTATTTACAGATTTTGAAAATATGATTATTATTTTTTCATATTCTTTTTATAATTTATTTGTAATAAGTATAAGCAATACGACTGCTGCTATGAATATGGCGTGAATGCAAATCAACAAGTTGTATAGACCTCCAAACACAATTAAACTGTGTTTTATAAATGAATTAATTTCTCTCCTGAAATTAATCCCGAAGAAACAGGATGTTATAATTGCTGGCGACACGAACATAAACATTTTAGAAAACAGCGCTATAGTTGAAAAATACAAAAACGAGTTGTGTGAATGGGGACTGCAGAGCGTTATCAATGAATGCACGCGAGAGGAGATATTGGCCGGGCGGCCTGTGTCGTCGTGCATTGACCATGTGTGGGTACGCGCACGCAGCGACCGCCGGCTTTCTGCGCATATGTTGTTGTGCAAACTATCGGATCATTATTTAGTAGGTGTGTCGTTAGCGCAAGAGGTTGGACAAAGCATGTTCATTAAACACTAGAAAGTTAAGGAATAGTTTAAATAATAAATTAATAGTTAAAGAGTTGGAAAATATTAATTGGCTGGAAACTATGGAGTTGAAATGTCCACTATTGATTTATGAAAAATTGTGCTGTATTTTTGGGAATATTTATAAAAAGCAAAAATAATTGTTAAAGATAGGCAAATAAGATTAGTGCAACCTTGGATAAATAAAAATATTAAATTTATGATTGACAAAAGGGATGAGTTGTTTAGGAAATGGAAGAGTAACCCTAAAAATATGACATACAGATTAGAATATACGCGATTTAGGAACAAAACAAATAAAGAAATAAACAATGCAAAAAATAAATTTAGACAAAGTGAGTTAAAAAATTGTGAAGGGGGGGATTTTAGAAAAATATGGGGAACAATAAATAGTTGGTTAGGAAAAGAATCAATGATGTTGGACGAAGTTGTAATGAAATATTTGGGAAAAAAGAATAGTTTGGATGACGTATGTACAAACTTTGCTATGACGTTTACAGATGAAATAAATAAAATAAAACATAAATGTAGTACAACCTTCTTAAAACGCGAAACTTATGTAAAACCAAGTAATGTAACTTTTTATTTAAATAAAATAACACCTAAGGAAGTAAAGTATACCATAAATAAATTAAGTAATACCAAATCTCCAGGATTAGATGGGATAAGATCACGGGACCAAGACAAGTAAATGATAATATAAGTCCGATCATAGCAAAGTTTATAAATATGTGTATTGAGAAAGGAATGTACCCAGATAAGTTAAAGAAGGCTATAATACGTCCTATTTATAAACAGGGGGACCATCTTAATTATTCTAATTACAGACCTATTGCTATTTTGTCAACCATAAATAAAATAGTTGAGAAATTAATTATTAAAAAATTAGTGAGTTTTTGGATAAAAATAACATTATTTCGGATGCTCAGCACGGCTTTAGAAAGTTACGTAGTACGTGTACGGCTTTAAGTAAATTTACTGACGATATCAATGACAGTTTGAACGATAAAAAATATGTGGTCCTCCTATTCATAGATTTTAAAAAAGCTTTCGATACGCTGGACCACGGCCTCCTACTCACTGCTATGCATGAGTGTGGGGTTCGTGGTCCAGTCAATACCTGGTTAAGAAGCTACTTACAAAATAGAACCTTGTGTACAATGATAAATAAAACTATAGGTAAAGAAGCTAATGTGACATCAGGTGTGCCTACTGGTTCAGTGTTTGGTCCTGTTGGCTACATCATGCATGTGAACAGTATGGTGAACGTAATAAAACATTGTACAGCATACATGTATGCGGATGACACATGCATGATGTATGCCGACAAGGACATGGCGAATATAGCACATAGAGTTCAAGAAGATTTTAATAATGTAATTAAATGGTCGCACGACAACGGAATCATTTTAAATTTAGAAAAAACAAAATGTATGCTCCTACAATCTCCTTATCTAAAAAAAGCTAATGGTATAACAATATTAGGCCATTCCTATGAATGTATGCATAAAAATAATAGTGGTTGTCATAACTGTCAAATCATTGAATTTGTAAGTAGCTATAGATATTTAGGGTTAACCATAGATTATAAATTTAGCTGGAAACTGCATATTGAAATTGTTTGCAATAAGTTAAGATCCATTTTATACAAGTTT
Source organism: Eudonia lacustrata (assembly GCA_947562085.1). Lineage (NCBI taxonomy): Eukaryota > Metazoa > Arthropoda > Insecta > Lepidoptera > Crambidae > Eudonia > Eudonia lacustrata. The sequence goes on along the minus strand of OX387330.1, from coordinate 3,154,174 downwards.
ATTAACCTTAGCCATATGCTTGACAAGCCTACGTTACGTATGCTGTACCACGCATTAGCAGATGCTGTGCTTAGTTATGGTTTAGCGGCTTACGGGCGTACGTTTCGCTCGTACATTGATGAGGTACATAGATTACAAGTGAGGTTCATAAAGTTATTAGTTGGTAAACATGTAAAAATTAACGTGAATAAAAATTATGACAAGCTGTTTATGGAATGTAGCATTCTGCCAATTCACGAAAAAACTAAGTATCTTCTAGCAGTTGAACAATTTAAATCAGGAAACAATTTATTAAAACCTAAAATTATAAGCCGTAATTTAAGAACTGCAGTTCGTAAACAGTTTGAGGAACCCAGTGCACACAACTACACTGGCCTGCAAAATTAAGTATCACACTTTTAAAATTGCAATAACTTTTTAAGTACACAAGATATACTTTCGAAACAAAAAGGAAAAATGTTACTAATGTATAATTTACTTTAGTTTCAAAGAAAGCTGATAAAAATTGCTGCAAAACGTTTTTTATTTAAAAATCTCTAACTTCTATAGTTTAGAAAATAAATAAATATTAAAAGTGTAGTACCTATTTTTGCAGGTCAGTGTATTATGGAAGTAGAACTCGAGGTTATCTCGTGCCACGAATATTTAATAACTTGGACATTGAGGAGCAATGTACATACATTTATACATTTAAAAATAAATTAAAAGACTGGTTACTAGAAAACTTCGATAAGCAGATCTTGTGAAATAGGGTTAAAATTTAAAATTAAAATTAAAATAAAAAGTTAAAATACTTACTTGTGATTCTGCTGGCATGAGTGGGATGTGTGTGTGTAGTTTTTGTGATGAGTGAATGTTTTGTGTAATTTAGAGTTCTAAGGTAGGTATGACTAGTTTGTATTTACAGTTGTTAAAAATAAGTGCATTTATTTCGCCCATAAACTGTTGATCAGTTTGGCGAAATTTTAATTTTAAGTAAAAACTGTATAATTTGTTAAAATAAATAAAAAAAAAAAAAAAAAAAAAGTTTGCAAAAACATCATTTATCAGTTTAATTTTTTACAATGTCATAAACTACTAGTAAAAGTCAAAACCTGTCTAAGAAAAACAAAGTTAAACTATATGACATGAATCAGCCATCGCTTCGCGCCATATTTAGGCCCATAGTAACGACCCGACGCACATGCCACCACCGCAGACACAATAAAGAGAGCATGACACACCCAAGCTACTCTAAATCAAAACTAATTGAAACGTTCCACGCAATGCTATTTGTATCTGTAGGACACCTGTTTATAAAGGCTATATCAGTATAATTTTTTGTTATAAAAAGTAGCAAAATTTGCGTTTTTTATTAGAGCCAGGCTGTTTTAACATCTAAATATTCATTGACTGTAAATAACCTTTAGAAGACTTTGCATGTTTTTTGAACTTATCTAAAGGTAAATATAGTACAGTATTAATCTTAATATGAGAGGCTGGTTTTTATGGAAAAGCGTTTTGCTCTTGTTTATTAATTACTATTGAGGTTTAGCAAATAAAAAGAAAATAAACCATCAGCCATAGTATTCACAAAGTCAGTTTTATTTTGAGCCACACTCCCACTTACATGAATGAAATCCTGTTTATAAAGACATCTCTTATTAATTTACTTTTATTCTAATAAAAACGATAAAGTTGAAGTTTGAAGAGCTTTGCATCCGAAGTACGGAGCCGAAAAAGCTTGAAAGCTAGGATGTTGATGCAGCTAGTCGCTGCATTGCTGTTTTTCAGCTCAGAGTGTGCTAATACAGAGAATATTATATTTAAAACAATTTAAACGTACAACTATTTTTTTTTCCTATATTATGTAGAAATTTGTTTTAAATATTTATTGTTTTGTACATGTAGAGATTGAAATGGCATTGGTTAGCTCAAATCCTCTACTTACTTTGATGACCTCCTTGGTCGAGTGGTTTGTACACCGGTTTTCATGGTGTCGCCATCTCTGAGGTCTGGGTGTTTTCTATGTATAATAAGTATGTATTTAAGTATTTTAAGTATGTTTATCCGTTGTCTAGTAACCATTTAACGAGTTTCATAACGAAGCTTCTCTTGGGCTAGATAATTGGTGTGATTGTAGGAAAGTTTATTTATAGTATTTTTTTTTAATAGATTCCAATTTGAAATTTTATTATTTTGCAGTGTTAAACTAATTGACTTTTTTATTTTATCTGATGATTTAATAAATGTAATTGATTGTATTGTTTTGTAATTTTTAATACTAACAATAAGTTTAAGTCTACTAATACTAACAATGGATCTTTGTTGTCTATAAGAAATAAATAACAATAATAATAGTTGATGTTTGACTGTAAATGTTCCAATAAGCAAATAAATAAATAACTTTTATTTAGATATACTTAGATACACGACAGAGTATGGCTCATGCTTATAATAATAAAACATACCTATATTACTACTCTAAATAAAACATTCTAAATTTTAAAAGATGTTTATGAAAGATGTTTTTCAGGCAACACAGTTATATAAATAATTAGTTCAATATGTAATTTATAAACTCACATATTGTACATATGATTAAAAGTAAATGTAAATAACTGTCCCACTGCTGGGCAAAGGACTCCCATTATTGAAATCAAGTCATCACTACAATTGATGGGTAGTGGCTTAATCACCTTAACCACGCTTGCCAAGTGCGGGTTGGTGATCACAAACCCGGGCTATGAATCGAAAAAATCCGAGATACACTTTGCCCGACCTGGAAATTGAACCCGGGACCTTCGGGTATCGGGCCGAGTGCTTTGCCACTCTGCCACCGAAGCGTTATAATACCATTATACAATATTTATTATAATTGCGGCATTAATAGAATTGCGTGCAAACAATAATGCGATTAAATTAAATCGTATTATTCCAACATTAATCGTTGACACTCCAAGATGTTAAATACCCTCAAGCACACTGTCAAGTTCAAAAACTAGGAGTTAGTTACCCAACATTTTTTACTCGTTAGATTCGCCAGCGTTGTTGACATGTCTCTCACGTAATTCTCTCGTTTATCTTGCTGCTAGCTCTTGGTTAGGTTTTTTTTACATTTTTCCTGCATAATGAACTATTTTATTTAAGGAAAGTCGATGTTACCTATAAATTAAGGTAAAACTTGTTCTCGATTTACTTTCGTGGCTTGGATGGCATCATCTCTTGATAACAATGAGTTCTATCTATAGATTTAAGTGTGATATGATGAGATTTAAAAAAGGCTGAAGGTGGAAGTTCAATTCACCCTGAATCCTCAACTATGTGGTATCTGGCTATCTTATCTCTAGCTGCCGGAGCACAACAATACTACAGCTAACATTGATGATATGGCGACATATTCATATAAGGTCACATTTATCGACTACAAATATTTTGACAAAACATCTAATTATACCAGAGAAAGAAGACCCTAGCATTAAAAAAAAAATTCAAGCTAGTTTTTTTTTTTTTACTTTTCCTGACATAAAAATTTTAATATTTTTAAGAGCGGCCTCTCTGTCGGCTTCTTTGAATGAAACTACGGGCACGTGTAAGCGGTGAAGGCATTGCGGCCTCTCTGTTTCGGCTCCTTTGAATTGAAACTACCGAAAGTGCTTTATTTTACTTTTTAATCGAAATGTCTTTGGCGTTTTTCTTGAAACAAGATATTGTTTTTTATTTTGCGCAAAAAAGGAAGATGAAGCTTTCATTGCAGAAATTCTGACTAGACCAGCTATTTGGAAATCTAGCCATCCGCAACGTAAGTTCAAAAATGTTGTTAAAAATATGGGAACAAATAAAACAGCGCTTTCCAGATTCTGACAGTGAGTAGGTATTTATTTTGTAATATTTTTTTTTTCTGCAGCACTAATAAATAAAATCCTGCTTGAATTGACTTTTTTTTCCAGTTCTGGTTGAATGCTCCCTAGAATATAATCGAAGGTTTCGACGCTCATTCTAGTATATTCGAAAAAATAACCCTGGGTGTTATCTATATTTTTCATATTTTAGGTGGAATTCTCCGTCTGTATTACGATTTATATTCAATTCGTGTACTCCACTATATCTTCCAAACATAAAATTTTAAACAAAAAAACTACTACTTTCCAAACAATGTCGAGATAACTTTGATAGAGCCATCTCGTCTCGCTCCACGTCTATACTGGCCGCCGCGCCGCCGCCGGTTCCCGTGGCCTGGCCGTAAGGTCTATTGAGAGGGTTGAGTTACGAGGGCTTAGAATAGATAACAAAAATAATTCCTCCAAAAAACTAAACTAATAAAAAGAACGGTGAAGTACGAGTAGCACTCTGTCTAACTGTGTGCGTGTGTGTAACTGTAATGTGTGTGTGAGGTGGGTGTGAATCTGTTTGTATGTGGTGGGTGTGTATGTGAGTGTGTGTGTCTGTTTGTGTATGTGTATTTGTTTCTAATATACATGATTTTGAAAATATTTATTTAGGGGCAGTGGTTTGCAATATATTTCTGCTGCTGATTATTTCCTCAATAAGACTGTTTTATATTTAGCTTTGAAACAATCAATGTTAATTTTTACTCTCATAGGAGGAGATAGAACGCTCCAGATGCTTGCAGCGTGGACTTTAAAAGATCCTCGATGTCGTGTGGACTTGTGCTTAGGTATTTTTAGAAGGTTTTGTAGAGCAGGCCGCTAACTTCTCTGAGTGGTATCTGCAATCCAGGTAAGCTTTCGAAAAGGTACTCAGGTTTTTTGTTCCAGATTTTCCTGTGAACAGTGCAGGCAGTAATAGAGTTCGCTTCTTGCTTTCATACTCAGAATGCCTTTCTTGTTTAGGTATGGAGTGATAAATTCTCTCCTTGGAACATCGTAACAGAAGCGAATACAAGCATTTTGTACGCGTTGTAAGTATGAAGTAGAAGTATGTACTTTAGAAAATTTTCTTTAATGAAGGTGAAATTTGTACTTGTTTTACTTTCGTGCCTCGGAAGGCACGTTAAGCCGCTGATCCCCGTTGCTGTCGAAAGAATGGCGTTGAATTAATAAGCTATGTTAGAGGATCTGATTCGAAGGCTTGCTCCAAACTTCCGGCCCCTGGTTAATTTTCTGGTTGACCACTTCCGAAAACCAGAAGGAGTTCGTTCGTTTCTTCACCGTTCCTTTCACTTTTCTACAAAAACTTTTGATAAAAGAAAAAAAAAATTAAATCTTGTCTGACTTCTAGGCGGGGGAAGTCATGCTGCGGTTTTCCTTTATTTTTTTAAAATTTGTATTATGATGAATTGATAATGGTGGATTATTAAACGTTCGGTGTTCTTGAACCAGCATGAGTGTTGGCAAATGAAACAAAACAGTGCAACGTCACTTTTCAAATTCTCTCAAGAAATGCGCGTGGGGTCTCAGTAAAGCCCCACATTTTTACTGAGATGCTCACGGGGAATATCATTTATCTTACTCATTACTATTATTATAACTTGAAAGAAAATTACTTTGACACTGGCTAAATGAGCAAATTGCACGAAGCTGAAAACTAAGAAAAAAACCAATTCTCTTACCATCTCTTATTTCTACCTGGTGGTGGTAAGAGAAGAGAAGTGACACTTTTTCTGAATTCTGATCATCAGATTTGATCTTTTGGGTTGCATGCAAAGTGAGTTTGCGTCTTCAGTTATTGTCAAGGATATGTCATCGTTAGAAAACTTATCTTAGGTTTTATACAACGCCTTGCAAATCTTAAATATTTAACCCTTCAACGGGCATAACATCTTTGAATATTTTATTGGTTTTCAATTTTATCTCAATAACATAAATTAAAAAAAATGGTGGGAATATACATCCCATCATCATCATCATCATCTCAGCCAAAAGACGTCCACTGCTGGACAAAGGCCTCCCCCAAGGATCTCCACAACGACCGGTTTTGTGCTGCTCGCATCCAGCGGCTTCTCGCGACCTTCACCAGATCGTCGGTCCACCTTGTTGGAGGCCTGCCCACACTATTGCCTGTTAAAGGGAAAGAAGATTTCATGATCTGTTTTGATTAGTTGTGGTGGTATTTGGTTATGTTTTTATATTATTATAATACAACTTGCGTGATATGGTATTAGGTATACATAACCAACACCATATCACGACTTATTTGATAGTGTTGTTTATCTCGCGATACAACACGTCTAGCTTGTAGGTAGCAATTAATGAGAGCAGTACGTCTAATAGTAGCGGCTTCGCGATTATCACTGGGTACGGTCGAACTGCGAGCGGAGAGGAGAATAGACTAATTATCATTTTCTAAAACACGCGAGGAGCTCCGTGGTTAATCAACTTTCTCATAGGCCGGTCATCGGATGGGTGACCAAAAATTTTTCATCTCGAGCTCCACCGTCCTTCGGAAGGCACCTAAAACCGTTGGTCCCGGCTGCAATACTGCCGCCCAATTTATGAACGCAACAAAACATGTAAACAGTTTCGAGGAAATAGATCGTAATGTCAGCACCTCAAATAGCACAATCACAAACACAGTAAGTTGTACTTACTGCGTTCATAAATTGTGCGGCGGAACAGCAGTCGTTAACAACCACCATAAAGCACTGGGCCCGCGTGGTGGTTTATATGGCCCGTTCTCCCTATCCATCCTATATTATATTCGATACATGTAAATATTGTGAAAAACTGGTTGGCTTGAGATAGCAAATGATCATAAAGGTATAAAGGTAATGATAAATTGCTGTTTCATCTAACCAATAATTGTGATACGTCCGCAAGGTTGTCAAATAAAAACTATATGACAATGAACTCATTTCACCAAGTAACATTAGTGGAATCTTACTTAACTTAACTTGAATAAAAAAACAGAGAAAAATAATTAGAAAATTACAAACCAAAGACCTATAAATAAAAGATGTCCTCCAACTGTGGGCTCATGGGAACGGTCCCAAGAATGCTGGCAACATTGTCTCTTTGGATTGCCAAACTAATAGGCACGCTGGCAGAGGTAGCTGCCAGCCTTCTTGTCACCGGAGGCCTCTATAATCGATCACTTAACTCATGGACCCATTGTTTCCACCGCAAATGGAACAAATAAATAATTTTGACCTAGGTTTGCGTATTTGTGCCGTTTGCGATTTTCAGCGCTTACCGCAGCAGCCCCACATGAAGTGAAGTGGCGCGAAGATGCGATAAATTGCATAAATGTGTGGAACCAATTGTTATTATTTTTGTAAGTATTTCACTTTTATATATTCAAGACGTAATACCTGTAGACGGTATTTCACTGGTGGTGTATTCAATATGCATTGGATTTATTTATTAAAGTGTGAAGTGTGTGAAGAGCAAATTTTATCGTCATAAAATTACTCAGATTATGAAACTATTAATTTTAGTATATTGTGCCTAATAAGTACACTTAAAAATCACCTTGAAAAATCAAATAAATTTTTAACATGAAAAACGTTATTGTAGCTTAAATATAAAGGGTAGAAATATCGTGTCACTGACTTTTTATTAGATCTTCTGGTGACTAATAATTTAGTAGGTACATCATTATCATGTATACTCAACCGTTTAGTCAGCGCACGCCAATTAAGAAGCCAAGCTGCGCTTTTTTCCCCGATTTTAATTACTTTTAAGATATGGAAGGGTAAACTGATGTTTATCAAAAAAAAGTTATAGCCCATGTTCACCCTGAAATTTCATTCTAAATATTGGTAAAAGAATTTTAAGAATTGGATTAGTAGTTACGGAGATTACCTTAAATCGGAATTCACAAACTCTTCATAACATTATTACAGATAAATATCGTTATTGTGGCTTTACTACAAAAGCTAGGTATATCATGCCGCTGACTTTTTTTTTCATCAACTGATGAATAACATGTTTGTAGTACATTATTTTCATGTACACCCATCCGTTTGATCAGCGTACGCCGATGAAGCAGCTAAGCCGCGTTTTTTTAACCGACTTGATTTACAAATGTAGAGATTTCGAGTTGAGGACTAATCTTTATCAAAATAAAGCCTATGTTACCCGCAAGGTATGTAGCATTCTATTAGTGAAAGAATTTTTGGAATAGGACTAGTAGTTCCAGAGATTAGCACCGACAAACAAACAAACGAACTAACAAACAAACAATAACACAAACTTTTTTACTTTTTATTTTCAAGTGCTAATTGCTGCACTGAAGCTAAATTAAATATTTATAAAATTTACAAAATACAGTGAAAAAATTAAACGCCTACCCGACCCAGCCAGCCAGCCAGTGCAGCCGCCCGGATTGCGGAAGACCCAGGTTCGATTCCTGGCTGGGTCGGGTAGGCGTTTAATTTTTTCACTGTATTTTGTAAATTTTATAAATATTTAATTTAGCTTCAGTGCAGCAATTAGCACTTGAAAATAAAAAGTAAAAGTTACTATAGCGTTGTGTTATCAAATTTGTGGTATTTCATCTGCGAAGATGAATCTGCATAGCCAACGGTTGCAATGACCGTTGGATAGATGGCGCGCTGTGCCGCTATTAGCACTCTAAAATAACAAAAGCAGTGACAAAATTCAGCGTCTACGTCAGCCTTCCCGGTAGCATAGCCGTCAGTGCAGCCGCCCGGATTGCGGAAGACCCAGGTTCGATTCCTGGCTGGGTCGGGTAGGCGTTTAATTTTTTCACTGTATTTTGTAAATTTTATAAATATTTAATAACACAAACGTTATCTCTTCAATAATAGTATAGACTAATAGTCCATACCCGCTAAATTGTCCGTGGCAACCCACAGTTGACATGAACAATGGAATTTCTATTGTGTCTGGTTTAAGAACAACTAAGAGGGTAATGTACAACAATGTTGACGACTTCCTTGGTCGAGTGGTTTGTACACCGGTTTTCATGGAGTCACCATCTCTGAGGTCCCGGGTTCGATCCACGGTCGGGTCAATTAAGAAATTATTGTTTTCTAAATTATCTTGGGTCTGGGTGTTTTCTATGTATAATAAGTATGTATATAAATATTTTAAATATGTTTATCCGTTGTCTAGTAACCATATAACGAGTTTCATAACGAAGCTTCTCTTGGGCTAGATAATTGGTGTGAGTGTAGGAAAATTTATTTATTTATTTATTTATTTATTTATTTATTTATTTATTTATTTATTTATTTATTTATTTATTTATTTATTTATTTATTTATTTATTTATTTATTTATTTATTTATTTATTTATTTATTTATTTATTTATTTATTTATTTATTTATTTATTTATTTATTTGATAGGTACAAAAACAGATAACAAACTGTAACATTCAATTGGTCATACATTTAGATTTTGAGTTATTTCTAAATTTGTTAACCTAAATATTGTACACGGCATTATATTAAAATAATATGTCGGCCGTATTGCAAAAGAGCGTGGGTTTGATTCTCATCTGGAGCAAATCGCCTTTTCATTCGTTAATTTTCTTTTTCTATATAAATAAAGCGTTGTGAATGCAAAGTAAGTAAGTAAATAGCCTATAACTGGTTGGGCCTCCATCATTGAATTCAAGTCATCACTACATCACCACGCTTGCTAAATGCGGGTTGGTGATCACAAACCTGGGCTATGCACCGAATAAACCCGAAACACATGTTGTCCGACCTGGGAATTGAACCCGGTACCTTTAGGAACGGGCCGAGCGTTTTGCCACTCGACCCCCGAGACGAATGTAAAGTAACAGTTCAACAACAAATATGAAGAGCACTAAAACGTATGGACCAGCTGCTTTGTTTTCATCAGAATTGGAGCTGTTGTAAAAAAAGTACAGAATTATAAACTCCGAGGGGTTTGTCAAGTAAATTAGATTTCAACTTTTATAGATTAGTCCAAGCTACAACAACAAGCAACAAGCGGCAACGGCCTTTCATACGTCGGACTGTATGCTCAATTATCACTTAATTGATATTTAAAATAATAATTGCAAAGTGGAGCCATATTATTTAGGTTAAATATTGTAGGTACAAACGTTTCGGTGACCGAATGGCAAAGCACTCGGCCCGATACCCGAAGGTTCCAGGTTCAATTACCAGGTCGCACAATATGTGTTTCGGATTTTTCGAATTGATAGTTTTAAAAACAGTAAGATATTTTTATTTATTTATTTAAACCAAAACAAACAGAATTTTATAGTAGAGTTAATAATAAGTGAATGTTAGTTTCTCATTTGCCAAAAAACTTGTAATCAATACTAACTCTTTACTTCGCTACGATATCGTAACGGTCCTTGTTATGAGGATCGTGGGGCTGGGAGGGGGAAGGGCGAGCCTCACATAACCCGGTCCCTACAAGTGGTCGGCGTAACCGGAAACGGATTTCCGTCAAAAAAGTTTTTACTCTGCGCTTTATGAACGCTGTAAAAAACGCCTTTATCAAAATAACTTTAGGTAACTAAGATTCAGACTCTTGGGAACACCTCGGCAAGAGGGAGAATAATTACCTATTTTTTAACTTCACCTACAAATTTTCAACTTTGAAACGCTTCGGGGACCGCTTTGCTTGAATGTAATATTTCATTAATAATTTTAAATGGTACGAACCAACGCTTTTAAAGTTAACGATTTGTAAAAAAATACTTTAACTATAGATGGATTTTTTTATAATTTCTAAATAACGTCTTATAGTTGACGTTTGAAACCTTTTAATATTACTTACTTACTTACTTACCTCTCAGTGACCAAAATAATTATAATAATAACCTCCTCACTCATTGTGAGGAGGTTCCTGTCTCTGGAGCCCTAATCACCGGTAGTTTGGACCCTGGTCCCGATGCCAGCGGACCACTATTTTTTATATTTTTAAATGTTTGTTTTGGTTTTAGAAAATATTTAAAAATGTAAATTGATATGTAAAAAAATAAATAAAGGAGATAATAATATATAATAATTTAACTAATAATAATAGGTATATACTTTCCTAATAATAAAAAATATATTTATAATTTAACATTAAATTTAAATTTTTCATAAGCATTGGCTATGACAAAGTATAATAATTAAAGCTTCGGTAAGGAAATAGATGTATATATCATGTGCCAATGACATTGTAATTTTGCTTACGTGTACACTGTAGGATTTTTCTTTGTTTTCTTTTATGTTATAGTTAAGTAAACGTAACATAATATAGATAGTTAGATAGTCCTGGAAGAGCTCTTTAGAAAACTGGCAGCGAGGTGGGACGGTAAGGGCATCGACGTTGGCGATAGAAAGTTAACTAACCTTCGATTTGCCGACGACATTGTTTTGTTTTCCCGTTCTGCTTCAGAGTTGGAGCAGATGTTCCAGAAACTCAAGGACGTGAGCTTTGAGGTTGGACTAAAAATGAATATGTCAAAGACCAAGCTTAATGACCAACAGTATCAAACGAAAGGTGACCGGTGGACGGAGAAGAGACTGCGCATGTCCAGGAATACATTTACCTTGGCCAAATAATCTCCTTCCAGGCGAGGCAAGAAAACGAGACCGAACGCCGGATTGACAACGCTTGGAGGAGCTTTTGGTCAATGAAAGAGTTTATGAAGGGCGTTACCTTCCAATGTCACTAAAACGTAAACTAATGGACATGTGCATTCTCCCATCCTGACGTATGGTGCTCAGACTTGGGCTTTGGCGGAAGCTTCGAAGTCAAGGCTCAGGGTGTGCCAGCGAGCGATAAAGCGCAGCATTTTAGGAGTAAAGCGACAAGACCGCGTTTCAAACACAAAGCTGCGCTCTCACACGCAAATTGCTGACGTTACTCGAAGGACCCGGGCTGAAGTGGGACTGGTCTGGACATGTCTACCGCATGCCGAACGAGAGTTGTGCGCGGATCACAACGGAGTGGACCCCACAAAATGCGAAAAGGCGACCAGGTAAACCAAGACGATGGCGGGACGACCTTGATAGGTTCATGAAGGAATCGCGTGGTGTTGCAGGGGACCAGAAGGTGTGGAAAAAGTGTGGGGTGGCCTTTGCCCAGGAGTGGGACAGCTATGGCTGATATAATAATAATAGTAATAAAATAATATAGGTAGATATAATAAGCTGCTGTAAAATGTAAATGTAAAATAATTACAAATCTAGAAGAGAACTACTGCCTGCAGTAGTTTCAATGCATTCAACGAATTTAATGAATTCAACCCACCGTTAGAGGACGGTGTGTAGTCGCACCCAATGTTTCAGCATCGGTGGGTCCCAGCGGTCAGACAACGCGTTCGTGATATGGTTCGGGCTGCCCCGCAGTCGCCCCATGAGAGAGGCGTAACGCTTCCTGATGATGGCGTGGAAACCATCAACCTGCCACTCAGCAAACATTGCTGAAGCGCTGCAATAGCAGGCAGCCCAAACAGCACCCTAAACGCGTTGTTGTACTGTATAGACCGATAGCGCTAGGCTATTTTGAGGGCATAAGTTTAAAAAATTCTAAAGTTATTTTTTTCTCTTGTTTGTGGATACAGTCGTACCTATAAAGCTTATTATTGCGTTTTGGGTCACATTTGTCACTTGCATTTTCAGCAATTCGATGATTTGTGGTTGATTTTTTCTATTCAAATCAAAAGTGGCTAAATTAATTTAAAGTTTAAAATAATGATGGTATCATATCTAGGATAGCCTGCGGAGTGTGCAAACACAGTTTGTGTCATCTTCGTCCAGTGCAAACTGACTTAGGGTCAGTATGTAAAAACAGTGCAAAAAAAATTATAATTGATTAAATATCTATTTCCTATCTCAGATCACTTACATAAACCCATTAAATGTACTCTCAAGATGCTGTACGCGCGCTGCGTGTATTACTATGCAGTTTGGCAGATTTATTTATCTATTTAATTATTTAGTTATTAAGTAGCAAACATTAAGATTTTTGAAAGTATGTTTTAAAACAAAGCATGTTAGCTTTCTAGGCGGGTTAGCAGGACTGTTAGTTAATATTATAATATAATATTATTCTTATAAAAATAATTTTAATAATTAAAAATAAATATAACAAAACAAAAATAGCATTTATACAAATCAACATAACCTAATAATACATAAATGCAATAGCATAACTCTACCGAGCTACAGTTTAAGGAAAAAAGGAACCCAATCGTTTCCCCGCGAGACTACTATTTTCAATTTGAAAACAGTATTAGCAACGCCACGTCTTGTCACAGGCCGTCCCGAAGGCATAAGTTAAGCCTTTTCAAATTACAACAATGATTTATGGTGAACCGTGTTCAAGGGTCCGATGAGGAGCCGGGTAATTTGGGCTGATTCGTTTAGGGACAAGTTTGTCCTCCTTGAATGGACAAAAATGTACTTGATTTGAAATTGTCGTTTAGCATTTTAGGGTTAAAGAATAATTATTTCTTATTAAAAACCATACAGTCACTTACATAAGAAATTATTAATATAATGTAGGTAGGTCTAACTGTCCAGTAGTTAGCAAATATATTGGGTTTGGGAATCGTCTCTCAAGCAGGTTCGATTCAATTTGTGTACTTACATGGAACGGTGAACCGTATCATACGAAAACACTGCTATAGTAAGAGCATTGCGATATTACTGGTGTATTAATTTGGTTAGTGGCGCATGCGTAAGCAGGCGCGTGGATAGCGAGCGACTGACTACTGACAGAGTGAACGAGTGCGGCAACTTCATACAAGCGCTCCGAAACGCACGCACACAAGCTCGTAGTGCACCTATATTAGCACACAGAAAAAAGCATGGGAAAGGAGTACGCGATGGCTCGGGCTGTCCCCGAAAACGCGGATCGGGCAGTGTATGTTGCTGTAGTAACGGAGAATAACAAGTATTATATGTCACTGAGCGCTGTCAATCAGTATACACGTATTTTTTTTGGTTTGGGTGTCGCAGTTGCGAGTTTTGTTTCATTTAAGTTTGTGCCTATTGAAAGTGTCTGGAAAAAAAACCTCTTGTGTTGATGACGATGTCTCAACACACACAACCATAATCCCAGTTTGCCCTTTTTTATTTTGCCGACAGATATAACAAGGTAAGTTTACAATATAAAAAACACCCAAATTCACACAATAATAAATTAACTATGTGTGACTCAACCCTAGCCGGTAGGTACAGCTCGGTACGTCGATTCAAGGTCACGGCACTGTTGCCGCACTCTCGTTCACTCTGCTACTGACCGACATTTGACATTTTACAATCCAGAACTAACAAAACACACAAAAACATACTGTTTGAAGATAAGCAACTTTATAATAAACTGCCCAAATATATAGTTATTAGTATCAACCTGGCTATCGTAGAAAACACTACTCTAAGTGTTAAAGTCATCACTTGAAAATATCATTAATAAATACGTTGTACCTAATTGAAGTAAATTTAGAACGCACTCAACTCAAATAGGATTATGGGTACTATGTACTTTGTCTATATGTTCTTACTGAATTGATGTGTTTAACTCCTAGGATTTGCCTTGAATATGCCAAGCAATAGGAGACCGAGTGAAAGTCAAAGTAGGTATTATTTTAATTCAAATAAATTTAAGAGTAAGTGCTTTTGAATGATCCAAACATTTTTTTACCTACTACAGATTCAGGGCGTTTATCTTTTAGCTGTGGAGAAGAAAAAGTATTAAACCATTTAGAAATCGCGACTGCGTTTAACGCCACAGCTCTAACTAGTCAAAAATCGTAATAGAATAGAATAGAGAAGCATTTATTTGTGTAATGTAACCTACATAGTAGTTTGACATTGATAGATGTTTATGTAATTTTGGTATCATTCCATTTCCACCTTCGTAAAGGTATATCATGTCATGGTATCATCATCATACAATACATCATAGAATATAATAATAAGGTGTTTTAAATTTGAGTAAGTAAACAATTGTATTTAAATTGATTAAGAAAAATGTATTAAGAGGATGGCGTTCTAATAAAAAATAAAAAAAATAAATCAATAAAACAAACATTACACACACTACCACAAAGTAGATAAAATGTAATTTTACGTTGGTTTAATGCTCTAAGAATTTTACCATGTATTTGACACACAAGCACATCACACGCAATATACTTTTTTTAAAATTTCAAAAATGGAAGAGGAGCGGCCGTTATCTGTCAATGTTAATCCAAACTCACATTCTATCTTTTTCAATTTTTCATTGCTTAGGATACAATCTGTGCAGCCATAATAAAATTACGGTCGAATTTCGACCACTGGGCGACCACTTTAGTCAGATTAAAAATGTCAACAGTTAATAAAATAATGTCAACACAGCTTACAAAATAAAAT
Source organism: Eudonia lacustrata (assembly GCA_947562085.1). Lineage (NCBI taxonomy): Eukaryota > Metazoa > Arthropoda > Insecta > Lepidoptera > Crambidae > Eudonia > Eudonia lacustrata. Next base: position 3,138,931 of record OX387330.1, on the reverse strand, counting down.
AATTTTACAATGGATTAAATAACACTGCTTTAAGAACTCGTGGTAAGGCCCATGCTTCTTAAGCTATGGTGACTTGACGTAACTTTCCATCAGGCAGTACGTTTATTTGTTTGCCGGCTTAGTAATAAAAAAAATATATGTCAGAGACTTGGCGCTAGCATCGCTTAGAAACGACAAGTATAGTCTATACTTAGTGTGGTCTGCGCAGCCTATGTTCTATGGTGCGCGAAACGTCAACGTCAGTTGGCTTGGTGCGACAACGGACTGGACACACAGTGTTGCAAAAGTTCCCGATTTATCGGGAGATCTACCGATTTCGGCTCTTCTTTCCCGATATCCCGATTTCACGACCTAATCTCCCGAATTTCTATTTTGTTTTTTTTTTTACTACTAAGGTGGCAAACAATTCTTAAGACAACACTAAAATTAACCTGGTAACACTAAAACAATGCAATGGGATATCGAAATAACTTTAAAATAAGGTTCATTATTGTTTGGTGAGTGTATGGGGGAAATTCCCTAAAAAATAGATGTTCAAGTACAAAATGTTTGGCAAATGTACTAAGATGTTTTATACTTTATTATCGTTTCGTTCGTTCGCAAGTGCACTAGTTTTGTTGTGCTTTACCTAGGTACTTTATATTTACTAACAATGTCCGATTCCGATGATTCGAATGAGAACACCCCAAGTACTAGTACTGGAACTAAACGAAAAAAATACTCCCAAAATTATAAAGAGGAATGGGAATCACGACCAGAATGCTCTAAGTGGTTTAAAAAAAGTCTGAAAGGAAAAAACTACGCAAATTGCAAAAGTTGTGTTAAAGATATTAATATTTCTTCTGGTTTCAACGCTGTTATTAGGCAGTAATTAGCGTAAAATATATTTTTTTTAAATCTCCCGATTTCTCCCGATTTTTGCCTGGAAAATTTACCGATTTTTAATTTTTGACTTTTGCAACACTGTGGACACATTTGAACGGGAGCGGTTGGAGAGTACGCACGCGCATAACTCACTTCGTTTCTAAATCCATTTGCATCGTGCAACTGTTTCCAAGTTATTTAATTGTGATGTTAAAATAACATTAAAGTGACTGTAAGGAGTACGACTGCCTTTATATTTTGAAAATCCAAGATGAACAGTGTTATCGACGAATCCGAATTTGCTCGACCGTCCTACCTACAAAAAAAACCTCACCGCCGACATATATACTTAGCCCAATTCAATGTTTAACTTGCTGATTTTTTGTATTTTTTATACGGCTAATGACTTGCCCTGCATTTCACTTGATGTTAAGTGATGATAGGGCCAAAGGTGGAAGCGCACTACTCTCGGAATCCTCAACTACTGAGGTACCTGGCTATCTTATCTCTAGCTGCCGGAGCACAACAATACTACTAACATTGATAATATGGCGACATATTAGAAAATGGTGTCCTCTTTTCTAAGTTTCCACGGAAGATCAGCGTCGGGACACCTTTGGTGTTCTGACAAATGCTGAGTGAATGTGTCACTTTGCATTTTTTAATTCTATTTTATATTTAATAAAGTTCATGTATTACTGTGTTTTTTATTTTATTACATTTTTCAGAAAACAAATTCAATTAATGAAAAGAGGTCGAAATGCGCTGTAAGTGGCACCACACCCTTAAGCAAACTTATCTGAGCCCATTAAACCTACCAACAGTGACTTTGCCTCCACAGATTACAAAGATTAAACTTGGTAACTCAAGCTTGGCAGTCAGGTAAGGCTTTGATCATTCAATATAAGGCTTAGACGATTTACAACATGTTTCACTTATTAATAGGGCATGTCAAGTTATGTTAGTCAACCTACTGAGTTCGAATTCTAGTAAGGGATGTTGGTTTGTGGTCAATGTTGATATGATGTTGAAGAGCTCGATGGCGCAGTGGTTAACGTGCCCGGTCTGCGAGTGCTGAGGTTAAGCAACTTTCGCAGAGGCCGGTCATCGGACGGGTGAGCAAAATTTTATCATCTCGAACTCCTCCGTGCTTCAGAAGGCACGTAAAGCCGTTGGTCCCGGCTGCATTAGCAGTCGTTAACAACCACCAATCTGCACTGGGCTCGCGTGGTGGTTTATGGCCTATTCTCCCTATACATCAATAGGAAGGCTCGTGCCCCAGGGACACAAAATGTTGATAATCAAAAATAACGATCACTTTATTAAAACGAATCATCATTATCAGCTCATTTTTTATGTCCCCACTGCAGAGGCACGAGCCTTCCATAAGGATGGATAGGGAGAACGGGCCATAAAACACCACGCGGGCCCAGTGCGGATTGGTGGTTATTTACAACTGCTAATGTAGCCCAGACCCACGGCTTAACGTGCCCTCCGAAGCACGGAAGAGCTCGAGATGAAAAATTTTTGGTCACCCATCCGATGACCGGCCTTTGCGAAAGTGGCTTAACCTCAGCACTCGCAAACCGGGCGCCATAACCACTGTGCCATCGAGCTCCTCAAACGAATAAATGTCCTTTAATCCTCCTCCCTTCCTTCATAGAACAACGCGTGCTAGTCTTCCGATTTTCTGTGGCAACTATTCTAGGTTAGGAGGTCCTCGCATCTGGACTTCGCTTCTGCCTTACATCTTCAGGTAGAGCAGAGAAGTCATTGACCTTCCCTTCGATAAAAAAATAAAATAAAAAATAGTGTCAACAAAGCTGTGTCGGTTTGAATAGTATTAGATCCAGTTCATTTACTGCGCATATAATAATAATAACTATGGTCTTTGAGGCTGGTAACAAACGAGCAATATCTTTTGTTGTGAGCGTCAATAGGCGGTGGTGACCGCTTCTCTGGCTGGACATAATGTTTGCAGACTCATAAAAATAATAATAAATAATAATAAACTTTCCTACACTGTAACGTTGCACGTACATATTTATTTAAAAAAAAAAGACTTCAATTATTAAATATTTACATTTTTTTTAATAATAAAAAGAAAACAAATTAAAGCTATAATATTTAATACATATTAAGAATAAAACAAAGAATCTATTTACAACTTTAAACTAAATAGTAATAAAATTTCTTCTATTTACATTAAAACTATGGTACTAAAACTACGCATTTACTTAAATATTAATAACTAACACAATAAGAGTAATCACCAAATTAAATAAATTGAATATAAAGTGTCATCTGTGATGTGTGACTACTTGTACTTTAACTTGTTTCTTTTGTATCGCAATCGCGACCGGCCGGCGTTGGTCTCGGAGCGTCATTCAAAAGTTAGCTGCGGGCAGATCACACTGAAGTGGCTTGGAGAGAGTACGTTCTACATAATAGACTTATATCGTCTCGTTTCCAAATCAATTATTTAAAAACAGTAATTAAATATCTTCAATATCGTAATATACTGCTTCTAAAAGTGTTTTCAACCCCAATTGGGTAAGTGTTGAACCGATTATTTGTGTTAGCTTGCAACAGTAGTAGTACATTAGTGACGTATTTGATTTTATTGTTTCTATGCTTGGAATTATTGTGGTTTGGTGATTAATTACAAGACGTTCCTTGTTTTCTAGTAGGTAACAGAAATGTAAATCATTGTTTAGAAACATTCACTATAGAATGATTTCAGTAGCCGTGCGGCTCATAAAATGTTGTATTGATAAATTTAATTTTCTACCTTCAACAAAATAAAATTAATAAAGTTATTAAATAACGTTCAGTATTTTGTTTCGATAAAGCATATTGATTAATTAGTTGACTAGTGGTCATAATTTAGTATTTTGAAGTGTAAATTCCTATCTGCCTTTAATTTATTTCAAGCCACTACACCACTATTATCGGTCACTTCTAGTAGCCTTCTGCTTATCATGACCGGATAGCTTGGTGCGGTGGACGTTGCCTAATGCACACGATGGTGGATTCCAGGGTTTTACGGCTGGGATTTTGCGGCTGGAGTCTTACAACTGGACTGCTGCGGCTGCTGTTTGCCCCGGTCAGGCGCGCGCGTACCAACCAACCTACCTTGTGGCCCACTACCATCCGTTGCCGACCAAGTTGGACTCCCGAGCACCGCAGACACAGGGAAGTGCCGGACAGCTGAGCACAAATTAAGGGGCTTCACCCCACGACCCTATTATTATAGTGTGATGTAAAATTTTTTTTTTTAATATATAAATATTATTTTGTTCACTGTCTGCCTTTGTTTTTTTATTTAAACGGCTGACTCGTGACAACACTCGCACCATTTATCTAGCCCAAGAGAAGCTTCGTTATGAAACTCGTTATAATGGTTACTAGACAACAATATATATATTTTTTTAAATAAAAATATACTTTAGACCTTGTTCATCTTTATTTATTTATTTATTTGATCAGGCACCAAAACAGTGAACATCAATACAATTTACACAACAAAAATACGCTTGAGATAACACACTCCAAATGTCACTGCAATTACAGGTGAGGACTACATGCAATAAAAATCAGCGAGTAAACTAAGTAGGTATAACACAAATATCAGAGAAAATTACTAAATTAAATTGATCTTTAATGTATAGCGAGTTAAATACAGAAGTAAAGTAAAGTAATTTATATCTATACTAATATTATAAAGAGGAAACATTTGTATCTTTGTATGTATGTGTGTGTGTGTGTTTGCAACGAATAAACTCAAAAACTACTGGACCGATTTAAAAAATTCTTTCACCATTATAATGCTACATTAGCGCTGAGTAACATAGGCTATAATAAAAAAATGTCCAACTGTGCGTAGCAGGGACGGGCCGCCAGTATCTTATATACTGTCCCACTGCTGGGCAAAGGCTTTCATCAATGAAATCAAGTCACTGCTATAATTGATGGATATACGAATCTTTCTTCTGTGATATTAGCTTAAACACCACGCATGCCAGATGCGGGTTGGTGATCACAAACCCGAGATGTGCTTTGAAAACGACTTGTTCGTCAACTCGGCCGAATGGTCGAGTTGGCACTATTTGAAAATACCTACTTTTTTCGTCGTCAACTCGACCGACAATGAAATCTGAGGCAATTATGTACAGTTAACTACAAAAAGTATTTGTTTAATTAACTAAGCTTTAATTTTTTCATTGCATCGGAAGCCGAATGGCAAACATTAGGTTTATTATTATTTATATTATGTATAAGAAAACTAATAAAACGTTTTGAATACTTATATAAATAGTAATATACCAAAAAAAGCGTTGGTGCCCGAGTGTCAAAGCGCTCGAGTAGGCATTATATTTTCTAAATTTATATAAAAGTAAAACTGTATTTAATAGTAATCAAAATATAATAAATTTGGCTTATTACTATTTATTTATATAATTCAATTTACTTGGCTATTCAACAATACATGCGCAATACACTTTATATTAATTTGATTTATCAGCGTGCTCTGCCTGTGACACATAGGCCTCCTCCAGATTTCTCCACTGCTTTCTGTCATACACAAAACAGTGTGCAAAACACCAAGTAAAATGGTTTTTACATTATTTACGTTTATTATTACCATTACCATTGAAAATGGTTATCAGATGCAAGTCACCTGAGAACGTATTTTTGGCCATAGTTCCGAGGATTTTGGAAGGACCCCATTGGGAGGATGTGGTACCTTTAGATTTGGTATTGTAGAAAAACGGGTATTTCCATAGTGACCATATATCGATATTGAAAAATCTTTTATGTTTTAAATAAATAGATTTCTAACTTGAATGCACTTCTTGCCTGCATCCGCATCTTTTGACACCATCACCATGACGATCGGTCAATAATCACAGAAGCTACATTACTTTTTATATACGGAAATACCCGTTTTTCTACAATACCAAATCTAAAGGGACCACCTACAGGTCGCCGTGAGGCCAAGTCTTTTTCGGCCGAGTTGACGAATAAGTCAAAAAACTTTTTAACGCACAAATCTACATCATAATTTGCAGAGTCACCGGAGTCACCGCTTCGCTGTCTCAAATATTTCACCGCGCACAAAGAAATTTGGTGACAGGTTTGTTTGTCGCACCTCCAAAAGATGGAATAGTCTACCAGTACACCTTTCCCTCCTTCCTATAGTTTCCGATCCGACCCGAACCCGTCGGAGAATCTAGTAGGGCACGCGGACACGCACTAGTGCGTGATGCCGTCCCTCTAGAAAACCTCCGAAGTTGATTCGTTTCACACGGCTTGAGGAACCCTTTAAGTTTCTTGCCGCCCCCAAGAAAGCCCGGGGAAGCTGAAAATGCCGTTTGAGGCAATAAGCAATCTCTCTCAAAAACTCCTTCCTATAACATGGGGTCCTTCAGACGACGCGTGAAGAGGCACCTTGTGGGCCGGCAGGGTGAGGGTAACTGATGCTGCGTTGCGTTGTTTTCACGATCCATTCCCACTTAAAATCAGATAGAATAGAGTCTATTGCCGTACTAACTATATAAAAAAAGACTGCAAAAAGTTAAGCTTAATACATAAACCCTAATGGTACGTTTACGCGCTTGGCAAGTCTCGACAAGCATTCACAAACACAAGCGTATGAACGGGGTGTTTGGCGTGGCTTGCATGAGCTTGCAAGAGCTTGTCGCTAATCCGGACCAGTGTCGGTTTTTGAACACAGATCAAAGGAAGCTTGCGGCTAAGCGCTTGCGACGTATTTACACGTTGGCGCGTGTTTAGTGTCGCTATTGAATTGATAGTTACCTGTAAGTTGCGGTTTCTATGGATTTTTAACATCCACCATCTACTCGGCCGAATTTACTTCATGTACTCTGTATTTAATTATATTTTTATATTTAATCTTATACAAAAAAATAGCATCGTTTTAATCCTTAAAACCTCTATCATTAAAATCCTTATACTAAATAATTTAACTTATGAAGAAGCCTTTACTAAGTTGCCTCTGTGAAGAGATTGTCTATGTGGAGGGAGCTTACCTCCTGGGGCGTCCTTATTTCGTGCCTACAGTGTGAAGCTACGGTTCCTGAAGCGGAAAAAAGATAAAAATAGAAAGAAAAAGACGTCCTTTACAAACAAAATTTCCCCGCGTAAACTTTTTAAACTGATTCCTGATATGCCGCAAAAATTGCTTCGCTCCAACGATCTTGAGCTTGATCGCCTTACGCATAAGCCCACTATACAAATGTTATCTGCGGGCAGCCAATCGAGGGAGGGTCCGGAGGGTCAACGATAACTTAGAGCAAGTTTAAGTGCTTTTCGATACAATGCCTGTTGAATTTTATATTTATATACCTTTTTTTAATGGTTAGATCTTACTTTCCCCATATTCCTGTACGCTGCAGAGACGTGGACATTGCGAGAAGTGGAAAGGATGAAAATAGATGCTTTAGAGTTATGGTGCTGGAGAAGAATGCTTGGAGTATCGTGGACTGAGTTTCGCACTAACATCTCGATACTTCAAGAACTCGGCATTGAGCAGCGTCTATTTTCAGTAGTACAGTCTCGCATACTCACATTCTTCGGACACGTCTCTCGACGCGACCATCAGTCCATCGAACGTCTTGTCGTTCAAGGAAAGATGGAGGGCACAAGACCGCGTGGAAGGTCCCCCATGCGATGGACGGACCAAATTAAGGCAGCCGTGGGAGGTCCATTAAACGACTGCAGCAGAATGACCTCCAACAGAGAAAAGTGGCGCGCTGTCGTTAGGCGAATAACATCTGCCCAAACCGCTACTACATGGCGACCACGACCGCTCTGTCAAGAGCGTAGCGGATAAGAAGAGAAGAATGGTTAGATAGAGCCGTGTTGTATTGTTACGATTTGCCTAGCGCAGTTAATTAATTAATTGATTAGAATGCTTTATACATTACTTGCACAGTAATCAAGTTGAACCATATGTCGCAATAACGTTAATAAATTTTTTTTTAATGGGCATACTAGGTTTAATACGTAAAATAATGTGTACTTATACAAAACTTAATATAAGCAATTGACTTCAATTCTGTTGAAATATATCGACTTTTACTATTTTAGATCTGTATAAAAAAATATAATTTAAATTAGGACGTTACTAATTCTCAATTAAATATAAATTATTTTGTAATTCAACTTACCTTTTTTTATATTTTCCCCTTTAAATAAAAGCAAGTGATGTTTAGTAGGAGGCATTCGCCAGGGTGGCACTAGCCTGATACTTAATAAATAAAACGATAATAATAATTTCAAGGGATAAATAATAAACGCAAAAAGACATTTAAACCGTTTATTTACTTTTTTCACTAGTGATTGTAGACAGTTAACACGTTGCAACGATAATCTTGAACGATACGAACATGGAGACGTACGACGTTCTTACAACACTAATAACAACTAAATTTACACATCGATACTTATAGCCATCACTAATTATTGCTGTATTTGATATTCTAAAATAATTTACAATATTTACAAGATTTCCGAAAATACATAAGTAACACATTAATCGCATCAGGCCTAATTAGTTTTAAAGTATATACATTTAACGACGAAAGTGAATTCCAAGGTTTTTATTTTAAATTCATATTTTTTTTTAAAATATTCCTAAGTAATAAATTGTGTTAAATTTTTTATTAACTTATATATAATAAAAGTGTAAAACATAACCTGTCCATAAAAAATACATTATACCGCGAATTGATACGGCAAAAAGATCTTTTTAAAAGTATATTAAAAACATCCTTTTTAAAAAAAATGTATTTACCAACACACTTATATCTTTTCTCTGGTTACACAATAAATACATTGTTATACATTGTTCGCGTTCTAAGCCATTACGAGTGAGGGGAAATGAAATGGAAATTACTCGAGAATCATCGAGAATACGGAACGAGTCTCGACATTAAGGTCCCTTTCAATCAATGGTGTGTCACATTCATCTTACATTTTAAATTTAGCATGTTTATGATAATGAAAAGAAATGGAAATGTGCTTTCCGTAATTTTTTTATCAAACATGAAATACTTTTGTCATTGGATGTACTTATATTTGTGTATTTGAGTACAGAATAATAAGGAAAATTTGATATTTATAATATTGTCTTTTTTAAGAAATACGCTTTCTAAACGGAGTTCTGAAGTACTTTAAGATTTAAAAAGGGATTTTTATATTCATATTTTACTACCTATATTATTTTAAAAGTAGTAGTACCTAAGAAATATAATGTTTAACTATACACGTAAATGATAGAAAATATAGAACAACAGGTGTTATAAAATATAGATATTCTATTCGGTACATATACAACGTTTGACGTGAAATTCTTAGCAATTATTTTATAATTATTAAAATACTTACATAGATTTTTGATTTAAGCATTTTTCCTTAATTACTTTCTTAATTTTCGTTTACAACCAATTCCAGTAACAATATACTCACAAACATACAAGTGAAACATAGCTTTCTACAATAAATTCACTATTACAAATTAACACTTATTCAATACGTATTTGTTTTCCCCTTTGGCAAAGAAACTTTAATAATTTCACATTAAAAGAAAGATTTAAAAAGTTACAAGATTGACTTTTTTGCGATATTACATTCTTAATAATAATATCTACTACAACTAAAACTTCACCATATATAATAATGAAATGAAACCACCGATAAAGAAATACAAAATGGAAGCATTTTACGTACTATCCATATTCATAAATTATAGGTAAACCCAATGCAGCGTATTAGCTTTGTGGACGAGTTAACAGAACTATTATTAATGTGCTATTAATATAATAAGCATAATAACAATAAATCAAATAACAATAAAAAATACTAAAAATTACAAACGAGCTGCATCTAAATAAAAAAAAAATATTAACAAATTATGACGCCATCTTATAACTCGTTAAATCTTTATAACAAATAGCTAATAACTATACTATAATTAACTATACTTAAGTATTTACGTCTAGTACTTTGCTAAGGAAAGTAGCTGAAGTGTTTACAAAACACAAAGAAACACTCCGATAAAACAAAAGCAAAACAAAACGTCATTTTGGAGATGTCACTAATAAAAAATAATATAATATATAAACATACTAGCGGCCCGCTCGCAGCTTCGTCCGTTTGAGTGAACATCCGTATCCTATAGAACCCTATGGCCGCCCAGCGCCACCTACCAGGTCCAATTGTATGCATGTTTTATACATATAAACCTTCCTCTTTATATCACTCTAACTATTGCTCAAAACTGCATTAAAATCCGTAGCGTAGTTTAAACGATCTAAGCGTACATACAATTGATGCACTGTCATGACTTACGCTAGCGTAGTTTTTGCGTATACCGCGCCCACCTGTCTGTGTCCCTTACAAACCCACCAAAACCATTTCATGCGTGGTGTCACGGGTTGCCCGTGATACTATCGCAATGTAGATCTCCACCGTGATCTTGATCTTCTCAATAACAAAATTTTATCAAGGACGTTTCCATACGTACTACTTAAATATAAAAAAATGGCGCGTTCAAAGCATGTCTGTCTTTTTCGAACATAAGACAATACACTCGATATTAAAATCTTGATTGTTGAGCATACTCAAAACAAAAATGCATATTACTAGCAAAGTTACCACAAAGATGCTACTCAGTAATAATTGCTCAATAGTGACATGATTCCGTGCTTGTAATAAAAATTTCTGTCAGTTAGTGTACCTTTAAACAAAAAAGAAATCCAAATAGAAAGAAACCTTCTCTTTATTGGCTGCCAATCACATGCCAATGCTAGCTAGTTCAATAATGGACAGATGATGTGACAATCCAATATCTGTGTTCAAGAAATAGCGTAAGAAAAAGTAAACTTCGATTGAAACTCGATTGACAGCTTTATAAAGTAAGGCTATTTAGTTTTGAAATGAAACTAGAAATAGAAGTAACAACGTAAAAAAGTTTATGTAAGGCAATTCCCTGAAGTATTTGGTCTTTGGAGCCTTATACAACTCATCCTATCTCTATATGCCGCCATAACTTTAATGTTAGTAGCATTGTTGTGTTCTGACAGTTATGAAATGAAATAATCAATCATCACTTAAGATAAGCCAAGAGCCTAACCGTAACAATTAATTAAAAAAACAAAAACAAAATCACTCTGGTGACTTTGTTTTTTAAGTTCGGTTTTTGGTTTCGGTGTCTTAGAATCAGGACAGAATCTGACTGAATGGCACTACTGTGTTCCAGTTTGAAGGGAACTAGATCCATTGAAATTAAAAGGCACAGAGATTTACGAACCAAAGCTTCAAGCGGACGATGTGTACGCCCGATCCGATCCGAACCCCACAGAGAATTTAGTAGGGAAAGGGGACAACATGCTTACGTGATGCCAGTCCCTCTAGAAACCCCCTAAAGGTGATTCGATTACACCCTTTGATGAAAATGCCGTTTGAGGAAATCAGTAAACTCTCTCCGAAAAAATACTTGTCTTACAAGTGATAGCCTCTAAAACCCTCTATAGCCTAATCAAGTGATAGCCTTATTGTTCCAAGCGCCCATGTCAAATGTAAAGTCAAAGTCAAATACTTTTATTCAAATAAACTTTAGAAAAGTGCTTTTGAATCGTCCAAAAATTTCTTTCCCTACTACCCATTCAGGACGTCTATTTTTTAGCTGTGGAGAAGAATGGGCGCTTACATAAACATTAACATTTACAAAATTATATGCTGTTACCAAGTTATACAGTTTAGAAAACCTTAACAATATTTTAAATTAGAAATGAGATGTGATAAAATTAGGAATGAGATGAAGACATGGACTAAGGTGACCGATTTCCATCAAAGAGGCCATCGTTAGTTCCCCTGCCGGCTCAGTAATGTAAAAAAAAAGAAAAAGTTTACGCGTCATAACAAAATGGCCGCAATATTTGTAGCTATTAAATTCTTTTTACGTTTTTCACATCTGCAAATTACCACAATTTATCATAAAGAAGTGGGTACAAGGTTGCTTATCCCACAAAACACCCCATTAATTTGCAACGTCAGCCACGTAACGCCGGAGCGTGAACCGGAACGGAGCGCTGACTTCGCACGCTCTGCGTGAAACGGAACGAAACCGCTTTACGTTACGACGAGTGGCGACTATAATAACAATTTGGAAGGTTCTTTATTTTTTGTTTCAATTTTAATTTAAACAAACTTATAAAATTGGTGCTTCAAGTAAAAATAAACGTTTTAATATTATTAGTAGTAAAAAGACTTTATACTGCCCCACATCTGGGCAAAGGCCTATAATTTTGCCACTGCGCCATCGAGAATAGCATTTAAATTTATACAAGGACCTTTTGTCCTATTATAAAAACTGATATACTTTACTTGCTCGTACAAAAAGAGCCTAACGAATTTTTTAAATGGCCCACTGAAATTAATGTCCGTGTAACTTCAGAACAACAGTGACAATCGCCATGTTTGTTGCAGTAACCAATATAGCATCACATAGGTATTTCAAATTAAAATTCCAGCTGTGGAAGCGTCCACGCTGCCGTGAATATTGCGTATAACGAAACGCACTCGATTTCGACGGCCAAAGCAATTTAACATCAACAGGGGTGGACTGTATTGGGACGGAGTGTATTAAGGAGTTCATGTATTTGTACAGTACATTTTGTAAAAAAATAATATTAACTATTAAAATTAAAAGTGTATGTAACTAGGTAGGTACCTACTTATACTGTGATTTTATATTACTAACTTATATATATTTTACAATGTAATGTACCTATGTCAATTATTGTGTTATCAATGTAGATAAAACGGTATTAACACAAACCTCAGTGGTTTTTAAATGCTGTACTAATTTTAAGGTTTAATCATGTTATTAAGCAATAATAATAAAAAAAAAAACTATGTATGATTTATTTTGCCCATTTGATGTTGTCTTAATTTATCCTGGCGTTTAAAACCCTTTACAGGGATCGTGGTCACAGGGACACCCGTAAAAGTTGCTTGTAATCTTTGCTCTAGTGATTATAATATACGTAAATAGATAAAAGTAAGAAAATTGCATATATCAACAGGGACTAAGATCTATTATACGTTTATATTTTGCTTATTATAAAGGCCTCTAACTTCAAACTGGTTTACTTACTGAACATTATTGTGGCCATGTTTAAATTTTGATTTAGATGGACTTAAGTAACGATACTGCTATTTCTGTATAGACTTTAAATAAGGAGGAAAACTAGAACATTTTTTTAAAACTCTTTATTATAGGCATGTATTATTGTTTGGAGACAAACGAGAACAGGGAAATTACGACTAACCCCTGCGCCCCGCCCTTAGTCCGCCACTGGCCACCAGTGATGTAGGAAATCAATTTATTCGGCTCCGAATTTCGGCCTCAAATAATAACTGTGTGGCGCAAATTGAATCACTTAGCGGTTTGTTCCTAGGAAATATCCGTGTATAGATATTTTGTGGGTGTTTGTAAGGTTTATTTTAAAATGGATTTCGTGTAATCTTTGTTTTCTATAGAGGTTATCGACTTCAGTGAGAGAGGAGATAGATATATGTTTTTATGGTATCCAACCATCTTGCAACCACTGATATACTATAGCAACCTTATCATAATGAGTACCTATATTATGGCACTCAATGTTTTTATGTTAAGATTTAAAAAAAAATTATCAACACCTTTTTCAAAAAAGCTAAGAAAGAAAAAAAAATACATAAACGAAAACATTAACATAAAATATTTTCGTTTACATATATTTTTTAAATGTTGTTCAATCGTTTTTTATTACAATGTAATTTTTAGTTAGATATGAAGTGTTAAATATAAAATAATACATTAGTGAACCAATTCAGTTATAGAGTTATTGTTCCAAATGCAATAAAAAAATGCGGGCTTCGTTCGGTCCCACACTTTCCGGCAATGACCTAGATCAAATGTCACCGAATTGAAATCCCGCTGACGTAATATAAATAATTTATCAACGCTTTTTCTGGGGATATTTTTCTAGATCAAAAATATATCTGTATATTGGTTCTTGATCCTATCCGAACGCCGGGAGAATCTAGTAGGAGACGGAGATACGTTTGCATGATGCCATCACTAACCTAGGCAGGCGAGGCTTCCTAGACAGGAACCCTCTGAGGGTCTTCAGGAAACTTTTAAGCAGACTTGAGGAACCCTTTAAGTTTCTAGCTACCCAAAGAAACGTCCGGTGACGTTGTAAAGGTTATAATATATCTCCATCAATAAAAAAGGCTACAAAAACATAATTCCACAAGATTTTTCAATATCTAACCTTTTCTCAAAACAGAGATGATAAAACCTCTGGCAGTATTGAGCTCATACGATACTGTGATCATCTTACGCGTCTGACGTACACTTTAATAAACACGCAATATATCTAGTACCATAATGTGTATAAAAATAATACGTGCCAATAAGTTATTATTCGTATTTTGTATATTTTCTCATCACGGCTTTCATACGTGTTTTAGGGACGATAATTTTTGTGAAAGGGCTGAGCCCCACATAATCCCCCATCCAAGTCTACTCGGACTTTTTTTTTGAAGAGAGTTTGCTGAGTGCCTCAGACCGCATTTTCAGCTTAAAAGGTTTCTCAAGCCGTGTGAAACGAACCACCCTCGGAGGTTTTCTAGAGGGAACGGCATCACGCACTAGTAGTGCGTGTCCCTGTGCCCTACTAGATTCTCCGAGGGGTTCGGATCGGACCGGGGAGAGTCTCCCCATACGCTATGGTACTCGGCAATAAGTTTTACCTAGCATGAACAAATGGTAAGACAGACCAATCACAGCAATGCGATTTTTAAGTTTTGAAATTCAGAATTAAGTTTTTATATTTTTTTAGTGTACCTACTCTATTAACGCTTGTGTACATTATGTCGGACATGTTATGTCATGTCTAACATGTAGCTTTTATCATATTACAACACAAACATTCGTAACATACAATTGTCGTGACGAACTGTGGCACGCGTGGTCGAAGACGGAAAAAGGTTCACAATCCACGCCAACTTGCATGTGACATGTCACTAAACGCCAATGTCTGTATTTACTTATTTTCACTGTTCTATTTCATTACAGCGAACTCAAGTAGTTATACCATCACACGCTCGTTCTATGTCCCCACTGCTGGGGCACGAGCCTCGATGGATGAAAATACTACGGAAAAACGGGTCATAAACCACCACACGCGCCCAATGCGGATTGGCAGTTATTAACGACTGCTAATGCAGCCGGGAACAACGGTTTTACGTGCCTTTCAAAGTCTTTTACTCAATTCGCAGGTCTGGCAAAGAGTATTTCGGATTTTTCAATGAATAATCCCGTTAAGTGATTAGCAACACACGCCATTAAGTCTTGATTTCAAAGATGAAGGAAGATTTTTATTTGTCCAGCAGTGGTACAGTATACAACGAGTAACAAAAAAGTGTGGTCAAAATGAAAAGATCCAAAGGGTATCCCATCTAGAACTTGATGTGTTGTTGCTAAGACATAATTAATAACTTAAATTTGTCATGCAATAATAAATGAAATATTTATATTAGTACAGTTATGAGCGTCAGGCGCGCATAAGCAAGCGGCAATGATCATAAATGTTAGTACAACTTAATAAACTTAATAATAAACCTTCCTACACTCACACCAATTATCTAGCCCAAGAGAAGCTTCGTTATGAAACTCGTCATATGGTTACTAGACAACGGATAAACATACTTAAAATACTTAAATACATACTTATTATACAAAGAAAACACCCAGACCCGAGACAATTTAGAAAAACAATAATTTCTAAATTGACCCGACCGGGGATCGAACCCGGGACCTCAGAGATGGCGACACCATGAAAACCGGTGTACAAACCACTCGACCAAGGAGGTCGTCAAAGTACACAGTGGTTACTAAGCCACTAGGGCTGAGACTTGTTTATTTTGATGTGACGTCACAATAGAAATATTTAATTGAAAATTGCATAACAAATTAAAGTTAGTAATCATGTCTTAGTAACTCTGCATACAAGATCTAGATCGGATACACTTTGGATCTTTTCATTTTGGCCACACCTTTCTGTTACACGTTGTATAAGCGATTCATTATGAACTATTTACTATAAGAAAGGGAAAAGAAATGCTCTTGCTAAACTTCTTGCCCGTTCTTCTCAGTACAAGGTCGCCCGCCCTGTGTAGACTTACGAACCGTTGGTATAGTGACATTCTTGGGCTACTTGTAGCCTAAACAATATATTTTTTTATTTTATTTTGCCATTATTAATTTATTAATGTTGTTATTAAGTATTATTTTGACATTTTGTATTTCAATCAATTTTGTTTGTATTTTAATTTCTATTGATTTGTTATTATTATTTTTTATAATTGTAATGTTCAACACAATGTATAATGTTAATTGAATAAAGAATTGAATTGAATTGAAATTACTTTGAAATTAAAACTTTTGAATTTCGAACTATTAAAGTTTCCGGTACTGGTCTACTTTTGTTTTATATTTTACGGGTAAGCACAGTGCCTTGATCTCACCTGATGTTAAGTGATTTTATGGCCAACAATGGAAGCGCACTTCACCCGGGATCCTCAACTAGTGAGGCACTGGCTATCTTATCTTTAGCTGTCGGAACACGACAATGCTATAAGGCGAAATATTTCGATAAGATGGTGGTAGCTAGCCAGGCGGACAAACAAGCCCTACCACCAACCAAACCGAGTACACAATACTATGGCTAGTTGAATATTGAATGGTCGTTATAAGGTTATTTTTACATAAAAAACATATCCATTTTTATCATGGTAAACTCGTTGGGGTACAGAATACATTTACATGTTTATTGAAGTATTTTGGATGTGAGGGTAAGCCTCTTGGGTCAAATAAGAGAGGCTGACGGGTTTTTAATATATTTTGGGGCTTAACGTCAAATCTATTCCGACATGTTCAACCGTATGAAGAATATAATCTATCACCACAATCTATAAGACGTATAGAAAAGAATACTGCTTAGCTTCATTACGAGCACAGTCAACAGCAAAGGTAACTGATGATTGGTCTAGTTTCAAAATATGAAAAACCTTCGAGTGTCTACTAGTACCTGCAGACTTTGACTGTAGTTATATAGAAAATACCGACTTACACTATCGAAACTTAATTTTGAAATCTAGTAAACATCATCTACTTTTGCTGTTGACTGTACCTAAAGACAAATTAGGAAAAATATAGTTTTTTTTTAATATCCTACGGGTAAGCACTTCGCCTTAATCTCACCTGATGATAAGCGATGATAAGGTCGAAGGTGGAAGCGCACTTCACCCTGATCCTCAACTACTGAGGCACTGGCTATCTTATCTCTAGCTGCCGGAGCACAACAGTGTTACAAACATTGATGACAAAGCGCCATATTTTAGACAAGATGGTGGAACACGTGGACAGCTCTACCACCAACCCCCCTCTAGGTATCGAACCTGGGAACTCTGGGTATGGAACCGGTGCTTAATATAGTCTGGTGTGGTGAGCTACAGTAATACACATCCACAAACCTCTAAAATATTTTAGTAACGTTTTTTTTCTACATAATATTATATTTTGAAGCCTTTTTATCTGACTGTACTGAATAGCTCCAATAATTTAATAGTGTCCGAATCGTCAGTGAAAAAAATAATAAAATCAAAAAGTGTCAATTCGGACACTGTCTCCAAACATAATGTGTCCGTAACGTCAGCGAGCCACTAGACCATTAGGTGAATATGCTTTCTAATTTACGCTAGTTACGTATATACGTTACGTTGCGTAACATATATGTAGGTTTAATCGACTACAGCGGTACATCTGTTTACTGCCACACCGCAGTCACAAAAAAATAAAATCCAGAAGTTAAACTTAATATTGGGTCCTTACCTATGAAATTGACGTTTTTTTCTCATTTATTAATAGGTGTATTACTTCTGAAAGTCAATACCGGTTGTTCATATTATTATACACCTTTAATTAGAACTATGTTACTTAGGCTTCAGTAATAATAATTATTATTCATTTTGTGTCTTTATCGCCCAATTTCTTGATTATATTGACTTCTTTTTTTGTTCGCGGAATTGACGTTTTGATTCATTGTAGCTTTGAAGGGTCTTGATTTTTTTTCTTTTTAATGTCTGCTATATTTAGCTAGTGAAACAAACACGCTACTCTACAATTTTTATTGTGTTAACACAAATAGAGCTGGATGAGAGTAGCCGCGGATCGTGTTCGGTGGCGTGCAATTGGAGAGGCCTATGTCCAGCAGTGGACTAGTATAGGCTGATGATGATGAACACAAATAGGTGCTAAGAAAAATAAAAAAAACTTTAGTATGAAAAATATAATTTTATAAAAATCTTTACATACACAAAACGTCAATTTCATTGGTCCTAATATATACAGCGCACGAGCAACACATGGACCCTGTCATGGACATGGATCAACAGCTCGCAATAGTCCGAACTCAGCTGCTGCGATTGCAGTTGTCTTAGTGTTTTTTTTCAGCCATTACAGCATCACCAAGCTTTTTTGCGGGCGGTGAGAAACTTAAAGGTTTCCTCAAGCCGAAACGAAGCGGCATCAGGGTAAACGGCATAGTGTGAGTTGTTGTTTACTATCCGTGTTCATTTGATTACGTTTACCAAAACAAAAAATAGTATGGCATTGAAGCAGCGCCTCCGGGCGGCATACAAGAAGAGTTAACATTTCACCATACAAATTCTCGTTTTCGTTAACGTCATCGAATTGCGAATGAAACTCGCACTTGGCACACTGGGGTGTTCTAGAGGGAACAGCATCACGCACTAGTGCGTGTCCCCGTGCCCTACTAGATTCTCCGAGGGGCCCGGATCGAATCTGGGTTTGTTTGTGTGCGTTGCTCGAACGCTTTCGTATGTAGCTTATCTTCTGCAGTTGCCTTATTTTGTGCCGCAGTTTAGTAAACTGGTCCATTTAGGGCTCACAGCAAATGGGTTTTCATTAAGCTGTAAAGGCTAGGCGGAGTTAATTTAGAACCAAGGATTACAGCTAGATGAAGAGCTGGAGCTCGCGCCCGGTCTAAACAAAAAGTATGTATCGGTCTAAACACTCAATACCTATATACCTACAACCTTATTTTTAGTTTATACAAAACCTGAAAACTGTTTGTTCAGAATCAGTAATAGAATTGATTTAAATTTTTTTTATACCATGTTACATTTTGACAATATAATATTTACAAAATCTCAAATAAAGTATACCTTACTTAAAAACAGAACGGGACAGCACAAAAAGCTTGTAACTTCGTGAGTTTTCAAGATATTTTTTTATTTTTTTTGTACTGATTCTTTAGATAAATGAAAATATTTGACCCGTGTTTCGATTTTCATATAAACTAAAAATAAGGTGATATATAACCGGTCCAATGCTGTGACCGCTGAGCTACCGAGACCCCAGTAGACTCGTTGTTTTTTTCTAGTACTTTGTGATTTACGCTGCAAGCTAGCGGTAACTAAGTTGTCACTGTGCCTGGCTCAATTCATTAGATTACGAAGCAACTGAAAACCTTCTAGCAAAAATAATTTAAATAAAACAAAAATATAATGAACATACACAATAATAAATTTAAATAAAAATAACAAATTTTAGAGGACTTAAATCTATAGACTAACACACACACACACACACACACACACACACACACACACACACACACACACACACACACACACACACACACACACACACACACACACACACACGCACACACAAACACACACACACACACACACACCCACACACACACACACACACACACACACACACACACACACACACACACACACACACACACACACACACAGAGAGAGACATAAAATATTTTGTTTTGTATTTTACCTTTTGTAATATTAACTAGTAATAATTGTTAATAAAATTAAATAAATAAAATAAATATTCTTTATTAAATAAATAAGTTATTATCTTGGGAAGAGCGAGTCAACCCCAACACGAGTATTGTATTACTTTCTGGGATGTCTCAACATTTTGTTAAACCGATATTGAGTAATAAAGCTATTTTTATTTTTTTTTTTATTTTTTTTTATTTTATTATTTATTACTGTGAATTGCCCTCACAGTCGAAAGAACAAGTATGCAAGTAACAATCGATAAAGAAGTAAAAAAATTTTTTATCGACTTTTATTATTTACGTGCAATGTGCAGTGCTATGCTATGCTATGGGCTAAGCTCCAGTGGCAGTGGGCAGGGCACATTGCTCGCAGGACTGATGGCCGCTGGGACAGAATAGTCCTTGAGTGGCGACCGCGTACCGGAAAGCGCAGTGTGGACAGGGCTCCAACAAGGAGGGCCGACAATCTGGTAAAGGTCGCGGGAAGCCGCTAGATGCGAGCAGCACACAACCGGTCGTTGTGGAGATCCTTGGGTGTGGCTTTTGTCCAGCAGTCTTTAGGCTATATTATGATGATGATGAAACACTCAATTGACGGAACGCAATAGTGACGTCATAGTTTGCCATTCCCATACAACTTCTATTTAAAAAAATGACGTTTTGACAGTTGCTAAATAATTTATCTATTGACTAATCAGTAAACCAATTGCTGTTTATTATGAAAAAGATTTTGGAAACAATAGGTAGAATAGAATAGATAGAAGAGAATAGAAACAAGATATAATAGAATAGAATAGAAACAAGATATGTTTTAATTATTTTAAAGAGCTAGCTTAGTTGTTAGTGAAAAGCTTAAGTGCTAATCACTGGATAGAACTAAAGAATTATCAACTGTTACATATACATTGACCCCCGTATTAAACAAAGTGGAATCTTGGAGTAGTTACTCCGTGTTTTGTTCCCGTCATGTAAACTTCATTTCATATTAGAGTAAAAGAGACAAAACACGGAGTAACTACTCCAAGCTTACACTTTGTTTATTAATAAGCCCCTGAAAGTACTATAATTGTTACATACAAGAAACATATAATATTGCTTAAGCGTTTCATAGGCAGTATCATTTCTACCGTGTTATTTTAACTATTTTAATATACATTTGAATAATTTGAGCAACTAGGTACATCTACTATAAAACACTTTAAACATAAATACTATGTTTCTTAAAGTCGGCAGTTTATTAAAGCATTAATTATACCAATATTTACAGAATGCACAGCATGTTGCAAAACAAAACAAATCGCACTACCAATACAATACTGGTGCAAGTCAAAATATACTGATATTTGAAATTGAACTGTACTGTTCTTCAATACGACAAAATTTCCAATGTCAGTATGTTTTGACTTGCACCAGTATTGTATTGGTAGTGCGAAATGTTAATTTAGAAAACAATATTTTTTTAAATTTAAATAATTGAACTACGTAGAAGATAAATAAAATAGCTTTGTCATTGAAATGAAACAACTTTTACGGATCTAATATCTATCTATCTACAGGGTAGTACGTCACAAATGTCAAACGATGGCGCTTTATAAAAGCGGCCGGGAGCTGCGTAGCCGTAACAGTCGGTGCGCAGCTCTCAACCAGTCAACAGCTCCTGAGGATGCCCCGTGGAGGGGCGAAACACGTGTCGGGTATCGGTGTTGGTGTGCATTTTCGCTTGCACGCATTGTTTCTCCTGCATGTGCATACTTTTTGCGGGCGGGAGGGCGGTGCATGCGTACTGCATCCAAGCTGTATAAACGAGTGAGTTAGCGGAATTAACACTACATATTATTTAAATTACATTTTTTTGTACTATGGATTTCCGCAAAATAACGCCTGATTCCATTAATTACAGGGAGATGTCTCCCTGTGACCACGGACCCTGCAAAGGGTTCGAAACGTCAGGATAAACATTAAATAAGTAATGTGCAAAATAAACGCGAGTAGATCCGTAAAAGTTGTTTCATTTCAATGTGTAGTGTTCGTGTAAACTTTAGAAAACATTATAGCTCTGTCATGTCTTCAAACTTTGTATAAATTCCAAAATAATGCAAGTCTAAATAAAAAATAAAGTGAACTATTTTAAATACCTACATGCTTATTTTTACAACATTAAAAGTTAACTATTCTAAATTTCCTAATAGGCTTTATCCAAACGTCATTTACAGCTATACCTACGCAAATTGTCATAAATAACATCCGCATATTAAAATTAAGATTTTTTTCATACTTCTAAAAGCTTATAAAGTCGCCATTACTTTGATTACTGCGAAATTATCACGTTTATCAATTTTGCAACTATTTCAAATAGTTACACAGATTCGCCTACGACAATTTAACATTTAAATACTCTCCATTATTTCCCATTAAAACATTCACTCTTGATACCAGAATCCGTAAAATTACATTATTAATTACACAAAATAAATTTTCATTTTTTTTACATGCAACATCAAAGTCTCCAAGCACTCACTAAGGCTATTTAACTACATACCCAATTCCCGACCACCTGCGACCAACTTGCGACTAACTTGCGACAATGCGATTAACTTGCGACAGCCCCGCGACGCACAGAAATCGCAACTCTGTACTAAACGAACTGCGCGGTGCCTGTGTCCTTCCAACAGGTGAAGCAACAAGGCAGCGCACACATGAGCGTGTTTTTGAACGCGTCTCTGAAGTCGCGGTTGAAGTACGCGTAGATGAGCGGGTTGAGGGCGGAGTTGAAGTAGCCGATCCAGAAGAGAACGCCGACCACCACGGACGGCGTTTCGCACGGCTCGCCGCATACGTTCGTTGTAACGTACCTGTGGACCAAAACGAGTGTTTTTTGGGTGTTATCTGAGAGGAATAACTGCTATCCATATCATCATCATAATCAGCCCACATCAGTCTACTGCTGCTGGATGAGAATAGCTGAAGATCGGGCTCAGTGGCAAGTCCCAATGCATGGAGAGGCTTATGTCCGCTGCCAGCCACTTTGCGTATATCGTCGTATATAAGACGTCATATCATCAGCCTATATTTTTTTAAATTAATTAATTTACACTAAAACATACAATACTTATGCATCATAGCAGACCAAAGAGGTTTGTCCGCAATGCTCTAGCATCAACATAAAATTAAAATGTTTACACTAAGAGATATAATTATATACTAAGCGATAAAACTTATTGCCTTGCCTGATAAATAACTGCAATCCGAACCGGTGCCAGAATCACGATTATTTAGAAATGCTTGAGAATTGAGATTGAAGACTAATATTTAGCGTAATTCCGAAATTTTATAATTTTACGATTGGAATTGTTATGTTTTTTTTATACGACAGTCGAACGCGAAAAAACGATAGAGTTATGAAATCATTCACCTTTAGGTAGATACAAGAAATACCGGTATCAAAATTTAATTCGGTGGTATCAACAACTCTACGATATTAAATATGTCCTTTCATCGTGAAGGCTAGGTAACAATATACTCGTAGTCTACTTATCCCGATTGTTGCTTAATGGACTTAGTTACAGTAAGTCTTTATCATCCCATTGTTGGACTAGAACTCCCCCTATTCCCACGCAGGTGTTGCCAGGACGAGCTGGAAGCCTTTGAAAGCAAATGGTGAAGCAAAATTGAAGAAGTGCCTTATTACGGGACTGGTCATGAGACGGGCGACTGGAGCGGCGGCGTAGCTAACGAACTCCTAATACATGACGTGTTATGCCAATTTAGCACAGTGCGGTGAGCGTTTCAACCGCGCAATGAAGAGGGAATTCCCTAATCGCGTCCCTAACCCCTTGACTCTAGTAGGGCACGGGGACACGCACTAGTGTGTCGCCTCGTCGTCCGCTCGATGCTGTATCCTCTAGAAAACCTTTGACGGTGCTCCGTTTCACACGGCTTGAAGAACCCTTTAAGTTTCTCGCCGCCCCCAAAAAAGCCCGGTGAAGCTGAAAATGCCGTCGGAGGCAATTAGCAAACTCTCTTAAAAAAATAACGTGGCCAGTATATTAGACTCACCATAGGAAAAAGGGTAGCCAACACAGCAAAAACGCGCCAACTATGATGCCCAGCGTGCGCGCAGCTTTATGTTCCGCCCGCCATGACTTGCCCGCCGCGCGGAGTGACGCACCTGTTGGACAATCACTTTGTAGTCTTAAAAATAAACTTTATCCTAAGAAATATATTTAAATGAGATTAACTCGTTTATTTTAAAGTAAGTTCGGTATCCCATACACAATTCAAAGCTTTAATTCATTCAAACAAACACACAAAAAAAACCATCTGTTTAACTGATTTTTACGATTTGAAACTTCCCATAGAGAAGTCTAAATCGCATGAATTTAGTTTTACAAACGTTTTTTTTATGTTTTTAGTAACTGTCAGAATCTCTGTATTTTCCATAAGCATAAAAAGTTTCATTTTTGACTCATTCGTTTGAAAGAATAAAAAATTTCAAGTTTGTACTCGTATGTGATACCGAAATAAAAATGGCGGATCATTTTTGCATGTATTATTATTATAGGCTGCTCAGTTACATAGCGCGTTTATTTAAAAATAGGGATTATACAAAATCTATAGATACACGTATAAAGGTTTTACAAGTATTAAAATAATTTAACCTTTGATATTTAATCAATGGAAAGCTTCAACATGTTTTGGCGCAAAATGAAAGAGCTGTTTTCGGGTTTGTTTCCGACGATAAAGAAACATCCATCCATGTAAATATAAATGACTTTCTCAAGAAACTCTTTTTATTTCGAATGCGTAAATAATAAAATGTGATGGATTAGTTTTGAGAAATGTTGCTGTACTGTTTAATTATAAAATTTATTTTAATTCCAATAAGTATTGATAATTGAATTGATAACGAATGAAATTATCTTTTATTCATATTGATGCCTAACTACTTACTCTACTACTAACAAAAAAAACCACAAGTAAATTAAACTACACAGGTACAATTAAACTTGTAAAACAATAAACTATAACTACTACTAACTGTAAATAAAAAAATGGCACAAATGCTAGGAGCATTGCCACGTTAAATAGCAAGGCTTATACGCTGGCCCAAGTAGTTGCTAGTTAAGAATGATGAATGATGAATTAAATCCATGATAAAATTATTGTCAATTTATAAGACTAGCTGTGCCCTGCGGTTTCACCCGCGTTCTATTAGTCATAGCGTGATGTAATCCTCAATAAATGGACTATTCAACACAAACATAATTTTTCAATTCGAACCAGTAGTTCCCGAGATTAAATAACCAGCATAACAAATCAGCATGGGTTTAAAATGCTTCAATCACTCCAACTTTTAGGTAATAGGTCCTTACGTTTTTTTTCACCTATTAATTGGTGTATTACTTCTAAAAGTTAATACCGGTTGTATTATAATAATCTATACTAATATTATAAAGCTGAAGAGTTTGTTTGTTTGTTTGTTTGTTTGTTTGAACGCGCTAATCTCAGGAACTACTGGTTCGAATTGAATAATTCTTTTTGTGTTGGATAGTCCATTTATCGAGGAAGGCTTTAGGCTATATAACATCACGCTGCGACCAATAGGAGCGAGCATCAGTGAAAAATGTTGCAAAAACGGGAAAAGAGCCTAAAAAATTAAAAATGCTGCCGAAAGTCACTATTCCACGCGGACGGAGTCGCGAGCACAACTAGTAATTAATATTATTGTAAACCTTTAACTAGGACTATGTTACTCAGGCTTCAGTATTAACAATAATTATTCATTTTGTCTTTATCGCCTAATTTTTCTTTAAATTTCCTTTTTTTTTGTTCGCGGAAGTGGCCTTTTATTTCATAGTAGCTTTGAAGGGACTTGATTTTTTTCTTTTTAATGTCTGCTATATTTAGCTAATGAAGCAAACACATTACTCTACAATTTTTATAGTGTTAACCATAAATAGATGCTAAGAAAATTAAAAAAACGTTAGTATGAAATATAAAAATTTAAAAAAAATCTTCATACAAAACGTCAATTTCATAGGTAAGGACCTAATATTTCTAATTTAAAATATTGTTAAGGTTTTTTAAACTGTTTATTTTGGTAACAGCATATAATTTTGTAAATGTCGTTACATATTATATTAAAGCTGTGGAGTTTCTTGCGCCCATTCTTCTCCACAGCTAAAAAATAGACGTCCTGAATGGGTGTATATAAAAAAATTTTTGGACGATTCAAAAGCACTTCTCTAAAGTTTATTTGAATAAAGAATATTTGACTTTGTCTTTAAACTTAAACGAAATCGACCTAAGCCTTTGCGTTGCGGCTTTTATTGCCACGTAGACAAAATCAATAATAACATTTGGTGTAATCCCTCATAAATTACAAAGGTACCATTGAAGTTGGCCATTTGGTAGGATAATATCTGTTTTATTACTGTTGGTAACTAACCTGACCGTTGCTAAGGCGTTTGGTATCGAACGGCCATTATACTTGTGAATAAGTAGATCTGAAGACTGTTACAATGGTTGGGTACCTAAATTATTTGTCTATTAATGGAGTGGAAAATGAAACTATCAGATTGGAGCTAGCTATCGCTTTAATTATTCACCAATTTAAGTCATCTTTAAGGATTAGTCTATTAATCTGCTAGGGAACGTTTTCCCTCCTTCCTATGATATGGGGTCCTACAAAAGGGGCGTGAAGATGCACCTTGTGGGCCGGCAGAGTGAGGGTAACTGATGCTGCGTTGTTTTCACGCTGAACTAGTTGTCGTCGCATCTGAACTCCATATTCACTTAACATCAGGTGAAATGGAGTCATTGCCGTGCTAAGTATAAAAAGAATAATTAAGAAGTTCCTCTAAAGTTTACGCGAACACTACACATTGAAATGAAACCACTGTTACGGATGTACTCGCGTTTATTTTACACATTACTTATTTAATTTTTATCCTGACGTTTCAAACCTTTTGCAGGGTCCGTGGTCACAGGGAGACTGAGGTGTTGGTCGTCACATATTTAGTTGGTAGTCTGTATACCCTCATTTAAATTTAATCAGGTGTGTTCCGTTTTACGCAGAAAGAGCTTACAGTATCTTTTGGTCTGGCAGTATGGTGTTGGGGTTGGGATTTAATAAAGGCAAAAGCACAAAGGGTTCGAAACGTCAGGATAAACATTAAATAAGTAATGTGTAAAATAAACGCGAGTAGATCCGTAAAAGTTGTTTCATTTCAATAAGGAGTTCCTGTTTATTGCGCGTATTACGAGTACTACGGAAGTCATGGTTAACGGTAAAGAACGTTGGGTTGTCCTCATGTAGTCCATGTGCGATTAAACTTAGGATTCTAAATTCAAAATTATTTATTCAGTTTAGGCTACAAAACAGCAATTATGAGTGTCACTATGCCATCGGTTCGTAAGCCTACACAGGGCGGGCGACCTTGTACTGAGAAGAACTGATATAAGGATTAAGAACAGACTCTTTATAGGAAAGCATGTTCCATTCCAGGCTACAGGTATTAGATTACCACGACCTGATCTACCAGAGCCAAGGTCCTTTAGAAGCGTCTTTAGATTGTACCGATCTTGCTTCCGATCTGAACGCTTCAGAGTCTTTAAAAAACGGGGGCAGGCTTCTTTTAAATATTAACACGGCAAATGACTCCATTCCACCTGATGTTAAGTGGAGGAGTCCAGACGCTAAGGCTACTGTCGCAGCGTGAAAACAACATAGCATCAGTTAACCTCACTCTGCCGGCCCACAAGGTCCTTCTTCACGCCTCGTTTGAAGGAACCCATATCATAAGAAGGAGGGAAAACGTGTGCTGTTAGACTATTCCACTGTCTATTCCACATGTACTAATTTAGTCTTAAGTTAAAATGTTACTATGTTATTTGAATTTAATAAAAATATGTCATCATCAATCTATACTAGTCCACTGCTGGACATAGGCCTCTCCAAGTGCACACCACTGTACACGATCCGCGGCTACTCTCACCCAGCTCAAAAATATATAATTTGTTTAATTCCATCTTTTGGAGGTGCGACAAAGAAACGAGTCACCAAACTCTTTGTTTTTTTTTTTGAGAGAGACTGCTGATTGCCACAGGGGGCATTTTTAGCTTCACCGGGCTTTTTTAGGGGCGGCGAGGTACGTAAAGGGTACCTCAAGCCGTGTTGAAACGAATCACCTTCGGAGGATTTCTAGAGGGTACGGCATCGCACACTTAAAAGTGCGCGTCCCCGTGCCCTCCCAGAGTCTCCGAAGGGTTCGGATTGGATCGGGGAGCTGAACCACCTGAGGGCGCCTCTAAAGGCACGGAGCTCGGCTCGGGTAGACCGGGCCGTGGAGGAGGAGAGGAGCGCCCAGGTACATGTCTGTACCTGGTGTAGAGCGCGTGTGAACCGGTTCTTCGTACCCTTGTTCTACGAGTACGGTGTCTTGGGCCTAAATTAGTGTGCATGTTTAGTGTATTCTGTAAATGTGTGCTGTCATTTAGAGGATCGGGCGGGGGGGCGTTAGCAACTGTTATGGGGTCATCGGGGTCGTGTAGGACGTGCTTATGACGCCTGGACGTGTACCGTCTTGTTGCGGGAAGGCCTTCAACATTATAGTTGCGCGGTGGAATATTAGAGATAGTGTAGCGGTGACTCCGGAGAGCAGGAGAGCAGCACGTGAACTCCTATGGAGGAAGGGAGAAGGTGGGAAGGTGGCATGCGTGATGCATCTCTTGAAACCATTTAGGGATGTTGGAACACTATTGCTTAGGGAATACTAAGTTTATCGCCTTCTCTGATCTGTAAAGTCTTTATGAAACCAACAACAATCTCTTCAAACGTATTGAAGGTATGCAACACAACGATATTTGAAAAAAAAAAAAATTAACGCTCTATGAAAAAAATCAATCGGAGTTTAAAAGGGTTGGACCAAGTTTTTGTTAGAATAAAAGAAGGAAAACTTCATCTTTTAAAGATTTTTGCGTCGCTCCTAACAAATAGTACTCAACAATACAAACTTCAACAAAAGAACTGTTACAAATAAAAGAGCATTGTTCGGGCGTTTAATCTATTTCCAGACGTTGTTTATTTTTATTCTTATTGTTATAATGAGTACCTATTTGTATTCTACACAAAACCATCAAGATGAAACAATACATTTTACAATATTAACATTTGTTTCCATAAACAAAACAGAAAATGTATTTCCACCAGAAGGAATCAAACTCAAACCTTCGTAATCGGCAATGCAGGTGTGAATACTATAGAAGTGAATAGCCTATAACTGTCCCACTGCTGGGCAAAGGCCTCCATCATTGAAATCAAGTCATCACTACAATTGTTGGGTAATGGCTTAATCACCACGCTTGCCAAATGCGGGTTGGTGATCGCAACCCTTGTATCGAAAAATCCGAAAAACATTTTGCCCGACCTGGGAATTGAACCCGGGACCTTCGGGTATCGGCCCGAGAGCTATGCCACTCAGCCACGCTTCTATCTAAAAAACAAAGCAAAATATTTGTAGTTTTCTTTTGCTATGAAAATAAAAACGTTAATAACTAAGTACATATCGTTCTTGTAAAGTAGGTGAAGGTCATTGACATACAAATTATACGTAAGGGTCAATTACAAGACAATGTCAATTTGTAACGATATTTTATTAAAATTTGAGGCGTCATTATAAATTCAATAGATAATTGTACAGTCCTTGACATTTATTCAAGGAAAGAGTGATAGGAAATGACTGTTGTTTGACATCAATTATTATAATCAATATAAAAAATTAGAAGCGTTTATTCGACATTTTATAATTTTAATATTAATGAAAAGAAACACACGTATTATTTGAACTTCACAGTTTATTTACATATTTACACTTCGGTGACCGAGTGATATAGCGCTCGGCCCGACACCCAAAGGTCCCAGGTTCAATTACCAGGTGGGGTAAACCGATCCCATCCGAACCCTTCGGAGAATCTAGTAGGGCACGGGGACACGCACTAGTGCGTGTTGCCGTTCCCTCTAGAAAGCCTCCGAAGGTGATTCGTTTCACACGGCTTGAGGAACGTGCTTTAAGTTTCTCGCCGCCCCCAAACAAGCCCGGTGAAGCTGAAAATGCCGTTTGAGGCAATCCGCAAACTCTCTCCATAGAAAAAGGTGGGGCAAAGTGTGTTTGTGTTTCGGATTTTTTTGATGCATAGCCCGGGTTTGTGATCACCAACCCGCATTTGGCAAGCGTGGTGATTAAGCCATTTCCCATCAATTGTAGTGAAGACTTGATTTTAATGAAGGAGGCCTTTGCCCAGCAGTGGGACAGCTATTTACTTTCACAGTTTATTAGCTCTCTTCATCCGTCTGGTTTTCTGGAAGAGATCGCTTTAAAGCGATAAGGCAGTCAAATTGTAACTTGTTATTTTTTTAATATAGCATTTTTTTTGTATTGTTGATTCTATAGTTGCAATCATCATCATCATCATCATCAGCCCTTCCCGACCCACTGCTGGGCATAGGCCTCTCTTTGCTTTTGCCATAAAAAAAAAACCATAAAAAAAAATTGCAATAAAATCTGTTTATTTAACTATCTAATATCAATTATATTTTTTTGTAAATGTTTAGCTATTAATGTGGGAATGCCTTTTCTTCTAACCATGCTGCCTGGGATTAGTTGTTTCATTTAGTTTAATATCCTTGTAAGAATAATAATTGGAAATATGAATAATCTAATAATTAATCGAATAAATAATCTTATCATATAAAACTGTTTGTAGACATATAAAAAAGTTTTTTGTATATTTTTTTTATATGCACTGGAAGATAATTTACTTTAGGTAGGTATTGCCGTGTGTATATTTAGATAACTACATAGGTATATCAGTTACAATATAAAAAATAAAAATATGTTCGCTTGTTTGTCAAAAAGTCAACTAAAAAGTTAATTAAAAAAAAACCGTTCGTATTGAAATAAAATAACTTTTACGGATCTACTCGCGTTTATTATAATATACATTATTTTTTTATTTCAATGCGTAGTGTTCGCGTAAACTTTAGATACAAACAATAACCATTCGTAGTTTATATTAGAAACTAGCTGCTCGGACAGACTTCGTTCTGTCAAGAGTTAATAGAAAAAATTTAATAAATATAACGTATTTCCGAGTGATCACGATAATTATGTCTCAACAATAAACGACGATTACTTACAAAAATAAGTTTTCTTTTATTTTTTTTTTCTCTTTATTAAAACTTTCCGTGTGCCATGGAGTATACGAAAAAAAAAATTCCCGAATTAGTCGAGCCGTTCTCGAGTTTTGTGCTTAGCAACATTCATTTTTGTTTATAAAGTTATACATATACATATACATATAATCACGCCTCTTTCCCGTAGGGGTAGGCAGAGACCACTTTTTTTTTAAAGTTATGCGCGCAAGAAATTCAATTCTTAAAATCGACCAACTCCTTGAAAGCGTGCACCAAAGCTATTGATTATTTAATGTCATTGGAAAACGACATTGCACCATACGCCAAGGTCTTAGAGAACCTTTGAAAAATAAATCAGACACGTAAAGTACTATGGGTGAAGGTGAATATATGGAAGTAATAGCCTTTTAACAACCTAATTTATTCTTTTGAGTGTACACTAATAGGACGATAATACGAGTATATTATGACTAGGTTATGGCTTTGAATACCATTAAGAAATTGGTATCGATACTTCTTTTCAAACGAAGATACCGGTATGCATGGTATCGTTACCTGGGTGACATTTTTACCGGTAAATTAACTAACATCTCTACGCGACATCGGCTACTGCGCAATATGTAACGAAAAAAGTAGCGATACTTTTCTAGATAACGTTACCTGCATTACCGGTACCAAATTACCTTTAGAGAAATAACGTTACTTACCGGTACTTATAGTGGGAATTTGGTAACGGTATCAAGCCCTGAATGACAATTCTGTTTTGTAATTCGTAGGAGTGGAGTGTATTACATTGATAATGGTATTTTAATACAATCATCTAATATCCCATATCTTAGTAGAGCCTGTTGAGGTTTCCCTTCTCTTATGCAAAAATATCCCATATAGGTTTTGAAATGTAATGAAAATACTGTCAATTTACGCATTTAAGTTGCAATTATAAATTACATTTAAAAAAACCTATAATATACTCGCATGCATAACAAGTATCACGAGTACACACAATAATACTTAAAATATATAATTTGTTATATGTATTACCAGTTGTTATGAGCTGGATATTTCTCACCAATGCAAAATAAAATAGAATAAATATTTAAGAGCGTTTACGCCGCACACTAGCTCCACTAATGAAAAAAATAACATATCTAGTGATTAGAGATAGAAAATCAAATTATGCTCAACAAACTATTTGAATGAAGTAATTTAGCATTTTTACGTCACCTAATGAACACCTCACATGTTATGGTTTAGTTAAATAAGACGTTACGGCCACTTTTAACTATAACGCCATATTTAACTAAACCATAACATGTGAGGTGTTCATTAGGTGACGTAAAAATGCTAAATTACTTCATTCAGATAGTTTGTTGAGCATAATTTGATTTTCTATCTCTAATTACTAGATATGTTTTTTTTTCATTGGCGGCGCTAGTGTGCGGCGTAAACGCTCTTAATGCCATTCTACCACTGGTTCGGAAAGTTGATTCTGCTAAGACTACAGCAAGAAACTACTCTTTTCAAGACAAGAGTTGTTTACAAAAGCGTAACTACTTCATACTTTGGTCCTAGAAACTCTTCTCAATCTATAATTTAGTAAGCATGTGCTTAACATGTATGTACAATACTTACTTACTTACGAAATCTTAACGAAATGTACCTTGAGCGTTGAGTTCTGTTGCAGCTTTGGCCAAGTCTCTTGATGCGACCGCAGAAGAACAGCTAGGCCTCCAACCGGGAGGAGGCTGTCCACTCGACGATCTCTTATTAGACCCTCCAGAGCAGTAACCAGAACTTGCTGTATCACAGCTCACGTTTACAGACTTCCTCGGACTTGCCTCTTTGCTAGGACAAATATCAGCTAAAGACATCACAACTTCTCCAAATTCAGTCTCTTCTGGCCCAACTTCAGTAAAAGTACTATAGTTCGGACTGATGTCTGAAGGCCTTCTGTCAGGATGTAGGTAGTGGGAATGGTGTGCAGTATGTGAAGTATGCTTCATATGAACCGAGTTGAGGAGAATGTTAGAAGACGTGCGCGTTAACGCTTCCCTTTGTCTAATCGCTTCTCTGAAGATTCTGCAGTACATTGATATCATCACGACACTTGGTATCCAGAATGAAACACTCGAAGAAACTATTGCGTAAACCATATTGACTTTAAATATGCAGACATCAGGGTTGGCTCTCCTGTATTGTCGATGCTGTTCTGTGGTATACCAGCCCATGAATATAGGAACGAAGCTGATGAAGGCCGGCCAGAGCCAGACGTTTGCAAGCATGAAGCAGACTGTTCTGTGGGTCATAGTAACTGGGTACTCCAAAGGCCTGACGATAGCGTAATATCTATCGACTGAAATGCAACATAGGTGAAGAATAGAGGCGCTGGAGAAGTAGACGTCTAGGGAATTGTAGATATCGCACACTAAAGGACCGAAGAGCCAGTCGTCTGTGAGTTCTGAACTGGCATTGAAGGTCATCGCGCATAAAGCGACGAGCATATCAGCGACAGCGAGACTGACGACGTAGTAGTTAGTGAGGACGCGAAGTTTCCTATGACGATGGACTGAGATGATGACGAGGGCGTTGCCAAAGATTGCACCGAGAATGATGATGGCGAAGATGAGGCCTTTGAGAATGAGGAGCAACGTGTGTTGCCAGTAATAGTCGGGCGCGGCAGGGGGCGCCAGCGTCGAGTGGAGCTCGTGGAGGAACGCTGACTCCGTACCGCGCCCGCGCGCTTCTACCTCGCTCCGCAACGCGCCATCTATGGACAAACAAATGAATCAATTCATAACTTGAAAAAGTTCAACTTTTTATTTAACCTTTATTGTAGATCTGCTAGGTACATATAGATAATCTTTATATGTATACAGTACACACATCATCTTAAAATAACAGTTACATCATTATGATAAAACAATAAATTTACCAAACATTTATAAACCGCATAAAAATGTGTGCAATAATGATAAACGCATAATAATAAATAAATACAACTGTTATTATAATTCAAAATATTAATGATAATTAACTATTACATTTGTTTAAAAAAAAAAATATTTTAACCACAATTTTGATTAACGTAGCCTCTTTACTAACAAAATAATCTATGAACATTTTATTATCATAAAAAATAATATTACCGCGTTTTACGTAGCCACGCGTTAATTGGAAAGTGCCTCATTAACGACGAACCGAACCTACGAGTGCCTCATTAACTCTGAATCGAACCTAAAGGGATTGAGAAGAATGGGCCCGGCTATTAAGTCGGCACCAAATTTTCATTTGTGGGAACATAATTTAAAGTCGGTTCAAAGGCAACAATGAGGTTAGACATTAGAAATAATGAGTAATGTTATTATGATTAAGATGTCTCAATTTGTTCATAGCCTGAATTTAGGTAACTTAAGTATTTTTCAATGTCTCTAAAAAGTGTATTTCATCATCATCATCATCATCAGCATCATCATCATCATCATCATCATCATCATCATCATCATCATCATCATCATCATCATCATCATCATCATCATCATCATCATCATAATCATCATCATCAGCCTATACTAGTCAGCTAGTGTATTTGACTTTTTAATAATTCAGCAGTAATTTATTTATATTCAAATTGTTACAATGTATTCAACACCAACTTTTATATAAAATTATTTTTTTATTAATTTTTTCCCTTTTTTCAGTATAATTTATATTTATTTAATTCAGCTTTAGAGCAGCAATAAGCACTTAAAAAAAATTACCAACTTATATATTTCAATCTAGCAAATTTCAGAAACATCGTTAATGCCAATTCCTTCTCGTGGTAAATTGTCAAGTCTTTATCTGTATTAAAAATTATCGCGAATAAACAGCAATATTTATAACCAAGTCTTCTATAGTAAAAAGTATAGTATAGTAGATAATTCCGAGGAAACTACATAATAAAGGGAAAACTAAATCCAATGTCATTTGTTTTAACTTATTTGCTAGAAAGCTCCCAGGCGCTTCAGACCGCGAACTAAGCCTTAGTTTAACCTCAACAGGATTTGCGTAAGCTGTAAATTCCAATCTGACATATTTCCAACAGAAACAAGACTCCGCGTAGCAAATAGATTTTTCTACAGCCATATAAGTTTAGTTATCGAGGCGACGGGGGCCGCCTGTGGAGGTTGGTCTGTTTTTGCATACTTATCTTATTTCTATTATTATTAACTATAGCTTAACTTTATTTTTTTCTTAGACAATTTTTGACCTTTATTAGTACTGTATGACATTGTGAAAATTTAAACTGGTAAGTGATGTAAATTTGCAAACGTAGATATTATAATTTTTTCTCTTTTGTTTTTTTTTGCCATGTTAATAATGGTCGTTTATATTTTATGTTTTTATTTGTAATGGAAAGTGTCTTTTTATGATAGGGCATTTTTCAATATTTTTGACGCTGTAAGGGAGAAAAGAGCTTGCTAAGTTTTTTACCGGTTCTTCTCAGTACAAGATCTCCCGCTCAGAGTAGACTTACGAACCGATGGCATAATGACGCTCATAAGAGCAATTTGTAGCCTAAACTAAATAAAGGATTTTGAATTTTGAATTGAATTTTGAGTTTTGACGACCATGTCGTAAAGCAAGCTCAAGAAACCTGGTGGTCAAAAGTATCGAAGACCAAGCCCGGGTCCAGCTGAATCCAGCGACCCAGGACAGAGAGCCCTGTAGGCTTAGCCAAAGTAACATTAAGAAAACGATAGCGAAGTTCGAAAAGAATAAAATGTATGGGATCGACATAAGCCGCGCTAAATCACGTGGTCAATCTTGTGTCAATCCCATACATTTTACTCTTTTCGAACTTCACTATCGCTTTCTTAATGTTACTTTGGCTACCGCCACTGGTGCTTCAGAACGAGAAAAGCCAGCGCCAAATAATGGGATAAGGCAAAGGCAAAGAAGAAAAGATATTCGTTTAGTTTTCACAGCGATACTGTATTATTCTGATTGACTGATTGGGAGTAGTTTTGCATCGATATCTTTCTCAATTTGAAAAGAGACAAACTCTTACTGCGTAAGCCAAATGAGCCCTATTCAATGTCGACAACTACGTCATCAACATCCGATCTTAACATTTTTATAAATGTTTATATAATTTTTAACGCAAATTTTGTTGCGAACAAATTACAAAAACACAAATGTTGAAAAAATTTCCACGAGCAGGGTTTGAACCTGCACCCTTCTGACATACCGGGTCAGGTGCTCTTCCAATTGAGCTATCGTGGTTCTAACCAGCCCGCCGAAATTATTCAACACTATTTACTTTTTACTTTGAAAGCCAAAGGCGCCCATTCAATGTTAACAACTACCGTCATTAACATCCGATCATAATATTTTTACAAATACTAAAGATCAGTTAAGAAGTAGGCAAGCTATTTATAAATGTTTATATAATTTTTAACGCAAATTTTGTTGCGAACAAATTACAAAAACACAAATGTTGAAAAAATTTCCACGAGCAGGGTTTGAACCTGCACCCTTCTGACATACCGGGTCAGGTGCTCTTCCAATTGAGCTATCGTGGTTCTAACCAGCCCGCCGAAATTATTCAACACTATTTACTTTTTACTTTGAAAGCCAAAGGCGCCCATTCAATGTTAACAACTACCGTCATTAACATCCGATCATAATATTTTTACAAATACTAAAGATCAGTTAAGAAGTAGGCAAGCTATAAGTACAAGTACAAGTAGGAAATATTGAAAGATCAGCTAAGGAGTAGACAAGCTATATTTATGATTATGTCATGTGGTGCGGGTTCGAATCCCGCACGTGGAATTTTTTCAACACTTTGCATTTTTTCAAATTATAATTTGTTCGCAACAAGATTTGCGTAAAATTATATGTAAATTAATAATCTTTCTCAATTCTCAAAATAGCTAAAAAATCTTATTATCATTATCTGAAGTAGGAGTTCGATGGCGCAGTGGACCCTGCGCCCGGTCTGCGATTGGTTTACGTGCATTCTGAAGCACAGAGGAACTCGAGATGATAAATATTGGTCACCCATCCGATGACCAGCTTTTTGCGAAAGTTGCTAGACCTCAGCAATCTGGGCGCTTTAACCACTGCGCCAATTACGTTAATTAATTTGTTTTACGACACTTCTGAAGAAATTGTAATTTGCTTACCACAAACTTCGCGTATTATTTATGTAATGTAATTTATGCCTGTATATTTAAGAATTTTCAGGCAAACCTTATCCTATAACTGGTAGATCAGGGGAGCGATATTTTAATCGTCGACTAATTCTTACGCTATGATATCAATTACACGAGCACTGCGCTCACTGAATCTACTTGCAGAAATTGTCGACCTTTTTTTATGCACGATGAGTGAATTCACAAGTAAGTAAGTAAGTACTTGTGTAAAGAAAAAGGTGAAAGTATGGAGGTCTTATTGCTAACAAAAAGCATCTCTTAATACTACTTTTTCAAGTGTATACACAAATATATGGTTATTTCAGTCAAGACAAGTCTTGACTTTATAAAAAGGGAATATTAATCATAACATTAAAAAATAAAGAACTACAAATAAAAGATGTCCTCCAACTGTGGGCTCATGGGAACGGTCCCTAGAATGCTGGCAACATTGCCCCTTTGGATTGCCAAACTAATACGCTGGCAGAGGTAGCTGCCAGCCTTCTTGTCACCGGAGGCCTCGATAAGGCGAGCTCTTAACTCTTTAACAAGCTGCTTTGCTTCCGGCCCCCATGGACCCATTGTTTCCACCGCAAACGGAACAAATAAATATTTTCGACCTAGGTTTGCGTATTTGTGCCGTTCGCGATTTTCAGCGCTCACCGCAACAGCCCCCACATGAAGTGAAGTGGCTTTATATATTATATGTTATAAATTAAGAAAAATAAGTTAAGTTAATGGTGTGCAAGCGTCTGTACAACTTACAACAAGCCGATATTTTTGAACAAAATTTTAGTACGTCTTCCTTAGACTCGTCATTTAAATAGCGACGGTTCACCGGTTACAAGCGAGAGCCTTAACAAAGGCACTCTCAAAGTGCCTCCGCCTTCGGAGTAAGGACGTACTTTGAGTAAACGGTAACGAACCTGTGACCACTTATCATCCGAGCGTTTCTGGTTTAGTGAGTTCTCATCGGTTTTATTAAATACGTATTTAGATTCTTTTACATATAACAAAATAGATCGGTAGATTAACAATCCAAATCCGGCAATAGATCTCAGGCATTTAATCGCCTATGTGGTCTAGTGGTTAAGACCACCGGTTTAGACCCAGAGGTCCTGGGTTCGATTCCCAGCAGGGGGTACACGTTTGTGTACACGGTTTGGTTGGTGTTAAGGCTTGTTTACCTGCCTAGCTAGCTACCACCATCTTATCTAATGTCGCCATAACATCAATTTTTGTAACTGTTGTGTTCCGGCAGCTACAGATAAGATAGCCAGTGCCTCACTTGTTAAGGATCCGGGTGAAGTGCGCTTCCACCATTGGCCTTATCATCACTTAACATCAGGTGAGATCAAGGGACTGTGCTTACCCGTATAATATATAAATAAATAAGTTCTGTTCACATTTATCAATTAAAAGGTTCCAATTGCCAAGCATTTGATTTATGCGGCTCTGACATTTATAGCTAGTTTCGAAAAACGAAGATATTTATATTTTTTTCCTTATATAGTACTCGTAGATGGAACCACCAATCCGCACTGCGCTCGCGTAGAGTTTTAAGGCCCGTCTTGGTTTATCATCATCATCATTATCATCAACTTATTTTATGTTCCCACTGCTTGCCTGCTGAAGGCACGAGCCTTCCCTATGGATGGATAGGGAGAACGGGCCATAAACTACCACGCGGGCCTAGTGCAGATTGGTGGTTGTTAACGACTGCTAATGCAGCCGGGACCAACGGCTTTCCAAAGCACGGAAGCTCGAGATGATACATTTTTGGTCACCCATCCGATAACCGGCCTTTGCGAAAGTTGCTTAACCTCAGTACTCGCAGACCGGGCGCGTTAACCACTGCGCCATCGAGCTCCCCAGCTTCTTGGTTTATGCTGTTTTCATATAGGAAAGGCTCGTACCCGCCAGTGGAGACATAAAATTACATAGTGAGAAATGATATTAGGTGATAATAGAATTAGTGTTAAATGATATTCCCTCCAACCTTAAGTATCAATAGGGATGTGGGACTTTAATGAGACCTCACGCGGTCTTCTTGAAAGAAATTAAGCGTCATTAGCCTAACGGATAGATGCTTGGGTTGAATGCGGGAAATCGTGGTTCAATTCCCACAGCTCGTTAGACGTTAACGTATTAGCTTTTTAAATAGATTGGCAATAAGTTAATAGCGTATTGACAGGATCACTGTCCACAGCCCACTTGTGGGCTGTGACTATCCACAGCCAGTACACAGCCCATACGTGGGCTGATCATCCGTACACTTTCTTTACTTTTTTGTGAGGTGGGACTTATAGGGTATGGAGTTTACAAAAGTGGACTTGATAGAACAAAAAACCTAAACTGGCACAAATTTCACAAAATCCTATTTGGACTTGAGGGCATATGTTACGATTTGGCTTGGACTGTAAACCTTTTTAACAATAATTATTTCAATTGTCAGTTTTAGTCAAAAACAAACTCTTATCTCTAAGTAGGTACGGTGGTTAATCTTAGATGCTAATATTTTATGAGCACTTGTATTGATTTATTTGATGCTGACTGTACTTGTTACGCAATCTGGGAAGGGCGACATTCATTATATTCATATATATATTCACTATAGCAGCCTGCAGCCGAGCCAAATAAAGAATGGTGGAAATATATTTTTCATTATCTCCAGACACGAACATTACGCATACCTACCGAAAGTACTGGGACTGAATTAAAATACTTTGCCAGGGTTATTGTTACATTTGTAAATGTTAATATTTGTGTATTTGTCACTGTTGTACGTATTATTTACTTTTTGTAGCACGGCAAATGACTCCATTTCACCTGATGTTAAGTAAATATGGAATCCAAATGCGACGACAACTGGTGCAGCGTGAAAACAACGCAGCATCAATCACATTCAATGTGGCATTAACATCCGATCATAATATTTTTACAAATACTAAAGACACAATATTACAATTACTGATCTTTAGCACAATACACTATTGTGCTAAAGATCGGTTAAGAAGTAGGCAATAGTAGTAGTAGCGGTAGGTTTTTGTTTCAATACTTTTGATCAAAATGGAACGTGAAAGTTTACAATGGTTTAGTATGTTTAATCTCAAAATTTTGGTTTTCGAAAGTTCGAGTGAATGTTTTTAATTTTAAACGGATTAAATGAAATTAAATATTGTATGGTTTTTTTTGAAAATGTCGTTGCTTCTATTGAAGCTGTGGAGTTTCTTGCGCCCATTCTCCTCCACAGCCAAAAATAGACGTCCTGAATGGGGAGTAGGTAAAAAAATGTTTGGGCGATTCAAAAGCTTCTTAAGTTTATTTGAATAAAAAATTTTGACTTTGACTTTTACGTGAACACTACACTGAATAAATTATGAATAGTAATATTTAAAATTAATAAACAAATAGCCTTGCAATTTTTTTTTATTACAATCGAAACAGAATTTTCTGGCTCCAACACTCACCTCAGACTATTCAATAGATTAAAGACTTCCAAATAGAGCCTATTTGTGTCCAGTTGACCTTCTAGTCTCATATACAATCGAGTAAAGAGGCTTTATTTGTGTCCGAAAGTTGAAGGTCAAATATCGCCTCCAGCATACCGCCAAATGTTGGAACCCTGCCAATAACGACCGCATGGAGTCTGCAGCTGGTGACAACGTTATTTATAGTCCTTGAATAAAGAGCGATGGTATTACTAATGTTTTTTTTGGAAGTGCTCTTCACACGGTCACCTCAAGTACTGGGAACTGGCTATCTTATTTTTAACTATTGGAAATTATTCTGAGTCCTCTTGGCTAGTGCTTAAAAATTGTTAAAGAAAAAATCAATTATTATATCTACTAACACCAGGCTGTGAAAAATCCCAGAACTGAACCTTTGTCACACGGATAATAGACCTGGATACTATCGATGGTCACATGAACAAACCTTTTACAATGTGCCTATATGCATCATCATCATCGTCATCATCTCACCCAAATGACGTCCACTGCTGGACAAAAACCTCCCCCAAGAATCTCCACAACGACCGGTTTGGTGCTGATCGCATCCAGCGGCTTGCCGCTTTACCAGATCGTCGGTCCACCTTGTTGGAGGCTTGCTCACACTGCACATTGCACGTAAATAATACAACTTAATAAAAAAAAAATTTACTTCTTAATCGATTGTTACTTGCATATTGTTCTTTCGACTGTGAGGGCAGTAACTTCACAGTTACAAATTAGTTACAGCTAGCTTGCAGCGTAAATCACAAAGTACTAGAAAAAATCTACGAGTTTTGCGTCCACGTTTTTCTTACGTACCGCAAATCTGTGGAACTCCTTGCCTCAGTCTGTTTCCTATCAAATATAATATTGGGGTCTTCAAATCACGAGTGAATCGGTACCTTCTAGGCAAGCATGTTACATCGTAGGCTACATCATCACTTACCATCAGGTGAGATAGTAGTCAAATTGCATTTGAATTATAAAAATAAAAAAATAAAAAAGTCTACTGGGGTCTCAGTAGCTCAGCGGTCAGAGCATTGGACCGGTTATCCAAAGGTCGTGGGTTCGATTCCCACTCGAGCATCCTGAGACTGACTGATTGTTTTTTTAGTAAAAACAACTATCTTGCACTTTATAGAGTATTGTTGATGCAAAATTCAAAATAATAAAAAATATAACTCGTCGTTTTCGATAATGTCGTACGCAGACTGTGTAACGGCGTCAATTTCTAATATACCTCAAAGCATTAATTTATGTAATGGCGCCGTCTACAAATTGCTGCGGCGCCGGCGGAGCATATTGTTCGGATTAGTTCGATATTTAAGCGCTCGTGGCGCTATATATCAAAACTGTATATAAGCTGCGAGAGATCGCGCAAAACAGGGAGCAGTGGCGTCATCTTTTGTTGGACCAAGACTCACTTTACGTCGCGGTGCCAATGGAGTAAGTAAGTTATATAAGCTGCGAATAATACAGTACGAGTAGCTACTTTACAATCATCATCATCATCATCATCTCAGCCAAAAGACGTCCACTGCTGGACAAAGGCCTCCCCCAAGGATCTCCACAACGACCGGTTTTGTTTTGTTTTTTACTTTACAATAATATTGTGAAATGTTTTTGTTTTGTTTATATAATTTTTAACGCAAATTTTGTTGCGAACAAATTGCAAAAACACAAATGTTGAAAAAATTTCCACGAGCAGGATTTGAACTTGCACCCTTCTGATATACCGGGTCAAGTGCTCTCCCAATTAATGCAGATTCAAATCCTGCTCGTGGAATTTTTTTCAACATTTGTGTGTTTTTTTTATAATATTGTGATTCAAGCTGTAGTTTTGTAAGAAAATTTTAGATTAAAAGACGTTATAATAGTCCTCTTTGAGTTTTTTAAACGATGGGCTGAGTTTTAAGGTTTTCTTTACTGTACTGATAGACTACTGACTGGTTAGATCGTTAACTTGTATGTCAACTTTCAATAAGATTAGATCATAGATGCTTGCACCATGCCATAAATCATAGCGAGCACGGTGTTTCTCAATGATCTAGAGAGTCATTGCAAAAAGAACCAATCAAACTGTTTGTTATTCCTAATGGAGATTTTGGAACCAAACCAAGTCATTGCATCCAAAACCAATCAAACTGTTTGTTATTCCTAATGGAGATTTTGGAACGCAATAATTTAACACCTATTTCAAAAGTACAATAGCAATTATATTTCTTATCTTACACGATCGCTAGCTAAGCTACTTATAACCCGACAAAGCTCCTTAATCGCCTCAAGATAGTGAAATCACCAGATGTGCATCTTTAATCCACAAATCCATTCGATTTGGCTGCCTTCCAAGACCGTACGCCAAATAAGTTGAGCGGAACGATCTTAATTTTTACCCCATAAGGTCGATATTGCATTACGCGCCGCATGGACTATCATAAATCTACAGTATTAAGTTTCAGAAATCATGTTGCATCGCCTTGTTTCAGAGCAGCTGTGTACGCTATCTCTTTTAAGTGAATTCATATTAGAAACATCACTGCCTTATGAGCTATTGGATATTTTTGGAGCACAGGGTATAACAGGGCTGAGATGTAGTCGCTCACTATGGGCCTCATAAAAAGGCTCAAGGTGACTTAGAAAGCAATGGAGAGGGCTATGCTCGGGGTTTCTCTGCGTGATCGAATCAGAAATGAGGAGATCCGCAGAAGAACAAAGGTAACCGACATAGCCCGAAGAGCTCGCAGGACTGATGGCCGCTGGGGCGGGATAGTCCTGGAGTGGCGACCGCGTACCGGAAAACGCAGTGTGGGCAGGCCTCCAACAAGGTGGACTGACGATCTGGTGAAGATCGCGGGAAGCCGCTGGATGCGAGCAGCACAAAACCTGTCTTTGTGGTGATCCTTGGGGGGGCCTTTGTGCAGCAGTGGACGTCTTTTGGCTGAGATGACGATGATGATGATGATGACAGGGTATAATTGATCCAAGGCACCGTCCTCGTAGAATAAGAGTACGAACACCAGGTTCACACACCTGGGCGCTTCTCCCCATTACCACGACCCGGTCAACCGAGCTCAATCCGATCCGAACTTCTCGGGGAATCTGGTAGGGAATGAAGACACGCTAGCGTGGTGCTATTCCGCTTAGAAACTCTCTGACGGCGTTTCGATTACACAGCTTGAGGAATCCTTTCTCGCCGCCCCCAAAAAAATATGGGCTATAGCAAAACCCGGTGTCCTGTAAAAGAAACCTGAGGCCAACAGAAAACACTTTTTCAAAAAAAGGTAAATTTTAAGGAGATTTTAGCAATTATTTTTGCCATCAAGCAGCATTGTCTTTTACTGCTGTGTTGTGGTGGAACCTCTCTGGATATTAAGTAGTGGACTATACGTGTCCACGGGGCAACTAGCTCGAGACAGTAGTCTTAAAAGTACCGGATGAAGGATGCGTAACCGGTGTGTTCTGATCTGGCGTTATGACCTGACGTAGATGGTTCCTTGTGCTTGCGCAAGGACGTCTGACACCTAACTTTATGACCGTGAGGTTGGTGGGGGGTGTCAGTATAAACTTTAAAGTAGTGTGTAGCAGGGTGCTGTGTTGTGGGTTGTGGGGTATTACGTATTTGTTCGCAAATATTGTTTCAAGATCAGCTTTGGTCGCAAGACCAGCATAATGCTGAGTCGGGACCGTTTTGCAACATTTTTTTAATGTTGTTTTCTTCTTTTGTGTTATGTAAGTTCTAAATCATGTTTTTTTCTTTCTTTATTTCTTTCTTTCTATTATCAGAGGTCAGATAGTCAGTTCCTCAGTGGTTGACAATTCAAGATACCATAGTGCTAAGTACAATATTTATACTTATCTGAATTTAGCGATTCGCTCTTGTTAATGTGAAGAGACCTAAACCTTGCAGTAGTGAGCTTATCAGATCATCACATCATCACAAGCTGTTTTTATGTCCCCAACGCAGGAACAAAACAGGTCAATATCATGGGTCATAAAAATCCATGTAAACTTTTTCATTTCG
Organism: Eudonia lacustrata; assembly: GCA_947562085.1. NCBI lineage: Eukaryota > Metazoa > Arthropoda > Insecta > Lepidoptera > Crambidae > Eudonia > Eudonia lacustrata. Next base: position 3,094,211 of record OX387330.1, on the reverse strand, counting down.
ATGTTCCGACTTCTTTAAAAGCAAAGCGGACAAATAGTGCATGCGTAAATAACGTTCGTTCCCGTTTTCCTTTGTTAGTCAAACAAAGGCCAATAGGGTATGCGGGAATGGACAATGGACATGAAATCGGATAACTTTAGTGGCTGCAATGGCACACTGAAAAAGTAACGTCGTTATTATTGTACAAACAGAGGTTTAACGAAAAACAATTGATTGTCGTTTTGAACGAGCTTACTTTAAGCTTTAACGGGGAAAAAAGTCGTTGAACATGACCCAATTAATTTTTATATTGCTTATTTTGTATTACTTCTAAATGTTTTTTATTGCTTTGTGCTACAAAATTAGTAAACTCTTGTATTTTTATCTGTTTTAACCTTTTTTATTGTGGTATTATGAATAAGTAATGTAGTGCCAAACTAGCTAGGCCCCAAAAAATACAAAAACGTCCTAATGATATTAAGAACCTACCAATTAAACTTTTTATGAAACATTTAATGGAGTTACAGTTGGAAAAACAATATTACACAAGCATATAGGTATAATAGATGGAATATTAAAGAAGGTATTCATGTGACACCCTGCTAGAGCACAGCAACAGCATCAGATAATTTCTCAATGGCATAATAATGATCTCAATATTTATATGTTGTATATTTGAATTATTATAGCACAGTTTTATTTATATTAATTTTTGATGTGTAACATCTTACCGCTCGCTTTCTATATAAACAATTCGTGAGAGTTATTTCGTGAAATGGGACGGAAGTATGTGTAACAGTGTAACTGGAAGTCGGGAAGCGCACAAGCGCGCGCCATTTTGTACATTTGAAGTCGGTATTATGAACATGACATATTATTATTATTATTATATGTGACATAAATGTGTCATTTGACTATAAAAGGTCATTTTGATATGTTAAATGTCTTCTAATGAGTATTTACTGCATTTATTTCATAGTTATAAAATAATGTAATACCTGACCCATTTTTTTCAGAATATAATGTTAAAATTGCTTATTACTAAGGTGAGATGTAAAACGACACATATGCGACTACTGTAAGGCACGGTCGTTTTTTTTATGCATTTTTGACATTAAACATTTGTCGCATGTTTAGCGCCATCTGGCACCGTCAAAGGGAAATAAATCTATTATGTTGCAAGCAAACTAGACAATGTATCACGAGTAGCGAGTAGTTCCTATATTTCCCGCAAACAGCGACAGCCCGCCAACATATAAGGGCCTGCGCGCCCGCCACTCGCCCTCTTTCCCCTATTTCTCACGGCTGCAAGGTTGAGCACAATAAATCTATTTTACTAGTTACAGGTGGTTTCACTCGTCCATTGCTCCTTACAACATTTTTTATACAGTTGGACATCTAATAGTTAATGTGACAGTAATACTTAGTAATTTTATATAATTTAATTTTATTGACCCTTGTTTGTAATTATTGTGTACCTTGTGGTGGTGGAAATGTAGTGAGACATGAAATATTAACACCAATTTATAAATATTGTAATACTAACCTACATTTCACAATAAAGTAAACTAGTTAGTAAATAGCCTATAACTGTCCCACAGCTGGGCAAAGGCCTCCATCATTGTAGTCAAGTCATCGCTACAATTGATGGGTAATAATAATAATAAGAAGATACAGAAGGCGGTACTCTTGGACACGGCGCGGATAGTCCGAAGGTTCCTGTCTCTGCAGCCCTGCCCCGTTGCCGGCGGCACCCGTTGCTAGGTTTTTCATAATATTTTTATGTTTTGTATGTGCTTTCGTATTTTACTTTTATATTAATATTATAACAAACCTAAGCTAAGAAAAAAGAGAAATAAAGTGAATAATATATCTTTATTTTCAGACCATTGATCCTTAATAATATGTAATGACTTAATCACCACGCTTGCCAAATATGGGTTGGTGATAAAGTATACTATTACTATTAAAAAAAAAACTAATTTTCCTCCCCATTTTCCCCCTAAAAGAGGAGGAATTTCCATAAATCCCTTTTTAGTGTTCACCTTCGTTGTATTATGGGGATCATCATTATAAAATTTATGTGTCTAGACCAAGTAGTTTGGACTGTTTGCCAAGTTTATCTTTGTGCCTACCCTTATAAAGATAAATATTCAGTACATATTATTAACATTTTACAATTGTGTTTTTTAAAGTGAACTTTTACAAAGTATTTTTAAACGTCAATCTAAACCTAAGGTTTCGACTGCTTAACGCAAGAGTGACTGTAAATGTTACACATCATATGCGACTACTGTAAGGTTCGGTCGTTTTCTTTATTGCATTTTTTCACAGTGAGATTTCTTCCAACAGGTTTGTAGAAGGCGAAGACACAAAGAAAAGTAGAAAAAGTAATGTATAATTAATTTATTTATTTATTTATTTATTTACACATACAAACTTACAACTATCATTACAGGTTTTTTTTTTGCCCCCCAATGCGATAGATGAAGCGATTGAATTTATTTGTAACAAATTATCCCACAAGCTAATTTTGTGAATTCGCTCAATGAACACATGAATAAATCCGTCTCCCGATCGACGATTGATCGTGCAAAAGGCGCGCGTTAGTGGCGCCTCCTTCAGTAAATTAGTTCGACTTCTAGGGACAAGTAGTAAGTTCGGCCGTCGTCGTCGCCATACGTATCTATCCGGAACATAAACGCCCATCATCCCTAACATCTCCGGATTGAATATGTTACCTCTAAGTACCATAAAAATATACAAAACCAGCTTGAGCTCTCTCCTGACTCTAAGCTGGTTGTATCCTACCATACCCAGAACAAATAACGTAGGGTACTGCAGTGGGTAAAAAGGGTACACTCCATACATCTTTAAATACAGATATCTTATAAATTTATTCTGTACTCTTTCCAACATTTGACTGTACTTTTGTTCAAAAGGGGCCCAAATCATCGCGTTACATTCCATATGACTCCTAACTAATGTATTATATAAAGCTGTAATAGCTTGTACATTAGTGAAACCATTGACCGTTCGCAAGGTAAAGCCTAGAGTTCTAAAAGCCTTTTTACAACTATCAATGATGTGATCCTTAAATGTTAAATCTGCTGTAAACTTTACTCCTAAATCCCTTATTTGTTTTACTCGACATAAAGGTATTCCGTCAATGTTATAGGAGCATTCTATCGGCGTGCGTTTGCGTGTAAAAGTTATAATTGAGCATTTGGATGTGTTGAATTGTAACATATTTTCTTTGCTCCATTTAACAACCCTATCTATGTCCTCCTGGAGTTTGTCGCCATCCCCCACGCTTCCTATATTCAACGACAACTTAAGGTCATCTGCAAATAATAAACATTTTGAATTTTTAACAACATTGGGTAAATCATTAATCATGATTAAAAACTCCAATGGTCCCAGGTTCGAACCCTGACTTACACCAGACCAGGTAAAATACGGTTCAGACTTATAACCCTCATACTCCACATACTGTTGCCTATCCGTCATGTAGCTAGCGAACAAACTCAATAAATGTGGCGTGAAACCAAAGCTTGCCATTTTTTTAAGGAGCACATCATTATTTACTAGGTCGAATGCTTTTTTGTAATCAAAATATGCAGCATCGGCTTGTCCCCCACTATCCACTATTGGTATTACATCGGCTACGAGCGCGAGAAGGTTACTCGTAGTGCTCCGAGCTGGTCTAAACCCGTGTTGCGCGTTCGACAACTGTGAGCTCACCTGTCGATATAAGCTTCTGTGTATAGTAGACTCAAACACTTTCGCCGGAGTTGATAATACTGCCACAGGTCTATAACCATCGACACTTGTCCTTACAGTTCCTTTTGGAACTGGTACCACCTTTGTAACTTTCCATCTTTCCGGAAATATACCTAAACTCAAACATCTATTAAATATGTGAAGCAGTGGCTCAGCAAGTGCCACCCGGCAATCTTTAAAAATAAATGGTGGAATACCGTCGGGTCCTGCAGATCTCTTTGCTTTGAGTTGTTTTAGCGCGGTAAGTACTTCACTAAGTTGCAAACGATCTATGTGAACTCGAGCTGCCCCGTTATTCCCGCCGGCATCCTCTATCGCTGCGCTCACCTTCAACTCAGCTCTTTGTCCACTATACACAGATCGAAAATATCTGGCAAACTCAGATGCACATTGTTCGCTTGTTAAAACCTTCCCTTCTTTTAATATGTTTTGTGTATGTCTTTTAACTTTTTTCGAATTTATATAATTCCAAAATGATTTTGGGTCCCTTTTCAGATTATTTTGTAAGCACTCCCTATGCTGACTATGTGCAGTTTCTACCATCATTTTAACTTTAGTACGCACCTCAGCGAATTTTTTATAGTTAGTGTCTAATTTGGTTGTTTTATATTTCTTATATAGTAATGCTTTAAACTTTATTAAACTCATGTCAAACATAAGATTAATTTCCTTGTAAAAATGATCTAAACTTTGCTTTAGATCTAACGAATAAATCGGGGTCCAATCACAGCTACCTAATAATGAATATAATAATACAAAATTTGCTTTATAAAAATTCCATTGTAAGCTACCTGTGTCAATGTCAGTTAATGCAGGTCTGCCTGTTGCAAAGTCGTGCTGCCCGGAGACCGTCACTGTAACTTCCAGTGGCGGATGGTAATCGTCTATGCTATAGTAAACAAAATATCACAGGATTCATTGAATAGTTCCACTAATATTATTGTGTTATGTGGTGACAGCTCACAAACGAAGAAACGTGACATCATAAATAGTTTTAATATTTTGATAAAACTGCAATCAGAAACAAATTGCAGGATAATAATTAGCGCTTTTCCCTATTGTACCAATTTGACCTGGGAACAAAATAAGCGCATTTATGAATTAAATTTATTATTGTTTAATTTGATTTGTCGTCATAGTGACACTATTTTATATTTTGATATAAATAAATTTATTAATAGCTTTAGTTTGACGTCAGATACTATGTATCTTTCTACGAAATGTAGGACCCAAATAGCTAAATTGTTAGCTCATAATATACAGGATACAGTTATAAATGGTATAACTAAGTCTTTACGTCATAACAACGTAACCATTAGTAGTTCTACTAATGCAACATCTACAACTAGTAATAAGGTAACAACAACCTCATGTTTAAACTGAGGTCTAAGACAAAAGCCAAGTCCTCATTAATTACTATTATACATCAAAATATTCAAGGTTTGGCTGGCAAAGACTTAGAGTTAGAATTATTTGCAAAAAGTCAGGCAATTCATATATTTTGTTTAACTGAGCATTGGCTAAGAAGTCATGTCATGACACATCATTCTATGTAAATAATTTCCAATTAGCAAGCGCGTACGTGCGAAGCTCAGCTATTCACGGTGGTTCTTTAATACTAGTAAGAAGTAATATAAAATATAAAGATCGCAACGATATTGTAGGCTTATCAGTGGAGCGTAATATTGAGCTATCATGTGTGGAGTTTAATAGCTTTGTAATAGTGTGTGTATACCGACCCCCATCGGGCAATTTCGGTATTTTCGAATCTGTAATGGAAGACGTACTAAGAAAATTAAAATTAAAAAATAAATTTGTTTTTGTATGTGGCGATTTTAATATAAATTATCTAGAAAGCACTTCAATGAGTGTTCGTCTTGTTGCCTTGTTTAAATGTTTTAATCTCATTAATCTATTTCTCGAACCCACTAGAATAACTTCACATTCAGCCACTTGTCTTGATAATGTTTTTACAGACTATGACCCTGTTTCTAAGTCAGTCATTAGTAAGCTTACGTCTGACCATTGCGGTTTAAAGGTGACCTATGATTTTAATGTTAAGGATGAGCCAAAAATAGTGAACTGTAAACCAGTTACAAAGGAGCGAGTAGAGCGTTTTAAAAATAATATATCGAGTAAAATTAATGCATTGCCATTTGGACAAGATGATCCAGATGTATTATATACTAATCTTTTTAACTTCATAAAGACTGAATATGACCAAGTGTTTACACAAAGAACAATCAAAATAACTCATAAACTTAAGTTTTGTGACTGGGCCACGACTGGTATATATAAAAGTAGAAATAAATTGTATGATTTATATAGTCTAAAACAATATAACCAAAATTCTAATTTTACGGAATATGTAAAGAATTATTCGAAAATATTTAAGAAAATATGTATAGTAGCAAAATCTAATTATATTAAAGAAAAGATTAAAAAGTCCAACAATAAAATTAAAGCCACTTGGGACATTATAAACCGTGAAACAGGTAAATTTAAACCACGGGATAATACTTTCACTTTAAAAGTAAACGACAACTTAGTCAATTCAGATTCACATATTGCTAATATTTTTGATGATTTTTTTGTAAATATACCTGTGCTGACAACCTCAAATTTGGATTCATCACCAGAAGCTGCACAAGCATTACTCCAAAAATATGTACCAAAATGTAATGTTTCTTTTCAATTTAAATATATTGATTCAATGGATATTATAAAAACATTTAAATCACTGAAAATGAAAAACACAAGTGATTTGTGGGGCATCTCTATAAAAGTAATTAAGAATATTATACATTCTATTGCACCATATCTTGCTGAAATTTTTAATAACTGTGTGAATAAAGGTATCTTTCCCGATCTTATGAAGTTTAGTAAGGTCATACCTTTGTTCAAATCGGGAAACAAAGAAGACCCCAGTAACTATCGACCCATTTCAATACTACCAACTCTAAGCGAAATTTATGAAAAAGTTATATTGGAACAGTTGATGTCGTATTTTAACATAAACAACCTTTTACATAATAAACAATATGGATTTACAAAGGGTCGTTCTACTACTGATGCAGGTGTTGCTCTATTAAAACATATATTTGATGCCTGGGAGAAGTCTCAAAACGCCCTTGGAGTGTTTTGCGACTTGTCCAAGGCTTTCGATTGCGTTGAGCACAAAACTCTGGTTATGAAGCTAAATTACTACGGTCTCAAAGATTTCGCACTAAATTTAATTCAGTCGTATCTTAGCTCTCGAACACAAACTGTCGATATTAATGGAACTAAATCATCTGGTTCTCATGTAAAAATGGGAGTTCCACAAGGGTCCATTCTTGGTCCTTTTCTGTTTTTGATTTATATTAATGACTTGCCATTCTTTGTAGAGAACTTCTGTGAAATCGTATTATTTGCAGATGATACTTCACTCATTTTTAATGTAAGTAGGTGTAAGAAAAATTACGACGATGTAAACAAAGCACTCTCTGATGTACTCAGTTGGTTTACTATTAATAATTTGCAGCTTAATGCTAAAAAAACAAAATGTATTAATTTTAAATTACCAAATGTCAAAAATGAACCAACTGATATAAGAATAAACGGTGATCGATTAGATTTGGTAGACTCAACAGTTTTCTTAGGTATAACCCTTGACTCAAAACTTCAATGGAATCCTCACATTTCGAATTTGGCCGGCAAACTCAGTTCTGCTGCTTATGCCATTAGAAAAATAAGGCAGTTAACAGACGTTGAAACTGCTAGAACAGTTTACTTTAGTTATTTTCATAGTGTCATGTCGTATGGCCTCTTACTGTGGGGAACAGCGGCTGATATTGAAACTATATTCATTTTACAGAAACGAGCAGTAAGAGCAATCTATAGACTAGGTTCACGAACATCTTTAAGAAATCTTTTTAAAGAAATTGATGTCTTGACAGTGGCGTCTCAATTTATTTATAATTGTATAGTTCTTGTACGTTGTAATATCAATTCATTTGCTAAACACAGTGATGTACACAATTTTAATACTAGAAATAAGTCAAAACTTGCAATGCCACTGTTCAGGTTACAGAAGGTGCTTGGTTCTTTCTTGGGGCAAGGTATACACTATTACAATAAAATACCAAATACTGTACTAGATTTACCTTTAGATAAGTTTAAAAAACATGTAAAGTCTTCTTTATTAAAAAAAGGTTATTATACAGTCAAAGAATATTTAGAAGATAAAACAGCCTGGCTATAATAAAAAACATATACATAATACTACTTATAAATAGTGTCCTGCAGATAACAAAATAGCGTTGCATTGAACATTACAATTAGTTTTATTTTTATTATTATTAACTATAGTTTTTTTTTGACTTTTACTAGTACTGTATGATATTGTAAAAAATTAAACTGGTAAATTATGTTTTTGCTGACTTAAATATTTTATTTAGTTATTTTTTATTTTTTGTGTTTTTTTTACATGTTGTGATTGTCCTTTACATTTTGTGTTTTTATTTGTGATGGAAAGTGTCCTTTATGATAGGGCTTTTTCCAATATTTATGACGCTGTAAGGGAGAAAAGAGCTGGACACTTGCTGAGTTTCTTGCCGGTTCTTCTCAGTACAAGATCTCCCGCCCAGAGTAGATAGACTTACGAACCGATGGCTTAAAATGACGTTCATAAGAGCTATTTGTAGCCTAAACTGAATAAATGATTTTGAATTTGAATTTGAATTTATGCCCACCAGACAAGCGTCTGCCGCCCGCACCCTTACACAATCCACCCCGTCCAACGAACTCAAAACCAAGTCCAATGTTCGATTTTTACAGTTAACCACTTCGTTATTTTGAGCGAACCCACAAAACGATTGAAAGTATTCAAAATAATTTGTTACGTTTGACGTGCTAGAAAAGAGGTTAAAATCACCTATCACTATAATCTTTTTATAACAAGCACTTAATTGTTCTATAATTCTAAACATTACCATATCTCGTTATCCTTACTTTCCGGCGGAATATATACAACACATAACAAAAACAAAAAACGATTTCTTACATAAACGAAAGCACTAACTAATTCAAAGATATGTTTGTCAATGTTCACGTCACTCTGTGCACGCACTGGCCGTAGCTCGAAGCACGGTGTGGCCACGAGACACGCGCCACCCTGTTTGCGACCGTCCGCTCGGTCACATCGTAGAATGGTGAAACCCGGCGGAACTAATTCCGCGTCTTGGATGGAAGGGTTACAGCCGGTTTCCGTTATGGCGTATAAATCTGCATTTAATAATGAGATGCCCGCATAAAAGTTTTCAGTTTTGGTTCTTAAACCTCTCACATTTTGATAATATATCTCAATTGATTGATTTGATTTCTTGGTTGATCTTTTACATTTGTTGCGATCTATTTTGTGGCTTTCGAAACCAAATCCATTCGCAGAATTCAGTATTCACGGGCCAACTTTCTGGTTTACATATTTTGTCATATTGACTTTCTGGAACACCAATAATAAAAGAAGCGTAATCCCTCTCTGTCTTGTGTTTTATTCTCTCTATTTTTACTTGTATTTCCTCATTGTATAAGCTTTTAACATACTTTTCTACATTTATTTCCGTGGTATCTTTATTGAGACGCCACACGTGTAGATATTTTTTCCGTTCTGTACCCTGAATCACATTAACACTGGAGATTCCCCCTTTTTTCACCTCACAATTTTCTTCTTGTTATGAATCTTCCACTCTTCTTCACTTTTAGAATTTCCTACATCGTTAGTGCCATTGTTCAAATCATCACATTGCAATTTGCTCTTCATTATTCAAAACAGTTGCCTGTTTCGTGGCCACACATTCCTTATCATTTGTTGCACTGCTAGTAGGCCGCACCTTTTTGTTTTGCTTCACTGCATCTACAAATGATACTTTTGGTATAAACTGCTTAATATTTGACGATGTTTCCTTACTTGTTTTAATGGAGTCTTCTAATTTCATGTATTTGTTTTTAAATTCATCTATTTTAGCTTCAACGCTATCAATTTTATTTGTTTTTTCTAGAACTACCCTCAAAATGGTTTTTAGTTCTTGTAGTTCTTTTTCTGTTATTACATATTTACTTTGTAATAATAAATACTCTTTCCTTTGTTCCTCGAACTTCATGTTCATCTCCCGTCGAAACTCCCTCAACTCTTCCAGTAATTTGTCCTCAGTAGAAGAAACAAGTACTTCTTTGTTGTTGTAACGACTACCACGCTCGGTGTTTATGAAATTACTTGGTTTAAATGTTGTGTTCAAGATAACGTTGCCACGTACCGGTGTTCCTGAGTTGTCCTTTTTCGGTATAACGCGAATACATTCCGGGCAGACCCATGTATCCTTGTATTCTTGCGTAAGATTATTAAAACACTCCACCGTGAGAGCGAGGCACTTCAGATGTATAAAACGTCGTAAATTAGGGACTCGCACCCAAAACATTTTGTCCCTATTTGTGTAAAAAACTGCAAACGTAGGTAAGTATATTTATAACTATCGCACCTAATACACGTCCTTCCGCTACGGCGTCGGTGGACGGGATAAAGGCATGAGCTGGTGATAAACGACTGTTCTTTTGTACTGTTCCGTATTTCTTGACAATATGTCCTTACTGTTCATGGGGACAAATACAAAACAGTATTGTCATCGCATTTCTTTAATCGTTGTTCATTTATTTTGATTTATCGTTAGGCGACTGTCTTGCTGTTCTCATTGTCTTGACTGTCTGTCGTCGCATGTCGTAGGCGACAGTTAATTTCGTCGTGCTTTATGTGAACAACTCCAATTAAATATAAAAGTGACGACATTTTAACATAGAACGACTATTTATTGTCTTGGTGTAGAAGGAAATAGCCGTGGTACTGTTAAACTTTGTAAAAAACTGAAAAATTATGATTGTATGTAAAAATACTTATCAGAAAGTTGGTCAGTATAAATACAGTTTTCCACTACACCAAAAATTAGATAATTCTAAATATATATATTTTTTAATTCAAATTCAAATTCAAAAATCATTTATTCAGTTTAGGCTACAAGTAGCTCTTGTGAATGTCGCTATGCCATCGGTTCGTAAGTCTAGTCTGATCTTGTACTGAGAAGAACCGGCAAGAAACTAAGCAAGTGTTCTCTTTTCTCCCTTACCGCGTCAAAAATATTGGAAAATGCCCTATCATAGCAGGACACTTTCCATTACAAATAAACACAAAAAATATAGAAGACAACCACAACATGTAAAAAAACAAAATAAAAAAAATCAAAGTTATCAAATTTACACCAGGTAAAAGTTTCAATTTCCACAATGTCATACAGTACCACTACAGTACTCTCGGTCTAATAAAAGTCAAAAATTGTTTAAAAAAAACAGAGTCAAACTATAGTAATTAATACGTACGGTAAATAACGCGGAAGGTGTGTAGGTAATTACAATCATGATCATGTAGTTTTTGTAGGGAAAGTTGTTCCGTACAACCCTAGAACAAGGTAATGGATCTACTTGGTTTGTGAAAGTTACCAGAGATAAAATTATACCATCATATTAACTTTTTATAGGTATTGGCAGTTGGCACAAAGTCAGTTGAATAAATGTTAAAAACATGTTTATTAACTATCTTCGACGACCTTCATAACCGAGTGGCTGGCATGCCGGACTTTGGGCAGCACTAACTCTGAGGTCCCGGGTTTGATTCCCGGTCGGGTCAATGTGAATAACGATCTTTTCGTGTCGGGTCTGTGTGGTTATGGTACCGTCGTTGTTTCTGATTTCCATCAAACGAATGCTTTAGCTACTTACATTGGGATCAGAACAATGTATGTGATGTTGTCTAATCTATAATAATAATATATAATTTAACTAGATACGATGCCATACGGAATAGGATACCATAAAAAAGGGTAAGTCATTGACATCACAACATCATAAAACAAGTTATTTAAAAACCGCTGATCGCATATGCGGACCCTTTAAAATGGCTCCAACCAAATAAACCTTGAATCCGGCCACCATTAATTTGTATTCTACACTCGTTTCAACAGGGTCCCATTTGTCTGCCCCTATTTGAACCCACGACTACGCAGTATAGACTGGTCTCTTTTCTGACGAACCTTCCATCTCTTTCTTGCACAAGCAATTGTGATAGGGTAGGTATTTAATTCTTATTCCCAATTCAATTTGCATATCTGTTATGGAAATAACTGCCTCAGTAATTGAGTTATACCTATCACTGGTTTCGGGCACAGAGTTCATGGGTTCATGGGTTCGCGTCCCGGGCTTTGCATCGAAAACTACTTTGCCCAACCTAGTGGGAATTGAACCCAAGATCTCCGGATGTCGGGCCGAGCGCTATGTCTTTCAGCCACCGTAGAGTTGGCAAGGGATATCAATACCTAAACAAAGTATGTAAAAGCGAATATAACATACCTACATTGAATTAAAACTCATTTTACAAAACTACTTGCTTTTGACTTTTACATCTATTAATGTTATCCTGACGTTTCCCACTCTTTACAGGGTTCGTGGTCATAGGGAGACGGACAGTAACAATTAAAAGCTAGTATATTCGTAAATGGTGATTAAAAAAAAACATATAAAATTATAGCCTAAAGCTAATTAAAATCCCAATTCACACCAAAATCTTCCAAACATAGCTAGATAAATGTATTAGGTACCGATGTTTTGCTCAACTGTTTTCCCCTTCGTAAATCGAAGTCCCTTCTTTCGGTCTGGCTGAAGGTCAGCGCGCAGTCTCATTTATATGCTAACTTAAGCTCCCGCCTGTGGTGTAAAGCTTATCTGTATTTATTTATTTATTTAAACATCAAATACCTGCTGCACTTACAGCAATGCTAAGGCGTGCAACAGGTCATTACATGAAAACAGTATAATACAAAACTAACAAATTGACAACTTTAAATCAATTGAATAAACGAACATAACAATTGAGGCTTTTGCCCAAGAGAAGGTCCTAGCAGGTCTGAGACAGGTAGTCTAACCACTAGACCAAAGAGGCAGTTAGTAAACTACAAAATAATTAGCAATGCGGATTTAAAACACCTGCCTGACGACCTCCTTGGTCGAGTGGTTTGTACACCGGTTTTCATGGTGTCGCCATCTCTGAGGTATCGGGTTCGATCCCCGGTCGGGTCAATTTAGAAATTATTGATTTTCTAAATTGTCTCGGGTCTGGGTGTTTTCTATGTATAATAAGTATGTATTTAAGTATTTTAAGTATGTTTATCCGTTGTCTAGTAACCAATTAACGAGTTTCATAATGAAGCTTCTCTTGGGCTAGATAATTAGTGTGAGTACAATACAATATACAATACAATACAATATACAATAAAATACAATATCATTTATTTCTCTTCCACAAACTTAAGCTTACAAACTAGTGCTACAGAACAAATGTGCTATAAGTGTAGGAAAGTAAAAATAAAATAAAAATAAGCCACACAGTTACCACCATCTCTGACGGATAAAATTAGCAACGAAGTTATTGGACAGAGAACTAAGGTGACCGACATAGCTCGCAGAATCAGCACCTTGAAGTGAAAGTGGGTAGGTCATGTCTGCAGAAGGACCGATGATCGTTGGAGCGGACATGTCTTGGAGCGGAGACCGCGTTTAGGCAAACGTAGTGTAGGACGCCATGCTGGGTGGTGAACCGACGACTTGAAAAAGATGGTGGGTGGTGGATGTATAAGGACTGCGCAGGACCGGGATGGTTGGCGCTCTTTAGGGAAAGCTTACGTTGAGCTGTGGACGGCAATAGGCTGAAGAGATTTGCCATCGACCAAACCGTACAATAACATGTATCCCACGCTGGAAATCACTAAATAATCGCTAAGTTATTACTTGTTAGAAGGAGGGAAAACATATGCTGGTGAACTATTCCATCTTTTGGAAGTGCGACAAAGAAGCGAGTCACCAAATACTCCGGTTTTACTTGGCAGATGCACCAGCACATTGATATAAAATGGTGCATGGTTTATACCAATACGGAAAACCAGCCATGAACCACCGGCGGACCCAGTGCAGTACGGTGGTTGTAAACAACGGCTTATGCAGCCAAAACCAACCGGTTAACGTGCCTTCCGAAGCACGAAACTTCACACAGCTCTAGTGGAAAGGCTAACACAGGCCACCCATTAAAAACCGGTGATCTAACTACTACACCTCAGAGGCAGTATTTATAACGATCAGTCGATTTCGTTGACCATGCCCGTGCCCGGGGCACGCTACCGACGGCCTTGGCCTCCAAATCCACTCAGTTCCGGTGAAACTAGGATTATTATTGAGTTAACTATTTGTGTGCAAGGCTATACTTAGTTAGCATTCGACCATGATTATGAGCCGTGTTTATCGATGCTACTTTTATACCCACTTCATAGTCTTATCGGGTGGTGATCGGAATTTGTAAAGCTATTTAACATAAACTTAACGACAAAATAGAGTGGTTAAAACACCCACCTTTATATTTGTAATTATTTTTTCTTTAACATTTTGGAATCTTGGGTTTTTTAATTTATTATAAGTATTATAAGTTACCGAGAGTTTATAATAAATAAATGTTACTTATTATAATTTTATACATGTTAAATTAGGTCTTGTACGAGCGAGCTCCTACAGCTCACATTTCACTGGCGCGTGTTACATTAAACATATAATGTATTGTAACATTTTTTAGTGCTAATAAAGACATTGGATTGAGCGTACGTGTTTTACCTCTCCACCTTACAGACGGGAGTGCCGTCTAACTTACCAAATCACACCAACAGCATACAATCAGCTACGTACGGGTGGGGGCCCGTACAGGTCTTAATATAATATATACTAGCTGACCGGCGGACTTCGTACCGCTTTGACAGTTTTCATGACAACAAAACAAATAAATCAGTCGTCTCAAAAGTCAAAGTCAAATATTTTTTATTCAAATAAACTTTAGAAAGGTGCTTTTGAACGTCCAAAAATTTTTTACCTACTACCCATTCAGGACGTCTATTTTTTAGCTGTGGAGAAAAATGGGCGCAAGAAACTCCACAGCTTTAATATAATATGTAACGACATAAACAAAATTATATGCCGTTACCAAGTTATACAGTTTAAAAAACCTTAACAATATTTTGATTTAGAAATACCTGTTTGAGTAATTGGAGCATTTTAAACCCATGCTGTTTTTTCTTCAATGTAATCAGATACTTTATATTAAGCTTTTTTATAAAGCTTTTCTTTAATAGCGATTTAAATTTATTATTATATAGTTTTTGGATATTACTTGGAACATTATTGTAAAAACGTACACACAGGCCTCTAAATGAATTATTTAATTTGTGGAGCCTAGTATAAGGTACTGCAAGTTTGTTTTTATTTCTAGTGTTTACATTGTAAATATCACTGATATTAAAAAAAGTTTCAATATTTTTATAAACATACAATAGGTTCTCGTAAATATACTGTGATGCAACTGTCATTATATTAATGTCTTTAAATCTCTCCCTGAGAGAATTACCAGCTTTTAGGTTATAAATTGCTCGAATAGCCCGCTTCTGCAGCACATAGATAGTTTGAATAACGGCAGCTTTGCCCCACAGTAAAAAGCCGCAGGGCTCAGTCTACTCGATAATTTATCTATATGTGGGCCTAACTGTAGCTTTGCAACCAACGTAATGCCTAGAAACACTGTGGAGTGACCACAGTGTTCACAGTGTCCTCTTTCTCTCCCGGGTTATTTAAGCGGGGCGTGAAAAAGCATTTATGCAGGCCGCCATAGTGTGAGCGTTCGGCATAGCGTGGTAGCGCTGTGATGAATGCTTTCACTTCTTGGGCTTCACTGGCTGCTTTCCATCAGGTAGGGTGACGCCATTTTGGCATGCCACAATAAAAAAATAAAAAAAAATAAAAAAAGTGGTGTCCACAAGGTCCACATTCATATCTTTAATTTTTGGATGGTAACACCACAGCGCGGGTTCAGTGGTGGTGGTTGTCATCGACTGCTAAATTTATTGCAGCCGGGACCCACGGTTTTACTTGCCTTCCGAAACACAAAGAAGCTGGAGGTGATACAATTTTAGTCACCCATCCGATGACTGGCCTTTGCGAAAGTTGCTTAACCTAAGCAATCGAAGACCGGGCGCGGTAACCACTGCACCATCGAACTCCTCATTTTTACTGTGTAATTTTAGTAAATTTTTATTAGACTAGAATTTACTAGACCAGAGATGCGGGTAAGTATATCCATTCTTTTCTAAGTCATTAAAGTACTAGATTTTTCGAGGCGTTTGGATCGGAATCGAAAGCGAACCAACCCGACACGGCGCCTTATTAGGTCCTTACCTATGAAATTGACGTTTTGTATGAAGACTTTTTATAAAATTTTATTTTTCACACTAACGTTTTTTAAAATTTTCTTAGCATCAATTTATGTTAACACTATAACAATTGTAGAGTAGTGTGTTTGTTTCACTAGCTATTTAGCTAAAATATAGAGACATTAAAAAGAAAAAAATCAAGTCCTTTCAAAGCTACAATAAAACAAAAGGACAATTCTGCGAACAAAAGAGTAGTCAATTTAAAAAGAAAATTGGGCGATAAATACACAAAATTAATAATCATTGTTATTAATGAAGCCTAAGTGACATAGTCCTAATTAAAGGTGTATAATAATATTAACAACCGGTATTGACTTTTAGAAGTAAAACACCTATTAGTAAGTGAGAAAAAAACGTCAACTTCATAGGTAAGGACCTATTATACATGTATTCAAAGCTTCGATCAATTATGTACTAAAAAAAGGATTCGGAACAAAAATGCATATCGAAAGTGGTCCAGTTTGCTCATACCTGTACATTTAAATTTCGAATAACAAAATCTGAAAAAACATTGGACAGCATCAACAAATTCAGTTTACTATGAACCTTATGTCTTAAATATAAAGATTAATTAATGTTGTTTTTTTTATTGTGGCACTTCAAAATGGCCTCACCCTGCCTGATGAAAAGCAGCCAGCGAAGCCCAATAAGTGAAAGCGTTCATCACAGCGCTACCACGCTATGCCGAACGCTCACACTATGGCGGCCTGCATAAATGCTTTTTCAATGCTTTGGTTACAAAATATTTGTACTTAATATTTACTATCATCGCCACAAACGTCATTCTGTCATTGTGGCGCCGCCGGCCGTGGCCCCAAAGTCGTTTTTCAAGCGCTCGTCGGTAATCTAGTACATTTGATCGAAGGTTTAAAAGCAACAATCAAAAATACAATACAAATATTTATTAAACAGTAACAAACTATTACCTGCAGATGATTTGCAAAATTAATTAGATTTAGATTTCAGGAAAGGTATCAGGTAGGCAGGGATATCGTGGGCACAAACTATCCCTCGTAATAGAAATTTCACCCTATTTCCAGTTAGAATTCATTACAGGAGTTGCCGGTATCCCTTATATAAAACCTTCCTAAACCTAGGGATGAAATGGGTATTTCGCTCTCCAACTAAAATAACAATTAGTAAAATATGATTTGTGGGATATCGCACCAAAATCATCATAACTTATGCGTCAGTAGCCAAACGGATAGATGATTGAGTTGAACACGAGAAATTGTGGCTCAAAGCCATAGCTCCGTTAGACTAGTGATGTGATAGCCTAACATCGTATTGGCTTTCTAGATTGGCTTTTTAAACTATTTTATTAAATACTTTTAACCCTAATTCTGTCCCCTTTCTAGGACCACGATGATCCGATGCAGGTTAGTGGATTTTATCGACTACCGTCATTCGGACATAGTTTAGCGTGTATTTCAAAGTACAGAGGAGCTCGAGATTTTGGGAGTGATTTCGTGAAATGGGACGGAAGTGTGTGATGTGTTACATCTTTCCTCTGGGACGGAAGTGTGTAACAGGAAGTCGTGCAAAGTCGGGAAAGCGTGCAAGCGCGCGCCATTTCATTTGAATAATGAGCGCGCGGTATTGCATTACTCTTAGTGTCAATTAAATAAAATACAATTTTCATTAAAAATGATTATTCTTGGTTATGAAAAATCATTTCAAATAATACATGACCCATTTTTTTCTGAATATAATGTTAAAATTGCTTATTATTAAGGTGAGATGTCAAATGTTACACATCATATGCGACCACTGTAAGGCTCGCTCGTTTTTTTTTATTTGGACACCTGTTCGGTGCTTTGCGAAAATTGCTTAATAAAGTAATAAATTCTATAGTAATAATAGTAATAATAGTAATAATTAATAAATTAATTCTTAACTTGCGAGGTCGAACTCAGAGTCGAATCTCGAGTCTAGGGATGAATTTTTGTTATCATGATCATTTTGCAAGCAAATGTCTCTGAATTATTTGTAAGAATTCTATTATTTGTTAAATAAACTTACTAGATTTAATAACCTCAAAATAAGATGACCAAGCTTCTCTATACACTCGTATAACCCCAAAAGAGTACCGCACTATTGTAAATGAGAACTGCAGCGAATTTCGCCATACCCCAGCTAGTTACGTAAGGTGGGTCTCGAAATCGGAACTCGATCGAGAACAGCGAAGGTCGGGGGTGGTAGCGTGCTCAGCGTCAGGGTTGCAGTCGATTTTGATATTTACGTGCTTGTAATGTCAAAGTCAATGGCGGGAAGGTTGCAGCACTGAACTATATTCGAATATAGCGAAACGAAGGTGAATCGAAAGCTATATATTTATATATCTAAAAATGTACTTTCTATGCTATTATTATTCGTAGAATAGTCCCGCAAACTCTCGTTCCACACCTCAGCTAGGGTTGGCTGGAAGAGATCTCATCGAGAGATAAGCTCACCTTTGTATATGTCTTGTATAACGTCTGTTTTAATGTGTTTTTTTATGTGCAATAAAGGATTAAATATATAATATCTTCCCAACTAAATGTTCTGAATGGGTGGTGAGTAAAATAGTTAGTTTTAACTTTGACTTTATAAAAGTTGCTGATACACATTACTCTCATTACACTCAGTTTGGATGTTACTCCTTCTATATATTGTGTTTTTTGTTAGAGGCAAGTGAAGTTATTTGTTATTATTATTCTCTTTATTTATTTTCGTTCTTAAAACTAGATTTTTACAATATTATAATATAAAAACAATAAAACATTATAAAAACCTAATCCTAGAGTACCGCCAGCAGCGGAGCAGGGCCCAAGCTACCGGTGGTCAGGGCTGCAGAGTGAGGAACCTCCTGACAATACGTGCCGTGTTATTATTATTATTATTTCCTTTATTTATTTTTTTACATATCAATTTACATTTTTAAATAATTTCTAAAAACAAAACAAACCGTTTCACTGTCTCAAGTATCCCATCACGCACAAAGAAATTTAGTGACTCGTTTCTTTGTCGCACCTCCAAAAGATGGAATAGTCTACCAGCACACGTTTTCCCTCCTTCCTATGATATGGGGTCCTTCAAGAGAGGCGTGAAGAAGCACCTTGTGGGCCGGCAGAGTGAAGTTAACTGATGCTACGTTTGTTTCCACGCTGCACCAGTTGTCTTCGCGTCTGGACTTCATTTCCATTTAACATCAGGTGGGATGGAGTCATTTGCCGAGCTAAGTATAAAAAAAAAAAACATTTAAAAATATAAAAAAATAGGGTTCCGCCGGCATCGGGACCAGGGTCCAAACTACCGGTGATTAGGGCTCCAGAGACAGGAACCTCCTCACAATGCGTGCCGTTTCGAGGAGAACTGCCTTCTGAATCAGGCCCTTGATCCAGCCGCCTAACGAGAGCCTCATAAGATGTTGATTGAGGCTCTTGGCCATCAGGCGGTTAGCCGTAACAACAATCGGCACGATGACAGCCGAGTCCACACTCCACCTCATGTGCTAAGTCGAGATATTTGATTTGTTTCTCTTTCTCAGCTTTCACGAGGTTCTCGTCATGGGGAATGGTGATATCGACAATCATCGTGCGGCGCGCTAATCGATCTATCACCACAATGTCTGGCTTATTGGCTACAATAGTCCTGTCGGTGATGATAGATCGATCCCAGTACAACGTCACATGGTCATTTTCGAGAACTGGGTCGGGCACATATTTGTAGTACGGTACCTCAGAATCCACAAGTTTGTATTTTAAAGCAAGTTGCTGGTGGATAATCTTATTATTATTATTATTATATTGGTAAATTTTCTTCTCTCTTTCTGTTAAAGAAAGAGGTATATTATCTACCTCTACGGGCTTTTGCCAAGTATAGGAAGTTAAGTGTGTTAGTATTGTCGTGTGTGCGAAAGTGAGTGTGAAAGCTGAATGTTACAAAAACTTTCAAACAACCCTGCATGTATTAAGAATTACCGCCTTCTGCATGATGATGTATGTGCGTGGATGAACGTTTAGTGTTTTTAACTATTATGTCCTTACATAATGACGAGGTATGACTCCAGTTGTTGAGACTATTATAGGTACTATAAGTGACAGTATCGACTTGCCACTGCGTTTTTAGTTCTGTCGCTTCGTCAGTGTATTTAGTTATTTTTTCTGGGTGTGTTGTGTGTAGGTTGTTTGGGACGGCAGTGTCTATTAAGTACACTGCTTTGTAAATTTTGTCATGTAAAGTGATGTCTGGTCTATTGTAGTGAATGGTAGAAATTATACTTGCTACTAATAAGCTTTGCTACCGATAATATTAATCGGTATACCGATAAAGATATTCCATAAAGACGAATAATCAATATTTAATAGCCCAAAATATGAGTAATCTCATGATATAAAATCTTAATATAAACTCAATGGTTATATGATCTCCAATAAAATAGATGTAACTAATAAAACTAATATACTTGAATCCGATTACCGAATACCGAGTATATCAACAAAGGGACGGGGCGAAATCTTGACGTCTGTCGTCGGAGGTAACAAATAATCTTGGATAACATAGCCTGACGAGAATAACATTGGATTGAGGAAAATAATATCTCCTAAAATATTATGATAAAGTGAACAGACCTTTTACAATAATTCTAATAATTCTGTGTTTTTTTTTGAAACAGAAGTAGACGTTTTGTGTTTTTTTCCGAATATTAATGTACACTTAATAAACCACAGTTGTTGGATTCTAAAACGTTAAATGTCTGTGAACGTGCAAGAGTGTTGGCAATGAAAATGAAATGCAACGTTACTTTTCAAAAGTTCTCCGAAAAAGTCCGATTAAAGTTCCAGTGAAGGTGCACAATCATCTTTACTGAAATTCAATGGATTTGGGGGGAATGATGAAGTTATATTTAAAAATCTGTCGTCCCTAACTTAACCTAGTTCCTTAACTGACTTCGGCATCCAAGCCATAAAAAAAACTGAATGGGGTCACTGCTGCTGCTTTTGAACGTAGGCTAAGAACATGAAACGTAGGCTTTCTATCCTGCCGTACTGTCATGATACTTAATATTCGCTTGATTCCTCCGACTTCGACCAGCATAAAATTAATCGAAGTATGCGATGAAAGACGGTATACGGTGAACTGACGACATTACCAGGATAGCGGCAAAGCCGTGGATGCGTATGGCTTGGGCCAGAGATAAGTTACAGAAACGAAAGAAGGCCTATACTCAGCAGTGGGTATCTTCGAGCTGATACGATGAAAGAGATGTTTACATTTAAGTAGGATTGCCAACTGCGAAATCCAGGACAAAACGATCTAAAACACCCGCATTTTGATGCATCAGAAGGTCACAGATTATTACCATAGATCGGAATATGTAGAGTTTTTTCTGTGAATTGCGTCATAACGTTATCAATAGTATGGATAACCCGATAAAATAATAAGAGAAAATACACGTTTAACTCTTTTGCACCTCAGACTATCAAGGTGTGATTTAGGTGATCGTTACTGGAGACTATTTTCAAAAATCTTATACTTTGTTTTATCCAAATTTTGGAAAAAACTAAGTTTGCTTAAGATTATCCATGATATGCTAACATTGCAAAGGTATGTCAAAAAACTCTACCTAATCCGATCTATGATTATTACAATAAAATCCCGATCCGATCCGAATCCGAATCCGATTTCATAATTAGACCTTTGAGAAATTTCGTCTAAAGGCGATTCAAATGTACTTATTAGGTTAGTTTATTTTAAGGAAGACTTTTAATTATTTATTTATTTGTTTATTTATTAGAAAAGGCCAAAAAGGCTAACCAACGAAAGACCGAATATTTTCAGCCTAAAATTCTATTTAGTTTACCAATTCAATAGATACGTTAAGTAATAAGTCGTCGTAAGTAAGCAAACAATCTTAACTCCTATGTAGAGACAAATAGTTCCTGATTTTGCTGTCAACAAATCTTCATAATCTGTTGGCACATAACTGCACCAGGAGGAAATAGGCCTTATCCGTGAAAACCCAAACGTAAGGTATCCCTACAACAAGTTAGTCAAAAACAAATACTCCATTTACTGTTAAAACAATTCTACATCAATGCAAAGCGCGACTCCGGAATACAATAAAGAATTGGACTGTCTTTTCGAACAAAGTTCCCATTGTTTACGTTTCAGATGAAAGTATTTTCACACAGCGAATGACTTTACTTTTCTGACAAAAGAAAAATTCGAATTTGAATGGTTAATGACTCGGTGATTGAAATCGATTTTTTATTGCTTTTTTTACATTTTATGGGTAAGCACTTGGCATTAATCTCACCTGATGTTAAGTTATGATAAGGCCGAATGTGGAAGTGCACTTCACCCGAAATCCTCAACTACTGAGGCACTGACTATCTTATCTCTAGCTGCCGGAACACAACAATGCTACAAACACTGATGTTATGGCAACATATCATTTAGATAAGATGGTGGTAGCTAGACAAGCGGGCAAACAAGCACTACCACCAACCAAACCGATAACACAAATATGTACCTCTGGGTCTAAACCGGTGGTCTTAACCACTACACCACAGAGGCGGTTCAAGTAGTGGATATTGCTAAGTAGTGGACATTGTGAAATTAATTAAATGCATAGTTACTGTTGCTTCTTACGTAGCATTTAACTTTGTGTAATGGTTCACATTTTGTGTAAAGACATTTAGCATTTGAAAACTCTTATTGGAATTACACCATGTGATCCTATAACTGAAAAAAGTACTAATACCTGTATAAGGGCTGTAAAAGAGAATAACGTAGGACTAGTGTATCACTATTGGCGTAATAAAAGTTTACTACGAACCTTCTAATCAGCTTTCATTTAAGAAGCTGTCTAAAAAGACTTAAAGAGGAAGAAAATATGAAAATGACTGTTTAAAAGTCCACATGACGTATGCAATATTTTGTTGTCAATAGTAAGTAAGTTAGTAAACAGACTATTACTGTCCCACTGCTGGGCAAAGGCCTCCATCATTGAAATCAAGTCATTACTACAATTGATGGGTAATGGCTTAATCACCACGTTTGCCAAATGCGGGTTGGTGATCACAAACCCGGGCTTTGCATCGAAATCCGAAATACATTTTGCCCGACCTGGGAATTGAACCCGAGACCTTCGGGTATCGGGCCGAGCACTCTTCCACTCGGCCAACGAGGCGTTGTCAATAATGGTTCACATCATTTAGTGTAAAGATGAACTTCAAGCATTTGAAAACTCTTATTGAGGTTCACAAGTTGTGTTAAAGACGCATGTAAATATAAAATAAACTAGCTGTGCTCGCGACTTCGTCCGTGGAATAGTGACTTTCGGCAGCATTTTTAATTTTTTAGGCTCTTGTTCCCGTTTTTGCAACATTTTTTACTGATGCTTCGCTCCTATTGGTCGCAGCGTGATGTTATATAGCCTACAGCCTTCCTCGATAAATGGACTATCCAACACAAAAATAATTTTTCAATTCGAACCAGTAGTTCTTGAGATTAGCGCGTTCAAACAATTAAACTCCTCATTATCGTTGCACCTAATCAATCACCACTTAGTGCCTTACAAATAAACAAAGAATAAGGTTAGAATAGTAATTCCGTGTTTTGTTCCTGTCACGTAAACGTCATTTCAAATTAGAGTAAAAGAGACAAAACACAGAATAACTATTCGGAGCTTATTCTTTATTTATTTGTAAGGGGGTTAAAGTTTAACTCAAAGCGCCCTTAGCGCTAATACGTTTATATTTAAACCAAGACACCGTCGCGTCGGTACAAGATAAAGAGCGTTAAACAATATTGTGAAGCTGAAATTCAACAAATCGCCTGAAGCGTCAACTAAATTTATCTTTCTAACTGAAGTGTTTGACTCTGTTAAAAAGATAAAAGTAACATTTACTTTATGGGCAAGCAACTGATTTGTGTTATATTTATTTTTAGACTAGTTGTCGCCCGCGACTTCGTGCTCGAAGTCTACACTATTCCACAAGAACCTCTTACCGGGATAAAAAGTATCCTATATCCTAGTCCGGGTCATGGTCTGTCTATGTGCAAAGTTTCATCTAAATCCGTTCAGCCATTTTCACGTAATGCGCAGTCAAATAAACAGTTAAACAGATAAACAGACAAAAATTCTAATTACTGTTGGAACGTTATCGATTCTATGTATCCCCAGCCAACTTTTTTTCGAATATCTTCCATGTACAGACTTTCGACTTTCTTTAGCTTTATTATAGTATAAATTTGGTTTCAATAGGAATTTTCAACTCGTTCGACGCAGTTCGACGTATGATAGTTGAAAGGTTCGTGAGTTAATTGAGTTAATGGGTCCAATTCTAAAGTTCAATCCCCATAGACACATAAAATTATATCGTACAGTCATTACTTTCGTATATTAATACATACATATATATTCTCATCACATTTTTTTGCATATACTATACACCTTTTCAATTTACAACCAGTCATAATAGAACTGCATTGATATACAAAAAACTGTCAGCGCGTGTCAATTCTAACTGGTCAATAGAGGACGGTGATCCTACGCTGCCGTATCTCAATAAATACTACTGCGGAGGGTAGCAGTCATTTGTCGCTGTTACTGGTAGAATATAAAATCTGTACGTTACCCGCTTTTGTAATATTACAACTAGATGCATAATGTTATTATTGTATGATGTACTAGTAACACAAACCAATGTAAACAAACAAATAAATTCGTTTCGTTTCGTTTCGTTTCGGATCGTTTCGTTTCGTTTCATTTCGTTTCGTTTCGTTTCGTTTCATTTCAATTGTACACGTTACTCTCTCAAAAAGTTAACGTCTCGTCAAATTAACGCCCTCCCTAATCAAATGAAACTAGTTACGGTGACGGATAGCCAGCGCTAATGGTATAGTGTGTTTTAAGTGGGAGGAACTGTACCAACTACCTCGGTACACTCCGCCGACAATTCGCGAAGTAAAGCCAAAGTAAATTAATTTTCATCAAATACAATATTAGAAAGTAGCTCGACGGCGCAGTGGTTGACGCGCTTGGCTACGATTGCTGAAGTTAAGCAACTTTCTCAAAGGCCTGCTATCGGATGGGTGACCAAAAATCATTTAGAGCTCCTGCACGTTAAGCCCGTTGGTCCCGGCTGTATTAGTAGACGTTAGCAAAATCCAACAACCAAGCCCAATCCGCACTGGGCTCGCGTGGTGGTTTATCACCCGTTCTCCCTATCCATCCATAGAGAAGGCTCGTGCCCCAGCAATGGGGACATAAAATAAGCTGATGATAATGATAAAATATTAGAATGATTCCGGTACTTTAAAATCGTCTGAACATGTTTTTTCATCTACTAAGGACGTCCTTTAGCTATAGAGAAAAACAGTCGAGAAACTGCACAGCTTTTAGAATTAACGTAATATTTCGAAAAATACAATTGCGAGAGTTATAGACGCGACGAAGCGGCCCTCACAATTGAGTAAGTTCCGAAGACTTCGCCAATAATCTTACAAATATTTTGGAATCGGTCGAGATGAAATTGCTATTTGTAAGCTCAAGCTTCGCCCGAGGCGAGGCAGCCTACTTTTGTGGAGTTGTATTCCATTTCCGTTATAAATATTGGTGGTGCGCAGTATTGAAGATTAATATTTTTAATTATTTATTTTGCTTGCTAAATATCTGAGAAAAAAAATCAA
The DNA here is from genome assembly GCA_947562085.1 of Eudonia lacustrata. Classification (NCBI taxonomy): domain Eukaryota; kingdom Metazoa; phylum Arthropoda; class Insecta; order Lepidoptera; family Crambidae; genus Eudonia; species Eudonia lacustrata. The sequence continues at coordinate 3,068,391 of OX387330.1, read as the reverse complement.
TTACTCACCACTTAAAAAAGGCGTCACAAGTGGGATTTGTACTCAAAACTTTTTTTAAATGTTTTGAATATTGTATCTTGAAACTATATCCTCTCAAGTGTCGTCTTCTGTCACACTAATTCCGTATTACTTCCGGACTAGTTCCGGCTACTCATTAAAATGACGATTTCCATGAAATTTTGTATGGAGACTATATAAAAAACTGATATCACTGGAATTTCAAAATAATAAAAACATTTATAAGCAATTACGTCTTTTATCATCATCATCATCATCAGCCCCTCTCGACCCACTGCTGGGCATAGGCCTCTCTTTGCTTGTGCCATCCGCCTCGATCCTGCGCTACTCTGGACCACGTGCTACTCACTGTCTTGGTTATATCGTCGACCCATCTCGCCGATGGACGTCCCCTTTTTCTGTAACCGTCTCTCCGCCACCACTCAGTCAGCTTTCTGGTCCACCTGTCGTCATTTCGTCTAATCAAGTGGCCTGTCCAACTCCACTTGAGCCTCAATATCCGCTCGCTGGCATCTTGGACTTTAGTAAGCTTGCGGATTTCGGTGTTGGGGAGCGGTCCAAAAGTGTGATGCCAAGCATGGCGCGCTCCATGGCCCTCTGTGCAACACTCATTTTGTGCACAGCCTCCCTAGCCAAGTGCCATGCCTCAGCGCCGTAGGCCATAGTTGGCAGGACACATTGATTATAAAAACGTGTTTTAAGACATTGTGGAATGTGGGTGGTCGAAAAGATGTCGTCTAGTTTGGCAAAAGCGGCCCACCCCAGTTGAACACCTGGTGACCTCTTTCAACTGATACTCTCTGCCAAAAGATAAAACATGGCCAAGATACACATATTGAGTCGACTACCTCTAAGCTTAGGATTCGGGGCACCAGAGATGTTGTGTCTTTATCGATTCTTAAATACTTGCAAAAGTATTCTTTCGCCTGTAAGGTAAGTAACTTCACAGTGACGTAATACCAAATGCTTTTCCTATAAATACTAATCCTAAATTCGTTTGTAAATCAATTCCAGGGTGCTGATATACTTGGAGACACTTTACCTAGTCTTATAGATAAATGCAGGATGTACTTATCTCATCTATAGTTATATAATATATATATTTATAGTTTCTCAATGTTGCTGTTATTGTTTTTATGTTTGGCTATATATTTTTTTATGTAAGGCCTTATGTTACTATTAGATTAGTTTATATAGCCTATAAGCGTGTTGGCTGAACAGGCTGTAAGTTTATATGATGAATTTTAAATAAATAAATAATAAATACTGCTGGCTTGTATCGTAAATCACAAAGTACTAGAAAAATTCAATGAGTCTTCTGGGGTCTCTGTAGCTCAGCGGTCAGAGCATTGGACCGGTTATCCAAAGGTCGTGGGTTCGATTCCCACTCGAGTTTTATGAGACTGGTTGATTTTTTCTAGTAAAAAAAACATCTTGTACTCAAAACTGAAAGGCGACGCATTGGAAATTTACGTAGCGGGGATCTTGATTTTTCCCAACAATTACAAAACATATGAAAGTGATTTTTGATGACATGATTTTTCAATTAATTGACTTCATTTTGCTAGTTGCAGAAACACGATTTGTTAACTTTTATAACAGAGAAAAAAATATCAAAGTAACCTCTTTTAAAACACAGATTTGCATTTTACAGGCAAACCAGACCGATTTAAGCATCTAAATTTTTTTAGTAGATAGATTAGTCTTAACACACACTTCAATATGGTAGTTCATTTCTTAAAACTTATTTGTAGTTTTCATTAAAAAGAAAAAAAAAACAGTTTTTCTTATGGTACGGGGCGCAAACGCTCCGTATTAGATTAATTGTTTAGCGATACGTCGCCTTAAACTAGTACCCTGATGATAATTGAACCCGGTACCTCTGGGTTTAAGACCGGTAGTACAACTAAGAAAACTGAATACATTAACGGTATTCCCCAATGGCAATCAAACCCGCCTCTTTGTTTGAGCCCAGTGGTCCACGATGGTTTAATTCCTGAACCATAGAAGCGCTTAAATGCGAACTCTTTCTCGGAAAAAGTTTTAAAAGTTAATCCATTTTATCGACAAAGCCATATCGGTACCCGTAAGGGATTTGGAGCAAACATCAGTTTAAGTTGAAGAATACCTTCTCGCGGGGGTCCTGCGTTTGTTGAGTTGTTGAGGTAACGATTTGTTTGAGTAGCGCAGACGTTCAACGTAAATCGCAAATCTATTCGTTCTATTGTATAGCTATCAGTTGAAATGGAAGTTGTTTCTGATTTATTTTTTATACTTTATTGAAATGAAACGTTTTTTTGTATGCAACACTTTTTATAAGGTCTTAAAAATATTCTAATAAGTACATAGTTGTGTCTGTAATTTTTCCATTAATTATTTTGTTTTTTTTTGTTAGCACATTAAAGTACCTATTTCATTCTATTCTATTCAGCCCCCCTAGACAAGTGGCTTAGCGCTAATATAATAGAATTATATTTTTATGGGATTGACATAAGCCAACGATACGCATAAACGACGTTTGAATGGCTTTATGTAAATTCCTAGGTTTATCATTCTCTTCCATTTTTATTCTACTAGAATTATAATATGACACTTGTCTAGGCCCTGTTCTGCGATCAGCCCATTTGGCATACCAAAAAAAAAAAATATAACACTGTTGAATTAATATAGTATCTAACTAATTGTATTGTAAAATGTAATGAAAGATTATAAAATAATTAATCACACTAATATTATAAATGCGAAAGTTCTTCAATCAAATAGTTTGTTGAGCAAAAGGAGACCTTTCCAAATGGGCCCCCGTTGTACCGAGGTACACTTTATTTTAAAATATTCTCTACATTATGCAGAAACACTTTGTGATATAATTTTTTTATAAAACTTGCTAAAACTAGATTTTTTGGAAAATAAAAAAAATCGCCAAAATGGTCTTAGAAATCGTAAACATGAAACGAAACGTGCAAAATATGACTGACAGTGACATCTGTCATCGCGGTTTTTGGTGTAAACATTGTGGTCTTTTTAAAATCTCACAAAGAATATTATTAAAATAGGTCGAAAACATAAATAATAAACATAGATCGTGCGTGCGTGACCGTCTTATTTTTTGCTGAACCAAAGCCGCTTTTATGCAGCCATAGAAACTTGTTTATTTTGCTCAACTGATCCCGGATAGAAAACATGTTTTTGTGATGAAAACGAATGTTGATATCATAGAATCTAGTAGGTACTGAAATAATTATTTAGAAAGGTCCGCACTTACACGGAACCATAAATGCTAATAGAAACAAGAATGTAATTCAAGTTTACTACAGTTGACCAACTTGATTCATAAGTCATCATCAGTCTTTCTAAACAAGACTTATTGTCAACCAACTGACACATCAATAATGCTTCTGCAAAGTCCTTTCCAACAGCACAAGCAGTTGTGTAGTAGTCTATCTTTTACATCGGACCTATACATATTTCATGTCATAATAACCAATTGCATTGATTTTAAAAGCAACACAGTTCTACAATGACATAGAAATGGTTGAGCGCACCTTAGATGGCAATGTAAAACATTATGTTGTTTGTTGGAATAAAACAATATGTTTATTTTTTAATTTCTTTTATTATGTTTCTTCATTTTCTACATCTTCTCTAGTTAATATATCATCAAGGAAGAATGCTGGAGCAGTTATATTTTGTTGGTATCGAGCCCACTCCATATACCACACAATGGTCATACATAACATGAGCACAGCAACCCTCGGTACGTTTTCCTATTATACAATTACAGTAATAACGGTGAATTCTGTGCTCCCAACTATTGTGCTGCATATTTAACAATATATATGTATAATATGTTCGACCACTAATCAACCTCTCAACAGATACATTTCATTTTCAGAATGTGGTATATGGAGAGGCTCAATATCACGGCATACTTCAATTCCAAATGTTCCATTTGGTCTAATGTGCTTACCATAATATGAGCGTGCCTGCTTAATTTGATAAGTTCCCAGTGAAAATATTATTAAGTCCGATTCTGTCATCACTGGAAACTCATTCAATAGTAAGCATTTATACTGTCAAAAAGACCTCACCTTCTATTAATATTATTTTCTAATACTCTGCCAAAACATTTGGTTGATCTAATTTGCTTAGGGCCACTTAGGGCACGCTCTAATATATTAAAGTGGCATCTGGTCTGTCTGTGATGGGTAGATGGAATGCATTTATCATGGCCCCTGCTATTCGGAAATCAGATATTAGATGGGTAGCAGCATTATTATTAAAATAATTTCATTTTTTCATTTCATTTCATTTCATGAGTAAAATAAGAAGATCTTTTGAATCGGTATCCAAACGCAGGTTGTCGGGAATCGTCAATATATCAATAGCAGCCAAGTTACGGGGCGGAGGTACCGAGGTCCAGTAGATATCGCCAAGTCTTCAGATTCAGATAAACAAAAGTCCAGGAAGAATAGCCGAGTCAAATAATCAAAACAATACAGATACAAATGAAAAATACTCCAGCCAGAGCCAGGTACCTACACCGAAACGGAATGAAAAAAGGTTAATCTCAAGATGTCATGACTGACAAGTCACTCAGTCTTTTTAACTCGTTCGTTACAGCTCTGGCTTATAGTACTTTTTATCAATTTCTTCTGGGTGACAAAATAATCAAACGCACAAAATAATTTAAAACAGTTAAAAACACTTATTTTTGTTATTATTTATCATGTACTTGCTAGAAATCGATAAGCTTATGTAAAAATAATGTTTTAAAAGACTTTTATCTAAAATTAGTTGTGCCTGAGAGTAAGCTAACGAAACGCATCAGACAGCGAGAGAGTTGTGCTTGCCAGTTAAATTAATTCAATGTTGCAAGTAATCAAACCTTTCTAATGATGTTTTTGGGTGGTACAAATTGAATAAAAAATATGTTATATATATTTTTAGAATCTACGATTTTTTCCCTACATTTTGATACCTTTGAATCTAAGGTACATTCGGGGCCCTTGTTGTATGGGGCGAGGAAAGGTCTCCTTTGATTTTCTATACCTAATTACTAGGCATGTTTTTTTTTCATTGGCAGCCCTAGTGTGCGGCGTAAACGCTCTGAACGACTGTTAATGCAGCCGGGACTAACAGCTTTACGTGTCTTCCGAAGCACGGAGGAGTTCGAGATGATAAATTTTTGGTCACCCATCCGATGACCGGCCTTTGCGAAGGTTGCTTAATCTCAGAACTCGCAGACCGGGCGCGTTAACCACTACGCCATCGAGCTTCTTTTTGGAACTTGCAGTTCAGTAAAGTAAGGATGGCTAGGGAAGCATAATCCTTCTGTGATCCTTCTCCACTAGCTGTGCTATCTACCTTGCATCTGGACTCTGCTTTTGGCATCAGCTAACATCAGGCAGAGCAGATTTAATTGACAACCTCATCATCATCAGCTCATTTTATGTCCCCACTGCTGGGGCACGAGCCTTCCCTATGGATGGATAGGGAGAACGGGCCACAAACCACCACGCTGGCCCAGTGCGGATTGGTGGTTGTTTACGACTGCTAATGCAACCGGGACCAACGGCTTTTACGTGCCTTCTGAAGCACGGAGGAGCTCGAGATGATTAACTTTTAGTCACCTATCCGATGACAGGCCTTTGCGAAAGTTGCTTAACCTCGCACTCGCAGACCGGGCGCGTTAACCACTGCGCCATCGAGCTCCTCAACAAGAACAACAACAAGAACAACTCCTCGAGTTTGACAACCTCACAATTATAAAAACATTAATGATTATTTACATTAAATTTTACACAAATATTGTTGCGAACAAATTACAATTTGAATAAAGACAGAGTGTTGAAAAAATTCCACGAACGGGATTCGAACTCGCACCACATGACATGCCGGGTCAAATATTAAGATCGGATGTTGATGACGTAGTTGTCAACACTGAATAGCGCTCCTTTGGCTTCTAAAGTAAAAGTAGATAGTGTTGATTAATTTCGGCGAGTTGGATGGAGCCACGATAGCATAGTTGGCAGTGCACATGACCCGGCATGTCATGGGGTGCGGGTTCGAATCCCGCTCGTGGAATTTTTTCAACACTTTGTTTTTTTTCAAAAACATAATAATAGGTCGTATGAATTTAGAGTTTTGTGAAGATTTTTTATAAAATTTTATTTTTCATACTAACGTTTTTTAATTTTCTTAGCATCTATTTATGTTAACACTATAAAAATTGTAGAGTAGTGTGTTTGTTTCACTAGAAAAATATAGCAGATATTTAAAAGAAAAAAAATCAAGTCCCTTCAAAGCTACAATGAAACAAAATGACAATTCCGCGAACAAAAAAGACGAACAACAGAAAAATATATAATTGCTTAATGGAAAGCCATATCGATCCTTATCAATGCTATTTCTGGAGTTATTGATATACAATTTGACAGGCTTTGGATGGTTTCTAAGCCATCAATCACAATTTGACAAGCGAATACTGGACGGTGGCTATTTTATGAATGTAAAAATGAAATAGCTTTAGTCACTTTGTTTCTATAAAAAACCCGTTCAAAAAAATCCCTGTCGATAAGTTCTTCATTTAACATGATGTTATGTGGACATAAGGTGGAAGCGCACTTCACCCGAAATCCTCAATTACTAAGGAACATCTGATCTCTAGCTGCCCGAACAACAATTGAATTTAAGAAAATATTTAGCTAAGAATTGTTTTTATATTGTTTTCTAAAGTTTACGCGAACACATTGATTTACATCAGATTTGATAAACCACAAATACTCGCTAGAGAACAACGATTCATCCCTAGGATAATACGCGAGGCTATTGAAATTAAAAAACATGCTAATTTCAATAGAGAAGATGGTTGGAATCTACCACCAGCCTGGGATCCTATCAAAAAAAATATTAAATCTCAGCACCAACACCAAACTGCCAGACCAAAAGATACTGTAAGCTCTTTCTGCGTAAAACGAAACGAACCTGATTAAATTAGAATGAGGGTATACAAGCTACCAACTAATTATGAGACGACAAACACCTCAGTCTCCCTGTGAACACGGACCCTGCAAAGGGTTCGAAACGTCAGGATAAACATTAAATAATTAATGTGTAAAATAAACGCGAGTAGATTCGTAAAAGTTGTTTCATTTCAATTGTTTTTATAGTTTATTGGTGCTTTTTAATAGTTCATTTAATTAAGTATATTACAATTATTATGTATTAAGTTAAAAGGCAGATGTCAATTATGTGTTTAAATTTAAATTTAGCTTTAATTCTCTGAATAAATATTTTTATTTTTTCAATGCCCTTGCAGGTCCACGTTTGGGACTTAATGTTGTTTTTGAACCTAACAAAGATCTTACTTTGTACAAAGTGATGCAATAAATATCGATATCTATGATTATGACAATGCCACAAACATTGATGTTATGGTGACATATCTAAATGAGATTTGGTAGCTAGAGGTGGACAAACAAGCCCTACCACCAACCCTCAGAATAATAACTAAAGCTATAGAAACCGGACTAAAATAGCAACACTCATTCATCAGTTCGTACTATTTTAACTAATGAAACTAAGTGATGTATTGGAAAGAGATCGATTGTCCCTTTTCTTTCGTTATTTCGAAAGTGTCACCAGATTTGTGACGTCATATTTGAGGTAATGTAGTGAGTGACTTTATAAAGGACTCAAAGATTTTTTTTGATCACCGATTATCTGATGATCGTTTGACATAACAATACAAAAAATAAAAACGAAGTGTCAACCATTTGTCGCACTACAACCTCCTTTTCTAGCCATAAGATAGAACGGAACTAAACAAAGTTGCACGATTTTTATTTTAGCCATTCTTCTATATCTTTAGTTATTGTTCTGAGCACCAACCAAACCAAAAAAAAGTCATAATACGTAATTTTTTACGAGAATTTGAAGGGTGCTTTTAGATTTAGTTGCTTTGATAGAGTACCTACCTAAAGTTTTGACAGAATTTACTTTGGCGTTTATACCTAGACCATTTTCTACAAAAATACGCCTACAGCACCATCAATCAGGTCCTAAGTCAATTGTTCCGTTTCGGGAAAAACAAACTCCATTCCTCTGTTAATAAAGCTGTCATTGTATCAACGCGCAGTTGGATTTATTTTTCTTCTATTGGTTGTCAGTCAAATAATGATTGATGTATTGATGTCATTGAAGTCGTGATGTGAACATTTTGCTCGGAAACTTACTTCGGTAAGGCTAAAGGTACTTTTACGTTTACCGATATACTATAAGGTTATTGTTATTATTTAAGAATTTGGTGTATGAGTTTTGAAAACAAAAAATTTTGTTAGCATTTTTTTGCAATTAAATTTGCACATCAATAGTGTGAGTAAATCCATTACCAACCAAGGCTTAGGAGCTACCTAAGCTTTACCACCAACCCACCTTTTTAATCTTCATATTTATCTTCTTGCATACTTATCATATTTTTAGTATTATTCACTATAGTTTGACTTTGTTTTTCTTAAACATTTTTGACTTTTACTAGAGTACGTAGTGGTACCTACTGTGTGATATTGTGGAAATTGAAACTTTTACCTGATGTAAATTTTGATAACTTAGATTTTTTTTTTTTACATGTTGTGGTTGTCTTTTATATTTTTTGTGTTTATTTGTAATGGAAAGCGTCCTGTTAGGATAGAACATTTTCCAATATTATTGACGCTGCCGCTGTAAGGGAGAAAAAAGCTGGACACTTGCTGAGTTTCTTGCCGGTTCTTCTCAGTACAAGAGAGATCTTGTACTTGGCGGGAGACCGCCCAGAGTAGACTTACGAAACGATGGCATAGTGACATTCACAAGAGCTACATGTAGCCTAAACTGAATAAATGATTTAGAATTTTGAATTTTCAGTACAATAACCTTAATCACAATACGCTTACTGTTCGTCATAGAAGAGTTTTGTTATCTATCTTCGAAGTTCTTCATCAGGTTTTCACCACATTATAATGGGACCACCTCAAGAAAATACCATATCGACTAAAAAAATAATTTGACTGAGAAATCGATAGATATACATAAAAAAACGAACAGTGAAACATAGAACCTCCGTTTTTGAAGTCGGTCTTTAAAAAGTTAAGTTATGTTAAGTTTTTTGAAACCCTTATGACGACGACAGATGATGTCGTTGTGTTCTGACAGATATAATACAGATAGCCAGTTACACATTAGTTAAGTTAGGATTCTAGGTTTTAAGTGTGCTTCCCTCTTCTGTCTTATAGTTACTTCGATCAATAATAGGTACATCTTTAGGTGAGATTAAAGAAAATAATGGTGCAAGTCAAAACATACTGACATTGGAAATTTTGTTGAAATTGAAGAACAGTACAGTTCAATTTCAAATATCAGTATATTTTGACTTGCACCAGTATTGTATTGGTAGTGGGATATACTAACCGATTCCCAGCGAGGGACATGTTTGTGTACTCTTTTTGTTTGAAAGAAAGAAAAAGCATTTATTCAGTATCATAAAACAACATTCAACAAGTAAAGCATTCATAATTTAAGATAGGTACATGGTACATGATACTGAAAAGGCATCTTCTCAGCATGTGTCATAGCACTGTAGTAATGCTACGATGCTGGTCTTCCGAAGATGCCCAGACTAGAACTAAACTTAACTTGTTTGGTGGTAGGGCTTCTTTGCCCGCCTGGCTAGCTACCACCATCTTATCCAAATATGTCGCCATAACATCAATGTTTGTAGCATTGTTGTGTTCCGGCAGCTAGAGATAAGATAGCCAGTGCCTCAGTAGTTGAGGATTCCGGGTGAAGTGCGTTTCCACATTCGGCCTTATCATCACTTAACATCAGGTGAGGTGAAAGCCAAGCGGTTCGAGGTAAAGTGTTGTATCGAAAGTCAACAACAGAAAAATCCAATAAACATTCATTCAACAAGTCTTAGTTTCAAGTATAAAGTAGTAAGTAGTTACAGTTATAGGTTGGAATCTGTGAATTTGGGAACCTGTGAAACTGGGAATCAGTGAAACTGCGAATCTGTAAACTGGGAATCTGAAGAATTGAGAATCTGTTAAACTGGGAACCTGTAGAGTTGGGAATCCGTTAAACTGGGAACCTGTAGAGTTGGCAATCTGTAATGGAAATCTGTAGAATTGGGAACAATTGAACCAAAGTCGCTTCCCGTTGTCCCTATGTATGTATGTATGTATGTATGTGGGACAAATGCATAAAAATTGTACATTTCTGAATGCGTGAACGTCCTATTAGAATAAACGTTCAATACATAACTTCTTTTCATATATTTTTTTAAATACGTTTACAAAATTACATTATAACAAAAACTAAAAGAAATAAATAATATTTTTCCGATAAATCGATTAAATAAAAATCAAATCATCAGGATACGTTTAGTTTTCTTCATACAAGTACGCGTGTCCTTCTCGTCCGTGTTCAGCTTTGTGTATGGGGAAAAAATACAGTGAGTGATTTTATACTGTTAAATATTTTTAGTTATTTATAGAATACTACATACATTTTAATACTTTAAACAATAAATCAGGCCTCTCTTAATAGAGTTTTTAATAAAACTGTTTTAAATATAATTTTTAAAGCCGTCCGTAATTTCTTTCATATTTGTTATTCAGCTTTGTTTTATTGTTATTTAGTAGAAAAATAATTTTTTACCTGGCACCACTAAAATCATAAATAACGTCTGTAGGTGGCGCTAGTTCTGCACGACGGCCATTTTGCTGGAGTTCTGGTTAGACGGTCTACAAAAATTTTACTAAATTGTGCGGGAAAAATGCACAAATTAGTTTCATCTTGATAACCATTCCATTAAACTAATTGGTTAGTGTATGTTTAGTTTATTTCAAGGATACTTCATGATATATTTAGAAACTTATAAACAGTTTGATTCAAAGACATCTCTTAGTATTTTTCACACATTTCAGGTTGTACACACGAGTGTTTTGTTCCTTTTTGTTACGAATTTGTTACATTTCTTTGTGACGTAACAAATATGAAATAACAAATATGAAGTAAAGTCGCACTCACATTGTAATAGTTGACTTGGATTACTAAAGTTGAAATCTTATGATCACATTTAAATTTGAAATGTTAAGTAAGTCGAAAGTAATACAAACTAGACTTGCTGCCATTCTTTATTAAAATAATCAATCAAGATAATGCTTTTTACTCATTAACAAATTTACCTTTCAAATAGAATGCACAACATGAACTAGTCCTTATAGTTCATCTTTGTTATTTTTTTGTAACATCAAGTTATTTTCATCTTTGTTTCCTATTTTTTATATGTACATTTTTTTTGCATTTGTCCCATGTATGTATGTATGTATGTATGCATGTATGTATGTATGTATGTATGTATGTATGTATGTATGTATGTATGTATGTATGTATGTATGTATGTATGTATGCTTAAATCTTTAAAACTACGCAACGGATTTTGATGCGGTTTTTTTAATAGATAGAGTGATTCAAGAGGAAGGTTCATGTGTATAAATACATGCATAATATGTATATGTAGTAGAGAAACATTGATAATTTTAGAAGTTTCACATTTTTTTGCGCTTACATTGCAAACGCTGGCTGAACCCTGCGAGATAGATCAAAATAATGTACTACAGTATTGTACAACTTAAAAAGGTCTACTAAAAAGTCCGCGATGGTATATGTCTATCTCTTAGGGATAACCCACAATAATCATTTTTTATCCTTTACTTTTTACGAGAAATAATGGCTTATTTACGAAGCGATTTTAAGCAATACAGCATTAATCCTTATTCAATTAAGTACCTTAAATACACTGTGCATTTAATATAGATTAATATGGCCCTTTTCAGCATCCAATTTAAATGAATATTTTCAAAGATATTACAGATTTAAAATGCAGGGACATAGCGATTGCGTGTATCAGCATTGCACCCGTGCGAAGCCGAGGCGGGTCGCTAGTTATATATATATAGCATAGTATATCAAGTACCTATATTATTTCAAGTATCAAGTAAGTAAGACTGTTTTGTAAACCAAAATTATTTAAAAAAAAAACTCTTTTTACTTGTATTTTTTATTGTTTCTCCCTTTCGTGTTATCGTCAGGCTCACCAAAATCATTTTCCGTTTCTAATAAGCCGCTTGTTATGCGTCGACTATAAAGCTGTCGCGTTCAGACCACCAATTGGATGTTTTATAGCTGCTACGTGTTTCCGGATACAGCACGCAAGAGTACGTTAACGTTCCGGTTATGATATTTACTATATAAATTTTACCGATTTTCTTGCAAAAAGGTATGTTTAAATAAAACATTTTCGAGCAGGATTTGAAATCGCGTCATACCATCATGGTATACAAAAAATACAAATACAACAAAAAAATTGCAACAAATAGGGTACACGATTTAAACAGAACAGATTGTACAATGTATCCTACAATTACAGAGGGGTAATCCCTTTGTTCTGAGTTTCTCAGGCTTGCCTATAGAATCCACATATTGAATGTTTAAATCATGTTAATAATCACCAATTTCACGTAATTTTATTCAGAAATTTTTCCGATATTCTTGCAAAAAATGTTTTATTTTTTAAACATTATCGTGCATGGGTGAGTATCATGCGTGCGTTTTTGTTTTAAAACTTTACTTCACGTTTTGCCATTTCACTGGATAGTACCTTTCAAACCTTAACATAGCTAAACTTATATGTTATAAGTTGTAGGTCTGTAAACAATTTAATCTAAAAATGTAATTTTAAATTATTGTATTTATTTCAGTAGAGAATATTAATCTGGTTCAAAAGCTAGTAAAGTCAATTTGATAAAAGATTCACCGTCACCATCATCATCAACATCTCAGCCAAAAGACACCTGTTGTTTGCAATTCAAAGCTGCCAAAGATGGCATCAAGCCGGTTTCTGGGCAAAAAATCTACTACCAGACCATATAATTAAAATTGCGTGTCATAATTTTCTTCGAAACTCTGAAAAAGAAATTCTCCACATAACGTTGCTGCCAAGTCAGCCGTTTCACACAGCCATACTACCACTACATATAACGGTGTGCTTTTAAGAGCAGCCCCGTTAGTGATAAAGCTCGCTGCTGCGCAAATTATCCATAGAAGTGTATAACCTCGTGTATTGAGAGCGAAATGTGGCTCGACTTGGTATTTTTTTATTTATTTTATTTTATTTATTTATTTGAACAACCAACAAGATCAAACACCTAACTAGGAACTTACATTTAACATTTTCTAAGCTAGGTGTTGCCTTAATTATAGTATGCCACGGCATGCAGAGAGTGTGTATAGTTGTGATTTTTTTGTATACCTACCTAGTGTTGGTATTATATGAAGTTGTATTTACACACACACGCACACACACACATACACACTTACACACACACACACACCCTCACACACACACACACACACATACACACACACACACACACACACACACACACACACACACAGACACACACACACACACACACACACACACACAGACACACACACACACACACACACACACACACACACACACACACACACACACACACACACACACACACACACACACACACACACACACACACACACACACACACACACATACACACACACACACACACACACACACACAGACACACACACACACACACACACACACACACACACAGACACACACACACACACACACACACACACACACACACACACACACACACACACACAGACACACACACACACACACACACACACACACACACACACACACACACACACACACACACACACACACACACACACACATACACACACACACACACACACACACACATATATATTTACAAGATAATTTTTTTTAGAAAAAAACATCTAGCCTCAAGAAGCCACTCGAGCTTCCTGACACTGGTTGATTTTTTTTAGTAAATTTTATCTTGTATAACATACTTCTACCTATGCCTACACACCTTAGATCATTATTAGTACTAAATTCCTAAGCGCTTTATAAACATTCCGAGAAATTCAACTACAATTAATACTCTTTTGTGGCCTTAATTAAAATAAGTAAGGTTGATTACAGTTTATACTAACCGCACGAAGCCAAACTAAAAGAAAAATAAGATTTGACAACCTTAATTGACCTTTACGTTCGAGAATTAAGGTTAATAATAAGCTGTTGATGCCATAAAACCTTTTGACATTATCAAAATAAGATATTTCGTCGCTCGCTCGAACTGTCTTATCTTATTTTGGTATTTTTTCGGTAGGTACAAGCGTTTTCCAGCTAATAGTTTTCAAACTATCACTTACTTATTCACTTCTTTACTCACTATAACTAATTGTAGTGGAACTTCTAAACAAATTTCACTTATACAACAATGTTTAAAAAGTCTGCTTGAAAACTATAAGCTGGAAAACGCTTGTACCGAAAAAAGTACCAATAATGAGATAGGACAGTAAGTTATGACTATTTAGGTGATGTATAAGTGAGCGAACGCGACTATTATCGGGATTCATTTTTATTCCGGATCCTAGCACACATACAATGAAATTGCCGACATGACTGATAATTTTACGTGTTCTCCGAGTGAATTCGGAAGTCTATCATTGTACATTATGGTATGGGACCACCTTATCGAATTGGTATGTCCTGTCACATTGTGTTAAATACATATACACACACTATAACTTACATACACATTCCATACCTTCCCTCACAGCACGGTCGAACCGAGAAAAAATCCAACACATTTCGGCAACTGACTGGAACTCCTCGGATAATCTATCTGCAGGTGTCAGAGGCTTGCCTTAGCAAGGTTACGCTGTAAAGAACATAGCCGGGAACAACAAACCGACTTCTAAATAAAAAAATCCTAGTTTTAAGTACTTGAAACGAGACCTACTACCAACTAAACCAAAAACTAACAGCATCAGTGATTTAGTGGTTCAGATCACCGGTCCCGGGTTCGATTTCCAATGGGGAACGTGTTTATGTACTGTAGTGATCGGGACTGCTTGGAGGCGCGGACCTACTGGCAGCCGTCGCGTTCTGAGTTTGAATCTATTTAAACGACACGCGGCGGAAAAGAAGGACGATCGACTTGGACATCAACTGCGGGAGCGGCGACGTCTTATTAATTATTATATTCATGTTTTTCTGATAATACCTATATAATATTAATCGCTCCAAGTGTTTCTCTCTAACCTGCTACGCTACTCCTATTTAAGTAAAGGCCCGTCAGGTCTTTACAGTACCTAGTTTGGTTTGTGAAGCCTTGTAAATTAAATTCGAGAGCTCTGCGTCTGAAACCGGTGTTGTTTGACCTACTTTTTATATAGCATTGTATTGCATAAGATTAAAAAAAAAACAAATAACCTGGTGACTCCGAACCAATTCAACTCCTAGCGAGGAGATTAAATCAAACAGCTTGTTTAGCTATGAGCAATCGGTTAGAGCTAAGAGAATTGTTATGTGCTAATTTTAACGAATACTAAAATACCTTTTTTTCTATGTATGCCTGAAACGTAATTAGTCTAAATCGCGTTTTGCCTAAACTTCATTCGCCTACATCACCATCGGGCTACAACGCTTTAGGACTAAAACGCTTTATGACTAAAACGCTTTAGGTCTAAAACTCTTTAGGACTAAATCGCTTTGTGACTAAAACGCTTTAGGTCTAAAACGCTTTAGAACTAAACCGCTTTCGGACTAAACCACCTTAGAATTAAATATAACCACATAAACGTTTTTACTAAATTTACAGAGAAAAAAGTGTATAGTTTTATAAATTTCGGAATGTATGGGAATTGAATGAAATCATACATAGTTTAAAAAATAATTACTTTTATTACCTTGACAGTTTACCCTGTGAGTATTTAAACTTAAAACAATCAAATCTTTAACTAAAATTGAAACAAATTAACATTTGCAAGAGCTTTAAGATTTGGCTTTATAAATTTAAGAACATTGGGGAATTAAATGAAATCATACATCATTTAAATACATAAAGGAGTTTACATTATTTTTTTCTCATTGACAAGTTGTGTTGAATTTTAAGCTAAACGCGTTTTAGTCATATGGCGATTAAGATGGATTGCGAAATAGATAAAATGCGTATTAGGTATAGTACGAAATAGGCAGTTTAATGTTTTAGACAAGTAACGATTTAGGCCAAACACTACTTAAGAATGAAGTTTAGGCAAAACGCGATTTAGACTAACTGCGTTTCAGGCATACAGAGAACAAAGGCTGAAATATATGTATCATCTAGAATCAGCGAGAGTCTGTGCTCTGGATACAAAGTCCGAGGCGACGCTACAGCTAATATCTATTTTATAAAACATATATTTATATAACACAATACCTAACAATACCAAAAACCGCAAAACCCATTACTGCAGCGCAAAAGACAGCGTCTGAGTGTCTGCCATTAGCGGGCACAGTCGCAGTTGCAGCGAACGGCTTATAAAACGCCAAACCGCATTATATCGACCGCATTGCAAATGGCTGACTGAATGGGATATAAAATGTCTTTTTTAACTATGGATATTTGAATAATGAAGAACTCGATGGCGTAGTGTTTAACGTGACCTGTCTTCGATTGCTGGAGTTAAGCCACTTTCGTAAAGGCCGGTCATCGGATGGGTGGCCAAATGGTCATCATCTCGAGCTCCTCTGTGCTTCGGAAGACATGTCAGTCAAGCCGTTGGTACTGGGTGCTAAGAGAAAATACTAAGGTCGACTGAATTGAAAAATATTTATGAAAAGTAGACAAAATCAATGTTTCGTAGTCCCCTGATTTCTCCTCCAAAACAGGACCGATTTAATTTCTTTTTTCATTAAAAATTAAAGAAAGGCTTTGGCTATGTCCCTACGTTTTGTTTTTTTTTTATATAATCTCATCAACATTTGGGAAACACAGCGGAAAATCTGCCCAATTTTTAAGTTTTTTCAAGGTTCATATCTTTTTTAATCATTAAGCAAGATTGAAAAAAAGAATATATAGGGACACAGCCAAATCCTTTCTTTAATTTTTAATGAAAAAAGTAGGTAAATCGGTCGAGTTTTGGAGGAGGAATCAGGGGACTACGAAACGTTGATTTTGTCTACTTTTCATACATATTTTTCAATTCAGTCGACCTTAGTGTTTCCTTTTAACATCCTCAAGTAGTTGAAGATACCGGGTAAAGTGCGTAATAAAATAATGTATCATCTCAAGTACATAAATGCTTCGGTAAGCACGACGAACTGTTGGTCCTGGCGGCATAAGCAATAGTCGTTAACGACTACCATTCTGCAGGCTTATTAATGCTAAATCAATTTACTTTTGGTTTTGTCACGATAGGCATTACGTTGTCGGGACTTGCGTTCCAGCACCCTTTAAGCGAACATTGTTTTATTTATTTTGCTCTGTTGTGTTGCCTCCATTCGTTCTAGGTTTTAAATAGTCTGCCGCGAACTTGTCCATTATTTTGAGTGGCCTCTCTGTACGTACTGTATGTATACTGTATAACCCTAAAATATGGTTGAGCGAAGCGATGGCTGATTCATATGTCATACTCGTGAACGGGTGCCGCCTGTGGAGGCTGGTCTGCTCTTGCATACTTATCTCATTGTTAGTATTAATTACTATAGTTTGACTTTGTTTTTCTTAAACAATTTTTGACTTTTATTAGAGTACTGTAGTGGTACTGTATGACATTGTGGAAATTTAACTTATACCAGATGTAAATTTGATATATTAGATTTGTTTATTTGTTTTGTTTTTTTACATGTTGTAGTTGTCTTCTATATTTTTTGTGTTTATTTGTAATGGAAAGTGTCCTGCTATGATAGGGCGTTTTCCAATTTTTATTTTTTTTGACGCTGTAAGGGAGAAAAGAGCTGGACACTTGCTGAGTTTCTTGCCGGTTCTTCTCAGTGCAAGATCTCCCGCCCAGAGTAGACTTACGAACCGATGGCATAGCGACATTCATAAGAGCTACTTGTAGCCTAAACTGAATAAATGATTTTTGAATTTGAATTTGAATTTGAATTTGTCCATGGTAATGCAAATCAATGACAATTAGGCATAACGCGATTTAGGCTGATGAATAGTTGGTCTGTTAAAGATATAGCTTTAAAACGAAGTAAGCAGTCTGCCAAAAAGGCTAACATCGTCCTAGACTTAAAGTTAAGTTAATATGAAGTTTAGACATAACGCGACTTAGTCCCTCTACGCATTAGGTGCACCAATTTGAAAGGAATCAACGTTCAACACACCCATCTTGGCGATTCTTTCTGTGCTGTCAATAAATTTGTCAAATGTCATCCATAGTGCAAACTTTTGATTTGTTTTTTTTTGTTGTAAGCACAGGAAGGTTGGCAAACAGCCAAGATAGTGCTAAGTAGTGTTTAATGTTTAGTGTCTAAATATCATTATTGGGGTTTTTGGTGTGTTTAGCGTTTTATTATTATTTTTATTTATCTATATCGGTTTATTTATCACTGTTTTCTGGACACGTTACCAATTTAAGCCCCTCCAGAATACCAGCGTAGCAGCGGCTTTATGTCGCTGTAGCACGTGCTGAGGCTGGGGCCTAATTTGGCCACACTTTGTCTTTTGGTTTTGCTTTGTCTTGTTATTGTGAATATCGAGTAATTTTGTAGTCATCATCATCATCATCAGCTCATTTTACGTCCCCATTGCTGGGGCACGAGCCTTCCCTATGGATGGATAGGGAGAACAGGCTATGCGTCGAAAAATCCAAAAAAACACTTCGCCCAACCTGGGAATTGAACTCGGGACGTTTGGGTATCGGGCCGAGCGCTTTGCCATAAACCACCACGCGGGCCCAGTGCCCAGATTGGTAGTTGTTAACGACTGCTAATGCAGCCGGGACCAACGGCTTTACGTGCCTTCCGAAGCACGGAGGAGCTTGAGATGATACATTTTTGGTCACCCATCCGATGACTGATGATGATTTTGTAGTTTGTGACAATAAATGTATTTCGTTTCATTTCAAACTTGGTGGCTTTTTCGGTAATAAGCCAGCCGCACTGGGCCCACATGGTGGCTTATGACCCGAACTCCCTATCCATCCATAGGGAAAGCTCGTGCCCCAGCAGTGGGGACATAAACTAAACTGGTTCTGCCCCGTAAAGTATACCTTAGTTTATGTCCAGAAATCCCCGTTATTCTACCGCAATGACAACAGATTACTCTTAGAAATGGCCGTCAGAAAAAAATGTCGGTGGTCGGTAGGACGTTAACTGTACATTTGGAAAAATGTCTTATCATTTGTCCCTTTGTTTTTGTAACATTTTTTAGTTAATGAAGTATATAAGTATCAACGGTTATAAGTATTCGGTCGGTACGGTATAAGTATTCGGTCCACGATGACATGCTAAGTATTGACCTATGATTTGTGATCATTAATAAATGTGATTTAACATAGAAGTGGTTCGTAAAATGTAGTTTACTCTTTCTAATGAATAATACTTACACACACACATACATAGGCTACTTAAAAAAATAATGCATGTGTGGAAGTGGCACCAGTGTCCAACAGGAAACAGTGATCGACATTTTTGTCGTTTAATCATTAAAAATAGGGGCCAGCAACTGATTTTAGTTGTAAGAGAGAGGGTGAAGTCATTTCTCATCTTCTGTACATGGACGACCTCAAGCTATTCGCACCGAACAAGCAACATTTGTTGACACTACTCAAAATAACACATGTTTTCAGTAGTGCCATCAAAATGGAGTTCGGTGTTAATAAATGTGCGGTCGTGCATGTGCAGCGGGGGAAAGTTGTAGATTCACCAAATTTACAGCTTTCTGAGACAATGTTCCTCAAGTCGATCTCTGAAGCAGAAACCTTGGTATGTCACAGTCTTTGGGTTTTGAGGAAGGGCGCATTAAACAGACGGTGAAGGAGCGCTTCTGCTGCCGCTTGACAAAAGTGCTTAACAGCCTTTTGTCAGGGGGTAATAAGGTGCGTGCTTTCAACGCCTGGGTGATGCCTCTACTCATATACTCCTTTGGCATACTAAGGTGGACCCAGACTGAGCTGGATGCCCTAGATCGCAAGGTCCGTGCATTGCTCACCACACACCGGATGCTACACCCACGCTCGTCTGTTATGAGATTGTATTGTTGTGTATTTTATTTTATTTTATTTTGTTTACATTTAATTTATATATATAAAGAGAAGATAACTATTAATGCGCTGTGAACCCATTAATCATTATTAAACCAGCTAGAAAGCTGACTTGATGCATGTGTTAGGTATGGGTTCACATCAGTTTATCTTAAGGCGACGCACCGCTAAACAATAAATCTCATACGGAGCGTTTGCGCCCCGTTCCATAAGAAAACTGTTTTTTTTCCTTCAAATTAAAACTAAAAATTATTTAAAAAATATGAACTAGCATATTGAAGTGTGTGTTAAGACTTATCTACTAAGAAAATTTAGATGCTTAAAGCGGTCTGGTTAGCTTGTAAAATGCAAATCTATGTTTTAAAAGAGGTTACTTTGATATTTTTTTCTCTGTTATAAAAGTTGACAAATCGTGTTTCTGCAACTACCAAAATGAAGTCAATTAAATGAAAAATCATGTCATCAAATATCACCTTCATATGTTTTGTAATTGTTGGGAAAAATCAAGATCCCGCCACGTAAATTTCCAAAGCGTCGCCTTAACGGAGTAATGGGGTTTGAAAAGCGATTTCTTGTTGTGTCCGTTCGATGTGTGATAATTGATGCTTAGTTATATATAATTATCTCTTAAAAGAATCACAAGTCCTTTTAATGCAGATTGATAAAGCGGGTTGCCAGAAATAAAAACTTGCTATGATACCCCTCGTCCATATTTTTCTAATTATTTATTTGATCAGGCAATAAGTTTGAAAACGACAGGCCTAATAATATATAAAATAAGCATTTACCGCCTCTGTGGCAAGAAGTTTAGTCTCTAGTAAGACCACCCACCGGTCTCACACTCAGAGATACTGGGTTCGATCCCACCAGGGGGTACATTTTTGTGTACTCAATTTGGCTAGATACCACCATCTTATTTAAACATGTCGCCATAACATCTATGTTTACAGCATTGTTGTGTTCCGGCAGCAATAAGATAGCCAGTGCCTTTTACCTAGTTGAAACATGGCACAAGCAAAGAGAGGCCTATGCCCAGCAGTGGGTCAGGAGGGGCTGATGATGATGAGGATTCGGGTTCCTCATCACTTAACATCAGTTGAGATGAAAGCTAAGCTATATTAAAAATCTTACTCGTTAGATGTAATATATAATACAACAACATACCTTATAAACTGACACAATACCCTTATATAAATACTAATACAAACAAATAAATAAAAAAGGAATTTCTACTAGTTCAATAAAGTATTTCATTATAGTTCCGGACTTCCACATACCATTTGGATTGCTCACCCTGTAAAGAGAAGGGATGAAAAGGACTTTCAATCAACTAATCCCTTATTTGTCAAAATAAGGTTGCTTTTGTGAAGCTCATTTGTTTCGGGGACATTCCTCAGTCGTTTACTGTGTTAATTAAATTGGAAGCTTTAAGTGGTCTTTCTTTTTTTATACAATCTTTTTTTATAGTAGTATAACGGTACTAGTTGCCGCTCGCGGTTTCACCCGCGTGGTTCCCGTTCCCGTGAGAATATCGGGATAAAAAGTACCCTATGTGTTATTCCCGGTTATAAACTATATGTATGCCAAATTTCATCCAAATCCATTCAGCAGTTTTTACGTGAAAGAGTAACAAACATCCAAACAAACATTCACGTTTATAATATTAATAGGATTTACTTATATCTAAAGTAGCGTCTGCTGGCGAATTTTTCGATAACATAAGTTACAATGTTAACAGTTTCTTCAATTTGATTTCAATAATGGAGGTGTGTGACTCGATAACATGTCACCCATGACATGTAATAACTATACAAGTGTAGTAATTTTCTACTGTAATCATAGTAGCTTGTACTCCTAAAACGGTTTTCTCCTAGCATTTAAGAATGCATTTTTAGGTAGATAGTGTTCAAAAAGGTTATTTTTCAGGTTTTCGTCTATGTCCAGCAGTGGACGTGTATTATAGGCTGATGATGATGAGAGCTGTTAAATAATAAAACTGTATTGTTTTTTTGAATCTTTACTCTCACCTACGCGTTTATTGAAACCTATTTTAAATATGCGTATATTTAAAATAGGACTGTAAATTCTAGATCCGTAAACAGTGTCCAATTGCAATTATAAAGATATATTCCATGCGGGAAGCCGCTGGACGCGAGCAGCACGAAACCGGTCGTTGTGGAGGTCTTTTGGCTGAAATGATGCTGATTTCATACAGTTTTTGTTAATACAATATTCTGCTTAAATTTAAACGTTTTTATTGCAAAGTAAATAAATTTAGGTACTCGTAATCTGGTCAGAGTTAAACCATCGCTTTGATAGGTGAAGGAAAGTTATTAAAACTAAAAGTTATCATGTTTTGTGTGCAAACTTTAAGCAACCATCGTTAGCCTAGAAACGCACTACTACTGAACTCAGGACCAATATTACATCGGGCAAAGACTCTTTTCAATCTTCATAAATTTAGTTTAGTAATTTTCAAGGACCCCTTCATAAATTTAGTTTATTTAATACTTCAAATACAATAAAACTACTTTTTTTTAAATAAAAATACCTTAATGTAATGTTGGTGTTGCTTTTTTGCAATAAAATTTGTAATATTCAGGTTGATGTACCAAGTTGTAATCTCGAATCGGGTGCCACTTGTAATCTGTTTCTATATTTGGTTTGGTTTTTAGTATATGCATTGGTTTTCCCTTGCTGTTGGCAAACCCTTTAAGGTCCACAGATGAGACTGTGGACCCTCATACATATACTAGCGGACGCCGAAGGGTCCACGGATCACATGTTAAGGAACACTGGATAGGAAGTTCGGGGCTTAACCCACTAAGCTGACCCAAAAAGAATTAAAGGTCCAGCTTTTAAGTAACATTAACAGATTTTGGTCCTTGGTTACAGGAGGACTCTCTGTCCTTTTGTGACCACAAACTTCTCTGTGACCACAGACCTCTTGGTGACCAAGGACCCTATAAAGGGTTGTAAAACATCAGGTTTAAACGAAAATTATAAATGTGTATAAAACAAATGAGTGGATCCGTAAAAATGGATTTAATTCAATGTGTAGAGTTCTTAAGAGAACAATAAAATTATTATTTAAATCTAGTAGGAGCTCCTATTTCGAAATATATTACTAACAAGAAAGTGCTATTTCTATATAAATTACTATAATAAAACCTAGCGACGAACCAATTGTCCCAAGTTTAGGCTTGCTAATAGAAACGGCATTATAACCGGAGAGTTTTTGAGAGGTTCGAAACAATATACACACACGAGGTAAAATTTTACAACAAACATTTATTTAACAGTGGTATAAATGCGATGTGTACACTCCTTAACTTTAGTAATACTCGTAGAATATTAAGAAATACTAAATGTAACGTTTATAATAAAAAAGAACATAAAATTAATAACGTATCTAAAAGGTAAGCGACAGAAACTTTTAAAACGCAAGATTAAAAAAGTTTACGAACCGAAAGAAAGTTAAAAATAATAATTATAATATAAAAAAATATAAGTATGTATATCTTACCCTCGTCCGATCCAAACAGGCCACTGGCATTTCCTCTCACTATGATATTGTACGTTGGGTTGTTATATAGAAACTTATCCACTTTTTACATTACAATGTTCACTGAACAAATGACATTACACTACAGATACATACATTGTCAAGATACAGTACCGGCAGCTACGAACCAGCTGTAGCGTGCGCTACGGATCGCGTCTACGAGCGGACTGCCGTAGCTACGAAGCTAAACTTCCCTGTGCTTTCTGTGTTTTGTCTCTTTCTTTTGTATTGAAAACAGATAGTTTGTCTCACTAACACTCGTAGCGCGTACAAGAGAATGCCGGATTCTGTTTGCCAAAGGCTTCAACCAGAATCATTGTTGCTGTTTTAGATTTTCGGAATTTTCTTATACTTCTACTCGTACGTGCGAGGTAAGTTTTTAGGAGCTTATGTAAATTGGACGTTGTGTGAAAAGGTGTTTTTTTTGTTGGTCTGGATGTCTTGCGTAATGGTATCATAACGTGAATGTGTTTTTGGTTATCGCTTTGTTGTGGATTTATCATTATGTTATATTGTTATTTGATAGGATTTCAAAGAATATTAATTTTGTTGAAGATATTTTTTATTTTTTCTACAATGTTTTCTATCTTAATAAGGTTGCCCGAAAGAGTGTGCTTGTTAGCTATAAAGCCGCTATGTATTCTATCTTCGTATCAATTTATTTGTACACTTGTCAGAAAAACATATTTTTTGTAGCTTTTCCTTGATTATTTATTTTAGAACCGTAGACGATACCTATGGAACATCAATCAACATCTTCCTCGCCAATAAGAATATAAAAAAAAGAAAATAGATAAAAACTACTGAGCAAAGGCCTCCATCATTGAAAACAAGTCATCACTACAAGTGATGGGGATTGACTTATCCATCACTATCGCCAAATGCGGGTTGGTGATCACCGGATCAATAAAAAAAAATGTTTTGCAGTTTGAAAAAAAGTTTGAATGTGTCTAGCATAAAAAAAATTTCACCAGTTTAATTTTCAGTTCCAACCTCTGCACTACAGCCCTAGGAGGTTAAAGTTATCCCAAAACTTCTTTGCCGACGTTCCTTGCGCTCAGTTTTCTTTTATGTTCGCTTTTATTATTGAAGGTTCATGTGTCCTTTCCTATTTCTTTGTTTGATTTTAGTGGGACAAAGGGAATATTAGATCGTACAATATATAGTGTGTCACATGCTGTCGACAGTGTATTGAAACGACATTTTGTTTGACATAGCCTTTTTAGAAATAATAGACAACTAGCGGCCGCTCGCAGTTTCACCCGCGTGGTTCCCGTTCCCGTGGGAATATCGGGATAAATGTGTTAATCCAGGTTATAAACTATCTGTATGCCGAATTTCATCCAAATCCATCCATCCGTTGCAGAGTGAAGAAGCAACAAATATACGAACATACATACACACAAACTTTCGCATTTATAATATTAATGTGATAATAAAATCTTTATTTTCGAACCGATGATCCATGTTTACTTAAAAAGTTAAAAGCTTTGTTAATAGAGAGAACTCATAAAATAATTTATTTTAATATTTTTAATCCACGCATTTTATTATGCATTTTTTTTTAATTCCTTAAGAGTAAGCAAATGACCTTCCTTCATCTCATTTGAATAACACCAAAGGTGGAAGCGCACTTCGCCCGGAATTTGCAAACTAGGACGTATTTAGCGACACAATTAAATAAGATGGTGGTAGCTAGCCAGGCGGACAAACAAGGCCTGCCACCGAACAAACCAAGTACAGAAACATGTACCCCCGAGGAATCAAACCCGGTACCTCTGGGTCTAAGATTGGTGTTAACCACTAGACTACATGCGGGCATCATGATCATGAGGCGATGCTACTCTCATCGAGCTCTTGCCAGTCACCTTGCGGAGATCGTCGCTCCACCTAGCCTGAGGGCATCCTACGCTACGCAAACGGTAACTATTCTTAAGTAATAAAAAAAATCGTTTATTACAGTCTATCAACTTAACTATAAACAGTGATGTAGTAAGATGGTCCCGCATCTTAGTATGCATTCTAAAATGCCTAATTCAGGAAGGCCCCACTCTTCCAAAACACTCTCATTCAAAACAAAAGATAGACATTAATTAAATTATAAATAAAATATATATTATCACACTAATATTATAAATGCGAAAGTTTGTGTGTATGAGTGTATATTTGTTGCTTTTTAACGCTGCATCGGATGGATGGATTTGGATGAAATTCGACATACAAATAGTATATAACCTGGATTAAAACATAGAATACTTTTTAACCCGATATTCCCACGGGGACGGGAACTACGCGGGTGAAACCGCGAGCGGCCGCTAGTATATTTTAAGTTAGAGTTAGTAACCTTTCTGTTAACAGATCCTTACAACATTTGAGTTTCATATTATGAATATGATGTATTAATTTATTATAAATATGTGTCGAGAGAGCAAAGTATTGCCGTTGCGCATAATGTCATACACACGTTTAGAGTGTATTGTAGTGTATCTATGTCCGTTGTTTGTTTGTCCCTTCTTCGAATCAGCGTGATTATTTGTTTACAGATTGTTGAAAGGTCCGATAATATCATATACTACTTTATTCCGGTTAATGTAAGGTTCTTTGATATTTGTGAAAATGTCAAGGTTGCTGTGACGAAGACAAGTTGTTTACGTTGAATAAGGCTCACTTTGGCTTACAATGAAAGTAGATAGGGTTGATAGTATGGGACGTACGTAGCTTATGATAGCGTAAATGGTAGTGTGTACAAACCAGTATGTCGGAGGGTTCAAATCTCACTCATGGTAGATTTTTCAACACTTTTTCGAATTAAATACTCTATGCATAGGTGTAGAGGCTTTTGCCCTGAAATGGGAAAGTAGTGGATGATATTAACAATAATAATATTAATAGGTGTGAACAAAATATACTTTTGTGTCAATTTGGTTTTAGGCTACGACTTCACAAAATCTTTTTATGAAAACTAGTTGCATTCCAATTGAAAATCGAAATCAAATCAAATAAACTCAAATTATTTATGCCTGAAAATAGAGTAGGTACAATGATGGTAGTTTATATATAATTCTTCTTTTGCCAACGCAGGGTAAGTGAATGTGGATAATGGACAAAAAACAAGAAAGAAATATATTAGTTTTACGCAAATTTACATAATAATACAATTATATGTCAATCATTATTATAAAAGAATAAAATTTATCAACTTTACAATTTAGATAGAAACATTCCATTGTAGGGCAAACAACTTTGCGATAACTTATTATATATTGACACAACTGGGATAGCATAGGTCCGTGAGCATTTTGGGCAACAACAGCTTTCCAGGACGTCTTATACTTCTGTATGATATATTAGGTTGTGGAAAAAGTCTTTTCGCATATAGTATGTATGAACTTGTAATAAAATTTCTTTGGCTATACTATATGTATCTGGCTGGTTTTGGTATTATTAAAAGTTTAAATTTTAAAAGAAGATAATTCCAAATTCAAATTAGGAAAATGTGTGATTTTCATTTGTTTTTCTTAATTTCAAGATGAGTCTAATCTAATCTAATAAAGAAATTCGATACATTTTAAAATTTTACTACAAAAAGGTAAAAATGCAACGCAAGCCGCGAAAAAAAATTGCGATGTTTATGGACCTAGTGCAGTGTCTGTTAGAGTAGCACAAATTTAGTTTAAGCGTTTTCAACCCGGAAATTTTGATGTCAAAGATGCACGTCACTCTGGTCGCCCTATTACGGATAAAATGGATGCCATTTTTGAAAAAGTGGAGCAAGATCGGCATATCAGTAGCTGACGTCAGTAGTCGACGTAGCTGAAGAACTGGAAATTGACCACAAAACAGTTTTGGCGCAAAAACTGAGTACACAATAATAATATATATAATAGTAACTAAGCGGTAAGCGAGAAAAAATCCACCAATAGGATTTTCTTGTCTAATAATGTCTAATAAAAATAATAATAAAAATCTAATATTGTCTAATAAAAATAATGTTTTTGTTGCGTTTTAAACACATTATTTAACTGTAACGCTAACTCATTATGAACTCTATAGCATCTTTTTTATTACTATATTTCTTTTATTCCTGTTTTTGACATCATCAGCTCATTAATTTACTGTTCACTGCTAGGGTCGAGCCTTTCCTATGGATGGATAGGAAGAACGGGCTATAAATATATTAATTATTATTATAATATTAAATATTTTATTTAAAAATTAGTAAATTAATTAGTATTATTTTTTTATATTAGTTATTATTATTATTATATATATGTTATTTAAAAATATTATATATTCTTTTTCTAAATTCTTAGTAAGTTTTTAAAGTTTTGACATCAAAATTGTATTGTGGTTTGTTTTAGTTTGTTTTTTATGCAAAACGACTTGCGATAAATTTGTAATTAGTTCTTGTGTGGGTCTATGTTGCCTAAATAAATGAATTTATATTATTATTATTATTATAAACACCACGCGGCGCGGGCCCAGTGCGGATTTGTGGTTGTTAACGATTGCTAGCGCAGCCGGGACCAACGGCTTTACGTGCCTTCCGAAGCACGGAGTATTTCGAGATGAAAAATTTTTGGTCACCCATCCGATGACCGGCCTTTGTCAGAGTTGTTTAACCTCACCACTCGGCGCCATTGAGCTCTTGACATATACATCGTGTAACAGAAAGTTGTGGTCAAAATGAAAAGATCTACAGTGTACCCGATCTAAATCTTGTATGCAGAGTTACTAACCATCTTTGCAAGCATTTTAACACTGACATCTTCGCAGACAAACCACAGAAATTCAAGCGTCAAATACTGCAGTCCCTTGAAGTAACGCCTAGTAATTATTGAACAGTTGTAATAAAAATAAAATATTTTTTCAAATTGTAATTTGTTGCAATAATATTTGCGTAAAATTATATATAATTAGATTATCATAAATTGTATTTTATGAATAATAAGTAGTTCATAGATACATAAAGTGGGTTTCGGCTTCAACCGTAATTCATATAAAAATAGGTATATACAATAATATCAAATTCCTTATATCAAAAATAGGTATTATAATTAAATATTTAAAACTAGCCAACAATTTATTTATTGTTCTATTAGCCCCCTCGAACCGTACTCGGCCCAAAAGTTCCCATCACGCTTGCAGCGTTACCCCGCTGTATGGCTAAGGAAACTCTTTGAAATTGTATTTGTTTTTTCGTTAATTGTATACTTGTTTTGAATAATTATAGTATTTAAATAGTATATTTTAGTCCACATTGCATGCCGTGGCAGCCTATAAGTGAGACGACACTTAGCTTAAGTTCTTTTTTGTACAAAAACAACTTTAATTTAATTTAGTGTTAATTTTGTTGGTTGTTCTATTAAATAAAATATAAAATAAAAATAAAATACTAGAAATGATTATTAACTTTAATTTGTTATGCAATTTTAAATTAAATATTTCTATTGTGACGTCACATCAAAATAAACAAGTCTCAGCCCTGGTGGTTTAGTAAACTCTGTGTACTTTTATTTATGATCACTGCTGCTTGCTTATGCGCGCCTGACGCTCATGACTTCACTAATATAAATATTTAATTTATAATATATTTATTTATAATTGGATGACAAATTACAGTTAATAATTATGTTATGTCTTTATAACAAAACAAGTTCTAGATGGGATATAATTTTAATCTTTTCGTTTCGACCACACCTTTTTGTTACCGTTGCATAACTCAAATCTAACAAATAACAAGATATCATAATCGCGATAGTGTGTTTTTTGTAGGTTTGTTTGTCCTTTCTCACGTCTAACTTAGCAATGAATCATATTGTTATTGTACATAGCCAGTTGGAGAGCCATATAGTGGTATATTGGCTGCTATATCCCTGTGAAATACAATGTTTCAGGCTCCACGCTGTAACGGCTTCAGCGTCGGACCGAATTTCACGCCACCGAGACTGCGGCTTATAAAATCTTTTCATGAAAACTAGCTGCATTTCCTCTGAAGCCTCAGAGAATTCAAGTTGCCTTCCCCTTTTCTCGGTAATTGGCTTAGCGGGGCTACGTAGCCTTTAAAATGTAACATAACACGGTGTATATGAATCAAAGGTTACATTTTTAGCTTAAACTTTTTATTAGCTAAAGAAAAATGTCTCTTTCATAATCATTTAGTGCCATCTTCAAACTAAAGTTTGGTGGTTAGTATTATACAAAATTTTCTTTTTTTTTTTTCACATAGCTTGTTTTATCTGGCGATAACTAAGTCCAGACCATTTTTATTTTTTTATGTTTTTATGATAGCCATAACTTTTATATTTACAGTAAACTCAAAAAAGGGGTGTTCTTTGTTGTATAGGTTTACATCTAGCTCAACGGTTCTTCTGAATTTTTTTTTGCAACGTACTTGATTAACGTCAATTTAAATTGAAATTTGACGCTGAAGTTTTTGGTTTTATCACATTTTTTTGCTTCCTATGCCCATGTACTTTTTTTAAATATGTATATTTTACGGGTAAGCACAGTGCTTTGATCTCACCTGATGTAAAGTGATGATAAGGCCAATGATGGAAGCGCACTTCACCCGGGAACCTCAACTAGTGAGGCAGTGTCCTTCAAACTGGAATCAAAAGAGAGCTGTTTGGCGGCCTGTAAGGAGGCTGCTATATATGTTGATTCTGGTCAGAATGCTACTACCAAGCCTGGCACTAAATATAGTCATAGACAACCAACCATTTGTAAAAGTTCAAGTTCAACGCCCTATTAATGATGCATTCTATCATTGTGTACGCATACAAAATGGCGGAAATTCACAAAATGGCGGAAATTCAGTGACATTTGCTGTCGGTACATGAAAGCTATCGTTTTGTCACGCGCTAAGCGCCTGTCTGTCATGTTTGAAGGGCTCTGTCACGGTGGGCGCGTGTGACTTAGGAAATAACATTGTGTTTGTGTTTTAAATAGGTAAGTACTAGAAAAAATTAACAAACTTTTTCAAATTTTTAAATTTTTATAAATTGTTTTAAAAAACGTTTTAGGAAAATATATCTTTAGTATGTTAATACGTGAAGTGATAACTTCGTGAACCTTTATAAGCAAATTGTGCGTATGGATGAGTGTGAGAATAAACACTCGGTTGAAGTATTTTGACCGTAGTGTACCGGCCGTGGTATTACTTTTTAAGCAATATGCGCGCACAGAGCATTCTGATTTCGTATACTTTAAGTTGACATGGGGGTGCAGAGATAAAATCATTACACTGTATATTTTGTGAATTACGAATTAGAGTTAGCGACAACTAAAAAATTCAAAATTCAAAATCATTTATTCAGTTTGGGCTACAAATAGCTCTTATGAATGTCAGTATGCCATCGGTTCGTAAGTCTAGTTCGTACTCTGGGCGGGAGATCTTGTACTGAGAAGAAACTCAGCAAGTGTCCAGCTCTTTTCTCCCTTACAGCGTCATAAATATTGGAAAATGCCCTATCATAAAAGGACACTTTCCATCACAAATAAAAACACAAAATATAAAGGACAATCAGAACATGTAAAAAAACACAAAAAAAAAATAAAAAAAAAAAAGTTTGCAAAAACATCATATGCCAGAAACAAAAACACAATTGTTGAAAAAAATTCCACAAGCAGGATTTGAACCTGCACCCTACTGACATACCGGGTCAAGTGCTCTCCCAATTGAACTATCGTGGTTCTAACCAGCCCGTCGAAATTATTCAACAGTTCAACACTATTTACTTTTTTACTTTGAAAGCCAAAGGCGCCCATTCAATGTCAACAACTACCGTCATTGGCAACAAAATTTGCGTTAAAAACTATATAAACAAAACAAAAACATTTTATCATTTACCTGTTTAATTTTTTACAATGACACTACACTAGTTTAATAAATAACAAGCAGGTTGAGGTGCCGCATTTTTTTCTAAGGTTTTTTCTAATGTTCGTTTGACGTACATTTTTCACGTAAATTACCACAATCTTTGTCATCAAATTCTAAAACTACTCTATTAAAGTACCTATGTTAATAGATGCTAAATTGATTTCCTATAATTGAAACTTAAGCACTTGAATAATGGCAACTTGGCACCGGTGGCACTCGAACCCACGACCTTTAGCAATCCAGGCGATAGCTCTTTCAACTAAAATACCGGGACATTTAGTTCCTATTGAATTTGTCAAGTGCTTGCTAAATACGCTGTTAGTCAGAATTGTTTTATCAGTGTTTAGGTATTGTTTATATTAGGTAAAGGAATGTACAAAAAAATGTAATTTAAATAATATGTAGTGTTAATTCCGCTAACTCAAAAGAGTTAGTTAGTTTGAGTTAGCGGAATTAACACTACATATTATTTAAATTAAATTTTTTTGTACTATGGATTTCCGCAAAATAACGCCTGATTCCATTAATTATGTAAAGGAATGTCTCTACAAATTATGTTCAAGATTCTTTTTTATTTGTAAGGCTATATACCTGACCCCTTATCGTATGTAGACCATCAGTTCGTGATTTCACGTCCTTATACTGAGACGAACCGCCTAAAAACTCAGCAAAAACTTTTGTTTTCTACCTTTTGCGCGCCAAAACTCTAAAATCCAAAAAAAAAACTCGGCTTTCACCTCACCCGTTTTTAAGTGACAGTCTTCGGTAGAAGCCACAGACCTATAATTTGGTCTGTGGTAGAAGCTCAAGTACTAGCTTCAACTACTGAAGAACTGGCTTTCTTATATCTAATTCTCGGAACACAACTATGTATGTTACTAACGGACTAGATATTATGGTAGTAGCTAGCCGGGATGGTTTCATACAAGCCTTATTCCAACCCAACCAACCGAGTACACACGGCGGCAGATCAACCTACCCTAAACTGTCAAATTTCTACAATCCATTTTGAACTTTATCGTTTGGTTATAAGGATCAATATTCATTGGAGAAATTTGACAGATTTGGGTAGGTTGATCTGCCGCCGACTGTACAATATTTTATGTACTCCTCATTGGAAATCAAGTTTTCTAATCCAAGGCCTGAGACAGGTTCTCTAACCACTAGACTAAGTTCATAAGTAATAAATAATAATAAATAAATGTTTCCCACACTCACACCAATTATCTATCCCCAAGAAAAGCTTCCTTAAAAACTTGATAAATGGATAACTAGACAACGGATAAACATACTTAATATATTTTTACATACTTATTATAATATAGGAAACACCCAGACCCGAAACAATATAGAAAAACAGGTATTTCTAAATTGATCCGACCGGGGATCGAACCCGGGACCTCAGAGTTAGCGACACCATGAAAACCGGTGTGCAAGCCACTCGACCAAGGTGGTCGTTAAATAGCCTGTATTTAATTGCTGTAATCTGGTAAATCTTCAATATATATTAATATATTGATGTCTAAACCAACAACGTACTCCCAAGCCCCTCTTGAAAGCTGTTTATTATCAGAAAGCAAAACAAAAACATGTACTGACAGTTTAGTAGCGAAGTTACAAATTTCACATTTTCATTCACAAATTTGCCTTTGCGTCTGGTGTTCGCGGGAAAAAATTGGTACCCATTTGTAAGTTAAGTTGGTATCGCATTTTAAAGCTGGGGAACGCCCAAGTTAAGTGTATTCTTACACTGACTTGAATTATTGTTTATTACTTACATTTAACTTGAAGTGTACTAAAGAAGTGTATTACTGAGTTTACGAATTATTAATATCATGATTATCGATTCTTGCTTTCTTTCTTCATTCATTTCATAAATAAGAAGAACTGAACTGAAGATCGAGGAGCTCGATTTGGTTAACGCGCTCGGTCTGCGATAGCTGAAGCTAATCAACTTTCGCAAAGGCCGGTCATCGGATGGGTGACCAAAAATTTATCATCTCGAGCTCATCCGTGCCTCGGAAGGCACGTTAAGCTGTTGTTCCCGGCTGCATTAGCAGTCGTTAACTACCACCAATCCGTACTGGGCCCTTGTAGTGGTTTATGGCCCGTTCTCCAGCCATCGGGAAGGCTCGTGGCCCAGCAGTGGGGACATAAAATGAGCTGGTGATTGATGTTAACTTATAAAATTAAATATTTATAAAATTTACAAAATACAGTGAAAAAATTAAACGCCTACCCGACCCAGCCAGGAATCGAACCTGGGTCTTCCGCAATCCGGGCGGCTGCACTGACCTGCATTTAATTTTAATCTGCGTTTAATTTTTTTAATGTATTTTGTAAATTTTATAAATATTTAATTTAGCTTCAGTGCAGCAATTAGCACTTTAAAATCAAAAGTAAAAATTTATAAATTAAATAATTTTATGTCATTTCAAATCATTTGAAAGGTTTTTCAACAAACGGGGCTAGCAGATTAATAAGCCTTCCAAAGCTTGAAACAACTAAAGATATTTTTTTATTTTGATTTGATCACCTTTCCGGAAACCTGGCCAATATTCCAATATTCCACAGCAACCCGATCGTTGGCCACTAACCTATCTTATAAAAAAAAACGACGGGTTGCACTCCGGGAGTGCCGGCAGAAGTGAAAACTTGAATATTAACGTTGTGCATTTTTGATATTTTGGAATGGTTAGGGAATAATTTTGCACGAATTGCTTAAATTATCAGTATAAAAGTACTATCATTTATGTGGTAGAATACAATATTTATTTATTGCGCTATCGTACACAGACATGACAATTTATATTACATTAAAAAGCACTCGAACATTCGCGCAAGCGCCCTGCGCCGCCTAAACGAAACAGCAAGCATACATTTTCGTCACGCCGTAGAAAGAGAGGGGAATACTTCCTCTCCTACGCCGCGCCGGCTGTCATCCGTCTTACGAATTTTCGATCAGGCCACGTGTCCTGACGATCACGTGTCCTGACGCGAATTCAACATTTTTTACCCATTCCAAAAAAAGTGTACAACGCCGCTAAAGAAGTTTTCACTTCAAAAAATTAATATTTTTCGAAATATTATAGTTACATACTGTGGACATCTATTTTCAACGTACTACCAGAAGCATAAATAACAATATCTAATCGATAGGTTGTTTAAAACTTGGTTGATTAATAGATATCTAGCAGCAGTCAGGGTTAATAACAAAAGTTAAATGATAAGAATATAGGATTTTTTGTCCAAGTTTCAGCATGACCCAAAAGTTTTAACAAGCGCATCGCATCTTTGAATAAAAGTTTAACATAATACAGGGTCACAGTCACAATAGGTACGGACGAGACTCCTAAATAACCTCTCCCTGAAGTACGGAGAGTTTTGGGTTTTGCCAGTTATTTTGAATAGGAACTTTGCAATGATTCCTTACACCCTTACATCACCCTATATATGACTCCGCCTTACCTGAAGTTAACCCTTGATAAGGCTCCTTCGATATATTGGACACCATAATTTTAACTTTATTACCTTAACATAAGGTTGAAAACCAATGAAAAATTTCAACATGTTCTGCCCATTAAAGGGTAAACAGAAGCAGACTCCAGATCCGAAGACAGCTAATGGTGCTTCACTAGCTGTCTCACTAGCTGACCTATTGCCGATCTGCAAGTAGTTACTTCTCACTAGGGTCATAATAATCACACTAATATTAAAAATGCGAAAGTTTGTGTGTGTGTATGTGTGTATATTTGTTGCTTCTTCACGCTGCAACGGATAGATAGATTTGAATGAAATTTGGCATACAGATAGTTTATAACCTGGATTAAAACATAGAATACTTTTTATCCCGATATTCCCACGGGAACTGGAACCACGCGGGTGAAACCGCGAGCGGTTGCTAGTAATAAAATAATAATAATAATAACAACAACAACAAAATATAACCGGTGACAGTGACAGTGGCACATTTCTAAATCGCTGAAATTTTATAAAATATTATTTTTCAATTTTTTAACATATTCAATAACAATTTCAAACTAAATTAAAAAAAAACCAGTATAAATATAAACAAATATAAATATGTGTAATATGTATGTTCCTACTGATTTAATAGGTTGGGGAAAAAGTTTCTTTGCATTTTTTAAGAAAATTCAAAACATTTTTTAATATAGTTTATTTAGATTTAACTAAAGTATGTAGGTGCCATTTTGTTCGATAACTTTTTGCCATCTTGTAGGTAGGGACATGATCTCATTGCTATAGAAATTTTGGGGCTTCTGATCAAAATACCGCGACAAGTGGTTTTGGCACGAGAGATCACGAGAGGACTACCAAAAGTAGTCCTCTCGTGATGTTAACCTGACACTGCCTAAAGAATTCTGAAGAGACCGAAACAGGTGGAAATCTGAAGGTGCAAGGTCAGGACTATACGGCGCATGCATTAACACCTGCCAGCCAAACTCTCTTAATTTTTGCTGAGTGGCTAAAGATGTATGAGGTCTAGCATTTTCATGTTATTAAACCACACCCCTTCTGTTGATTAATTCCGGCCGCTTTCTCTCAACTTCTTGCTTTAATCTCATCAGTTGTTCGCAGTAGAGTTCAAAATCGATGGTCCTGCCTGGTGGTAACAGCTTATAATTAAAAATGCCCTTCCAATCCCACCACACACACAGCATCACCTTGTTGCGAGTTAACCCGGGTTTCGCCACAGTCTGTGAAGCCTGACCGGCCTTTGACCACGACCTTTTTCGCACGTTCTTGTCGTACGTGATCCACTCTTCATCACCAGTTATCAGCTTCTCAAAAAATGGTTCGGTTTCATTACGTCGTAATAAAGAATCACAAATGAATACACGGTTCAGTAGGTTTCTTTCAGTGAGCTCGTGAGGTACCCAAATATCGAGCTTTTTAGTGTACCCGGTTTTTTTCAAATGCGCCAAAACTGTTTTGTGGTCAATCCCCAATTCTTCAGCTACGTCGTAACGACTGATATGCCGATCTTTCTCCATTTTTTGCAAAAATGCCATGCATCCATTTTATCCGTAACAGGGCGACCAGAGCAACGTGCATCTTTGACATCAAAATTTCCAGATTGAAAACGCTTAAACCAAATTTGTGCTACTCTCACAGACACTGCTCTCCTGACAAACAAACAATAGAAATAGAAGAACAGAATATAATAGAATAGAATATTTTTATTTCAGGCAACTATGGTCCATACAATATTTATTGTATGGACCTTAAATATTAACGTATATGTTGTATTATAATTAAATTTTAACTAGAGAGAGGTCACGTAAAATAAAGTACCAAATCTGTAAATCCAATGTGGACCATGCTTTAGCGTCACTTTTGTTTCGTCTACTCGTGTCACGGTCAAGTTTTAAACGTTGACTTTTACGGAGGGCCTAATCTTTTTTCTGGAAGGTTAAATTAAGAATATCAGTATTTTAGTCCTTTGCATAATATGAACTTTGGAAAACGATATAAAACTGCACAGTGGAGTTAATTCATCGTAAACATGTTTCACGTCTAGCAAGGTACTTGTAATTGTATCTTAACTTTAAAATAAGACATTCAATTTATTATTGTTTCATTTACATTGTACTAAGCTATGTAAAAATTAAAATACACTTAAAAATAAAAGATGCCCTATCTAAAGTGGGATTCGAACCTACGACCTTTCGCAATCCGGGTTATCCATCAATCAAGTTTTAAATAACATTATTATTTCTATGTAATCGACAGTCAATGTAAAATTAATGATTCAAACATTCCTGACAAAGAGATTTCCGGCAGTAATTTAACGATTCACATTATTCATTTAGTGTACACTATTTTGTTAGCAATGTGTTTCATGATTGAAATCTGAATTGAATATTAAATACGTTATCAACAATCAATATTAATTTATAATTTATGCTCATTCGATGTACATAATAAATTAAATGTTGTAGGTAAAGAAAGTAGAGCATTTATTATTATTAGAAAACAATAACAGAAAAGAAACATAACTTATACTACACACGTTAAAGAAAAAATAAAGCAAAA
The DNA here is from genome assembly GCA_947562085.1 of Eudonia lacustrata. NCBI lineage: Eukaryota > Metazoa > Arthropoda > Insecta > Lepidoptera > Crambidae > Eudonia > Eudonia lacustrata. Next base: position 3,030,700 of record OX387330.1, on the reverse strand, counting down.
GAAACTTATCTTACTTACAGACAAAATAAAACCTATAAATAAAAAATGACCTCCAACATGGGAACAGTCCCAAGTATGCTGGCAACATTACCTCTTTGGATAGCCAAGCTAATACGTTGGCAGAGATAGCTGCCAGCCTTCTTGTCACCGAAGGCTTCAACAAGGCGAAAGTTAAAAGTTTTTATATTTGAGATAAATGAATTTGGCATATAGACCTTCATTAGCCTTTAAACGACGTGTAACAAATCCTCTGAAGCTAATACTAAAACTAAGGAGCTAAACTACTTTCGGTCTTATTTTTTTGAATTAATTAGATTAAATAAATCGTTTAACCTACTTATACCTAACGGCACCAAATATAACGATATAAGTGAGATGTAAATAATGAACATAATTACCTACCCAGATTACCATAAATTAACCTACTTAACTCCTAACCATTATTATTGTAATAATCCAAAACCGAGAATAACCTACTTGTTTCAATCACATCTAAAGGATCATTTTGGCCAAGTGATCGACTAGTGCACCTACGAAGGTCCACAATAACCTAAGAACTTTAAGGAACTTAAGGCAAAATCTAACCAACCTCTCTTTACTACCTATTCATCCTAACCGTACGTTCTCCAATGTAAATGAATTCATGACCCTCATCATTAAAACACGACTAACAGAGTACCTACTATTATAAACTAACAACCAAAACTGTGACCTACGCCGAGTTAGATTAAGTAAGTACCTAAAATCATAAAACATCGCGGTCTCCCATCCCATGATGAAACTATGTAACAACTGCTTAACATTTAATAATTTAATCGTTTTTCTATCTTGATTGATTATACTAATATAATATAAGGAGCTTTAAATAAAACTCAGAATCTTCTTTAAACTTGTAATTTTGATAAAATATCTTATATTTAACATAGAGGTTCTGATCGTAATCATACAAAAATAAGATTAAGTAAAACAATTATTTTAGTAACTTCACTAAACAGAAATAAAACAAAACTTCTATAAGGAAACTACTTAACCAACGACGATAGTTGCAATTCCTATTTTCTCTGTACAGACCCTCTAATATCTAGACTTATTTTATAGTTATATCTCATCATTTCTACTTTAAATGGCTGTAATTAATATTCATTAATACGACTACTATCCTATTAAACAGGGTGGTTTATGATTAAAATATACAATCAGTCATGACTCTTATTTCGAGTTAAATAAGAATAAATGTAACCTCTATTCTTGTTACTCACGAGTGTCGCGCCTAAATACAATCTACTAATATATAAGATAAGGTAGCTTTCTATTTACTATATAGAGGCAATTGTAGTTCGTAATACATACTATCAGTGTTCATATCGTCCTAGCGTTACTTCGAACAACCACGAGTGTTTGCTTAAACATAATCTATCACCGAACTTATTTGTATAGGTAGTATAAATGATCAGAATGATCATTGAAAAGCTACATGGACTCCACCTTCCCCATATCCATCCACACCCACTCGTAAACTAATCTTTATTTAGACCATTGCCTATATTTAATGCATATACTAGTATTTGACCAAACATAGGCAACGAAAGACCCATACAAAACAATTCGGTCACGATACTTAGATCTAGCAATCTCTAATCACCTGTGCAGTGCCCGATATGATACTAGAGTGAATATTTAACTCGTGATTTTAATCTTTATTTAAACCGTTGCTTATAGGTATTTAATGCTTGTACATTGAGTATTTGTACTAAACAAAAGTCACTCAAATACCTACATTAGGCACTGAACCAGGGTTTATTAAGTAAATAGATAATATAAATATTACTTAGTCTTATAAACAAAACATCATTCCATAAACGGGATTTGAACCTTTGGTTCCACGAACGGGATTTGAACCCATCCGATTTGTAGTTTATTCGCAACCAACTTGCGTAAAATTATCCGCCACACTTGAGAGGATAAATTCACTTTATTTCATAAAGTTCACAAGCGAGATTCGAACTCACTGGTTCCACGAACGGGAATCGAACCCATACGAATTGTAATTTGTTCGCAACACTCCACATAAATTAAATGTATATAATCATACATTCACTTTATTTCATAACATCCACAAGCGAGATTCGAACTCACTGGTTCCATGACCGGGAATCGAACCCATCTAATTATATTTAAATAATTATAATTATGTTCACTTTACTCCATAGTCATTAAAATATAGATTTTATCATTTAAATTTAGTTTGTGTTATCAATCGTTTATGGCCTTTGATGGTAGCATATCTCCTTGAAGATGATCTACAGGGACGGCTTTTGCTTGCCCTTAGCCAAACAAAAGATATCAACAAATTATGTCGAAGCCATTTTGGCATATAGAATTGGAAACCTTAATTTCCTCAAATTCAGTTTGTATTGTAATAATACCATCTGTAGGTAGATATATTCATTTAAATGACAACAGAATAAAATAAACCCAATGAACAATTAATACATAAGATAATCTTAAAAAGAAATGTCTAAATTATCCGACGTCACCAAAATATAGATTTTACTATTTAAATGTAGGTTGTGGTAGCAATTGTTGCAGACTTTCGATGGTAGTACATCTCCTTGAAGATCTCTACGAGGACGGCTTTGCTTGCCTCAGAATCTGAACAAAGATACCGTCAACTATATGTATAAGCCATTTCGGCATAACAAAACTGGAAACCTTAATTTCATCAAAGTATTTAAGTAGGTAAATTTCTAGTTAATTTAAGTGACATCCGAATAAAATAAACCTAATAAACTACTAAGCACGGTTTTCACACATCCATCGACACACATAACTTGACCCTACTTAACTAAAACACCACCACCAACTTATTGAATACCTGATAACATGTAACGCTTTATTATTATTAACGCAAACGAATATCCTTTTTTTTAAAAGGGTTTTATTTATGACAACCTAGCTTATAACAGTTTTTGGATCATAATAAAGATTTGAGTTATCCGCTGGGACCTGAGACCACCTACTCCATTCCGCAACGCGAAACAGTATATAAAGCAACACATTATTATTATACCTACCTACATAATGTTCACACAATAAACTCTCATTTCGGTTATAAGGTATGTGTGTGCTCTCATATAGGTATGTGTGCAGGTAGGTACCTACACACACACCCATATGCTTACCTACCTATATCTTTAATCATCTAAAACGTAGGTAGGTACTTCGAAATAAAACGTACCTACTCCTAACCAACCTAATTCCCTTTTATAATGTAAGCCGTTCCTAACCATTATGCAAAATCTAACACCCTATAACATTCCTGCTCTTCTACCTATTTCACGATATCGCCGTTAATCAAACAACACTTTCAACATAATATAAAATTCACAAAATAAATTAAAATGTTTAGTGAGATAGAAATGAATATTAATTAAGTACACATAAACAACAGAAACACAAAAATATAAGATTGAAAGGATAAGGTTTTAATGGTTGGATTTTCTCACTGCCGCTCGTGCAGGCTCACACGAACGTTTAGATATCTGACAGCTAAAGGTGTCTTGGCCGCAGTGAGAGGGTTTGTGGGTGAAGATAGGTATATGGGATTAGGTAGGTTTAAAGGTTGGATTTTCTCACTGCCGCTCGTGCAGGCTCACACGAACGATCAGTTAACTGACAGCTAAAGGTGTCTTGGCCGCAGTGAGAGGGTTTGTGGGGGAAGGAAGGTACATAGGATAACATAGTCACAACACATAAAAGAAATACAATGATAATCACAACATTTAAAAGACATGCAATAAGTTTCAAAATAACTACAAAGTTTATAATTTACACAGTTTAAAATCAAATTAAAGTAGCAAAGTTTTACTTACAGTTTCCAGAGCAGTCTGACACTCACTATCACTATCTCCGAAATAATACGAATACTGAATCGATACTGAATACTTAATGACCCCACTCCCAATGTCCAGCCTCCTTTTATACCCGCCGGCACTAGGTATCTTTCCTTACCCCCCTGCTGTCTTCCTATTGGTCCTAGACTTCGAGTGATTATATCTCGCTAAATACTGTTTCAATCAAAGTTTTATTAATATTTACTTATGTTGAAAGTTTCCACCGTCAATTTCCACTTACCAACAATACCAATAACATGATAAATAGCTTTAAATTCCTCAAAAGAAAAACACGAGCAATAAAGTGTTAGTATAGCCACATACCAAGGTCCACATTGCCGCTACTCCCCGCTGCGCTGGCTAGTGGCGCTAGCTGTATTCATTGATAAATCTCTCATTTTTACTCATACATAGACAATCGAAAAGACTAGCATATCGTATTATTGGATACAGATTACTGCTACTTCCTGTGCAGAGGCGCCAGATTCTGATGCATTCATTGGCAGATTTAGGGATGCCCAATGCGATGTAATTCATCAGAATATCGATACAGCATTACATTATATTACTTATTATGATTTCTATTATTACGATATTAATGTCGTATGAATGTATCACATTTAGTATGTTTATAATAAAATGTATATGTGTCCCAATTAGATAAACAAAATATGATGGACTAAGACGTAACATTAGATATCATTATTATAATGTGATGAATGTGAATGACTTGAACAAACTTGTATCAAAGACTGTACAAGTACCAGCCAGCCGACTTTGTTTAGCTTTGTAGATAGATTTTGATTATTTTAGATGTAGACTCTGTATGTAGGTATCGACAAATTTGTTAAGATCAACGTTTAGGTTTTTGGTGTGTTTCCGGTGTGTTTTCACTGTGTCGAATAACATTTACACAGGTCTTATTAGAGCTCCGCCAGTAAAGTCAAATGTTTAAAATAATCTTATTAAAACCCATGACGGCGTAAATGTAAAATAAACCATGAATTATTTATTAAAACTATAAATAATACTAGGTACGAATTTGTAAACTCATTTTGAAAAGACATCATAAAAATAAACTGAATTTTAGTAAAAATAATATTGTGCATTGACACAAACTCATGCAACACATTATGATACGATATATCGATACAAAATATATACTTTCCCTTTTTTGGCATCCCTTTATCCATAGACACGCGAAAGCTACTGCTACTCTCCGCAGGGCGGCGCCAGAAACATTCATTCATGTACCTCTCTATTCCCTCTGCTTTTACTACGGTTAGAATACTGCTACTATTTCCGCTGGATGGCGCTTGCAGTATTCATTGATCGATCGCCCTCCCATCTCAATTATGAATCTTACTCACGACTCAGTGCATTACTTACATTTTAAATAACCAAATGATTGTAAGTTGTCATATTCTGACCGGGTTCATGTGAGAAACTAAACCTACGTTCGTATGACAATGTAAAAACCTGTAAAAACTACTTATAACGCAATAATTATTTATAGTTTATGAAATGCAATCTGTAATATTAAAGTACAGACTTCTATCGTTAACTAAAATGAATCTTTAACATAAATATCCACGAAAGTAATATTTGTTTAGACACTTGATTTTTATATTAACGCCATCTATTACATGATGCGGAAACTACGTAGGTAGGTACTCAAGTCGAACATGACGAAACATTAGAAAGCGTAGTTAACAGACCTACGATAAGCTACGCTTATTAGATAGTGTATAAAGATTTCTTAGAACGACGCTAGATGGCTCGTATGTATCAATTACCATTTTGCTTATAAGTAGGTAATAAGGTCTCATTATTGCTCGCTTGAAAAGTAAAAATAACACTGTTAACAATAATGTAGAAAGGTTGATTCTATTTGATATTTAAAGTCCTAGCAAGTAATGCTTAATTTTATTTGAGTATTGTTGTTTAATCTATTAGTTACTTTTATTTTATTTGCCTGTTACAAATTTAAAATGAAATAACATTTAGCCTGAATTCTATCCTAGATATTTATAATTTTTATTTATTCATTTAGAAAATGTTCTAGAAATTATCCGACGTCACCAAAATATAGATTTTACTATTTAAATGTAGGTTGTGGTAGCAATTGTTGCAGACTTTCGATGGTAGTACATCTCCTTGAAGATCTCTACGAGGACGGCTTTGCTTGCCTCAGAATCTGAACAAAGATACCGTCAACTATATGTATAAGCCATTTCGGCATAACAAAACTGGAAACCTTAATTTCATCAAAGTATTTAAGTAGGTAAATTTCTAGTTAATTTAAGTGACATCCGAATAAAATAAACCTAATAAACTACTAAGCACGGTTTTCACACATCCATCGACACACATAACTTGACCCTACTTAACTAAAACACCACCACCAACTTATTGAATACCTGATAACATGTAACGCTTTATTATTATTAACGCAAACGAATATCCTTTTTTTTAAAAGGGTTTTATTTATGACAACCTAGCTTATAACAGTTTTTGGATCATAATAAAGATTTGAGTTATCCGCTGGGACCTGAGACCACCTACTCCATTCCGCAACGCGAAACAGTATATAAAGCAACACATTATTATTATACCTACCTACATAATGTTCACACAATAAACTCTCATTTCGGTTATAAGGTATGTGTGTGCTCTCATATAGGTATGTGTGCAGGTAGGTACCTACACACACACCCATATGCTTACCTACCTATATCTTTAATCATCTAAAACGTAGGTAGGTACTTCGAAATAAAACGTACCTACTCCTAACCAACCTAATTCCCTTTTATAATGTAAGCCGTTCCTAACCATTATGCAAAATCTAACACCCTATAACATTCCTGCTCTTCTACCTATTTCACGATATCGCCGTTAATCAAACAACACTTTCAACATAATATAAAATTCACAAAATAAATTAAAATGTTTAGTGAGATAGAAATGAATATTAATTAAGTACACATAAACAACAGAAACACAAAAATATAAGATTGAAAGGATAAGGTTTTAATGGTTGGATTTTCTCACTGCCGCTCGTGCAGGCTCACACGAACGTTTAGATATCTGACAGCTAAAGGTGTCTTGGCCGCAGTGAGAGGGTTTGTGGGTGAAGATAGGTATATGGGATTAGGTAGGTTTAAAGGTTGGATTTTCTCACTGCCGCTCGTGCAGGCTCACACGAACGATCAGTTAACTGACAGCTAAAGGTGTCTTGGCCGCAGTGAGAGGGTTTGTGGGGGAAGGAAGGTACATAGGATAACATAGTCACAACACATAAAAGAAATACAATGATAATCACAACATTTAAAAGACATGCAATAAGTTTCAAAATAACTACAAAGTTTATAATTTACACAGTTTAAAATCAAATTAAAGTAGCAAAGTTTTACTTACAGTTTCCAGAGCAGTCTGACACTCACTATCACTATCTCCGAAATAATACGAATACTGAATCGATACTGAATACTTAATGACCCCACTCCCAATGTCCAGCCTCCTTTTATACCCGCCGGCACTAGGTATCTTTCCTTACCCCCCTGCTGTCTTCCTATTGGTCCTAGACTTCGAGTGATTATATCTCGCTAAATACTGTTTCAATCAAAGTTTTATTAATATTTACTTATGTTGAAAGTTTCCACCGTCAATTTCCACTTACCAACAATACCAATAACATGATAAATAGCTTTAAATTCCTCAAAAGAAAAACACGAGCAATAAAGTGTTAGTATAGCCACATGCCAAGGTCCACATTGCCGCTACTCCCCGCTGCGCTGGCTAGTGGCGCTAGCTGTATTCATTGATAAATCTCTCATTTTTACTCATACATAGACAATCGAAAAGACTAGCATATCGTATTATTGGATACAGATTACTGCTACTTCCTGTGCAGAGGCGCCAGATTCTGATGCATTCATTGGCAGATTTAGGGATGCCCAATGCGATGTAATTCATCAGAATATCGATACAGCATTACATTATATTACTTATTATGATTTCTATTATTACGATATTAATGTCGTATGAATGTATCACATTTAGTATGTTTATAATAAAATGTATATGTGTCCCAATTAGATAAACAAAATATGATGGACTAAGACGTAACATTAGATATCATTATTATAATGTGATGAATGTGAATGACTTGAACAAACTTGTATCAAAGACTGTACAAGTACCAGCCAGCCGACTTTGTTTAGCTTTGTAGATAGATTTTGATTATTTTAGATGTAGACTCTGTATGTAGGTATCGACAAATTTGTTAAGATCAACGTTTAGGTTTTTGGTGTGTTTCCGGTGTGTTTTCACTGTGTCGAATAACATTTACACAGGTCTTATTAGAGCTCCGCCAGTAAAGTCAAATGTTTAAAATAATCTTATTAAAACCCATGACGGCGTAAATGTAAAATAAACCATGAATTATTTATTAAAACTATAAATAATACTAGGTACGAATTTGTAAACTCATTTTGAAAAGACATCATAAAAATAAACTGAATTTTAGTAAAAATAATATTGTGCATTGACACAAACTCATGCAACACATTATGATACGATATATCGATACAAAATATATACTTTCCCTTTTTTGGCATCCCTTTATCCATAGACACGCGAAAGCTACTGCTACTCTCCGCAGGGCGGCGCCAGAAACATTCATTCATGTACCTCTCTATTCCCTCTGCTTTTACTACGGTTAGAATACTGCTACTATTTCCGCTGGATGGCGCTTGCAGTATTCATTGATCGATCGCCCTCCCATCTCAATTATGAATCTTACTCACGACTCAGTGCATTACTTACATTTTAAATAACCAAATGATTGTAAGTTGTCATATTCTGACCGGGTTCATGTGAGAAACTAAACCTACGTTCGTATGACAATGTAAAAACCTGTAAAAACTACTTATAACGCAATAATTATTTATAGTTTATGAAATGCAATCTGTAATATTAAAGTACAGACTTCTATCGTTAACTAAAATGAATCTTTAACATAAATATCCACGAAAGTAATATTTGTTTAGACACTTGATTTTTATATTAACGCCATCTATTACATGATGCGGAAACTACGTAGGTAGGTACTCAAGTCGAACATGACGAAACATTAGAAAGCGTAGTTAACAGACCTACGATAAGCTACGCTTATTAGATAGTGTATAAAGATTTCTTAGAACGACGCTAGATGGCTCGTATGTATCAATTACCATTTTGCTTATAAGTAGGTAATAAGGTCTCATTATTGCTCGCTTGAAAAGTAAAAATAACACTGTTAACAATAATGTAGAAAGGTTGATTCTATTTGATATTTAAAGTCCTAGCAAGTAATGCTTAATTTTATTTGAGTATTGTTGTTTAATCTATTAGTTACTTTTATTTTATTTGCCTGTTACAAATTTAAAATGAAATAACATTTAGCCTGAATTCTATCCTAGATATTTATAATTTTTATTTATTCATTTAGAAAATGTTCTAGTGACGTATGGACCGTTACAGACGCAACTGATCATCTTGCACTGCGAAAGTAGCTAAACTTTCATTATGAGAGCCTCAACGCGCTTATCGCTACCCTGTTGAACTCCTACAAATTTTAAATTATGACTTACTCCTGGCCTTGATATAGACAAATTTATGACGACATGGTCAGGTCAAAAATGGAGTGATCGTGCCCAGTAGCTGTATTTGACTCCTATTTTAAAAGAGGTTGTGTTGTAACCGCTTAGTAACACAGAACTTGCAGTGCGTAAAGCTATTACTTAGAAACTTAGATAGAACTTAGATATTTAATACTAGCGGCCGCTCGCGGTTTCACCCGCGTGGTTTCCGTTCCCGTGAGAATATCGGGATAAAAAGTACCCTATGTGTTAATCCAGGTTATCAAGTATCTGTATGCCAAATTTCATCCAAATCCATTTAGTAGTTTTTACGTGAAAGAGTAACAAACATCCATCCATACTTACAAACTTTCGCGTTTATAATATTAGTAGGATACTAAACTTTCCTACACTCACACCAATAATCTAGCCCAAGAGAAGCTTTGTTATGAAACTCGTTATATGGTTACTAGACAACGGATAAACATACTTAAAATACTTAAATACATACTTATTATACATAGAAAACACCCAGACCCGAGACAATTTAGAAAAACAATAATTTCTAAATTGACCCGACCGGGGATCGAACTCGGGACCTCAGAGATGGCGACTCCATGAAAACCGGTGTACAAACCACTCGACCAAGGAGGTCGTCAACTTACTCGATACTTGTCGTTGTTGATATATCCTTTTACCATAATTAAGTAAATGTAAAGAGGTAAGCATTATTTGTAATTCTGGGATCTTGAAAGCTTTTAATTGTAAATGTATTAAATTAAAAAAAATGTATAGTATTGATTTGGTAAACACATACTTTTTTTTGATAATGTCGTTAATTCTATTAACTGTGGAGTTTTGTGCGGCCATTCTACTCCACAGGTAAAAATAGAAGCCCTGAAGGGAAGTACTTAAAAAATGTATGGACGATTCAAAAGCGCTTTTCTTACGTTTATTAGAATAAAATTTTTTGACTTTGACTTTTAAATTTTCATTTGTCAACTTAGAGTTTCACTACTTTTGCTATTCGTGACTATCACGTTTTCCTATATTTTCTTCGACTTCGCTTTTTTATCACATATGCGATTTGCCATTAGCTATACTAATGTGACGACCCATTAGTCTTTCCGACTGCTTTGCTACGTACAATATTAAACCGGATTCCGGGTGAAGTACGTTTCTACCTTTGGCCATTATCATCACTCAACTTCGGGTCAGATGAAGGCAAAGAGTGTACTTCTGAGAAAAAATATACACTAGATTATGCTTTCTGAAGTTATACGTATTCGAATAGACAACACAACAGTCTATGTTTGAACTAAATGTGTACAAAATCTGCGTTTTATTCTCCAACATTAGCAGTACGCCTGCTGTTAATAGTATACATTGTAGCGAATTGGGGGAATGGCTGTAACATGTATTGCTCAGTGTTCTGTAGAACTTCAGATTATTTATTACTTTGAAGTGTTAACTGGTTTTAACATAAACATTTTACAGTGTAAAGTCGCCTAATCTGTACCATACCAACATGATGCAATAAATAATTACGAGTTCTTCTTCTTCTTCGATATTATCAACCAACATGTTGGTATATGCTGCCGCTATTCGTCAGTTTTGCTCAACCCACATCCAGTTCGATTCCGCCACGACTAATATTATATTTTTAATACTGAAATGAATCAATATAATACAGCACTGTTAGTAAATACACGCATACATATAGTCACACTTCTGTTCCATTAGGTTTAGAGTTGACGACCCGAGCAGTGGAATCTGCGAGTTGTACTCTTAGTGCAACGAGAAGTGAGCCAGCTTACAGCTCCGATAACCTATCTGGATATTAGGTAGTGGACTATACATGTCCACGGGGCAACTAGCTTGAGACACTAGTCTTAAAAGTACCGGATGAAGAATGCGTTTTGGCGCGTTCTGATCTGGCGTTATGACCTGACGTAGATGGTCCCTTGTGCTTGCGCAAGGATGTCTGACACCTAACTTTATAACCGTAAGGTTGGTGGGGGGTGTCAGTATAAACTTTAAAGGCGTGTGTAGCGGGTGTTCTCTTCCATTAGGGGTAGGCAGACACCACTTCATATCACTTGCTACGATCCTTATACCACACTTCTTTCGCTTTATCAACTTTATAACTTTTTGTTTCCAGAAGAGCTTTATTCCACGCACCATCAAACTGTTTGAATGAGCTGCCGTCCGAGGTTTACTCATTGAGCAGCGACATGGGGGTTAACCACGAGCTCTTATAGCAGTATTATTGCAGTTGTGGAAAAAAGACGCATGTATATTCGCCGCTACACGCGTTTCGTTTTTCACAACTGCAATAATACTGCTATATGAGATCGTGATTACCCCCATGGACTCTTTCAAAAGGGGTGTAACGAGGTTTTTCTCAGGTCGGCAACACGAAAGCAATACCCCCGATGTTGCAGATGTCCATGGGTGGCGGTGACCGCTCACGATCAGGCGGCCCGCCTGCTCGTTTGCAGACCTAACTTTAATATATAAAAAAGAACATTAGCCTGAAGATAAATGTAGAAATCGACTATTCAAAGTATGTTAATGACTATGTTAAAAACGGATTAAAATTAAGAAAATCATTGCAAAACTCTATAATCGATAAAAAAGGTATTATATCCACCTCAACTGCTTTGGAAAATAAAAAGGGTACAATACCATATTATTTTTCTAAGATTAATATTACAAAAAATAGTATAACACCAACAATGACAAGCACAAAACGTTTTCGCGGCTAATAAGCATAATGATTTTGTAATTCTACACCAAAACATACAAGGTTTGCTTTCTAAAAAAGATATCATTGAGATAACCCTAGCGGAGCTTGATTCTCATTTATGTCCTGAGGTGCTGTGCTTTACAGAAACTTTTATTATGAATGGAGAGGAAAAGAATATATTTTTGCATAATTATGTACTAGCTATACACTATGGAAGAAATAAAAAAAGAGGGGGCACATGTATATTGGTAAAAAAAGGGACTATATACAATAAAGTTAACATTTTCGATGAGCTTCCTGTGAATTTTCATTTTGAATGCTGCTCTATCTCTATTCCATCATACAATATTATAGTTGTTTGCCTATACCGTAGCTCAACCGCTTCAAATAAACGACATTTTGATTTATTCTTAGAAAAATTTGAACAACTATTGTACATATACCAACATAAACATCACAAACAAAGAATAATTATTGTTGGGGACATTAATATAAACACTTTACAAAACAACAACATTACCACCAAACTAAAAGGCATATTAAATAATTATAATCTAGAGCAACATATAACCCAACCAACAAGAGGCTTATTATGCATTGACCACATTTTTAGTAATATAAAAGGTGCAAAGAGCACAATCCTTCCGTTGTGGTTATCTGACCATGACACTGCACAGATACTTAGTTTCCACATCAAAAGAAAACCACAAACAAATAGCTAAACAAATACATACATTTAAGAGAGGTTATTCTGACGAAAATATCATTAAGTTTAGAACACATCTCTCATGCCTCACTTTTACAGATGTATATAATGAAAGTAATCCTAATGAAGCATTTAATAAATTCCATGACTGGTTCTGTTTAATTTATAAATTATGTTTCCCAGTTTGCAAAGTCTCAATAAACACTAACTCTAACCAGCACTGGATCTCTAAGGGTATTAAAAAAAGCTGTGCAACAAGTAGAGCGCACCGTCTTAATCACTATAAAAGGAAAACATACAACACAAAAAAGAAATATCAAACATACTCAAAAATACTAAAACGATGCATACTACAGGCAAAAAAACAGTCAAATAATAAATATATCATTAATAATAGTAAAAAAAACACATGTAAAGCTACATGGAAAATTATACACGAGGAGACAAATACCAAACCGACATGTAACAATTATATTGAAACTTTAGACTATAATCAACATAATATAAATAATCCAATAGAAATTGCCAATAAGTTCAATGACCATTTTATCAATATCACAGGTGTCACGCATGCGAAAACAAATAATGACTTGCATGGGAAAACTAGTAATCTGATAAATTCCATTTATCTGACTCCTGTTGATGAGTACTGTATTAGAAAAACTATTAAGTCCCTCAAAAACACAAACTCTGAAGGGTATGACAACATATGTACAAAGGTTCTGAAGGCATGCAATGAAGAAATAGCCCCTGTTCTAACATTTCTTATAAACCTATCAATATCCTCTGGGACCTTCCCAGACAGGCTTAAGTATTCACTAGTCAAACCCTTGCATAAAAAAAATGAAAAAACAGTAGTTGACAACTACAGACCCATTACACTAATCTCAATCATATCAAAGGTTTATGAAAAAATTGTACTTGAGAAACTGATGGTGTTTTTTGAAAAGTATGGTATATTAAATCAAGATCAATTCGGATTTCAAAAAAAGAAATCCACAACCCATGCCATATTCAACCTAGTGAATGAAATACTAATGAACATAAATGAAAATAGGTACACAACAGCTCTTTTCCTTGACATGTCTAGAGCGTTCGATTATTGCTTACATGACACCCTACTAAAAAAGTTGGAAAACAACGGCATTAAGGGGCCGGCACTAAATTGGCTAAAAACTTATTTGAGCAATAGGATGCAAGCCGTTGAAGTAGCTAAACTCGATAAAAATAATATAACCCAAAAATATCTATCTGAGTTTAAAGAAATCAAGTTTGGGGTGCCCCAGGGGAGTGTCTTGGGCCCATTTTTGTTCCTCACTTATATAAATAACTTACCAAAACTGACAAAGCACCGCTGCATCTTATTTGCGGATGATGTCTCAATCATAGTGACTACAAGTAAGAAATTGACATTAAATGACCATAGTAATGAAATTAACAATACAATCAACTTAATAATAAATTGGCTTAAAGATTAACAGATTAATAACCTTTTCATTAATATTGACAAAACTTATTTCATGAATTTTAATAATACACCTTATCAAACGTTAAATGTACACTATCAAGGACTAGGACTACATGGCACAAATATAACTAAGTTTCTGGGTATACAAATTGATCATAAGTTGGACTGGAAGCAACAGATCACAAACATATGTTGTAAAATAAATAGATTTACTTTTGCACTATATAAACTCACTAAAGTAGCCTCTCAAAGTGCAGCACTCACAGCATACTTTGCATATATTGAGTCCATCCTCCGTTATGGTTTAATCATATGGGGAAACAGCACAGACACAAATAAAGCATTTATCGCTCAAAAAAAATGTATTAGGGCAATCTGTGGCACTGCACCAGATGAGCCATGTGCACCCTTATTCAAAAGGTTAAAAGTCTTACCCCTGCCATGTCTATACATTTTTGAAATAGCCAAATTTGTCAAACTTAACCATCATTATTTTGAAACAGCACAAGATATGTATCCCCGAAACACTAGAAATGGAAAAAGGTTGATGTCGGCCTTTGTTCCAAAAAGCACTCGTATGCAAAAGAATTGTTTCTGGATGTGCATAAGTATTTTTAATAAATTGCCTGAAACAATTAGAAAACTTATTGTAAAACAATTTCTAGCAGAGTTACATAAATGGCTTATGGCACACCTATTTTATTCAGTGAAAGATTTTCTTACAAATACACTTAATAAATGTAAGATGTGTACCTAGATGTGTGCAAGCAAATATTTTAGTTTTATTTTTCTTATAAGTTAACGACATATTATTTTCTTTTGATGTCTGTAAAATACTATTCACCTTGACCAAACTTGATAAATCATTTGACTTTTATTATTATTTTATTTCTGTATATTATTTTATTTGAATTGCAAATATTTTAGTAACTTTTGACAACTGCGTAACTTTTCACAAACTTTTCTTTTTTCCTCTATGGCATGGACTACCATAGAGATGTGAAGTTTACAAGCTCCACAGATTATAAGTTTGGCCGCTGCGCTGTGGTTATAATACATAGATTTAATGTTATAATATTGATTTGACATATTTTTGACATTATAATATTGATTTGACATATTTTTGAATAGGGACAATTTCTAGTAATTAATTTTGTATTTTTATTATAATGTTATTTAATTGGTTTTTGACAATTTGGAGTGTTGATTTTGTATTTTTATATGTATGTAATTGGTTAGAATATTTAGTAATTGTTGTTTAAAGTTGTTTGCATGCTACATTGTCAGCTGAGAAAGAGAGGAAAGCTAGAATAAGACCAAAAATGTACCTTTCTCAAGCGCAAATTAAATATATTTCATTTCATTTCATTTCATAGAAAAAAAAATACAGATACAGACATTTTGTGACAGTAGGTAGTGGTTATAGGTAAGGTGCTATAATTGGTATCCATGCTAAGTTAGAATAAGGTCAAATTTCTTTGTTTATTTATTTATTTGTTTGTACTAGTGGTCGCGAAATTCGACCGTAATTTTATTAAGGCTGCACGGATCGTATCATATGCAATGAAAAATTAAAAAAGATAGAATGTAAGTTTGGATTGGCATTGACAGATTACAGCCGCTCCTCTTCCATTTTTGAAATTTTTGAAAAGAGTATATATTATGCGTGTGAGTTAAATACGTGGTAGTGTGTGTAATGTGTGTTTTATTGACTTAATGTACTTTTATGCATCATTTAAAAAAAAATAACATTCGGATAATCTTCTCTATATAAACTATAATTGTGCGAAATTTCATAATACCCCGTCCGCGCAATTTTCGTAAAAAAGGAGTACAAAGTTTTTGCTTCACGTATTAATATATAGATTAAGGAATAAATCCCTGTTATCCCTTCGTCAAAGAGAAAGCTAGATAACGTAAATAAAAAATTAAGGATCCTCGTCCCACTTAATTTTCCAAATTAAACTCCAGCTACCTTTCTTCAATTGCTCACTCAGAAAATCGAAGTTCTCGAGATAGTTAGGGGTGGAGTGTTAAGAAAGCGCACTACGACTATACTAAGTCACTGGCTCGGAAAATGAAATGCTGAGGCTGCGAGCGACTTGCCCGAGCTGCGGAGGCTTGATTACACGCTGTCACTGCTAGCGGAAAAACTTGTGGAACTAAATCAGGGGTCTATTATGACAATCGAGCTAAAGTTCGGCTATTCCTCGGCGTAAGTTCTTCTGTGGTTCTCTGTAATAGTGATATCTAACTTGAAAAACTTTACTAAAGCAGAGTAAAAAAGTAAAGTGTTGTTTTAGTCGGTGAAGGGAAAAGGGGTTCGATAGGATGGTTGGCACCCCTTCTATCTTTTACTGCTTTTTTAACTTTATAAGATGGTGGCATAAGCACACACCGAAAATGAAGATCGGACTGAAGTTCGGCTATTCCTTGGCGTTAGTTCTTCTGCGGTTCTTTGTAAAACCGATGTCATCTTGTTGATCTAACTTAAATAATAAGTGAAAAAGTAAAATACAGTTTTTGTTGGTGGAAGAGAACAAGTTTCCAGTACTGAATAACTTAATTATTCGCTATCGGTGGAGCTCGAGAAAAACAATCTGCTTACCCATCCGTTCATCCGCCTTTGCGAAAGCTCCATAACTCCAGCAATCGAAGTATGACCGCGTAAACCACTGCGCTATCGAGGTCCTCAAACTTTCTTCGGGTACAGGTAAACAGAAAGTTCTTCAATTTTACTCCACTACCAACCGTCTAGTTGACATTCTCAAAATAACCTAGACGCTGAAAAGCAGTGACTGAACGGCTTATTTGGCGAGCGCTTGATTACTCGCTCCCGGTGACGGCGAAACGGTAGTTAAGCTGTTTGCGAGCAAATAGTGATGTCAGTGCGGCTTGGAACTAACTTTGGTTGCATTTAATGCTCGCCGACTTACATGAGTGAGGGAGGGGTGAGACAAGTCGTAAAAAATTCAACGTTTTACTATTTCTTTTGAGTGCGATTGTTCTAAGTATATTAACACATAAGGAAAAAGTTAGATAGACTGTGATATTATTATCTATTAATTGTCGTAAAAAAATTACAAGGCAGTTTAAAAAAATAGGAATGTATTTTATATAACATTAATATAGAGTGCAATAGTGTGTAGATAGAGAGAGATTTCTAGATTTTAATGGAAAATCTTGAAAGAAGTTCAAAAACAGTTTAGATGTGAATTAAAGAATAGATTTCAAGTATTGGAAATGCAAGAAGATATTTAGGCATCATGGAACGAAACGAGGAACATAGTGGGAGAGGTTGACTGAAAGTTTTAGGCAAAAAACAAAGAATTAAGAGGAAGAGATGGTGGAACACTCAGTGCGATAAAGCATAGAAGAGAGACAGAAGTACAAAGTATTAGTTGAACAACACAGTAAATGGGAGGAAAAATACACAGAGACCCAGAGAAAGTTCAGGAATCCAGTAAGAAGCGCTAAAAGAGAACACCTCGAAAACCACCTAAGACAATTAATGGAGAGCCTAATAAAAACTAACATGAGTCGAAGGTTTTACATGGAACTGAGATCAGTAAAGAAGGCATACCAATCAGCAGTTCAACTGCCCGAAGATGTTAATGGCGACCTAATATCTGTCCCAGAACACCTGAGGAATGAAAGGTGACGCTACTTCCGAGACCTACTGAACTGTCCACCTATCGTTAATGAAATAAAAGTTAGAGAGGATCACTAAGAAGAAGTAGTAGCACCTACTTTTGAGGAGGTGAGAAACACAGTGATGCGACTTAAAAACAACAAGTGCCCTGGAATCGAAGGCATACCGGGGGAATTGTGGAAATATGGCGGAGGACCAGCGCAATCGAAACTCTACGAGCTGATAGTCAGAATCTGGGAGGAGGAAAAGCAACCGCTCGAATGGAACGTAGGTGTAATATGCCCGATACACAAGAAAGAATCCCGAAAGAAGTGCTCCAACTATAGAGGTATTGCGCTATTACCGACATCCTATAAAGTTCTTTCATACGAATGTATGAAATGCAGCCCAGGAGAATTCCTGGGCCGCTTAGAACCGTTCGCTGAAAAATCCTCGGTGACTACCAGTGTGACTTTCGCAGAAAACGCAGCATTGTTGACCAAATTTTCCTCTTAAAACTACTTATGGAGAAGAAGTGGGAGTATGCTTAAAGCATATATTCATTGTTTGAAGATTTTACGAAGGCCTACGATAGTGTGGATAGAGAATCTCTCTATAACATTCTACGAGTTTTCCATATACTGGATGGAGGTGAAGCGGACGGCCGAGGTGCTGGAGAATGAAGCAGGGAAGATCGGCCTCAGGATTAATCGGGATAAAACGGAATATCTACACATGAAACGGTACCGAAATATAAGGGAAAGGAGAAAAGACCTAGAAATCAACAATACGTAGTACAAATGTGTCAATAAATTTAAGTACCTAAGGTGTACGGTTACAGATACCAACCAGCGAGAGGACAAGATATCCGTATTCAAAATGCTCTACGATGCACAGCGGCTCTTCATAAGGTGCTTGCGTCCAGGTTAATTAGTAGAAAAACCAAGATCCGCGTTTACAAACTGTCATTAGACCGGTCTTGATGTACGGTTGCGAGACCTGGACACTAACACTCAAGGAGGAGGAAGCTGCTGGTGGCAGGGAGAAAAATGTTTCGAAAAATACTGGA
Source organism: Eudonia lacustrata (assembly GCA_947562085.1). Classification (NCBI taxonomy): domain Eukaryota; kingdom Metazoa; phylum Arthropoda; class Insecta; order Lepidoptera; family Crambidae; genus Eudonia; species Eudonia lacustrata. Next base: position 3,011,563 of record OX387330.1, on the reverse strand, counting down.
GCCGACAAAACGCGAGGACGGGACCTGGAGACTGAGGAATAATGCCGCGATAGAGGAGCTCGTGGCCGAGCCGAACATAATGGGCGAGACAAAGTCGGCTAGACTGCGCTGGCTCGGCCACTTTGAGAGAATGGAGTCGGATCGGGCTGCGAAGAGAGTATACCTGGGCCAACCAACCGGGAAGCGCCCGGTGGGATGCCCCGGGTCCTTAAGCCAGCGCAGTAAGTAAGTAAGTATCCTATGTCTTTGATTATTTGAGATTTTTTGTATAAAACTTCATAATGATCGGTTCAAAGTTTACTATCGCATTTTTAATATTAAGTTAGGATATAGTCATACTAACACTTACATTTTTAGCAGCAAATAACGGAAAAATACTGAAAACAATAAACGAAATAAAAAAGTTACTACAAAAGTCATCGGAAAAGTCCTATCAATCGTTTACGAACCAAAAAAGGATTAGACAAAAGTATCTATTTTTGCAGCGAGCTCAGCTTTGTGTTTAAAAAATTTTGTTCAGCAACATGTCCCATATTTTTTCAGGTTTACTAGAATATAAAATAAAGCTGGTAAGGCTTGATTGATTAAGTGGGTCCTAACAAATATTGTTGATTATGGGTTATTTAGAATTTTGTTGCAAACCAATCACTTTTTAAAAAGTATTGAAAAAATATCCAGGAGCGAAATCTGCACCCTATGACATGCCGGGTCAAGTGCACAATCAACTATGCTACCGTGGATGTATCCAACTCGTGAAAATTAAACAACACTATCTACACTCTTACCCTGCAATCCAAAGGAGCCTTATTCAATGTCGACAACTACGTCAATAAATATAGTTTGTTATTAATATTAAGCCTTCTCTGTTTTTGTATTAATTTTGAGCTGGCTAAAATTCCAGAAAATCTGTACATCCGTGATCATGCCGCATGCAACTGTGCCGAAATATCAGATAATCTCAACTAAGATAACAAAAAAACATGGTTAGAATCCAACAATTACTCTATTGCGTGACTATGATAGTTCCTACATTTAAATCAAATATTTTTGTGTATATTTTATTATATGGAAGACAATCACCAGGCATGCAATCATTGAATATCTACAAAGTTGTTAAACAGTAAAGTGATTAAAGTCTCCACTGATATCATCTCTAGCTCCTCGGTGCTTCGGTAGGCACGTTAAGCCGTTGTGTTGGCCCCCGGTTGTTGTCGTAAGATGACAGCCGTTCACCCACCGACCGGTATTGATCAACCATAGTGAGATAAAGCACAAATAAGGAAACCCCAGAAAGAAAGCTTAATACATAGGCACGCTAAAAGTTCGCTTTCTGTAAGCACTATTAAGAGTCCGATCGGATCCGAACCCTTCGGAGAATCTAGTAGGGCACGGGGACACCACTTTTAAGTGTGTGATGCCGTTCCATCTAGAAAACCTCCGAAGGTGATTCGTTTCACACGGCTTGAGGTACCCTTTACGTACCTCGCCGCCCCCAAAAAGCCCAGTGACGCTGAAAATGTCGTTTGAGGCAATCAGCAATATCTCTTAAAAAAAAAACTATTAAATAAGCCAACTAAATAAACTTTCCTACACTCACACTAATTATCTAGCCCAAGAGAAGCTTCGTTATGAAACTCGTTAAATGGTTACTAGACAACGGATAAACATACTTAAAATACATGAAAAACACCCAGACCCGAGACAATTTAGAAAAACAATAATTTCTAAATTGACCCCACCGGGGATCGAACCCGGGACCTCAGAGATGTCGACACCATGAAAACCGGTGTACAAACCACTCGACAAAGTAGGTCCTCTTAATACGACTTCTTGACGAAGTCGTATTAGGAGTACTTTGTCTCTTGACGCCAGCTCGAAATGTCATTCACAAGTCTTGTTCGATATCTCGGAGCAACGCATCTCTCTACAACCTTTCACGGACACGGACAGTCGAACCATCTTGAGCCGTTTGCGAGATTCCGTGTTCATGAAATGTCTATGTCGCCATGTCCGAGGTCCCGGGTTCGATCCCCGGTCGGGTCAATTTAGAAATTATTGTTTTTCTAAATTGTCTTGGGTCTGGGTGTTTTCTATGTATAATAAGTATTTATTTAAGTATTTTAAGTATGTTTATCCGTTGTCTAGTAACCATATAACGAGTTTCATAACGAAGCTTCTCTTGGGCTAGAAAATTGGTGTGAGTGTAGGAAAAAATTATTTATTTATTTATGTGTGCGTTACTCGAGTGCGTTTGTTTGAAGCTTACCTACTGCAGTCTAATTATGTGTTATGGTCGTTAAGAGGGGGTATAAAGGTAAATCGCCAATCGTAGATTTGATATTAACACTAGAAGATAAACCACGACGTTCGATGAAACAAAACATGCCTGTTACCTCGGGTCAGGTGCAACAGACTGGAGCGCTCTGCGCGGAATAAGAATGTCGTAAGCGCTGAATAAGTTTTAGTTTAATTACTCGTAAAATATACTTAAATTATTTTTCAAATCGCTAAGAGGGTCGCTTGGTAATATAATTTGATATTCTGTGTTAAAATGTGGCTCAGTAATATGCATCAAATTGAAATTAAATTGATAATAGTTGAAAAGTAGACGTAAGTTCGTGATTTTTTTTAATCCATAAAATTTAATTATATATTTTTTTATGGTAAAAGGAGGCAAACGAGCAGGTGGGTCACCTGATGGAAAGTAATCACCGCCGCCCATGGACACCCGCAAAAACAAAGTTATCGCAGATGCGTTGCCAACCTTGAGAAAGGAGTTGGATATTGAGGAATTGGGGGGGGGGCAGGGGTGAGAGATGGGCCTCCGGTAATTTCACTTACCGGACGAAACACAACAGCAACGAGTGCCGTTGTTTCACGCCGATGTTCTGTGAAAGGGTGGTATTACACCGGGCGAGCCGGCCCATTTCGTGCTGCAACGCAGCGTGGCTCTACCACTCAGAAAATATATAAATAATAATAATATGCTTTCACTTAGTCCAACCCCTTTAAAGTATAAATAAATAAATAATAAATAAACTTTTCTATAGTCCTATTTCCTATTATCCTTTTCCATAGTATACTGTAGTATCTATGATATTTTTTTTGGGTAAATCGTGGTTTACCTCATAGTTTTAAAATCAAATCTACGATTGGCGATTTACCTTTATACCCCCTCAATTGGTCCCGCAGTCTTTCTTTTCCCACTATAGTTAGGGTTGGCTGGGAGGGATCTCTTTTGGATATAAGTTCACCCTTGTATTTTATAATGTGCAATTTAAGTCTTGTTTGTACCATAATAATATTATAAAGAGGGACGTTTTGTATTTTTGTATGTATGTTTGTAACGAATAAACTAAAAAAGTACTGCATTGATTTAAAAAATGATTTCTGCATTAGAATGCTACATTAGCGCTGAGTAACATAGGCTATATTTGTAAGTGTGTGCGTCTCGTTCACGGGTTCCTACGTATTCAGGTTACTTTCCTTTTTATTTGTCTATTTAGCTATTTATTTATCTTTAACTGTCAGATCACAACAATGCTACAAACATTGATGTTATGGCGACATATTTAGATAAGACGGTGGTTGCTACCCAAGCGGATTTGAAACAAGTTCTACAACCAACCAAAATAGGCAAACATGCACTCCCCGCTGGGAATCGAACCCAACCTCTGGGTTAGAGACCAGTAGTTTTCACCACTAGGCCACAAATACGGTTGAACTATTGGTAATAACATAGATATTTTTTTACAAGATAAATTTTTTTACGACATAAAATTTGTTCATAGCTTATTTAAACTATAAAAACTATTATGAATACAAACGCAAACGCTCAAAAACTTTTGTAGTTTTGTCGAAATACGAGAGCTAGCTGTTATGAATTGTAATTGTGGCGGGTGTGGGCTATCAAGTGTGCGATGGTGCGCAATAGCGCGCTTCCGCTAACTTTAAATTAGAAAACGAGCTGCGCAGACTTAGGAGTCGAGTAGACAGGACACATGGTAATATATTCTTGCTGTTTTTTTTGACGTTGGAGATAATGCGTTGTTTCTCGAGTTGTGAAAATTCTATAATTGAGCTATAAAGTCTGTAATTCTAATTGTAATTGTAATTGTGGAAACTTTACTGATTTATGTGTTATTTTGTGTGTATAATTTTATATGATTTTGTATAATTGTTTGTCTCCCAAATAAATAGAAAATAAAAATAAAAGTAACTTAGCCGGTTTGCCGGCCACCTTCAGTATGTACTACGTTGTGTATTGATTTGTCCACAAACATATTACTATGGGTGTACTGTTACCATAGTAATATGGGAATAATAATTAATTAATTAATTTAATTACCCCCCATCTTGGGGGAGGCCTTTGTCCAGCAGTGGACGTCTTTTGGCTGAGATGATGATGATGATGATGATGATGTTATTTCGATGAAATGTCCAAATAATTTAGTAAATTTAAAGATTATTAGGTGGACAGATAACTAGATACAATTTTAATGAGCCAGTTGATTCTCGGCCGCCCGGCTGAAATCTGACACCGATCCTATGATATTTTTTTTTTTTTTTACTATTCTTTATTCATGCTTTACAAAAATTTATAAAGATTACTTTACCACTGAATAATAACTTTTTTCGAATCATGTTATTAAGATATAATTTGAAATGTGTCGTTGTGGAGATCTTTGGGGGAGGCCTCTGTCCAGCAGTGGACGTCTTTTAGCTGAAATGATGATGATGATGATGATGATGATATAAAACAGTATTTTTAAGATTTTGTTTATAAAATACTACTCTCTACAGTTCGCTTAGCTCTACATTCTAAAAGTGTGGAGACAACCGAACAGCAATCAATAGCTACTGCTAAGCTCACAAAAGTATTTAACGCTCTGACTCTATAAAGTTGACCTTCAAAATGTAACAAATAAGCTGGAGATTAATGTTAAACTTAAAGTAGGTAATATAAATTTTTGTTAAACGCCTTGTGTTGTAACTAGCAACATTAATTTAATTAGGGATAATTATTTTACCGTGTGGCAACACTGTTTCTCTTTGGTTACGTTCCTTGTGCTGAATACACGGTTTGGCGATACCTCGTCTTATTTATTTTCACCTGAAGAACCACTGGCCCCTACAATAACATAAAACACAGTCCGCTGCCCTACACCTTGGTAGCTAAGAGCCGACGTGCTTGGCACATTGTCCAGAGGTTCTGGGTTAAACATCCAGGACGGACAAACCGTGAATTCGATGCATAGGACAGTGATAATCACCGCCAATGAACATCTCACCGCATATGGGGAGCTGCCCCTGTATTAGGGACGTTGGGAGCCCTGATTGCACGCTTCTTGAAGTACGTCATGTTATAGCGCAAAGGAAACATTTTTTTTAATCTTACGGGAAAGCACAATGCTTTCATCTCACCTGATGTTAAGCGATGATAAGGCCAAAGGTCGAAGCGCACTTCACCAAGGATCCTCAACTACTGAGGCACTGACTATATTATCTCTAGCTGCCAGAACACAACAATGCTGCAAACATTGATATTATGGCGATATATTTAGATAAGACGGTAGCTAGCCAGGCGGACCAACAACCAAACCGAGTACACATAAATGCTCCCCTGGGAATCGAACCCTGGACCACTGGGTATAAGACCGTTGGCCTTAACCACAAGACCGCAGAGGCGGTGAAATTTAAAGCCCATTACATATCCTACAGGTCCACAGAACAAAGGCTGCTGGACAAAGAAGGATCTCCACAACGACCGGTTTTGTGCTGCTCGCATCCCACGACCTTCATCTGATCGTCGGTCCGCCTTGTTATTCTGACTATTGCTCTTAGGGTGACTGAGCTTTCTTATGAGATCTTTAGTAAGGGACCACGTCTCAGTGCCTTATATCATCACTGGCAACACACATTGATCAAAGACTTTCACCTTGAAACCCTGTGGTACACCTACTAATTACTTTGAAGTTTCAATCGCAACTCTGTCCGAAAACATGCATACATTCGCTAAACGAACTAAGTGGTTGTTGAAAGCATACAAATCGTCGGTCCTTACCCAACTAGTAACCAGTAACTTGCTCATCAACAATGTTTACAGTTAGTTAGAACTCACTAGTTCCATACGCAATAGGTGGGCCTCAACCACAAACTTCCAACTTTACTAAACGAACGAAGCTCTCGGTGTTTACGTAATAAACAAAGTACAAGATTGCTTTTAAACGTTCCTCTTTGCTTTGGTGGATGGTCTATTTAAAGCTACAACAGTTACTTAAAAGTCGATTAAGCGAATTAAAATGTTTTTATAGGGTTAAAGGTGTACCTACTGGTTTATAGGTAAACTTGTGTGGGTGAGTCAGTCACTGTTGAATGATACGACTTATTCTTCGGAGGTGGTCAAAACTTTGTCAAATTCCAATGTCAGACATAGTGTTGTTGCCGCCAATACAAAAATACGGTCGCAGCCACCTGTCGCCGAGGCAAAGGCAGCGTCACGATACATCCCTCACCAGGATCAAGACGAGGATGGCTTCGTCGTGGTTCGAAACAAGAAGCGATGTCATCAGCGAGCAAGTCTGCGTTGCGGTACCGCACCGACAGGGCCCAACTTCCTGCTGCGTGCTGCGACACCGACCACGGCCATGTACTTGTCCCACCTGCATTTCACCACCACATCGCAGGAGGTAGCAGAGTTCATACGAATGAAGTCTAACTTTAATTTGAGAGTTGGACCGCTCTGGAGTCGCGCCATAATTATTACGAGCTTCAAAGCGTTTGTGGTGCGAGTCCCGACATCAAAGCTGGACATCTTCATGAAGGAGAACTTCTGGCCGAAGGGTGTAGTCTACAGGCGCTTCCATGGAAATTTGCCTGTTGCTACCAAGTTAGCACAGTAGGTGCCAATCAAATAATACTAAATAAATAAATAAATAAATTTTCCTACACTCACACCAATTATCTAGCCAAAGAGAAGCTTCGTTATGAAACTCGTTATATGGTTACTAGACAACGGATAAACATACTTAAAATACTTAAATACATACTTATTATACATAGAAAACACCCAGACCCGAGACAATTTAGAAAAACAATAATTTCTAAATTGACCCGACCGGGGATCGAACCCGGGACCTCAGAGATGGCGACACCATGAAAACCGGTGTACAAACCACTCGACCAAGGAGGTCGTCTAATAATACTAATATATAATAATACTAATATAGTTATTAAGTTATTTTATATACTAACAAAAATTGTTTTTATTTTGTATGTATGTTAGTCTGTAAGGTATTTATTATATGGGCCGCTCTGTATTTTTACCATCTGTTACATTGTTTGTTGCCTGAAATAAAGATTTATCATTATTGTTATTATCTCTTTATTTATTTTTTTACATATAAATTTACATTTTTAAATATCTTCTAAAAACAAAACAAACATTTAAATATATAAAATATTATTATAGTGTGCATAGTTTGTTAAAATTCTAAATTTATTAATACCTACTTTATTTATTGAAATTAGGAAAATTGTAATACCAGTTCACGTTTAATTTTTCAAAATATTCTTTGTACTACCTTAATACTACATGAATGCAATAAATGATTTGATTTGAACTATTAATTATGACAGTAATATCCTTATACATCTATAAATCTCCAATAGAGGTATATTCACAAAAAGATGAATTACCCAGGAAAATGGACTTTCATCGCTACAACACAAGAATTATAGAAAAATTATATATACCCAAAACTACATTAAATAAGACACGTAAAGTAAGCAAGGGATCATTTTTGCAATGTATTTGAAATGTATAATAAATTACATCCAGACATTACCAAATTGCTGTTAAAAGAATTTAAAATTAGATTAAAATTGTTTTTTTAAAGCCATCCGTTCTATAACATCACCGAATTTATGACTAAAATTTGGAATCCGGTTCAATTATGTTCATCTTCTGATTTGTAATGTAATAAATAGTATAAATTAAATTTGTAATTAATTCATTATTCTATTAGGTATTATTATTTGTAAATAATTATGTTAAATATGAGTAAACCTCAAAAGTATATTATTATGTATCACACATGTCCAATGTAACGACATATTATTATAACATAGAAACATGCCAAATCTAACGAGATTTGCCATGTTTCTATGTTATAATAATATGGTCAATAAATTATTTGTATTTGTATTTGTGTTTCGAATATTTTGATGGATATATAGCCCACCTCAGATCTGTGATCACACCTGTATTTGGCAAGCGTGGTGATTAAGCCAATTACCATCAATAGTAGCCAAGACTTGGTTGTAGTAATGAAAGCGTTTACCTATAGCAATACGTAGGATAATAAATTATATACTCATCATCATCATCATCATCATCATCTCAGCCAAAAGACGTCCACTGCTGGACAAAGGCCTCCCCCAAGGATATGAGGGGTATTTTTGCCGTAATCGCCACGCTTGGCAGGCGGGTTGGCGATCGCAGTAGGGTAACCTCAGAGAGATGCTGCTGCCCATCCTCTGGAATGGTCCCTTAGTCGGCTTTTACGACACCCAATGGAATTTACTCATTTCGATACAATAATGGCTATTTATTATTTGGGATAGATTATGCTACAGCGACAATGTCAGTTCCGTTGCTTCTTAATTCAATGCTAAACGTCTAGATACATCAAAAATTTAAGCATTAGCTATGGCTATGCTATTGGCTATTGGCTAGTCGTTTTTACAGCGTTTGTTTCAAAGCTCTGTCACTATGACATCATAGTGGCCAGTAAGAATTTTAAAAGTTTCAATCATATCTCCTTGCTTTATTCGATCCTTTTGCATAAGAAGTATAACCTTCTTGGCGGGAAAGTGAAGACTTAATGAAGAAGAGTTAATGTGAAATAATGGTGGATTATTAACAGTTAAGTGTACGTGAGCGTGCATGAGCGTTGGCAAATGAAATAAACAGTGCCACGTCACTTTTCAAATTCTCTCAGTACACATGTGGGGTTTTACTAAGACCTCGCTTAGTAAAACCCCACATCTGTACTGAGATACTCAAGGGGTTGGAGGGTATTAATTTCTCACTTTTCATTTCTATAATCATTTATCAATATTACAGGAAGGAAAAATTGTTTATGGTAAGAAAAATAACTTTGACACTGGGTAAATGTGGTAATAGTAAGCTACCAACTAAAGAAAAAAAAATTTAACCTTCCCTCATGTTTTTTTTCTTTTTTCTTTGTTGTTGCATGTCATTTCGTTGCTCATGTTGCATGTTCTCAAATTGTTTTGCTATGTTAACCTTTCAAGCCTAATTTGAAACTATAAAATTCCATCTACGAGCTAAAAGACTTTTTTGTAACGAAACAACGCTTAATGCTCAACTTGTGTTGGAATCGGAAAATGTTCGAATGGGGAGAACGCGGAACTTTCTTTGTATGTATGTATTATTAAGTTTTGATAGAAGTTTGCGAGGTAAAGTAGTTGTTGATTAAATTACTTTTGTAACAAAGGGCTGTGAATAAGAGATGTACCTATGTAGGTACTAATAGAATACCTTTTATACAATGTCAATGGTTGCATTTATTTTGTGATTACTATTCCTTAATCGTAAATGACAATTTTCTATTGAATTAGTAATTACTATATCATCGTTGTGTTTGTGGCGCATGGATCGAAGCAAATGGTCACCACGGTTTAAGTTGCGTAAGGTGTGCTGGTAGAATTCCGCGACATTACGAGCTCAACGAGATTATTCGACGGGCCTTGATCTCAATAAACATGCCTTGTGTTTTAGAGCCGCCTGGTCTAAGCCGAACTGATGGTAAAAGACCGGATGGCATGACGTTGGTCCCATGGCGAAGAGGTCAGTGTCTCTTATGGGACGCCACTTGTGTAAGTACCTTTGCGGCATCTCATTTAAATGGAAGTATTCGAGCATCCGGTTATGCTGCTGAAACCGCAGCAAGGAAAAAGAAGCACAAATATGTAAATTTATGCCACACATACATATTTGTGCCGTTTGCTGTGGAGACAGGAGGTACATGGGGCACCGAGGCCAAATTATTTATTTCGGAGCTGGGTCGGCGTTGCAGGGACAAGGGCTACGACCCCCGCTCCGGAGCGTACCTGGTCCAAAGAGTTTCCTTAGCCATACAGCGGGGTAACGCTGCAAGCGTGATGGGAACTTTTGGGCCGAGTACGGTTCGAGGGGGCTAATAGTACAATAAATAAATTGTTGGCTTTAGGTACTTCTTTTTATACTGTTATTATACTCATATTATAATTATTATATTAGCCCATTGATATGCAAAGACCTCAGTCTTTAAAGTTATCTAATTAAATCCAAAATCAAATTGTTCCATTACATTACTAATTTGTTAACTCGATGGCGCAGTGGTTAACGCGCCCGGTCTGAGTTCTGAGGTTAAGCAACTTTCGCAAAGACCGGTCATCGGATGGGTGACCAAATATTTATTATCTCGAGCTCCTCCGTGCTTCGGAAGACGTGTTAAGCCATTGGTCCCGGCTGCATTAGCAGTCGTTAACAACCACTAATCCGCACTGGACCCGTGTAGTGGTTTAAAGCCCGTTCTCCATATCCATCCATAGAGAAGGCTCGTGCCCAGCAGTGGGGACATAAAAAGAGCTGATGATGATGATGATGATGATGATGATGATGATGATGATGATTTTACTGCCCCGCTGCTAGGCAAAGGCTTCTATGGTTAAAATCAAGTCATCATTGCTACAATACTGTTTTTGTAAGATCTTTGTACAATCAACGTGATGCAATAAATATCTTTGACTATGACTATAACTACAATTGTGGGGTATTGGATTAATCACCACGCTTGCCAAATACGTGTTGGCGATCACAAACTGACTCCGAAATGTATATATAATATATAGGGTGTAACAATATCAATAACCGAACGTTTAAGGGGAGCATCTATACATCACACTGAGCATGCTCACCAAATTTGGTCGAAAACTACAGGCTCGTTACCGAGATAATCAACAATACATTATCATGATTCACCAAAAAATACACCCTTTCCAAACCTTTACAGCTGCACTACGCGCACACAAAGATAGCTGAACATGCCAATTCTGTGCGTGCATCTGTACACTATCTTTTTATTGACGCTTGCGTGCGTGTTAGTAAAGATACAGTATGTTTAGTTTGTTAGAAAACATAACTTTGAAAAATCACTATAAAACTGGAGCCAATGTTTTGTCATTGTATTCAGAATGATGTATAGATACCGCCCTTAAACGTTCGCTTATTGATTTTGTTAGACCCTGTATATATATATTCTTTATTGCACAAAAAACACACATACAGAGAACAGTTTACAAACAATGGTGAGCAAAGTTGGACTTATGTAGGGACACATGTAGGGTAACATTTGCGCTGAATTGCGAAATGCGCACAGCCAGTCATTCCCCGTCGCGCCAACAGTACATTCGCAACCCAGTCGTTCCGAGACGCGCATTAGAGAGACAGTCGTTCCCAGACACACGTGGGAACAGTCAAATCATACTTACCCGATAAGCTCGCGTCTAGTTACACATATGTACATGTACGTATGTATAACTAGACGCGTAACAATATTAGGTACAATACATATACAATACATGTGCTACAATATTATTAAAAACTACAAAATATACATAAGAATACTACATAAATATGAACATATACAATAATAATAATAAACCTAACAAATACATAATGGAGAGCGAAAAAATGTGTAATCAAGAATAACATTGTTCACAGTTATACAACAAAATAAGTTTCGATTCCATTCAAAACTTGTAACGAAATAACTCTACGTAGTTATTACGTAAAAGGAAGAGACGACAGAACATAATATTTGCGCCAAAACTTCAGCTACCTTGAAACATCTGCAGATCCACCTTCATAAAGCTTGGCAGCTCCCCTCGGTGCCTTATAGTCTGGCTCATATACCAAGGTCATTGTCGAATCGAACAGGATACAATCTTTGTAAGGCTGCGGCTGCAAAATCAGCGGTGAGCAGGGCGGGAGCGGTGGCGGGTTGAAGAGTGCTAAAGCAAAACACTTTATACTGTTACCAAATTCTTACTATAAGTATCGTTATGTAACGGTAGTTTTTTGGTTAAATTGATAGTGATAATGCAGGTAACGTAATGTATTAAAGTATCGTTAATTTTTTAGTTACACTATATGTCTTAGATAATACGCGTAGAGCGGTGAGTTAATTAACCAGTAAAAATGTGACTTCGGTAACGATACCAAGCATAACGTTACCTTTGCTATTAAGTTATCTTTGTATGATAGAGGTAATGACACCTAATATTTAATGTTATTTAAAGTCCTGCTACGCATACATTGACAAGGGACCGTCCTCAACGACCGTTGGAGCGGCGCGACAAGAGAGCGGTACAGTCACGAGCAATAACATAATACACCTTTGATTAGTTTTGACTTTTATTCCATTGTGTAATGAGTTATAATTGTTTACATGTTACTGCTCGTGACAGTGCACAAGCGGCGGGCGACTGTCGAATGTTTTGAGTCTTTTTTTGACGCTGCTGTGGTAATTCCGAGCGATGTGCCCGCCCGCTGCTGTCAAAGACAAGCATTTCTGCTCTCTGACCCGCCACCGCTCCTGCTTTACTTATTGAGAGGACGCGGCCTAAAGGTCAGACGGCATAAAGAATATCTGGGTCAACAGATACATTGTGCTCTGACAAATTGTTTTTGCGATCTTGAACTATTTAACATGTGTAAAAGTTAATTGGCAGTTTGGCAGTATCTTCTTTATTGCTTTCCACTTACTCTTGCCGAGAGGAGCGCAGGCATAAACAAATATTTATAATTTCAATTTACAATTTTGAATGAACAAACATCTTAAGACTGATTTATTTAAGCGAACATCAGCATAAACAATACAAAAATTAGACGATGCTATAAAGAGGTCCTCGTGTGGCATTTGACGTTAAATAAGAAGTAGAACGACCAATTGGAAATTAATTTACTTTATACTAACAAAATTTTAATTCAATTTAACTACTGTTTGCCCAGAGAGCAAAATTCAAGCGTACTTAATAAATCTACAATAAAAAATATATAATTACATAACGTAAGACCATAAAGAACTCTAACCATAGCACTATACCACTCCACGTTTTCGTTTAATTTAATAATATAGATAGGTAATGCCTCTAAATAACAGACTCTAAACATATAAAAAAACAATATTGAAATAAAACTTCCTCACAATATCTCTCTTATTTAAGACGTTTCTTTTAATTATTAACCCTAAACATTGAAGAATAAAGATAATAGACATGTACAAATTTTAGCCTTGCCATGTTGCGTCTGTGGCGCCGGCTCGTCTGCTCAATCCATGGTACAAGGTTAATGTGACGAGACGAAGCGTCCAAGTGTCTGTGCCGTAAGAACAAGTGAACATTTAGCAAGTTGCAATTTGAATATGAACGTTGTTGACGACGCATTAAAGTCTCTGTCTTATTTTAAATTTTCGTTTTTATGGCTGTGTTGAGTGTGTGTGTGAAATATGCAGGTCCTGGATTCTAAGTAAAACAAAATTGGTTTCCGATTGATGATCAACAACCTCCGTTTGGATAGCGTTCATTTAATTGTAGCGATAGCACTTTAAATATATCGTTATGTTTAAGGATACCTTGGGCTAACTTAAAATCGTGCAATTTAAATTAATTAGTCAATTGTTTTTAAATTATAAATAACTACACAATTGTATTCAAAGACAGTAATTGAAACCAATATTAAAACAACTTCTAACGAAGCTGTATGAAATCGATTCGTTATACGGATGTCCCACCCCCTTAGCACCTAGCCAATAACCTTGTCTCATGAACCCCAGACATCGTGGCGCCACGAGCAACTGCCAAAGTTCACAGCGAATGGAAAGTGAATGGGGGTCGACATACATTTTTATTAAGACTTCTTGGAGTTTTGTTTTGTTTAAAAAAAATGTTTTGTCTGCTATAAATATGAGTTTAGTAGATTATTTACCGTTATGTGCTTAAAGTCAGGGTCAAAGTCAAATCGTTTATAGGTATGCCTATAGTATTTTAGGAGTTCCCTCAATTCCTTGAGGATTCTACCATCAGAACTGGACCAAATTAGAATGGGACCACATAGGAAGCACCAGCTTTCAAATAAAGAAAGAATCATAAAAATCGGTTCACCCAGTCAAAAATTCTAAGGTAACAAACATAAAAAAAAAAATACAATCGAATTGATAACCTCCTCCTTTTTTTGAAGTCGGTTAAAAATAGTAATTTTGTTTTTTAATGACATCTCCAAACGGCTGGTTGACTCTTCCCATGACCCAAAGGCTGACTTTTACCTTGGCCAGAGGTTAAGCATTGCCATACAACGAGGCAATGCCGCCAGTCTCTTGAGTACATTACCAGTCGACAGCGACGCGGAGGAATTTTTTGAAGCCATATTTTAGTTTAGTAATAGTTTTAGTTAAGTTTATTTTATTTGATAGAAATTCCAAATTTTTGCCTGTTCATTCAAATTTGGAATTTCTATCAAATAAAATAAACTTAACTAAAACTATTACTAAACTAAAATACAATAAAAATATATTTCTTTAAAATAGTAATCAATTTAGTTTACTGAATGTACCACCAGATGGCAAAAATTTGGAATTTCTATCAAAAAAAATAAACTTAACTAAAACTATTACTAAACTAAAATACAATAAAAATATATTTCTTTAAAATAGTAATCAATTTAGTTTACTGAATGTACCACCAGATCGGATTTTGGGAGAGCCTTCGGCCGAGAAGAGCTGGCAAGAAACTCAGGAGACTTTTTACAAGCTTTTATTTAGTTTCACCTGCCCCGATGTTTGTTTGTTTGTTTTTAGTTTGTTTGTAATCAAATCTTGCAAGTTAAATTTGATCCACTTTCCGGTTACCGATTGAGCTGAAATTTTGCATGCATGTGTCAATCGGATGACAATGCAAAATTATTTTGACATGAAGCTGATCTGATGATGGAATCTGAAGGGGGCCATAGGAACTCGGTAGTTAAACGACACAACCCCATCGAGTTTGGACTCGTTTGATCCGTCTTGACAAGTACTTTGGTGCTAAATGATAACCAGGGTCTGATGATGGAGCTGGAAGGTGGCCATAGGAACTCGGTAACTAAACGACACAACCCCATCGAATTTGGGCTGGTATGATTCGTCTTGACGAGTACTTTGGTGCTAGATGGTAACCAGAGTCTGATGTTGGAACCGGAAGGTGGCCATAGGAACTCGGTAGTTAAACGACACAACCCCGTCGAGTTTGGACTCGTTTGATCCGTCTTGAAGAGTACTTTGGTGCTAGATGGTAACCAGGGTCTGATGATGGAGCTGGAAGATGGCCATGGGAACTCGGTAATTAAACGACACAACCCCATCGAGTTTGGGTTCGTATGATTCGTCTTGACGAGTACTTTGTTAACGTTGCGCCTCAGGTTACCAGGGCGAACCCTGTTGTACTGGAGCCCTTATCCCCCTACAAAATACTAAAAAGTTAAAAATTAAATTTAAAGAAAAAAAAGCTTTTATTACATAGGTACTTGTTAAATTTAAAAAAAAGAACTAAAAAGTTAAAAATAATTTAAACCTGATAAAAATATATTTTAATAGATAAAAGCATGTTAAATTTTGATGGAACATTATAGAATATTTAGCATATTATACCTTCATTATTTTTCTTTTGCAATCACATTGTAACACGCTTTTATTTATATTAAAAAAATCGTATTATTAGGTTTATATTATTTAAAAAAAAATATTACTTATTAAAGCTTGTTTTTAAATATTTTTTTTAATTTTTTTTTTGAAGAATCTGATAAGTAACCAAGAAAATAATATTCATTTATTTAACTTTGTAAGAAATATTACCTACTAAATGTGCTGACCGCGCGAAGCCATTACTAAGGAAAATAAAGTTGTTGCAAATAAACAGGCATTTATTTTTATTGGAAATAAAACTTTGATTTGTATTATGGACGAATCGATTATCGAGATTCAATTTTGTTTGGTGGCATAATGGCCCCATCACTAATTGTTCTTTTTTTATACTCTTGTCTCTGGAAAGACAATATGGCTGGTTGATAGTTATCGTGTGTTGATAATTAAATAGATTTTATGTAGTAATAAGGGCATTTGGAGCCGTATTATTTTAATTAATTGTATTGTGCAACCTGTGTTTGTGAGTGTGTGCGTCGTAAGCGAATCACATCGGGAGTACAATTCGCCATCCGTGTTCTGGATGTCGGCGCCTTTGCTGCTGGAGAGACAGGTATTTCCTCGGGGGGAAGTGCACTTTGGGGTAGTTTGGGTGTGTTTAGGGAACCCTAGAAGACCCGGAGCCGGATTCGGGCCCCATCGGACCATATGGATCCCGTTCAGGACGACGGGAGCGGCATGGAACTGTAAGTGGATTTTTTTCTATTTTTAATGTGTAATTTTAAGCAATAGCATAGTGTGTGTTGTGGGTTTCCGCAACATTTTGGTAGCAGAGCGTGGTTAATACCGGACCTCTAGGTTAATCGGTGTAATTTTGTGTATTTTTTTTAGTTAGTTAGTTTAGTTTTTAGTTCGTAATAGGTTAAGCTCATTTCGTGTAAAATCGCACTTCCGGGTCAGGTGCGGTTGAATTGTAAGGTTGGTAGTACCGTTGTTTTTGTTCGTTCATTCATTTGGGCTGGGACATTTCTCGGAACGTTAATTGTTATTTAATTTCGTTCAATTGAAAGCATCGAGTCGATTCGGGATAATCGATTCCGTGTTTTCGTTGACTCGTTTTAATTTTGTGTTTAGGTTTATTTAGTTTAAATTATTTATAATGACAGCGTCACGGCAGGAGTTGGCTCAGCAGCTCCGGTGGTTCACCGGGCTGCTTGCATTAGTAGATCGGCCTAACCGGGAGGACGCCTTGGAGACGCGTTCGAAAGAAATGCAGGCTCGTTTCTTGTTGGCCGAGCGGTCGGTAACCGCTCTATTGTCAACCGACCCGGTCGGGGAGAAGGAGCTGGCCCTCCACGCCCAATATGTCAAGGATCTGGAGCACATCCAAGACATCTACGACGAGGTCCTTCAGCGGGTGAAGGACATCGAGCGACTGCGGGAGGGCAAGCCTGTTGCGCGCCCCGCTTCGCTCCACACCCCTGGACCCAGCGCCATGGGAAGATTGGGTGCCCTGGAGGTCCCGCATTTCACCGGATGTATGCGGGACTGGGCTGGATTCCGGAACATGTTTTTGGCCTTGGTGGATACTAGGAAGGATTTCACCAAGGCCGAAAAGCTGGCATATCTCCGTTCCTTCCTAGACGGAGAACCCAGACAGCTCGTACAGCATCTGGAGCTGCAGGATGCGAGCTACGACACCGCCATGCAGCTGCTGGAGAAGCGGTACGAGAAGCCGCGTCTTCAGGCGGACGCGCACGTGACCCATCTGCTGGGATTGCCGAGGGTCAACCATAGGGCTCAGCTGAGGGCGCAGCTGATCACCCCGCTCACCGTGTCCTTAAACGGGTTAAGGACGCTCGGACTGCCCGTCGACCAGTGGTCCTTCCTTCTTCTGCACATCGTTCAGGCCAAGTTGTCGCAGGAGATGAGGGACAAGTTCGAGCGGAATCGACTAGTCCACAAGGATCTCGGCAGCGTTCTGCCCTCGATAGGGGAACTTCTGGAGTTCCTGGAAGAGGAGGCTGGCCTGCTGGAAAACCAGCTAGCCTCCCAGGAGGCTCCGACAAGTGCGCCGGCCCGCACTTCCGGAGTCTACGGCGCCCAGCCGCCACGCAACCCAGGGAAGGGTCGCGGCAGGCTCGTGGCTGCGGCCGCCATCAACCCCGGTTCTGGATGCCGGATTTGCGGATAGCAGCACTTGGAGCAGCTATGTCCAGCAATTCTCGGGCTGCCCACAAAAGAGCGCCGAAACCTCGTTCGGACACGAGGATTGTGTTATGCCTGCCTGGGAGGACACAGGTATAATGAGTGTCCCCAGGCGAGGCCTTGCGATGTGTGCGGCGGACCGCACCATCGCTTACTGTGCACCCGTAGTGCTGAGGGCTCAGCACCGGTTCGGGAGAGGCGATCTCCCACGGGTGGCGGTTTGGGGCCGGGGTCAACTCCGCCTCCGGAAAGACGGAGTCCGCCACGGCCGCCACACTACAACCCCTCGTACACCCCGGCTCAGGTGAGTTGGGGACCGCCGGAACGGAGCCAGGTTCTGGCTACAACCCGGCACCCGGCGCGACCAACACCAGGAGTTGGTGCCTCTAAGGGCCACTTGGTACAGGGAGCCCCATCTCCGGACCCAACACCCGGATACTCGTACGCGTATCCTCCACCGCCGTTGCCGGAACAACAACGACATGAGAACCGTCAACAGTTGTCACCGGTACTGCACGAGTACCCGAGGTTGGAATACCACCCACCCTATCACCGGTATGGTAGGGCACCTGGATACGCACCACCCCGGATGGTGGCCTGCACGCGTCCGACTTATTGGCCGAGTCATCACGGTTCGACAGGGTCGGCTGCTGGCTCTGACGCGTGACTAGCCTGTGGTCGGGCTACGTCGGAACCGAGGACGGTTCTTTTGCCCATCGCGCAGGTACGCGTTTGGGGACCTAGGGGGGACTTCGTCCGGATACGAGCCCTCCTTGACACTGGGGCACAGGGCTGCTTAATTACTACGAGGGTAGCGAGGCGCCTACGTCTGGAGTGCGCGCCTCCCTCAGTTCCGATTCGGGGAGTCGGAGATACAGAAGTGGGGGGTCTGTCCGGTCAGACCCACATTTCCTTCTCTCCTGTGCATTCCGCTTCGATACGGATTGCGGCGGCCGCGATCGTACTCGACAATCTGCTGGGTTGGCATCCACCGACAGACATTCCGCGGGACGCAATGCCTGACACATCAGGTCTCATGCTGGCAGACCCTCATTTCGAGGAGCCGGCTCCGGTGGACCTCATATTGGGAGCGGATGTACTGGGCTGGATCCTTTTAGGGCCTCAGCGGAGTCTGGGCCGCTCTTCGTTGGTAGCTATACCTACCATCTTTGGACACGTTTTAATGGGACCGGTTTTCGACCAGGAGACGCGGGATGTCTCACCTGTCGTCGCTACTACCTCCATCGCTAGGACGATGCAAAAATTCTGGGAACTGGAAGAGCCTCCCATGGTCTCCCGTCTGGATCCGGAGCATGTGGAGTGCGAAACCTTTTATAAGGATCACACACGCCGGATGGCGTCGGGTAGGATCGAAACTCGACTGCCCTTTATCGACTGTCCCCCTCTCTTGGGAAAATCGAGGGCGTTGGCAGAGAAACGACTCTTGTCCATGGAGCGTCGTATGTCTCGCGATCCGGTACTTCGGGAAAAGTATATCGAGTTCATGCGAGAATACGAGGCCTTGGGGCATATGTCGCGGGCGACTGTCGACTGGACAACGACAGATCATTTTTTCTTGCCTCACCACGCGGTGTTGAAGGCATCATCTGGAAAACTACGGACTGTTTTTGACGGATCGGCACCGTCGTCGACTGGAGTTTCATTGAACCAATGTCTCCATTCTGGTCCGAAGTTACATCGGGACATTGTCGACATCATTTTAAATTTCCGAAGACACCAGGTGGTGATCGGTGCGGACATCCGGATGATGTTCCGCCAAACAGTAATACATCCTGCGGACAGGAGGTTTCAGTTAATACTCTGGAGGGAACATTCGGAGGATCCCATAACCGTCTACGAGCTCAACACCAACACGTACGGCCTGAAGTCGAGTCCCTTCATTGCCATCCGGTCACTGCTGGAACTGGCGGAGCAGGAACGGGCTCGCTTTCCCCGGGCAGCCGCTGTACTGACACGTGACGTGTTCGTAGATGATATCTGCACAGGGGCAGCCTCTCTGGAGGAGGCGCTCATCATCAGGAATGAACTGATCGGACTCCTCGCGGCTGGTGGTTATGAGTTGAGAAAATGGTTATCCAACGAGCCACAGCTTCTGGTTGGGATTCCGGAAGATCACCAACAGAATCCTCAGCTATTCGAGGACGCAGAAGACCCGAACTCTATCGCCGTTTTGGGAATTAAATATCAGCCGGTTCACGATATTTTCACATTCCGGGTAGAACTGGAAACTACAAGAGTTTGGTCGGAAAGGACGGTCCTTTCCACCATCGCTCGGATGTTTGATCCAAATGGATGGATCAGCCCGTGCATTTTTATGGCGAAGTGTTTATTGCAAACACTGTGGACACTCGGAGTCTCGTGGGATGAGCCACTGGTAGGGCTCTCACTCGACACTTGGCTCGCTCTGATCTCTACGATCGAGGCGATCAATCAGGTGGCGTTGCCGCGGTGGATCTTGCCGCGGGGCAAATACAGGGCAAGCCTACATGGCTTCTGCGATGCGTCAGAACGAGGGTATGCCGCAGTGGTGTATCTGCGAACGGTGGACTCGAAGGGTTGAGTCGCCGTCTCCTTGCTTCTGGCTAAAAGCAAGGTGGCTCCCCTCAAAACTAGGCTGACAATCCCGAAGCTGGAGCTTTGCGGGGCGCATCTATTGGCCAAACTGTTGTGCCACGTGCACAAGGAACTGACGTCTACGGTGGACATCCGGAATGTCTACGCCTGGTCTGACAGTCAGGTAGCTCTGGCATGGCTACGCGGGGCACCCCACGTATTGGAAACGTTTTTGGCCAATCGGGTATCTCAGGTACAGAACTCGGGCATCGAAATTTGTTGGAGGCACGTTCCCGGCCCCTGGAATCCTGCCGATTGTGCCTCTCGGGGCTGCACCGCGCCGGAATTGGTGCAGCATGCCCTCTGGTGGGGTCCAGAGTGGTTAAAGGAGGGTGAGTCATCATGGCCGGTCACCATGATCGATGGCTCTCTAGGGATGCTCCCTGGAGTAAAAGTTTTGGTGACAACAAACGAGTCAAGGCCGGATCCGAATTGGTTGACGGCTCGATACAGCAAACTGGACAAATTGCTAGGTGTAACTTGCTGGATCCGGAGATTTCTACATAACTGCCGCCATCCAGACAAGAGGCAGTTATCACCCGTGGCGGGTGCTGAGGAACGCAGGAGTTCACTGTTGGCCCTGATACGGCTGGTTCAAGCTGACCGGTTCGAGGACGAACTGAAGATTTTGCGAGTCGGTCGCGCCAAGCTCAAGGGAGCGATCTCTCGGCTCAACCCATTTCTGGATGCGGATGGACTGTTACGCGTTGGAGGTCGCCTCAAAAATGCCGACCTGCCCTTCGGTAGCCGTCATCCTCTGCTACTCCCCAAAGGAGGACCTTTGGTAGAACTGGTGGTCTCGGATAGACACCTGAAAAACGCTCACGCGGGGTGTAATGCGTTACTGGCGATATTACAGAGGGAGTTCTGGATTTTGTCCTCTCGGAGAGTGGTTCGCAGCGTGTTATTTAAGTGTGTGGCTTGTTATCGGGTGAAGGCCTCCACTATGCAGCCACAGATGGGGGATCTCCCTTCTGACCGGGTTTGTCAGACTACTAGGCCGTTCGACGGGGTCGGCACGGATTTTGCTGGACCGTTTCTGGTGAAAACCACAGCCTATCGTAACACTAGGGTCACGAAAGCATACCTGTGCGTTTTTGTCTGCCTGGCCACTAAGGCCGTCCACCTGGAAGTGGTTTCGGCTCTGTCTACGGAAGCCTTTGTCGCCACGCTGGATGTTTACCAGTTATGTTGTTTTTGTTTCGCGACGGGGTTTACCTTCTCTCATTCGGTCCGACAACGGTACCAACTACAGAGGCACTGCCAACTACTTAAAAGATGTGAACGATTTTCTGGATAAAAATTGTAATAGCATAAGTCAAGCTCTCGCACAGCGGGGAATCACATGGCGATTTAGTGTGCCAGCCTGTCCCCACTGGGGCGGGATATTTGAAGCCGCGGTAAAATCGGCAAAAACCCACTTGCGCCGGGTAGTCGGGGAAACTACCCTCACGTATGAGGAACTTACAACTGTGTTTTGTAAGGTTGAGGCGGTTCTCAACTCGCGTCCGCTTTGTCCACTCTCCTCTGACGCAAATGACATGGAAGTCCTGACCCCTGGTCATTTTTTGGTCGGTCAGCCACTCACTGCCCTGCCTGAGTATCCCTGGAAGGATGAACGCAGACACCGGATGTCTCGTTTTCAAATGATACAACAAATGTAACTGTAAGTGTAGTGGGCAATTCAGATTTAAATAAATAAATAAATAAATAAATAAATGAGTCAGGACTTGTGGCGTCGTTGGTCACTGGAGTATCTGCATTTATTGCAGCAGCGTGTAAAGTGGACCGACCGGACGTCGCCCCCTTCGGAGGGGTATCTGGTTTTATTAAAAGAGGCTAATTTGCCATCGTTATTTTGGAGACGAGGTCGCATTTTAAAGTTAATCTGGGGCGCGGACGGGACTCCGCGTGTGGCGCAAGTGTTGGTTGATGGATCGGTGCTAAATCGCGCAGTCGCGACCTTAGCTCGATTACCGGTTGACTAGTTTAAGATTTCAGGCTAGAAAGCGGTACGTCCGCTTTGGGTGGCGGGATGTTGCAAATAAACAGGCATTTATTTTTATTGGAAATAAAACTTTGATTTGTATTATGGACGAATCGATTATCGAGATTCAATTTTGTTTGGTGGCATAATGGCCCCATCACTAATTGTTCTTTTTTTATACTCTTGTCTCTGGAAAGACAATATGGCTGGTTGATAGTTATCGTGTGTTGATAATTAAATAGATTTTATGTAGTAATAAGGGCATTTGGAGCCGTATTATTTTAATTAATTGTATTGTGCAACCTGTGTTTGTGAGTGTGTGCGTCGTAAGCGAATCGCATCGGGAGTACAATTCGCCATCCGTGTTCTGGATGTCGGCGCCTTTGCTGCTGGAGAGACAGGTATTTCCTCGGGGGGAAGTGCACTTTGGGGTAGTTTGGGTGTGTTTAGGGAACCCTAGAAGACCCGGAGCCGGATTCGGGCTCCATCGGACCATATGGATCCCGTTCAGGACGGCGGGAGCGGCATGGAACTGTGAGTGGATTTTTTTCTATTTTTAATGTGTAATTTTAAGCAATAGCATAGTGTGTGTTGTGGGTTTCCGCAACAAAAGTGTTAAATTTAACTGTTCAGTGTTTGAACTTGTCGAGATGCGTTTGATTTTGGTTGAATTCGAGTTTGGTTCAGTCCTGTACCTACTGACGTAATTGCAACGCACCTCATTTAGACAACAGAGTGCCTAGAACGAGTTTTAGTCACATTGAGGTGCTCCTGCTGCCGTATAAATTCTCGTTTTTAATAACTTGATCTTTTCTAAATAGTCATCATTATCATCTCAGCCGAAAGACCTCCACTGCTGGACAAAGGCCTCCCCAAATATATGAGGGGTATTTGCCGTAATCGCCACGCTTGGCAGGCGGGTTGGCGATCGCAGTAGGTTGAGGGTTACCTCAGAGTGATGCTGCTGCCCATCCACTGGAATGGTCTCTTAGTCGACTTTTACGACGCCCACGGGAAGAGATGGGGTGGTGCAATTCTTTATCCCCGGCACCACACAGGGCAATTTTAAATAGTAAAGATAGCAAATGACTTCGCCCTATCTGATGTTAAGCAGAAGAAGAAGATGCGATGACTAGAAGCTAGTGGAACAGGATATATATCCCAATTTTTCTATAATTATTTATTTATTTAATTAATTAATTACACGGCCTCAGCCAATTACTATAATTAATATTTAAAAAAAAGTATATAACAATAATAATAAATCAGATTCAAAATTATACATTATTATAATTAGATTTTCCTTATATAGATTGAAATAGTCAAAATATAAAAATTAATAAACATAACAAAATTAACCAAAACAATCAAAATAATAAAATTAGTTAAAATAATAAAATGGATTTGAATTTACACAACTTAATGAAAATTAATGAATTACAATTCACACATTCTTCTCACAGAACTCTATGCGGATTCTACTGCGGATGAATGGAATATGATTCTGTCTGAGAGCATAGGCTCTCAGACAGAATCATATTCCATTCATCCGCAAATATATCACAATCAGGTTTTGCGTCAAGGAGGGCGTTGAGATAGTTCATAGTGACATTTACAAAATGATAATGAAGGAATTTCCCCCTTATTATCCGCATTTGTATGATCAAAGATGACATTAGGCGCTTGGTCTACCATTTCAAAAACAATACAATTTTATTTTACGGATGTTGATACATTTAAACGTAATGTTACAACCAAAATAGGTAATGAGATACGTAAAACTGTTTTCTTACAAGTGGCTGTAAATATCTCTGCATTTTGGCGTCGACCTAGCACCATCTTGCCCTTGATTCCTATGCTCTTGGCACCCCGACGAGACAGTAGAAACTTGGTGTTAATAAAAAAAACTTGGCGTTCATAGATCCGCATATTTGAAAAGGTCACATTGAAGAATTTAAATTATTTTCCTACGTTAAGAATAAGAATAAGAATAAATTTTATTATCTGTATAAAACTTAGTCTTGATATTGATAGGTTGGGGAAAAAGTCTTTTCCCATATAGTATTTATGAACTTGTAATAAAATCTCTTTGGCTATACTATTTGTATCTGGCTGGTTTTGGTATCATTAAAAGTTTGAATTTTAAAGAAGATAAATCCAATTTCAAATTAGGAAAATGTGCGATTTTCATTTGTTTTTTTTACTGTCAAGATGAGTGAATCTAATAAAAAAAAACGATTTTTTTTCGAAATTTTTAAATTTTATTACAAAAAAGGTTAAAATGCAATGCAAGCCACGAAAAAAAATTGCGATGTTTATGGACCTAGTGCAGTCTGTGAGAGTAGCACAAATTTGGTTTAAGCGTTTTCAATCCGGAAATTTTGATGTCAAAAATGCATGTCACTCTGGTCGCCCTATTAAGGATAAAATGGATGCCATTTTTAAAAAAGTGAAGCAAGATCGGCATAAGTAGCTGAAGAACTGGGAATTGACCACAAAACAGTTTTGGCGCATTTGAAAAAAACTGGGTACACAAAAAAGCTTGATATTTAGGTACCTCACGAGCTCACTAAAAGGATCCTAATGAAACGTGTACTCATTTGTGATTCTTTATTACAACGTAATAAAACCGAACCATTTTTAAAGAAGCTGATCACTGGTGATGAAAAGTGGATCACGTACGACAAGAACGTGCGAAAAAGGTCGTGGTCAAAGGCCGGTCAGGCTTCACAGACTGTGGCAAAACCCAGGTTAACTCGCAACAAGGTGATGCTGTGTGTGTGGTGGGATTGGAAGGGCATTATTTATTATGAGCTGTTACCACCAGGCAGGACCATCGATTCTGATTTCTACTGCGAACAACTGACAAGATTAAAGCAAGAAGTTGAGAGAAAGCGGCCGGAATTAATCAACAGAAGGGGTGTCGTTTTTCATCATAATAGCGCTAGACCTCACACATCTTTAGCCACTCAGCAAAAATTAAGAGAGTGTGGTTGGGAGGTGTTAATTCATCCGCGGTATAGTCCTGACCTTGCCTTCAGATTTCCACCTGTTTCGGTCTCTTCAGAATTCTTTAGGCAGTGTCAGGTTAACATCACGAGAGGACTGCCAAAACCACTTGTCGCGGTATTTTGATCAGAAACAACAAAGTTTCTATAGCAATGGGATCATGTCCCTACCTACAAGATGGCAAAAAGTTATCGAACAAAATGGCACCTACATACTTTAGTTGAAATGTAAAAAAACTATATTAAAAATGTTTTGAATTAACTTAAAAAATGCGAAAAACTTTTTCCTCAACCTATTACATCAAATGGTATGCAGGCCTTGATTATTCTGGAGGTCTTCAGTTCGTTTTCCACATCGGGCAAAGTGTGTTTTGGTTTTAACGATGCATATGTAACCAAGCTTTTTAATAACAAACCCTCAATTTGTTTGTAACAAATTGCGTAACGCTAATAGAATAGAAATGGAATAGATTGATAAGCGTATGGAATTAACATAAATCCAACCGCCTCTGTAATCTAGTGACTAAGACAACCCAGACAGACCCAGAGGTCTCGAGTTCGATTCCCAGCGGGGTTATATATATGTGTACTCGGTTTGGTTGGTGGTAGGGCTTGTTTGTCCGCCTGGCGAAAGCTACCACCATCTTATCTAAATATGTCGCTATAACATCAATGTTTAAAGCACTGTTGTGTTCCGGCTAGAGATAAGATAGCCAGTGCCTCAGCAGTTGAGGGTTCCAAGTAAAGTGCACTTCCACCATCGGCCTTAACATTACTTAATATTTGGTGAGATGAAGGCGCTGTGCTTCCCGTAAGATGTAAAAAAGGCTATTTTTGGACCGAGGGCCTAAACAAATGGCATTACGCTATTAGAACAGAAATGGAATCAATTGATAAGTGTATGGAATTGACATAAAGCTGACCTATAGTCATTTTAAAAACGTATTTTATAAAAAAACATAAATGTTGAAAAATTTCCACGAGCAGGATCTGAACCTTCACCCTTCTGACATACCGGGTCAGGTGCTCTCCCAATTGAGCTATCGTGTTTCTAACCAGCCCGCCGAAATTGTTCAACGGCTTCCATTCAATGTCAACAAGTACCGTCATTAACATCCGATCATAATATTTTTACAAATACTAAAGACCAGTTAAGAAGTAGGCAAGCTATTTATAAAATGATTTTTTCAACATTTGTGTTTTTGTAATTTGTTCGCAACAAAATTTGCGTTAAAATTATATAAAAGAAACAAAAACATTTTAACGTATTATAGGCTTATGTCAATACTATACGATAATAAATTATTTTCTTTTTCTTTTCTATCAGCCATGTGCCACTTGTCTAGGCCCTCGAGTGCATTCTGTTTCACAGAAAAAAGCTGAATATTTCTATTTTCTAACCAATAAAAATATAGATACCATAGTCACGTTCTAACCACTAAATCACAGACAAATAGAAGTCGAAGAAACGAAGTAACCTAATATATTTACAGTACCAGAAAGCTCGCTTATAACAAAGCATATATCTTCACACAAGGGTATTGCAAGCTACTAATATTGTAACATATTGATATTGCCCTATTATCTTAACTTTGAATCGGATTGAACACGAGAATTCGTGTTACAACTTCTTCAGTCACGTTAGACGGTTAGACTACTGACGTAAGCCCACTTTTAACTCAAGCGTATTAGCTTTTTTGATAGCTTAAGCCGACGCATCGCTAAACAATAAATCTCATACGGAGCGTTTGCACCCCGTACTATAAGAAAAACTGTTTTTTTTCCTTCAAATTAAAACTACAAACTATTTTAAAAAACTGAACAACAATATTGAAGTGTGTGTTAAGACTAATCTACTAAGAAAATTTAGATGCTTAAATCGGTCTGGTTAGCCTGTAAAATGCGAATCTATGTTTTAAAAGAGGTTACTTTGATATTTTTTTCTCTGTTATAAAAGTTGAAAAATCGTGTTTCTGCAACTAACAAAATGAAGTCAACTAAATGAAAAATCATGTCATCAAATATCACTTTCATATGTTTTGTAATTGTTGGGAAAAATCAAGATCTCCACCACGTAAATTTCCAATGCGTCGCCTTAAGAGAACTAACTGACTTATCATCATATTAAAATAGTAAAGGTAAATTATCTAGAACGTCTTTTCATGCAGGGGAAAGTCGAGGGCACAAGACCACGACGGAGATCCCCAATGAGATGGACGGACCAAGTGAAGGGTGCGGTGGGTGCTCCCGTGCACGAATGTGCCCGATTAACGACCAACAGGCCGAGGTGGCGGGATGTCGTGCGGCGGGTACTGTCTGCTGCCTAACCTACCGGAACGTGACCACGATCACTCTGGCAAGAGTGAAACGATTACGAAGAAGAAATTATCTATAATTAGTAATTATATAATAAGTTATTACCCATAACCATGTATCTAATAAAACACGAGAGTACTGTTGTTCAGATTGTATAATCAAAATATTGGCCTGCCTATACTTTTCGTCTATGACACTCATAATGCGCGATTCAGTCAAAGTTTAAGCAGCGTCATCTCTGATTACAAAAAAGAATCAATGATACCTATTCAAACAATACATAGAACAGCTATACAATTAACCTTTAATACTGTCCCATTGGGTAAAAAGCTTTATCATTGAATTTGAGTCATCGCTACGGTGTTCACAAATTAAGGCTATGCATCGTAAATTCGTTACACACTACCTGCCTTGGGAATTCAACCCAGATACTGGCTGAGAGCTTCGCCTCGTGAAAACCGAGGCGTTTAAAATATACATTAAAAAAGAAAGTTCATATTAATTTTTATCTCAACAAAGTTTGTAGTCAATCCCTTATCATCATAATCTCTACTTTCCAAAGTTTTGAAAGATCATTAATTCTTAAAGCCATAGTCCATAATATTGGTATTTTCGCAGACTCATCTCTTAAGCTTAAGGAGCTTAGAGGATGCTTAGCTTAGCAAGATAAAATACATTCCAGGTTGCTGTAAGCTGACCAATAATTGATTGTTACAATAAAACAATTTATTATGTACCTGTTTTTATTGTTTTGTCTAGATACGCCTCGGTTGCCGAATGGCAAAGCGCTCGGCTCAATAGCCGCAGGTTCCGGGTTCAGTTCCTAGGTCAGCCAAAGTGTTCTAGATTGGATCACATATTGTTTTCTAAAGTTTACGCGAACACTACACATTGAAATGAAATAACTCAATCAATCAACACTTAGTTACTTCAAGCCGCCGAAGAAGATCAACCAATTTTTACGACCTGTCAAGTGCAACATACCCCTTCAAGATACAGGCGTGTACAAACTGGACTGCGACTGTGGGCTCTCTTACATCGGGCAAACAAAAATAAATGTAGGAACCCGCGTTAAAGAACATATAGCCGACCTCAAGCATAGGCGCGAAAATAAGTCTGCAGTGTACGAACATTCCCTAGGGGGGCCCAACCATTACATCAGATTTGATAAACCACAAATACTCGCTAGAGAACAACGTTTCATACCTAGGATGATACGCGAGGCTATTGAAATTAAAAAACAACTTAATTTCAATAGAGAAGATGGTTGGAATTTACCACCAGCCTGGGATCTCATCATACTATATATATATTAAATCCCAGCTCCAACACCATACTGCCAGACCAAAAGATACTGTAAGCTCTTTCTGCGTAAAACGGAACGCACCTGATTAAATTTAAATGAGGGTATACAAGCTACCAACTAATTATGAGACGACCAAAACCCCTCATTCTCCCTGTGACCACGGTCCCTGTAAAGGGTTCGAAACGTCAGGATAAACATTAAATAAGTAATGTGTAAAATAAACGCGAGTAGATCCGTAAAAGTTGTTTCGTTTCAAAGTGTTCTGGGCAAAATCTGGGCAGAATCGAGTTCATAACAACGTCTGGCTGAAAACCTAAACCTCTTGGTCTTTGACCGGTGATGACTGTAACCACTAGACTGCAGATGCGGAAAATCGTAACACCATTGTAAAATGCGGTACGTCGAATTACAGGTAGACATGACTGTGTAACACTGCGCTGCGCCGCAAAATTGCGCCAACTCAGTTCATTGCGCCGGATGACTTCTTCAAAATGTGTTGGCGCACAGCGCAGGACCAGGCTGACGCTGAAACGTTACTTATATAAAATACAATAACTTTATATTTAAGATTTTCCTATTTTTGAAAAAAAAAACAAATGACAGAATACGTTTTTGTTCGAAAATCTCTGACTGAGCTCATTTGGCGCGTTGCATTTTGTTGCGCCTTGACGCAATTTTGAGCAAACTCAATGAACCGGCGTAGTGAGCTGCGCCAGAGTTATTAAGATGACGCAAGGAATTTTGCTGAGTTACCCATGTCTAATTACAGGTTTATATGAATACCCTTCAGTTCAGTATGCGATTCATGCTAGTATTGCACTGTTATAAACAGAATTCAGTGTACACTATAAGATAGTAAGCAAATGTATGATAAGCAAACGTAAGGCTCACGAGGTAGGATTACCACAACGATACAGATAGCTCCAAACACAAAGGCTGTTGTTACAGAATGTTACTTGATTCACCTGTGCTACAGACGAGGTTTAAATAGATAAATCATAGATAGCTACTGTTTATAATACAATACCGTTTCAGACGTTTAAACAAAAGGCTGGTGTTAGGGAACCTTACCTATTTAAATCATCCTATCTTAGCTGATTTATTTAAGGGCGGTTCGGGCTGCGAGCCTCTTGCTTGGGCTATCTGCTCGGCCGACTCAGTCAGCCCTGGTCTTCGTGGGAGGCACGACAGCTGAGCGGGGTATATGTAATTTTTTTTTTAAATTGAATTAATTGTTATTTTATTTTTGTTTCTTGATTTTTTTTTGTTATGTTTTGTTATAGTCATCGTCATTATCATCTCAGTTAAAAGACGTCCACTGCTGGACAAAGGAATAGCAATAACAATTTTTGTTATGTTATCTGTACAAGAGATGAGGTTTATTTAATAGATGAACAGATAGATACTGATTATAATGCAACACCATTTCAATGTTACAGACATTTGCAAACACAAAGGCCAGTGTTGGAGAACATTACTGGAGGCTTTATCTGTGCTAGAGGTTTGATAAAAATGAAATGAAAATACACTTTATTGTACACCATACAAAATACAAAAAGGGGACAATACAAGAAGAAGTACAAATGGCGGCCTTATCGCTAAAAAGCAATAGATATATATAGACAGATACATACTGTTTATAATGCAACACCACGAATGCACATAACAGGTAAGACTTTATAAGCTACTAGCGGCAGCTCGCGGTTTCACCCGCGGGTTCCCGTTCCCGTGGGAATATCTGGATAAAAAGTATCCTATGTGTTATTCCAGGTTATAAACTATCTGTATGACAAATTTCATCCAAATCCATCCATACGTTGCAGCGTGAAGAAGCAACAAATAAACGAACATACATACACACAAACTTTCGCATTGATAATATTAGTAGCATGGTCACTTACATTACAGTTAGTGAGTAATTATTAATTTAAAAGAGATTCTTACCAATATTTTTATTATTTTTGAGTATGCACAGCATGCAATTGTACATAAAAAAAAAACTTACCTACACTCACACCAATTATCTAGCCCAAGAGAAGCTTCGTTATTAAACTCGTTAAATAGTCACTAGACAACGGATAAACATACTTAAAATACTTAAACACATACTTATTATACATAGAAAACACCCGAGACAATTTAGAAAAACAATAATTTCTAAATTGACCCGACCGGGGATCGAAACCGGGACCTCAGAGATGGCGACACCATGAAAACCGGTGTACAAACCACTCGACCAAGGAAATCAACAAAAATAGGATGTATGCACAGTTGCATGCGCCATGATCCCATGATCATAATGGCTTAGGAAACAATGGTACGAGATTACGAGTATCGAGTGCAAATGGCGACTCAAAAATATGGTAGACCGTTTTGTCTGCTCATAAATATCCCATCTCAGTAACTGCAGTACGTCCGTGGCAATGGTACATGCAACTATTTTAAAATATTATATCACAAGCTCATTTATGTCCCCACTACAGGAAGAACGACTCATAAACCAAAACGCGGGCCTAGTGCGTATTGGCAGTTGTTAACGACTGCGACATGCATGCTGGGACCAACGGCTTTACGTTCTTCCAAAGCACGGAAAAGCTCGAGATGATACATTTTCGGCCACCCCTTTCCGAAAGTTGCTTAAGTTAAGCAATTATAGACCGAGCGCGATTACCACGGCGCCATTGAGTTCCTCAAGTCAACTCACATTTCTAGATTCGATCCGAACTCCTTGGATAATCTAGCAGGGTAAGGACAGGACACACTTGCGATGCCATTCTCTCTGAAAGCCCTCTGACGGTGTTCATCACGATTACACAGCTTAAGAAACCTTTTAAGTTTCCCGCCACCCCCAATTCGGTGACGCTGTAAAGGCTGCCTGAGTCACAGCAAACTCCCTAAAAAATTCTACATAAAAGACTAACATTCGTGCTTAAGCACCAATGCACTCAGATATGTCAAGCGTCTAGGGTACATTTGCTGCTCTCAACCAACCGCACGGCATATATGCCATTCCCTTGGCCTTATTCTGCATCTCGGGCAAAGTGCGGAAATAATAAAAAACATGGTAAAACTCAACATCATTATCAGCCCACATTCACCCACTGCAGGACATAGGCCCATCCATTGAACTGGAAGTCTGCCAACCGATCGATGACTATTTCAGCGATCGGGCCATCTACCGTCTTCCTGTCGAGGCACTGTCCTGCCCACCCCCACTTGAGTATTGTGATCCGTTTTATACAGGGTGTCCCAGAACTCAAAGTCAAGCCGAAACGGGGTGATAGGATAGATGGTAACTATCATGAGAAAAATCTGAAAAAAGTTCCATCCCACGTAGTTTGTTAAAACTATTATTATTATTATTTGTTTAAATTTCAAAATTTGTCGACAATGACATGGCCTGCTTTAAAAAAAATGTACTAGAGCGCCTTGGCAAGTGCCATCAAAAGTTGGCGCCTTTTATCAGGATTCTAAAATGGTACAACAAAAGTTGGCGCCTTTTATCAGGATTCTAAAATGGTACAACACTTGTTGGTTTCTGATTCAAAAAAAACGAGTAAAAATTAAAAAAATAATAAATATTGTTTTTCCGATTTTTCTCATGATGGTTACCGTCTATCGTATCACCCCGTTTCGACTTGACGTTGAGTTCTGGGACACCCTGTATATAAAATACTCAGGTTCGTGTATTAGCTCCAATGCACTCCGAATGTCAAGCGTCTAGGGTACATTTGCCGCACTCAACCAACCGCACGGCATCTATGCCATGCCCTTGGCATTATTCTGCATCCCGGCCGAGCGCGGTCGTTCACCGGCTTATTGATTTTAGCTTCACTCTCCGTGCAAGACTAAAGAGCAACAAAGTGACAGACGGGTCTCTACGAAGTCTTGATCAAGTGTAAGTAAAAACTTTTTAAATGATCCATGGTCAGTTATATTAGAGTAATTAGTAACGATTAATAAACAAACAAAATTAAATTTAGTATCTCGTAATAAATAAGTGATTTGGAAAATAATGATTTAAAAATTTTATGGAAACAACTTAACATTTAAAAAAATCAAGTTAATTTACCAAATAGGAACTTTTGAATCTTATCTGTATGCTCCTGCTGTCTGCCTGTCTGGAAACAATATAGTATCGTATGCCGTGGACGACTGCCTCTCAGAGATACAAAGTATTAGGCACAAAACTCTACAATATTCTTCTCATAACTCTATGTGTAATGACCTAGTCTCTCAGAGGCACAGAGTGTTAGGCACAAAACTCAACATTTTTTTCTCTCTCATCACTCTATGTGCAATGACCTAGTTAAAGCCGCCCATAAGCTCGAGCAGCGTGAGCTGCGCGCGGTGTGACTGCACCTTTACGCTTCGTCCAATGCGAAGCCTACCGTAACAAATGCTAGGTGTAAGCTAGGCATTGTGCTTTCTTTCTAAGAATGAGTGAGTTCTGTATGATTTGTTTTTGGTTTACTATTTTTATTAGCTTTTTTTATATTATACGGGTAACCACACCTGACATGTTATGGTTTAGTTAAATAACACGTTACGGCCACTTTTAACTATAACGCCGTATTTAACTAAACCATAACATGTCAGATGTTCATTAGGTGACGTAAAAATGCTAAATTACTATATTCAAATAGTTTGTTGAGCATAATTTGATTTTCTATCTCTAATTACTAGATATGTTTTTTTTTCATTGGCGGCGCTAGTGAGCGGCGTAAACGCTCTTAAATGCGGTACATTTAGCTAACATGTTAGCATACAAAATATTAAATTAAATTAAATATAATTAAAATTAAATAGAATTAGAATTAATTAAGTATATATGCCGCAATATCCACAACTACTGAGGCATTGGCTATTTAATCTTTAGCTGCCAGAATACAAAAATGTTACTTACATTACTACTAGTTTATGATTTTATAGTGTTCAGTGTCAGTTACCTACTCCCACGTCATGCAAGGGTTGTACTGAAAATCAGCGCGACGGATAACCCGTAGCTCATGCTGAGTGCAGACCCTGTTTGGCGACACTGTGCATGCAGCAACGTATGCTTAAGCATAATAACTAGAGTATGTACCTACTGTTTTTTACGACTCCAATTTTAAGTTTTTTAAATTCTTTGTCATGTATATGTTTTTATGTGTACAATAAAGTATTTTATTCTATTTTTTATTCTGTTTTATTTCGATTTTTTTTTACATTTTATTTTTATTTTTGTAATCTTTTGTTTATGAATGTTGAGTGTACAGTATTAGTCAAATAAATACCTATTCTATTCTATTCTATTCTATTGATGTTATAATCTATGGTATATGGGTATGGTGGATTTTTTTCAGCACTTTGTCTTTTTACAAATATATGTTATGTCGACATAGTTAAATGCATATGTATGTATGTGCACAAACCTTAGACATCTTTATTTAAGTAAACGTATTAGATTACTTATTAGAAATTATATACTATAACAAGAACAAGAAATGCTGTTAAGATTTTGGTTTCAAAAATATGTATTATTTACGAAGTGCGGTTATATTGCTACGATTGAATGGCGTAAGCTATGATTGCTACGAAGCTACGAGCGCAAGCTACGATCAGTGTAGCGACAACCATTTTGCAACGCTACGAGGTTATAACTGATACTCTGACGCCAACAACAGTACGTACATCGCATTCATATTCAATAAAAACAATAAAAGTGGATATAAGATGTTATGTTTGTTACAAATTTACTTTTTCAATGCACTGTGAAAAATTTAACTAACTACATTAATTACAAATTGAACTAACTTAGAATTTATATTCAAAATATTCTTTCATGTTGTAAAAATAAAGAGACATAAGAATATTTTAGAGCTCTCTTTCAAATTTACTACCACCAACCAAACCGAGTACACAAACATGTACCCTCGGTAGGAATCGAACCTGGGACCTCTGGGTCTAAACCGGTGGTCTTACCCATTAGACCACAAAAGCAGTAAAAGCGGTAATTTGTGTTTTATAGCCACTATTGCATAGCATAAAAATAGAATAAGCTATATAATAGCATATAATAAGCTACGATCGTTGCGTGTACAGCCACAGAGCAGTAGGCTTAGCCAAAGTACGAGTAAAATTAAGAAAACGATAGTGAAGTTCGTAAAGAATAAAATGTATGGGATTGACATAAACCGCGCTAAATCACGTGGTCAATCTTATGTCAATCCCATACATTTTATTCTTTTCGAACTACACTATCGTTTTCTTAATGTTACTTTGGCTACCGTCACAGCTTCTTTATCTATTCCATGTGTACAGCATAGCTTAATTCCTTCCTTAAAGGCCGGCAACGCGTCTGTGATTCCTCTGGTTTTGCGGGTGGGTGTCCATGGGCGACGGTGATTACTCTCCATCAGGTGACCAGCCTGCTCGTTTGATTCCTTCTTAAAAAAAAATAATAATCAACGTAAGCTTCACCACTGTAACAATAATCATTTTGCAATGCTAAAAGATTGCAAGTACTACAATTGTATATAAATGTGCTACATTTAGTTTGGTGTCACCCGGAATCTTCAACTACAGTCACCAACTTATTATATATGCCCACTGCTGGGGCCAAAACCTTCCCTATGGATGGTGGTTGTTAACGACTGCTAATGCAGCCGGAACCAACTGCTTTACATGCCTTCAGAAGTACGGGAGAGTTCGAGATGATACATTTTCGGTCACCCGTCCGATGACCGGCTTTTACGAAAGTTGCTTATCCTTAGCAATCGCAGATGGAGCGCGTTAACCACAGCGCCATCAAGCTCCTCAACTACTGAGGCAAAGGCTATCTAATTTCCAACTGTCGGAACACGACAGTGCTACTAACATGATGATATAATTAAATATATGGGTATGTACCTTTTAGGCATGTTTGTTTCAATGTCTGTTTAAAAGGTATACCGTACAATTAAGCTCTCGGTAAAAAATATGAATTACAAAAATAAATAGAAACACAATTAATGGAGCGAAGGAAACAGATTCCTCTGCCATTAAAAATTAATGAGAATAATTGGAAGGTCTCGAATCGTAAAATGGCAAAAGGGATTCACTTTACCGTGTATTTATAAAGCACTACGTTCTGTACACAGAACAATAATGATGTTTTTATGTATACAACACAGGCTGAAAAAGGTGTAAGGCAAAGTAAATAGCCTATATATTATCCCACTGCTGTACAAAGGCCTCCATCATTACAATTGGCGAGTAATGGCTTGGCCAACACGCTTGCCAAATGCGGGTTGGGGATCAAAAATCGTTGCCATACATCGAAAAATCCAAAACACACTTTGAACCTGGGACTTCCGGATACCGGGCCTACCGATTTGCCACTCGGCCATCGAGGCGAGAAAAGGTGTATACAAATTTTAAGAGTATAAAAGAATCCATTTGCTTAGGCAACTTGCGAAGAGAAATCAACTCTTCCATATTTGCTTATCCTACTATAGAAATGATTAAATCTCCATAGCTCCTTTAGTTACTGACGGAAACCGATACCACTTACGGGTAACACAAGCATTTAAGCTTTCTGGAAGGGTTTAACGGGAGTATTACTAACGTTATTAGCGCATTAATAATCGTGTTTCAAATTAATGAGCACATTAGCAAAAGTATAGTATAGGACGCCCTCCGGCACGGTGGAGCGATGATAGGCATTATGGCTGGCAGCAGTTGAGAGAGAAGTACCTAATGTCGGGCTCAGCGGCATGTTTTAGTAGCTTCGATCAATGATGTATAGTCGACCATGAAATTGCTTTATCACTTTTGACAAAAACTTCTAGTACAATCAAATTTCGCTAAGGCTCATTGTCAATAATGACAACGTATGTGTCACTTCGTCTTTTATACAAAAATAGAACTTGTTGTTTTATTACATGCAAACAAAATTCACTTCTAAGGTGGTAGAGCAATTTCATTGTCGACTATACTAGATAAAGGAACAAAAATGCATATCGAAAATGGTCCTGTAAATTTAAAATTCGAATAACAAAATCTGAAAAAGCATTGGATAGCATCAACAACTAAAGCTTATTATGAACCTTAAAACTTAAAATTAAAGATTAAATTATGGTTGCAAAATATTTGTAACTTGTAATTAACTGTCATCGCCACCAACGCCGACGAACCGACTTTCCGTAGGTACTTTAATTAGCTAATTAAAGTACCTACGGAAAGTCGGTTCGTTCAGTGTCGGTTACAAAAAAGTTGGTGTTATCACAGATAAATAATACTATACTAGTGTGTTATGCTTAGTTGGTATTTTGCGTAAGTCAAAATTGGTGTTATGCTTAATTGGTATTTTGCGTAAGTCAAAGTTGGTGTTATGCTTAATTGGTATTTTGCGTAAGCTAAAATTGGTGCTATGCTTAGTTGTTGTTTTGCGTAAGCGGTTTTGATTTTGCGTAAAGGTAGTGTACCGCGTATATGGTTTTATGCGTCGAAAGGCCGAAGTCGCCTACCGCTTTTCAAGCGCTTATCGTAAATCTAGTACTTATTTGATCTAAGTTTAGTAGAAGCCTATGTACAGCAGTTGACAGATACAGGCATGTTATGATGATGATGACGTTGATACAATATTATTTATGTCATAATTTCGTATTAAGTGCAATTTTGATATGTTCTTCTATGGCATGTACAGTGCTAGTTTTTTAAGTGTCTCTCGGCAAACTTCGTGGTTTCTGCTGTCGTCAGATTTCTATAAGTTATAGAGTATAGAATAGAAAATAACACTTTATTACTTTATAATACAACTAGCTGTACCCCGCGGTTTCACCCGCGTTAGTGAGTCAACTTTAAAAGCTAGATGTGGCGACCTGCGGTCGCCATATAATTTCTTATCCTCATGTATGGTTAAAGAGTTTGTAAACGCATTCCTAATTGCGTGTAAATCTGATAAAGATTAGACACGGCATCCTCCCTCCCACATCTACATAGTTTATATATTGTATAAATAGTCTTGTAAGGTTTAGATAATAAGTCAGTCACAATGTAGTCACTGTAAATATACAAATACAACATCACATAAAGAGACGCAGTCGTTATTTACCATCGCCATGGAACCCTCCATCATCACACCACACATACCTCGACCTCAGGAACACTAGACATATGCTGTCGCGGACTTTTTTTAGAACCTTTAAAGGGGAACAATTTCGTAATACATGATTTTTGCGTAACTTTTACCGTTTACGCAGAGCCAAGGAAAGCTCTCAAAAAATATTATCCCGTATTTGCAACATTTTTCATTGCTGCTTCACTCCTATTAGTCAAGCGTGATGTATTATAGTCTACAGCCTTGCTCAATAAATGGACTATTCAACACAAAAATATTTTTTCAATTCGATCCAGTAGTTTTTGAGATTAGCGCGTTCAACCATACAAACAAACAAACAAACAAGCTCTTCAGCTTTATAATATTAGTATAGAAGTTTATATATAGATAACATTAACATTCTAAGGAGTCGTACAAACGGCGGCCTAGAATATAGAGTCGCTACTACTCCGTTTAATTATTGTTAATTTATTTTATAACTAACTGTGCCCCGCGGTTTCACCCGCGTTTTATTAGTCATAGCGTGATGTAATATAGCCTATAATATTAATAAATGGACTATTCAACACAAAAATATTTTTTAAATTCGAACCAGTAGTTCCTGAGATTAGCGCGTTCAACCAAACAAACAAACAAACAAACAAACTCTTCAGCTTTACAACATTAGTATAGATAGTATAGATGAAGGAAAGTACTATTGTGGCATACGTAATTTATGCACAGTTTATAGTTGTACAGCTCTGAATAGTTCAAATATAGTTGTCTATATAGTTCAAATAAAAAATCAGTTCAGCTACAGAATTTATCTTTCAATAGTCTCTCAATAGAGTAACGGTACAATAAATAAGCACAGCAACCCACATTGGGCCAGCGTGGTGGGTTATAGCCCAATCTCTCCATGTGATATTGTTTTGGATAATCCTGCGCTGCACCAGTAGTCCTTGCGTCTGGACTCCGTTTCCACTTAACATCGTAAGTAAATAAATAAATAAATCAGGTGGAGTCGAGTCATTTGCCGAGCTACGTATAAAATAAAATAAATATTATTGTTTTATTTATCCTTTCTTTTGTTTGTGTGCGAGTGTCAATTGTTTTTATTCTTTCTCTTAAATGTCAAAAAGACAGAAAGCAGGTTTTTTAATTAGGTACACCCCGTTTGGTCTGGTCGAGTTAATTTAATGACGTCATGCGTGGTAAGTGGTTGTTGGTGGAAGCCGAAACGCCTCTGTATTTGAGATGAAGTGTTTTGTTTTGCGGATTCCATTAAACTTTTTCTCGTTTAAAGCTTTTTAAGGGTCCTAAATTATTCGTCGACACATTGCCAGCGCTTTGATTCCAGAATCAATGTAAGAAGATGCTTAAACATGTACAGC
This sequence comes from Eudonia lacustrata, assembly GCA_947562085.1. NCBI lineage: Eukaryota > Metazoa > Arthropoda > Insecta > Lepidoptera > Crambidae > Eudonia > Eudonia lacustrata. The sequence goes on along the minus strand of OX387330.1, from coordinate 2,971,906 downwards.
CAGTTCATATAAAAGTTTATAATGTCTCGGTGACCGAGTGGAAAAGCCTTCATCATCATCGCCAGCTCCTTTTATATCCCCACTGCTGGGCACGAGTATTCCCTATGAACGAGCCATAAACCACCACGAGGGCTTAGACAGATTGGTGGTTGTTAACGACTGCTAATGCAGCCGGGACCAACGGCTTTACCTGCCTTTCGAAACAAGGGAGTCGAATATCTGGAGGTCCTGGGTTAAATCTCAGGTCGGGCAATATTTGCCACCCGGTTTCGTGATCCCCAACGTACTTTTGGCTAGTGGAAAATGGAGCTCTTTGCATAACAGTAAAACATTGGAAGAAGAAGAGGAAAAACATTAATTGGTATCACATTACAAACCAGAAAGTTAATATACCAACGGAATAGAGCAACAAAGGGCTGAGTGAGCGAGATGTCACCAGCAGCAACACTGTGTGATAAAAAGAGATGCGTGATGCGACGTAACAGAACTGTTTTTGGCAACTGTTTGACAGTTCGCCAGCACTCATCCGCACGCTGAGAATTTAAACTCTGTGAGTTTTTCTAGTTTTACGTGAAATCGTAGATATTTTTAAGAAATAGTGCTTCAGAAACATGGTGACTTGTTCAGTGATTGATTATTGTACAACACAACGAAATAACTCCGAAAAATGTTCATTTGACAGGTAAATTATTCCAAATGGACACCTCCTGAACTAGGATTTAGTTTTGCCAATGCGCTTCGAATTTTAAGCACTAAGTGTGATACTTCTCTTCTATAAACTTTTAAATAAGTAAGAAGCAAAGATCAAATACACATAATGCAGAATTAACGAATATTTTGTGTAAAGAAATAATTTTCGTTTTACATTAGGGCTGCATCAATTTATCGATATTTCGTGTCCATTGTCTATCACGCGGTAAACGAATATGTATTACTGTTGTTGAAGTACCTATATGAGATTTAGATATGAATCACCTGGGAATGCAATCCCATTTAAGATACTTAGCTGATCCATAGGTATAAATTTTTACTGTTACTGTTAGAATAGGTACTATCATTAGTAATTAAAGAAATTTGATAGGACGGTTCTAGATATTATTCGTGATATTGATTTGGGAAGTCATTTTGTTTTGTTGTCTATTCATTGGATCAAGATCCACTTAATAGTAACAGATATCTTGTTCTTAAATGTATCATTGAAACATAATTGCCTGTAAGATTGAGGTACCAAACGAAATTGAAAAATGTATCGAAGCCTACTTTGAGAAATTTTAAACAAAATAATACTTTTCCGAGGGCAATGAGAAATGTTAAATAAATTATTTAAAATATCTTCTTAGTTTTTCTTAAAGAATCATAGTTTCAGTCATGCGAAATCCCATCCCATCCTATTTTAGTTCTAATATTACTGTTACCTATTAATATTATCGACATCGATATTAATGTAAAAAGCGATATGTATACATGACTGACACGCATACATTAACAATTTTACACTCAAAAATGTCATCCTATTTCAGTTTCGTTTGACAGCTCGTATTTGTTGCTCTATTCCGTTGGTATAATAATTAAACACAATTAAAGTTTTTTTTCATGCTTTATGAATTGGTGGGTACAGTGTTTTAGTTTTCGATGCATCAGTAAAATGATTTTGTATTGTAAATCAATAATGAAAACTATAGATTTTTATTATTTGAATTTTGCATTTACAATGCTATAATTATATTTGAAAAAGATAATTGCATAAAACTGCTGGGTTGCAGCGTTAATCACAAAAGAACTAAATATTTATAAAATACAATAAAAAAATTAAATGCCTACCCAACCCAGCCAGGAATTGACAGCAACCGGGAAGCCCTCCCGGTAGCATAATGGTCAGTGTAGCCACCCGGATTGTGGAAGACCCAAGTTCGATTCCTGGCTGGGTCGGGTAGGCATATATTTTTTTCTTTCATATAAATATTTAATTTAGCTTCAGTGCAGCAATTAGCACTTGAAAATAAAAAGTAAGATTTACAAAAATACTAGAAAAATTCAACGATTCTTCTGGGGTCTCGGTAGCTCAGCAGTTAGAGCATTGGATCGGTTATCTAAAGGTCGTCGGTTCGATTCTCACTCGAGCTTCCTGAGACTAGTTGATATTTTCTAGTAAATTTTTTGTAAAACTACAAAATAATGTTTGAATGAAATAAAAAAAATTAAAATTATGTTTTTAGCTGTGTAATTGTTTGTTTCTCAATAAAAATATAAATAAATAAAATAAAATATATGAAACGTCCGTAAGTTGTCAATTCAAAGGAACTAAAACAGTATATACTAGAGATATATAGGTAGGTATATATTGGAGAGATCGCACCGTTTTACAAGTGAAATTTATTACGCTCATATTTCACGTTTACTTTCCGGCGTAAAGGCGGGGATACACCAAACGGTAAAATAAAATAAAGTAGGCAATACGCAAAATGTTAATGTCAGCAAAAAAATAAGGATATGTTCTATTTTAGAATTTTTTTTCAACCTTATAGCCCCGTATAAATGCGAACCATCACAAACCTTTAAGCTTTCATGGACGGGACAAAATAACAGTACACAAACAAAGTATGATTCTTATTTATTTATTTATTTATTTATTTTAAAACTTTTGCAACATATATTACATGGCGGACTTAATGCCTGAGGCATTCTCTACCAGTCAACCATAAGGTGGTGCAGAAATAACAAGGTAGGTGCAATTGGGTGAAGACAACAATTTAGAAATAAAAATAATATATTATGAAACGCACAGTATATACCTACATATATACAATTTATATAAATATACTTATATACACTATTATTACATAAACTACTTTTACAAATATAAAACAAAAATAAACATAAACATATAATACATAATTTATAAATTACGTTATAAATTATGTATTATATGTATGTAAGGACGTTACTGAGATGATTCTGCCAAGGTTTTATCAAAATAGAGCATACGGACTTTCTTTTTAAAGGCGTCACGACTAGTAGCCATCCTGATTTCAAGAGGTAGCGCATTCCACAGCAGAATGGACTGAATATGGAAGGACGAGTGTACAACGCCAACGACGACTGTTTTTCGGGGAAGTGGCGCGCTGTTTACTCCGTCTCGACCTTCGCTCCGTGTCATTCCTGGTGCAAAGGTTGTCTATCGCTGTTCAACGTGGTAACGCGGCAAGTGTGTTAGGCACCTTTGCACCTGGAATGACGCGGGGAGGGTTATTTGATTGAGCAGTGGTTGTTTTTATTTATTTAATAAACTTACAATCATAATTTAATTTTGAAGTCGATGATTATTCTGCACAGCATTCAAATAAAATATTAATATTTTAGTTATATGAAACAAACTCCTAAAAACTTATAATATAAATAAGGGGCAATGCCACCAGTATTTTGGGCACCTTGCCTTGGATAGGCGAGTTAGTTAAAGTAATTTGTTTATAAATATTTTTTAATTAATTTTACTATTACTAGTTTGTAAAATAGGATATAGGTAATTAGTAAATAAAACTTTTTTTTTATTTCTCCAATTGTGCACCCAACTTTGGGCCATCCAAGCATCAACAGTTGCGTCGTGAGATGAATAATAGGCGCATACATCACGGATTTTGGGCCAAACCTCGGCCCTGGAGATTGGAAAAAATGTCACTGGCGAAACGTAAATTCCGTTCAAACCACAGACGTAGGAACGGACAAAAAAACTGCAACTGTAATTATTTTTTATTAGTAATAGCGTATAATTTTCTTTAAGTATTTTATTTCGGGTAAGTACCTACTAAACCTTCATCTCACCTGATGTTATGTGATGATAAGGAGGAAGGTGGAAGCGCAGTTCACCTGGAATCCACAACCACTAATAAAATGGCTATCTTATCTCTGACTGAGGGAACACAAAAATGTTTTTAACATTTATTTTATGGCAACATAGTTACGGTAAAATAAATGTCCAACAGTGGGATCTATCGCCAAAGATGTCAAAGGTTGCGGGTTTAAATACCACTTGTTGGAATCGTTTCAACCCTTTTCAAGATTAAGCCAATACTCATCGATTTTAGTGATTACTTGATTTCAATTATAGAGGCTTTTGCCCAGCTGTGGGATAGGCTAAATAGCCTATCCCACAGCATAATGAAAAAAAGGTAAAGTAAATACTTTACTTTTTTTTGATTAGGTTTTGTTTTTTTATTCGTTAGAAAGTTTGAGAACATTTTTGTATGTTACTAAGCCGGCTAGTGAAGAACAATCCTGCTCCACCTGCTGTCTTCGCATCTGGTCTCCACTTTTGCTTAACATAAGGTGAAGCGCAGTCTACTCACACATATTTTTTTTACAATTAACCTACATATTTCACGCCGTTGCTAGTCAGAGGTATCTACTCCATATCCCTCGTAACCCCGAGCTCTTTAAAAAGGGAAAAAGGGATGTAAAGTGGTTTTCTTCAGGCCGGCAAATATAAACCAGCAAAAGCGGAGAGCAAATATAAATAAGCAAATATAAAAAATTGTCAGTAAATATAAAAACTTTGTAGACAGAAAATATTAAAAAAACTTGGATTGGCTTCACTCGGAAGTGATTTCTGAACAACAAAATTTTAATCAGATTGGTTAGCTGAAACAGTGACTGTTCCGTTCTATTTTGAGATATGTTGTTGTTTTGTGTACGCCACAAATTCAAATTCAAATTCAAAAATCATTTATTCAGTTTAGGCTACAAGTAGCTCTTGTGAATGTCGCTATGCCATCGGTTCGTATGTCTACTCTGGGCGGGAGATCTTGTACTGAGAAGAACTGGCAAGAAACTCAGCAAGTGTCCAGCTCTTTTCTCCCTTACAGCGTCAAAAAAATATATTGGAAAATGCCCTATCATAGCAGGACACTTTCAACATGTAAAAAAAACAAAAAATAAACAAATCTAAGTTATCAAATTTACATCCGGTAAAAGTTTCAATTTCCACAATGTCATACAGTACCACTACAGTACTCTAATAAAAGTCAAAAATTGTTTAAGAAAAACAAAGTCAAACTATAGTAATTAATACTAACAATAAGATAAGTATGCAAGAGCAGACCAGCCTCCACAGGCGGCACCCGTTCACGAGTATGACATATGAATCAGCCATCGCTTCGCTTCGCACACGAAAGATTCTCTAAAAAAAAACGCAACTAAATCCGTGCATTAGGTCCTGAGATTAGCTCTCTTAACAGACAAACATACGCATTCCGGGACTGTCTTTTATAATTTGTATACATAGATAGATAGGTAGATAATTTATTTACTTTACTGGCTGGCTTGGTTATGTAATATGCTTCTTTATGCCCTATCTAAATTACTTAAGCATTGTTAAGTCTGTGGACGATCTGCAAATCCGATTTAACAGCGGCTAACAAAATAAAATGGTTTTACGAATATACTTTAAAGGGTTTTTTTAATGTTTTGTCTCTGGAACGATCGTTTTGACGATGACTGAAAACGATATATATATATTTTTAAACAAGATAAAAAAATATTTTACGAAATTCAAATTTGAATAAAAGCACTCGGCTCGATGTTTGAAAGTCCTGGGTTTAACTACCAGGTCAGGTAAAATTTATAAGAAGCCCTGACATTTTATATAGAGTTTCCATTACATACACCAGCAGAATGAATTTTTACACTTGACGACACTTAACTTCAGTATGAAGATGGCGCTAAATTTTAATGATGATGACATTGTAGTTGGAAACTAAGAAGAGACTTTTGAAATTCATTCGTAAAATTGTCTCCACGCGAACTTATACGCCAGGTGATTCAAACATTCCAAGAATAAAACTCCCTCGAAAATATACTAGTAAGAGCAGTGTAAAAATACCAACTGTCAGCACCCAACCAATTATGGATACCACAATAAAATATGTACGGTGTCAACATTTGATATTCATATGGTATGCATATAGATAGATAGATTCTAATTATTCCAATTATTAATATGGATGTCAATAATCTTTTGTCTAAATCGAGAAATAGAATACTGACCGTGGTTAAATAACTAATAACAACCTGTTTAATGATAAACTACAATAAAAATACAAAGGCAACATTATAGATAAATATACGAATATCTCTGTAGATTACATCCACTAAATTGCAATGTTAATAATTGGGGCTTATATATTATAGAGCTTATAGTATATTATTATTATTCTATAAAATTAAAGGCGATATAAGGCGGCAACTACAGAACTATAAAGCTAATCTCACATTCCTTCAAAATATGGGAAAGAGTCATCAACAAAAGGCTACTTGATATAACTAGCGTCACTGAAAACCAATGCGGATTCGTCGCCGGTAGATCCACAACTGATGCCATACATTCAGTCAGAACACTGATGGAAAAGTACAGAGACAACAAAACAGACTTGCACATGATATCCATCGACCTAGAAAAAGCTTTCGACCGGCTACCGAGAGAATTGATTTGGCACGCTCTAAGGGCCCAGTGTGTCTCCGAGCATTACATAATGACTGTCAAAGATATGTACCACCAAGTATCAGCCAAAGTGCGAAGTCCGGCCGGAACAAGCGATGAATTTGATGTAATGGTTTGTGTGTACCAAGTTTCCGCCCTCAATCCTCTGCTATTTAATATTGTAATGAACCATCTCACCTCAAATCTGCAACGAGCGCCGCCATGGGACGTCCTGTATGTGGACGACGTCATCATCATCAGTGAAGATGTGAGCAACCTACAGCAGATTTTAGAAAAGTGGAGGTAAGCTCTGGAAACATCAGGTTTGCGAATAAGCAGAGAGAAGACTGAGTACATGCACTGCAACTTTAGCGGCGTCAACAGCAAACACACCATCTGTCTCCAGAACACTCAGCTAAAAGAACTGTAACTAGGGTCAGTTATCAGTAAAGATGGGTCAATAGACACTGATGTCACCCATCGCATAAATACCGGGTTGATGAAAGAACTATCCGGCGTGCTATGCGACAGCTGAATGCCCGTGCGCATAAAGGGAAGAGTATGAAGAGCAGCCGTCCGACCGGCCATGACAAACGGAGCCGAAAGCTGGCCACTCAAAAAGCAGCACGAAAATCAATTACACTGCGCAGAGATGAAGATGCTTAGGTGGGCAGGTGGTGTAACTCGGTTGAATCATGTCAGAAACACACATAAGAGGCACCTTCAAAGTGAGACCTATGCCAGATAAACTACAGGAGAGCCGTCTGCGGTGGTACGGATACGTTATGAGGCGACCATTCGACCACATAACCAGAAAAGTGCTAGATATCGAAACATATATATATATATACCTTAGGGCGAGGAAGACCCCGAATCACATGGATGTCAGTAGTAAATAAGAACCTAAAAGTAGCCCAAGTCAACAAAGAGACGACTCAGAACCGAGCTGCCTAGAGACGCATGATACGGAGGGCCGACCCCAAATAAAATAGGAAAGGGCCAGGCAAAGAAGGAGAATAATTGGGGCTTATACCTTACCTAGTACCTGCTTCGTATTAAAATTTATTTTATGAGCTATAATTGTGATTTGTGAGTATTCGTCTTGTTCCTATTCCTGGAAACTCAACACAAAATCAAAAGTTTTTCAAACACAAACAAGTGTTTTATCGATAACTTGAGTTTGACAGAAGTGATCGCTTCCATTTACAAATGATTGCTACAAAGAAAAACGTAAGAAAAGAATATTAAAATATATTTTTTGATTATCTAACATTGTATACAGTATAATGATAAAAAGAGAACAAAGACAGGAAAGTCTTGATTTTTAACCGACTTCAAAAAAAGGAGGAGGTTATTAATTCGACTGTATTTTTTTTTTATGTTTGTTACCTCAGAACTTTAGACTGAGAGAACCGATTTTGATGATTCTTTCTTTATTTGAAAGCTGGTGCTTCCCGTGTGGTTCCATTTTAATTTGGTCCAGCTCTGATGATGAGATCCTCAAGGAATTGAGGGAACTCCTCGAATATTGTAGGCATACCTATCGCGATTTTGGTATTTTCAGAAATAATACGACAATAAGTAAATTTACATTCAGAAAGTATCATTTGATGAAGTGTAACTGATGAAAAAGACCACAAATTGCCATCGGAACTCCTCAATAATAAGTATTTCACGGGTGGTGATAAAATATCTCGATTAAAATAGTTAAGCGACTATGACGAAGCAAAAGAAGACAGGCATCGGAACTCAGTTTTTGATTTCCTACTTTGAGATAGGCGTTTCTCGTTTTCTTCGCTTGTCTCATTTAAACGGCGCTGTCTCCTACGAGCAGCGTGTTTAGTAGGTCTACCCATATTCGCTTTTGATAAATAGATTGAAACGAATCACTAAAAAGCGAGAAATAAACAAAAATTTTAACAAAAAAAAAAACCGACTCCAAAAAATTTGACTGATAAAATTGCACTAAAAAGTAAAAAATAAGCGTTAGACTTATATAGACAATAACTTTATTAAGAAAAAATATAGGTACAATTATTATTACTTTTGGAGTCGGTGCCAGCCAACGAAGTTTTTAAAGCCGTAGTAGGTAGAAACTATAAATGTAATTAATTTTAAAAAAATCATTGTACTTCAATCCATGTTTGCAGATGTAACATAAAAGTACACCTGACCCGGTATGTCAAAGGATTACAATGGATTAAGAGTCAAAACTAATGTATTTGCCCGTGACTGTTATTGCCCAGGAGGCCTCAAAACGAGGTTTGTCCCTCAAGCTCATTGTATGTATCTGATGTTATACACGAGCCTTCCTTAAGAATGGAAACATCGCAGGAAAAATAGGCCGTTTACCACCACGCCGACGACCTAAAAATAGAAATAGAAATATATTTATTGCTTATTAAGTGTATATAAAGATCTTATTCTACGTAAAATGTAGGTGGTTACTGGTTATAGGATTATTATAGGATTATATTATGCAGCCGGGACTAAAGGCATTACGTAACTTCCGAAAGACGGTCCTCCGTCTGCAGTGAATGCTTAAGATGATACATTTTGGTCACCCATCCGATATCCGACCTTTGCGAAAGTTGCTGAACTTAAACAATTAACTCAATATTTATTGCTGCCACAAAATCTGTTATTCTAGATATAAAAGCGAAGATGTTCTTTACAAAATACAAATTACGGACCCTCAGACCGACGTTTATCGGTGCGCCTTCGAGCTCCTCAAAAACAAAGTCTACCATCAACCAAACCGAGCACAAAATCTAAACATCCCCCGCAGAGACTTGAACCCGGAACCTCTGGGACTAAGACGGGTCAACCACGGAGGCGGTTTTATAAATAAGTGGATCATCACGTTTTCCTTGAGGTTGATACTTGAGCAATGGGGCAGTATAACAGTATTGGGATTTTAATTTAATTTATGAAAATAACTATGAATAATTGATGTATGTATACTAATATAGTTGTAAGAATATGATGTAAATAAAATAAATAAATAAATAGGCTATACTTGTACCAATTAGTGGTAACATTTTAGAGGGCGCAGCGAAAATGTAACTTTTTCTAAATTGTATGTTAAATAATCAAAAATATCAAGCATAGGAACTTTAAAATTCAAGCGAGAGCGCTGTTTGACCTCGTCTTTGCTTTAAGGTAAACTAGAGAAAACCAATACTAATACCTAATGGTAAAAATATTGGAAAGCCAAAGGAAAAACTTTTCAAAACTAACTACAACTACTTTAAACTTCACGTTTTCATTTGGAAGTGGTTTAATAAATGATTTCAAGAGTAGGAACCTTGCAAAGTCTATGTTTTTTGGTTAATTTGTAGGTAAGTTATACTGTCCCACTGCTGGGCAAAGACGTCCATCGTTGAAAGCAAGTCATCGCTATAGTTAATAGGTTTTGGCACGTTTGCACGTTTTTTTAGTTGGTAATCACAAACCCGGCGAGCTTTGCATCAAAAAGTACGACACATAATGCCCGAAACTGAAATCTAACCCAGGATCTTAAGATATCAAAGAGCCATTCGGTCACCGAAGCAAATAGTCGCCTAATTATAGAAAGGGTAAGCGGAACCTACATTAAGAAAATGTAGCATGTTTTTAAGGGGTAAGCACAATGACTTGATCTTACCTGATGTTAAGTGATAATAAAGCCAATTAATGGAAGCGCACTTCACCCGGAATCCTCAACAAGTGTGGCACTGGCTATCTTATCTCTAGCTGCCGGAACACAACAATACTACAAACATTGATGTTATGGCGATATATTGAGATAAGATGGTGGTACTTAGCTTGGCGGACTAGCATGCCCTACCACCAACCAAACCGAGTACACAAACATGCACCCCCCGCTGGGAATCGACCCTGGCACCTCCGGGTCTGAACCGGTGGTCTGAACCACTAAACCACAGAAGCGGTTGTAAAAGCTCCTCACATTTGGAAGTGAAATAATTTCAAAAGCAGGAAATTTCATATTCAAGTCTTAGAAAACTATAGATAAGCCAAATTCGCACAATGAACCACCTGCGTCAGGCCATAACACCAGATTAGGAACCGCCGAAGCACATTGTTCATCCGGAACTCTTAAGACTGGAGTCTCAGAGAGTCACTATTTTCCAGTTAGGTGGCCGGAGCTGTATTGCGCTCACTTCTCCTTGTGCAAAGAGTACAACTCGAAGTTTCCACTGCTTGTCGTTAGCTCGTCCGGCAGTGGGACAGTACGGTCACTCAAAATTCAATTCTAAAATCAAAATCATTTATTCAGTTTAGGCTACAACTAGCTCTTATGAACGTCATTACAACCTCCTTGGTCGAGTGGTTTGTACACCGGTTTTTCATGGTGTCGCCATCTCTAAGGTCCCGGGTTCGATCCCCGGTCGGGTAAATTTAGAAATTATTGTTTTTCTAAATTGTCTCGGGTCTGGGTCTTTTTAACCGACTTCAAAAAAAGGAGGAGGTTATCAATTAGACTGTTTTTTTTTTTTTTTATGTTTGTTACCTCAGAACTTTCGACTGAGTGAACCGATTTTGATGATTATTTCTTTATTTGAAAGCTGGTGCTTTCCGTGTGGTCCCATTTTAATTTGGTCCAGTTCTGATGATGTGATCCTCAAGGAATTGAAGGAACTCCTCAAATATTGTAGGCATACCTATCGCGATTTTGGTATTTTCAGAAGTAAATCAAGCATTTGCATTCAGAAAGTATTATTTGATGAAGTGTAACTGATGAAAAAGACCACAGATTGCAATCGGAACTCCTCAATGATAAGTATTTCACGGGTGGCGATAAAATATCTCGATTAAGATAGTTAAGCGACTATGACGAAGCAAAAGAAGACAGGCACCGGAACTAAGTTTTTGATTTCCTACTTTGAGATAGGCGTTTCTCGTTTTCTTCGCTTGTCTCATTGAAACGGCGCTGTCTCATACGAGCAGCGTGTTTAGTAGGTCTACCCATATTCGCTTTTGATAAATAGATTGAAACGAATCACTAAAAAGCGAGAAATAAACAAAAATTTTAACAAAAAGAAAACCGACTCCAAAAAATTAAACTGATAAAATTGCACTAAAAAGTAAAAAATAAGCGTTAGACTTTTATATAGACAATAACTTTATTAAGAAAAAATATAGGTACAATTATTGTTATTTTGGAGTCGGTGCCAGCCAAGGTAACTTTAAAATAAATATTTAACGACATACTATATTATAATCATAATTGTACATTCAATCTTATGCATGAAATTTGGACTACAAACGCGGACTGGCACCGGCTTCAAAAACTTCGTTGGCTGGCACCGGCCCCAAAAATAACAATAATTGTACCTATATTTTTTCTTAATAAAGTTATTGTCTATATAAAAGTCTAACGCTTATTTTTTACTTTTTAGTGCAATTTTATCAGTTTAATTTTTTGGAGTCGGTTTTTTTTTGTTAAAATTTTCTATGTATAATAAGTATGTATTTAAGTAATTTAAGTGTGTTTATCCGTTGTCTACGAAGCTTCTCTTGGGCTAGATAATTGGTGTGAGTGTAGGCAAGTTCATTATGCCATAGGTTCGTTTCACTAGCATTAACATGTATTCAATTGTGACTCTTATCTCATTGTATTAATTATAACTATTTTATGATAGGGCTATTTTCACTGTTATGACTATATTTGGTATTGATTGATTGATTGTTTCCACATGATTAACATGTAGAAACATAGTAACTCTGGACTGTACATAGACTAAATACTTTACTTTATTAGGTACCAATACTAATACCAATTATTAGTTAATATTTATCATTAGGTTATTTGTGGTAGAGCCACGCTGCGTTGCAGCACGAAATGGGCCGGCTCGCCCGGCGTAATACCACCCTCTCACAGAATATCGGCGTGAAACAACGGCACTCGTTGCTGTTGTGTTTCGTCCGGTGAGTGAAAGTACCGGAGGCCCATCTCTCACCCATCTGCGATAACTTTGGTTTTGCGGGTGTCCATGGGCGGCGGTGACTGCTTTCCATCGGGTGACCCGCCTGCTCGTTTGCCTCCTTTTACCATAAAAAAAAATATAAAAATAAATTAGGAGTTGCAAGGCCAAGCGGAAACCTACTTAAAGAAAATGTAGCTCCCTCTCATTTGAAAGTGAAATAATAAATGATTTCAAGAGCAGAAACTTTGATATTCAAGCCATTGCACCATTAGACCCCGTCTGTGAGCAGAATATACAATTAGATATATTTTTTCTGAGAACCGGAACGTTGCCAGGGTTTGTTTTAGGGAAAGTGCTATGTTATCAAAGAGAAATCTGCTAAAATACAGAAAGAATCCTAATGACGTACAATTAGTAGGTCGAAGTGTGAATTTATTCAACTCTCTTGATGAAGTTTGTTTTTTTTAATGATTTTTTCTTCCGGAAATATAATGGTACGGCAAGTAGATTCGTTTTTTATTTCATTATAGAAAAGACAGATCATACTGTTTTTAAACAATTTTGTGAAGCAATAGTAATATTATTTGACTGAAACTTATGTAAGAAATGGGTCTGTATCATAATAATATAATAAAAAGCTAATAATAGGTATGTTGTTTGCCGCACTGCCTACCAAATTTTCTGTATTGCTACTACTTACTAGTAAATAAAATAAGATAGGATAAGATGAGATAAGATAATGTAGATTATTTATATTATTATTAGATTTGTTTGTTGCTAAACATTTACCAATATGCAAAATCAAAAAAAACACTTAACATTAGGCGGGCCATAATGCTACATTCGAATTTTAAAAAAAATACTGCACAAGACCCTAAGTCAACCAAATTGGCCTACGCAGTAGTTTTTTCTGCATCACGGGAAATATTAAGTTCATCATCATTAACTTTAATTTGTCATGCAATGGTTAATGAAATATTTATATTAATGAAGTAATGCGCGTCAGGCGCGCATAAGCAAGCAGCAGTGATCATAAACGTAAGTACACAGAGATTACTAAACCACTAGGGCTGAGACTTGTTTATTTTGATGTGACGTCACAATAGAAATATTTAATTGAAAAAAATGCATAACAAAATAAAGTTAATAATTATGTCTCAGTAACTTTGCATACAAGATCTAGATCGGATACACTGTTGATCTTTTTATTTTGACTACACCATTCTGTTACTCGTTGTATAATAAATAAAGCCTTCGCTTCATAAGTAAATAAAACTGAAATACTGCTCTCTACGTAACAAATCACAGCATCAGTAGAAAGTACCTATTACGTCATGAAACCACAGATCTGAATGAACGAGATAATGAATTAATTGTTCGCGGTGTGATAATTATAGTTAGTGTCGCGTCCCCGATTTTAGGTTAATTTGTTACAATTATTGATTTAATCTCTTAATAAAATATAATCGTTTGATGTAAATACTGTCAATGCATACAACATGGGACCGGAATGAAATTAGAGATAAACTTGAAGTGCCTTACAAATAAACAAAGAATAAGCTCGATATAGTTAATCCATGTTTTGTCTCTTTTACTCTTATTTGTGTAAGGAACCCCCTTACTTACCCTATAGTATTATTATTAATGTATAATATATTAATATATTAGCACAATAAAACTCACACTTTTTTAAAAGGTGTATTTCTTCTAACAACCAGTACAACTCAAAATCAACCGTCCACCACCAATGCTCCAACCAAAGTGACCGTCATCTAGTGCCTCGATTCGCCATGCTGTTTTACCGCTATTTCTTTCCGCCAACACTCAGTGTTGCCAGTGAAATAAAAACATGGAGTTTGTTCGGATACGAGTATCAATTGAAATATAAATTACTAAATTATTAATCAACCTAACACTCGTCCATCCTGACAAGGTGCATGTCCCCATGCACTAGTTAACCTAACACTTGGCCAATCGAGTCACTTTACAATATCATAATTATCTTATACTCGTATTACAGTCAAATTATTAAAACTTGACTATTAATAATCTCTCCACTCGTAATATTGACAAATATCACAATACATCGCATCTCGTACTTAGTTTAAGTTAAACTATAATTTTATTTATTAATATTACACAAAACTTAAATTTGTTTTTACTTAAAACGCAAAATAACTCTAGTCAACACTTTCATTGTAGGTATTTAAAAATAGTTAATTATTAGTTAACAAAACTTAATTAAAACATACTACGTTTCTGATAAATCAATATTATAATAATATAACAATACTCAATCATTGTGGTTTGATTAAATATTTTAATAAAAGAGTACATCAACTGGAAATAATATCCAAATCTTACAATCTTAGAAAGAAAACTGTCACAGTTCTCAAATTTACCCATTAAAATAAGTAATGTTAATGTTTATATAATTTTTAACGCAAATTTTGTTGCGAACAAATTACAAAAACACAATGTTGAAAAAATTTCCACGAGCAGGGTTTGAACCTGCACCCTTCTGACATACCGGGTCAGGTGCTCTTCCAATTGAGCTATCGTGGTTCTAACCAGCCCGCCGAAAATATTCAACACTATTTAATTTTTACTTTGAAAGCCAAAGGCGCCCATTCAATGTTAACAACTACCGTCATTAACATCCGATCATAATTTTTTTACAAATACTAAAGATCAGTTGAAGAAGTAGGCAAGGTATTTATAAATGTTTATATAATTTTTAACGCAAATTTTGTTGCGAACAAATTACAAAAACACAAATGTTGAAAAAATTTCCACGAGCAGGGTTTGAACCTGCACCCTTCTGACATACCGGGTCAGGTGCTCTACCATTTTTTTTTTTTTTTTTTTATAAGTAACGTTTTTCTAATATACCGAACTAGTTCTAAAATAGTACTATAACAACAAACAAAACAACCACTTGCAAACCCTCCTTCTTGCAAGTGATTATCACAAAACTTCCTTCATAGCTAACACAACCACCCGCAAACCCTTTCTTCTTGAAAGTGATCGCATTGGGTAACGATCTATGAACCCTTCCTTCTCATAGATCGTCTCAAATTTCTATTCCTGACATTGTGCATGTCCTCATGCACCACAAATGAACAAATGTTTCATCATATTAGTTACAAATTAGTATCAATTATCTTTTAACATTTATTTGCGAACTCATAAATTCTCGCAAAATAATTTAAATGAATATAAATATCCGTGTGTAAGCCCATCAATTCTTACACAACTAGTTAGCGTGTGTAAACCCATCAATTCTTACACAACTAGTTAGCGTGTGTAAACCCATCAATTCTTACACAACTAGTTAGCGTGTGTAAACCCATCAATTCTTACACAACTAGTTAGCGTGTGTAAACCCATCCATTCTTACACCGCTACACTAGAACCTATTCTAATGTAAGTGCAATTTGTAAACCCATCCATTCTTACAAATCGAACACACCTCATACCAGCCTCTCGCTAGCATACCTATATCCCGCTAGCATACCTATATCCCGCTAGCAAACTAAAATCCCGCCAGCAAGGTTACGAACCCATCCATTCTCGTAACCAAGATAGCTATAGGATATCGGATACGCTACGCTAGAACCTATTCTAATGCGAGTTCAATTTGTAAACCCATCCATTCTTACAAATCGAACACACTTCATACCAACATCTCGCTAGCCTACCTATATCCCGCTAGCATACCTATATCCCGCTAGCATACCTATATCCCGCTAGCAAACCAAAATCCCGCCAGCAAGGTTACGAACCCATCCATTCTCGTAACCAAGATAGCTATAGGATATCAGATACGCTACGCTAGAACCTATTCTAATGCGAGCTCAATTTGTAAACCCATCTATTCTTACAAATAGAACATACCTCTTACCAACAGCCCGCTAGCAACCCAAAACAACAAAATAAAAATAACAATAAAAAGGAAGTTACTAAGAATAGCAGAAAACTCCACTAATAATCGCTTTCTGTGTCGCTTAAATTGAAATCATTATCCATATCATTATCAACATTCTCCCTTAACTCGACTAAATTAACCCAGGGCAACAACCTATTTAAGAATTGCAAAAGCTGATCGGGATGCGAACAACGAACGCAGTGACAGAGCCTCAGACCTCAAGGTCCTATCTTTAATACCGTGGATTTTGCAATCCACTGCACGTTTTCCAACTATAATATATCACATTGATCGAGGAGAACTAATTTTTCGTTTAAAAATTTTTCTTATAGGCTCGTTAAATTTAGTTTTCCTTATAAGTATATCCTCTAATGCCTGATCATAATTTTGTGGAGGAATAGAAAATGAGTTAGTAAACTCAAATTAGTAAATTTTTTTTCTGCCATTCTTGCATAGTAAAAAAAAAAGGATTGAATTTAACCCTTTGTACCAAGCCTTACCAAAGGTAGTCACTTTTTCTCCGAATATCGATCGTCCGAAAATCAAAATCCCCAACGCGCTTGCTAAATCATCTCTCAAATATCTCAAACATCAAATATCTAATGCTTTTGTGTCATAATATCGGGTGCTATCATAATTAGATATCCAAATTTCGACTCCGGGCACTTGCTATTATATCACATGTCCTAAGTGTTATATTTATTGTATAATGTATGTTGCGGAAACCCACAACACACACTATGCTACTGTTTAAAATTAGGTTACACCTTAAAATCTACAAAATCCACTCACAGTTCCATGCCGCTCCCGCCGTCCAGAACGGGATCCATATGGTCTGATGGGGCCGGAATCCGAGTCCGGGTCTTCTCGGGTTCCCTAATCACACCCAACGACTATCTCAAGTGCACTTTTCCCCCGAGGAAATACCTGCTTTCTCCAGCAGCGGAGTCGCCGACATCCAAACACGGATGGCGAATTGTACTCCCGATGCGATTCGCTTACGACGTACACACACACAAAACACAGGTTGCACAATACACTTAATTAGAGTAATACGGCTCCAAATGCCCTTATTACTGCTTAAAATCTATTTAATTATCAACACACGATAACCTATAAACCAGCCATTGTTGCCTTCCCGAGACAAGTGTACCAACAAAGAAAAAAGAACAATTAGTGATGGGGCCATTATGCATTATTCCCAAATCGATCCGTCCATAATACAAATCAAAGTTTTATTTCCAACAAAAATAAATGCCTGTTTATTTGCAACATCCCGCCACCCAAAGCGGACGTACCGCTTTCTAGCCTGAAATCTTAAACTAGTCAACTGGTAATCGAGCTAAGGTCGCGACTGCGCGATTTAGCACCGATCCATCAACCAACACTTGCGCCACACGCGGAGTCTCGTCCGCGCCCCAGATTAACTTTAAAATGCGACCTCGTCTCCAAAACAACGATGGCAAATTAGCCTCTTTTAATAAAACCAGATCCCCCTCCGAAGGGGGCGACGTCCGGTCTGTCCACTTTACACGCTGCTGCAATAAATGCAGATACTCCAGTGACCAACGACGCCACAAGTCCTGACTCATTTGTTGTATCATTTGAAAACGAGACATCCGGTGTCTGCGTTCATCCTTCCAGGGATACTCAGGCAGGGCAGTGAGTGGCTGACCGACCAAAAAATGACCAGGGGTCAGGACTTCCATGTCATTTGCGTCAGAGGAGAGTGGACAAAGCGGACGCGAGTTGAGAACCGCCTCAACCTTACAAAACACAGTTATAAGTTCCTCATACGTGAGGGTAGTTTCCCCGACTACCCGGCGCAAGTGGGTTTTTGCCGATTTTACCGCGGCTTCAAATATCCCGCCCCAGTGGGGACAGGCTGGCACACTAAATCGCCATGTGATTCCCCGCTGTGCGAGAGCTTGACTTATGCTATTACAATTTTTATCCAGAAAATCGTTCACATCTTTTAAGTAGTTGGCAGTGCCTCTGTAGTTGGTACCGTTGTCGGACCGAATGAGAGAAGGTAAACCCCGTCGCGAAACAAAACGATCCAGCGTGGCGACAAAGGCTTCCGTAGACAGAGCCGAAACCACTTCCAGGTGGACGGCTTTAGTGGCCAGGCAGACAAAAACGCACAGGTATGCTTTCATGACCCTAGTGTTACGATAGGCTGTGGTTTTCACCAGAAACGGTCCAGCAAAATCCGTACCGACCCCGTCGAACGGCCTAGTAGTCTGACAAACCCGGTCAGAAGGGAGATCCCCCATCTGTGGCTGCATAGTGGAGGCCTTCACCCGATAACAAGCCACACACTTAAATAACACGCTGCGAACCACTCTTCGAGAGGACAAAATCCAGAACTCCCTCTGTAATATCGCCAGTAACGCATTACACCCCGCGTGAGCGTTTTTCAGGTGTCTATCCGAGACCACCAGTTCTACCAAAGGTCCTCCTTTGGGGAGTAGCAGAGGATGACGGCTACCGAAGGGCAGGTCGGCATTTTTGAGGCGACCTCCAACGCGTAACAGTCCATCCGCATCTAGAAATGGGTTGAGCCGAGAGATCGCTCCCTTGAGCTTTGCGCGACCGACGCGCAAAATCTTCAGTTCGTCCTCGAACCGGTCAGCTTGAACCAGCCGTATCAGGGCCAACAGTGAACTCCTGCGTTCCTCAGCACCCGCCACGGGTGATAACTGCCTCTTGTCTGAATGGCGGCAGTTATGTAGAAATCTCCGGATCCAGCAAGTTACACCTAGCAATTTGTCCAGTTTGCTGTATCGAGCCGTCAACCAATTCGGATCTGGCCTTGACTCGTTTGTTGTCACCAAAACTTTTATTCCAGGGAGCATCCCTAGAGAGCCATCGATCATGGTGACTGGCCATGATGGCTCACCCTCCTTTAACCACTCTGGACCCCACCAGAGGGCATGCTGCACCAATTCCGGCGCGGTGCAGCCCCGAGAGGCACAATCGGCAGGATTCCAGGGGCCGGGAACGTGCCTCCAACAAATTTCGATGCCCGAGTTCTGTACCTGAGATACCCGATTGGCCACAAACGTTTCCAATACGTGGGGTGCCCCGCGTAGCCATGCCAGAGCTATCTGACTGTCAGACCAGGCGTAGACATTCCGGATGTCCACCGTAGACGTCAGTTCCTTGTGCACGTGGCACAACAGTTTGGCCAATAGATGCGCCCCGCAAAGCTCCAGCTTCGGGATTGTCAGCCTAGTTTTGAGGAGAGCCACTTTGCTTTTAGCCAGAGGCAAGGAGACGGCGACTCGACCCTTCGAGTCCACCGTTCGCAGATACACCACTGCGGCATACCCTCGTTCTGACGCATCGCAGAAGCCATGTAGGCTTGCCCTGTATTTGCCCCGCGGCAAGATCCGCCGCGGCAACGCCACCTGATTGATCGCCTCGATCGTAGAGATCAGAGCGAGCCAAGTGTCGAGTGAGAGCCCTACCAGTGGCTCATCCCACGAGACTCCGAGTATCCACAGTGTTTGCAATAAACACTTCGCCATAAAAATGCACGGGTTGATCCATCCATTTGGATCAAACATCCGAGCGATGGTGGAAAGGATCGTCCTTTTCGACCAAACTCTTGTAGTTTCCAGTTCTACCCGGAATGTGAAAACATCGTGAACCGGCTGATATTTAATTCCCAAAACGGCGATAGAGTTCGGGTCCCCTGCGTCCTCGAATAGCTGAGGATTCTGTTGGTGATCTTCCGGAATCCCAACCAGAAGCTGTGGCTCGTTGGATAACCATTTTCTCAACTCATAACCACCAGCCGCGAGGAGTCCGATCAGCTCATTCCTGATGATGAGCGCCTCCTCCAAAGAGGCTGCCCCTGTGCAGATATCATCTACCAACACGTCACGTGTCAGTACAGCGGCTGCCCGGGGAAAGCGAGCCCGTTCCTGCTCCGCCAGTTCCAGCAGTGATCGGATGGCAATGAAGGGACTCGACTTCAGGCCGTACGTGTTGGTGTTGAGCTCGTAGACGGTGATGGGATCCTCCGAATGTTCCCTCCAGAGTATTAACTGAAACCTCCCGTCCGCAGGATGTATTACTGTTTGGCGAAACATCATCCGGATGTCCGCACCGATCACCACCTGGTGTCTTCGGAAATTTAAAATGATGTCGACAATGTCCCGATGTAACTTCGGACCAGAATGGAGACATTGGTTCAATGAAACTCCAGTCGACGACGGTGCCGATCCGTCAAAAACAGTCGGTAGTTTTCCAGATGAGGCCTTCAACACCGCGTGGTGAGGCAAGAAAAAAAGATCTGTCGTTGTCCAGTCGACAGTCACCCGCGACATATGCCCCAAGGCCTCGTATTCTCGCATGAACTCGATATACTTTTCCCGAAGTACCGGATCGCGGGACATACGACGCTCCATGGACAAGAGTCGTTTCTCTGCCAACGCCCTCGATTTTCCCAAGAGAGGGGGACAGTCGATAAAGGGCAGTCGAGTTTCGATCCTACCAGACGCCATCCGGCGTGTGTGATCCTTATAAAAGGTTTCGCACTCCACATGCTCCGGATCCAGACGGGAGACCATGGGAGGCTCTTCCAGTTCCCAGAATTTTTGCATCGTCCTAGCGATGGAGGTAGTAGCGACGACAGGTGAGACATCCCGCGTCTCCTGGTCGAAAACCGGTCCCATTAAAACGTGTCCAAAGATGGTAGGTATAGCTACCAACGAAGAGCGGCCCAGAATCCGCTGAGGCCCTAAAAGGATCCAGCCCAGTACATCCGCTCCCAATATGAGGTCCACCGGAGCCGGCTCCTCGAAATGAGGGTCTGCCAGCATGAGACCTGATGTGTCGGACATTGCAGACATTGCGTCCCGCGGAATGTCTGTCGGTGGATGCCAACCCAGCAGATTATCGAGTACGATCACGACCGCCGCAATCCGTATCGAAGCGGAATGCACAGGAGAGAAGAAAATGAGGGTCTTACCGGACAGACCCCCCACTTCTGTATCTCCGACTCCCCGAATCGGAACTGAGGGAGGCGCGCACTCCAGACGTAGGCGCCTCGCTACCCTCGTAGTAACTAAGCAGCCCTGTGCCCCAGTGTCTAGGAGGGCTCGTATCCGGACGAAGTCCCCCCTAGGTCCCCAAACGCGTACCTGCGCGATGGGCAAAAGAACCGTCCTCGGTTCCGACGTAGCCCGACCACAGGCTAGTCACGCGTCAGAGCCAGCAGCCGACCCTGTCGAACCGTGATGACTCGGCCAGTAAGTCGGACGCGTGCAGGCCACCATCCGGGGTGGTGCGTATCCAGCTGCCCTACCATACCGGTGATAGGGTGGGTGGTATTCCAACCTCGGGTACTCGTGCAGTACCGGTGAGAACTGTTGACGGTTCTCATGTCGTTGTTGTTCCGGTAACGGCGGCGGAGGATACGCGTACGAGTATCCGGGTGTTGGGTCCGGAGGTGGGGCTCCCTGTACCCAGTGGCCCTTAGAGGCACCAACTCCTGGTGTTGGTCGCGCCGGGTGCCGGGTTGTAGCCAGAACCTGGCTCCGTTCCGGCGGTCCCCAACTCACCTGAGCCGGGGTGTACGAGGGGTTGTAGTGTGGCGGCCGTGGCGGACTCCGTCTTTCCGGAGGCGGAGTTGACCCCGGCCCCAAACCGCCACCCGTGGGAGATCCCCTCTCCCGAACCGGTGCTGAGCCCTCAGCACTACGGGTGCACAGTAAGCGATGGTGCGGTCCGCCGCACACATCGCAAGGCCTCGCCTGGGGACACTCATTATACGTATGTCCTCCCAGGCAGGCATAACACAATCCTCGTGTCCGAACGAGGTTTCGGCGCTCTTTTGTGGGCAGCCCGAGAATTGCTGGACATAGCTGTTCCAAGTGCTGCTGTCCGCAAACCCGGCATCCAGAACCGGGGTTGATGGCGGCCGCAGCCACCAGCCTGCCGCGACCCTTCCCTGGGTTGCGTGGCGGCTAGGCGCCGTAGACTCCAGAAGTGCGGGCCGGCGCACTTGTCGCAGCCTCCTGGGAGGCTAGCTGGTTTTCCAGCAGGCCAGCCTCCTCTTCCAGGAACTCCAGAAGTTCCCCTATCGAGGGCAGAACGCTGCCGAGATCCTTGTGGACCAGTCGATTCCGCTCGAACTTGTCCCTCATCTCCTGCGACAACTTGGCCAGAACGATGTGCAGAAGAAGGAAGGACCACTGGTCGACGGGCAGTCCGAGCGTCCTTAACCTGTTTAAGGACACGGTGAGCGGGGTGATCAGCTGCGCCCTCAGCTGAGCCCTATGGTTGACCCTCGGCAATCCCAGCAGATGGGTCACGTGCGCGTCCGCCTGAAGACGCGGCTTCTCGTACCGCTTCTCCAGCAGCTGCATGGCGGTGTCGTAGCTCGCATCCTGCAGCTCCAGATGCTGTACGAGCTGTCTGGGTTCTCCGTCTAGGAAGGAACGGAGATATGCCAGCTTTTCGGCCTTGGTGAAATCCTTCCGAGTATCCACCAAGGCCAAAAACATGTTCCGGAATCCAGCCCAGTCCCGCATACATCCGGTGAAATGCGGGACCTCCAGGGCACCCAATCTTCCCATGGCGCTGGGTCCAGGGGTGTGGAGCGAAGCGGGGCGCGCAACAGGCTTTCCCTCCCGCAGTCGCTCGATGTCCTTCACCCGCTGAAGGACCTCATCGTAGATGTCTTGGATGTGCTCCAGATCCTTGACATATTGGGCGTGGAGGGCCAGCTCCTTCTCCCCGACCGGGTCGGTTGACAATAGAGCGGTTACCGACCGCTCGGCCAACAAGAAACGACCCTGCATTTCTTTCGAACGCGTCTCCAAGGCGTCCTCCTGGTTAGGCCGATCTATTAATGCAAGCAGCCCGGTGAACCACTGGAGCTGCTGAGCCAACTCCTGCCGTGACGCTGTCATTATAAATAATTTAAACTAAATAAACCTAAACACAAAATTAAAACGAGTCAACGAAAACACGGAATCGATTATCCCGAATCGACTCGATGCTTTCAATTAAAAGAAATTAAATAACAATTAACGTTCCGAGAAATGTCCCAGCCCAAATACAACGGTACTACCAACCTTACAATTCAACCGCACCTGTCCCGGAAGTACGAGTATCAATTGAAATATAAATTACTAAATTATTAATCAACCTAACATTTGAAATGACGTTTACATGGCAGGAACAAAACACGGATTAACTATTCGGACCTTATTCATTGTTTATTTGTAAGGTACCTAGAGTTTATATAGATGTATTGCATAAAAAAAACACTAACCCCTTGACAGAGAATAAGCTCCGAATAGTTATTTCGTGTTTTGTTCCTGTCATGTAAACTTCATTTCAGATTAGAGTAAAAAGGACAAACGCGGAATAACTATTTCAAGCTTATTTTTGGTTTATTTGTAAGGCACTTACAGATTTTCTTTAGAGCTGCCGTTTGGTGATGATGTGATGTGTGATGATGATAGCACATAAAAATGCAATAAGATTTAGGTCCCAGGACCGGTACATATTACTATCTGAAAAAACTTCTCAATTAAATATTTACTTTACATTTACAAAGCAAAGTAGAGGAAAAATCTTGAAAACAGCAAAATGTAATAAAATCAAACCAGCCAGATAAAAGCTGCATTTCCGCGTTATCCTTTGGAAATTGTTAAAAATGCATGGAAATGTTCGCTGCATGGCTCGCTCAAGGACTTTCGTGCAATCCCAGCTCATATTCTCAATTTAGAAACACTAAGTAAACCCATTTAAATTACATAGAAACGCTTTTGAAATAACTTTGTGTCTCCCGACTGCTGTTTTAACAGTCAGAACTGACTGCGATTTTTTGTGTGGTTAACGAAAACCAGAATTTGTATTGAAATGAAACAACTTTTACGGATCTACTCGCGTTTATTTTACACATTTCTTTTAATTAATGGAATCAGGCGTTATTTTGCGGAAATCCATAGTACAAAAAAATGTAATTTAAATAATATGTAGTGTTAATTCCGCTAACTCACTCGTTTATACAGCTTGGATGCAGTACGCATGCACCGCCCTCCCGCCCGCAAAAAGTATGCACATGCAGGAGAAACAATGCGAGCTGCGCACCGACTGTCGGTGCGCAGCTCTCGACCAGTCAACAGCTCCTGAGGATGCCCCGTGGAGGGGCGAAACACGTGTCGGGTATCGGTGTTGGTGTGCATTTTCGCTTGCACGCATTGTTTCTCCTGCATGTGCATACTTTTTGCGGGCGGGAGGGCGGTGCATGCGTACTGCATCCAAGCTGTATAAACGAGTGAGTTAGCGGAATTAACACTACATACTATTTAAATTACATTTTTTTGTACATTTCTTTTAGTTATGTTTATTCTGACGTTTCGAACCCTTTGCAGGGTCCGTGGTCACAGGGAGACTGAGGTGTTGGTCGTCTCATAATTAGTTAGTAGCTTGTATACCCTCATTTAAATATAATCAGGTGCGTTCCGTTTTACGCTGAAAGAGCATCATCAACATCAACAGTATCTTTTGGTCTGGCAGTATGGTGTTGGGGCTGGGATTTAATATTTTGTAAGATGGAATCCCAGGCTTGTGGTAGATTCCAACCATCTTCTCTATTGAAATTAGGATGTTTTTTTTTAATTTCAATAGCTTCGCGTATCGTCATAGGGATGAATTGTTGTTCTCTAGCGAGTATTTGAGGTTTACCAAGTCTGATGTAATGGTTGGGCCCCTCTAGGGCATGTTTGCAAACAGCAGACTTATTTTCGCGCCTATGCTTGACGTCAGCTATATGTTCTTTAACACTTCTCTTTGTTTGCCCGATGTAAGAGAGCCCACAGTCGCAGTCCAGTTTGTACACGCCTGCATCTTGTGGTATGTTGCACTTGACAAGTCGTAAAAATTGGTTGATCTTCTTCGGCGGCTTGAAGTAAGTGTTGATTGAAGCTTGCTCTTAAGATATGTCCAATCTTGTCAGTGATACCTTTCAGATATGGAAGTATAGCAGGTTGGCGCTCAACTGTGGTTGGTTTATTGCGTTTTCGGTGACGAGGCCGTGGTACTTTTAGTTTATTATCCTGTAGTACGTGCTTGACATGCTGAAGCTCAGCAGCCAGGTGTTGGGTGTCACAGATGCCGCGTGCTCTCTGAAACAAAGATTTCCCTACAGTCTGTAGCCAACTGTCTATGATGGTGGTGAGAATCACCATTGAGGTACCTATCTGTATGGGTTACTTTACGATACACAGTGTGACTCAAATTATGGCCCGAATTCCTGATGATTAAAGTATCCAAGAAAGCTGGCTTACTATCTGCCTCTAACTCTATTGTGAATTGTATTTTTGGATGCAAAAACTTCATGGTTTTTCTTCTTCTTCTTCTTCAAGCATAATTCACCCATTGTTGGGTATAGGTATCCTCATGCTCCCTCCACTTGGCCCGATCTTATGCCACTCGCATCCATCATGGTTACCAACATTATAATTATTATAATATCGGGATTTTAATTATGTTGTAATCATATAACCAGTTACATGCGCCATGATCACGGATGTACCTTCTGATGTTACTGAAGTTAAAATTGAAGTTACTAAAATTGAAATTTTAATCGCCTCTGTCGCCTAGTGGTTAAGTAAGACCACCGGTTTAGGCCCAGAGGTCCCGGGTTTGATTCCCAGCGAGTGGTACATGTTTGTGTATTGTTGTGTTCCGGCAGCTAGAGGTAAGATAGCCAGTGCCTCAGTAGTTGAGAATTCCGGGTGAGGTGCGCTTCCATCATTGGCCTTATCATCATTTAACATCAGGTGAGATGAATGCCAAGTGCCTTCCCGTAAGATGTAAAAAAAAGTATCGGTAAACAAAAACCTAATTAAAGATAAAGATAGCTTTATTACTCAATGTCGATTTTACAAAATGTTGAGACATCCTAGAAAGTAATACAATACTCGTTAGGGTTGACTCTCTCTTTCCAAGATAATAAATTAGATTAAAATTAGTACTAACAATTTAGTAGTTAATATTACAAAAAGTAAACACAAATGTTGAAAAAATTTCTACAAGCAGGATTTGAACCTGCACCCTTCTGACATACCGGGTCAGGTGCTCTCCCAATTGAGCTATTGTGGTTCTAACTAGCCCGCCGAAATTATTCTACACTATTTACTTTTTTAATTTGAAAGCCAAAGGCGCCCAAAGCCAAACGTGTCAGAAGGGTGCAGGTTGTAGAAATCCTGCTTGTAGAAATTTTTTCAACATTTGTGTTTTTGTACTTTGTTCGCAATAAAATTTGCGTTAAAAATTATATAAACAAAACAAAAACATTTTTAAGAAATGAAAAGATATTTTTAAATTTTTTTTTATAAGCCTATTTTGTGTCCCACTGTGCACTGCAAAGGCCTCCCCCCTGCGGCTTCACTCTTCTCTATCATCGGCCAACATATAAAAAAAAATTTTACTTAATCGGTATATTGTACTTACGAAATTATAGCATTAAACTTAGAAATAGAAATAGAACTGTATTTTTGGTTTTGATGCATAGCCCGAGTTTGTGATCACTAACACGCATTTGGCAAGCGTGGTGATTAAGTCATTACCCATCAATGGCGGCGGAGGCCGTTGTCCAGCAATGTGGCAGTATATTGTAGGCTAATTACTTTTATTGTAAGAAAATGTTTGCATAGGCAAAAGACACAAAATGTATTTATTTATTTTCATTATAAGACTCAATGTCTGATACAAAGGTCTTTGATCATTGGAGCATCATCTAATTAATTAACTATCAATTTTCTTAATAGATTGTAAGAGACACTTTTTTCCTCGTCTTTTTATGTATGTACAGTCAGCCAAATAAATTTATGTCAACAACAAATATTGGGTTGTACAAAATCGGCGTTTCTAGGATCAAAATTCAGATTTGTCAAAATAATTAAACAGTAGAGAAACGCTACTATGCCTCAGGTGGAAGTTGAACACACGACCTTTTCAAGATGGACGACTGTTTTTACCCCTGGAGGTCTTGTGTTCGAGTTTCATCGAAGATATCTTGAAATAGCTTTCGATAATAAATTAATGTGAACGCGTAAATAACAACTATTAATAATTAAGTAAGATTGTTAGTTTAGCGTTATATTTGAAAAGATATAGATTTTGATTGTCTTAAAGTTATTTGGTACAACTTTATTTAACTTTCTTGGCATAAAATGTTACTTAGAATAAAATTCCGTTAATATAATACGGTTTTTTGATCCTATTCGTATCTGCAGTAAAAGACGCTCTGAAAAAGCATTAAGTTAATTTTAATAAATAAATTATCTCCTATATAAAATATAAATTTGAAAACGTAACGTATTAGGTAACGTGCACATTTATCTAATATAATTATATTTTTTTTATTTTTAAATTATAAACTTCAGAATAATTGAAAAAAAAAGCTTCTGATGATTCACAATTTAATGTAATAAAAATAATTTTCATGATCATTGAAGTGATGTCTTATTAAGGGTGCGCCGTCCGTAAGTGACAAGTGTCATATGTTTTATTTGAAATGTCGTCGTCCATATTTATTTGATGCCGCGCGGCTATACTAATTTTATATGGGGAATTTAAGGTGCTTAATAAAAAATAATTATTTAAATAACCACTTGATGAATCGAAAATGTAGTCTAGCAATTTGTAGTTTATCCATTGATGATTATTTAGACAAAAACAGAGGTACAATAATTTAGAAATACTTTAGGAAATCTACTAAACGCCGCCACTCGTTTTCATGATTTTTGTCCAACTTTAAATGATATTGTAGAAAAAATTATAGCGTGTTATGAATTTATGGTTCTGGCAAATTGTAAACACGTTCCCTATGATACTAAATATATATTTTGTTCATTTAATACGATAGTATTTTCAATTATATCTACTTAACCGTAACTGCATTTTTGTCATTTTTTGGTCGGCGCACCCTTAAACATTGCTTGTTTTACAAGATAAAATTTTACTAGAAAAAATCAACCAGCCCCAGGAAGCTCGAGTGGGAATCGTACCCATGACCTTTGGATAACCTGCCCAATGCTCTGACCGCTGAGCTACCGATGCCCCAGGAGTCTTCACTCCTTGAATTTTTCTAGTAGTTTGTGATTTACGCTGTGAAGTTGATTTTTGAAAAAAATTGCTTGTTTTGATGTTTTGTACATTGTATCGAAATTGTAACGACTGCCCGTTCAAAAAATAACACCAATCGTCCATTCAAATTGATCATTATCTTTTATTGATCTTTTTCCTTGCTAAAATAAAATTACCAATGCAATATTAAATATGCGTAACATTAGATAACCGTATAAAAAGTGTATTCTTTTTCGTAAACTGAAATATAATCGTAAAGTGACAGTCTATTTTATTTGGCCAACTGTACCTCTTTCAAAGAACCTTTCTCATCAAAGGTGGGTTTATAGCCCATTCAGACGGAGGCAATAGGAATATTTACAATAATTTATCTGTAAGACATAGTGAACAGAAGGCAGGTAGGTATTTCTAGAGATATATTATTCTTGATGGAAAACTATGTCTTTATCTCACCTGATGTGATGATAAGGCCGAAGGTCAAAGCGCACTTCATTCAGAACCCTCAACTACTGAAGAACTGGTTTTCTTACAACTGTCGGAACACAATTTTTTTTTTTACTTTTTTTTTTTGCATTTTGTTATATAAAACTATTACTATTTGGTTACAATCCGATTTTCTTTAACTGTACTTTAAATGCGCATGCGAGTTGACGACAAAAAAAATAGGTAAAATCGGGAGGTGCCAACTCGCTCGTACTCGCCACTTTCACACATGCCAGTTGACGAATAAGTCAATAATTCATTTATCAAATATCAACGCATATTCAAACATAAATCACGGTCGCGGATCGCCTATAACCTCATTTCTGAAAAGACGTAATTTTGATTTTCTCTCTTTCAAACGCAAGTCAAGACATCAGCTACAATACAAACCTCTTGCTAAATGTTTATATAATTTTTAACGCAAATTTTGTTGCGAACAAATTACAAAAACACAAATGTTGAAAAAACAATTGGTAGTTGTTAACATGGAATGGGCGCCTTTGGCTTTCAAAGTAAAAAAGTAAATAGTGTTGAATAATTTCGGCGGGCTGGTTAGAACCATGATAGCTCAATTGGAAGAGCACCTGACCCGGTATGTCAGAAGGGTGCAGGTTCAAACCCTGCTTGTGGAAATTTTTTCAACATTTGTGTTTTTGTAAACCTCTTGCTAGGTAACGAACATAGAATCTCCAACTCTGAAAATTTTAATCTGGCAGTTATCATTTAGGTAAGAAAGACATTTCATGTTAAATTAAGTAGCTATCGACTTTAGAATGGCCATAATGTTTTAATTTCTTAGATTTAGAGATCCCGGGTAGCCAGTCAGCCAGGCGGACTCAAAATAAACCTATCATCAAAGTAAAATACCCTGGCTAGAAATCGAAATCGGGAGCTTTAAGAGCAACGTTGTTACCACTGGACTATAGAGGCGGTGAATAACAAAAGTATCCTACTGTCAAGTATTCCTTTCTAATAACAGCAAGTAGGGTACAGTCGCGAGCATGTTAATATGTAAAAAATATAACTCTTAATACAGTAGAATAAGAATCAAAACTAGTCAAAAGTGTAAACACGTTAACGCTCGTGACTGTACACAACGAAACAGCAACACTTGGAGTTAATTAGAGTTAATTATTTAGCCTTAAATAAACTTTTAATTAAAACGTACGAGTACGTCGGGAATTCGGCATCGACACTCGTAGCTTTTGGACGGAACGAAAAATGTACGGAAGTTTGTCAAGTTGTGCCGTTATTAGCAAACAAAAGTTTTGTTCTTCAAATGTACTTACTCGACAAATTTTAAGGATATCCAGTTACAAACATTTTTGCCTTAACGTGGTGATCGTAGTTAACTCCGCCTACCATGAAGATGGCCATAGAATGACAAAAAGTAACCCTTCCGACCTTTTTTTGTCAAAGCCATTTGTTTTAGTTCATTGTTAAAGTTAATGGTGGATATCCAGACAATTTGCCAAAAACAAAAGGGGTATAGCCACTCACCCCTGCACAGAAAAATCGCCCTAATGGTGGATATCCAGAAAATTATTTGTTGATCGTACCTAAACAGTATAATAAGTTACCTACATGCTTCCTGTTTTAACATGTAATTTAAGTTTATAAATAGGTAATTACTACAGTTCGCTAGAGGGCGTAGAAACATAAACATTAACTCCGTGATTATAATTTGTGTAAAAAATTATTTACTGTTTAAATTGTGTGACTGTGTGATAAAAATACGTGAAATAACTTGACTGGCCACTATGATTGTTATCTTGAAGAAATATATGGATTTAATTAGTGAAATCTGTGAAAATAAAAATGCTAAACTATTGATGACTGCAAAGCTATAGACTTGATAAAAAAGTGAAGTTTACACTAGTTTACAGCATAAAAGTGCTTCAAAGTGAAAAAACACCTACGTAATATAATCTAAGTGCAACAAATTAAGTGAAAAACAGTTTTATTAATATTTTTTGGGAAAAGAAGGTTCCTTAATAATTTAATCTTCTTAGCCAACCCTGCAAATTGTTTGTTTAGAAATTACGCCCGCGTCGTAAACATTAGTTAATTTGGTCAACCGCAATAAGAGCATCGACAGCCGATCGGTAAAGTGGTCTAACCAGAAGCCGCACAAACGAGTTCGATCCTGGGACATTGGAAATATTTTTTGTGTTCTGATTTTGCATTTTTGTTCTGATTTTGCATTTTTTTTTTGAAGATGTTTTTTAAATTAAATTACTTACCCGTAGAACTGAAATAAAAATGGAAAGAAATATTACGCGAAAGGCAAAAAAAAAAATAACACTTCAGTATATGTTATTTGCAGTCCGTAAGATGGCGCTAAAATGTGATAACTGTAATAGCAAAATCACAAATCGTGAATACTTAATATGCACGATTTGTAAGTATAATTATCACATTGATTGTGGGAATGTTTCGACCAAAAGATTCTACCTAATGACTAGAGAAAATAAACTTAACTGGAAATGTGACAAATGTATAGATAGGGATAAGAATGACAACTTCAGAATAAATATATCTACGACAAACTCTTTTGAATCATTAACAGATGATGAATACAAAGATATTATGTCAACGTCACAAAGTAGCCGACTAAACAGTAGCTGCCCAGATTTAAGAAGAATAAATATCGAAGAGAGACTAGAATACCTAATAATACAAAATAAAGACCTTAAGGAGAAACTCCAAATTGCGGAAAATGAAATTGAAAATATGTTATTAGAAAATACTAAATTAAAAAAAAATATACAAAATAAAGAAAAAAAAACCAAATTTTTGACAGAAATTTGTAACTCAAGCCAAAAGAAAAATGTAACCCTCAGAAGAAGCAGAAAGAACCTAAACAAGACTATTCTGGATTTTGAAACCGACGAACAAGAAGCGAAATTTTGCGCAACGCCATCAATAAAACATGACAAGAACTCTGAAATTGAACCTGACAGTATCATCTTACCAAATCAGGTCGCGGATCTTAGTCCATCTAATCGCTCAATAGAGGGCACCTGTGGTAATAAAAATAAACATAATATTTACATAGTAGGCGATCAACAAATCTGCGGTCTAGATGATGAGATAAGAGATGCGAGGTGCGGAAAATGGAATGACAACTACAACGTTACTAGTATAGTTAAGCCGTATGCGTTAAGCTCTCAAGTCTTATCAAGCTGTGAATCTATATCTGAAACTATGTCAGATGATGATATACTGGTGCTTTCGGTAGGTTCTAATGATAAAAATCCTTATACCATTATGTCGAGTTTGTGTAATACATTATGTAAATTGAAGAAGGGCAGGATACTAATACTAAGTGTTAGATATAACTATTGTTTAAATATTAACATACTAAACACACATATTAATCGTCTAATAAAAAATTATTATAATTGTAAATATATTGACATACAACAAATACTGCATTACTACCAAAATATAACATCAATAAAAAAGAAAATTAGCCTGAAGATAAATGTAGAAATCGACTATTCAAAGTATGTTAATGACTATGTAAAAAACGGATTAAAATTAAGAAAATCATTGCAAAACTCTATACTCGATAAAAAAGGTATTATATCCACCTCAACTGCTTTGGAAAATAAAAAGGGTACAATACCATATTATTTTTCTAAGATTAATATTACAAAAAATAGTATAACACCAACAATGACAAGCACAAAATGTTTTCGTGGCTAATAAGCATAATGATTTTGTAATTCTACACCAAAACATACAAGGTTTGCTTTCTAAAAAAGATATCATTGAGATAACCCTAGCGGAGCTTGATTCTCATTTATGTCCTGAGGTGCTGTGCTTTACAGAAACTTTTATTATGAATGGAGAGGAAAAGAATATATTTTTGCATAATTATGTACTAGCTATACACTATGGAAGAAATAAAAAAAGAGGGGGCACATGTATATTGGTAAAAAAAGGGACTATTTACAATAAAGTTAACATTTTCGATGAGCTTCCTGTGAATTTTCATTTTGAATGCTGCTCTATCTCTATTCCATCATACAATATTATAGTTGTTTGCCTATACCGTAGCTCAACCGCTTCAAATAAACGACATTTTGATTTATTCTTAGAAAAATTTGAACAACTATTGTACATATACCTACATAAACGTCACAAACAAAGAATAATTATTGTTGGGGACATTAATATAAACACTTTACAAAACAACAACATTACCACCAAACTAAAAGGCATATTAAATAATTATAATCTAGAGCAACATATAACCCAACCAACAAGAGGCTTATCATGCATTGACCACATTTTTAGTAATATAAAAGGTGCAAAGAGCACAATCCTTTCGTTGTGGTTATCTGACCATGACACTGCACAGATACTTAGTTTCCACATCAAAAGAAAACCACAAATAGCTAAACAAATACATACATTTAAGAGAGGTTATTCTGACGAAAATATCATTAAGTTCAGAACACATCTCTCATGCCTCACTTTTACAGATGTATATAATGAAAGTAATCCTAATGAAGCATTTAATAAATTCCATGACTGGTTCTGTTTACTTTATAAATTATGTTTCCCAGTTTGCAAAGTCACAATAAACACTAACTCTAACCAGCACTGGATCTCTAAGGGTATTAAAAAAAGCTGTGCAACAAGTAGAACGCACCGTCTTAATCACTATAAAAGGAAAACATACAACACAAAAAAGAAATATCAAACATACTCAAAAATACTAAAACGATGCATACTACAGGCAAAAAAACAGTCAAATAATAAATATATCATTAATAATAGTAAAAAAAACACATGTAAAGCTACATGGAAAATTATACACGAGGAGACAAATACCAAACCGACATGTAACAATTATATTGAAACTTTAGACTATAATCAACATAATATAAATAATCCAATAGAAATTGCCAATAAGTTCAATGACCATTTTATCAATATCACAGGTGTCACGCATGCGAAAACAAATAATGACTTGCATGGGAAAACTAGTAATCTGATAAATTCCATTTATCTGACTCCTGTTGATGAGTACTGTATTAGAAAAACTATTAAGTCCCTCAAAAACACAAACTCTGAAGGGTATGACAACATATGTACAAAGGTTCTGAAGGCATGCAATGAAGAAATAGCCCCTGTTCTAACATTTCTTATAAACCTATCAATATCCTCTGGGACCTTCCCAGACAGGCTTAAGTATTCACTAGTCAAACCCTTGCATAAAAAAAATGAAAAAACAGTAGTTGACAACTACAGACCCATTACACTAATCTCAATCATATCAAAGGTTTATGAAAAAATTGTACTTGAGAAACTGATGGTGTTTTTTGAAAAGTATGGTATATTAAATCAAGATCAATTCGGATTTCAAAAAAAGAAATCCACAACCCATGCCATATTCAACCTAGTGAATGAAATACTAATGAACATAAATGAAAATAGGTACACAACAGCTCTTTTCCTTGACATGTCTAGAGCGTTCGATTATTGCTTACATGACACCCTACTAAAAAAGTTGGAAAACAACGGCATTAGGGGGCCGGCACTAAATTGGCTAAAAACTTATTTGAGCAATAGGATGCAAGCCGTTGAAGTAGCTAAACTCGATAAAAATAATATAACCCAAAAATATCTATCTGAGTTTAAAGAAATCAAGTTTGGGGTGCCCCAGGGGAGTGTCTTGGGCCCATTTTTGTTCCTCACTTATATAAATAACTTACCAAAACTGACAAAGCACCGCTGCATCTTATTTGCGGATGATGTCTCAATCATAGTGACTACAAGTAAGAAATTGACATTAAATGACCATAGTAATGAAATTAACAATACAATCAACTTAATAATAAATTGGCTTAAAGATAATAACCTTTTCATTAATATTGACAAAACTTATTTCATGAATTTTAATAATACACCTTATCAAACGTTAAATGTACACTATCAAGGACTAGGACTACATGTCACAAATATAACTAAGTTTCTGGGTATACAAATTGATCATAAGTTGGACTGGAAGCAACAGATCACAAACATATGTTGTAAAATAAATAGATTTACTTTTGCACTATATAAACTCACTAAAGTA
Source organism: Eudonia lacustrata (assembly GCA_947562085.1). Classification (NCBI taxonomy): domain Eukaryota; kingdom Metazoa; phylum Arthropoda; class Insecta; order Lepidoptera; family Crambidae; genus Eudonia; species Eudonia lacustrata. The sequence continues at coordinate 2,936,879 of OX387330.1, read as the reverse complement.
GCCTCTCAAAGTGCAGCACTCACAGCATACTTTGCATATATTGAGTCCATCCTCCGTTATGGTTTAATCATATGGGGAAACAGCACAGACACAAATAAAGCATTTATCGCTCAAAAAAAATGTATTAGGGCAATCTGTGGCACTGCACCAGATGAGCCATGTGCACCCTTATTCAAAAGGTTAAAAGTCTTACCCCTGCCATGTCTATACATTTTTGAAATAGCCAAATTTGTCAAACTTAACCATCATTATTTTGAAACAGCACAAGTTATGTATCCCCGAAACACTAGAAATGGAAAAAGGTTGATGTCGGCCTTTGTTCCAAAAAGCACTCGTATGCAAAAGAATTGTTTCTGGATGTGCATAAGTATTTTTAATAAATTGCCTGAAACAATTAGAAAACTTATTGTAAAACAATTTCTAGCAGAGTTACATAAATGGCTTATGGCACATTTTATTCAGTGAAAGATTTTCTTACACATACACTTAATAAATGTAAGATGTGTACCTAGATGTGTGCAAGCAAATATTTTAGTTTTATTTTTCTTATAAGTTAACGACATATTAATTTCTTTTGATGCCTAAAAAAATACTATTCACCTTGTTTCCAAAAAGAAAAAAAATATAAAAAGGGTTGCTATTTTATGTTTTTTTATTATATAACACAATGTTTGGGTATGTTTAAAAAATATATTAATACATGTTTGCTTTGTTTGTAATTTTATAATTTTATTGTTTTTAAATTCTTATACTACCAATTTAATTTTGCATGCTATCATAGTTAGCTGAATAGGATGAGCCTAACATTATTATAACATCTCCCCATGTACCCTGTTCATACGCAAAATAAATATATTCTATTCTATTCTATTCTACAAACAGAAATGAAACACTCTTACGAATTTACTCGCTTTGAATTTTTAACAAGCATCCCCTTTATACCACAGTATAAGAAATAATATTAAATAAGAATCTTAGTAGAAACAAACCAGCAATAGAATCACATCTATGTATAATTTATTACATTATCATCATCAGCATATACTAGTCCACTGCTGGACATAGGCCTCTACAAGTACACATTACATTATATAATATACTATTATTGTGTGTACTTATGTTATTATCTATACTAATATTATAAAGCTGAAGAGTTTGTTTGTTTTTTTGTTTGTTTGTTTGTTTGAACGCGCTGATCTCAGGAACTACTGGTTCGAATTGAATAATTTTTTTGTGTTGGATAGTCCATTTATCGAGGAAGGCTTTAGGCTATATAACATCACGCTGCGACCAATAGGAGCGAAGCATCAGTGAAAAATGTTGCAAAAACGGGAAAAGAGCCTAAAAAATTAAAAATGCTGCCGAAAGTCACTATTCCACGCGGACGAAGTCGCGAGCACAGCTAGTATTATAATAATATATTTTTCTTTATTTTTAAGACATGTCCTCGACTTTCATAAGTGCACTATTGTGCCTAACCTGATTTTTTTCCATTTCATCTAATTTCATGTAGGTATTGTAGTGATCGGGACTGCTTGGAGGCGCGAACCTACTGGCAGCCGTCGCGTTCTGCATACTTCTATTGAAATACGACGTCAGGCGACAAAACAAAGGACGGAGAAAACTTGGACTTCATCCGCAGAAGCCGAGACATTCTTTTAATTATTATATTCATGTTTTCCTATTTAAATACCAATATATTATTAATTGATTCAGCTGTCTTTATTCCGTCTTACGCCCCCAAAATAAGTAACAGTCAATCCGATTGTTACAGTATATACTGTGGCAAAGGATTTTTACTCTATTAAATTTAAACAAACATACAGCTGTCAAATAAAGGCGCGAAAGAAGGCAGCGCCATCTTAAAACAATGAGAGCGCCATCCATTGGGCATGCAAATTCAAGTAAAAGTGGATAATAAAAGTTTCTTAAGACCACAGCGCCATCTTTTGATTGCGGACGCATTCTTAGTAAAAAAAATACTTTGCAATCTTAACTCCTCCAGTGCCGTCGTTCGACAGTGGAAAGGTTATTGCACCTTTGCAAGTAATACAGAAAAAATTGATATAACGACTCGTTTCATTGTCGCACCTCCAAAAGATAGAATAGTCTTAACTATCGGCACAAGTTTTCCCTCCATCCTATGACATGGAGTTCTTTAAACGTGGCGTGAAGAGGCACCTTGTGGCCTGCAGGGTGAGGTTGACTGATGCTACGTCGTTTTCACGCTGCACCAGTTGTCTTCGCGTCTGGACTCTATTTCCACCTAACATCAGGTGGGACAGTGCCATTTGCCGATCTAACTATAAAAAAACAGATAATAAGACAGGTCGCGTACAAATACGTGTTTTATTATACCTAGTTTGGGAATTACTGTAACAATTTGTTAAAAATACTATTGCGTCTTGTTAAAGCTTGTAACTAAACTAGTTTAAGCTAGTTGACGACCTCCATGGTCGAGTGGCTTGCACACCGGTTTTCATGGTGTCGCCATCTCTGAGGACCCGGGTTCGATCCCCGGTCAGATCAATTTAGAAATACCTGTTTTTCTAAATTGTTTCGGGTCTAGGTGTTTCCTATGTATAATAAGTATATATTTAAGTATATTAAGTATTGAAATGAAACAACTTTTACGGATCTACTCGCGTCAGTACGCGACGCGAGTAGATCCGTAAAAGTTGTTTCATTTCAATGTGTAGTGTTCGCGTAAACTTTAGAAAACAATATATTAAGTATGTTTATCCGCTGTCTAGTTAACCATTTCTCGAGTTTCTTAAAAAAGCTTTTCTTGGAGCTAGATAATTGGTGTAAGTGTGGAAAACATTTTTTATTTATTTATTTATAGTTATGAATACCCTATGCGTTGGTTACGATAGCTTTCCATCAGTCGAGATACAGGTTTATTTCTAGCCCGAAGGTTAGTTATTTCTAGCTTTAAGAAACAAGACAATAAATAAATATTTTTATTTTATTTTTATTATCTAATAAAGCTGGCCCTTAGTCTTCATATAAACAAAATTATCGTAGAAAACTACTAAGAATCCATGTTAATTTCGTTAGATAATGTTATAAAATATTTTCTCCCGTGCAACAACTCGGTGTAACTACAAAAAACACCAGTTTCGAAACTCTTAAATTTCCACAATTATAATTAAATGTGAAGACTTTTTTGCATAATTGTGTTACGACTAAAATTATACGGCGCCCTGGCCTTGGTAAATTGACTTTTGTTTCTGATGTGCAAAGTTGCCGGCGATATTTCTTTAACGAAGAATTAACTTTGTTGCGAGACAGAATAAAATGGGGGTCGATGGTAGAAGGTTGAATCGCGTTTTTGGCGTTCCTATCTTTTTCATTTAAAACTGCTTTTTTTGCAATGAACTTTTTGTTATTATTTACGAGAAAGCTCTTGGTGAGGAGCTCGATGGCGCAGTGGTTAACGCGCCCGGTCTGCGAGTGCTGAGGTTAAGCAACTTTCGCAAAGGCCAGTCATCGGATGGGTGACCAAAAATTTATCATCTCGAGCTCCTCCGTGCTTCGGAAGGCACTTAAAGCCGTTTGTCCCAGCTGCATTAGCAGTCGTTAACAACTTCCAACCCGCAGTAGACCCGCGTGGTGGTTTATGGCCCGTTCTCCCTATCCATCCATAGGAAAGGCTCGTGCCCCAGCAGGTGGGGACATAAAATGAGCTGATGATGAAGCTCTTGGTCTTAATCTCACCCTGAGTGATGAAAGGATAAGGTGGAAGCGCACTTTACCCGGAGTCAACTACTGTGGCACTGGCTACCAACGACTTTACGTGCCTTCCGAAGCCCAGAGGAGCTCGATACTAAACATTTGGTCACCCATCCGATGACCGGTCTTTGCAAAAGTTGTTTAACTTTAGCTATCGCAGACCGAGCGCGTTTACCATGCGCCTTTGAGCTCCTGTCTCGAAACTAGCGTTAACTTTGTCCTCAAATGCTAAGTCTATAATATCGACACAGAAGACATAATTCAATCAACAGTGTGTGTAAGTAATTAAAGGCAATATACGTGTATATACTAAGACATTGATGGTGGCCTCAAAACCTTAATAAAGCTGTAATTTCGCCCAGAGACGTCATTCCTGCGGGTTCATGCCATTAAATAAGGATACTGCAGAAGATAGTTTTTTGTTTTATATTTTACGGTTAAGCACAGTGCCTTGATCTCACCTGATGTGAAGTGATGATAAGGCCAATGATGGAAGCGCACTTCAACCGGGAACCTCAACTAGTGAGGCACTGGCTATCTTATCTCTAGCTGCCGGAACACAACAATGCTACAAACATTGATGTTATGGCGACATATTTAGATAAGATGGTGGTAGATAGCCAGGCGAACTATGAATACGGTGTTAGGTCTATACGAGTGTGCATGTTTAGTGTTTACATCACTAGCTGATCCGGCGGACTTCGTACCGCACCACCGACACCAAAACAATTTTTTTTACTTATAAATATAACCTATGTTACTCAGCGCTAATGTAGCTTTCTAATGGTGAAAAATGTTTAAAATCGGTTTAGTAGTTTTTGAGTTTATTCGTTGCAAACATACAAAAATACAAAGCTTTCCTCTTTATAACATTTTAAAAGTACCTGGATGACCGGACCTGGATGTGCTCAGTATTTTTTTTTGTAATTTTCTAAAAATTTAATTTAGCTAGATCGATTTAGCGCCTTCGAATCCCCCTGCATGCTGAATTTCATGAAAATCGTTGGAGCTGTTTCCGAGATACAAATTATGATTATAGGGTCTAACCATCGATTTAGAATACCTAGATACACCGTCACCTACAAATTCACGTCGAAAAAGTGTCCCGACTCGCTTAGTTGTAAGTATACGTGTATAGTAGATAATTTAAAAACGTATAATGTGCTAAGATCATATTTATTAAAAATGAATACAACTTTATTCCCCACAGATAAGGTTTTATTTGTATTGCACGCGTTAGGCGGTTGTGACATTACAAAATGCGATCATCGCGAAAGTCGTAAAATTTAACGATCTCCGCCTCTTGTAGGAACAGAGTAAGTGGAGTCGTGTTCAACAAAATTATTTTCATGTACGTATTGTACAATTTATAAAATTGGTGTAATGCTAGTTGCACTATTTTTTTTATAAATTATAGTAAAAATAAAACAAATAACTTATTATTAAAACATATATGTTTATGTACCCTGAAACAAAATTTAATATTGTTAACTTGTCGTTTCGAAGTATTTTATTTTTTATTTTTTACAAATATAATGCAGACGCACATACACATATTTCTGAACTGCTGATTTTGTCAGTTTATAAATATGGTGAAATTGATCACTTGTATGAGCATCTGTATTTTTAAATAGCTTCATGTGCATTAGACATCGCTCGTTAAAAAAATTACCATTATACCGCCTAAACAGTATACTTCCGCCACTTATTTTAATATAGTGCCTGATGATCTTTTCAGATTCATTGCAAATTAGGTATAAATCATTAAACGCATAACACAAACCGCCAACATGGCCAAAATGGCAATTACATTATTTCGTTCACCTAATGCGGTCACCGAACTTGTTTACCACTACTTAGACCAACGATCGTTGTTTTCACAATAATCTGTCCGCCTACTGCAGCCTACGTCATTCATTACCTATGGCCACCTTATGACTTCACCATCAGACCAGCTAGATGGTACCATCATATTACATTTTCAACGGACTTTATATGTTTGCAAAAAAGCTCAATCGGTTGAGGAGGATAACTGCTTTAAAATTCATTTGCAAGATTTGACCCGAACAAACATACATTTATACATACAAACATACTTACGTACATACTTACATACATACATGCATTGCTATTTAATACAAAGCATGTAAAAAATAATGTTTGACAAATATCAGTAGAAGTACAGTAGGTACAGTACTTATCAGTCATAAATAATTATCATTTTCGCTTTGATCTGGGTATTTATTATAGTAGCTGAAAAACATTTATTAATTTTAATTCCATAGAAACATACCAACATACCGCCAAAAGATGTGGACTACAAAACTAACTTTAAAAAAAACTAAACAGGCGGCTCTATATATTTAGTATTTAACTATGTTCTACTTTTATGAATCTTTCGTCTCTTTTAACACGTGAATAGCGTTACGCGAGGGAAAAGGACAACCGCGTAAGCGAATTATTCAAACTATTTTAGAAAAATAATGTTTTTACTTAGGTAGAAGGTAAATTTAGCCACAAATTTATTACATTAAGAAACCTTGAATGAATACTTAGCAAAAATGCGAAACCCCATCCTTTTTAAGCTATTTGAAGTATTATTTTTGCACTTTTTCACGGAGCACTTAGGCATGTTGACTTGACGGTAATCGGCGCGCGACTATGAGTGCAATTGTGCTAGAACGCGTTTTTAGCACAATTGATTCAAGCCGCGTGTGAGGCGTTGTTGGTGTATCTAGGTATTCTAAATCGATGGGTCTAACAATCAATAAGCGATCGTTCAAGGAGAGCATCTATACATCACACTGAGCATGCTAACCAAATTTGGTACAAAACTACAGGCTCGTTACCGAGATAATCAACTAAACATTATCATAATTCACCAAAAAATACACCCTTTCCAAACCTGTACAGCTGTACTACACGCACACAAAGATAGCCGTGTGTGTATGAATATCATACAACGTTTTTTCAATTGTGTGCATCTGTACAGTATCTTTTTATTGCCGCTTGTGTGCGTGTTAGTAAAGATACAGCATGTTTCATGATGTGCATTATTTTAATTGATTTAGTTTGTTTAAAAAACATAACTTTGAAAAATTACTATAAAGGTGGAGCTCATTTCTTGTCATTGCATTCAGAATGATGTATAGATACCGCCCTTAAACGTTCGTTTATTGATTTTGTTAGACCCTGTATATACACATACACTATGTAGGAAAAGAGCGTGACCAGCAAAATTTAATGAAAACCTTAAAAATATCAAACGATAAATTGTAATCAATTAAGTCTTTTATTGCTGTTTGATGCTTTATATTAATACGGCGTCCAATCTCCATTATTGTCCATGATCGCTTGCCATCTTCGCGGCATACTTTCCGCCAATTTTTCAGCATAGCTGCGAGACCTCCACGCGGACTTCAGTTCACGTGTAAAGTCAGCGACGGTCACTACATTTTTTGCCCTTAGTTTACGCTTCATCCACGCCCAAACATTTTCAATTGGATAAAAACAGAAAAGAAAATCATCAGAAAAAATTATCTTGTCCCAATCACGGTCTCTGTTTTCGCACGCCCGATGCAGCCTTTTTTCAATATGCGTTTCAGAAAGGAGAGGTTTCTTTACAGTGCTTCGATATTTCACGCCATTTACAACTAAACGCCTTTTGATGGTGTCAAGTGATATAATTAAACCCTTTTTCTTCAACTGTTTTTGCCCAAAGCGAAGTGATGATAAAGGATTCTTGGCAAACAGCTGCACAATCCGTTTATCCTCTGCGACAGACATCTTTTTCGATTTGCCACGATCTGGTAAGTCATCGACGGTTTTTGTTTGTGAATATCTCTTCACCCACTTGCTCACGAATACTTTGGACTTTTTAATATAGTGGGCGGCCTAGTCGCGGGACATTTTGGGTCCAATCGAATGAGTACAAAGAAACACAGCTTCAAAGCGGGAAGCGTACGCAGCACTCATTTTAAAAAATAATATTTTTAACAAGAAAAACTGGAGGGAAAACTTATGTTTTTTACAATGCATTATAGGGAAAGGTTTGTTCTACTCAGCCTAATATTTATTTTTATAAATTGCATTTCAAAATTTAAAAATATGCTGGTCACGTTCTTGTCAAACACACTGTATATACAAGAATTGCTCGTTTAAAGGTATTAGATTAGTATTAGTATATTAGTATAGATATAGACAACGCACACGGAATCTAGCAACAGCTCATAATAGTCGCAGTGCAGATGTAGCGAGATTCCATATCTATGTGTGGTTGCTGTGTGTGCACTGCTCGATCGGGTCAGTACGAAGCTTAAATTCTGCAGTCTCCTTATCTTGTGATGATGTTGGCTAATTAATTTCCTTTGCAACAAAGGCCAGGGCTATATCATTCTTCGCGAGAACTATTATCTGATGTACAAAGGGATGGTGAATGATATAATTCTTCATCGGAGAAAAGATTGACGACGCCTTCTCTTAAATACCTAACTACTTTAAGCTTATAGAGACAGAGTTATAATCAATCAATCTTTATAAAGCCCATGGTTATATGGAATGCGACCGTAGCAGCCCTGTGGTAGGGTTATAGTGCTAGAAGGCACTGGTTCTAATCCATATCCTGTCCAATCCAACACATGGATCCCTGGAAGGAATTAATGCCTAAGAACCAAAATGATGCCTAAGATACAGGTAAACTAGTTTACTTAGTTTAGGTGTCACTTCGATTATTTTGCACAACTAATCTTAATTTTAAAACCACAATATAAGCAGTACACTCAAAATGCACTATATAAATATATAAACAATGTTATTTTATAAGTTTGATGTATTTAGACTAAGTTTTATACAGAAATAAATTTATTCTTATTCTTATTCTTAATAAGGTCGCCATTTGTACTTAGGTACTAGTGTACTACTTATTGTATTGTCCTCTGTTTGTATTTTTGTATGTTGTTAATAAAGAATATACTCTTCCTTTCTTCTTCTCGTTTTTTTTTAAATATTTTACGGGTAATTACAGTGCCTTGATCTTCTTACCTGATGTAAAGTGATGATAAGGCCAATGATGGAAGCGCACTTCACCCGGGAACCTCAACTAGTGAGGCACTGGTGGTATCTCTAGCTGCCGGAACACAACAATGCTACAAACATTGATGTTATAGCGACATATTTAGACAAGATGGTGGTAGCTAGCCAGGCGGCCTAACAAGCCCTACCACCAACCAAACTGAGTACACAAACATGTACCCCCCGCTGGGAATCGAACCCGGGACCTCTGGGGCCTAATTCTCACGCAATAGAGAAAAGTTCACGTACGTAAAAAAGTACGAAATTCGAATATTTTTCGAAAGCAACACATTTTGCGTATTCTCAGAACTTCACAATCGAAATATTTCGATCGTGCATCACTCGAACGCAACGAGTGGTACTGACCAATCGAAGTTGAAACTCGTATACGAACTTCAGCTGTGAAAACGAGTTTGTTGAGGTTATGTGGGATAAGTTTAGTTTAATTTTGTATTCTCATTTGACAAAAATGAACGAAGAAGAGTTCATAGTAGACTTCTTTGGAAATTTAGTTGAGGAGCTAGAAAAAGAAGTACTAAACTTCCCACTTTTTAACTGGGGGTTCGGCTCCACCAAATGGATTAAGCGGAGCTTTTGCTCGGCACTGGCGTATTTTTTTTATCCATTTCCTATAATTCTAATTTAGTTTGTCGGCTCCACAAACAAAACTTATCTAGTTCTAATTTAGATTGTTTGGCTCCAAAACTAACTAGGTACTTATTACACAAACTTCGATCACTGACATTGACCAGGACAACTTTTTAATGCGTTCCGTTTTATGAAATATAACTTCCGATTATTATATTCCGAATTTTACTTTTTTAAACGGTTTGTTGTAATGACACTATTTTTTTAAGTTTTAAAAATAATCTTACGAACTTCGAATTTTGTGAAAATCGTCAATTTTGTGGAAATTACAATAGTTTTCTTAGCGTTTTTAAAAACGCCGTAATGGAACATAATAAATTGTCTATGCTACGTTCCACTAGACAGTTCGAGTGGTAATTGTTCTATCGTGCCCCAGAATACGAAAAATACGAAACGTTCGAACTTTATAGTAGAAAGGACATCTTCGCATACAAATTACCATACTGAAAAAGTTCTATTGCGTGAGAATTAGATCCCTGGGTCGAAACCGGTGGTCTTAGCCACTAGACCACAGAGGCGGTTTCAACTCTTGTCTCCTTTTGACTCTGTGACTCTGTAGTGTAAGTAACAACTTTCGGTATAGGTATTATTTTTGAAGTAACTATGCTACCCTGAATATCCGTATCCAATTTCCAGCCGGGGTACATAATTAATGTATATACGGTTACCAAAATTAATTTTGTACACTATGACCAATCACCAGATTGCTAAAACTTTGTAAAAGTAATTGTAATGGCTCAACAGTTTAGAGATAGGACAAATTCAGTCCCTCAGTAATTAAAGATGCCGGGTGAACTATACTTCCACCATTAGCCTAATCATGAACTTACATCAGATTAGGGTGAAGTAAAATATAAGGCCAAGTACTTACCTACCCATAGAAAACATAAAACGACGGGTTACACTCCGGGAGTGCCGGCAGAAGTGAAAACTTGAATATTAACGTTGTGCATTTCTGATATTTTGGAATGGTTAGGGAATAATTTTGCACGAATTGCTTCAATTATCAGTTTAAAAGTACTATCATTTATGTGGTAGAATAATATTTATTTATTGCGCTATCGTACACAAACATGACAATTTATATTACATTAAAAAGCACTCGAACATTCGCGCAAGCGCCCTGCGCCGCCTAAACGAAACAGCAGGCATAAATTTTCGCCGCGCCGTAGAAAGAGAGGGGGATACTTCCTCTCCTACGCCGCGCCGGCTGTCATCCGTCTTACGAATTTTCGATCAGGCCACGTGTCCTGACGGTCACGTGTCCTGACGCGATTTTTACATTTTTTACCCATTACAAAAAAAGTGTACAACGCCGCTAAAGAAGTTTTCACTTCAAAAAGACATAGTAGATAAAATATATAGCTGCTCAAGTTGTCGGCGACGTGGTAACCCCTGGTCGGCTCGATCCACTAACTAGCCCTTCGGAGAGACGCTGCGTCTCTCTGTATATTTTATCGCCTTTATCATGGGGAGTGCTCTGAGGAATTGTTCGGTTTGATCCCTGCCGCTGATTTCCTTCACCGCACTACACGCAATCGACTGTCTTTCCATCCACACCATCTTGATGGATGGCGGTCTACTACTGTGCGTTCCTCACGTAATTTTTTACCACGAACTACAGTGTTTTGGAACCAGCTCTCGGCGGCGGTATTTCCGGACCATTACGACATAAGGATCTTCAAGAAACGAACCTATTCCTTCCTTAAAGGCCAGCAATGCATCTGCGATTCCTCTGGTTTTACGGGTGTCCATGGGCGGCGGTGATTGCTTCCCATCAGGTGATCCGCCTGCTCGTTTGCCTCCTTCTAATATAAAAAAGTAAGTCTTATGTATGTCTAGTTAAGATTTACACAATCTTATTAGGTCTATGTCAACCGGTCGTTGTGGAGATCCTTGGGGGAGGCTTTTGTTGGACGTCTTTTGGCTGAGATGATAATGATGATGATGATGCCGTAACAACAATGTTAGTAGCATTCATATGTAGTCATTTAATATTAGCTAGCAATATTATTTATTTATGATTTTTTTTTTTTTTTATATTAGAAGGAGGCAAACGAGCAGGCGGGTCACCTGATGGAAAGCAATCACCGCCGCCCATGGACACCCGCAAAATCAGAGGAATCACAGATGCGTTGCCGGCTTTAAGGAAGGAATAGGCTGATTTTATATTTTTAACATTTAATAAACTTTGAGTTTGACATTATTGAGTCCATTATGGAAGAAACCTTGCAAAAGGTATGCAATTGTAAAAAGAGGATTGTTGTATGTGGCGACTTTAATATAACTATTTTAGATGACTCACAGAACTCGGTAAGGTTTCTTAATCTTTTCAAATCGTTTAACTTGCAAAATCTTTTTGATGAACCTACAAGAGTTACAGCCACATCAGCTACCTGTTTAGATAATATTTTTTCTAATTGTAATGATATTGAGAAATCAATAATAAATTTTATAAATTCTGATCACAGTGGTCAGATAGTTAGATTTGAGCACCAATATGAACGTCCTTCAATGAATATTTTATACAGGCCAGTGACCACTAATCGATTAGACAGATTTAAGAAGAATGTTAATGATAAAGTGTTACAAATACCATGTAACAATGACAAAGCGAACATCTTATACGACAATCTATTCGAAATAATCAAAAAAGAGTTTAATAACAATTTTACTCAAAAATTAATCAAAGTAGATAAGTCTAAAACTAAATTCAGTGATTGGGCCACAGCTGGCATCTACAGGAGTAGAAATAGATTGTATCAATTATATGATATAAAGGCAAACTCTAAGGATCCAAGTGTAATTGAATATGTTAAAAATTATTCAAAAATGTTCAAAAAAGTTTGTTCCATAGCAAAGGCCAACTACATTCGGGCAAAGATTGTGAATTCAAAAAATAAAATAAAAGCCACTTGGAACGTCATTAATAAAGAAACTTGTAAAGTAAGGTCTCGTGATCGTATACTTGAACTCAAAGTCGATAATGCTTACATCAATGGTGATACGGAAGTGGCAGGCGCGTTTGAAACATTTTTCTCAAAAATTCCACTCATTACATCAAATAAATTAAATTCTTGTAAACATCTTGCCCAGTCTCTTCTTGTATCGAGTGTAAAAATATGTAATATTCGATTCAATTTTCACTATATTGATTCTGATATAATAATAAAAGCTTTTAGACAACTTAATATAAAAAAGACTGAGGATCTTTGGGGTATCTCCACTGATATTTTAAAATCTATAATATCTTCTATCGCGTCTAATTTAGCAATAATATTTAATAAATGCGTTGATGAATGTGTGTTTCCAGATTTAATGAAGTACAGTAAAATTATACCGTTATTTAAAACAGGCGATAAAAGTGACTCATCTAATTTTCGGCCTATATCCATACTACCGGCTCTTAGTAAAATTTTTGAAAAAGTTATTTTTAATCAATTGCTGTCACATTTTACAGATAACAAGTTACTTCATAACAAACAATTCGGTTTCACTAAAGGTAGAAATACAACCGACGCGGGAGTTGCACTCATTAAGCATATTTTCGATGCATGGGAGCAGAAACAGGATGCGATAGGTATCTTTTGTGATTTATCGAAAGCTTTCGACTGTGTCGATCACGATACTTTATTATTAAAAATGGAACATTATGGTGTCTCAGACAACTCATTTACCTTATTGAAATCATACCTCACTGGCAGAGTTCAAAAAGTTAATATTAACGGTACTGATTCTTCTGGCGCCCTATTACTTATGGGGGTGCCCCAGGGTTCAATATTAGGACCTCTTTTATTTCTCATTTATGTAAATGATCTACCTTACTACACCGAAGACCTTTGTGAGATAGTATTATTTGCTGATGACACCTCATTGATTTTTAAAGTTGATAGACATAGAGCAATATTTGACGACGTAAGTAATACTCTCTCTCAAATATTACATTGGTTTACCACTAATAACCTGCTGCTTAATGCAAAAAAAACTAAATGTGTGAAATTCACGATGCCCAATGTGAAGCAGGTTAATACCAGTATCACTATGAACGATGAAATAGTTGAAATAGTTATGAAAACTAGTCTTTTTTTTATTTATTTTTTTAGATTGAGACATGTGTTTTTGTTATAAAATACTTACTGGTGTTAAATGATATTGGTTACAAACTCCAAACTGCTACATGATACTGATAAGGAAATAAATCAAATATTGAAGTGATCCCAATGCCAGATTAGTTTTATTCAAATATACAATATTCTCACCTGTATAATTTTTGTACAACAAGGAATTATTTCCCTTAAATTCTATGGTACATAGCTTACACTGAATCTTGGTTGTTTCTTAAAATTTAGATTTATCCTAATACATTATGAGCATGTCATAAGACAGTAATCTTTAGCGGAGAACCAGTACCAATTTAAATTATTAAAAAATGTTATGCAAAAGACTATTAAACTCAGGGTCGCTAACCGAGTTCGCGTTTGTGATTAAACCAATCCCAAATTGTGGAACAAAATCTAAAGTGAATCTACTAACTTAATAAGAACATTGCGAAGAACACTGACCTGGTGAAATCCTACGAAGACCATCCTGTTACCTGGCCAGACTATCCCGAACCGTGGCGGCTCTGCGAGCTGACTTTTCAGTCTCAACGGGCAGAGCGTCCCCGGATCCGAATGAGGCACGGGTAGCTATCTTCAGACTCTCAGCATTCCAAGAGGAGAACAGCCTTCCTCACCCATGTGGATAGGGAGCGTTAATGACTAAGTGTCTCCTTACTTTATAACCTCTGAACGATCAGAGATCCAATGAAGTGTTGTAAAAGTGAACGCAGATGTTCATTAAAATGCAAACATCATTGTAGATGTAACTATAAATGTAAATATCAATATAAAGATGAATATAAAGATGAATATAAAGATGAATATAAAGATGAATATAAAGATCCCATTCTGAAACAACAACCATGTTGATGAGTATACGAATTACAACTATACCTTTTCAGATTTCAAATTGGAAATTTAGAAAATTGCTAACTTACATGCAGGCGTCGTTTGATCCTTCAAACTTATGCGGCTATTTCAAATTTCAGCCTAAGACATCCTGCAATTTCCCTCTCCTGACCCTGGAAGACACATGGCCATGATAACGAAATCTAACCAAAAAAATAAACGAATGAAATTTTCAGAAATGAACTTACCAAACTTTTAAATATTTTATCGGCTCATTTTGATGGAAATGAGGGCCGATGTGTAAGGATTCCCTTAAGCCCTAGTGCTTCACGTTTTATCAATCAACGGTGTCTCCTTTCTACACCATCGTAACAAATGCCATCCGGAGCTCGCTGTCTCCCTGACAGTTGTCATGTCACTCGACTTTTTACTTTTTAAATTATCTATACCAAAGACGACAGAGATCGATCCATATCGAATCCCTTACATTTTCAAGACTGCTCACGCCATCTATTGAGACACTTCGGAACTAAACTCAACAAAACTACAACGTTTGTTTTGAAATGTATTTTCTGCTATTCTATAAATCTATAACGTTAAAATTGCAACGTTACAGTTAACTCGACAGTTTTTCTGGGTATTACCTTAGATCATAAATTACAATGGGGTTCTCATATTGCTGCCCTGGCAGGAAGACTTAGCTCAGCTGCCTATGCGGTTAGAAAAATGAGGTCACTTACTGATGTAGAAACGGCAAGATTGGTTTACTTTAGTTACTTTCACAGCGTCATGTCATATGGTATTTTATTGTGGGGCTCAGCGGCTGACATTGAAACCATTTTTGTTTTACAGAAAAGAGCCATTCGAGCTATTTATAGCCTTAAGCCCCGTGATACGCTGAGAGAGTTATTTAAGCAGATTAATATTTTTACTGTAGCTTCACAGTATATTTATGAAAATATCATTTATGTTTATAAAAACTTAGATAAATTCGAAAAAAAAAGTAATACCCATAATTTTAACACAAGAAATAAAAACAAACTTGCTGTTCCAAAACTTAGACTCAATAAAGTTAGTAATTCATTTGTTGGGAAATGTACAAAAATATACAATAAAGTGCCTTTCACTCTAACAGAATTGCCACTACACAAGTTTAAGACAGAAATAAAACAAGGTCTAATGAAAAAAGGTTACTATAAAATTGATGATTATTTTAATGATAAGAATGTGTGGTCATCTTAGTCTGCTCGCCTGCACATGTTATTTCACATTGTAAGTAGTTACACTTTTTTATAAAAGGTTATTATTAAAGTCAAAGAATAATTAGATGATAAAACAGCCTGGTTGTAATAAAAAACACATTATACTCTATTTGTATCAATATACATAATAAAATTAATTTATATAATTTTTATACTGATATGATAGTTTTGAACAGTGTCCTACAGATAACAAACAGCGTTGCGTTAAATAGATCATTAAGTTTTTATTTAAAGTATCTTGAGTGTGTCATGCTCTCTTTATTGTCTCTGCGGTGGTGGCGTGTGCGTCGGGTCGTTACGTTCCCTAAAATATGGTTGAGCGAAGTGATGGCTGATTCATATGTCATACTCGTGAACGGGTGCCGCCTGTGGAGGCTGGTCTGCTCTTGCATACTTATCTTATTGTTAGTATTAATTACTATAGTTTGACTTTGTTTTTCTTAAACAATTTTTGACTTTTATTAGAGTACTGTAGTGGTACTGTATGACATTGTGGAAATTGAAACTTATACCAGATGTAAATTTGATATATTAGATTTGTTTATTTTTTTTGTTTTTTTTTACATGTTGTGGTTGTCTTCTATATTTTTTTTGTGTTTATTTGTAATGGAAAGTGTCCTGCTATGATAGGGCATTTTTCAATTTTTATTTTTTTTGACGCTGTAAGGGAAAAAAAAGATCTGGACACTTGCTGAGTTTCTTGCCGGTTCTTCTCAGTGCAAGATCTCCCGCCCAGAGTAGACTTACGAACCGATGGCATAGCGACATTCAGAAGAGCTACTTGTAGCCTAAACTGAATAAATGATTTTTGAATTTGAATTTGAATTTTGAATTATGACAGTTTATATTTTTATTGTGTTTTAAAATGATTGTTTTTTAATTAAGTAAGTATATTCGCACACTCTTTATCAAAGTAAAATGTGTAAGGACCTAATTTTGTTATTTATTCATCTTTTTTTTAACTCACATAATGCAAATAAAGAATCTGAATCTGAATAACGTTCTTTATTTTATCAACACCATTCAGCACTAAAATAACACAAAACCAACTGATAACAATACAAAATCAACTGATATCAATCGTTGTTCTGCCCTTTAATGAATTTAATTAAATGTCGAATTAAAAAGGGGTCTTGACGTTATCTTAGATTCATTGAGACATCGAAAACCAGGTGCCTCGTTTGTTGCTACTTGCCTGTTCAGAATCGACAGTTAAGAGTGACGAACTTCAAAATATCCTCCGTGCTTCGAAATGCACGTTAAGTCGCTGGTCTCGGCTGCAGTCAGTCAAACCGGATCAAACAAATTTAATGACTAACGAAACGAACGACGCTTTCAACTATCAATCAACAAACAAATTCCACTTTGTTTAGACTTGACTTCGTTGAGTTATTCGTTAGGAAATTGTCAACTTCAAAGTTGAAATTACTTCCCCAAAAATTTCCCCTAGAATATCACCAAATCTTCTCCAAATGCCAATTTTTTCCCCAAAATGGGGAAAAAAACCCCCAATCTGGCAACGCGGCAACTGCAGTCTGCAGTAGCTGTCGTTAACAATCACCAATTCGCACTGGGTTGTTTCCACGTGGTTGTTAATGGCCCGTTCTCCCTGTAGTGTTAAGTACCATCCATAGGCAAAGCACGTGCCCCAACCGTGGGAAAATATTAAAAAAAATTGTTAATAAATGCAACAAAATACAGCTTGGCGGCGGAAATATTTGAAGACTACTTTTTCATCACAGTTGTGCGAGGCAAACGATGCGAAAGGATTTAGAAGGAGAATCCACCAATAGGATTACTCCATTTATCACCGAATGACAAAGGAATATACAATTTGTGGGAGTGATTTTGTGAAATGTGACGGAAGTAGGTGTAACAGTGGGACAGGAAGTCGGGGAAGCGCGCAAGCGCGCGCCATTTTGTAAATTTTAAATCGATATTATGAACATGACATATTATTATTTTAAGTGACATATTGTGTCATTTGACTATCAAAGGTCATTTTGATATTTCAAGTCTTCTAATGAGTAACAATTTATAACCCTATTTTTATTTTTTATTTTATTAATTACTGCTGGCACCCGTTTAATTTTTGTAAACGTCTTACTTGACCGCCACAGGTCAGGCAGTGCCTAGTGTGGGGTCATAGAAAATCTCAGCCTCCTTGAAAATAATGCTTATATTTAGGTAACACTATATTCCACTGTATTTTTAAGTTTGTAAGTAAGCATTTATCAAATAAATTTATTTGTATTTATTTGTATTTGAGTATTTACTGCATTTGTTTTATAGTTATAAAATGATGTGATACCTGACCCATTTTTTTTTTAAATATAATGTTAAAATTGCTTATTACTAAGGTGAGATGTCAAATGTTACACATCATATGCGACTACTGTAAGGCTCGCTCGTTTTTTTATTGTTAACGTGTAAGCACTTGGCCTCCATCTCACCTGATGTTAAGTGATGATAAGGCCGAAGGTGGAAGCGCACTTCACCCGGGATGCTCAACTACTGAGCCACTGGCTATTTTATCTCTAGCTGCCTAAACACAACAAAGCTACAAACATTGATGTTATGGCGACATATTTAGATATTATGGTGGTAGCTAGCCAGGCGAAATTACAAGCCCTACGACCAACCAAACCAAGTGCACAAACATACCCCCCGCTGGGAATCGAACCCGGGCCCTCTGGATCCTGGGTTGGATTCTTGGTGGCTATGTGGTTAGCTGTAGAGGTGGGAATGTTCGTTTGTCTGGTTAAGGTCTGGCCATCAGGCTTCCATCTCGTGCGCAGCGAGCAGGTCTGAGTAGCGGTCTTGGTGGGGCCCGAGGTGAAACGATGTGCGGGGCACGTGAGTTGTCCATAGTTGGTTGTTCTACTCGGTGGTTTTCATTGAGTAGGCTATCCTTTTACTAATACACTTCAGGGTACTTGGACGGAGCCACAGCCTCTACCAAGACACTGAAGCTGGAGCTGGTGCGAAAGGGACAGGCTTGTTGCATTATAGAAGAACTGGAGCTGATGAAGTAGCGCAGTCCGGACTGTTCTGCGACAGAGACACATTCCGTACCTTTCTGCCCACAGACCCATTAGAGTTATTCTGTACGAGCTAACAACAAGGATCCATCCCTAATATTACAGATATCTTACCTACTAACCAACCATTTTTATTTTTTCCCCCTCAATTTATTATCGTTTTTTATCAAGTCTTAGTAGTTACTTTTGTCGACCAAACTGACCTCAGGACTCCTGGTACCCTTATTATTTTTCCAATATTTTTTGTTTTCAAGAAGTTTACTCAATAACCTTGTAAATCTACAATTGTATTGTTTAATTTGATTGTATTTTAATAAAATACCATATTTTGTAAAGTGTGGAGCGTTTTTTTATTTCTTTTGTAGCCCAGGAGGAGTAGAAGATCCACATTACACTAGTTCAAACGAAGCTCGAGGATAATCCGAAATATCGCGGACGTGTCGCGAAACGAACAAATACTGAATAATTGAGTCACGATTTCAATTATGGCCTGTTTCCACTTGAATCTGGTGGGGTTACCATGGTTTTGTTTAAAATAACAGTAAAATTACGATTATTTTGTTAAAAAAAAATGCAAAATTACTTTTTCTAGTCTAGTAAGTAAAGATCTAATACTAATTGCATAATAATAGCTGCTGGCTCACTGCCGGACAAAGGCCAAAAAAGTTTACCACCAAACAAAACCAAGAGCAAGACCAGAATAAATAAATATAAAGTATTTTGTAATATTTTGTAAAACTCTCAATTTTGTAATATAAAATTAAATGTTATTCCTGGCTAGGTCGGGTAGGCGTTTAATTTATTGACTGTATTTTTTAAATGTTATTAAATATAAATGTTGTGTAATTTCTTATTTAACCATTTTCATCTTTTTTCTATTACTCGTATTATTTGACCTAAGATTGCCTAAAAGAGATTGCTTGTTAGCAATTAATACCTATTCTGTATCTAATAAGTACTTTGTACCAGATTGCAAATAAATATTTTTTAAATTCTCATTTTGTCCGTAGTTAATGTATAACTTACTATTATTATTACATTGAGATGAAAAAATAATAATTGTTATGCGTATTTCACTAAGATTTTTTCGTGCGATAAAGGATTTATTTATTACAAAAACGTGGACAACCTACTTTATCAAAGGGACAAAACAATGCTTTCGTGAGGCGCCTGGAACTGACAAAGGCATTAGAAATTTGTCATTATCTATGGAGGTGGGCGCCCGATCGGGAGTCGTTCCACTCCACCAAATTTACGGCTGAGTCGTCAGCAAATAATGAAGACGAGATATTGATTTTGTTTACTGCATTAGTTAGTCTGCCCTTACAAGACGCTACTCAAAACCATCGGTATTGTTATTCTTCCTCTTTTCATATCACCGACATCGATATCATCATATTCCTGACCAGAAAGCTGCAACGTTAATAGTCCTTTCATCATCATCAGCTCATTTTTTGTCCCCACTGCTAGGGCACGAGCCTTCTCTGTGGATGGATAAGGAGAATGGGTCATAAACCACCACGCGGGCCCAGTGCGGTGCGGTGGTTGTTAACGACTGCTAATGCAGCCGGGACCAACGGCTTTACTTGCCTTCCGAAGCACGGAGGAGCTGGAGATGAGAAATTTTTGGCCACCCATCCGATGAGCAGCCTCTGCGAAAGTTGCTTAACCTCAGCATTCGTAGACCGGGCGCGTTAACTGCTGCGCCATCGAGCTCCACCAATAGTCCTCTGGCCAGCCTTTATTAAATCACATATTACGCATACGCTTATTCTTGGCTTAGCTATGGTATTATATTATGGGGAAATAGTACGGATGTGCCAAATATATTTACACAGCAAAAGAAATTAATCCGAATTATCATAAATAAAGAACAAACCGATAGCTGCAGACCTCACTTCAAACAATTAAGTACTCTAACTCTATTTCTTAATTTCTACTCGTATTTATATATATATGAGGTTTGTAAATTTGTAAGAAAAAAAACCCTCATTTTTTCACTAATAGACAGGATATCCCTACAAAATATTCATTTCGCCCAAAAACCCAATCAAGACTAATGCTACCTACCTCAAAACTTCATCTACACGCAAGCAGTCCTTTAGTGATGTGCATTAAAATATTTAACAAATTACCAATTACAAAAAAAAACATTCTATTAGAAAAAGAATTTTTAGGGAAATTAAAACAATTACTTACAGAGAAGAGTTACTATACATTACAAGAGTATTTTAAAGACGATCTACAAAATAATAAATTAAAATAAAATGAAAAAGCACATGAAACGTCCTCCTCTACCCTAATTTTTTGCTGTGCCCGACAGGGTCCGTACTGTTCTTGACATTATTTTAAGATCCTTGTAATACATATGGGAAAGCAATAAAGATATAATATAATATTACAATAAATTTTACATAGTGCACGAAGTAGGCTATAAGGGCTGTCCCTTACAGTACAGGTGAGCAGCAGCTTATTGTACAGGTGAGCAGATATTGCAACAACTGTGGGGAGGTTCCACACTCGCATTTATGTGTGCTTGCAAGGAACCCCCAGTTGCAAAGGTTCTCCTTGGAGCAACCAACCTGAGCCCGCAGAGGGTATAGGATTTTTACCAATCTCAGTACCTAGATTGATATGACCAGCTCATTTTAAGTCCTCACTGATAAGGCAAGAGCCTTCCCTATGGATTTTTATATATATACTAGCAGCTGCTCGCGGTTTCACCCGCGTGGTTCCCGTTCCCGTAAAAATATCTGGATAAAAAGTATCCTATGTGTTAATGCAGGTTATAAACTATCTGTATGCCGAATTTCATCCAAATCCATTCAGTAGTTTTTACGTGAAAGAGTAACAAACATCCATCCATACTTACTAACTTTCACGTTTATAATATTAGTAGGATTTTTGGTCACCTAGCCAATGACTGGCCTTTACAACAAATGCTTAACTTCAACAATCGCAGACCTAGCGCGTTAGCTACTGCGCCATCAAACTCCTCTCTAAATAAAAAAAATAATAGTTACTTAAAATGTTTTACAACTAAGCCTCTAGCTCACCGGGAAAATCCCTTCAATTAATGAAACGAGTTTTTATTTTATCAGTTGCAAAAGTTTACATTCAACCACAAAACTCCCAAGGTTTGGGGAAAAGCCGCAACAATCGGGCAACACTGTTGCGTCACTTTTATTTGGACAGGTTTTACAGTTTTCGAACAAAGTTCCCTTGCCGCCGTTCGAGCGACGCGCCGCCCGTTTCTACGTTAGTTACGAATAGATTGGCTTTATCCAGTTCTGTGTTTTGTTTTACGAAACTTTTGGGGCTCGAATAGTAAAATCGGAATATTTTTCTCCCAATTTCTTTCCAATTTGTTTTTTAGGAGAATTTTGTCCAGTAAAAAATGAGAACATTATGCTCAGTCAGTGCTACCTGACTATGCGCTCTTACAGCATTATTATTGCAGTTACGGAAAAGAGACGCTTGTATATAAGCCGCTACACGCGTCTCGTTTTCCCAACTGCGGTAATACTGCTATAAGAGACCTCGTGGAAATAGAACCGAGGAACTACGTATATTAGGCCGAGCACCCTGGTCAAAGAGGCTTTTTAAGTATTTTGAATTTAGGAGAGGTAAATTATTCCATTTCACCAGCAGCTGTTATCAATTAGAAATGTAGTTCTAAGTGAGTTGCTCTTTCAACTTCGGCCATCGTCATTCACCAATATGTGTATTGAAGTGTGCCGAGTCTAATAATCTGTATTATGCATGACGAATCAAGGTACGCGGAAAAAATTAAATGGTCCAAAGTTTGAGCAAAGTGAGTTTGCAAAAGATTGATCGACGTTTACAGGTTTGTAATCCCTCTTTCCGCACCCATCAGTTCTTACGATGACTTGGGGGGGTAACCACGAGCTCTTATAGCAGTATTACCGCAGTTGGGAAAACGAGACGCGTGTAGCGGCGAATATATTTGCATCTCTTTTCCACAACTGAAATAAATACTGCTATAAGAGCTCATAGTCAGGGGGTTGATTTCAATAATAAAACCCTTTGCTTACAAGTATGACATTACAGAAGCTAATTAATTTACTTTCCTTTTAAATGATTGAATCAACGTTCGATTAAGGTATCTGCAAAACCAATTTTTCAATGAAATGGATAGCCAATTCGGATAATAGAAAAGCATCAGGGTACGAAATTGCATCGACTCGCCGCGGTTATTGGGTGCGTTTCCGATGTGACGATTTATATTCTTATTTCTTTTACTCCTTTCGGGTAAAATCCTTCATATTACCTGATGTTAAGTGATGATTATTTTTCTTTCTCCCTTCATTTTACAGTGTCAAATATTGGAAAATGACTTCCTAATCATAGAAGCTGATGATATACCCCTCTAGAAACCATCCGAGGGTTTTGGTTTCTTGCCGTCCACCACACTTAATTATTATGAATGTAAGAATTTAATTTCTCGTTTTTTAATGCAAGAATGTGTTTGGTGTATGCTTTGTTGGATGTCCATAGATAAATATATAAGTAAATAAATAAACACGTTTAGTTATGTAGTAGAAGCCATAAATGGCCAACAGCATCCTCTTTTAAAAAAATATCATCGATGGACCCTTTACATTTGAATGTTAAGATAAGATATGATAAGAAAAATGCACTTTATTGTACACCAAAAATAAAACATTTGACAAAGGAAACTACTTAGAAGAACACGTACAAAGGGCGGTCTTATCACAAAGAGTAATCTCTTCCAGACAACCTTTAGATGGACAAAAAAGATAACCTTAACTTTATTTATAACGTTTATAATTTCTTACAATATTACTAAAAAGTTCGTCATTGCTTTTATGTGTCGGCCCCCGACTTCAAGGTTGTCCCTAAAAAGTGGTCGCTGAAGTCGCAACCGAATCGACCCTTACAAAATGCATAGGTAGTGAATTTGATGCGACATCCGATATTTGTGTTCAGATTGCACGATAACCGATGTGATTCGTGTATGATGGAAAGTGTTTATTAGTTTACGAGCTGCGTTTATTATTTCATACTTTAAAACGGCCGCAATATTTTTGTACATGGAGAAATCCATCTTACGGAAACCAGCGGGCCTTAAGATACATCATCATCATCATCATCAGCGTATACTAGTCCACTGCTGGACAAAAGCCTCTTTAAGTGAACGCCACTAAACGCGATCCACTGCTACTCTCATCCAGCTTTTGCCAGCCACCTTGTGAAGAATGTCGCTCATTTTTTAGGGTTCCGTACCCAAAGGGTAAAACGGGAACCCTATTATTGAGACTCCGCCGTCCGTCCATTTGTCTGTCTGTCTGCCTGTCTGTTCGTCTGTCACCAGGCTGTATCTCATGAACCGTAATAGTTAGACAGTTGAAATTTTAACAGATGATGTATTTCTGTAACAAATACTAAAAAACAGAATACATTAAGGGGGCTCTCATACAACAGACATGATTTTTTTGCCGGATTTATAGATAATGGTTCAGAACCCTTCGTGCGCGAGTCCGACTCGCACTTGGCCGGTTTTTCTTTACCTATTATTAATTATTGTCAGTTCAAATTATCAGAAGACTGAACAAGCCAGACGTCGCGTCGTTGTCACAATTTTGTTAGACAAAACTCTTATCTTGTTGTATTCAGTTATCATGTGTATCAGGGTAATAAACGTTTTTATTCCTAATCATACCTTTAATATTGAAAGATTGACTGATAACAGAAAAATGTTGCTCATGAAGTATGAATACTCTAAAATTAGAAAGTTACTTGAGTCACTAGATCGCGAATCGCACAAATGAACCGTTGCGTCATCTATCTTTAAAGTGAGTAAATAGTCTATATACGGTTCCACTGCTGAGCAAAGGTGTCCCTTTGCCTGTGTCACATTTGATGGGTATTGGTGTAAGTTTAATCGCCACGCTTGCCAAATGCGGTTGTTGATCAGTGATCACATATCAGGGCTAAACATCGATATTATTATATAAAGATAAAGATAAAGATAAAGATACTTTATTTGTTCGAGGCATGTGTACATAGGTGTCAGGCTAAATTTATAGTTTCAACATGTCGTACCTTTGCGGTGTACAAATTATAAAATCGAATGAAATTAAGTAAGATAAAAATTAAATAAACACAAATGAAACTAGACTTAATTAGGCACTTATTAAAAATTGAAATTAACATTATATCAAGTCAAATAGTAAAATTTAATAATTTAAGTCAATCCCTATTTAAAAATTAAAAATTTGTCATTTAAAAAGTCCGCCAGTGTATAATAGCATTTTTCAAATAACATATTCTTAACCTTAATTTTAAATTGTTGTTTAATTATTTAAAATACTTATATAAAATCTTTATACAATACCATACTACTTACTGCAACTTCTTGCTACGAGATATTAATAAAATTCCTAATTATAATTTAATTACTTGCAATTATTTATTTTTATTTAATTATTTAATGGTAGAATGCATATTTATATTAATAATTATTAACCTAAATGGATCCGAAAGCTAAGATTCTGTTAGGCTATTACCAGAATGTAGTTGTTGCGGAAACCCACAACACACACTATGCTACTATTTAAAATTAGGTTACACCTTAAAATCTACAAAATCCACTCACAGTTCCATGCCGCTCCCGCCGTCCAGAACGGGATCCATATGATCTGATGGGGCCGGAATCCGAGTCCGGGTCTTCTCGGGCTCCCTAATCACACCCAAACTACCCCAAGTGCACTTTTCCCCCGAGGAAATACCTGCTTTCTCCAGCAGCGGAGACGTCGACAGCGGCGAATTGTACTCCCGATGCGATTTGCTTACGACGTACACACACACACAAAACACAGGTTGCACAATACACTTAATTAGAGTAAGACGGCTCCAAATGCCCTTATTACTACTTAAAATCTATTTAATTATCAACACACGATAACCTATAAACCAGCCATTGTTGCCTTCCCGAGACAAGTGTACCAACAAAGAAAAAAGAACAATTAGTGATGGGGCCATTATGGGGCGACGTC
Organism: Eudonia lacustrata; assembly: GCA_947562085.1. Lineage (NCBI taxonomy): Eukaryota > Metazoa > Arthropoda > Insecta > Lepidoptera > Crambidae > Eudonia > Eudonia lacustrata. The sequence continues at coordinate 2,911,134 of OX387330.1, read as the reverse complement.
CGGTCTGTCCACTTTACACGCTGCTGCAATAAATGCAGATACTCCAGTGACCAACGACGCCACAAGTCCAGACTCATTTGTTGTATCATTTGAAAACGAGACATCCGGTGTCTGCGTTCATCCTTCCAGGGATACTCAGGCAGGGCAGTGAGTGGCTGACCGACCAAAAAATGACCAGGGGTCAGGACTTCCATGTCATTTGCTTCAGAGGAGAGTGGACAAAGCGGACGCGAGTTGAGAACCGCCTCAACCTTACAAAACACAGTTGTAAGTTCCTCATACGTGAGGGTAGTTTCCCCGACTACCCGGCGCAAGTGGGTTTTTGCCGATTTTACCGCGGCTTCAAATATCCCGCCCCAGTGGGGACAGGCTGGCACACTAAATCGCCATGTGATTCCCCGCTGTGCGAGAGCTTGACTTATGCTATTACAATTTTTATCCAGAAAATCGTTCACATCTTTTAAGTAGTTGGCAGTGCCTCTGTAGTTGGTACCGTTGTCGGACCGAATGAGAGAAGGTAAACCCCGTCGCGAAACAAAACGATCCAGCGTGGCGACAAAGGCTTCCGTAGACAGAGCCGAAACCACTTCCAGGTGGACGGCCTTAGTGGCCAGGCAGACAAAAACGCACAGGTATGCTTTCGTGACCCTAGTGTTACGATAGGCTGTGGTTCTCACCAGAAACGGTCCAGCAAAATCCGTACCGACCCCGTCGAACGGCCTAGTAGTCTGACAAACCCGATCAGAAGGGAGATCCCCCATCTGTGGCTGCTTAGTGGAGGCCTTCACCCGATAACAAGCCACACACTTAAATAACACGCTGCGAACCACTCTTCGAGAGGACAAAATCCAGAACTCCCTCTGTAATATCGCCAGTAACGCATTACACCCCGCGTGAGCGATTTTCAGGTGTCTATCCGAGACCACCAGTTCTACCAAAGGTCCTCCTTTGGGGAGTAGCAGAGGATGACGGCTACCGAAGGGCAGGTCGGCATTTTTGAGGCGACCTCCAACGCGTAACAGTCCATCCACATCCAGAAATGGGTTGAGCCGAGAGATCGCTCCCTTGAGCTTTGCGCGACCGACGCGCAAAATCTTCAGTTCGTCCTCGAACCGGTCAGCTTGAACCAGCCGTATCAGGGCCAACAGTGAACTCCTGCGTTCCTCAGCACCCGCCACGGGTGATAACTGCCTCTTGTCTGGATGGCGGCAGTTATGTAGAAATCTCCGGATCCAGCAAGTTACACCTAGCAATTTGTCCAGTTTGCTGTATCGAGCCGTCAACCAATTCGGATCTGGCCTTGACTCGTTTGTTGTCACCAAAACTTTTATTCCAGGGAGCATCCCTAGAGAGCCATCGATCATGGTGACTGGCCATGATGGCTCACCCTCCTTTAACCACTCTAGACCCCACCAGAGGGCATGCTGCACCAATTCCGGCGCGGTGCAGCCCCGAGAGGCACAATCGGCAGGATTCCAGGGGCCGGGAACGTGCCTCCAACAAATTTCGATGCCCGAGTTCTGTACCTGAGATACCCGATTGGCCACAAACGTTTCCAATACGTGGGGTGCCCCGCGTAGCCATGCCAGAGCTACCTGACTGTCAGACCAGGCGTAGACATTCCGGATGTCCACCGTAGACGTCAGTTCCTTGTGCACGTGGCACAACAGTTTGGCCAATAGATGCGCCCCGCAAAGCTCCAGCTTCGGGATTGTCAGCCTAGTTTTGAGGGGAGCCACCTTGCTTTTAGCCAGAAGCAAGGAGACGGCGACTCGACCCTTCGAGTCCACCGTTCGCAGATACACCACTGCGGCATACCCTCGTTCTGACGCATCGCAGAAGCCATGTAAGCTTGCCCTGTATTTGCCCCGCGGCAAGATCCGCCGCGGCAACGCCACCTGATTGATCGCCTCGATCGTAGAGATCAGAGCGAGCCAAGTGTCGAGTGACAGCCCTACCAGTGGCTCATCCCACGAGACTCCGAGTGTCCACAGTGTTTGCAATAAACACTTCGCCATAAAAATGCAAGGGCTGATCCATCCATTTGGATCAAACATCCGAGCGATGGTGGAAAGGACCGTCCTTTTCGACCAAACTCTTGTAGTTTCCAGTTCTACCCGGAATGTGAAAATATCGTAAACCGGCTGATATTTAATTCCCAAAACAGCGATAGAGTTCGGGTCCCCTGCGTCCTCGAATAGCTGAGGATTCTGTTGGTGAGCTTCCGGAATCCCAACCAGAAGCTGTGGCTCGTTGGATAACCATTTTCTCAACTCATAACAACCAGCCGCGAGGAGTCCGATCAGCTCATTCCTGATGATGAGCGCCTCCTCCAGAGAAGCTGCCCCTGTGCAGATATCATCTACGAACACGTCACGTGTCAGTACAGCGGCTGCCCGGGGAAAGCGAGCCCGTTCCTGCTCCGCCAGTTCCAGCAGTGACCGGATGGCAATGAAGGGACTCGACTTCAGGCCGTACGTGTTGGTGTTGAGCTCGTAGACGGTGATGGGATCCTCCGAATGTTCCCTCCAGAGTATTAACTGAAACCTCCTGTCCGCAGGATGTATTACTGTTTGGCGGAACATCATCCAAATGTCCGCACCGATCACCACCTGGTGTCTTCGGAAATTTAAAATGATGTCGACAATGTCCCGATGTAACTTCGGACCAGAATGGAGACATTGGTTCAATGAAACTCCAGTCGACGACGGTACCGATCCGTCAAAAACAGTCCGTAGTTTTCCAGATGAGGCCTTCAACACCGCGTGGTAAGGCAAGAAAAAATGATCTGTCGTTGTCCAGTCGACAGTCACCCGCGACATATGCCCCAAGGCCTCGTATTCTCGCATGAACTCGATATACTTTTCCCGAAGTACCGGATCGCGAGACATACGACGCTCCATGGACAAGAGTCGTTTCTCTGCCAACGCCCTCGATTTACCCAAGAGAGGGGGACAGTCGATAAAGGGCAGTCGAGTTTCGATCCTACCCGACGCCATCCGGCGTGTGTGATCCTTATAAAAGGTTTCGCACTCCACATGCTCCGGATCCAGACGGGAGACCATGGGAGGCTCTTCCAGTTCCCAGAATTTTTGCATCGTCCTAGCGATGGAGGTAGTAGCGACGACAGGTGAGACATCCCGCGTCTCCTGGTCGAAAACCGGTCCCATTAAAACGTGTCCAAAGATGGTAGGTATAGCTACCAACGAAGAGCGGCCCAGAATCCGCTGAGGCCCTAAGAGGATCCAGCCCAGTACATCCGCTCCCAATATGAGGTCCACCGGAGCCGGCTCCTCGAAATGAGGGTCTGCCAGCATGAGACCTGATGTGTCAGACATTGCGTCCCGCGGAATGTCTGTCGGTGGATGCCAACCCAGCAGATTGTCGAGTACGATCGCGACCGCCGCAATCCGTATCGAAGCGGAATGCACAGGAGAGAAGAGAATGTGGGTCTGACCGGACAGACCCCCCACTTCTGTATCTCCGACTCCCCGAATCAATCCGAGTAAGTCGGACGCATGCAGGTCACCATCCGGGGTGTTGCGTATCCAGCTGCCCTACCATACCGGTGATAGGGTGGGTGGTATTCCAACCTCGGGTACTCGTGCAGTACCGGTGAGAACTGTTGACGGTTCTCATGTCGTTGTTGTTCCGGCAACGGCGGCGGAGGATACGCGTACGAGTATCCGGGTGTTGGGTCCGGAGGTGGGGCTCCCTGTACCCAGTGGCCCTTAGAGGCACCAACTCCTGGTGTTGGTCGCGCCGGGTGCCGGGTTGTAGCCAGAACCTGGCTCCGTTCCGGCGGTCCCCAACTCACCTGAGCCGGGGTGTACGAGGGGTTGTAGTGTGGCGGCCGTGGCGGACTCCGTCTTTCCGGAGGCGGAGTTGACCCCGGCCCCAAACCGCCACCCGTGGGAGATCCCCTCTCCCGAACCGGTGCTGAGCCCTCAGCACTACGGGTGCACAGTAAGCGATGGTGCGGTCCGCCGCACACATCGCAAGGCCTCGCCTGGGGACACTCATTATACCTATGTCCTCCCAGGCAGGCATAACACAATCCTCGTGTCCGAACGAGGTTTCGGCGCTCTTTTGTGGGCAGCCCGAGAATTGCTGGACATAGCTGTTCCAAGTGCTGCTGTCCGCAAACCCGGCATCCAGAACCGGGGTTGATGGCGGCCGCAGCCACCAGCCTGCCGCGACCCTTCCCTAGGTTGCGTGGCGGCTGGGCGCCGTAGACTCCGGAATTGCGGGCCGGCGCACTTGTCGGAGCCTCCTGGGAGGCTAGCTGGTTTTCCAGCAGGCCAGCCTCCTCTTCCAGGAACTCCAGAAGTTCCCCTATCGAGGGCAGAACGCTGCCGAGATCCTTGTGGACCAGTCGATTCCGCTCGAACTTGTCCCTCATCTCCTGCGACAACTTGGCCAGAACGATGTGCAGAAGAAGGAAGGACCACTGGTCGACCGGCAGTCCGAGCGTCCTTAACCCGTTTAAGGACACGGTGAGCGGGGTGATCAGCTGCGCCCTCAGCTGAGCCCTATGGTTGACCCTCGGCAATCCCAGCAGATGGGTCACGTGCGCGTCCGCCTGAAGACGCGGCTTCTCGTACCGCTTCTCCAGCAGCTGCATGGCGGTGTCGTAGCTCGCATCCTGCAGCTCCAGATGCTGTACGAGCTGTCTGGGTTCTCCGTCTAGGAAGGAACGGAGATATGCCAGCTTTTCGGCCTTGGTGAAATCCTTCCGAGTATCCACCAAGGCCAAAAACATGTTCCGGAATCCAGCCCAGTCCCGCATACATCCGGTGAAATGCGGGACCTCCAGGGCACATGGTCTGAGATACAATGTTAAAAAAAGTGAAGTGTTGGTGTTCACTGCAGGAAACAAAAAGTTGATACACATTCCCCCGATCAAACTAAATGGTGAAAATCTCCTGAGGGTTAAAAGTTTTAAATACCTAGGCCATGTAATTACAGAAAACCTGAAGGATGACGAGGACATAGAGAGGGAAAGGAGAGCTTTAGCAATCCGTTGTAATATGTTGGCCCGCAGATTCGCGCGTTGCAGTACAGACGTGAAAATAACTCTATTTAAAGCTTATTGTCAGAACTTGTACACGTGCAGTCTGTGGGTCAATTATACGCAGAGGGCTTTTAACGCTCTCCGAGTACAGTACAACAATGCTTTTAGGGTGATGTTGGGGCTTCCACGTTACTGCAGCGCCTCGACCATGTTCGCGCAGGCTCACACTAGCGACTTCTATGCGGTGTTGCGTGGGAGGGTCGCCTCTTTAATGCGCAGGGTGCGGGGAAGCTCCAACAGTGTTCTGAGTGTGGTTAGAGAGAAGCCCGAATGTCGCATCTGGAGGCACTGGGTGCGTATACACATTGATGTGCCTGGTGGACCGGACGGGCAGGGTGGGTTTTTCCTTGGATAAATAATAATAATAATAATAATAGTAATTGTATAAATATATATATATATATATATATATATAGGTATATATATAAATAAAATTATGATAATTAAATAATTAAATATAAATGTTGCCTCGATTTACTAACATAGTTCTTAAGCTTTCATTGTTACTAACTAATATGGATGGAAATCTGAAATAAAAATATTTTATTTATTTATTTTTATTAATTGTCAAGTAATTAATTGTTCGCAACCTTTAACCCAAGAAGATATCCATCATAAGTCTATTGAAATTTCTTTGAATATTAACAATTTTATTTCTATGAAATCAGTTCCCACATACAATTACAATTTCTTTGCGGCTGATTTCGATTCTATCAATAATGAGCTTGAAAACGTGAACTGGCCTAAAATATTTACAAATTTAAATTTAGAAGAATGTGTGTCATAATTTTACGACATTTTAATAGTAGTTTATGCAACTGTCATATAATGAAGGGTATTAAAACACGAGTGTGAGTTTATGAAACGAGCGCAGCGAGTTTCATAATAGTAACGAGTGTTTTAATACCCGTGTTATATGCAGTTGCATACACTACTTTATCTTCACTAATGCAATTAGTCAAACAACAAGAGTAAAAGCTGACAATAGTTTATTTATAATAATTGTTCAAATTTTGGATGGTACAATTTTGAAAGTTAATGTTAATTATTGATCCAGCAGCTGTAGCGGTCGTGGGGCAAGCAGTAGAGCTCGTAGACGGAGTTGGAATATTTATAACTAGCTGTGCTCGCGACTTCGTCCGCGTGGAATAGTGACTTTCGGCAGCATTTTTAATTTTTTAGGCTCTTTTCCCGTTTTTGCAACATTTTTCACTGATGCTTCGCTCCTATTGGTCGCAGCGTGATGTTATATAGCCTAAAGCCTTCCTCGATAAATGGACTATCCAACACAAAAAGAATTATTCAATTCGAACCAGTAGTTCCTGAGATTAGCGCGTTCAAACAAACAAACAAACAAACTCTTCAGCTTTATATATTAGAATAGATATAGATTACTTCATTCGTCTTGTTTTCTATACTGTTCAAGATCGTATTTAAGACTTGAATTTTATTCATTAAAGACTCATCAATGTAGCTTTCAGCCACAGTAGAAGACTTCCACCCCCGTGTCGTTTCAGTGCGGTCAAATCACCACCGCTATCTATGAGAAGGGTCGCCGAGGTGCGCCGGAAGCAATGCCCCGTGTACAACGCTGGGTTAGGCAGATTCAAAAAACTTGCGATAGTTTTTCCCAGAGCACCAAATTTATTAATACCAGTTCTTTGATCGACGCACTTCCCCGATCTATAGCTCAAGAAAAAGGCAGGGTTTCGACAGGGGGTGGGTCGAAGTTCCATGTATTTTTTACATACGGCATAGCAGTTGCCCGTCACAACGAAAGAACGATCTATTTTCGTTTTTGTTTTCGAAACTTTCACCATGATTGTACTGTCGTCTATGTTAGAGACTTCATCGAACTGGATGTTGTATAGCTCTTGCCTTCGGCATGCCCCCATTATGCCGAAGATTAGTGCAACCTGTAACAATAAACGATATAATAAGCTTGAGGTACATAGCCAAGGCAAAAACTATGATTTATGAAGTAGTAAAGTGTAGGTACCTACTACCTAATTTATACACAAAGCGCTTAAACGGAGTGTCTAGATAACTTGCGTGTGTAGTACGTAAGTACTAGGTAGATTAAATAACAGAACTAAAATACACTTACCTTTTCAAAAAGATACAAAATATCTGGTGAATCTATCAGGAACATCTTTATTTGACCTGATGTAAACGTCAAAGACTTTTTTTCCTTGTGTCCTTCTGAACTGCGTTTCAGGAACGCTATGGCCTTTTGAATACTTCGTGATATCAATATTGTTGTAGATACTCAGTGTGGACTTGAGCATAGAATATTTAGCCTACATAGAAGATGGCTTGAATTTGTCGGAGAGGTCTTTGAGATACACAAGAATGACATTTTCAGAAAATGATGTAGTTTTCTTTTCGATCTTCCATGCCAAAAAGTTATTATATTCTTTTTCATATAATTTTCTAGATTTTTCTGGCAAAAGATTGTGAGTTACTTTTGTTGCCAATTCTAGAATATCCGGAGGCGTACAAATATCATCGTCGCTGTCCATTTTTAACTTTTAATTTGTATTTTAAAAACAAAACACATTGCGAAACATTAAATTCACGCGTACGTGTATTGTCACAGTGAACTTGCCGCCATTAAAATCTAACCAATGAGAGCGCAGCCGCGCGCGCAGGGCCAATCAGGAGCGAGCGCGCGCTGTTCTTTTTTTATTATATGGCACAAGATCTTACCAAAGAGTTTTGTGTATGTAAGTTTAGTAGTTTCGACGAAGTTTTCACGTATAACCCAACTGTTTTCAAAAGCCAGCCTAATATCAAAATTTTATACAACTTGTATGAGGATTTTGACATAAGGCTCGCCAGGTTAATTGGTCGCGTTTTATTGATGTTATAATGAGATTTTATCTACACTAATGTTGTAACATTCTACTTATGTTTCCAATACTTGACTTATAATTACTACTGTTATAGCGCAGACAACAAAACACTCAATTTAAGCAATTTCACATGATGGTATAATATCCACATCGATATCGTAATAGTAGTTTATGCAACTGTCATAAAATTCAAAAAATTCAAAATTCAAAATCATTTATTCAGTTTAGGCTACAAATAGCTCTTATGAACGTCATTTTAAGCCATCGTTTCGTAAGTCTATCTACTCTGGGCGGGAGATCTTGTACTGAGAAGAACCGGCAAGAAACTCAGCAAGTGTCCAGCTCTTTTCTCCCTTACAGCGTCATAAATATTGGAAAAAGCCCTATCATAAAGGACACTTTCCATCACAAATAAAAACACAAAATGTACAATGAAATGTAATGTCATATAATGAAGGGTATTAAAACACGAGTGTGAGTTTATGAAACGAGCGCAGCGAGTTTCATAATAGTAACGAGTGTTTTAATACCCGTGTTATATGCAGTTGCATACACTACTTTATCTTCACTAATGCAATTAGTCAAACAACAAGAGTAAAAGCTGACAATAGTTTATTTATAATAATTGTTCAAATTTCCGCCATTAAAATATAAGTCAAGTATTGGAAACATAAGTAGAATGTTACAACATTAGTGTAGATAAAGAATATTATAGCAATATTATAGCAAGATTTGTTCCTCGTAAAATAATTAGATCAACACGATCGTTTCCTGTATGGCACACTAAACCCCTACGAAAACTTTTGAACGAAAAAAAAAAATACCACAAACTATGGAAATTGTATGGAAATCCTTTAGACTATCAAAGCTTTAATGTTTTGAGAAGGAGAAAATAACGCCATATCTTAAATTTGACGCAACTAAGCCATGGTATGCCAAAAGCAGAGAATCGGTGTTCATCAATGGGGCCAACCTATATAATGCGTAAGAGGAGCAGCTCACTTTTTTGCTTAGATACTCTATGTGTCTCTTCCAATTCAGTTGTCTATCTATAAATATTCCTAGAAACTTAGCACTGTCGACTTCAGATATTTTTTCGTCTCCATAAACTACATTAACGTCAGGTATATTTACAGTTCTTTGTCGGAATTTAATTACTTGTGTTTTAGATAAATTAATTTTTAAATTATTGTTATATAACCATGAAATTATTGATGTCAAGCCATTATTAATGTCATCTTCAAATATCCCTCTGATTACGTGCAATTGTCAGAGTACTATCATCCGTGAAGAGGGTCATAGGGTGGTTTGTTGATTTTGGTAGGTCATTTATGTAAATTATAAATAGTAGCGGGCCTAAGACACTCCCTTGCGGTACTCCATATTCAATATGCCTTACATTTGAGGTATATTCTTCTTCCAATTTAGATTTTACGTTAATGCGTGCTATTGAGGTATATTGTTTTCTATTACTTAGATAGGATTTTATCAATTGTGCTATTTCCCCCGAATGCCATATCTATTTAGTTTGTCAATTAAAATATCATGTTTTACGTGGTCAAATATATATAATATATATATTGAAAAATATGTAGGTATATGTGTTCAATTACTTTTTTTTGTAACATGGACTTCCGCAAAGTAACGCCTGATTCCATAAATTATTTATAACACTAGTTTGTATTGATATTGAAAAGCTTTGCAGGGCCCATTTGTGGACGTTATACCTAGTTTTAAGATCATGTAAAATCAAATGGATCAATAAAGATTAATGATTATGATAAAATACGAAAGTCATTTCTCAAACTCAACTTTAATTTTAGCAACGTTTATTTCTGACCCGGGAATTGAACTCAAAACCTTCAGATATCAAACCGACCGCATTGCCATTTAGCCACTGAAGTAACTAATTAATTTATAACCTGCGTGGAAAGGAAATTTGGTAATTACAGACTCGATCGAGAACCTTTAGTAAGTGATGTCGGGATAAGGAAACAGGGCGTCCCCCCCCCAAGTGCCTACTTGATTGCACTCAATTTTAATTGATTTCTATTTCAATAGATAGTCATTAAGTGTCTATTAACTTCGGCCAGCAACAACTCGAATTAATTAATGGTTTAAAAGCATTAATTAGGTATAACCGATAGAGTTGGTTTAATTTTTATTAGGGTTCCGTAGCCAAATGGCAAAAAACGGAACTCTTATGGATTCGTCATGTCTGTCTGTGTGTCCGTCCGTATGTCACAGCCACTTTTTTCCGAAACTATAAGAACTATACTGTTGAAACTTGGTAAGTAGATGTACTACTTTGTCAAGAAAGTACCGGGAAAAGATCAATAATACACAAAATGTTTCTTATTGATTCAAATTTATTTTATCACCTTCAAAGTTTGCTCCTTTAGAAAGAAGATAGACTTACGCCAACGAATAATCCAATAATCAAAACATTTTTTAAACGCTGTTTCCGGAATTGAGTTCAGTTCTCGCCGCGAATTCTCCTTTATTCCCTTCGTGCGCGGGTCCGACTCGCACTTGGCAGGTTTTAATTTGTTCGCAACTAAAATTTGCGAATTATTTTTATTCTTTACGGCTAAGCTTATTATTTTTCATCTCACCTGATGTTTAATTATGATAAGATGGAAGCGCAGTTCACCCCGAAATCCTCAACTATTAAAGAGCTGGATATCTTATTTCTAGCTGTCCAAACACAACAATGCTACAAATATTGTGGTTATAACGACGTCTTATGATAAGTGGTAAATAAGCGGATCAAAAACAAAACCAACGACCAATCAGTTTCAAATTCTATCAGCCGAAGGGTGTTAAAAGACAAAAATATATCACAAACTAGCTGTGCTCGCGACTTCGTCCGCGTGGAATAGTGACTTTCGGCAGCATTTTTAATTTTTTAGGCTCTTTTCCCGTTTTTGCAACATTTTTCACTGATGCTTCGCTCCTATTGGTCGCAGCGTGATGTTATATAGCCTAAAGCCTTTCTCGATAAATGGACTATCCAACACAAAAAGAATTATTCAATTCGAACTAGTAGTTCCTGAGATTAGCGCGTTCAAACAAACAAACAAACAAACAAACTCTTCAGCTTTATATATTAGTATAGAAGACTTTAAAACAGGGGTACTGGTAACTAAGAAAACCTAATCAATTGAAGACAAAATATATGGATATTAATCTTACATATATAAAAAAAAAAAAATAGTTTATTTCATTAACATTAGATACAAAATATATGCAATGGCCAGAACCAACCCAGGAAACTTGTAATCAAGCTTGTAGTGGGAGGTTCTGCTCTTCCCAAGATACAATAACTAGGTTTAAGATACAGAGAGTAAGTACAGTTGTAAATAAACTATTTTACTTATGGCTAATTAATTACAATGAAAACTGTGTGTGCGTACATATGCGTGTGTGAGGGTGTGTGCGTGAGGGTGTGTGTGTGATTGATGGTGTGTGAGTGAGGGTGTGTGTGTTTGTGTGAGTTAGTTATAATCTAGTAGGGCACGGGGACGCGCACTTTTAAGTATGCGATGCCGTTCCCTCTAGAAAACCTCCGAAGGTGATTCGTTTCAACACGGCTTGAGGTACTCTTTACTTACCTCGCCGCCCCCAAAAAGCCCGGTGACGCTGAAAATGCCGTTTGAGGCAATCAGCAATCTCTATTCAAAAAGAAAGTTTGAACAGAGCGCAGTGCCGTCATCTTTGGCCAAGATTCACTTCGGGTAAGTAAGTAAATAAATCTTACATACCCATCCAAAATAATAAATGGATATTAAATATCAAAATCGGTTGGCTGGCACGACATTATACACTTCCAGAATAGTCGAATTGGGTCCCCTTGCGATTGTCAAATCTGAAGGTCATCCACCCTTAACAGTGTCTTTGTACGCGGTCACCGACCTTCCGGGTTGTTTCCGTGAAAATTGGGATTTATAGTGTTCCGAATGTCGTTAAAGACAGTCCCTTTTTGGGTTAACGTGTTACATTGTGAGCTATTACATTCTGTAACTAAGTCGTCCGAAAAACAAAAAGTTTGAAACTGGCGAGTCTATTATTACTTGCTGCTGCGTAGATAGTCTATAAATTATTCGTCTAATAAAACAACAACACATTCAAAGTTATAGGAAGTCAAGAACATTATTTCAAAGTATAAGTCGTTCTTACTACGGTGATGTATAAGTTATTTAAGTGTGTTTTAACTTGAATTAAAAAAACGACGGGTTGCACTCCGGGAGTGCCGGCAGAAGTGAAAACTTGAATATTAACGTCGTGCATTTTTGATATTTTGGAATGGTTAGGGAATAATTTTGCACGAATTGCTTCAATTATCAGAATAAAAGTACTATCATTTATGTGGTAGAATACAATATTTATTTATTGCGCTATCGTACACAAACATGACAATTTATATTACATTAAAAAGCACTCGAACATTCGCGCAAGCGCCCTGCGCCGCGCCGCCTAAACGAAACATAGCAGGCATACATTTTCGCCGCGCCGTAGAAAGAGAGGGGGATACTTCCTCTCCTACGCCGCGCAAGCTGTCATCTGTCTTACGGATTTTCGATCAGGCCGCGTGTCCTGACGGTCACGTGTCCTGACGCGAATTTAACATTTTTTACCCATTACAAAAAAAGTGTACAACGCCGCTAAAGAAGTTTTCACTTCAAAAATATTGACATCATCATCGAATAATCATCTATTATTAACGTCCCTACTGCTGGGACACGAGCTTTCACTAGAGATGAAGACACCACAGGGAACGGGAACGGGCCATAAACCACCACGCGGGCTCAGTGCGGTGCGGGGTGGATAGCTAATGCAAAACTATTTACGCCCGTTCCCAATATCCTATCTATCTGTTGTTTTGCCTACTATTTTTTTTTATATTAGAAGGAGGCAAACGAGCAGGCGGGTCACCTGATGGGAAGCAATCACCGCCGCCCATGGACACCCACAAAACCAAACGAATCACAGATGCGTTGCCGGAAAACACAAAATACAAATTTGACATAAGCTCTATACTCCAGTAAGCAAAACAACAGACAGATAGAATATAAGGAACGGGCGTTAGTTAGTATAAAATAAAAACATTTAAGTAAATACTCTTTATTCCATCAAGGTTTTTATTGCGTAGAAGTTCCATAGATGTATAATACGACTGGGTAAGTTTGCTGTGAATTCATGAATGTGGTTGCAAGGCTATATAACTTTTCAAATTCAGTAAACATAAGCCATATCTAAGCATTTAATAGTATACTTACGTGTCTCCAATCATAGGCTACGATAATATAGTGCTGTCTTAATTTCACAACTAACATCATAAAGATAACTAGCTGACCTGGCGGGCGGCGGACTTCGTACCGCTTTGACAGTTTCCATGACAACAAAACAAACAAATCATTTTGTATTGGAATATTAAATTGTCGATTTTACTATTTTCCGTTACTTATTATTTATGTTTCTCACCGTTCAAACCTTCCATGAACTTCCACAAATATTTCAAAAACAAAATTAGCCAAATCGGTCCAGCCATTCTTTTAGCGATACAAACGAACAGCAATTGAATTTTATTTAAATACATATTCAAATGAATAATAAGTAATAAGAACATAAAATATAAGTAGGTACTTTTGTTTTTAAATTTTTTTATGGGTATGTAAAAAATTTTATTATGAGAAACAATCGTTGTTATTTATGACAATGGGGTGCGCAGTCGCAGTATTGTTTACGACCAGAGTGCCTAGTGCGAGTTTTATTAGCCGTTCTATATCATATTGTTGTAGTCAAATGCCTGCCTATAACAAATAAAAAAAAAAAACGAGAAGTTGTAAACCTTACTAGCGGCCGCTCGCGGTTTCACCCGCGTTTTTCCCGTTCCCGTGGGAATATCGGGATAAAAAGTATCCTATGTGTTAATTCAGGTTATAAACTATCTGTATGCCGAATTTCATCCAAATCCATTCAGTAGTTTTTACGTGAAAGAGTAACAAACATCTATCCATACTTACAAACTTTAGCGTGGCTAAATCACGTGGTCAATCTTATGTCAATCCCATACATTTTGTTCTTTTCGAACTTCGCTATCGTTTTCTTAATTTTGCTTTGGCTAAGCCTACAGAGTCGTTTTGGTGGTTTGATATTCAAAACTTCAGTCTCCCTGTAACCATATAGGGTATACCGACACTAGTTTTAGACACTTTAAGCCCATGTTTCGACGTAGTTTTGGTCACCAAATACTAACGAAGATCTTAATTAAAATTTTACGGGACGACAGCTAGCGGGTGGCTTGTATTCAATTATAATTCTGATTATAATGTCAAAGCTGGTTCATCATCATCATCATCTCAGCCAAAAGACGTCCAATGCTGGAAAAAGGCCTCCCCAAGGATCTCCACAACGATATGACTTTCCGCGACCTTCACCAGATCGTCAGTTGGCCTGCCCACACTGCGCTTTCCAGTACGCGGTCGCCACTCAAGGACTATTCCGCCTTAGAGGCCATCAGTCCTGCGAGCAATTAAAGCTGATTGTCTGTATTCAATTGATGTCGATACTGTTAAAACTCATTTGCCGACCCCCATATTTAATGATTAAAGGAAAACATGTTGATAACCGGTTCCTGTTCAACACTGAAGCCATTACCCTACCACGTAAAGGTTTCAAAGCGTCATGACAAAATGGCAAGTAAACTAAACGCGAGTAGACCCGAATTAAGTGTTTTAAAAAATATTTTTTTATTTATGTAATCAGCACATGCCAATTTTACCAACTTACTCATAATACAATAATAAAATAAATATTAAAATTGAATGAAACATAGTAATAAAAACCAAAGAAACAGAACACAATCAATAATAAAATACAGTACAAAATAAAAATTATATATTATATATATGCTAATAAAATGTAATTAATTAAGACACAACTAGACACAACGCAGGTAAGTTGCAGCACGGACACATGAGTTGTCAATGTCAGGGTCTAATAATGTGAGTTGTTGCTACTTTACAGTTTTCCAAAGCTAAAGTGATTATCTGGCAAAACGTTCTACTAACGGATAATTTGTAATTTCGAAAGAGTTCTGTTAATTGAAATGTCATTATTACAAAATTATAATAAAATGGTAAAAAAACATGTGTCGACACGCACGCGTCGCGCAGAAATCTGTGCCGGCACTACAACGAGGCGCAGGGCAGGGCAGACACATGTCTGCGCCGCAGCGCAGCGTACGCAGCTCTCGGCACGATCACGCATTACAAAATCTGCTCTGCTCTGCACTGCGCGGAGGTGCGTCGCCTGCCGCGCGAGGTTTCATAGTTGAGGCTCTCCGCTAGCCTCTTTCGCAGTCGAGCCTCAACTATGAAAATGATCGTTGCGAGTTAAGAAGGCTCATTAATGACCTCGCTCATTTCGCGGTCGAGCCCGGGCTATAGCCTTATTGAGGACGAAGAATCGACACAGCTGTTCGTGAAGATTGAGAGCATCCACTTTCCCTTTAAGGATTTTACACATATGGTCACTAATTGATAACAAGCTTTAAAAGATCGCAGAAAATTTTGTATACTGATCGCCAAACTTACATTACTTACTCTACAGTATGAAGATGGCACTAAATTACGATGACTAATTTGATCATTAGATCTTCTGACTTACAGAAAATAGAAAATATATGCCTAAAACCTTTTCAAGACTTCTTCAGAATTAAATTAATACCTACTGAAAAGCTTCGAAACGAGAAAAGTTTCAGACAATGATTGATGGTCGCTCCAGCAATTTGCCTCTGAGAACGCGTGATGGTGTTTTGTTTTGTTAGTGTTTTGTTTTTGGCACAGTTTACATTTCTACTGAAGTAATGTTACGGTTAATGACCTTATTTTCTCATAAGAATTTACACATTGACTAACAGAGAAAACGTAATACTTAAAATCATAGTTAACTGCCATCAAACGAAAATTTCATCCCTATGAATGATTCTTTGCTTTTGGCAGAGAAACTGGTTTATAACTAAATGTTCGGTCCAAAATACAGTTCACCTCTAACCAAGCGGTAGAATCTCAATAAATATATTATTGTAACAAGTAAAGGAAGAAAGCCTATAACTGCTCGGGTTGACCGGGCCGTGGTGGTGGGGAGAAGCGCCCAGGTAGATGTATGTACCTGGTATAGAGCGCGTGTGAACCGGCTCTACGTACCCTTGTTCTACGAGTACGGTGTCTTGGGCCTAAACTAGTGTTTTCACGACTTTTTATTTTATTTTTATTTTGGCACGCCAAAATGGCCTCACCCTGCCTGATGAAAAGCAGCCAGTGAAGTGAAAGCGTTCATCACAGCGCTACCACGCTATGCCGAACGCTCACACTATGACGGCCTGCATAAATGCTTTTTCACGCCCCGCTTAAATAACCCGGGAGAGAAAGAGGAGGGAAACACGTGTGCGGGAAACGCATTCTACTTATAGGCAGTTCGGCAAAGGAACGATTGTCCAAACTTTTTGGTAGTGTCTTGATGGTCAGCATGGTATGAGGGTGGCTTCTCAGACCTGCACGCGTCGATCTGGAAAGGAATGGAGAGGGAGGAATGAGGTTAAAAAGCTCCTCAGAGCATTCACCGTGGTAAAGGCGGTAGAAAGCACTAAGGGAAGCAATGTCCCTACGTAGCTGTAACGGCTCCAGACTGGTCGTAACGTCATCGTTATCGATAATACGTTTTGTACAACGTGAGGTAAATAATATCTATGACTATAACTGTTAGCTATGACTGTTACAAACTCATTTAAGTCATTGTAGCCTACACAACAACAAGGTCACTGTATCCCTGATAGGACCTTCTTCTCGATGAAATACAATTTTCACGATGGAAAATTTATGTCACTTCATCACAATGAGGTGTTACAAAGATTAGATATACTTGAACAAGAAAAAAAACAATACATGAGTAAAATACAGCTTCTAGAGAAAAAGGTGGAGTTTTTGGAAAGGCAAACCCGAAGTACGAGTATTGAAATAAGGAACGTTCCGCAGTCTCACAAGGAAACAAAGCAGGAACTAAAATCCATTCTAATTAATACTGCTGAGACTCTTAGTGTCGAATTGAATGACACTGAAATAAAGGATATATACCGTATAGGATCAAAATCAAGCATAAAGCCTATTGTAGCGGATTTTACCACAGTTTTAAAGAGAGATCAATTCTTAAGTGCTACCAAGAAATATATCCGGGATCACCGTGCAGCCAAACTGAGTACCGATATTATAAAAATCAACGGGCCAAGCAAACCTATATATCTATCTGAGAGCCTCACTCAAAATGATAAAAGGTTGTTTTTTCTGACAAGAGAGTTTGCAAAAAACAAAGGTTACAATTTCTGCTGGACTTCCTTTGGAAGAATTTTTATACGTCAGTCTAAAGGAACACAGGCGATTAGAATTATACAGGATAGTGACCTAGAATAATTAGAAAACGACAAAGAAATTGTCGAATAGTTTTATATAATAAGTTAAACTAAATAAGCATGTAATTAAAACTTAAGTTTATTTTATTTTTATTTTTTATTGCATATATTGTAATAAGTAAAAGTAATTAAGTAGGTCACAGTATGTATATTGTAGTTCTAACCCATTAGCATTTTTAATTGCATATTAATATTAGTCTTGTTATTTTAATTTTCGTTTGAGCATGTTAAAAGGTTTATTTCAAATAACATAGTATAATAATAATATTTTTGGAAAATATTCTCTTGCCGATGTAAATTAGATCGCATCCACCTGATTATAATATAGTAGTCCATACTTTTGGTCTATTATTTTAAATTCTCATTTTAGTTTATCAATACATTGTTCTACTTTACATACTCCTCAGTAAAACACTTAACTTCCCGAGCTATAATTTTATATTTAAAAAGAGTTGAGTTGTATATCCCCACATATTTGATAACATAACAACTCATCATACATATAAAAAAAAAATAATAATAATAATAATAATTAAATTAAAATAATTAAATTGTGTATAATAGCTATAAATTGAGTAGTGGCAAAATGGATGGTCTATTGCGTGAAATTGATGACGTTAGTAATGCACAGTCAGTGTCGTGTAACCTCGATGAATGTAAAGTGATAGCTCCTAAGCAAGCCTATATGAGTATCCTCACACAAAACATTCGCAGCATTAACTGTAACTTCGCAGACTTTGAAGTGATGCTGGAATGCCTGGGTGTCAACTGTGACATACTGATACTTACAGAATGCTGGTTATCCTGTGCAACATCGACTCCACCGATAAAAGGACATCAATCATATCTTATTATATTATTAATATTAAGTTCGCTTTTGTTAATTTGTTGGTATTTTTAAATATATTTGTATATATGCATATTTTTATATACGTCTTATGGCAAATCAAGATGCCTTACATTCATTAATGTGGATTAACATGATCTGCAGGCTTCATTTGTTGTCCGAGGCGGGGGCACCTGACACCGAAGAACAGGTTTTTCCTAGTTTGGTTGAAGGTAGTCTCAATTTTTGTCAACCAGCCAGTTGCCTTAATACCTAATTTAACATAAGTCATTAAAATATGTAAACAAACTTCGCTGTATACTTGAACAAATAAATGTTTATTAATATTAAAAAATATATATATATATTTGTTCCTTCTTCACGCTGCAACGGATGGATGGATTTGGATGAAATTCGGCATATAGATAGTTTATAACCTGGAATAACACATAGGACTTTTTATCCCGATATTTCCACGGGAATCACACTATAAATATACTAAAAACAAAAAAAAATAATTTAAATAATATGTAGTGTTAATTCCGCTAACTCACTCGTTTATACAGCTTGGATGCAGTACGCATGCACCGCCCTCCCGCCCGCAAAAAGTATGCACATGCAGGAGAAACAATGCGTGCAAGCGAAAATGCACACCAACACCGATACCCGACACGTGTTTCGCCCCTCCACGGGGCATCCTCAGGAGCTGTTGACTGGTCGAGAGCTGCGCACCGACTGTTACGGCTACTTTTTTTTTTTTTTTTTTGGAGAGACTGCTGGTTGCCGAGGGGCATTTCCAGCTTCACCGGGCTTGTTTTAGGGGCGGCGAGGTACGTAAAGGGTACCTCAAGCCGTGTTGAAACGAATCACCCTCGGAGGATTTCTAGAGGGGTACGGCATCGCACACTTAAAAGTGCGCGTCCCCGTGCCCTTCCAGAGTCTCCGAAGGGTTCGGATCGGATCGGGGAGCGGAACCACCCGAGGGCGCCTCTAAAGGCACGGACCTTGGCTCGGGTAGACCGGGCCGTGGAGGAGGAGAGGAGCTCCCAGGCACATGACTGTGCCTGGCATAGAGCGCGTGTGAACCGGTTCTTCGTACCCTTGTTCTACGAGTACGGTGTCTTGGGCCTAAAACAGTGTGCATGTTTAGTGTATTCTGTAAATGTGTGCTGTCATTTGGAGGATCGGGCGGGGGGGCGTTCGCAACTGTGATTGGGTCGTCGGGGTCGTTTAGGACGTGCTTAGGACGCCTAGACGCGTACCGTCTAGTTGCGGGAAGGCCTTCAACTTTATAGTTGGCGGCCGCCACAACAAGCGGGTTAGGGTGGTGGGGTGCATTATCGAAGTAACGTCGGGAGACGTCCTTGATAAAATCTTTGATTGTGGGGAGATCGAGGTCGCGATGGAGGTCTACATTACGAACGTAATGCGGACAACCCGTCGCGCCTCGCATGAAGCGGTTTTGTAGGGTTTGTATGGGGTACAAGTGGGAGGGCGCGGAATGCGCGAAAACTACGCTAGCGTAGGTCATGACTGGGCGGATGCAGGCTTTGTAAATTGTCGTCTTATTTCTAAGAGACATTTTACTCTTCCTGCCTATAAGGTGGAATAACCGACCTAAAAAGAACGCGGCCCTGTTACGGACGATCTTGAGATGGGGTGCAAACGTAAGCTTCCTATCGCCCTCGATAGGAAGCTTACGTTTGCACCCCATCGACACCGAGATATTTCACCTGCCTAGCCCATGGGATAGGGCGGTCAAATAAGCAAATCGGACGGCAGGATTCGTCGCGACCCCGATGAAAGTACACAGCGGCACTTTTTTCGGGGTTCACTTCGATCCGCCACTTGCGAAACCAAGCGCCGAGGGTGTTAGCGGCCTTTTGGAGTCGTTTGGAAACCGCGGTCTTGTCTCTACCAGATGAATATAGCGCGGTGTTATCCGCGAATAGAGCTAGCTCTACGCCGGGGGACTTGGGGACATCGTTTGCGTAAAGCGCAAAGAGGGTTGGAGAGAGCACGGATCCCTGCGGAACGCCGGCTCGAATAGGGCGGGGGGCGGAGAGCGTTCCTTCGACGCGGAAGCGAAAGGAGCGACCCGACAAATAGTCTCGTATGATGTGCACGAGTCTGTCTGGCACGCCGAGTTTGTACAGCTTATAAATTAAGCCGTTGTGCCAGACTTTGTCGAACGCCTTCGCGACGTCGAAGAAAAGAGCTCCGGTGCCCGTGTGACGGTTCTATTGAAACCGGAAAGGATATGCTCCGTGAGGCGGTGCAATTGGTGGGTGCACGAGTGTTTGGGCCGGAACCCAAACTGCTCGTTGATAAGGAGATTGTTAGAAAGGATGTAGTCCCTTAATCGGGAAACTAGAACGCGTTCATACAGTTTTCCCAACGATTTGAGAAGACTGATGGGGCGATAGCTAGAGGGGGCGGTACGCGGTTTACCGGGCTTATGAATACCTATGACTACCGCATCTTTCCACGCAGCGGGAAAGATAGCGTTAGTCATGGCGCTATTGAAGATAGCTACTATTAAAAGGATGAGCTGAGCGGGTAAGATCTTAAGGATCTTATTTGAGATGCCGTCTGCCCCGGGGGCACTACGGGGTGTAAGACGCTTAATGAGCGTTTGCACCTCATCTTCCGTAACGGGCGGGAGGGTCGTGGTGGGAGGGAGGGACGAGAGTCTTTCGACTTCGCTATCAACCATTTCGATATGGTTTTGGGGGACTGGGAGCGTGCTGGGCGAGCATTGGGCCTCGAGGCTGTCGGCCAGGCATTCGGCTTTTTCGTCGTCGTCAAAGACGATCGAATTGTCGGGTTTACAGAGAGGGGGCATCGAAGTGACCGTTTCCGACTTAAAGGTCCTCGCCAACCGCCAATAAGCTTGGTGAGAAGGCGTGATATCTTTAAGAAGGCCATGCCAACTCGAATCGCGGAGCTCTTTTATGCGTTCTCTAGCAGCACGCTGCAGGGAGCGCATACGAGCCCGGTTATCCGAGGTGGGATAGGAGTCGTAAGCGCGAGTGGCGGCGTTCTTCGCCCGCAATAGTCGCCTCATATCGTCCGGCAGTTTGAAGCGATGGTCAGCCGTCGCTACAACCCGCCTGGACGATTCGCTTATAGCGTTAGTGAGGTGACTACCGAAGGCGTCGATCGCGGCCACTGTCTCGTGAGGCGAGTCAATGACATCTGGAATTTGGTTTAATGACTCACTGGCGGTAGGTTCGAGAAGCTTCTCGAGCTTATCCCAGTCAGTCACCACCTTAATGACGGGGGTGGGGTCGGTGGGGGGGCCTAACTGTAAAACAACCGGCCTATGGTCGGAGGAGAGCGCGTGGATCACTTCTATAGAACGCAGCCGCAAGGTTACGTTCCGTAGAAGTGCCATATCTAGCGGGTTAGGGGTGAAATTATCTATTAACGGATAGTGGGTGGGCTCCATAGGCACGACGATATCGAAGAGCATTGTCTCAGCGAGTTGGCTCAACACCCGACCGTTACGGTTGGTTGAATTGCAACTCCACTGAGCGTATTTACTATTGAAATCGCCGGCAATAATGACGGCGGTGTCCATAGCGAACAGCGCTTCGAGATCGGGTTGTGTCAAACGCTTATTTGGGGACAAATAAGCGGAAGCGATAGTGATAGACGCGTGGCCTGTCATGCCTAGCCGACAGATCAGATGCTTAACCTCTAGATCGGAAAGTTGCGGGGGGTCGAGCGGGACACAGTGAAGTGACCGCTTGTAATAGATAAGAGTGCCGCCTCCGCGGCCATCTCTATCATTACGGACGAGGTTGAAGTTAGCCAAGCGAGGGTCTCGGTTAGAGGGTTTCAGGAAAGATTCCTGTACTAGTAAAACGTCGACGGCGTGTTCGGTTAAAAACTCGAACACATCGTCGCGTTGTTTCAAGAAACCGTTCGCGTTGAACAACGCAACCGTTAGCGGGAGCGGGGTTTTAATCTCGAATTGGGCGTATTATTCATTATGGGACTTTAGGGAGTCGAAAAGGGACGTGATCATGTCCAAAAGTGGACCGTGATCGTTAAAGATCGCCGCCATGATAGTGGCGGGGCAAGCGGACGGGTCGGACGCGGCTTCGCGCAGCTTCTCCTCCATCTCTACGATTTCGTCCTTGTAACGATATAACTTTACAATTTCGATTATTTCTAATTGCTCCAACACACACAACCGAAAACTTTTATTACAATTTGTACAACAATTTATTACAATTTGTAATAAAAGTTTTCGGTTGTGTGTGTTGGAGCAATTAGAAATAATGAAACATAATAATGACAGTCATGCGCTGTTGAATGACCAAACAAATTTAGTTCCATCCCCATTATTACGTATTGTCGCGGGTAGTACGTCACAAATGTCAAACGATGGCGCTTTATAAAAGCGGCCGGGAGCTGCGTAGCCGTAACAGTCGGTGCGCAGCTCTCGACCAGTCAACAGCTCCTGAGGATGCCCCGTGGAGGGGCGAAACACGTGTCGGGTATCGGTGTTGGTGTGCATTTTCGCTTGCACGCATTGTTTCTCCTGCATGTGGATACTTTTTGCGGGCGGGAGGGCGGTGCATGCGTACTGCATCCAAGCTGTATAAACGAGTGAGTTAGCGGAATTAACACTACATATTATTTAAATTACATTTTTTTGTACTATGGATTTCCGCAAAATAACGCCTGATTCCATTAATTATACTAAAAACGACAATTAAATTTTCCAATACAAAATGATTTGTTTCTTTTGTTTTAATGGAAACCAAAGAGAATTTAATCGCTTGATGGAAACTGTCAAAGCGTTACGAAGTCCGCCGGGTCCACTGTTATCATAATATAAATAGGTATAAAACATCATCAGATACATTGTTCTTATCCCAAGGAAAGTAGCTAAAGCACTCGTATTATAGAAATCAGGTACAATGACGGTACCACAACCACCCAGACCCGACATAATATCGAAAAGTTCGTTTTCAACATTGACCCGACCGGGAATTTAACTCCGGCGTGCAAGCCACTCGGCTACGGAGGTCGTCCTTATAATTAGACTATAAACGTGACAAACAACATATAGACTGATGGCGCAAAAAGATATTCAAATAAAACGTTATCATTATGATAATTCCCCTCTCCGGCTTCCATTAGCAGAGCGCTCTTTGAGAATTACCTTTTGGAGCAAACAAAAATATTTTTCTACAAATAAACACTAAGCGAAAATTTTCGGAGGAAAAGGGAGAGACGCTTCTTTAGCATGATTAAGATAATTATCTATATTTGTATCTAGTGAAGCGTGGAGGGTTTTTTTCACATAAATGTGATTATATACTTGTTTTATCTTGACTTACTTCTATAAATTATTTTATCTACACTAATGTTGTAACATTCTACTTATGTTTCCAATACTTGACTTATAATTACTACTGTTATAGCGCAGACAACAAAACACTCAATTTAAGCAATTTCACATGATGGTATAATATCCACATCGATATCGTAAAATCTCATTATAACATCAATAAAACGCGACCAATTAACCTGGCGAGCCTTATGTCAAAATCCTCATACAAGTTGTATAAAATTTTGATATTAGGCTGGCTTTTGAAAACAGTTGGGTTATACGTGAAAACTTCGTCGAAACTACTAAACTTACATACACAAAACTCTTTGGTAAGATCTTGTGCCAATTAAATAAAAAAAGAACAGCGCGCGCTCGCTCCTGATTGGCCCTGCGCGCGCAGCTGCGCTCTCATTGGTTAGATTTTAATGGTGGCAAGTTCACTGTGACAATACACGTACGCGTGAATTTAATGTTTCGCAATGTGTTTTGTTTTTAAAATACAAATTAAAAGTTAAAAATGGACAGCGACGATGATATTTGTACGCCTCCGGATATTCTAGAATTGGCAACAAAAGTAACTCACAATCTTTTGCCAGAAAAATCTAGAAAATTATATGAAAAAGAATATAATAACTTTTTGGCATGGAAGATCGAAAAGAAATCTACATCATTTTCTGAAAATGTCATTCTTGTGTATCTCAAAGACCTCTCCGACAAATTCAAGCCATCTTCTATGTGGGCTAAATATTCGATGCTCAAGTCCACACTGAGTATCTACAACAATATTGATATCACGAAGTATTCAAAAGTCATAGCGTTCCTGAAACGCAGTTCAGAAGGACACAAGGAAAAAAGTCCTTGACGTTTACATCAGGTCAAATAAAGATGTTCCTGAAAGATTCACCAGATATTTTGTATCTTTTTGAAAAGGTAAGTGTATTTTAGTTCTGTTATTTAATCTACCTAGTACTTACGTACTACACACGCAAGTTATCTAGACACTCCGTTTAAGCGCTTTGTGTATAAATTAGGTAGTAGGTATCTACACTTTACTACTTCATAAATCATAGTTTTTGCCTTGGCTATGTACCTCAAGCTTATTATATCGTTTATTGTTACAGGTTGCACTAATCTTCGGCATAATGGGGGCATGCCGAAGGCAAGAGCTATACAACATCCAGTTCGATGAAGTCTCTAACATAGACGACAGTAAAATCATGGTGAAAGTTTCGAAAACAAAAACGAAAATAGATCGTTCTTTCGTTGTGACGGGCAACTGCTATGCCGTATGTAAAAAATACATGGAACTTCGACCCACCCCCTGTCGAAACCCTGCCTTTTTCTTGAGCTATAGATCGGGGAAGTGCGTCGATCAAAGAACTGGTATTAATAAATTTGGTGCTCTGGGAAAAACTATCGCAAGTTTTTTGAATCTGCCTAAACCAGTGTTGTACACGGGGCATTGCTTCCGGCGCACCTCGGCGACCCTTCTCATAGATAGCGGTGGTGATTTGACCGCACTGAAACGACACGGGGGGTGGAAGTCTTCTACTGTGGCTGAAAGCTACATTGATGAGTCTTTAATGAATAAAATTCAAGTCTCAAATACGATCTTGAACAGTATAGAAAACAAGACGAATGAAGTTATTATAAATATTCCAACTCCGTCTACGAGCTCTACTGCTTGCCCCGCGACCGCTACAGCTGCTGGATCAATAATTAACATTAACTTTCAAAATTGTACCATCCAAAATTTGAACAATTATTATAAATAAACTATTGTCAGCTTTTACTCTTGTTGTTTGACTAATTGCATTAGTGAAGATAAAGTAGTGTATGCAACTGCATATAACACGGTATTAAAACACTCGTTACTATTATGAAACTCGCTGCGCTCGTTTCATAAACTCACACTCGTGTTTTAATACCCTTCATTATATGACAGTTGCATAAACTACTATTATCTATCTATCTATCTATCTATCTATTTATCTATCTATCTATCTATTACCATATTTTTGTTGTGTGTGAGTATCCGATATTTCGGCTCATTTGCGCCATGATCACGGCTAATCACTGGATTGAGCTTTATACTTCCTTTGAGCTTTATATTACCCCCAGATAATTTCGACAGAACGCCACTACATACCTAAATTGGTTAGAGTAGCGGTTAAAATTACAAAATACGAAAATTACAATCGCGAAGATGGGTTTAATCTGTCGTGTATCTGGAATCCAGTAATTAGCATAAGTAAAGACCGCAAAAATAAGAAAAGTGCCGTTTCGCGGTTTGATACGGTCAGTGTAGTGTATCGAGAACAAGTTCGACTGAATAGTGACTTATGAGACAGTGGTAACGAGCGCAAAAAACGACAAAGGAAGAGGGTAGATCGTTTTGTCTGCTCATAATCACCTACACACAATAACTTCAGTACATCGTTAATGATAATTATTCTAATGTACGATGACCATGATAGTTTAAAAAGTTATAATAATAAATACATACATACTCTCATGTCCTTCTCTCAAAAGGGGTAGAGAGTCATCATAATCTCCAATTTTGAGTAAACTCACCGTTAGCAACCTCGTCACCACATTTAGCATAATCAAAGTAAGGCTCCGAGTTGGAAAAGCCGATCGCCTATTGTTTAGGCTAATTTGTGATAGTGTGTAAATTTATCAATAGATGGCAGCGCTAATAGCGTTCCTGAATCGCGCTATTAAGATTCGCATTCAATTTCATTACCTCCGTTCATAATATATGTTTCTTTTATTGCGTTCTACCAATATATCAAAGTTTTATTAGTTTGTTCCCCACAGTGAAGTAATCAAATCTACACCTATTGTGCGAGCTTTTCGATGACTCTTCCGACATGCACGGGAAGATAGGCTGCTGATAAATTATATCCAAGTCCCCATAATATGTAAGAAATAACCGCCAAGGTCACACAAAATGACTTCTTTTTATAACATTAAGGTTTAATGATGTGTAGGTAATAACATTTTTCTCTCGAACACGCTTTGGTAATGCTATTTCAATATTTTCGATATAAAAACTGAGCGCAAGCATAAAGGTCTTCTATGGCTATTTTATTGGATCTGAGATTTTACAAAGATGTACGAAACGTTGATTCAGATAATATATATTAAAAAATAAAAAAAAAAAAAAAAAAAAATTAAAAATGAGGTTGAAAAATGTTTATTTACCAAAATTAATAGTAAGCTGTGTTACAGGAATGTACTATGACTCCCACAATAGGCTAGGCCTGCCTAGTGGGGGTCAACTCTCTAGGGTTAGCAAGGTTACAATATGGCTATTCGTCACTAACAATACCTACACAGTATGATTCTGACAATAACAGATAATTAATTAATTAATTATTGGACGGTGCAATGCGCGAATTTGGTGGAGTGCATGTATGTAAGAATCAGGTAAGTGCGTGTGTGGGTCATATTAGCTAACATCACATACATTGTTTTGATCCCAAGGCAAGTAGCTAAAGCACTCGTTATAAGGAAATCAGAAACACTGACTACGGTACCACAACCACCCAGATCTGACACAATATCGAAAGGTTCGTTTTCGACATTGACCCGACCTGGAATCGAACCCGGGACCTCAGAGTTAGCTCCGCCCAAAGTACGGCGTGCCGGTTCCAGTTCGGCAAAGAAGAAGGACCAATGGAATAATCGTCGTCCGATTACCACGACTTATGGGTTCCCCTCTCCAGTTCCCACCTTCAACCCGACTCCAGGTTCTAGCCTCTAGAGGTGGCCACAGGATCCGATCCGAACCCCTCTGAGAATCTAGAAGGGAACGGGGACACGCACTAGTACGTGATACCATTCCCTCTAGAAAACCGGAAAAAACCTGTTTTCAAAACACGGCTTGAGGAACTCTTTAAATTTCTCGTCGCCCCAAAAAAAGTCCGGTCTCACAAAAAAACGCTCCCTCCTGTCTGCCCAGACCCGTGGATCTCGACAGGGATTCGGGAAGGAGGGACCTACCCACTAAAAACCACTGTACATCCCCTTCACTTGCCACAAGGGTGACTAGGACGACCGGTATGGCAACCACTAGTATTCACTCTAGCGGTTTTTATTCAACTCAGACAGGTTTTGATTTCTGTATATTTTAGACCATGAGGCTGAGGACCAAGAACAATGTTTCAGCTGGACGTAGCACTAACAACACACTAGTAGCACTTTGCAATTTTCCTTTGTACACACAACTTCAATATCGCGGCTGTAGATCTCGGATGTAGTGCTTTTTATGCATGTTCACAATTATTTTGGGTATATCTTCGCCGTAGAGCGAAAAGTCACTAATTCAACTTAATAAGTTGAAAGTAATAATATTTCCTTATGTGCTTATCTGTTCTTTAGGATAAAAATCCATAAAATTAGAATTAACTCATACCAAAACTAAGTTATGATTTTTTTTTATTTTATAAAATTTTAAACCGTGATAACTCAAACATGCTTTAGACCTATTTAGTGACTTTTCGCTCTACGCCGACGATATATGCATCGGACCCCTTTTGCCATATTCAGGATTAAGCAGGTATTACCAAACACAATGTAGAAAGTACTCAATGAACTCAGACATCCCACGCCTCATCGCAAAACGTCAGTGATCTTGGCCAAGCGGTAAAAGTGCCTCCTCTATTCGATTTTACATTGGACATCCTAGGTTCGATCGATGGGTAGAATCAGTATTCTACGCACGTCCATATGCCATAAGAAATAATGTTATTTTTTCCGTAACTGGCCACATTTTTCAAGTTCAGATAACTGCTTTCGGCCTTCACTAATAATACACAATATTTCTTAAGTATCAGAATATTAAGTGTATCCTATAACTTTGGAATACAGTCTGAAATGCTGTACGCTATGGTTATAGTCAATTGATAGTTTCATTTACGTTTGGTTTTTGTTAGAGAGTGTTTGCTAATGACCTTAGTGTCCTTTTTCCCAATAAATGCCAGTGACGTTTATGACGTTGGCGGCGAGAAACTTAAAGGGTTCCTCAAGCCGTCTGATCGAACCCCCGTAAGGGGGTTTCGAGGGCATAGTATGACATAAGCGTGTCCCCTTTCCCTATTTGAGTTTTCGAGGGGTTCCGATGATATACGTTGTGGTGCAGCGTGCATTTTCCATAAATAATGGGACTCCTGGGATCGGTCTATCTGAAACCAGAAGACGTCAGGCTCTTCGCTCTCAAAAATGTTTCAGCCATTTGCTTTTGTTATTGCATTTAACTTTACAAAGAAAGAGTAAAAAGGATGGGGTTGCAAAAAGACCTTGATGGGTCGAAGTGCTACTAGGAGGGGGGGAGCTCAGCAGGCTCAACTAAGATAATCTATACTAATATTATAAAGCTGAAGAGTTTGTTTGTTTGTTTGTTTGTTTGTTTGTTTGAACGCGCTAATCTCAGGAACTACTGGTTCGAATTGAATAATTCTTTTTGTGTTGGATAGTCCATTTATCGAGGAAGGCTTTAGGCTATATAACATCACGCTGCGACCAATAGGAGCGAAGCATCAGTGAAAAATGTTGCAAAAACGGGAAAAGAGCCTAAAAAATTAAAAATGCTGCCGAAAGTCACTATTCCACGCGGACGAAGTCGCGAGCACAGCTAGTATAAGATAACATTACTCATTGAAGAAAAAAACAGTAAATTTCTCTCTTTGGTTTCTATGACAACAAAACAAACAAATCATTTTGTATGGGAAAATTAAATGTTCGTTTTTAGTATGTTTATAGTGTGATTCCCGTGGGAATATCGGGATAAAAACTATCTTATGTGTTAATTCAGGTTATATAATATCTGTATGCCGAATTTCATCCAAATCCATCTATCCGTTGCAGCGTGAAGAAACAAATATACAGACATACACACAAACTTTCGCATTTATAATATTAGTGTGATACTTACAACACTTATAATTTCAATATAAATACGATATGAAATACATATCCTTTAGATTTCCAATATGTTCAAGACCCAATTAGACATCCAGCTCCGATAGCCAGATTGGTTCATTCAGTTGCCTTCGATACAGCGTAATGTAGGGATGAGATTACTAAACTACCCGACCGATAAATTGGGAGATGATTAATGGCGATAGAGATAGGGGATTTGGTGCCTAGTTGGGTCAGCGATTCGCAAATATCGTAGATGAATATTAATAATACTGTGTGCTATCAGCGACACGTAAAAATGGGAATGGCGAGTTCTTTTCTATTCGGCAGACATATTTTTTCTCTTCATTTTCTTTAACAGTGGCTTTTGTATGTTACTTACACGTCACCTCCATCGTAACTTAAAAAAGGGACATATTCCCTGTACTTTTTTTAAGATAAGATTCACAGCTAGGTACATTTTTGTGTACTCGGTTTAGTTGGTGGTAGAGATTGTTTCTCCGCCTGGCTAGCTACCATCATCTTATCTAAATATGTCGCCATAACATCAATGGTTGTAGCATTGTTGTGTTCCGGCAGCTAGAGATAATATAGCCAGTGCCTCACAAGTTGAGGATACCGGTGTCGCTTCCACCTTCGGCCTTGTCATCACTTAACATCAGGTGAGATGAAGGAAAAATGCGTAACTTAAATTAGGGCTTTAATAAAGACATTATAACTATATACAATGTTATTTTTAGTTTATACGAAACTTGAAAACTGTTTGTTCATAATCAGTAATAGAATCGATTTCAATATTTTTTATACTCGTACCATGTTACATTTTGACCAAATAATATTTCCAAAATCTCAAATAAAGTATACCCTACTAAAAACACACAACGGGACAGCACAAAAAGCTTGTAACTTCGTGTTCTTCGTCTTCGTCGGGTTTTCAAGATTTTTTTTTTTTTGTACTTATTCTTTAAATGAAAATATTTGACCCGTGTTTCGATTTTCGTATAAACTAAAAAATAAGGTTGTATATATTATATAATTCAATTCAATTCATTCATATCAATTATAACATTACTTAATTTAACTTGAAAATAAAATAAAACTAAAGACCTATAAATAAAAGATGTCCTCCAACTGTGGGCTCATGGGAACAGTCCCAAGAATGCTGGCAACATTGCCCCTTTGGATTGCCAAACTAATACGCTGGCAGAGGTAGCTGCCAGCCTTCTTGTCACCGGAGGCCTCGATAAGGCGAGCACTTAACTCTTTAACTAGATGCTTTGCCTCCGTTGTATATATTATGCTTCAAAAATTAGCTCTTAAAAATTACTATGAACTACGAACTCTGACTTACGAACGGATGTGGCTCTGTGTGCCACATCGGCTCGTAAGTCTACACAGGGAGGCAGACTTCGATGTACTGATAAGAACTGGCAAGAAACTCAGCAAGGGCATTTCTTTTCTTTTTTTTTTCTACTTTTAGAGCGTCACATATTGAAGAAAGAACTGGTCGTAAAGAACACTTTCCATCAGAAATCAACACACACAAAATAAAAAAAAACTAAATATCTCCAACTCTTAAACACAACAATATTATTAATGTTTTAATTATATTAATTAATGTTTTTTCGACATATTTCGATGGTGGTAGCTAGCTGTTATATAAAAACGTGTCTTCAGAAGCACTACCTATAAATAACTTATTTTTGTAACCTATTCGAAATAATGCTTAGTCTAGATCTTAACAGTTATTGCGTGTGTGTAGTTCCAAAACTCCCTGAAAGCATAAAAATAAATCATGTTAAACTCCTTTCTTATTTCTCTTGCTATTGTTCGCGAAACCGAAAAGTTTATATACCCTCTCTGGGTACATTTTATGTGGCAGGGAACAAAGAATAGCGGAGTCGTAGGCTCGACAATTTGAGCTGGGAACTAGTGACAGCGTAAATGGCACCATTATGGCCGCCCTTACGTAGTTTTTTTATGGTATTTTTACTCGCTTCACCATGAATGTAGGTAGAACACGAAATTGATGTGGCATAATTTGAAGTTTCCGTGTTGTTCTTAATATTCCTTTACTTCAATTATTTTAAGGATAAAAGAATAATGTTAATAAACGCGAGTTAATAAGTAAAGAGTATAAGAGGCTTTTATTGTTATTTAATACCTATACTAGCTGTCAACAATTTTGAATTTCGAATTTGAATTTTTTTTGAATTTTGATTTTTTTATGTTAATAGCTGCCTCGACAGATTTCGTTCTGTCAAAAGTTAGTCGCAGTATAATAGAAATAAAATAACATTGAAAGACTTTAGTACTATCTAATGTGATGATATTTTTATTGTAATGCCATAGGATACACGATATTTTTGTTTGATTACTTGGAGCGTAAATAAATAAATCTGACCTTTAATCAACTTGAAGGCATACCAAAGACATTCCTAAGGCGCCTTTGTTTTGTTTTGATTGACTTCAAATGTTTGACAGCTGGGGACAGAGTGGTTTGTTTGGGAAAAGATAATTGTTGTTTTTACTATTTTCCTCGTATTTTTTACAATTTCCTCTCCATTAGAACCTTCCTCACACTTCATCAAACACAACAAAAAAGAAATCAGCCAAATCGGTTCAGCCGTCCTCGAGTTTTGCGATTAGCAACACATTTAGCGATTCATTTTTATTTATATAGATTACATACATTTAAGAAAGTTAAAAACATATTTCACTTTTGTAGACCAGTAAGTAATATTTTTTTTCTTTTGAAGTCCTTTATATCATTATTAGTTTTAACCCTATCATTAATTACTTAACATAAGTTTTTAGTATCTGAGCCAAGTTTTTGTACTGCAATAAATTATGTTATCATAAACCTAATGTACAAACAGTAATACATCATCATTCACAAAGAAAAAACAGTTCCCACTCATTTCAACCAAAATTCTCCCAAAGCCGCCTTAACCCCTTAACCCTTTCATAGCTCCACTGTCCCATTGACCCTGCCGGTAATAATAATAAGCCACTTACCCCCGCTATCGTGACCGCCCCGAGTCACGCATGCCAATCAAGGTCAATCCGGACAATACTGACCTTTGAGGTCACTACGATTGAGGGTTAAGTTTGTTAAGCCGCGATTAGCTCGTGACTTCCTGAAAACGGATTCAGTGTTTGTGTAGGACGCTAATGAAACAATGCTTCGGCAGAACGAAGTACGCTTTTATCGGATTGATTTGAATTTTGTTAATGTTTTTATATGGCTCGGTTAAATAAATAAGGTCTATTTTGGGTTGTCAATAAGTTATGGTTAAATTACGTTTTCTGTTAAGTTTACGTTTTAAAAACTAATCACTGAACTTTTATTCTGATTTGAGAGAACAATTTAAACAAATCGGATGAAAATTATAATTCATATAAAGTATATTATGTATATAGGTACTTAACTATTTTTATTTAAATAAAAATAGTTAAGTACCTATATAGGTAGCAATTTTAGTACAGCAATAAACATTCAATTCGTTAAATTTAACTTAATTGAAAATATATTTCTTTGCGTTTCGCCCTAAGTAATGTTTCGATGGCCGAGTTATAATAATAATAATAATAAAGTATTTATTTATTTGTACATACCATACACGTAAGTGATTACACACATTATATTACAAGTAGCAGCACAATATTTTTCACTCTTACATAACAATTTTATTAATAGAATCGACAGAGAATGAATTTATACAAAATAATGTGACACAAACAAGAATAGATTATCGCTAAATCATATATTGCTGCGTTATAATAAAATATGCACCAACACATGAAATAAAGTAAAAAAAGAAAACAGGCAGTACAAACCTACTATCTTACCCGTATCTCAGGCAGCAGCTCCTCCTCCCCTAGTTTACAATTTCAGTACTTTTTAGATGCATAGCAATCAGCAATACAGTATCGAAAAATAAAATTATTATCGTAGGTGTACAACATGAACTTTTTTTTTTTTTTCTACTTACAAAGAAATACTTACAATAACAGTCTACCAGTTCACAAACTACATGTAGTTTATTAGTCAATTTGTGGAATTCTTTGCTATGTAAAACAAAAACAAAACTCTTGAAAACAATAATTACATTTGACAACCTTCTTAGCCCTACGGTACACCTTGGGTTCGGATGGATTCTTCAAACCCATCCACTAAGCACATTAATTATTTATTAATACCAAAGTATATTTTTCATTTTCTTTTTTCCTTTTTTTCCTTTTTCTTTTCCTAATATTACTAACTGTTTTTTTATAATTTATTGGTAAATAGTTCGTAGCATATTTTCAGTTTCGTTATACGTTTTCGACATAAGCCACGAAGTAATTTTTCGTTTACACTCATTACGGCACAGTGGGAAAATATTTAACTCTTGATTAACCTGGTTATATATATTAGGACCTAAAAACCCGAAAAATCTATGTAAAAATTTATGCGCGCAAACATTCCTTTTGCAGACCTGCCAATGTCTACGACTTTGTTGCCTAGCTGATTGGCTAAGGGCCTGTGGCAGTAACGTTGTGAAAGAGTGTTGCTTTAAAATTGTTTTTAAAACAAATAGTTTTCTCACAGAGAGTACTTCACAGTATTGGTACAAGTCATGGGTAGGGAACAGTCTAGGTTTAAAGGTACAAACCTTTAAAACCACCCTCTGGGCTCTTTCTAAAGGTAACAGAGTGGTCTTTGGACAGCCTCCCCAACAAGTGATACAATATAATAATAGTGATTGACAAAGAGCGTAGAAAACAGATTTGAGGACCTTAGAGTCTGCAACGTGCCGCAAATTTTTAAAGATATAAGTCAATTTGCGTATTTTCTCAGTCAGATTATCTATATGTGTTCCGAAGGACAATGTTGAGTCCAAATTTACTCCTAGATACCTGATGTTTTCGACACACTCTAAATGAGGGCAAGAACAATCCTCTATTCGTCTGTTGCATTTATGCACCTGTAGAGGTTAACAAAGGGTTGTAATACCTTTACGAAAAGAAAAACGCATATATTTAGTCTTGTCCACATTCAGTGTGAGCATGTTCTTAGCTAGCCAACAGTTCACTTTATTGAAGCCCTCTTGAGCATTTGCATAGACTTCCTCCCACGTATCAGCGTTAAAAACCAGTGCAGTGTCGTCCGCAAATGACACAATTTTACCATTATTTAACTCTAAGTTGCAAAGATCATTAAAAAATGCTAGAAATAGGGTTGGACCGAGTATACTCCCCTGAGGAATACCATGTCGTAAAGGTAGGTCGTTGCTTATGTAACCATCTATCTTCACACACTGGGTACGTTCCTCTAGGTAGCTTTTGAGAAGTTTCAGCTGTACACCCCTAATTCCTAAAGCCTCAAGTTTATCAAGCAGAAGAGGTATAGTAATGGTATCATAAGCTTTAGCAATATCTAATCTTTTTTCTATCTAATTGACTTGTGATATATTCTATAACAATGTGCACTGCATCTTCGGTTGACTTATTAGCTCTAAATCCAAATTGTGAGGGTGAAATCAGATTATTTTGCTCCATATATTTCATCAATCTGTTATTTAAGATGCGTTCAATTATTTTAGAAAGAGATGGAAGTATAGCTATCGGTCTATAATTGTTTATAGATGTCCTGTTGCCTCCCTTATGAATAGGTTGAACAATTGATCTTTTGAAGGACTGCGGGAAGACGCCATTAGTAAAGCAGGAATTGCATATGCAGGAGGTGCAAAAAGCTGTTTATGTTGCTTAATTAAACTAGCGGGAATTTTATCCCAACCTATGGCACAGTCACTACGTAAAGACATCAGCACTGTGCAAATTTCAAATTCGTCTGTTGGATACAAAACAAAGGAACCACTATTTTGTGGAAAAGTAAGATCATATTCACAGTCATTGTTGGAGTCTCTGTGTACAGCTTCGTCGGATAATTTAGCACCAATTCCGGCAAAATAACTATTTACCAAATTTACAGATTCATATGGGTCGGGAGCGATATTGAGTAATTCGCGAGCTGGGTTATTTGGTCTATGCAATTCAACAATTGTTTTTATTGATTTCCAAAGTTGTTTATTATTACTAGCTTTTTTTAGTTGTTCCCTATTATAATCCTGTTTAGCCTTTTTTTAAATATCACCACAAAAATTTCTAGACCTCTTATAGGTCAAGAGGAGTACACTATCATTGGGGGAACTTTTGGACTTTTGGTGCAATTTGTCTTTATTACGGATGCATCTAAGTAACCCCGGAGTCACCCACGGTTTTAAAATTATCTTACGTCTTGCTTTTTTAACGGTTTTTGTGTTAGATTCAATAATGCTCTTGATAACCAACGTATTAGTTGCTGCCTCAGGACTCATCGGGTAGATATTTAAATCTAATTTCTTTAAATCTTGTTCAATATTTTTATAGTCGATTTTAGTAATTAAAGTCTCTGAATTAGTGTCATATATTAATTCATATAAAAAGAATATTACTGTTCTATGATCAGTTATTGTAGTGTCAACAACGAGAGAAAAGCTCGGTAATTTAGTTCTGACCAGGATATGATCCAAACAGCTATTTAACCTAGTGGGTAAAGTATGAGCCGGCATTAAGCCGAGATAAGATATTAGAGTCAAGTAATCCGATGAGTGGCGGTCATGGTTATTGTCCCTAATGTCAATATTAAGATCACCCGCTACAATTACGTTTTCGTATCTGTCTAATGAGCTAATGATTCCCGAGAGTGATTCAAAGAAATTTCAAGGGTCCTTATAAGACGGCGAGCGGTAAATACCAACTACAGCAATTTCATTACGAACTTTAAGTATCACACAATTTGCGTTTTGACAAGGTGGTTCCTCAAACGTCACGTTACGTATGTGATCCTTCACGTATATTACTACGCCATCATTTTGTAAGGTTACGGTATTATTTGCAAAGTGTGTGTATCCATCGATAGCAGGCGGACTTGATGAGGAAAGCCAACATTCTGTTAGGATTATTACCTCACAATCAATACTTCTTTGTCCTTGAAAAATAATAAATTCTGAAATATTTTTATATAGACTCCTAATGTTCTGAACAATAATCTTAAATTTACAACTAGCATCATTTCTGTTTTGAAATATATGCGAACAGACTTCCGGTGCGCATGGTTGACATTCAGTGTTACCGTAGTTTTCGATCTCATCAGATAAATCGGCTAATGAATTGAATTTATATTTAAACATTCCGTTACAAAACTAAGTTGTACAAAATAACAAAAGTTACAAGACAGTAAAATAAATTTGTAAGTTCCACAAACTGGCAAACCACCATTTAATATTCTGACTAAAACAATAAAAATAAAAATAAGCACAAAAAGTATAGAAAAATAGCATGCAATTAGTCATATTTGAGTATCGTTCTTTAACATACTGATCTGAGATTCGTCGGATATAAAAATAGCTGGTGACCCATCCTCTTTGCGGAGAAACACCTTGCCGTTTGCTGTCCAGCAAAATTTAAACAGCCTTAATTTAACCAACTCTCTGGCCAGAAAGTGTAAGTGTTTGGCCTTGCTTGTGAGATGGTCAGAAACAAAAATTGGCCTTGGTACTCCTCCTGCCCCAATATGAGTCGTGGATAGTTTACTGTTGGCATTTCCCGTATTAAATAATTTCACGTTTTTTAAAAGTCTATCTTTAATTATTGGCGCAGAAACGTTCACGAGAATAGCCCTCTGTGCCTGGGTCTTATTTCCTAGACGCCGGATGTCTTTTATGTCATTCTTGCAAAAATCAGTTTTGGTCACCTTAGCAATAGATATGACTGTACTAATTAACGAATCCGGAGTTTCATTTTCAAAATTTGGTACATTTCGAATCTCAAAGAAATTTTGGGAATTATGCCGATTTAATTCTTCAACCTTATCTTCCAACTGCTTTATTTGTTTTTTATATTCTGTCGAACTTTTTTCTAAGAGCTGTATTTTTTGGTTACATCCTTCATACTCTTTTGATAAAAACTTGTTACATTTTTGAATTTCCAGGTTGGTTTGTTGGACTTCGCTTAATTGATTTTTAAGATCCGAAATTTGGGAATTAATGTTACTCATAGCCATGTTTTGTGACTGCATTAAAGTAGCGATCATATTTTTTAATTCCAAAACATCTTTTTTAATGTCGCAATCATGACCGTCATCATCACATTCCCTTCTCAATCTTTTACGGAAACTGACATTGCGCTGGGGGGTAACATTCATTCGTGTTGATAAATTTGGGTCTGATCCGGTGATAGATGTGTTTTTCGTAGGAGTCCGCTCCATTTTTTATAACAATAGTAGGGGACTTATTTACTTCAAAATTCAAACACGTAGTAAGTTATGAGCGTGAATTACAACACGATGGTAGGGGATTTGCTTACTTACGTTCGATGCGTGCGAGTCTTGTTGGACGGCCGCGGCAGCGTGTAGCGTGCGGAACTAATCGGCTTCGTGTCGTCCTTGTTGCGCGCAGGCTGTAGTGTGTTGCGTTGATACTGCAGAGCGCGGCCCAAAGTACCAGGCGCCTATGACGCGCAGTAGGTTGATAATAATACTACCATCGCCGCCGTCGCACGCCGCGTAGCTTACGCACTGACGGACGTTATGATAACTTATTGCTGCGGAGGTTCGCGCGTATTCCTAACGCTGTATGCTATCCTGGTCACTTGTGTTAATTTAAATTTATTAAAATATTGAATTACAAAACAATAAAATAAAATAAATGCTTGCACACGTCCACTCGTAGCGAGATCCAGGGGGGGAGGAGTTTGTGATCACCAACCCGGATTAGGTGACGATGACCTTTAATTTAAGGCTTTGCCCAGCAGTGGTATAGCAGGCTCTTAACACTACTACTCAAAGACAAAGACAAAGACTTTTTATATACACATATTTACACATTTACAAATATAATTACCTAAACGCCCGGTACAAAGTACCCTCGTAGCTCAACTTCCATTACTCTACCGCATTATATATATTACAGGAGTACTGTCTTGTGTGTCTGTGTATAATTGGGCAAGTGTCAGCGATGTGCGTTAAGTGGGGACGCTCGATCTCAATTAGAACATCTTTGCTCTTGTTCCGAACATAGAGGCACGAACATCGGGTTGAGGTTCCTAACAATATGCTTAAACTGTGTTAAGGTTATATTACCTTAACCCTTAAATGCATAGCTTATCAAAAACGAAACGGTAACTTTAAGCCTTTTTTAAATTTTCATTATATTTTATGTACTATTAAAATAAATATTTAGAATATACTCTGTAATTGAAACATGTTTTTTAAATATTATAATATTAAATTTTTCTTAAATTCAACATCATAAACAAGGAAGTTTTGACGGAAACCTCTTTGGATACGAGAATGCAAACTTTATTTGAAAAAATAAATAAAAATACTTCTATAGATGTTCTATTTTAATGATGTAAATTGAAATAGGTTCGTAATTGTTAAAACAATTGTAAAGTGAAAAAAAAATTAAATAAACAAAATGAAAATAAATTTTTAAAGAGAGCATTTTTTCAAGATTTTTCGTATTTTTTTATAAAAAAAGTGCAGTTCCAAAAACATATTTTTTTATTTTTTTCGAAGTGTTGGAATCACATAGTATCCATTAAAAAGCCTTTTATGATAATCAAAAAATCATGTATTTAAGGGTTAAGCAATGATTTTTAAAAATATATGTTATGGGTAGGCACTTGGCCTTCACCTCACCTGATGTTAAGTGATGATAAGGCTGAAGGTGGAAGCGCACTTCACCCGGGATCCTCAACTAGTGAGGCACTGGCTATCTTATCTCTAGCTGCCGGAACACAACAATGCTACAAACATTGTTATTATGGTGACATCTTTAGATAAGATGGTAGTAGTTAGCTAGGCGTGCAAACAAGCCCTACCACCAACCAAGCTGACGTGTACCTCCCGCTGGGAATCGAACCCGGGACCTCTGGGTCTAAGACCCGTGGTCTTGACTACTAGAATTAATAAGATTTTCAATAAAATAAAAGTATAAAATACTGCAATCTGCTATGTTAACTGAAACGACAATCTGAGCAAATGACGTCACGCCTCAGTGAACGTCACTAATCCACAGAGGCAGGTAATAATTCTGGAACACTTGTTATCGCTTTGTATTAAAACGACTTCTTATCCGACCGGGCTTGCGTCCGCAACAATAATAATAATAATATCACTCTGCAGCCCTGACCACCGGTAGCTTGGACCCTGCCCCGCTGCTGCCGGTACTCTAGGATTAGGTTTTTATATAGTTTATTGTTTTTATTCCATATTCCATATTTATACACATTTTCCCTGACTAAGTACCTTTATACTATTCCACATGCTTACACTCCCTTGAACAAAAGATACACACAAATGAAAACTTGCACACACACACACTCTCCCTCACCCACACACACACACACACACACACACACACACACACACACACACACACACAGTCACACACACACACACACACACACACAGTCACACACACACACACAATAGCTTTATTATTGTTATCATTACTATTATATAAAGTTAATATAACACTCTTCTTCTATAGTCTAGTAATAAGGAACGAATTACCTGCAGGTTGGGAGCCTGGTGATCTGTAACACAGGCCTACGCCTAGCTCAAACACCAGTCTCTCACAAATGAATCTAAAAATTATTGTACATTGTTTCTTTACTTTAAGAACGATCATTTGTGAAGAGAAAATAAATAATAAATTTTATTTATTTATTTATTATTATTATTAAAATATTGTAAAAGTCTAGTTTTAAGAAAGAAAATAAATAAAGAGTATAATAAAAATAGGTATTTATTACAGAATAATTGCATAGACTACGAGTATTAGTAATTACAATACACCTTAAACACTAATGTTAGTTACAAGAAAAAAAATAGAAAAGCAATAACTTGGGTACGATAGGTATTTTATTATGTTTGCGCTTATATTGCACTTTACGTTCCTGCACCTTAATACGTTCGCAAACATGAAGCTTGTAACGTGTCACGCTCGATAGATACATTTTAGGTCACCCATCAGATGACCGGCCTTTACCTTTGCTTGACTTAAGCAATTGCAGACGGAGTGCGTTAACTATTGAAAGGAAAAAAAAAGAAATAAACATTTATTGACACTCACACACGTATTCGATTCACAACAAAATGATCAATAATAAAATAAAACACAACACAAAACAAAGTGAATACAAAAATAAAGAATAACAAAAAAAGTTAAAAAATAATCAAAAATATGAACAACAAAAAAAAGAAGTATGTGACACCAACAAGGACCCTGTCTCAGCATTATACCCCCACGACACTCAAAGATGGGCCGACGATTGCGCTATATTGCACTATAGTTTTCTCTGTAGACAGATAGATCTTTACTAGATAGATCTAGTAAAGTAAATAGTCAACGATTGTCCTACTGCCGGGCAAAGGCCTCCATCATTGAAATCAAGTCATCACTACAATTGATGGGCAATGGCTTAATCACCACGCTTGCCAAATGCGGGTTGGTGATCACAAACCTCAATTCATCGAAAAATCCGAATCACATTTTACTCGACCTAGGAATCAAACCAATGACCTTCGAGTTTCGGGCTGAGCGTTTCACCACTCGACTACCGAGGCGTTATAATAATTTGAGTTGACAATGCCATATCCAACGACAGGCGAAACTCATTCATCCCAAGGATTCCACTTAATTATGGGAGTGAATTAATTGTTTTTACTCTCGACGCCTCTCTGGAATAAAGCGTTGAAAATACCTTTTTTCCCCACACACATACGCGGCAGGTGCAAGCTAATATGTGTATGAATTTAATATTTTCAAGTTAAAATAAGTAAGTACTTAAAAGGGTGTTTACTTTAAATCAAGTGTAACATACACTATAGCTATAAATCCTGAAGTAGCTGCTAAATTTAGTCTAGAAGTCTCTAGTGAACTATCTCAAGAATCAACTCTAAGATGAAACTTTTAGGAATCAGAATCGATTGAATGATTATTGTATGTTAGCGTCGGTAGCCCATGGTACAGATGCTAGTGTTGAAACCTTAATAGCTCCGTATGACTGCTGATGTGATCCTGTAGCTAACACAAATAAATTATTATTAGCTTTCTAGGTGAGTTAACAAGACTGTTATTAACGTTCTAATAGCGCATTAATAATATAATAATCACTTAAAAGTAGTATATTATTTGTATTTGTTTTCATATTTTTATTTATTCTTACTATTTCAATTGATTTCTTTAATGTAATATTGTATATTTTTAACAATTTAATTTAATTTTATGTGTTTTTTTAATGATTTGATTAATGTTTAAGCATGTTGTTTACACATATCTGTGAAGTTGCAGTCTACCTATATTACTAAAACCATGTAAATACTGACCGGCTATTACTGTAAATCTGTTTTGTGTAATAAAAATAAATAAATAAACAAAATCTTTATCTAATTATGTCGCCATAACATCAATGTTTGTAGCATTGCTGTGTTCCGGCTGCAAGAGATAGGAAAGCCAGCGTATCAGTAGTCGAGGATTTCACCTTTGGCCATATCAGTTGAGATGAAGGCCAAGTGCTTAGCTGTAAGGGCCGAAACACATAAACACGATACGACGTCGCACCGCAAAAATAAGCGTTGCGCCAAGCTAGTATATAAACCTTAATGCCTGTCAAATACTAGACAGGCGCCCCGTCGTGGTACGACGCGACGTCGTATCGTGTTTATGTGTGGGAGCCCTAAGATGTAAAAACAAAGGAACGAACCGCAGGTCCTACAAAATTGGATAGGTGAGAAAACAGTTTCGTTGACGACTCAGTTGAATAACAAAATGTCACATTAAATATATAAACATTTTCCTGACGGTGTGTGACGGTATGATGTGACCCGTAAAAAAGAACAATGCCCACAGGAAATATAGGGATCTGTGTCATTTTAACCGTAAGATAATGACAATGTAGAAGGTAAGCTTCTTGCTTCATTTAACCGCCTTTGTGGTCTAGTGGTTAAAACCACCGGTTTAGACCCAGAGGTCCCGGGCACGATTCCCAGCGGGGGTACATGTTTGTGTACTCGGTTTGGTTGGTGGAAGGGCTTTTTTGTCCGCCTGGCTAGCAACCACCATCTTATCTTTATATGTCGCTATAACAACAATGTTTTTAGCATTGTTGTGTTCCAGTGCTAAAGATAAGATAGCCAGTGCCTCACTAGTTGAAGATCCCGGGTGAAGTGCGCTTCCATCATAACTTAACATCAGGTGAGATCAAGGCACAGTGCTTACCAGTAAAATATAAAAAAAAAACAAAAAAAATGCAAACGCGATTTTATGTCCCCACGCTGGGTCGAGCCTTCCCCATGAATGAATAGGGAGAACGGGTCATAACCCACCACGCGGACCCAGTGCGGTGCGGTGGTTGTTAACGACTGATAATGCAGCCTAGACCAACGGCTTTACGTGCCTTCCGAACCACGGAGGAAATCGAGATTATAAGATTTTGGTGACGATGACCGGCCTTTGCGAGAGTTGCTTGACCTCTGCTCTCGCAGACCAGGCGCATTACCCACTTCGCCATCGAGCTCCTAAAATAAAGAGCTCTTCACACAACAAGGTTGTGTCCGTGTGTCTATGTTGCACGTTGTTGTTGTTATTGTTGTTGTTGTTGTTGTTGTACGTTGCTCAAGCTTATCTTCTGCAGTCTCCTTACTCTGCGCTTTGACGGTGTCATGTTGTGTGAAATATTTAAGCGTGCCTTTAGGGTAGACCGTTAAAAAATGTGCGAATTTGATAAGGCAATCTTGGAAATGAAATGTTGTCCGAAAATAAGTGGTCCTGTGAAAACATTGAATGGAGAAGTAAGTAAAGAAAGAAAGTAATACCGAAAGTGTTACAACATTTTTGATGCGCAACATCTTTCCTCTTGCTTTCTTGCAATTTGTGGGAGTGATTTCGTGAAATGGGACGGAAGTGTGAAACAGGAAGTCAGAGAAGCGCGCCACTAAATTCTGTAATCGATGTTATGAACAAGACATATTATTATTATATGTGACATATTGTGTCATTTGACTATCAAAGGTCATTTTGATATGTCAAATGTCTTCTATGGGGGAAGTGAGAGGAATGAGTATTTACTGTATTCTTTTTATGATTTGTAAAAAAATATACTTACGTCATTGTAAATTCTATTTTCTTTTGCAATTTATTTTGATTTCAACCCTTTCGTATGTAATAGACTTTATCATTATATAATTCATAGTTATAAAATGATGTAAGACCTCACCCATTTTTTTAGAATAGAATGTTAAAATTGATTATTACTAAGGTGAGATGTCAAATGTTACACATCATATGCGACCACTGTAAGTCTCGCTCGTTTTTTTTTGACGCACCATAAACTTGCGCTCAGTTCCTACCCTGAGTACCTAGTGTGAGTTTTGTTTGCTATTCGTCGTCATCATCATCA
This sequence comes from Eudonia lacustrata, assembly GCA_947562085.1. Lineage (NCBI taxonomy): Eukaryota > Metazoa > Arthropoda > Insecta > Lepidoptera > Crambidae > Eudonia > Eudonia lacustrata. The sequence continues at coordinate 2,867,142 of OX387330.1, read as the reverse complement.
TCATCATCATTATCATCGTCATTACCAGCACATTCAATGTGCCTGCACATCCGACTACCACAAACTGACACGTCAACAGACTTAAAACTTGTATATTACTAGCGGCCAGTCCCAGCTTCGCACGGGTGAACATATTTTTTTTAATACTTTAGCCTATGTTACTCAGCGCTAATGTAGCATTCTATTGGTGAAAGAATTTTTTAAATCAGTTCAGTAGTTTTTGAGTTTATTCATTACAAAAACACATACAAAAATACACAGCTTTCCTCTTCTAATATTAGTATAGACTAGATGACCTGGCGGACATCGTACCGCTTTGAGAGTTTTTATGACAACAAAACAAACAAATCGTATTTCTATTTATTTATCATTAAGCAATTTTTTTTTCGATTAGTAAATATAACCTTTGTATGTAGCATTCTAATGGTGAAAGATTTTTTTAAATCGGTCCAGTATTTTTTGAGTTTATTCATTGCAAACATACAAAACAAAGCTTTCGTCTTTAAAATATTAGTACGATTAGTAGAGATTGCTTAAATAAACTAAATAAATAAACTTTTCCTACACTCACACCAATTATCTAGCCCAAGAGAAGCTTCGTTATAGAACTCGTTAAATGGTTACTAGACAACGGATAAACATACTTAAAATACTTGAATATATATTTATTATACATAGAAAACACCCAGACCCGAGACAATTTAGAAAAACAATAATTTCTAAATTGAACCGCCAGGGGATCGAGCCCGGGACCTCAGAGATGGCGACACCATGAAAACCGGTGTACAAACCACTCGACCAAGGAGGTCGTCGAAGTCGTCGAGGTCGTCGCTTAAGGTTGAAGATTTATTGAAGAAATTTGAATTTGAGTTTTGGTTATGTTGATGTTTGTGCCCACTGCTGGGGCACCGAAACTTCCCTATGTATGAAAACACCACATGAAGATATAGACATAGACATGACATAGATATTCATTTATTCACTACATCATCATCATCATCATCATCTCAGCCAAAAGACGTCCACTGCTGGACAAAGGGCTCCCCCAAGGATCTCCACAACGACCGGTTTTGTGCTGCTCGCATCCAACGGCTTACCGCGACCTTCACCAGATCGTCGGTCCACTTTGTTTGTTGGAGGCCTGCCCACACTGCGCTTTCCGGTACGCGGTCGCCACTCCAGGACTATCCCGCCCCAGCGGCCATCAATCCTGCGAGCAATGTGCCCTGCCCGCTGCCACTTGAGCTAAATAAAATAAGTAAGTAATAATATTAGTAATAATACTACATAAGCACACATAATTACATTTATACAAGGCTATTAAATTAACAATTGCAATAAAGGAAGAAAACAAATACAAACAGAATTAAATCAACAAAGACAACAACATTCATAATTTAATATTAAAATAAAAATCTAATAAAAAAACTAACAGTATTTTATCAGTATGGTGCCCATTGAAGTATGTGTGCTACAGCAGCAAATGGGCCTCGACTCAGCAAATGCCTACTGTGTAGTAGACGCTGTTATTATGCCAAAACCGTACATTTAGCCTCAGGACCCCGTGAGAACAATTTTGTTTTTACTTATTGGTGTGTTGCGTGTTTTTGGTGTGACAAAGTGTGAAATAAAACATTAAATAGGAAGAACGATGTTTGCTAACTACTGCTAATCATCTTCGACATACCAAATCGTACCATAATTTCGAACTCAATACTCTAAGTAGGCATTTAAAATAGGCATTTTATGCCCCCACTACTGGGGCACCGAGCCTTATTTATTCGTGTGAGCTTTTGGCCTTCATGATATCTGTTAAGTGATGATAGAAGCGCACTTCACCCGGAATCCTCAACTAGTGAGGCACTGGCTTTCTTATCTCTAGCACCGGAACACAACAATGCTAAAAACATTGATGTGATAACAAGGTCTACCACCAACCAATACAAGTACACAAACCTTTAGGTGAAGTGCTATCAACACATCTGTAATGGAGGCAACGCAATTAGTCATTCCGTGTTCAGCGTTGACGACAGAACCTGTCGAATAGGGATGTTCCATTAAACGAAATTGGTATCAAAAAGGTTGGTAAAGCTTTTGAGAAATTATTGAGGAGGTCCGCCAGAGCTGTTTTTTAAGCGGTTTTTGGAGTCTGTGCACTACCTGCAAGGTTATTTTATGTTGCAGAGCTGGTACATGTGCAATTGAGCATACAGCCTGGCTGATGGAAAACGGTCAACGCAGGCCATGAAAGCTTGCGATACCTTTTGTATCACGCGCACGTTGACGTCACTGAAGAATATTAGTTCTTCATAAGTTAGTTTTTTTTAATAAAATGTTTTCTACAAAATTATTGTCTATTCGATGTCTATTCGATGGCACCAACAATCATCATTCGTTCACGTTAAAATTAGATTTTTATGGCAATGAAGCAGTACCCCCTAGTGACTCATTAAACTAATGTCCAGTCTGACCTTTGGGTGAAGTGCTATCAACACATCGGTAATGGAGGCGATGCAATTAGTCATTTCGTGTTCAGCGTTGACAGCAACTGAACAACATGAACTCGTCGACTAGGGGTGTACCATTAAACGGAATTGGTACAGCTTTTGAGAAATAAGATTGTGAAGGTTATGGTCAGCTAGTGGCTGATGGTTTATGCTGATCGTAGTTAGTTTGTGCTCACAATGCAAAATTTTTTGATGTTACTGATACGTCATGTACCTACCATAATACATGTACGTGTATAAGTATTGGCAAATGAAACAAAATAGTGCAACGGCATTTTCGAATACTCTGAAGAAGTCTGCTTGAGATCTCAGTAAAACCCAGTGGTTTGGGAGGAACATAATTTATTTATCATTGAACACAACCACATTTATTTCACCACTCATTATCATCGTTTAGAATATATTTCACGATCACTCACTAACTTTGACATTGCCTTAATGTGTCAACCGCACCAAGCCATTATAAAAGTAACGTAAGTAGTAAGTAAGTAACCTATTTACGATACCATTTGGTCCCATCCCTATGACCTGGACAGACGTTTATTGGATGATGGCGATTCTCATTGCAAATTGGCGCTGTGTGCCTAATTCTAAGCTCAAAATGTCGTAGGGATTAAGCACAAACGGTTTACGGATCATAATCACAGCTATTCATAGAACGAGCATTTAACTAAAGTTAAAACGTATTTGTTTGAATACGTCATTAGAGTCGATTATTTTGACCAGTTTTAGGTAGATTTTTGCTTTTGAATTGATAAGGATGAAAGGTTTGGGCCAGGCCTTTTTCCATTAGTGTGACAAAAAAGGCTAAATTAAGAAATTGGACCGTCTAATTTGGCGTGGTTTTTTACAATTCTATTCTATTCTATTATATTATATTCTACTCTATGCTATTCTATTTTATTCTACTCTATGCTATTCTATTCTATTCTATTCTATTCTATTCTATTCTATTCTATTCTATTCTATTCTATTCTATTCTATTCTATTCTATTCTATTCTATTCTATTCTATTCTATTCTATTCTATTCTATTCTATTCTATTCTATTCTATTCTGTGGTATACGGGAAGCTCAGATCTAGCAGTAGGTGCTTAGGGGCTAAAACGATGATGGTGATGTTGATGATTATGATAATTTTCCTTAGGTCTAAGATGTATTTGCTACATACATTGGGTATGCATCTCACCCCTGTCATCGATTCATTCGAATTGCAAATTAATGTTGAACTGTATAAAGTTTCTATAACATGTTAGGTATTCACGCCATTATAAAAATATCAAATAGCCGAAAACAAAATATTCGTGAAACATACTGTAATTATCGAAATCTAACCTAGGTCCCTTCTGGCAGTACGCAGAAGTCACTACCTTTGCACCAGACGGTCGTTGTATGTACCAAGAGCATAACTTTTATTTTTGAAATTAAATCAATCTCACAGCGTTTTATCTTATCCAGACGATCTTGCCTCCAGTTCGAAAACTTATTTCGCACTTTATCGAGTTAAAATTCAAAACTTTAAGGTTGGACCATGTTATGCAAAACTGATCAATTATCTTTTCGGTGTAATTCAAAGTTGGCAGAACATCAAATAAGGCCATTCCGAGATAATTACTAGATAAGGGAATTCTAACTCACTTCGGGTTGGAATAATGTTTAAATTAACTGTGAACTTTGCACTTATGTTTTCGTAACTTGTTATTGGACTGACTCTTCTCATAGGAGAGATAACATTAATTTGTAATTACTACGTCATTCTAGTCATACTTCATTTGACCGGCCGGACCTTTTATCAAAGCTCGTCTTTTGTTTTTTGTGTAATTGTATGCGTACATACGTGCGCGCGTGCGAACATGTGTACGTACGCGTGTGCGTCTGTTTGTGGCTACACCTTTATTCCAATTAAAGTCGGTTTAACAGAATTTTGTCTCTTTCTATAGTAACTGCCTAAAAACTGTTATTCGTTAGTGTTGCCTTAAGAGATCAGCTGTTATTTTCAAATGTAACGTTCAACGTGTGTTTTACTAGTAGAGCAAGCCGATCTTTGCACCTACTGTCTTTGAAGGAAGTTCTGAGTCTGCTCAGGCATTCATATTCATTTTTTTTATATTCATAGTAAACTTTAACCAGTGTTTTTAAACGGCAATTCAAAGCCATAACTTTGTAAACCCTGCGGTGGAGACCTTGTATCGAGAAGAAGCCGCGAGAAACTCGGCAAGTGCTGTTTCTGACTCCGGTAGTGTTTACAAGTACAATACAAGTTTATTAAAAAAAAAAACAATAATTATATCACAATCACAACTATGTGTGTATGTGCTACTACTATATCCATACATTTTTGTCGTTTACATAATCTTCCACTTTATAATAACCTTTACTCATTAGAGACTGTTTGACATGGTGCTTTGAATTTATGTAAGGGCATTTTAACAACGTTTTGTGGAAGTTTATTATAAAAAAAAATCTTTTTTTATTTTTTACTAATTTCTGCACTGAAGCTGAATTAAATATTTATAAAATACATTGCAGAAATTACCGGGAGGCTTCTCGGTAGCATAATGGTCAGTGCAGCCGCCCGGATTGCGAGGTTCGATTCCTGGCTGGGTCGGGTACCTACCCCACCACACACTCGTCTCTTTCCACACTACAGCTAGGGTTGGCTGGAATAGATTTCTTCTAGTGATAAGCTCACGTTTGTATATGTCTTGTATAACGTCTGTTTTAATGTGTGTTTTAAATGTGCAATAAAGGACTAAATAATAAATATTGATGGTAAAAATTTATACATTCACCTAAGAACGAGCTCTCCTGTTTTATGAAGCCTGAAAGTTGGGACGGCAAGTTTATTCTTATTGCGAGTGTTAAAACTATAAAGTCACATGTTTTAACAAATGTAGGTATTATGAAATTTTTAAATAAGTAAATAAACAATAAACTTTCCTACATTCACACCAAGAGATGCTCCGTAATGAAACTCGATAAGTGGTTACTAGACAATAACATATTTAAATGTTATTGTCTTGTTAATGTTAATGTTAATGTTATTGTTATAAACAAACATACTTAAAATATTTAAATACATACTTATTATACATAACTAACATAGTTAAAAAAATAACATAGGCATCATGGATCACGTATGTGAGATTACTTAAGTTGCTACGGATGACGTTCATATTTATCATTATCATCATCAGCTCATTTTATGTCCTCACTGCTGGGGCACGAGCCTTCCCTATGGATGGATCGGGAGAACGGGCCGTAAACCACCACGCGGACCCAGTGCGTGTTGGTGGTTGTTAACGACTGCTAATGCAGCCGGGACCAACGGCTTTACGTACCTTCCTGGTTCAATGTTTAATCAATATTCAAAGAACTCAAGTAAGAGTAAGGAGTAAGTAGCCTATGTACTGTCCCACTGCTGGACAAAAAACTACAATTTTGAAATCAAGTCATCACTATAATAGATGGGTGTTGGCTTAATCACCATGTTTGCCAAGCAGTACGGTGATTACAAATCAGAGCTATTCATCGGATAATCCAAAAAAAAATACAATTGAATTGATAACCGCCTCCTTTTTTTTGAAGTCGGTTGAAAATACGCTTTGCCCGACCTAGGAATTCAACCCAGGACCTGTGGCCACTCGACCACCTAGGTGATCAAATTGGAATTGATTATTACTCATAGTTATACAGGCTGTTGATGAAATCGAAAATTTATGATTATAATATGGTTATATATAAAATGTTTTGTGTTTTGTTTATAAAAATTTTAACGCAAATTTTGTTGCGTACCTGCATGCACCCTTCTGACATACCTTTTTTTTTCAACATTTGTGTTTTTGTAATTTGTTCGCAACAAAATTTGCGATAAAAATTATATAAACAAAACAAAAAAAAAATATAAATAGCTTGCCTACTTCATAACTGATCTTTAATATTTGTAAAAATATTATGATCGGATGTTAATGACGGTAGTTGTTGACATTGAATGGGCGCCTTTGGCTTTTAAAGTAAAAAAGTAAATAGTGTTGAATATTTTCAGCGGGCTGGTTAGAACCACGATAGCTCAATTGGGTGAGCACCTGACCCGGAATGTCAGAAGGGTGCAGGTTCAAATCCTGCTCGAGGAAATTTTTTCAACATTTGTGTTTTTGTCGACAATTTATGATTATATGGTTTTACAGGGTGTACCTAATCGTTAAGTGTGACCATGCGATTATTCCGTAACTATTACAGATATCAAAAAACTTTAAACTGATATCGAAAGTACGTTACCTAATGAGTAAAATGACATCAATAACTTTTATAAAATCAAACGAGAAGTATCCAAAATTTTGACATTAAACACTCCCATACATATAGTATGCAATTAGTAGAAAGGTTTTAGTTTCCTTATTTTAAAAGGTTATTGAAAATAAAAAGGTTCGTGAATTTTTTTTTCAACATTTGTGTTTTTGGTTATATATAATTTTGACGTCCCGGTTGGACGCCCCAGGTATCGCTGGATAGACCAGGCTGAGAAGGATCTTAGCCACCTCCAACAGCCGGACTGGCGAGAGGTGGCTGAGGACAGAGCACAGTGGCGAAATCTCGTGTCGGAGGCCAAGATTTACTTCGGGTCCCTGAGCCAGCGCAGTAAGTAAGTATATAATTTTACGTAAATTTTTGTAGCAAACTTGCCGAAATCAATCAACATAATCCAATTTTACTCTGTAAGCCAAGAGCCCTATTCAAAGTCGACAACTATGTCATCAGCTTCCAATCACCCGCCACGTTGAATAGGGCTCCTTCGCCTTACAGAGTCTATAGTTTTGATTAATTTCGCACCTGACCTGCCATATCATGGGGTGCGGGTTCGAATCCCGCTCGTTGACTTTTTTCAATTAGACAATTGTTTTCAAACAAAGTCCTACATTCCCTTAAAAACATTAAAAGTTTCTAAGCCACCACCTTCAGAATTTAAGGACAATTATACTGGGTGAGGTTCCTTATCATTGTTTTATGAGACAAATTTTACGACCTATTTGAAGTTAAAGCGGTTGGACGCAGATAAGGAGTTTTAATGGGAAGTAGTGGGGATATTTGTGGTAATGGGGGTAGTTAATGTACCAGAATAGGAAATCGATATGCTTCAAACGTAGCTGTGGGATCACATACGTAGGGTTAGTTGGCAGGTGGTGAAACCGCGCGGTGATAGATTGTTTGTTTATAGCTTTATACTTGTAAAACTTGAGTTTCTATTACCCATACATAATGTCCCAATGCTGGACGAAGGTCTCCCCATTTCCATTTTTTAGAGTTCCGTCCCCAAAGAGGAACTGGCTATTATCTCTAGCTGCCGGAACAACAATGCTACAAACATTAATGGTATGGCGACATAAGATGGTGGTCGCTAGCCAGGCGGACAAACAAGCCCTACCACCAATCTAACATAGTACACAAATATGAACCGCCCCGCTGGGAATCGAACCCAGGACCTCTGAATCTAAACCGGTGGTTTGAACCATTAGACAACGGAGGCGGATAAAACCTTCTACCTTTTTTAAATTTCATGATCAAATCTGGGTAGATTAAAAATAGTTTAGCCAGTATTTTTGAGACTTTTTAACGTTAAAACCGGTCGTTGTGGAGATCCTTGGAGGAGGCCTTTGTCCAGCTGTGGACGTCTTTTGGCTGAGATGATGAAACGTTATGTCAAAGTCAAAATCTTTTATTCAAATAAACTTACGATAAGTGGTTTTAAATCATCCATACACTTTTTACCTATTATCCATTCAGGACGTCTATTTTTAAGCTGTGAAGAAGAATGGGCGCAAGAAACTCCAAACCTCCAATAAAAGTAACATTAAAAAAAAAGTGTGTCGTTACCAAATCATACAATATTTAATTTAATACAGTTACAATTAAAAAATTTTAAGAGCCCGGAATTACAAATAATACTTCCTAATTGACAATTAACGTACGATGACACGATGCGTTCTCGTCGTGCGATAAGTTCAAACATACAGATTACAGTTCGCAAGTCATCGCACGAGCACAGGCAATGTTTAATAACGATCGTACGATGGGTTTGATCGTTCGATCAGTAATCAAATACCGATCTCTTTTGAGTGTCCTGATTGGTCCGCGTCATCGCGCGAGCACAGCAATGCAAGGGGCACGAGACGAGCGACGGTATCGCACGATGGGCATCGCGCGATCTATTAGGACACCCGTGTTCAATCACGGTACGATCATTTTCATCGCACGACGAAAACGCATCGTGTCATCATTGCCAATTAGGACGATGCCTATATATTTACTTATTATTACAGCTTATTAAAAAAAAGTAATTGGGTCTAGGGTGTGCAAAATAGACAATTAATCCTACTAATATTATAAATGCCAAAGTTTGTGTGTATGTTCGTATAATTGTTGCGTCTTCACGCTGCAACGGATGGATGGATTTGGATGAAATTTGGCATACAAATAGTTTATAACCTGGATTAACACATAAGATAGTTTTTATCCTGATATTCCCACGGAAATCACACTATAAATATACTAAAAAAACAATTTAATTTTCCAATACAAAATGATTTGTCTGTTTTGTTGTCATGGAAACCAAAGAGAATTTAATCACTTGATGGAAACTGTCAAAGCGGTACGAAGTCCGCCGGGTCCACTAGTCTATAATATTTGTTATATTTCTTTATATTTATTCTTATAAAAGAACAGCGTCATAGGGGTCGGTTGAAAAAGCGTTGGAGGGACGATCTAGCCCATCACCTAATTGAACCTACCATGTCATCTCTGTACCACCCTATGGTTGACTGGTAGAGAATGCCCCGTCATGTTTTTTATGTTGCAGAAGTTTCAAATAAATAAATAAAATCTAAACGTTTTTATATGAGATTTTTGGGAACCCAACATCGAAACGTATGGAATTAGTTGTGGGAAACCTTGCGCAGCAGTGGGATGAAAAAGGGTTTATTAATTATAAAACATGTAGATAGATAGATAGATAATACTTTTAATGCAACACTATAAAACATAAACACGAACCAAAGAAAAAAGACAAAGTTTATTGGCGGTCTTATCGCTGTCTTTACATGTAGGAAAACGGTAAGTCGTCATCTGACCTTTTCGTTAGTAATTATTAGAATTTTAACGCGAGTAGATTTGTATCTTCTTCTAGAGGTGCCATTGCGTATCACAAAGGTCGGCTATCATTATCGCCACTTGGGCTCTTGATAATGATAACTAGTGTTCGACCGAAACATAATTTTCAGCTAAAACCAAAACCGAAACTTATTTTCAGAGGCGCCCTCGGGTTGTTCCGCTCCCCGATCCGATCTGAACCCCTCGAAAACCTCCAAAGGTGCTTCGTTTCACACGGCTTGGGGAACCCTTTAATTTTCTCGCCGCTTCCAAAAAAACCTGATAAAGCTGAAAATGCAGTCTGAGGCAATCAGCAAACTCTCTTAAAAAAATGAAACTTATTAAGTCATGTTAAAATTTGTATTGTATACTAAAAGTAAGATTATTTTTACAAATGAAATAAAAAACAACTACACATAAGCCACTAACTCACCCGAATTTAGCCGTCGACGCGCGACAATTCACGAACACTGCGTTTCGACACCACCGAAGTTTGGGCCGATTTTTGGCTGAAACCAAAACCGAAACCGAAATTTCGGTCGGTCACTAATAATAGCGATTCGGCGAGGTTTTTGAGTCATGATGTATTTTAAGTCTACAGCAGCACCCTATATCTGTACAAACTGTGTAAACGTTCACAGGGAGACAGTCATTGTGTGTGTGTCTCGATGGTTTCAATGTATAGTGTTCGTCCACAATTTTAATTTTTTTTTTCATCCAAACATTTAAAAGAAGATATAGTTATATCTTCTTTCGCGAATACAAAAATAGCGCGTATTTCTAATAAATATTTATATCTTATGCCCCGTACCATAAATAAGAAAGTACACCGCAAAATGGTGAAGTTGAAGACACAATCATACTTTTAAATTAGATTCTAGCCGGGCGACGTGAACTAAGTGACTTCTCAACTTGGTATAACATTTTTGAATAGGAAACTCAAGAGGACTCCTTTAAAAATGTAACATAAGTGTATGTTAACATGACCCAATTTTAGTTAAGAAGTTTTGACAATAACGATGGCCCTTTTCAATCTGTGTAACGTAAGTAGCAGTGAGAAGTTGATTGTCTAAAAAAGTCCTTGAAAGCTGTAGAATCTATTTGTACAAAAATTGTTACAAACAATATAAATGGTATCTATAAAAATAAAAAGCTTGTAGTTTATTATATAGGTTAAATTTTTTTTGGTCTATTCATATTCTAACAGGGTGTTAGATAAAAATAAGTTTTATTATGTGAAATCATTTTTTATCTGCGTCTGTAACTCTATGCAATAACGCTTGGAAAGGCTTGAACACGACAGTGCGAACTTTATAGGCTGATAACTTGCTGATAATGACAAAAAACAAACGAGGCTTACAAGTAGTTGCTTATGATGTGTAACATTTGACATCTCACCTTTTGAAATCAATATTACAATAGAAAATAAAAAATATAAAATATTAGGCTATTATTTATTAAGTAAGTATAAATATTATAATTAGGAGAAATTAAAAAAATAAAATAAAAAGAAATTTAAAAAAAAAAAAATTATTTTTTATTTTTTTAAATGTTTGTAATGTTTTTAAAAATATATATATAAAAAGAATGCAGTAAATACTCATTAAAAGACATTTGACATATCAAAATGGTGACACAATATGTCATTATAATAATAATATGTCTTGTTAATAATCGGAAATTTACAAACGCAACAGCTCGCAACCAAAAAATAAGGAGACTGAAGATAAGCTTCTCACCCTGTTACTGTTACTGTTACTTTTTCTACGAAATCATTCCCACAAATTATATCACACTGTTACGACCTACTTCCGTCACATGTTACGCTACTTCCGTCACATTTCTACGAAATCACTCCCACATTTTGTATATATAGAAGGCGAGCGGAAAGATGTTACACATAAAAAAAAATATAATTCTATGAACTGTAAAGATCAGGAGAGAGTAAGTGAACACGAGTGTTGTCATTGAAAGATGATTATTACTAGTCCAATGTGTAACTTAAAAAGAGGAGAGATAAGCCACACCACATTCATGATTTTACTACTTATATTCAAACTAAGCTCTATAATGTTCTGTGCTACGCTTAGAGCATTAAAATGCTCTAAGGTGCTACGTAAACACATCTCTAACACCAGAGACAAGAATATTCGTCACAATCGGAACACGGTACAAATAAATGTGCAGTCAATCGATCCGGTCGCGAGTGGTGGCTCCACCAGGGAAATCAGCCGATTGGCGCAAAAACTACGCAGAACTGGCGAGTGGAACAGGGCAAAGGATTGATGCGATAGTGTATTGGTTGGATAGCATTCCAAAATCAAATAAATCTGACCAAGGTGTTCAATTGTCTTAAAATTTCATGCTACAGAGGTTTAAAAACAATTCGCATATGTATAGATGGTGGTGTTCCAATTTAAAAACAAAGAAACTAGACCTGGCGAGTGAAACACGGCAAAGGATTGATGCAATAGAGTTTTGGATAACATTCTAAAATCAAATAAGTCTGATCTAGTGGTCAACTGTTTTTTAATCTCATGCAAAGGAAGTTTAAAAAGCATCTGAAGGTGGTGTTCCAAAAGAAACAGAAGTCGTTAGTGATGCGCATTTGTTTCATCTTGTTAAAAAGAGGTTTGCAAAAGACTGCACAGAGTGAATCAGCTTATAATATTGATGCGATAGTGTTTTGGACAACATTCCAATATTTAAAAAGTGTAAAGTCGTTATTGATACTCACCTGTGAAAAAGAGGTAATTACAAAAAAGCTCAGCTTAAAATTAATTACTCACCCATTCGGTCACCAGGAATTTCATAATAATAATATGCCTAACTTGCAAGATACTACTAAGTGGCTCCCAGAACGCGCTGGCCTTGAGCCATCAAGCTATAAGGTTAGGCTGCTTCTTCACCAGAGCTAAGCGATGCTCTTAAAAAATCCACCAATGGAACTGCTTCCTTTTCCTTGCGATCTCAAATGGAGTAATCAACAGCTTTTTTATGTCCCGGGGCACGAGCCTTCTTTATGGATGGATAGGGAGAACGGGCAATAACCCACCAAGCGGGTCCAGTGCGGATTGGTGGTTGTTAACGACTGCTATTGCAGCCGGGACTAAGGCTTTACGTGCCTTCCGAAGCACGGAGGAGCTCGAGATGATACATTTTTGGTCACCCATCCGATGACCGGCCTTTGCGAAAGTTGCTCAACCTCAACACTCGCAGACCGGGTGGGTTAACCACTGCGCTATCGAACTCCTACTACTTGAATGGAGTAAGAGAAAATGGAGTGATCCTATTGGTGAATTATTTTCGTCGCAGTTCTGGTGGAAAAACAGGCATAATGTTGTAGGAAAATCTTAATAAAACCGCTGTTCGCCTCAACCTTGTTCAAGCGAATAACACAGGTCTAGGGAGAAATATTGCAGGACGCGTGGCGTCTCCTCGCCCGCCAGATGACTAGCTTTGTTGGATTATATTAAATTGCCTAGTTACCTCCTCAAGACCTTCAGCGAACACTGACTGGCTGGGAAGACTGAATTGTATAAATGAATAAGCTACGCTACCTAAGCTAGCTTAGTTACATCTTACACGACGCTACTCAGACTAGTTACAACTTGTAATTACTAATGAGTATCTGAATCATCATCAGCTCATATTTTATGTCCTCATTGTTGGGACACGAGCCTTCCCTATGAATGGAAACACTACAGAGAGAACGGCAGACTTATTTCCAAAAAAAACAACCAGTTGCTTTTTTTCGGTATTAAGCCTGTCGGTCATAAACCACCACGCGGGCCTAGTGCGAATTGTTGGTTGTTAACGAGTGTTATTGCAGCTGGCACCAACGTAACGTGCCTTTCGAAGCACGGAGGAGCTTAAGATGAAAAGTTTTTGGTTACCCATCCGATGACCGGCCTTTGCGAAAATTGCTTAACTCACTTACTAGTTGAGGATTCCGGGTGAAGTGTGCTTCCATCATTGGCCTTATCATCACTTAACATCAGGTGAGATCAAGGCACTCTGCTTACCCGTTACAATAAAAAAAAACTTAAGCGACCGCAGACCGAGAATATTTCAATAGCGGTTCGTAAACAACGCAACCAATCACAAATAGGTTCCTCCTTTAAAATGTGTTAGTAACTAATATCTCGTGACTCTCCATGCTGGTCGCCCTACTGATTTCTACTGAATACTGGAGGAGGAAACTCTGGAGGAACTCTTGAGCAGTGGTTAACGCACCCGGTCTGAGAGTGCTGAGGTTAAGCAACTTTCGCAAAGGCCGGTCATCGGATAGGTGACCAAAAAAGTATCATCTCGAGCTCCTCCGTGCTTCGGAAGGCACGTAAAGCCGTTGGTCCCGGCTGCATTAGTACTCGTTAACAACCACCACTCCGCACTGGTTCTGGGCCGTTCTTCCTATCCATCCCTATGGAAAGCTCGTGCCCCAGCAGTGGGGACATAACATGAGCTGATGATGATGATGATGAGTAACTACTCTCTCGTGACGCTGGTCGCCCAACTGATTTCTACTGAATACTGGAAACCGAATTATTCTTAGTTGTATCTCAATTAAATTTGGTAGAACTTTGTACAAAAACGCTTTACAAATTAGTTTTTAATTTACTTTACTAACCGGTTCCACCACTTTTGAGTAGCGTACACGAAGGGTCTTACTGTGCCATAGGTATTGTACAATGTCCATTGTTACTTAGAACAGGGGTATATACACTTAAACAAACGCTAGAGATAGCTTTGTCCCGGCAGCTTAATTGGTATCAGGTTGGGAAAGGTCGTGGGTTCAATACTGGAGCCCAGAGGCAGGCTTTATAGGTTATCATCATAACTAAGACTACGAACTCGAAGCCTATTCATATATTTATTGTAGTACTGATGTCGTCATAGGACTTTAATTTTATTTTGTGTTCTAGAATTCCGGACAAATCTCAGTGGTTTAAGGTCTGCTATGATGCAAAACTATTGTATGCTTTAGTGTAAATTAATTTTAAAAAAAGTAGGTTTTGTTTACTTACTAGTGGTCGCCCAGTGGTCGAAATTCGACCGTAATTTTATTAAGGCTGCACGGATTGTATCTCAAGCAATGATAAAATAAAAAAGATACATTGTGAATTTGGATTGGCATTGAAAGTTTTCGGCCGCACCTCTTCCATTTTTGAAATTTGGAATTTTGAATTTTGACATTTTTCAAATTCAAATTCAATTCAAATTCAAAAATCATTTATTCAGTTTAGGCTACAAGTAGCTCTTATGAATGTCGCTATGCCATCGGTTCGTAAGTCTACTCTGGGCGGGAGATCTTGCACTGAGAAGAACCGGCAAGAAACTCAGCAAGTGTCCAGCTCTTTTCTCCCTTACAGCGTCAAAAAAAATAAAAATTGAAAAATGCCCTATCATAGCAGGACACATTCCATTACAAATAAACACAAAAAAAATATAGAAGACAACCACAACATGTAAAAAAAAAAACAAAAAAAATAAACAAATCTAATATATCAAATTTACATCTGGTATAAGTTTCAATTTCCACAATGTCATACAGTACCACTACAGTACTCTAATAAAAGTCAAAAATTGTTTAAGAAAAACAAAGTCAAACTATAGTAATTAATACTAACAATAAGATAAGTATGCAAGAGCAGACCAGCCTCCACAGGCGGTACCCGTTCACGAGTATGACATATGAATCAGCCATCGCTTCGCTCAACCATATTTTAGGGAACGTAACGACCCGACGCACACGCCACCACCGCAGAGACAATAAAGAGAGCATGACACACTCAAGATACTTTAAATAAAAACTGAATGATCTATTTAACGCAACGCTGTTTGTTATCTGTAGGACACTGTTCAAAACTATCATATCAGTATAAAAATTATATAAATTAATTTTATTATGTATATTGATACAAATAGAGTATAATGTGTTTTTTATTACAACCAGGCTGTTTTATCATCTAATTATTCTTTGACTTTAATAATAACCTTTTATAAAAAAGTGTAACTACTTACAATGTGAAATAACATGTGCAGGCGACCAGACTAAGATGACCACACATTCTTATCATTAAAATAATCATCAATTTTATAGTAACCTTTTTTCATTAGACCTTGTTTTATTTCTGTCTTAAACTTGTGTAGTGGCAATTCTGTTAGAGTGAAAGGCACTTTATTGTATATTTTTATACATTTCCCAACAAATGAATTACCAACTTTATTGAGTCTAAGTTTTGGAACAGCAAGTTTGTTTTTATTTCTTGTGTTAAAATTATGGGTATTACTTTTTTTTTCGAATTTATCTAAGTTTTTATAAACATAAATGATATTTTCATAAATATACTGTGAAGCTACAGTAAAAATATTAATCTGCTTAAATAACTCTCTCAGCGTATCACGGGGCTTAAGGCTATAAATAGCTCGAATGGCTCTTTTCTGTAAAACAAAAATGGTTTCAATGTCAGCCGCTGAGCCCCACAATAAAATACCATACGACATGACGCTGTGAAAGTAACTAAAGTAAACCAATCTTGCCGTTTCTACATCAGTAAGTGACCTCATTTTTCTAACCGCATAGGCAGCTGAGCTAAGTCTTCCTGCCAGGGCAGCAATATGAGAACCCCATTGTAATTTATGATCTAAGGTAATACCCAGAAAAACTGTCGAGTTAACTATTTCAACTATTTCATCGTTCATAGTGATACTGGTATTAACCTGCTTCACATTGGGCATCGTGAATTTCACACATTTAGTTTTTTTTGCATTAAGCAGCAGGTTATTAGTGGTAAACCAATGTAATAAATTTTAAATTTTGAAATACGTGGTAGTGTGTGTAATGTTTATTTTATTGATTTAATGTATTTTTATGTATAATTTACAAAAAAAATATTAACATTCGGATACCTTTCTCTTTAAAAAACTATAAGTGTGCAAATTTCATACTCCTCCGTCCGCGCAATTTTCGTAAAAAAGGGGTACAAATTGTTTGCTTCACGTATTTATATATATACTATAAATTGTCAGGCAGGCAGTTAAAACAACTGATAAGTGTCTGTATTCTGCTATACACCACTAGTTATCATAATAACTTTTGTTTTATTTTATTTTATTGAGAATATATTTGTCGAGTTTGTTTTTAAATTGGTTTAAGTTTTGGGCTGACACCACTTCTTCCGGGAGCTATTTGTTGTCACTTCGTGTCAGTCAGGTCCAATAAGCACTTTTGTACCATTTCAAAGTTGGATGAGATGGCCAACACCTGTCTCCCTGTGACAGTCGGGATAAACATTAAATAAGTAATGTGTAAAATAAACGCGACTAGATCCGTAAAAGTTGTTTCATTTCATTTCAAAGTAGCTTACTACTACTAACCGCCTCTGTGGACTAGTGGCTAATACCACCGGTGTAGACCCAGAGGTTCCGGGTTCGATTCCCAGCGGGGGGTACATGTTCGTGTACTCGGTTTGGTTGGTGGTAGGGCTTGTTAGTCCGCCTGGCTAGCTACCACCATCTTATCTAAATATGTCGCCCTAACATCAATGTTTGTAGCATTGTTGTGTTCCGGCAGCTAGAGATAAGATAGCCAGCGCCTTACTAGTTGAGGTTCCCGGGTGAATTGAAACTTAACAACAAGAAACATAAGTCAAAAAACGAGTTATTTTTTTAACTTTTCTATACAAAGCCTCTATTGACCGAGCATGGTTTGTATGGGAAAGTTAAAAAAATATCTCGTTTTTGAACCTATGTTTCTTGGGAACAAGAACCTAGATAAACAGCTAAGGCAAGAATGTTTTTTTTACTAAGAGGGAGCCAAAGAAATTTAGTAAAAGTAAACAGCCTATAACTGTCCCACTGCTGGGCAAAGGCCTTCATCATTGAAATCAAGTCATCGCTACAACTGATGGGTAATGGCTTAATCACCACGCTTGCCGAATGCGGGTTGGTGATCACAAACCCGGCATATCGATGCATAGGCATCGAAAAATCCGAAATACATTTTGCCCGACCTGGGATTTGAACCCGGGACCTTCGGGTATCGGGCCGAGCGCTCTGCCACTCAGCCACCGAGGAGAAATTTAGTACCCATCTGAAAATCCAACACGGTAAAAGCTGCCTAACTTTCACTATCGTTATCCGACCCGACCGCTACCAATTTCTTCTGCAGCATCCCATCTCTTTTCAGTAGTACAAAAATACAATGAGAAATATTAATTTCATGCAACGTCAGATTGTTTTTGTGACCCCAATGTTTCTCGAAATAGATTTCCGTTATTATTTTAACTGTTAGCGGGGTGATTTTATTACATGCCTAATTTTGCTTCATTTTGGTGTTGTTTTGGTACAATCCCGTTTACGCATTATATCGGGGTTATCAAGGTTGTCAATTGTCGTGTTTTGAAAATATCTTGATTAACTTGACTGACATCAGTGACTTGTGTGGGCAGAGACCTAAATACTGTCGATTTATCGAAACATGATTTTTGAAATAAAGAGATTGTATTTTAAGGATTGGTATGTAAGGACTACTCAGGGGGGTACTTTGCTATATATTTCCGAGAAGCTTTTACGTGTCATTTAGGTACTTTAATATGTTACCCAAATGGGTAGGGGTAGGTATGTTTATTTATTTATATGAAAAGACAATACAAACTTACAGCTATATATACATAGCTATATATTACAGCCAACATGCTTATATTACAAAAACACAAATGTTGAAAAAATTTCCACGAGCAGGATTTGAACCCGCACCCTTCTAACATACCGGGTCAGGTGCTCTTCCAATTGAGCTATCGTGGTTCTAACCAGCCCGCCGAAATTAATCAACACTATTTACTCTTTACTTTGAAAGACAAAGGCGCCCATTCAATGTCAACAACTACCGTCATTAACATCTGATCATAGTATTTTTACAAATACTAAAGATCAGTTAAGAAGTAGGCAAGCTATTTATAAAATGTTTATATAATTTTTAACGCAAATTTTGTTGCGGTCAAATTATAAAAACACAAATGTTGAAAAAAAAGTAATTTGCTCGCAACAAAATTTGCGTTAAAAATTATATAAACATTTTATGCTTAAATTACATCAAATAAATACTTAATACATAACAAATTGTTATAAGTAACTAAGGTAAATTTTGTATTTACTTAGTAGGATGGGTATTTGTTATTTGTGTTTATACAGCACAGTATAACATAGTTTTGCACAGATCCCGTTGGGCTACCACTTTTGGCTATAGCTATTTCGAACGGCAAGCGATGCAATACATTAACCTGCTCCGGTAACAGAAGGTTATAAGATTCAGTAAAATTACTAGACGCACTTTCTGGTAATCTGGATCTAGCACTAGACTATCGTGATATTTGAAATATGATATGATAATATGATATGATATGATATAATAAATGTGAATATGATATTTGAAAGCCAAATCCTTCTTTTATTCTGTTATAATCATTATGTACTCGTATCTGTCGAAAAAAAAATTAACAAGGTCTGCTAGAGACTTATTGATCCTACAGACAAACTGTTGAAATAGTTTTAAAGAACTTGAATCCGTTCTTCTAAATTTGAGTGTAAATTTAGTGTAAATGTAATTGTCATAATGATTTTAAAAAAAATATTTACCTCGTTATTGGTATTCCGGTATCAGCATTTATGAAAAATATAATAACATTAAGGTTCAGTAATAATTGTATAGATATGATGATGCATAAATCCTTCTTTAGCGACAACCCTATAGGGTTGATTGACCCCATAGGGACTCAATCTAGTGACCTCCAACGCTTATCAACCACCAATCAGCGATGAGGCCGGTCACCGGAAGGTGTTACGACTCCATTCCGGAACGCGTTTCTGGCCCACTAGTTTATAATCGCTACCGGAAACTATGTGCTTCCGTTCAGTTTGGTAGCAAGAAATATTTGGAACTTTATAGTTAATTAGTAAACTTAGTTGTTCTAAAAAAAGGCACCTCGCGGGCCAAGTGGCAAAGCACTCGGCAAGGTTGGGTTAAGTGTGTCTCGAATTTTTAGATGCGCAGCCCAGGTTTGCGATAACAAATAAAGTCAATCAGGGTGCCTAGATACTTGGACGCCCAATGTAACCACAGTGCCATAGAACAATCGAATTTCTATTGTGTCTGGCTAACCCAAATATACTGGCCTGCAAAATTAAGTATCACACTTTTAAAATTGCAATAACTTTTTAAGTACACAAGATATACTTTCGAAACAAAAAGGAAAAATGTTACTAATGTATAATTTACTTTAGTTTCAAAGAAAGCTGATAAAAGTTTCTGCAAAACGTTTTTTATTTAAAAATCTCTAACTTCTATAGTTTAGAAAAAAAATATATTAAAAGTGTAGTACTTATTTTTGCAGGCCAGTGTAGTTCGCCAGGCGTTTGTGTGTTGTTGTAAATGAAACTCTAAAAGTATTATATTAGGGTATATCTATATAATACTTTTCGGGCCTTTTAAAAGCCCCGTCGCAGTATCTGGCTTAAGGACAACTAAGTCGCTAGTGTAAGTTTTGTTTACCATCCGTATTCATTCGATTACGTTTACGAAAACGAAATTTAGTATGGCATTGAAGCAGCGCCTCCTGGCGGCATACGAGAAGAGTTAACATTTTGACATACAAATTCACGTTTCCGTTAACGTGATCGAGTGGCGAATGAATCTCGTACTAGGCACCCTTATCAGTAGCGACAACTTAATGTGACGGAGGCCCTCCGCCCAGCAGTGGGAAAAAGGCTTTTAAAGATTCTACTTTAGTTTTAGTAAAAACATTTTTTTTATCTATAAATAAAAACCTCAGGCATTATGTCCGCCATGCAATATTTTGTTGCAAAAGTTTAAAATAAAAAAAAACAAACCCTATCTGTCTCAAGCTAACTTCGACACATCAGATCCTCGAATCTGCTATTTTAAGTCCACAATCGTATTTCAGTGACATGCCCCCTGACCGCCTAACCAATCGCTTTGACTACGCGTATAGTTTATGACGTCATCTTGCCACCTCGCAGCGCTTATGAAAGCAATATCAAAAGCTAAAGGCTATAGCTTATAATAAATATATAGCTTTCGATATTGCTTTCATAGGCGGCACGAAACGACAAGATGACGTTATAAACCACACACGAAGTCAAAGCGATCGGTTAGGCGGTCGGGCCCCTGATTTTATTGGCATTAACATTATTTTGGCTCCTTACGATAGCTAACGCCCCCCCCCCCCCCTCTGCCCCCAGATAGCAAGCGCCTCCATGATTAAAATCCAGCCAAAAACTGACCTTATCTATCAATAAAGGTAAATTATTAAAATTGATGACAATGCATAATAATGATTATGTGTAAAGCATCGTAACATTATTATCTCACATCTAACACATTCCTAATAAATTATGCGTAGCACATTAATCCAACTGACATTGTGTAATGCGTTTAATGTGAGCTAATCATGCATAAGCCGATTTAGTTTAGCTTCTGGTTTAGTTGATTGACCATTTCGTCATGCCAGAATGCCAGTTATATGTCATCATCGATGAGGCAGTTTGTCGTCATCATCATCAGCTCTTTTTTATGTCCCCACTGCTGGGGCACGAGCCTTCCCTATAGATGGATAAGGAGAACGAGCCATAAACCTCGGGCCCAGTGCGGATTGGTGGTTGTTAACGACTGCTAATGAAGCCGCGACCAACAGCTTTACGTGTCTTCTGAAGGACGGAGGAGCTCAGAATGATAAGTTTTTTGGTCACCCATCCGATGACCGGCCTTTGCAAAAGTTGCTCAACCTCCGCACTCGTAGACCGAGCTCGTTAACCACTGCGCTATCGAGCTCCTCACAATCTAGTAGGGCACGGGACACGTCTTAGTGCGTGATGCTGTTCCCTTTAGAAAACCTTCGAAGGTGATTCGTTTTACACGGCTTGAAAAAAAATTAGGATTTTTGAAGTGAAAACTTCTTTGGCGGCGTTGTAATACACTTTTTTGTAATGGGTAAAAAATGTTAAATTCGCGTCAGGACACGTGACTCGCGTCAGGCGTCAGGACACGTGGCCTGATCGAAAATTCGTAGGACGGATGGAGAGTAGACAGCCGGCGCGGCGTAGGAGAGGAAGTATCCCCCTCTCTTTTTACGGCGCGGCAAAAATGTATGCCTGCTGTTTCGTTTAGGCGGCGCGGCGCGGCGCAGGGCGCTTGCGCGAATGTTCGAGTGCTTTTTAATGTAGTATAAATTGTCATGTTTGTGTACGATAGCGCAATAAATAAATATTGTATTCTACCACATAAATGATAGTACTTTTATACTGATAATTGAAGCAATTCGTGCAAAATTATTCTCTAACCATTCCAAAATATCAAAAATGCACAACGTTAATATTCAAGTTTTCACTTCTGCCGGCACTCCCGGAGTGCAACCCGTCGTTTTTTTTTTCAATTAGGCTTTTTTAGGGGCGGGGAGAAACTTAAAGGGTTCCTACCCTTTAAGTTTCTCGCCGAAGCCCGGTGAAGCTGAAAATGCCGTTTGAGGCAATTATATTTTATTTCATTTTAATCGGTACATAAACAGCCAAGGCCAATATAAATGTACACAGCTAGCTTAGGTTGATAACAAAAAAAAAGTAATGAAACATGGTGCTTAAACACTACAGCTAACAATAATCATACACACCCATTCTATAAAATACACATAGAAAGTATTGAAGGCATTCAGAAAAACTGTTTAAGATTTCTTCTTATTGCTTTCATTAAGGCAGGTCTCTTCATTCTTACGAACTTCGAATGATTACGTTTGGTATGATTTCGCTTGCGGTTCGTCGAGAACTGTATGATTTAATTTACTTGTTTAAAATATTGCACTCAATAATCGATTCCCCTAAATTGCTTTCTTTAATTCAAATAAAAACTTTGTATCGAACCCGGGCACCTAAGACTTTTGTATAGTCGACAATGAAATTGCTTTACCACCTTAGAAGTGAATTTTGTTTGCATTTAATAAAACAACAAGTTCTATTTTTGTATAAAAGACCAAGTGACAGATACGTTGTCATCATTGACAATGATCCTTAGCGAAATTTTATTGTAATGGAAGTTTTTGTCAAAAGTGATAAATCAATTTCATGGTCGACTATATTATACTAAATGTCTATAAAAATAATACATCATATTACAATCCCATTGTCAGAATGTGCCGTCTATACAATGAATTGGTTGCACTTAATGTCAACATCGACATATTTTCCATGAAAATACATGAATTTAAAAAAAATGTCCGGGAAATTCTCGGCTCGGCATCTCCCACTTATTAAGAAAACTTCATAAAGTGATCTTCATAAAATTTAAAAGTCAACATTAACCTAGAATAAGTTTTCAATTTGTTATATATTTATTTTTATTAACTATTTTTTTCACCATTCCTATGTATTGTATATAATTAGTTTTTAATTGTGTTCCGGACGGACAATTATAGTTTAAATAGTAATAAGATTTAATAGGTATAAATAGAAATTAGTTCTAGAAAAGCGTCGTTATTACGTCGCAAATTAGGTTAAAATTAGTTAGAACCACATAAGCTTTGTATTTATGCGCTTATCTTTCGTTAACAATAGTTTAGAGATAGTTAAAATCATAAATAGAACGAAACCTACTAAAGAAGTTTCTAGAAATGTGTGGAAAGTTAGAGAAAAATCTAGAAACTTCCTAGTAAGTATCGAACCGATCATAGAAAAGTCCAGAAACATCGTCGAATATTCTAGAATACAATAGAACAACTAAATGATAGAGACAGCAACATGTCAGAAAGAGAGGCATGTATTTCGCTGGACTATAAATACGCGGGACTTTTCTATGGTCGGCAGTTCATTCAGACAGTTGATTCAGACAATTGAAACAGATTTATTCAGACGGAGCAATCGGATTCAGTAATAGTTCGTCTTACGATTCAGTGATCAATAGATCGCCTTACGAATCAATAGCAAATAGATTTATATAGTTCTACAGGTATAATAGTAAATAGTAATAGTGAAAGTGTACCAATATAGTGTAATAGAGAATAAAGGCTGAACGCTCAAGTGTTTACTTCGTACTACGGAAGTTTCATTTCGTCACCATCACACGACCTTCGTAACTTGGCTATAGCAAGAAATAATTGCGCAATCCAGCAATAGGTGCATAAGGGACTTATAGCATATAGTATTCGTAATAGTTCGGTCCCGCACATTTTGGTCCTTCGAGCCGGATCCATCGCAATTATATAGATGCCTGTTACAAGATCGCAAACGGGAGAATGCCGCACGCCTGAAGAGACGACGTCAGACACGGAACAAACGGCAACTACAGCATCATACGACCTTCGTAACTTGGCTATAGCAAGAAATAATTGCGCAATCCAGCAATAGGTGCATAAGGGACTTATAGCATATAGTATTCGTAATAGTTCGGTCCCGCACAAATTGGATATAGTTGTAGATTAGGTAAACTTTAACATGGACGCTTATTATTATTTGTGTTGTGTACACATGTTTTAGACAGGAATTTAGCTCTTATAAAATTTATATCTGTTTTGTGTACCTAATAAATAAATAAATCACATAAAATACATAAAATTACTATTATATACAATAAAATATAAAAAACATATAAAAATATAAAATATAAAAAGCAATCAGCAAACTGTTTAAAAAAAAAGAGCTCCTCATAGCATTGCACTAATTATAACTTACAAAATACTTATGTTCCTCATTTACTATGACATATGCCTCAGTGTGCCTCAGTATGACATTATGTCTCTTCCCTGTGTGGTGTTGGGGATAAAGAATTGCACCACCCCATCTCAACCCGTGGGTGTCGTAAAAGGCGACTAAGGGACCATTCCAGAGGATGGGCAGCAGCATCTTTCTGAGGTTACCCTCAACCTACTGCAATCGCCATCCCGCCTGCCAAGCGTGGCGATTAAGGCAAATACCCCCCCAAGATATGCAGATCCTTGGGGGAGGGCTTTCAAATTCAAATTCAAATTCAAAAATCATTTATTCAGTTTAGGCTACAAGTAGCTCTTATGAATGTCGCTATGCCATCGGTTCGTAAGTCTACTCTGGACGGGAGATCTTGCACTGAGAAGAACCGGCAAGAAACTCAGCAAGTGTCCAGCTCTTTTCTCCCTTACAGCGTCAAAAAAAATAAAAATTGGAAAATGCCCTATCATAGCAGGACACTATCCATTACAAATAAACACAAAAAATATAGAAGACAACCACAACATGTAAAAAAACAAAAAAAAATAAACAAATCTAATATATCAAATTTACATCCTTTGTCCAGCAGTGGACGTCTTTTGGCTGAGATGATGATGCCTCAGTATTTGAGGAGTCCGTCCGGGTGAAGTGCGCTTCCACCTTCGGCCTTATCATCACTTCACATCAGGTGAAATTAAGGCAAAGTGTTTACCCGTAAGATATTAAAAAAAAATTGAAACAAAATTCAGCCAGTTATTTAAATAGTAACGAAATAATTATTTTACACCTCTTGGTCCCCGGAAGCTCAAATTCGAGCGCGGCAGTATTCGGTCGATCCCTGGAAGCTCGAATTCGAGCGTGCTCCCCACGCGACTTAAAACTTAAATGAAGTTGGCTACTTTTGTATAAAGAAGTTTAGCCATAGACAAGCTAGAGTAAATTTTCTATGATTACCCCCCCATTGCAACAACTTTATTCTCGGTGTGTTTTCAATGTTAAATTATTTTTTTAATTTTTTTTTTGCCATTTTGCGAATTATGTCATCGACGGGGGCGCTGTCATAGTTTTGTGGTTGGGGGTGAGATGTTAAAAGTAATGAGAACAATTTTATTTATTCTCAACACTTAAATTACACGTTAATTCGCACTGTGCCCACGTGGTGGTTTACGGCCCGTTCTCTAATAGTAGTTTATTCAACTGTCATATAATGAAGTGTATTAAAACACGAGTGTGAGTTTATGAAACGAGCGCAGCGAGTTTCATAATAGTTACGAGTGTTTTAATACCCGTGTTATATGCAGTTGCATACACTACTTTATCTTCACTAATGCAATTAGTCAAACAACAAGAGTAAAAGCTAACAATAGTTTATTTATAATAATTGTTCAAATTTTGGATGGTACAATTTTGAAAGTTAATGTTAATTGTTGATCCAACAGCTGTAGCGGTCGCGGGGCAAGCAGTAGAGCTCGTAGACGGAGTTGGAATATTTATAATTACTTCATTCGTCTTGTTTTCTATACTGTTCAAGATCGTATTTGAGACTTGAATTTTATTCATTAAAGACTCATCAATGTAGCTTTCAGCCACAGTAGAAGACTTCCACCCCCCGTGTCGTTTCAGTGCGGTCAAATCACCACCGCTATCTATGAGAAGGGTCGCCGAGGTGCGCCGGAAGCAATGCCCCGTGTACAATACTGGGTTAGGCAGATTCAAAAAACTTGCGATAGTTTTTCCCAGAGCACCAAATTTATTAATACCAGTTCTTTGATCGACGCACTTCCCCGATCTATAGCTCAAGAAAAAGGCAGGGTTTCGACAGGGGGTGGGTCGAAGTTCCATGTATTTTTTACATACGGCATAGCAGTTGCCCGTCACAACGAAAGAACGATCTATTTTCGTTTTTGTTTTCGAAACTTTCACCATGATGGTACTGTCGTCTATGTTAGAGACTTCATCGAACTGGATGTTGTATAGCTCTTGCCTTCGGCATGCCCCCATTATGCCGAAGATTAGTGCAACCTGTAACAATAAACGATATAATAAGCTTGAGGTACATAGCCAAGGCAAAAACTATGATTTATGAAGTAGTAAAGTGTAGGTACCTACTACCTAATTTATACACAAAGCGCTTAAACGGAGTGTCTAGATAACTTGCGTGTGTAGTACGTAAGTACTAGGTAGATTAAATAACAGAACTAAAATACACTTACCTTTTCAAAAACTTGTGTCCTTCTGAACTGCGTTTCAGGAACGCTATGACTTTTGAATACTTTGTGATATCAATATTGTTGTAGATACTCAGTGTGGACTTGAGCATCGAATATTTAGCCCACATAGAAGATGGCTTGAATTTGTCGGAGAGGTCTTTGAGATACACAAGAATGACATTTTCAGAAAATGATGTAGATTTCTTTTCGATCTTCCATGCCAAAAAGTTATTATATTCTTTTTCATATAATTTTCTAGATTTTTCTGGCAAAAGATTGTGAGTTACTTTTGTTGCCAATTCTAGAATATCCGGAGGCGTACAAATATCATCGTCGCTGTCCATTTTTAACTTTTAATTTGTATTTTAAAAACAAAACACATTGCGAAACATTAAATTCACGCGTACGTGTATTGTCACAGTGAACTTGCCGCCATTAAAATCTAACCAATGAGAGCGCAGCTGCGCGCGCAGGGCCAATCAGGAGCGAGCGCGCGCTGTTCTTTTTTTATTTAATTGGCACAAGATCTTACCAAAGAGTTTTGTGTATGTAAGTTTAGTAGTTTCGACGAAGTTTTCACGTATAACCCAACTGTTTTCAAAAGCCAGCCTAATATCAAAATTTTATACAACTTGTATGAGGATTTTGACATAAGGCTCGCCAGGTTAATTGGTCGCGTTTTATTGATGTTATAATGAGATTTTACGATATCGATGTGGATATTATACCATCATGTGAAATTGCTTAAATTGAGTTTTTGTTGTCTGTGCTATAACAGTAGTAATTATAAGTCAAGTATTGGAAACATAAGTAGAATGTTACAACATTAGTGTAGATAAAATAAATTATAAATGACTAGTGGACTCAACAGACTTCGTACCGCTTTGACAGCTTCCATCAAGTGATTAAATTCTCTTTGGTTTCCATGACAACAAAACAAACAAATCGATTTGTATTGAAAAATTTTATTGTCGGTTTTAGTATTTTCCGTTACTTATTATTTATGTTTCTCACTGCTTAAACCTTCTCTGAACTTCCCACAAATATTTCAAAATCAAAATTAGCCAAATCGGTCTAGCCATTCTCGAGTTTTAGCGAGACAAACGAACAGCAATTTATTTATAAATATTATATAGATCATTGAATAAATAATAATCAAAGATATAGATAGATTACTGTACATTTTTTTTCAACGCCTCCATCTTATTTCGTGTCAATCCTCTCCATACCTAGGTTGCTTGGAAGATATCGCTTTTTGTGATAAGGTCGCCCATTGTACGACTCCTATTTACTATTGTTTTCTTTGTTTAACATGTCTGTGTTTTTTTATGTGTACAATAAAGTATTTTATTTTATTCTATTCTATAAATTACACATTTTAAATATTCTGAAAGATAAACGATTATAGTCAATTCACAACGCTTCCCGGTGCCTTAACCTTAAACCCCAAAATCGGGATTAAATTTGAAACAATCGGTTTCTATAAAACAATTTCCAAATTGAATTGTTGAACTTACTTTTATGATTAGCTCCGGCTTAAGTTGGACTTCTTAATTAATCATTGGTTACCCGACGAAATTCGTGTCGGTCTACTGTCATTAAGTCGGCTTGAGTGGTGCAAAATATAAGCAATAGCGAGATCAGGATCCCTCCGGGCTGTTTGGAACTAATCTCGAAATACCCATTACTTAATACGACCTAAGATCTAAAAGACCTTTTCTCATAAGGAATGAAGCCCGAATGGACTTACTACCAAAAAGAGTGGTTCTCAATATATACTATTGTCAATAAGACTCAGATGCCTAGGTGCGTGTTTAATTTGCCATTCCAACACGAGAATTTAGTTTAGCAGCATGTTGAATGTGTCTAGAAGGTGTAGGTTCGTTTTCCCATAAACAAATGTCTTATTTATTTAATCTTAAGACACACCTGCAGAACAGACATTAGACACTGTTAATAAAAGTAGCAAAAACATAGCGGATATCTGCTCCTATTACCTGTAATTGGAGCAGATATCCGATATTTATATAAATAAATTTATATAGATAAATTGTAAACTAAAAATTAAAATTGAAAATTAAAAAGACACGTTTGAATAAAATGAAAATAATTAAAATATTGACAAAATTTAAACATTAACAAAAATAAAATAAAAAACCATGATTTAATTATTTGATTGATTAAAATAAATGAAATTGAATTAAGTAAAATAAAATAAATTCATAAATACATAGGTAAATTATTAATTAAAAAAAACTTATAAAAATCACAATAACAAATAATAAAGTTCTACTACTTGGTAAATGATTCCAGCACCTTCCTTCTGAATACTGACAATGAGTCGCCAAAGTGTCAGTATCATCACTGTTACTGTTCGCGAAGTTGTATTCCTGGCATATTCTCACTGAAGGAGAACACAAACCAAGATTGGTTCTAACAAGAGGAGACTTCAACACATTATCTCAGTGTAAAACTGGAACGAGAGTCTTGTAGCAGTTACGTTTTTCCATGTAATGCCTGGTGAACTTCAGTTTTACACTTCATTTTCTTTATTGAAATTAGGGTGTAATAAAATTTACATCTTTTTAAAAATATGTTCAGAGCACAGTAGGTACCCTCTAAATCTTGAAACTTGCGCCTAACGACATTGTCACATCTGCCTCGGCTGTGTAGCGACCTAAATTTGTTCCAGATAGACGATTGGCTGAACAACTGTACACTCTTTGTTTCTAAAGTTAAAGCTCATTTTTGCTTATTTCTACAAAGAACATTTTGTTAACATGATGGTAAGTAAGTGGGCCTATTTTTTTTTACCTTACACGCTTCACTTAGCTTCTCCGTATTAGCATATGCTACTTGCATGCATAGTTTTCATTGGCCGACTGGGCAGTATGTTAAAGTTGACATTACACTTTTTAACTGTAATAAATATTTAGAGAAGATCTCACCTCAGCCTGTAGGTATAGAAAAACAACGTTAAAAAAACTATTTATATGTTTTATTTTATTATTTGATTTACAGATTTTTTCTTATTTATTAAGGACACGGGGTTATTTATTAAAACGTATTTCTTAAAACGGTGGCAGTTATCAACTACTGAAATAAATCAACTTCATATTAATTTGAAAGAATTGCCTAGTTTCTTTATTTTTGTGTATTAGAAAATTTCAAATGGATTTTTTTAGTAAAACGACAAAAAGCTTATTTAGCAAAACGTCCTTAGCTCTTTTATAATAAAGTTTCGGACTTACTCATTCTATCTTGATTGCAAAGTTGTTTTATTGTTCTCGTTTTTGTGTAGAGATTTTCCTAAAAAGAGTTCGCAATTTCTGGACTTTCCCTAGAGTGTTCATAAGATCCAAGCCAAGTAAAGTGTCTCATTAATTTGGTTTAAACCTTCTGTATAATTTCTCAGTTTCGATAATTTTAGAATGTACTAAAATAACTTTTTAGAAAAAAAATTATGAAATGAAATGAATTGAAAATGTTCATTCAGGGGACAATATAGTGCACATATGAAAGTCGAGTATGTACTCGACAAATAGTAGACAAGTGTCTAAAAATAAATAAAAAATGTATAGTAAAATAAAAGTTAGTAAATTGGATATAATAATAATAATATGCAATCAAAAATGGGCTCAAATAGTTTAAGACCGCAACAATTGGAAGAAAAGGATCCAGGCCTTTGCCCAGCAATGGGACAGTGAGGGCTAATAATAATAATAAACTTATTATCTCGTGGACATTGAAATGGGTCATAAACATTAAAATTCATGTTTATAGTAAGTTAAATGTATAACTGTTTAATGTCCCAAAATAAAAAATAAAAAATAAAATAAATATTTTTAAATTGATTGAAAATTACATTTAACTTTCAAAGAAATCAAATAGAATGATTATTGTACGAAATTGACATAAATCAACGATACGTATAAATTACGTTTAGGTCAATTATAATCAATATATTTTACTAGCGGCCGCTCGCGGTTTCACCCGCGTGGTTCTCGTTCCCATGGGAATATCTGGATAAAATGTATCCTATGTGTTATTCCAGGTTATAAACTATCTGTATGCCGAATTTTATCAAAATCCATCCATCCGTTGCAGCGTGAAGAAGCAAAAAATATACGAACATACATACACACAAACTTTCACATTTATAATATTAGTAGGATTTCTATTCTATTAGCGTTATGCCACTGGTCTAGGGAGACTGTACTTGTATAAACAAGCTTAAATTAATACAACTCTAGTTTGTGGTTTAGGATTAAACAAACATTAGAATGGTACTTAAATAACTTCGTTCTAAAATTACAGTTACACATTTTTCGGAATAGAGGCTCTGAAATTGGAGCTTCATAGTTCGACTCAGTTACGAAATGTATTGCCTCGGTGATCGAGTGGCAAAGCGCTACATACCCAAAGGTCCCAGGTTCAATTCCCAGGTCGGGCAAAGTGTGTTTCGGGTTTTTGCGATACATAGCCCGGGTTTGTGATCACCAACCCGCATTTGGCAAGCTTAATAGAAATAACTTGATTTCAACGATGAAGGCATTTGCCCAGCATTGGGATAGTCATAAGCTATTTACTTACTTTTACAAAATGTATGATTTTGCAGATTTGTGTTAGCATTTGATAAGTGGTCTTAAAGTAATTGTAAGTCATTTGTTTTTCAAGTAGTTTTAGTTTAAAATTAGTTTTTTTAACCCTATTCTTGGCGTAGTAGATTATTTGAGACACTTACCTTACAAAAAAATTGGAATAGTGAAAAAAAAACACATTTTATACAAAAAATATATTTAATTCCACAAAGAAAAAACTCTGCCAAGTATAGGGTTAACTCCAAAATAATAATGGTCTTTAAAGTTAATTTCAAACTTTACCATGCAAATTGGCGTTGTTTTGGTTGATAACGTCATTTTCTAAAGTGTACGCAAACATTGAAATAAAAAACTTTTACGGGCGGACACCCAGGCCAGCGACCCAATAAATAAATAAAAATTAAAAAATCGTGTTCGATGCCATCCGAAGCTCGGATTCACAGTAGATTGCCAATGGGGAAACTTTTCAATTAAATCGATGAAATGTATATGTATCAGTGAACTGTAATAATCGGTTCAGCGCGCAGTCATTTGAACAGTATCGATTATTGTGTTTTCATACTCCCAAAGGATTTTCGATGATATTTGTAAGGCTTTTTGTGTATCGGCTTTAACAACGAATATGTGTTTTGAGGCTTATGACGTTTAAAACAAAATCATACTTTCTAATTAAATTTCAAACTGTTTATTATACACATTTTTTTATCTTATCCATCCTTTCACTCTCTATCATACCTACAGACGACTGCCCTATGCTATATACTCGTTTATATCTACATATAGTTAAAAATATGAGTAAATAGCCATGTATAATGGCATATTATTAGTAAATATATAATTATTCTCCCTATCTATCCTTAGAAGGTTCGTTTCCCAGCAGTGGGACATAAAATGAGCTAGTGATGTATAGCTATTATTTGTAATAATACCCAAAATGCGTTAGCTTATGTGGAAAATTATAGCAATGACTTTTAAAAACATAAATAAGTTAAAATACATAATATAATAACTTTTCAATCCCAACCTTCAGCAAATACTTTCTGTGATACACGGGGATTCCTTTGTTTCCATTTATAAAAAGGCTTATAGGTTTAAAGGCACAATAGTAAGCTCACCATTCCAGATGCTTACACGATAAAAGAGCCATTCGTACATTGTTTTATTTTTATTTTTATTTTTAATATATTTCAAAATTCACAGCTCTTAATCTAAATTAACAAACTTATATATTTAAACATACAGCCAATAACGAATTTTCTATATATTTATAAAATCTGTAAATAAGAGGAGACACAATTTCCAACCTGATGGGTTATTAAGCTCACAAGTATGCAATACATAAATATGAATATACACAAATACAAAAAACATATAAATAAATAAATAAATAACTGATTTATTATATATATATATATAATAAAATGATTAAATACACAACATAATATAACTAACATATACTACTAATCATTATTTTACATAGAAGTTGAAAGTAAATTGCCAATGTCATTTTTAAAAGAGCTCAATGAAGAACAGAATAAGTCTGTTGAAGAAAATTTTTCATTATATGTTTTCTGAAGACGATTTATTACTGAATTTTGAGCGTAATTACTCCGTGCAAACATGCAGCTAAAAAGTTTTGTATGCCTAGTTCGGGTAGATGGAGCACATAAATTCAATGCCTTAGTAACAAGGTCGGCGCTGTCTATATCACCGTTGCATATTTTATACAGAAATAACATGTCGATAAGGCAACGTCTATTCTCAAGCGTTAAGAGGCGGTAGTAACTACAGGAATCCCTGTACTCGGAACATTCACGATGATCGCGATAGCACAAATGTTTAAGAAACTTGATCTGTATTTTTCTATATTTTGGGTATGTATGAGATACCGTGGGTTCCAGATACTACTACAGTATTCTAGAACACTCCTGACATATGTATAATAAAGTACTTTTAGACAGTGTTTATCAGAAAAATGTCTAGTCACTCGCAAAATGAATCCTAGGTTTCTAAATGCTTTGGCAGTAATATTTTCAATATGTTCTATAAAAGTTAGTTTTGAATCCAGTAGAATACCTAAATCTCTAACTTGTTTTGTTTCTGCAAGTGATGAACTATTAATACTATAATTAAACTTAACAGGTTTCCTTTTACGAGTGAAAGACATGTATGAACATTTATTTACATTGATATTTATTCTATTTATAGTGTAATAAGTGTTTAATCTATTTAAGTCTTCTTGTAAATTATAGCAGTCCTGTATATTATTAATTTTCATATAAATTTTTGTATCATCGGCATACATTAAAAATTTTGCAAACTCAAAACATTTTGAGATGTCATATAAATAAGAAGCATATAGCAAGGGTCCAAGTATTGATCCCTGTGGAACACCCGATAGAACCGTTATGTAGTTAGAACAATAGCCTGCCATTACTACCGCCTGACTCCTGTTACGTAAATAAGATTCAAACCACCTATATAGACTTCCCCTTATGCCAAGTTCCCATAGCTTTCTGAGAAGTAAGACATGATCTACGCGGTCAAAGGCTTTTTCAAAATCCGTGTAGATCACGTCTACTTGAGAAGCACCATCCATTCCATTCAAAACATCATCCGTAAATATGGCCAAATTTGTATTTGTGGATCGTGCCTTAAAGAAACCGTGTTGCTCTGGTGGTATCAAGGTGGAAACTATTGGGTACAAATGATTATGCACGACGCGTTCCAATAATTTGCTAAGGACATTTAGGATTGATATAGGTCGGTAGTTATGCACTTGAGATTGGCTGCCTTTTTTATGAATCGGAACAATATGGGCGGTCTTCCATATGATAGGAAAGTAACCAGAGCTAAGACATCTATTAAAAATTATTGCAATTGGTACAGCTAAGGGTTTGGCACAAAAACAGAAGAAAGACGACGGAATGCCATCACTACCCGCTCCTTTTGTTATATCAAGTTTTTTCAATAATTTATAAATGTAGGTGGAAGTAATTTCTATTTTATGTATCAATTTATCAGATAACACATCGCTAGTATTAGAGGTAACAGGGTAATGAAATGCTGGTTCCTTAAAGTTTTTCCGAAAGAAATCGTTAAATGCATTGCAGATTTCAAGCTCATTATTGAAAGTTTTGTCATCATATGACATTGAATTTGGATAATTAGATTTGTTATTTCTTTGCGATTTACAGTAGGACCAAAAAGCCTTCGGATTGGATTTAATTTCTTTTTGAGATTTTTTTAAATAGTCATTATAACAAGAGTCTTGCATTACTTTCATTCTACTTCTTAGTTGAGAGAACTCTTGGTAATCTAGTGGATTCCCATAACGCTTCCAATTGCTATGAAGTCTTGCCTTTTCCTTAATTAGATTGATCAGAGCTCTACTGTACCATACAGGATAAGAACGCGAATTAGATATGTGTATTTTCGGGACGTATTTATCAATGACCGAATTTAAGATATTGTAGAATGTCGTTATAACTGATTCCAATTCCACAATTTCTGTTATAAAGGACCAGTCCTGGTTTAGTAAGTTATCACAAATTTCATCGAAATTAGCTTTTTTGAAGTTATATTGAACGCGTGACTTAGGCTTTATAGAAGAGTTAAAAATATCTGTAGTATGCATTACTAAAGATGGATGATATTTATCTTCATCGACTAATGGAAAATCAGAACGTTTAAGTTCAAGGGAAAAGTTTGAAAAAATTAGATCAAGCGTACCGTCATGATGATTTTTTACCGTATTAAATTGATTAATTCCGATATATGAGGTTACATGTAAAAATTCAGTTGAACAATCTTGTAACTCTAAAGATCCCTGCTTCATAATGCGTGGCTCATCAAAACTCCAATCGATACAAGGCAAATTAAAATCACCCGCAAGTAGGATCAGGTCATTTGGGTTAGCGGAAGAAACAAGGCTCAAGATATCCATAAGCTGTCTAAGCCGAAGGGCAGTGTTACTATTTGGAGGTATATATACAACTGCTAAGTGCAGATCGTTATGGGAACTGATTGACTGACCCGATATCGTTAACCAAAGGCATTCCAAGCCAGGGCTTTGCCATTCTAATCGAACACGGACTTGAAGGTGCGAAGCACAAAGTGCCATCACTCCACCTCCCAGGGTCCCACGGTCGCGGCGAAATATGTTATACCTATTGTCACACAGTTCACTATCCAGAATTCCTTCACACAACCACGTCTCAGTGACCAACGCTATGTCACAGTCAGATAAAAGCATGTTTTTATGGAAAGTATGTGTTTTTGTCCGTAACCCTCTTACATTCTGATAGATAAAATCAAGTTTCTTCTGTTTTAAGGTAGTCATGAAATCATGATGAAAAAGTAATGGTACTGGTAAAATGAAACATTTATATTTATAATGAAAGGCTCATAAAAATGACTTGCTACAAAAATAAGGCAAATAAATAACATTGGCTCGAAGAACAAAATACAACATTGATGTCCGTATCCGCACGGGTAGAAAAAACACTGATAATAGGTAATAAAATACAAATAAAGTAATAAATAGATACAATAACATAAATATATATAGTCTATAACATATTTAAACAATAAGGGTACATAAACTTTTTGTATGTGTGCGTTATATTGGAATAAAGTAAGTAATTTTAAGAAAAATAAAATTAACTTTCGACAACAACAATTATTATGGTTTGACAACCAGCATCTTAAGCAATCCTTTGTAGATCTGAGACAGAAGAAATAGGTATCGGTGGGGAAGTATCGTTCCTGCGCATAAATATTCGGCAGTTTTTTGTCCACACATATTTATATATTAATTCTTTCGCCTTCGATTTACATGCAACAAGTAAAGCTTTATTTTCTACTGTTAGATGTTCATTTATATAAATATATCCATTTTCCCCTCCGAAACCCATCTCATTGGCCGACATATTTCGTCGCTTACGAGCAGCAGCGATTATTTTGTCTCTAAGGGCACGGTCCCTAAGTCGGAGTACTATGGCACGTCCTTTCTTTGCACTGGTAGCACGACGCGGCTGAACTCGGTGAGCAAACTCGAGGTCTTCTGATTCAACGCTGACACCTATGCAGTTCATAACCTTTTTTACGACATCTATGGTGATCTCGTCTTTACTCTCTGGTACTCCAACAATTTCGACATTCTGCAAGCGAGTCCATTGTTGCTGTCGTGAGCTATCCTCTTCAATCTTCTTAACGCGCAATTCGTAAGACTTTAAGTCACGCTTTAAGTTCACATTCTCATCCTTAAGGATTTTCAGATCGGTGGTAATAATGCTCTGGGCTTTTTTTAAGTCATTATTTTCTTCTTTCAAATCTTCAAAAATGTTATTAAAATAATTTAAAGACGTTTGGAACTCTGTTAATTGTTTCTTAATGCTGGTGAGATCCTCAGAAAAAAGTTCGGTAAATGTTTCCTTAATAAGTTTTTTTATATCAGATGGCTCAAGCTTGTCACATCCCGTGGTTTTCTTCGTCGTTTTACGTTTAGTGATATTATTATTAGAACACTCCGTCTCCAGTACCACAGGGTCCTCTGAGTCGGTCTGAGGCGGATTTTGAATGGAGCGCAAGGGAGTGTTTGTATTGTCAGATTTTGGCTGTTTAGAAAGGCATTCCGTACATTTCCAAGTACGCCTATTATCTTGCGTCATTGCATTAAACCTGCTGGATGATATTCCTGCGCATTGCAAGTCGTACTTCTGTTTGCAACTCGGGCAGGTTAAATAATTTTTCCCTTGTATTATCATGTTACATCCACCACAAGAAGCCATTACTAAATAATAATCTTTATATAGTAACAATTAATATGGAATGGCAGCAGCGTAATTTAAATGAAGGAGCAGGCAAAATGCGGGCAGCGCAGCTATTATAACAGGATTGTATTCTGCATTGTGTACCTTTCAGCAATTACAAGCGTCAGGTATGCGCAAAAATGGCTCTTATGTCTTAGAGTTTAAGTCCATATATTAACAATCCTAAGAACTTATAGCCTTTTTAAAATGGGTATTTCTTTGTTTTTATTAGTACAAAAGAGAGTCAGGAATCGGCTACACATTTTCCGTAGCAATTTCGTAGTAGCATTAAAGTTTCCGTAGTCGCTGCTACGAGAAGCATTCTTTCTACGCTTGTCTTCGAAACCGTAGTAGTTTGTGTAAGCATTTCAAACCAAAACTTACTTGTATTTAGCTTTATAGTATTATACTATTATAAGAAAAAATATAGCCTATATTCTGTTCCACTGTTGGGCAAACGCCTCTATCATTGAAATTAAGTTATAGTCACAATTAATGGGCTTTCGCTTAATCACCACTCTTGCACCCCGATTCATCCAAACCTTTCGGAGAATCTAGTAGGGAACGGAGACACCGCCGCCCCCAAAACGTCTGGTGACGCTGTAAAGGGCATATGCAGCCCACTCCTCAAAAAAACACTGTTGCAGATATTTTTTTTAATTGGCTTCAATTATTACTAACTTTTAAATAAATAGATTTACCATCATTAACTATAGAAGGAAAGCCCAGACAAATATGGAGGAATAAACTGACCTTTTACTCAAATAATTGGTTTAAACTAAGTCAGAACAAATAGAGAGATGGAATTAACCTTTCAGCGGAAAAGTAATTTGTAAATTACTTTTACTAACAACTTTTGTAACGCAAGTGTATGTCAAAAGCCAAATAATGATAATTAGAACATTAAACAGTTGTAACCTATACTACTCGTATCATCATCAGCCCATTTAATCTCCCCACTGCTGGGGCACGAGCGTTCCCTATGAATGGATAGGGAGAAAGGGCCATAAACCACGCGGGCCCAGTGCGGATTGGTGTTTGTTAACGACAGCAGCTATCGAGGTTCTTGCGCCCATTCTTGTCCACAGCTAAAAAATAGACGTCCTGAATGGGTAGTAGGTAAAAAATTTTGAACGATTCAAAAGCACTTTTCTAAAGCTCTTTTTGAATAAAAAATATTTGACTCTATTTGACATTGACTTTATTGCAGCCGAGACCAACAGCTTTACGTGCCTTCCGAAATACGGAGGAGCTTGAGATGGTACATTTTTGGTCACCCATCCGATCACCGGCCTTTGCGAAAGTTGCTTAACGTCAGCAATCGCAGACTGGGCGCGTAAACCACTGCGCCATCGAGCTCCTCTATTCGTATATATATTAATAATAGTGTAACGTAATAATAACCAAATGTCCACTAGATAATGTAGAAGATAATAGAAATCCGCTTTAAACCAGGGACATAGGATACTATTAACACATTAATTTTGTTTCAAGTTACTAGTAAAAGTAAAGTAAATGGCCTATTATGTCATCATCATCATCATCAGCCTACACACGTCCACTGCTGGACATAGGCCTCTCCAAGTGCACGCCACTGAGCACGATCCGCGGCTACTCTCATCCAGCTCTTGCTCTTGCTCTCTCTCAGCCTACTACGTACGATGTCCCAATGCTATACCAACAAACATACAACAAAGTATACAAAGGTATAGCATTGGAACATCGTACATAGTAGAGGTATAGTATAGGTAGAGTATAGTTCAATCACCGAGACCTTTGCCTCGATGATTGAAATCATGCCAACGTTACAATTTACTGGTATTGGTTTAATCACCACGCTTGGCAAATGCTGGTTGGTGATCGCAAACCCAAGCTATTCATAGCAAAATGCTAAAAACACTTTACCCATCTTTAGAACGCAGAAACTCTGGATATTGAGCGGGCTGCTTTGCCACTAAGCCAAAGATGTACTTCAAATTATGTAGAAAAAGCTTGCGTTTTTAAAGTTAGACTGAGTACTGTTTCTACAACCAGCGACCTCTTTGAAATTCAGAAGTTACCTACTCATAAGTAGGTTTCTATCATAAAAAAGCAACCGAACAAAAGCACGTAGCGAAGGAGTACCGCCATCTATCGTATCTTCACAAAGTTGCTACTACTTTAAACCTCCAATTTTCCTTGTACTCTCAAAGCTTTACGATATGAAATTAGATGGCGTTAGTATACTTTAAAAAAATTCCTTGTGTTTTGTACTTTGAAATAGTAAATGATATTTACTAGGTATTTATTACTAATAGATTTAAAAGTTTTTGTTTTTAAGTAAACACTTTAACAAGTTTTAAACAAAAAAGCTAATCTCTTTTGTGAATGTAACATTTTGATAGGATAAAAAGATTTCACATGAACAAATTATATACATTGCTAAGCTAAATACAAGTAAAAGCTCGTAAAAAACAAAGCGACTGCGTACTTGTGCAAAATAGATTATGATACGCTTACTTATGAAGGGTGGCGATTTTTTCATATGCGTTTCTCTAGGAGCTAAATCTGTAGTTGGTAAAAAAGCAAATTAATATATTTTGAATTTTTGAAGTGAAAACTTCTTTAGCGGCGTTGTACACTTTTTTTGTAATGGGTAAAAAATATTAAAATCGCGTCAGGACACGTGACCGTCAGTACACGTGGCCTGATCGAAAATTCGTAAGACGGATAACAGCTGGCGCGGCGTAGGAGAGGAAGTATCCCCCTCTCTTTCTACGGCACGGCGAAAATGTAAGCCTGCTGTTTCGTTTCGGCGGCGCAGGGCGCTTGCGCGAATGTTCGAGTGCTTTTAATAAATAATAAATAAATATTGTATCTACCACATAAATGATAGTATTTTTATACTGATAATTGAAGCAATTCGTGCAAAATTATTCCCTAACCATTCCAAAATATCAAAAATGCACAACGTTAATATTCAAGTTTTTTATTTATAAATATTCTTAATGTAATTTACGGGTAGGTACATGTCGGTATGCGCAACTATGACAGTAAATTTAGTAAAAAATAGCAACAAAAATGATAATTGCTCGAATTTTATGTTTCTCGTATTATCAAGATATTTCTATTATTTGTTACTTTACTTATGTACAGTACAGTCGGCGGCAGATCAACCTACCCAAATCCGTCAAATTTCTCCAATGAATATTGATCCTTATAACCAAAAAATAAAGTTCAAAATTTATTGTAGAAAATTGTCAGTTTTGGGTAGGTTGATCTGCCGCCGTGTGTACTTACTTACAATTAAAGATTTTTAGCAGTGTAGGTGCAAAATTCGACATCCTGTTTTTAAAAAAGGAACTAATGTTAGAACCACTTTCAACGGCCCATCAAACCCGTGTAACTACGAAGGTCGTTTGATTTTCGCGTTCGTTGTAACTCCAAACTGTCTAGATAAAGGCAGATCAAATAAACGCAAAGTAAGATATTCTCGCTCTTTCTATTTTTATCTGGACAGGGGTTAATGATTCGGAATGTTGATAAGTCCGCCAAAGGATTTATGGGGAGGCGAGAAGAGCTTGATTAAATTTTCCTGGCTACTCATGATTTTCATTGCCGCATAAACCCGGCGTAGATTTTACTGATGGAGGTTGGGCCGCCATTTTTCTTTTTGCTACAATTTGTTTGAAGACCGTCAATCAGTAATTTGGCTTTAAACAAAAAAGAATTAAGGTTTTCTCCGTATTAAGACAAAGTAATTCGCATTTACATTGAGAAAATTCTATTTAGGCAGATGGGAGACTTAAAAAAAGAGCATTTCATAACTTAATTATAATGGCTTGGTTAATATTATTGTTTTCTTAAGTTTACGCGAACACTGCAAACAACTTTTACGGATCTACTCGCGTTTATAATACGCATTGGTTTATGTTGAACCGATTGCAGAATCCTGCAGTAGTTATAATATTTGTGTGTTTTATAAGTCTTGGTCGGCAAACAAACTTAGGTCATGATTATTTACTTATAATTTTACGTAAATATTGTTGCGAACAAATTACAATTTGAAAAACCAAATTATTAAAATAAAACAAAAAACCCGACTGCTAAAATAACTATATAAAAAATAACTGCCAAGAGAAAAACTGAAATATTTCTAAATACATTGAATATTGGTAGTTAACGCAGGCGGGGACAATCACCAACCAAAGAGAGTCCGGATTTAATTGAGCTAGCCACGGCCGCTTGGTTGATGATTGTCCTCGTCTGCGACAACTATCAATATTCAATGTATTTAGAAATATTTAACGTTGCATTCAACATTGCTCAAATTGAATTCTGGGATCTCAGAGCTTGTTCTTTTCTTCTTAGTTTTTCTCTTTGCAGTTATTTTAAAATTGTTTTAGCAGTCGGGTTTTTGTTTTATTTTATTAATTTGGTTTATTTCAAACTGTTTGGTCCAATTTCCTCGTGTGCTTTAAAAAATTTGAAAACTATAAAATAACTGCAAATCAAAGGCTTGGGTAGGCGTTATGACCTTTGGTCTAATTTCCTCGTGTGCTTTACAAAACTAAAGGTCATAACGCCTACCTAAACCTTTGATCGGCCTTCTAGCACAGTAGCAAAAGAAAAAAAAATGTGAGGGGGGGGGGGGTTAAATAACGCTGATGACGTTGAGAGCGATTGAACAAAGATCCACCTTTGTTCAATCGCTCTCAATGCCATCGGCGTCATTCAAAAGAGCTCTAGCACACATCTGACTTGCACTATGCCATAAGAGTTTTGCTTCTCTCACGACTCCAAAGCAAAAGCAACAAAGCGTTGAAGTAACTAAGCTTCAAAGTCGGTTGCATCTTCCAAAAGTCGGACAAAGGCTGTCGATCGCTGCCGAAACAATACATCCATGTTTCTGATGGGCGCTGCCGCTGCCAAAACTTACTTCTAAGCATCGTGTGCAGTTCAATACGTTTTAATAAACCTACTGCCTATATTGCATCTGTGTTATGAAGCCCATTAATAGCAGGGCTATATCGTCGCCGTAGAGCGAAAAGTCACTAAGTCGACATTTGGCCAAAATTGAGTTAGAAACATAATCAAATTCTCCAAATTTTCCTGCACAATTTCAACCTTGTTGACATTTCTATACGTGTCATAGTTTTTATTTTAGGTAGTGTAAAAATACATTAACTTAACATTTGCACTACTCATTGACAGTCGAAAACTTTTTATGAGGTAGCATTGCAAATATGTAGCTAAGTCGAGTTGGTTATTTCTCCCTATTACACAATAAATCATAATTAGAACTCGATCCATAACAAAATTGAGTGAAAAGTCACTAACTCTCTTCTATAACTCATTAACTAAAAATATCGGTATGAGATTTGAGGGTAAAAAATAACTAACTTTGTTTTTTGTCATTATCTCAGTAATTCAACGTAATAAGTTGAAAGTAATAATATTACCTTATGTGTTTATCTGTTCTCTAAGATATGAATCCATAAAATTAGAATTATCTCATACCAAAACTAAGTTATGATTTTTTTATTTTATAAAATTTTAAACCGTCATAATTCAAACACGCTTTAGACCTATTTAGTGACTTTTCGCTCTACACCGACGATATTCAGGTTACGATCGTGAAAGCTAAGCAACTTTTCAATGTCGGGTCTTAGGACGGGTGACCAAATTTATCTATAACGAGCTAAGAAGGCACGGTATGCTGTCGGGGTCAGTTGTCTTAAGATGGCAAACGTTAACCCCCCCCCCACATTATTTTTCTTCTGCTACTGTGCTAGAAGGTCGATCAAAGGTTTGGGTAGGCGTTATGACCTTTGGTCCAATTTCCTCGTGTGCTATTGTGCTAGAAGACCAGAAACTGGCTAAGGTCAGAGTGTTATGTTAAAATCGCTTTGTTAGCTGTGTTTGAAGACCGTAGTCTGAGCTGATTGAGACTAGCGTATAAAACTGGAAATTAAACTGGTTTAACCAGCGTGGAAGCCAGCTTGGTAGATTATGTCACAACGTCTTCATCGCGTGTGCTTTTGTGATAGAATACCTGAGCCTATAGGTTGATAGGTGATGAGGATGGATTAATAAATCTCCTTTTGTTCAACTGTGCTAGGTCACTGTGGATATTCTATAGAGCCGGGCCAGCTTGGCAGGTTCTTTCACAATTTCCTCTGTTGTTACTGTCTTCCTTCTAGCACAGTCACATACCTGAGATCCCAACAGGGTTTCCAGTCGAGTACATCAAGAATAAAAGTTATTTCAGTAAACAAATTATAATGCACCATTTCCAAATAGCGTCTCGGTTTATGGCACTTCATATTTTTGATAATAGCTGTGAAACGTTGGCATTGTTCGGACCACTAGCTCGTCAGAAACTTTGAATATGATAAATTTCGTTCTCGGAGGCATATTCTGGATTATTCTTGCTTAATTTAAATAACAAGTACCCAGGTATTTGGTAATTTTTTAATCAATTCCAAATGTTTTTCTTTTCTGGTTGTTCCTTAATACAAAACTTACCACTCTTGCTACTAGTACAAATACGTAAAGAAACTGAAAAATAAAAACTTTTTTTTTAGAAAATAATGTGATATTGGCTGCCAATGGCTTTTACAGCTAGACCAGGTTTATAGGCGTCGGAGAAACACGCGGTTCGTCAATGTGTACCCACAACCTTTCGCAACTCATCAGGCTAAGGTTATACCTTTAAGGCAACCTCGCTACACACAACTTAAAATATATACTGACACCCCCCACCAACCGTCAGGTCATAAAGTAGGTGTCAGACAACCTTGCGCAAACAAACCTTGTGCAACAAGGGACCATCTGCATCAGATCATAACGCCAGATCAAGACGCTCCGAAGCGCATTCTTCATTCGGAACTCTTAAGACTAGTGTCTCAAGCGAGTTGCCCAGTGTACACGTATAGTCCACTACCAAATATCCAGATAGTTCATAGTTAATTTTCCACTTGGGTCGTCCACTCTAAAGTCGACTACCAAATGTCCTCTTTGGTGGCGGAGTTGTAAGCACTTCTCAGTACCCATCCAGGTACCTCGCCAGTTTCACAATCCTACGCGGCTAGCTTAGCCGGAGACATTGCATCTTGGTACCCGCTGGTGCCTCTACTAATTATCCGTCTAGTGCCGGAGATGTTGGAAGCCTACTCAATGAATACCACCGTGCAGAACAACCAACTATGGTCAACCCACGTGCCCGGCAAATCCTTTCGGT
Source organism: Eudonia lacustrata (assembly GCA_947562085.1). Lineage (NCBI taxonomy): Eukaryota > Metazoa > Arthropoda > Insecta > Lepidoptera > Crambidae > Eudonia > Eudonia lacustrata. The sequence goes on along the minus strand of OX387330.1, from coordinate 2,822,899 downwards.
TGGGGCCCCACCGAGACTACTACGTGGACCTGCTCGCTGCGCACGAGATTGAAGCCTGGTGAGATCTTAACCAGATAAATGAAAACAGCTCCCCAAAAAGCCATCACAAGTCCAACCCATATCCGGGTCCTGCCGGAGACGCCCGCGAAGGCATAACCAGCAGAACTCCCGTGGTACCCTTGAAAAGACAGCCGGACCTGTAGTTCCAGCTGCCCTGCCATACCCTATCTGTCAGGGTCAGTAGATAGAGAAGACCCTTTCAGGCAGTTTGTGTTAAAGGTCTTTATACACTTTATAAAACAATGGAAAGCGTAAGTTCAAAAGAATTGCTTTTTTGAAATACTTTCACAAGCCGCATATGGCCTTTACAGTGTAAGCAGACACTTTGTTGGGCAAGAATCTTAAAGACTTCTTCAAGCCTTGTGATCGAAACATCCTCAGAAGGTTTTTAAAGGGGAGGGTATGTACTAGATTATATACCCTACTAGATTCTCCAAGGTATTCAGATCAGATCGAGAGTGGTCAACCCGAGGGCACCTCTAAAGACTAGAAACCTCGGCTCAGTATGACCAGCAGGTTTATTACTGATCTTTAAGTGACAGTTGCAATCGCAACTTTGCAACTTATCGCTGCCAGAATACATATTTCGCATAACGGAACCTAGAACGCTCCGAAGGCACCAAAAGCGATTGGCGAACTGAAAGTGCATGACGGCGCTCTGAAATAAATCAACCGATTCTAACACGTTGCTATTGTACACACGGCGGCAGATCAACCTACCCAAAACTGTCAAATTTCTACAATCAATTTTGAACTTTATTGTTTGGTTATAAAGATCAATATTCATTGGAGAAATTTGACAGATTTGGGTAGTTTGATCTGCCGCCGATTGTACAATTAGCAATTGTTTGCTTTTTTCAGTTATTTAAGCCTGCGGGTCGTGAAGGTGGTGAAAACGAGAAAAAGAATTGCTTAAATTCAAAACGATATCGCTCTCAAATTCCGAATAGGCATACCCAACGGATAGTTGGAGAAGTTATTCGGGCGAGCTGCACGTATCCGAACGTATCCGAACGTGTACCCAAGTTTCAAACTATTTCCATGCGAGACGGATAAGTGGAACCGTCAGGGTATGACAAACTTGTTAAATGCTCCGCTTATTCCGTAATTGTGAGGCTTTAACGACTGCACGCTGTACGTAGTAGGTAGCAATGGTGATTGCCGTGTGACGTCATTATTATTGGGTAATTCAAATTCAAATTCAAAAATCATTTATTCAGTTTAGGCTACAAGTAGCTCTTGTGAATGTCGCTATGCCATCGGTTCGTAAGTCTACTCTGGGCGAGAGATCTTGTACTGAGAAGACCGGCAAGAAACTCAGCAAGTGTCCAGCTCTTTTCTCCCTTACAGCGTCAAAAATATCGGAAAATGCCCTATCATAGCAGGACTAACTTTTTTAAGTGTTCGTGGATGGCCAAATTCGAAACTATGAAAGACAGCGAAAGGTACACTAAGGAGGTTCTGAGTGGTTGTGATAAAAACAAAAACTCTTTCGTTAGATTTTTGGAAAATTGTTTAAAGTTTCGAGCGCCTCGGTGGTCGATTGGTAATGCGCTCAGCCTGATACCCAAAAGACCTGGGTTCGATTCCCAGGTCGGGCAAAGTGTGTTTCGCACTTTACGATGCACAGCGCGTGTTTGTGATCACCAACCCGCATTTGGCAAGCGTGATGATTAAGCCATCACCCATCAATTGTAGTGATGACTTGATTTCAATGATGGAGGCCTTTGCCCAGCAGTGGGACAGTCATAAGCTATTTACTTTTTAAAGTTGGGTTTAGGTAACGTAGGAACTTCTTGAAAACTATGAATTCGACGCCATGACCTTCATTTAAAACATGGATTTAGGGTCACCTTACTCTCAGTGAGAGTATTTCACCTAAGTTGTGGCCAAAGAAAGCATGCTTCTTTAATATAAAATATGATTTGCGATGTATATTATTTTGTGTTATAATTTTGTGATTGAAAGTGCCCTTCTATGACTGTAAGGGAGAAAAGAAACGCCCTTGGGTGAGTTTCTTGCCGGTTCTTCTCAGTACAAAGTCTCCCGCTCAGTGTTGACTTACGAACCGATGGCATAGTGACATCAATAAGAGCTATTTATAGCCTTAGTTGAACAAATGATTTTGACTCTTAAAGTAACATGTCTTGTCAAAGTAACTGTAATTAATGGAATCAGGCGTTATTTTGCGGAAATCCATAGTACAAAAAAATGTAATTTAAATAAGCGCACACCAACACCGATACCCGGTATCGGTGTTGGTGTGCATTTTCGCTTGCACGCATTGTTTCTCCTGCATGTGCATACTTTTTGCGGGCGGGAGGGCGGTGCATGCGTACTGCATCCAAGCTGTATAAACGAGTGAGTTAGCGGAATTAACACTACATATTATTTAAATTACATTTTTAAAGTAACTGTACATAAAAGCAATTTTAACATAGACATTGTAAGGTAAAGACAAAATGTCTTCATGTTTTGCCACCACTGAGCATCTCGCTGCAATCTCGTCTTCTTTCACTAACATCATTGAAATCAATTCACTTTAAATATAAAGGAGACGATTCAATCATTCTTGTTTGAAAGACAATACTACCCACACGGCCGCGCCATAGACCTTGAACATTTCCTTAGCGTTATTTTCTATCTATCTATTCTTCGGGTTACTATCATCTCGTCTATAACGCAACTGGTAGAAGTAGCATCTGGTCTAAAATGCAGCTGGCTTCTATCTAACTTCTCAATTATTATTTTCAAACCTTTTTAAGCCAATCAATTTTAATTACATTTTCTATGCTCATTGCTAATACAGAATTAGAAGAAAACAATTGTTAAATATTTATTTAAATGAATTCATGCTACATAATAAACCACTATTGTTTTCTAAAGTTTACTCAAACACTAATGTTTATGTATTGGAAGCACTGAATAAATAACTACTTACTTACTCACTACACATTAAAATAAATTAATTTTTACAGATATACTAGCGTTTATTTTACACATAAATTTATATTATTTATCCTGGCATGTATACCAGTTTATCTATACGATCAGTCTCCCTGAAACCACAGACCCCGCAAAGGGTTTAAAACGTCAGGATAAAATAACATAAATCAAATAAACGTGAATAGATCCGTAAAAGCTGTTTCATTGAAATATGCACACCACAAAATGTCAAGTTTCCTCAGTAGACTTAAGCTGTTTTATCTCATATCGGAATACAACTAAGCTACTGAAAATGTTATAATGGTGATGACGACAAATTTAAAAGATGGTGGTAGCTGCCAGGTAGACTTATCCTCTCTGTATACGGAGAAACCCCAATGACAGCACCCGCGCCGATGACGTAGTTCGCAAAATGGCGGAAAAAATAAAATAAAAATGAAAAACAAACAGAGAATTAAGTTGTTGGGGGGTTTGATTGTAGCAAATTTACTCTAGTTTTTCTATAGCTAAACTTCTTCATACAAAAGTAGCCTCTAAATCAACAATACTTAAGTTTTAAGTCACCTGGGGAGCGCACCACTAATGAAATCGACTACCTACAATAATTATATGAACTGGTGTGTGTCAATAATATGATGACATGTGTGAATTGAACCCGAGATCAAATCCAAAGGCGATTTGAGACTGATTTAAGCTTAAATATTCATCAAGGTTCAACATTTATTGAAGAATTTTATCGGTTTTAGATAGTTTGAGGTGCCAGGCGTCTGTACCTTACACTATGCAAGGTTTAAAATCGCGTACAATCAGTTGAATAAACCTTTTTTCTGATAACTTTCTTTAGCTCTGTTTTGTCCTTAAGCATAGAAAGTAACGTTAAAATTCGCTTTTATAAGATTAATATATTTTTGAAATTTGTTTATAAGCTCTCAACACCTAACTCATTTGTACACCAACTTAAAAATACTGCCTCTTCACCCATACATAAGTCTATGGCTTAACCTAACTAACCGTGTAAACTTGCTCGTCTCTTCTGAATACAAATGGAAGAACAAAAGCCTGTATGATTCCAACGATCTTTTGTTGGATCTGTAATACAGTTTGTGTGTTTTCCACCTCGTTATAAGAGTTTTGGACAACTTGTTTTTCCTTGACATGTTTCGAGCGAAAGTTTGGGGCCAAACGCGACATTGGACATGGCTTAACTGAATTTATCGCACGCTCGCAGCCTTCAGATTCAATGTTATATTTATGTTATACAACACTTAAAAAGCTGTATTTTTTCTGTCTTCTCTCCTTTGGGTTATAGAAGAATACCAGTGCTTTGATTATACACTTTAGTATTTTGTGTTTAAGCCAAATCAGCCACGTTTGTGCTTCAGCATCACACAATATGTGTTATAATTTTTATTTGTAAGTTTTATTTTTTATTTTTAATTCATTTTTTTGTTAATTGTCTGTGATGTATTAGAGGTATACAAAAGTGTTAACATTTAATGTCCCCGCTAAGACACGAGCCTTCCTTATGGAAGGAAACATCACAGGGACAACGGGCCATAAACCGTTACGCGAGCCCAGTGCGGATTGGTGGTTGTTAACGACAGCTTATGCAGCCGGCTTTGCGCCGATTTACATCCAATGTCTAGCCAAAAGTTGGTAAGTAAACAGCCTATAATTGTCCCACTGCTGGACAAAGGCCTCCATCATTGAAATCAAGTCATCGCTACAATTGATGGGTAATGGCTTAATCACCACGCTTGCCAAGTGCGGGAAAACCCGAAATACATTTTGCCCGACCTGGGAATTGAACCCGGGACGTTCGGTAAAAGTTGGTAATGTTGCTTAACTTCTGCAATCCCAGACCGAGCGCGTCAACCACTGCGTCATCGAGCTCATCAACGGATGGATCATCTTCATCGGCTCATTTTATATTCCCACTGCTGGGCCTTCCCTATGAATGGATAGGGAGAACGGGCCATAAACCACCACGTGGGCCCAGTGTGGTGCGGTGCTTACAGCTTCGTAGTATTAAGGCATCGATCAGTTATGTTCATTAAAAAGAAAATCGATCCGATGGCTTTCAAATTTATGTGACCCAGTTTATAATGGATATGGAGTGTAGAAGTTAAATAACCTTTATTTATTATGAAACGGTCTTTTAACCACTACTTTTTAATCATTAGAACAAAATTGTAGGTCATTAAATTTCAAAATTCTAAGCGATTCATTAAGTTGATTTTAATTAAGTTTAGGGGTTTTAACCTCCAGGCCTCGCGGATGTTCGAGGGTGGGCGGATAAAATGCTAATAAGACTTTTTTGGTAGTTAGCAAGGGTGGAATAATAAATTATGCAAGACAATATTCTTTTGAATTAAAAAAAATCCAACGGTCCGTTTCAGGTAACGACCAAAATAATAATTAATGGAATCAGGCGTTATTTTGCGGAAATCCATAGTACAAAAAAATGAAATTTAAATAATATGTAGTGTTAATTCCGCTAACTCACTCGTTTATACAGCTTGGATGCAGTACGCATGCACCGCCCTCCCGCCCGCAAAAAGTATGCACATGCAGGAGAAACAATGCGTGCAAGCGAAAATGCACACCAACACCGATACCCGACACGTGTTTCGCCCCTCCACGGGGCATCCTCAGGAGCTGTTGACTGGTCGAGAGCTGCGCACCGACTGTACACCGACTGTACCGAATTACATTTTTTTGGACCAAAATAATGATAAAAATGAAATGAATTAGGCTGCGAAAGTACACTTGAAGGGTTAATCACCACGCTTGCTACATGCGGGTTGGTGATCACAAACCCGGGCTATGCATCGTGCAAAAATCAGAAACATAGCAACATAATGTAGTTGCCAACAGAAACACATTTTGCCCGACCTGGGAATCGAACCCAGTACGACCTCTGTGGCGGTAGCCAAAGTAACATTAAGAAAACGATAGCAAAGTTCATGACATAAGATTGACCAGTGACCACGTGATTTAGCGCGGCTTATGTTAATTCCATACATTTTATTCTTTTCGAACTTCGCTATCGTTTTCTTAATGTAACTTTGGCTAAGCCTACAGGATATGAGTCGAGCGCTTTGGAGGTTCATTATCTACTCTATTATGTATTGTGCCACTTCATTTCAAGTCATCATCATTTCAGCCCGTACGCACACATTGCTAGGCATATACCTCCCCTTTAACAAATAAAAAAAACATATCCTAATTGAATGACTGAATTTTGCATTTACAGTGCTGTATATAGTCACAATGTAAAACTGTGAGACTGTGTAAAGACTGTGAGGGTAGTGACTTCACAGTGACGTAATACCGCTGCTGGCTTGCAGCGTAAATCACAAACTGCTAGAAAACACACTGAACATGGAGATGAAGGCCACTATTAATAAAATGGCTGAACAAATTGGAGATTTTAAAACATCCATCGAGCATATGAGCGATAAGTTCGACAAAATATCGGGGGGGTTTGCTCAACAACAGCAAGAAATTGTGATTTTAAAGAAAGATAATATGAATTTGCGTGCCGAGGTGGACAGTCTCACCAACAAAATTGCTCAACTAGATCAACTGTCACGATCGTCTGCTTTGGAAGTACAATGTGTTCCAGAAAAGAAAGGTGAAAATGTCATACAACTTGTTAAGCAGCTACGCCGTGCCGTTAAATGTAACATAGCCGATCAAGACATAGCATACTGTTCTCGTGTGTCGAAACTGAACCCTAACAGTGCAAGACCGCGTACAATAATTGCCAAATTTAATTCACCGCGTTTAAGAGACTCGATTTTGTCGGCCATTACCCGCCATAATAAGGAACACTCGCAAGACAAGTTGAATACCCACGATCTTGGGTTTGGAAATGAAAAAAAATCACCAGTCTTTGTTTTAGAAAACCTTTCTTATGAAAACAAACAGTTGCACCTCTTGGCTCGCCAACGGGGTAAAGAACTCAACTACAAGTTTGTCTGGATTCGTGGAGGCAGAGTCTACATGAGAAAGAATGAAACCAGTGAAGCTATTTTTATCAAGAACGCATCAACACTCGATAAACTATAGTGGCTTTCAAAGTTACCTTGTTTCATTTGAAATTGTTTGTTATTGTTATTGTGTGTGTTGCGAATCATTAGAATTAATAATGGTGCTATGTATCGTTTTTCAATATTTTTTCAGTAGGGCAAATTACTTATTAGTAGTAAATGTATCTTCTAGACACATAGCGCACAGACAACCAGGTAAAGAAAATTATTTGATAAAAACCACTTGTTATTCTATTGTTTTGTTTATTGTCTTAGAAATAATTGAACACAAATATGCATGTAAAAACTATTTAATGTCATCTTAATGGCATTTTTATGCCATTATAACTTACTCACGAATGGAATGTGTAATAATAAATGATTGGACTAACCTGTGCTTAATCAATATTGTCACAATCCCCATGTATTAAGACAAAATAAGAATGAAATTTATATTAAACAAATTAATAGTATTATGTGCCTATGGCAAACTGAAACATAGCCAGCGTTTTAGTGTTCTAGTTAATCAGCAACAGTCATTAAAAGTTACAAAATCTTTTAAATCAATTATTGTTTATGTTGCAATTATTAAAAACTCATACAAAGGTTATTTTGTTACGAATAATACATTAATGAAGGCTAACCACTTTTCATTTATTTACTTCTTACAATCGTCACAGAAAATACTACCGATACACTTTATATTAAAGGCGTTATGGTTTGGTGCCTGCTATTTTGTTCCTATGTATTTCATATATGGATGGAGGGTTGTATTAATTAATATTATGGTCAAGGTTGATGGGGTGGTGTCTATACATTTTGTTCTGTTACCTATCAAAGAGTCCTACGCATACTGGCATAAAATATAATAACAAGGTTAATGATATTATTATGTACTACCAAAATGTACGGGGACTCAGAACAAAATGTTTAGAACTTTTTAATAATGTGGCTCGCAGCGACTTCGACGTCCTGCTTTTTACAGAGACTTGGCTTCAGGATGATATATCTAGCTCAGAATTATGCGACAACAGATATGATACCTTCCGTATGGATCGTAATTTACAAGAATGCAAAAAAAAAACAGGTGGAGGAGTAATGGCATGTGTTAAGGGTACAATTGGTGCGCAACAGAATTATAGTTTCTCGTCTAACTGTAATACGGAGTTGCTTCATATAACTATACCAGCACATAATATTGGAACAAAAAATAATTTAAATATAATACTGGTATACCTGCCTCCTAATCGTACTGATATACCAGCACAGTAAGAGGAAGTAAAATTGTATGTCATTGGTCTGGTTGAACGGTTGCCGAGTGAGATATTTCTTCTGGTCGGAGACTTTAACCTACCTTGTTTACAATGGCATGACGGTAGGTACGAAGTACTTAAGAACATGGGAATAAATATGCAAAATGCTGCACAGTCATTCATTGAAGATATGACGTATACGGGTTTAATACAGTACAATCAAATTCTTAATAACAGTGGACGCTCACTTGACCTTATATTTTGTAATATACATTCTAACATAACTAAAGCTACCTTACCTCTCATAAAAGAGGATGTACATCACCCATCTCTACTCGTAGCAATTAAGGATTTATTTATCAAGCCTTTAGAAGAAATTAATGTCTCGCATCGTAACTTCCATCGCTGTGATTATACGGCTATCAATGATTTCCTAAGTGGGGTTGACTGGGACCTGATTTTAAGCGATGTCACTGTGGAGTTTGCTCTGGATAGATTCTACAAAATTTTGGATGACTGTTTTAACCGTTTCATTCCAGTAATTAGAATAAGTAATGCTAGAAAAAAATATCCCGTGTGGTATAGCTCTGCTCTAATAAAACTGATACGCGGAAAAAGCAAAGTCCACAAAAAATTTAAACTCTATGGTAACCCTCGTGACTATGATACTTTTGCAATGTTACGAAAGCGAGAACATTTATTGGAAAAGCAGTGTCATAATAAATATATGTCTGGCATTGAACTTAAAATTAGCCATCGTTCAAAGGCTTTCTGGTCTAATGTTAAGTCTAAACGTGGTGGCTCGCAGTATCCAAAGCAATTCACTTATCAAGACAAAGTATTGACAGAGGGCTTCGCAATTTGCGCAAATTTTAATACGTACTTTCATAGCATGTTTTCGCAAATGGTAACTTGTAACGCTGGGTTATCTCGGGCCGTGAACGATGATAATGCTGTGGATGTACTGACGGGTATAGCTGTGACTAAAGCTGAGGTGGAAAGATTGCTTAAAACCCTTGATGTTAGCAAGAGACCTGGGTGTGACGGGGTTCCACCAGTATTCCTAAGGAATTGTGCTGAGACTTTGGCTTATCCTATATTTTTACTGTTTGATAAGTCTTTGAAGCAGTGTGTATGTCCTGTTTCTTTTAAGAAGGCGCACATAGTTCCTGTTCATAAAAAGGGATCCAGGATGGATATATGTAACTATCGTCCTATTTCTATCTTGAATACCTTGAATAAAATGATCGAAAGAATCGTATACGATAAAATTTACCGCCTTATTATTCAAGGTATATCACACCATCAACATGGCTTCCTCAAACGTAAACAACCACATCAAATTTAGCCGAGTTTTGCAATTATGTTCTGTGTGGAATGGAAAGCTGTGGTCAGGTTGACGTGATCTACACAGACTTCGAAAAGGCTTTCGATCGTGTTGATCACGCCATCCTGCTCGACAAGCTCTTTAATCTTGGTATTAGAGGCGATTTGCTCAGGTGGATCACATCATATCTCAGTAATAGATCGCAAGCTGTAGTCGTGGGAGGTTTTAGATCTGACTTTATTGAGGTTCCTTCAGGAGTCCCACAGGGATCGCATCTCGGTCCTCTATTTTACTGTGCCTACATTCACGATATTCATCATTGTTTCAGTCATTCTGAACACATACTCTACGCTGATGACAAGAAGGTATTCATGAAAGTGGCATCGCTTTCTGACTGTGAACTCATTCAGCGCGATTTGGATACTCTTTACGAATACTACAAGCTCAATAACATTAATATAAATAAATGTCAATCCATTAGTTTTAGTCGTAAAAAACAATTTATCAGGTTTTCTTATAATTTTAACGGTACAGTTATTGCTAGGACAGACTCAGTAAAAGACCTTGGAATTTTGCTGGATTCTAAAATGTTATTCTTGAGCCACGTCAACTATGCTACCAATAAAGCGTACCGTAATTTAGGATTCCTTATGAGAACATGTAAGCCTTTCAGAAATATTCATAGCCTTAAAGCAGTCTATTATGCGTTTTGTCGAAGTATTCTCGAATATGCGAGCCCCATTTGGAACCCCCAGTACATCACACATATAAATAAACTGGAAAAAAATTCAAAAACGCTTTATAAGGCATTTAAATTTTAAAACCTCCAGACGAAGTCAATCTTACGAGGTTGACTGCAAGCACTATAATCTGTTACCTCTTGATTCTCGTCCTGACCTACTTGACTTATGTTTACTTTACGATATTTTGGAAAACAACCTAGACGCACCTAACCTTCTTTCACTTGTCAGTTTCTGCACTCCCAAATACCGTACAAGACACACTCCGTTGTTTAACGTACCGAATCACCGTACCAATTACTCGAATAACGCTGTTATGACCCGTTTGCCCAGGACATACAACAAAAAGTTTCAGCATATTGATATATTTAATACGGGCAAACGGTCCCTAAAAAGGAAAGCATTTATCTCGAATATTGATCTCGAATAGTGATAGATTCTAGTAAAATATAGCATATTAGTGTTTCATATTAGCGATTTTTGTTTGTTTATTTTTTATTTTTATGTGTATGTTTGTGCAGGCGCCAGCACATCAACCTATCTGGAGCTGTCGGATTTCTTCAATGGATGTTCAACCATATGTCATATGCATAAGGTTCAGGATCTGTTGGGGAAGTTTTGCGGCTTGTGGTGGTCTGGTGTGCTGACGTGTGTGTGTACGTACGTGCATGTATGCACATAAGCATGAATGTGCGAGTTTCATTGTGTCCAAAATATATATATATATATGTATATATATGTATAAAGATGTGTATTTTTGTTTGTATGTTTGTTTGTAGGGTTTTGGTCTGTGGCTTAAATTTATTCGTGCAAATGTAAGTTATTTAAGTCAGATTGTATACTGATTATTGAACACGAGCATATTATGTTGTCAAGTGCCTTTTGTTGTTCTTAATATGTACCTAGTTAATGAGTTATTCTAAGTTGTGGAATTCTCTAATTGGCTTAAGTAACATAAAATAAGTAAGTTAAAACGTGTTTGTAAAAAAGCTGTTGAATTTCCTAATAAATAAAAAAAAAAAAAAAAAAAAACATCATCGAGTCTTCTGGGATCTCGGTGGCTCAGCGTTGAAGGCATTGGACCGGTTATCCAAAGGTCGTGGGTTCGATTCCCACTCGAGTTTCCTAAGGCTGGTCGATTTTTTCTAGTAAAATTTTGTCTTTTACCTTAAGAGCGTTTACGCCGCACACTAGCGCCACTAATGAAAAAAAGAACATATCTAGTAATTAAAGATAGAAAATCAAATTATGCTCAACAAACTATTTGAATGAAGTAATTTAGCATTTTTACGTCACCTAATGAACACCTCACATGTTATGGTTTAGTTAAATAAGACGTTACGGCCACTTTTAACTATAACGCCATATTTAACTAAACCATAACATGTGAGGTGTTCATTAGGTGACGTAAAAATGCTAAATTACTTTATTCAGATAGTTTGTTGAGCATAATTTGATTTTCTATCTCTAATTACTAGATATGTTTTTTTTTTCATTGGCGGCGCTAGTGTGCGGCGTAAACGCTCTTAAATATATACCTATCAACATTTTTAATTACTGGTACAACAAACGAACGTCAACAATTAAAACGTCCATGACTTTTACCGAGTACGAGTATATGCTCCATAAAATAAGGTTAATTGAAGAATTTGTCGCTTCAAAGTAGAAAGAGGAAAATAGTTTCCATCTGAAATTGTTACTGAAAGAGGGTTTTGATGTTTATTCTAGCATTCTAAAGGTTTGAACACTGTGTTGTAGGTTAAATATGTTGTGGAATTGCTTGATTTGCAAAAAGGGTTTAATTATAAGGTGTAGTGTACACACGACGGCAGATCAACCTACCCAAAACTGTCAAATTTCTACAATCAATTTTAAACTTTAAAGTTTGGTGTAATAAGGATCAATATTCATTGGAGAAATTTGACAGATTCGGGTAGGTTGATCTGCCGCTGACTGTACATTTACTAAATACATTAAATAGATACAATTATTATTTTTAAATTATAAATACTTGAATGTTTTAGTTTTATAAATAACTAGCGGCCCGTCCCGGCTTCACACGGTGGACATTTCTTTTTAAATATAGCCTATGTTACTCAGCGCTAATGCAGCATTCTAATGGTGAAAGATTTTTTTCAAATCGGTCCAGTAGTTTTTCAGTTTATTCGTTACAAACAAAAATACAAAAATACAAAGATTTCCTCTTCATAATATAGACTACATTAATTATGCTAATTCGTAAATCATAAACATTATTAGTTTTTCTGTAGAATATAATTGAACATAAACACATTTTTTGTACCTCTAATATATAACACACGTAATCAAACTAAAATAATATATTTATATAAAACAAAAATAACAAAAATAAATTAATACAAATGTGTTAATTTGTTTTTATGTCGGCAGCAACGAAGCACAAAATGGCGATAGCGCAGTAGCTGATTTTGATTATACACATCACACTAAAGCGGCAGAATAAGAAAAAATAGAAAGGATTGAATACCTAATGAGAAAGTAAGTAATGGTTAATTAATCATCTTACCTTATCAGAAGAACTTCATAGTCTTTCTAGGTTAATTAAATTTACTTATTTATAGATAATTTAAAATTTAAGGTGTGCGTAGGTTCGATCCCCACGCAGACCCTTCAGATAACCTTTCTTTAGCTCAATGGCGCAGCGGCTTGCACGTTCGAGTTGCCATCTTAAAAGCTAAGTTTCGCATTGCAAGTTCGCCGGATGAGTGATCTAATACGAATCTATGCTTCCGAAGGTACGTTGAGCCGTTGTTGTCGTGAGATGGCAGTCGTTAAAACCTATCAAAACGCTTATACCACACCTGGTCCCCGATCCAATCCAATCCCGTGGAGAATCTAGTATTCTTGATTCTACGAGGGGTTCGGATTGAATCAAGGTAGCTCACCTGGTTTAAATTAGTAGTTAATTTAATAATTTAATTAATTAATAGTTTAGTAGTTTTTAATTAGTTAATTTTGACGACCTTCTTGGTCGAGTGGTTTGTACACCGGTTTTCATGGTATCGCCATCTCTGAGGTCCAGGGTTCGATCCCCGGTCGGGTCAATTTAGAAATTATTGTTTTTCTAAAATTGTCTCGGGTCTGGGTGTTTTCTATGTATAATAAATATGTATTTAAGTATTTTAAGTATGTTTATCCGTTGTCTTGTAACCATTTAACGAGTTTCCCAACGAAGCTTCTCTTGGGCTAGATAATTGGTGTGAGTGTAGGAAAAATTATTATTATTATTATCTCTTTATTTCTTTTTTTTCTTAGCCTAGGTTTGTTATAATATTAATATAAAAGTAAAATACAAAAGCACATACAAAACATAAAAATATTATAAAAAACCTAGCCTAGGGTACCGCCGGCAACGGGGCAGGGCTCATGCTGCCGGTGGTTAGGGCTGCAGAGACAGGAACCTTTGGACTATCCGCGCCGTGTCCAAGAGTACCGCCTTCTGTATCTGACCCTTGATCCAACCATTGAGCGAGAGTTTCTTAAGGTGTTGGTCGAGACTCTTCGCTACCAGACCGTTCGCAGACACGACTATCGGCACAATGATTGTCGAGTCAATATCCCACATGGCGGTTACCTCGTGAGCCAAGTCAAGGTACTTGCTGACCTTGTCCTTCTCGGCCTTTACAAGGTTCTCGTCATGTGGGATGGTGACATCGACAAGCATTGCCCGGCGTTGCGATCGATCTATCAGCACGATATCAGGCCTATTAGCTAAAATAGTCCTGTCCGTGATGATAGCTCGATCCCAATAGAGCGTGGTGGTAAGAAAGCTGCAGCCGAGAGGTCCGTTGACGCAGATCCTCACCGGACATGGAGGGTTCGCCCAATACCTGAACCGTTTCAAGTGCAGGACGAGCCCTTCATGCATCTGCGACCCCGAGATTGAAGAGACAGTTCCCCACCTCCTCCTTGAATGTCCCTCTACTGGTACACACAGATTTGATTTTGAGCAGAGATCTGCTACGGAACTCAAAATTAAAAACTTGCACGAAATTATTTCGTGCAAGTACAGGGTAAGAGATTTTATAGAGTACTGTACAAAAATTTGTCAATTAGCAATAAGTAGAAATAAGGATAGCAACTAAGTTTTGTTTCGCCTATAATTATGATTATGGAGTTGTAAGCAAGCATTATTAGCTAAGCTATCACTTGTGTATCTTGTCGTTAAGAAATTAAAAAAAAAAAAAAAAAAAGAATTGAAAACAATGTTGTACAGTATATAAGAAACATGTTACTAAAATTAAGAAATGTATTAGATAAGATATGTAAAAATAAAATATTGTGTACCACCTTTTCTTGCTCCCAAGATAGAATAAAGTCAAAAAAAAAAAAAAAAGGATAGAATAGAATAGACTAGATGGAAAGCCTAGTAGATTATAGACGGGAATCCCACCCGCAACAGTATAAAAGATGATGTATGAAAGCGTAGTATGAGGTATGAAAGTACGAGAAGCATAAAAGATAGAACTGGAATGAATGAGAAAATCGATATCAAATAGGCTCCGATTATGTTGGAGCTGTTAGAAAAAAAAAAAAAAAAAAAATAGAGCGTGGCATGGTTATTATTATTATTACCAAATGCGGGTTGGTGATCACAAACCCGGGCTATGCATAGATTTTTTATATTATACTAGCTGACCCAGCGGAATTCGTATCGCTTTGACTGTTTCTATGTCAACAATACAATTAAATCGTGGAACATTTTGTATTGGAAAATTAAATTGTAAAAAAAAAATTTAGAGCTGGACCACCCTTAACATTTAGGGGGATGAGAAAAAGGTATTGCCCGATTCGCAGACCTAACCGATATGCACACAAAATTTCACAAAAATCTGTCGAGCCATTTCGGAGGAGTCTACAAACACCGTGACACGAGAATTTTATATATTAGATAAACTACACTTCTAGGAAAACTATTAAAAATCTTTAAACAGCAATCTTTATCGCTTCGCTTGCCATTAAGTCCGTGCCACGAACGGACTTTACAAGTGTTTCTGCAAAATAAATTCCTTTAGAGACCAAGCGTGACGTTGCTTCCGTCCTCGTTATAAAGTAGGGTAGTTAATAAAAACACAAATAGGAAAGTAATTACTTTGATAGTAATAAAAGACAGTTATCTTAAAGTTAAAAAAAGTTAAAAAAAAAGTTAAAGTTAAAAAGTAGTAAGTAGTATTAAAGTTAGTTATCTTTTAGTTATACGAGTATAACTAAAAGATTTCTATGAATAAGTTGAATAATTAAGAGATTACTTTTGCAACCTTCATCACTAGTTCATTTAATGCCCCACTGCTGGGGCACGAGCCTTCCCTATGGATGGACAGGGAGAACGGGCTATAAGCCACCCCGCGGGCCCAGTGCAGTGCGGTGGTTGTTAACGACTGCTAATGCTGCCGGCTTCGTGCCTTCCGAAGCACGGGGGAGCTTGAGATGATACGTTTTTGGTCACCTATCTGATGACCGGCCTCAACGAAAGTAGCTTAACCTTAGCAATTGCATACCAGGCGCGTTCTTCTTAGTTATTTAAATGAAATTACCTTAGTTATCAGTTCATCATCATCATCTCAGCCAAAAGACGTCCACTGCTGGACAAAGGCCTCCCCCAAGGATATGAGGGGTATTTGCCGTAATCGCCACGCTTGGCAGGCGGGTTGGCGATCGCAGTAGGTTGAGGGTAACCTCAGAGAGATGCTGCTGCCCATCCTCTGGAATAGTCCCTTAGTCGGCTTTTACGACACCCACGGGACGAGAGGGGGTGGTGCAATTCTTTATCCCCGGCACCACACAGGGGCTATCAGCCATGAGTTATCAGTTAATAATATGTTATAGGTATTTTTCATTTTTTTTTATCCAAAAAACTCATATACCTCCAAAAGAGAAAGAACAAGACAATTTAAAACTGTTACTTCAATTAATTTGTCATTTTTCCTTTTTTCCATCACGATATATTTTATTATTATTAAATACATAACTTTGAAGTATGCCCTTCTCACGTGAGCACATAAAGAAAAACACTGAAAAGCTGAAAATATAATTGATTTAGTCAGCCATCCGGTGACCCACCACTACGAACTTTGCTTGACATTCAAGATCACAAAATGAACGCGCAAGTCGCAGCAATTGAGCTCTTAGTAATAACACAAAATAAGGAGCCACGATAGCATAGTTGGTAGAGCACCCGACCCAGCATGTCATGGGGTGCGTGTTCGAATACCGCTCGTGGAATTTTTTCAATACTTTGTCTTTCTTTTTTTTACAAAAGGAGACTGCAGAAGCTTTGTTAAAACTACGTATTTAGCTTACCTTTAACGTATGTTACACTTTGATTTTTTTTGTCATAGAAATCATAACAGGACACTGTCGGCTGAACAGACATCTGACAGTGATAGGAGTGAAAACCGACCCCATATGCCCGGAGTGCATGGAAAGCGAGGAGACCAGCCTCCACCTACTAGCTGAGTTCCTTATGTACTCACTGGCAAGATGGGAGCTCTGGGGGTCGGACACACTACACATAGAGGACCTAAAGGATCTGAAGGTGGAGCAGATAGCAAGATTTACCAAAGAGACCAAAAGATTTGACGGGGCGCCATGTAAGCTGGATGAACCTTAAGAGCGTTTACGCCGCACACTAGCGCCATTAATGACGTTACGGCCGCTTTTAACTATAACGCCTTATTTAACTAAACCATAACATGTCAGGTGTTCATTAGGTGACGTAAAAATGCTAAATTACTTCATTCAGATAGTTTGTTGAGCATAATTTGATTTTCTATCTCTAATTACTAGATATGTTTTTTTTTCATTGGCGGCGCTAGTGTTGCGGCGTAAACGCCCTTAACTCCCTCAAAAGGCAGAACGGGTAAAAGGATGAAGTGGGCCGCAACAATGCGGGTGGATCGTCCGTCGGCTGGCGACGTCCCCATAAGAAATAATAATAATAATACACTTTAATTTAATTGATCAAAACAAACATTTCATCCGACGACGTGACGGCTAGATGTTTCTACAAAGTATTATTTCTCCAGCCATTAGATACTGTATTTACTTTAAAAGCTATTTATTGGATTGCTTTGAACGAGCTTATCTCTGGCCCGGAAGATAATGGGAAACTAGGAAATAAGGGAATGTTGAAATATCTTCTGTCTGAAGTAATTAAACTTAGCAGTTTTAAAAAACAAGTGCTGCCATGCTTTCTAAACAATGTATAAGAAGAAGAAAGACGTCGTGGTGTCAACCCCGTACCTCGATATTATGCTGAGTGTTGGCCATTTCATTAAGTTTTTTCTATATTATGCATCAAATTATTGTTTCTTTGTGTGGCAATGAATAAATGCTTTTATTATTATTAATTATGCATAGTTTAGAAGGCATGCCAGTACTACCATAATCTATTTATTAATACGTTTATTAATACGTACCCTGAGGTGCCGGGTTCGATTCCCAGGAGGAATACATGTTTGTGTACTCTGTCTCCTGAACTTTTGTTATTCAATAATTTTTTTCAATGTAATTAACTTTTGTTGTACAGTGTGACAATAAAATATATTTCTTGTTCTTCTTCTACTCGGTTTGGTTGGTGGTAGGGTTTTTTGTCCGCCTGGCTAGCTACCAACGTCTTATCTAAATATGTCATCTGTTTGTAGCATTGTTGTGTTCCGGCAGCTAGAGATAAGATAGCCAGCGTCTCAGTAGTTAAGTATTCCGAATAAAGTGTGCTTCCACCTTTGGTCTTAACAACACTTAACATCAGGTCAGATGAAGGCTCTATTCTTATCCGTAAGATATATCTTTATTATATACTAGCGGCCGCTCGCGGTTTCACCCGCGTGGTTCCCGTTCCCGTGGGAATATCGGGATAAAAACTATCCTATGTGTTAATCCAGGTTATAAACTATCTGTATGCCGAATTTAATCCAAATCCATTTAGTAGTTTTTACGTGAAAGAGTAACAAACATCCATCCATACTTATAAACTTTCGCGTTTCTAATTATAATATTACTCGTAGTAGGATAAATCTTCTGTGCGTGTGTATGTTATTGAACTCCTTCTAAACGGCTGGACCGATTTGGGTGAAATTTTCTGTGTGTTCAAGTGGATTCGAGTATGGTTTAGATTTACAATTGGACCCGGTAGGTGGCGCTGCTATAGGGGTCCATCATGGGATACGTGTGTTCTTAAGCGGACGAATGATTTTATTGTTTTGTTGTCATGGGAACTTTCAAAGTGGTACGAAGTCCGCCGGTCAGCTTCACAGCATAACTTCGTGTCACTTTTTAGGTACATTGCGAGCACTAGTAGTGTGAGATGTAGTATTGTAAGTTAAAGTTTTATGTGGAAAAGGAGTGACGAAATATAATATTAATAAAAAAAATGTGGTAAATAATACATAACATTCTAAAAACGTTGTATATTTTGTGAACTGCAGTGTAAATAAAATAAATAAAGCATACATATCGATTGTACATGTATGTATGATATTTATATTATGACAATTCAAAAGACTCAGTGAATGAACTTAATCTATTTATTTAATTCCTTCTGTCAGTTAACCTAGTGTAAACCCACCAAAATTGCCAATGGGTTTCTAGGTGGTGCTGTTTCGATGTCATCTTATATTATCTCATCTTATCTTATCTTATCTCATTTAATTTAATTTTATCTTATCTTACCTCATCTCATTTCATCTTATCTTATCTTACCTCATCTCATTTCATCTTATCTTATCGTACCTTAGATGAGATGATATGAGATATCTTATCTTATCTTGAAAGCCTATCTAGAAAGCTTAATGCTTGTGTCTGGGCTAACTTCAGTAGTGTAACGGAGCTATGAGGGGATTTAATTACGATTCCTTGCAACTATCCGTTCGGCTACCGACCGATAGCATTACTCTGTTTTAAATAACAAAAGGTTTGCGACTCCTTATGAGAAAGCTTGATAAAGATCGGGAAGGTATTACAACTGTTAGTTAAAACTACACGGATAAAATAGCTTCTCGTTTCTTCAGTTCTTGAGGAGAACCATTCGTCGCCTTTCCGTTGAAACAGTATAGGGGCACTATTCTTAGATCACTCGACCTTTGAAAACAAACTTAATAGTAAAACTATTATTTAAGAGATTTTATTAAGTAAATTATTTTTAGGTTGTTATATAAAACATTTATTTGGAAAAATCCTTCTTAATTTATCTGCCCTTAAAGAAGTAAAGTAGACCAACATCCATATTACCATTCCATTTATTTTTAAACTTTAGTAGCAATTTTGTTCTCTTGTCTCGAGGACGAAGCACAAAGTATTTAGTTAACTTTGCATTTAGTTGAAGTATGTTTAGCTGTAAACCAGTTAACGTAACGTTAGAACTTCGTAAATTGATATTATTTTAAATCATCAAAATACAAAACAATTTTACTGAAATCTTCAATACAGATCAATTACTTTTAATATGAAGATAAGGAACAATACAGGATCCAGTTGTGACCCTTGTAGAACCCATCACGTAAATACTATGTTATCTAGTTTTCATTTATTCACGAACATTTATTACGTAGCTGATGATATTATGCTCTTATCATCTCTAATAACTCAAAAAGATACATCAATACTCAAACTTTCGAAAAGATGTCGGTTGAAATTCTACCGAGTGTTCAAATAATACCCTTAGAAACGAATTGAGTAGAATAATCTTGAAAGTTTCTCTTTGTCTGTTCTCAAGTGGTAGACGATTTAAAACTAGTCAGTAGAACTTTTAACTAGTACCCCGGAGACATTTTGAAAGGATTTTAACGAATAGGTAATGTTAAGGAAATCTTGATTTATAATTTACACGATAAGGCATTAAATGCTTCTGTAGCACATTGTCATATTTTATAATTGTTATTTTTATTTAAGTTTTTTTTTTCTTTTTTGAGATGTGATGTATTAGAAGTAAGAATATAGTTTCTTCTATTCTATTCCATCCTATTCTAAAGACCCGATGATATAAAGGTTACATGATTGCATGTTCACAACCCATACTTCTTGTTTAGCCATTTTGAAACAGTTTTTACTTATGATCCAAAAAAATAAACCTAAGTTATTTCTCCTAAAACACCGTTTGATCTCTGTCACGTCATAGGGAATGATCTGTTTTCTATATAACATAATTATGAAAAGAGATGAGATATAATAACTTACTTTCTACTCGACGTTTCGACTGTTACATCAGCCAGGTTCATGAGTCCTATTAACGAAATAAAACAACTTTCACGGATCTACTCGTGTTTATTTTACACATTACTTTTAATTAATGTTTATCCTGACGTTTCGAACCCTTTGCAGGGTCCGTGGTTACAGGGTGCAAAGGGTTTGAAACGTCAGGATAAACATTAATTAAAAGTAATGTGTAAAATAAACGCGAGTAGATCCGTAAAAGTTGTTTCAATTCAATGTGTAGTGTTCGCGTAAACTTTAGAAAACAATATGAGTCCTATTAATGTTAAACAAGCAGTGAAGAATTGCTTGCGAAGGCTGTCATGTCATCTTACCTGACATAATCTGTGTTTATAATATTTGTCATCTAAACTTGTAAGTTTAGTTGACGTAAAGTTGTGTGGCCGCTAGATGCGAGCAGCACAAAACCGGTTGTGGAGATACTTGGGGCAGGCCTTTGTATAGCAGTCGTGGCTGAGATGCGATGATAAAGATTTTTTTTATATTAGAAGGAGGCAAACGAGCAGGCAGGTCACCTGATGGGAAGCAATCACCGCCGCCCATGGACACCCGCAAAACCAAAGGAATCACAGATGCGTTGCCGGCCTTTAAGGAAGGAATAGGCTCGTTTCTTGAAGATCCCTAAGTCGTATTGGTCCGGAAATACCGCCGCTGAGAGCTGGTTCCACAACACTGTAGTTCGTGGTAAAAAATTACGTGAGAAACGCACAGTAGTAGATCGCCATCCATCAAGATGGTGTAGATAGAAAGACAGTCGAAAGATGATGATGAAAGTTGTGTTTTACGCAAATATTTTTTTTGAAATGCAACCTGTGCTGACACTGTGGCTCCATCGCATGTTCGCGCCACTTCACTTCATGTGGGGCTGCTGCGGTAAGCGCTGAAAATTGCAAACGGTACAAATACGCAAACCTATGTCGAAATTATTTATTTGTTCCGTTTGCGGTGGAAACAATAGGTCCATAGGCCGGAGGCCAAGCAGCTTGTTAAAGAGTTAAGTGCTCGCCTTATCGAGGCCTCCGGTGACAAGAAGGCTAGCAGCTACCTCTGCCAGCGTATTAGTTTGGCAATCCAAAGGGGCAATGTTGCCAGCATTCTTAGGACCGTTCCCATGAGCCCACAATTGAAGGATATCTTAGGATATCTTTTATTTATAGGTCTTTAGTTTTTAATTTTCTAATTATTTTTCTGTTTTATTTTTTCAAGCTTAATTATGTAATGTTTCTTTTTGTTGTGTAATTAATAAAAATTAGATGTTTTGTCAAAATGTGACCTTATTATTTTCTATTCTTAAATTATGGTTTTTCTAAATTGTCTCGGGTCTGGGTGTTTTCTATGTATAATAAGTATGTATTTAAGTATTTTAAGTATGTTTATCCATTGTCTAGTAACCATTTAACGAGTTTCATAACGAAGCTTCTCTTGGGCTAGATAATTGGTGTGAGTGTAGGAAAATTTATTTATTTATTTATTTATTTGTTTATTCTACTCTATTCTAAGTTTTTAGATACTATTTAGAGGAGCCCGATAACGCAGTGGTAATCGCGCTCGGTCTGCAATTGCTGAAATTAAGCTACTTTTACTAGGACCGGTCATTGGATAGGTGACAAAAAAATTTTCATTACTAGCTCCTACGTTCTTTGGCACGTAAAGATGTTGGTTTCGGCTGCAATAGCTTTCGTTAACAACCACCAATCCGCACAGGCTCTGTGAACGTAGTTTCTATGAGTACATTAAAGCTCTATAACAGATACTAAAAAGCTTATATTCAGCTTACATCACAATATCATTTTTTATCCCCTCTGCTGGGGCGCGAGCCAATCCCCAAACGCAACAGGAAGAATAGGCCATAAATCAGAACGCAGGCCCAGTGCGGATTAGTAGTTGTTAACGACTGCTAACGTAGCCGTGACCAACGGCTTTACGTGCCTTCCGAAGCACGGAAGATTTCGAGATCCACCACTCATCCGGTCGCAGACCGAGCGCGTTAACCACTGCACCATCGAGCTCTTATTTTATCTATGTATATAAAAATAATTTGCTGTTCGTTTGTCTCGCTTAAACTCGAGAATGGCTGTACCGATTTGGCTAATTTTGATTTTAGAATATTAGTGGAAGTTCAGGGAAGGTTTAAGCGGTGAGAAACATAAGTAATAAGCAACGGGAAATACTAAAAACGACAATTATATTTTCCAATACAAAATGATTTCTTTGTTTTGTTGTCATGGAAACCAAAAAGAATTTAATCACTTGATGGAAACTGTCAAAGCGGTACGAAGTCCGCCGGCTCCACTAGTTATAATATGTAATTAAAGTTAAATACGTTTATTCCCTGTGTGGTGCCGGGGATAAAGAATTGCACCACCCCATCTCTTCCTGTGGGTGTCGTAAAAGTCGACTAAGGGACCATTCCAGAGGATGGGCAGCAGCATCTCTCTGAGGTTACCCTCAACCTACTGCGATCGCCAACCCGCCTGCCAAGCGTGGCGATTACGGCAAATACCCTCCATGATATGATCCTTGGGGGAGGCCTTTGTCCAGTAGTGGACGTCTTTTGGCTGAGATGATTAGATGATGACGTTTATGGCCAGCTTTTTGTGCTATTTCTATTCCATCCATTGGGAAAGCTCCTGCCCCAGCACTTAGGTCATAAAATGAGCTGTTGATGATTGTGACGATGACATAATTTTTATACACGCTATTCCTTGTTATATCACTCTTTCTAACATGCAATTTAAACATAAGCGTACATGGTACCATCATTTGCTCTTATCAACTTTCGTTGTCTGTGTCACGACTGAAATATTCATCGTATTCAAAGTTACAATCACCGCGTGCGCGTACTGTTTATCGTAGTTATATGATACATCTGTCGCGGGGGACATTCGTAGAATGGCCACTGGGCCGTGAGTGCGGAGAACAACGATTTATTTCAGCCCCCGAGACCCGAGCGTCTAAGCGAAGCTTTGTTTGCCCACAGTTTTATTTAAAAAATTGCTATAGAAAAGTTTAAATTACAGTGCGCTTTTTCTAGTTACTAGTTTTCGTGTTGACTTATTGGCGGATTATTTGTTTTTTGAGTTAGCTACTGATTTATAATTCAGTGATGGCTGAGAAGCTCTGAGAAATTAAGACATTAAGAGAGAAGCAATTACCGCCACCAACCACCAAGAAGTAATGCCACAGAAGAGAATTATTTTTCTTATATAGGTGATCTCCAAGATAGCAATGAAACCTATGGGCGAAGCTTGTTTTAAATCTCGTCACTCATTCTCGTCACGTCTATCATTATATTGAACTAGCTGTGCTCGCGACTTCGTCCGCGTGGAATAGTGACTTTCGGCAGCATTTTTGATTTTTTAGGCTCTTGTTCCCGTTTTTGCAACATTTTTCACTGATGCTTCGCTCCTATTGGTCGCAGCGTGATGTTATATAGCCTAAAGCCTTCCTCGATAAATGGACTATCCAACACAAAAATAATGGCTCCACATAATTCTTATTTTTAAGATTAACATTCTTTAAGTTACCTAAGTCCTTGTATTATATTTTGCATGTGTTTCTTTCCGGGGCTGGGCCTGGTGACCTGTAACACCGGTTGTCACAAACCGATCTCAGGCACCAGCCTCTCTCACACAGGGATCTATACTACAGCTTATTTCTACCTATGTACTATAAACTATTACACGACTATCCTATATGTAAAGATGAAATGATTTCTCTTTTTCACTTTGTATTAAGATTAATGTTATTACTACAGCAATTTTCCTGTGAGGGTTGGCGTGGTGACCTGTAACACCGGTTTCTCTAAACCCATCGCAGGCGCCGGTTTCTCTCGCATTGGAATTGCTGTGGTAGAATTTGTTAATAGGTCTAACATTACTATAGTTTTAGATTAAGATCTTTATTGTGAAGAGGAAATAAAGAATTTTTATTATAATTATTATTATTATTAATTTTTCAATTGGAACCAGTAGTTCCTGAGATTAGCGCGTTCAAACAAACAAACTATCCGACAGTTCCGAGCTGTTCCATGATCCAGGTCCGTGCAAGGGGTCTACGTGTGAGTTGCTTTACTTTGTGACTACATTCATTGCAACTAAATAGTTTCAAAATATAAAAAGACTTTTTGTGATATAAATAAACTCAATCAACAAGAAAACAAAAAGGTCGCTGCAAAATTTGCGTAAAATTCTATCTAACCATAATCTCAATCTTCCTTACAAGTGAGAACGTTCTAACTCTACCATCTTCCTAAGTTAAAACTATGTGAACTATGTTGCAGCTGTAGCAGCAACTTAGGTACCCCGATCCAATCCGAACCCCTCGAAGAATCTAGTAGGCCATAACACGGCTTGAGGAACCCTTTAAGTTTCTCGCCGCCCTCAAAAAACCTGGTGAATGCTGTCTGTATCAATCAGCAACCTTAAAAAAACGCTTAGGTAATTTTTGTGAAGTTAGCTAAAATAACTCACATTTTATGTTATATCACAAGCTTATAAGCCAAAACAAACTCTTAGCATACAATGTTCCCACATTCCGCTCCCGACGCGAGCGGAGGACTCTTTACTGTGCAGATAGGGCCAGTGGAATTGACGGCTTATAGCCCTCCCCTGCCACGCACAACTATGTACGTACATTGTTCGCAAGTTTCACATGGATTTGGGAAGCAAAACGATATGCCGTAGATAAATTGGACAGAGTTTGTTTATGTAAGACTAGCGGCCCCTCCCAGCTTTGCACGGACGGACATTTCTTTTCTAATATAACCTATGTTACTTAGCGCTAATGTAGCATTCTAATGGTAAAAGAATTTTTTAAATCGGTTTAGTAGTTTTTGAGTTTATTCGTCACAAACAAACATACAAAAATACAAAGCTTTCCTCTTTATAATACTATTAGTATGATACGATAACAAACGAGCAAACGAGCCAGTGGGTCACCTAATGGAAAGTTAATCACCGCAACCCAAGGATTTGCAAGCACTTGCAACACCTTGCAAGCCTTTGAGGAAATAGTGAGTTCGTTTCTCCTAAGTTTATTAGTTTTCGGTGAATTAGCAGGCTGAATTAGCAACAAAATTGAAGATGGACCGTTTACCTCTAGAGTAGACGTGCTTTGTAGTGAAGATCGCGAATCGGCAATCGTATTGTAGGACGCCCTCTGACGCGGTGTAGCAACGATAACCGCAAAGAAACTGGTAGCTAAGAAAGGGAAGAGAAGATGCGAAAAGTTAAGATTGAGCTCAGTTGCATGCTTAAGTATAGAAGTGTAGCTACTCTACATATTATCTTCCATCGTAGCTGTAAAACAACGCTTGCTATCTAATCATTTTATAGTCAGAATCTCATCGAACGAATAGAAACTAAGAAGTAAGTAAGTAACTACTTTATTGTGTTTTTTCTTTATTCCTTACTGGTTTTTTTTATTTTTTATAATTCGATAGGCTTGCATTTGACTACTATCTCACCTGATGGTAAGTGGTGATGATGTAGCCTACGATGTAACATGCTTGATTCACTCGTGATTTGAAGACACCAATGTTATATTTGATAGGAAACACAGACTGAGGCAAGGAGTTCTACAGCTTTGCGGTACGTAAGAAAAACGTGGACGCAAAACGCTTCGTACGCATGGGTGGAATCTCTGCTGTGTGACTATGGCGTCGAGTAGTTTTAAGCCTTGGCTTTCATTTCATCTATCTTAAGTGACGATAAGGCCGAATGTAAAAACGCACTTCACCTAGGATCCTCAACTACTGAGGCACTGGTTATCTTATTTCTAGCTGCCGGAACACAACATGCTGTTATGGCGCGTATTTAGTTAACAACAAACAAACAAACTTTCCTATACTCACACCAATTATCTAGCTCAAGAGAAGCTTCGTTATGAAACTCGTTAAATGGTTACTAGACAACGGATAAACATACTTAAAATACTTAAATACATACTTATTATACATAGAAAACACCCAGACCCAAAACAATTTAGAAAACCAATAATTTCTAAATTGACCCGACCGGGGATCGAACCCGGGACCTCAGAGATGGCGACACCATGAAAACCGGTGTACAAACCACTCGACCTAAAAGGTCGTAAAGAAAGTGTGTTGTATATAAAATTGTGTGGTCTTGGTGAACTTGATTCTTGAGTTATTAGAGCTTACGTTTCGAACATAGAATATTTAAGCCATGTCCTCTTGTAAGTCTTAACAATTATTTAAGAAAATAGCTTCAAGCTTAGTTCTACTAGTAGGCGCTCAGTCACGTATACTTGGCGATTCAGCTAAAAATGTCTTATCCTTCCATTTCACACATCCATTTGTTCTGTTTTTTCCGGGCGTCGTTCCCCGGGTTCTCATATTTTCACTTAGCCCAAACCTCGGTCCTCTATTCGACAAGTTTACGATGTTTGATAAAACTTAGGCAGCACACAGTGTACTACAACCGTATACTACATGCTACATACAATGTCAGGAAGATAAAGCAAGACTTCATTAAGGAGACGCCTCGGTGTCCGATTTACAACGCGCTTGATTTGATAACTGGAGGTCTTGGGTTCAATTGAAGCTGAGCGGGGACCTATTTGGCTTTGTTTTTTTGTACTTACACACGTCTACTGCTGGACATAGGCCTCTCTAAGTGCACGCCACCGAGCACAATCCGCGGCTTCTCTCATCTAGCTCTTGCCAGCCACCTTGCGAAGATCGTTCCACCTAGTCTGAGGGCATCCTACACTACGTTTTCCGATACGTGGTCTCCACTCAAGAACTCGTTTACCCCATCGGTTATCGGTTCTGCGGCTAATGTGGCCGGCCCACTGCCACTTCAGCTTGCTAAACCTGTGGGCTATGTCGACGACATGTTGCATATTTGTACCAAATACAATTCCCATGTCGGACATAAAGTGATTTTCCTATATAAAGGTTTGCAAATGACTCTGGTTCTGCCTAAATGTAAAGCAGTAGCAAAGTCCAGACACATGACTAAAATACTGAGGTAGTTTGTTACTAAGTAAAATTACAAAGTAATTGTTAAAGGGGTCTTCCTCAAAAATAAGATAAGCAAGCAAGAGGAAAAAAGAACTAACTAACTATCTAAGAACTTAATGGATTGTTTAACGCAACATAAATATTGTTTGTAAACTGTAGGACACTGCTGATAAAGGCTATCATATCAGCGTTATGATATTAAAGAATAATGATAAATCCAAATAAAATGTGGATTTTTATTATAATCAGGCTGTTTTGTCATCTAAATATTCTTTGACTGTATAATAACCTTTCTTAGGAAAGATATATATAAATCTACGTACATATAACTTTGCTAGTTATCTATTCTGTTCTTTATTCTCGGTTGATTTGCTATATTCGGGATTATTCACCTATTACCAATCACTATGTATACGTATATTTTACCTTTATATCGTTTTTGTTTATACTTTGCTGAAACCCTATCATAATTTATCATAGCGTGAACATTCATAACTCTCTGGCTACACTTACGTACATAAATTCTACAAGCTAATTAACCACAAGCAAATCTGAAATCTGTCAAACAAAGGTCGTCGGGACGCCACCGGGCATCGAACTGCGACTTGTTAAAAATAATGAACTGGAATATTTGGCGTAACAAGATTAATTTTCGTATGAATTGGGACTAAATTAGTCTCAGATCTTGAGTGAGTTATAACGAACTATTCCACTATAACTCACTTAGGCATCATTGCCCTCGTGATTTATGCAAGTACATGGTTGCTGCTTGAAGAGCTTAATGGCGCAGTGGTTAAAGCGGTCGGTCTGTGATGTAATGTTGTTTTTACGAGTTATCAATAATAAATGGTGACAAGTGACAGGTCATGTCATGTCATTATCTCTGATCAAAAGAGACGGGTGTATTAATAGTATCGTAAAATAATAGACGGGTAAAAGCCGGCATTATCTATTCAACTTATATATATAGAAATCTAAAGCGTAGTTTTCATGGTATGTACCTTCTGTACAGATTTACAATTACCCTTGTTGTCTTAGCAATAGTGTTGTTTAATAATAGTTTATTCACTATAACTGTAATTCACACACTTATTGTATTATTTTCTTAAAAAAAATCATTAAAATACCATATATTGTTATGTGTGCAGCGTTTATTTTTATTTTTGTAGCCTCTCTACAGGAGAAGTAGAGGATCCACATTACAGTGATTGCTGAAGCAACTTTTCAAATAGTTTGAGTGACCAAAACTTTACAAAAATTATAAATTTGAAAGCACTTATAGCCGTCGGTTCCGGCTGTATTTGCAGTCGTTATCAACCACCGCACCGCACTCCCGCCCGCGTGTTGATTTTTGTCCAATTCTCTCTTTAGTGTTTCTATGAACAGGGAAGGCTTGTATCCTAGCAGAGGTTACAAAAAAATGAGCTGGTGATGACGATGATGATGATAAGATGACGATGATGATGATGAAGATGCTGGTGATGATGATTATGACGATGATGACGATGATGACGATGATGGTGATGGTGATAATGGTAAGAAAGACGGTCTACCTAGGGTAAAACCACTAAAGAACACACACTACCAAAGAGTTCACAAATAACATCAAATCATGAATACTTTCGTTATCACAGTTAAGTACAGTTTATTTTGTAATGGGGTTGAATAGTGAATAACTCATAGATTTCAAAATCATCAACTTCACAATCAGCATGATGACGAAAGTCTTAAAAGGTCAGGTCAAATCACTCAATAGTTCTAAGCCTTCTAAGCAGACTGAACATTCTCAGTTTGGTAGTATTAAAAAGAAAAACATTAATCCACAAAGAAAACAAATCCGGCTACGCTACAATACCGTAATGTAGAAAAAAAAACAATACGCTCTCTCAACGGGATCGAACAATGCTAAGAACAAAAGCCGGTTCGACACACTAACTAAATCAAACAACTAAGGTAATTTTCAAAGAAAGGGCATATAATATTCCCCTTTTGTCGTTCCCCTGATCTGTGTCCGTAAATGGAGCGAGATAACAGTGCCATAATGTACTGACGGAGCCTTACGAAGGTGCTATAGCCTAAATATCAGTGGCAGTGTACCAGGTACAAAAAGAAATAAGCCTCCTGAGTTTGTTGCCAGCTCTTCTCTTTCGATGGCTATCCCAAAATTTCGAACTGGTTGTAGATTCAGTAGTTTAGTGTAAGCTAATTTTTTAGTTTTTTTTACTATTATTATTTTGTTTTAATAGTTTTGACTTCAATGAGTGCCTGTGAATGTTGAATAAATGATTTGATTTTGACTTTAACTTTGAAAAAAATACAAGACTAATTTATTTCTTTCGAGTGAAAAACATTGTCGTTATGCACTCTTTTTTTCCTTTAGTTAATGGCTTTGTGCGGTAAGCACATTTAGCCAGTGTCAAACTAGTTTTCTTACAAGTTATATAAATAGATCATATTTATTTTGTTAATATAAAATGATGATGATGAGTGATATATACCCCCGAACCCTCTTGAGTATCTCCTATCTTTACTACCTAATGCTGACTTCTTGAGAGAATTTGAAAAGTGACATTGCATTGTTTTGTATTATTTGCTAACACTCATGCACGTCCACTATTTACTCTACGACTACGGTGTCTTGAGCCCAAATTAGTGTGCATGTATAATGTATTTTGTAAATGAATGTGTGGTGGCATTTAGAGGATTGGGCACACATCAACCGTACTGGCTATCTTACTTGTACCTTTCACAACTATGCAACTAACATTGATGCTATGTCAACAAATAAGACAAGCTTTAAAACAAGCCCTTCCAATCCATGCTTAGAAATAGTAACACTGACATTTTCTACGCTGTAACATCAGTAAGTGAATATAATAACGCCGGTCTTTGCCTGAGCAATGTCATTACTGTAAGGCACGTCGGGCGAGTCACGCTTCCAGCTAATAATAACAATAGTTGGTAATAGACTTAACCCAAATATGACGTGGTTATGCACTTACGACTTTCACAACTTAAAATTTCACATTTCACTTTAATACTTATAACATCATCATCATTAGAACTATGCTTTGTCACACTTCCGAAAGATGGAATAGTCTCCAGCACACGTTTTCCCTCCTTTCTTTGACGAGCGGTCTTTCGAACGAGGTGTGAAGAGGCACCTTGTGGATCAGCCTTACAGGTCCAACTTTGGCAAGAATGTACCTCAGAATCGTATCATATGGGAGTTTAGACTTGTTCATGGGTGACATTCTCAGCTATAAGAAGTCTCTCATCTCCTGATGTGTATTTTGATGATTATGTAATCTCAATTTTAATTCTTATTCTCATTTCTCATTTAATTTGGGCGACCACTAGTTTAAGTAATTGCATGTAGTCTTCACCTATAATTGTATTGACATCAAGCTAAATTCTATTGTAGATAATGTTTTATTTATGAAATCAATGATGTTTTATATTTTGGTGATTCGTGATGCCCGCGGGAGCTTTAAGGGTGCATTGAATGACAACGATTTTAGTAAATCCGGGACATCAAGGATGCTATTCGCTAGCCTATAGATAAATATGAGGTCGTGCGTTCGTCTTCGATCCGATAGAGAACTTATTTTAAAATGATTAAATCTCTCAAAATACTTTAATAAAATGTTGCCCAGATTACACGAAAACGTTAGGTTATATAAATGAATCACTAATTACAAAAAGAGCACTTCTCGTTCCTTTACCCAAAAAATATTTTTTGACATTGATATGCTCTCCATGATTTTATCTACATTCTCTGCAAAAAAAGGTATATCGACTCTGTATATTTTTCGAGTTATATGAGTGCCGTCTACGCTGTTTAACGCAAAAAAGGCACATTGCTCACGTGCCCTTTTTGCTCAAATTTACAATACAAAATATTCGGGTGACCGGCAGAAAATAGAGTTCAGAGAGATGAACGAGTACATAATTCATAATTTTAAGTTTTTGTACTGTTACCATTAAGAAATATAATAAATATGATTACTTCTTTCATAAAAATGGTAGTTAGAATTACTTAGTTAAGTGTAAAAAGGGCTCATGTCAGCAGTTTCTTGTATATACCTTTATTTGTGTTACAATAGGTTCCTGTAAGACAAAAATCACACACACACACAATTTTTTTTTAAATAAAAATATATTAAATATTTTATAGTTTCTGAAAAGTCCAGGAGTGTGGACAAGTGCCCATTTTGCAATAAGTGATTCAAATATGATAAACCTTCTTCGCAAGCTGTTTGAGATAAAAACCTTTTTTCTCTTCAGCCTCCGATTTTCATAACACCGCCCCGGAGGCGTTGGTTTGTAATCAGAGATTTCATATTGCGCATTTCATTGTAACTCGAATAAGTCTTCATTTGCACCTGCAGGCTGGTTCAGGCATATTTTCCTTATGCTGTCGCATTTATTGTAATAAAGAGAATAAACCTTTTGCTTCTGTAGAATTCCACTGATACCTATCTGTAAAATGAAATGACAAATGAATAATTTTTGCGTAAAGATCTTACGTTTTTTTTATCAAATATTTGTTTTGGTTACGTAGTAGTGCTATATTATTACCATGCTTCAGTGATGCTCAACCTGGATTGAAGTACTAAAACCTCAGTCATTCCCCTAAGATTAAAACAATAATAAACTTCAAGGGCGTCGATGCTGTGATCAAGGTTATCGATTTCTCGCCTCTTTACCTAATGACCGACGTAAATATTATGATGACGTATGATATGATGACGTATGACGACCAACTATTTTATCTATTTACTAGCACTTTGCCCGCGAGTTCGTCCACGTACGTAGATTTGGTATTTTTACGTACAAAAATCAATACTACGTTTTACAAATCAAAAAATATTCATAGAAAATGTTTCTTTTGCATGCATTCCGCATAATACCGCGATTGCGAAAACACGGCGGTTATGTGAGACGTCATTCCCCCAGAACTAAGGGTGGATCACATCCAATAAGCTTTAACTTTGGTCTAGCTTTTAAATAAGAAAATAAACTCTTCTCAAAATTATCCATCACATAGCAATGCTAGCTAGCTAATGCTGGCCAGCGAGAGAACGGAGCCAATTAAGAGGAAACACTAAGGTCGACTGAATTGAAAAATATGTATGAAAAGTAGACAAAATCAACGTTTCGTAGTCCCCTGATTCCTCCTCCAAAACTGGACCGATTTAATTACTTTTTTCATTAAAAATTAAGGAAAGGCTTTGGCTGTGTCGCTATGATTTCTTTTGTTTTTCATAAATTAATTATTAAAAAAAATTAACCTTTAAAAACCTTAAAAATTGGCCAGATGTTCCGCTGTGTTTCCCAAATGTGACGATATTATATAGCAGTCTTCATCCACCGTCACATTATTTTGCCAACTACCGCCACAAATAACACTAACGGTGTCCCTATTACGTATACAAGCCTTATTCTGGTTCTTTACCGACTGCGAAGAAAAAAATAGGATGTCCTTTTGCGAGTACTGGATTCCACGCTGAAGACAGTTTATGGCCGTCTTCCCGATTGAAATTATTAGGGTGCTTCTTTATTTCAATCGCTTCACGCACTACTCTTGAATAAAAGTGGCGATCTGCGGAGAGGACTTGCGTAGGTACGGTAAAATTCAATCCAGTGATTTG
Source organism: Eudonia lacustrata (assembly GCA_947562085.1). NCBI lineage: Eukaryota > Metazoa > Arthropoda > Insecta > Lepidoptera > Crambidae > Eudonia > Eudonia lacustrata. The sequence goes on along the minus strand of OX387330.1, from coordinate 2,789,649 downwards.
TGCCTCTTTCAAGTAGATGTTCTGCAAAAACAGCAGCATTTTTACTAATTAGTTTGCGTTAATCCCCGTTTAAATATTGAGAAACAAGATTGAGTTACATGTAAGAAGTTTTGTCTGAATTTTCTTATACCTTCTCATGTCAGCTTATCAACCTATACAAAACTGTCAAATTCATTCAATGCATTGTCAACTACATGCCTTAGACATAAAGTTTAAAGTCTATTGGGAAAAGGTTGATGAGTGCCTGCACTCCGTTAATATTCTGAGGTACAACCGCCTGCGGTACTTGTACCTCAGAACAATAACTTATTATTGTGAGGGTTGTACAGTCAACAGCAAAAGTAGATGATGTTTACTAGATTTCAAAATTAAGTTTCGATAGTGTAAGTCGGTATCCTACTAATATTATAAATGCGAAAGTTTCTGTGTATGTATGTTCGTATTTTTGTTGCTTCTTCACGCTTCAACGGATGGATGGATTTGGATGAAATTCGGCATACAGATAGTTTATAGCCTGGAATAACACATAGGATACTTTTTATCCAGATATTCCCACGGGAACGGAAACCACGCGGGTGAAACCGCGAGCGGCCGCTAGTTTTCTATATAACTACAGTCAAGGTCTGCAGGTACTAGTAGACACTCGAAGGTTTTTCGATATGCGTTTATAAAGTTATGATTTTCATACTGATTTCATATTTTGAAACTTGACCAATCATCAGTTACCTTTGCTGCTGACTGTACCTACCTACTTGTCTGAGTCCGTAAATTCCAATCAAACTATTTTCAATATTCATTAAATTTAATGAGGCCAGTTCTTGGAACCGTAAGCTGTCCTCACTGACCCGTCTCAGTTTACCTGTAAAAGCTACCTAACGATGGCTTCTACGAAAATCTATAACTTTAATACATTCTAATATTCAATACAAACTTTTTAGTTTAATCATTTTTATTATTTTAACAGGTATTTAATAAGTAAATCCTACTAATATTATAAACGCGAAAGTTTGTAAGTATGGATGTTTGTTACTCTTTAACGTAAAAACTACTGAATGGATTTGGATGAAATTCGGTATACAGATAGTTTATAACCGGGAATAACATATAGGATACTTTTTATCCAGATATTCTCACGGGAACGGGAAGCACGCGGGTGAAACCGGGAACCACGCGGGTGAAACCGAGAGCGGCCACTAGTTATATTTATTCTTATATTTAAGAGATATATTGTTATATTTATTCGTCGTCTCATCATTCGGGTTGATGATCGCAACACAAAATGAAACAATCCGTAGCACTCTTTTCCCGATAAGCGAGTAGAACCGAGACCTCCGGATATTGAGCCCAGCGTTTTGTCATTCGACCCACTAAGGCATTAAATAGGTAATTTTTTTAAATGTTTTATTTTTTCTGATAATATTTATATAGGTCATTATCACTAGTTCCCATTTTTTAGATTTTTTGACGACCTCCTTGGTCGAGTGGTTTGTACACCGGTTTTCATGGTCAAGTCAATTTAGAAATTATTGTTTTTCTAAATTGTCACCGGTCTGGGTGTTTTCTATGTATAATAAGTATGTATTTAAGTATTTTAATTATGTTTATCCGTTGTTTAATAACTATTTTACGAGTTTCATAACGAAGCTTCTCTTTGGCTAAAAATACAATGTTTGTAGTACCACGGGTTGAATTTTTTTTCCTATAGTACTACTAGGCTGCTTGGTAGTACTACGGGAAGAAATTTTTGCCAGTGGTTCTTCTGGTAGTACCGCTGGTAGTACAATGGGCAACAAACGTAGATAATTGGTGTGAGTGTAGGAAAGTTTTTTTTTTTTTTTTTTCTCTACCTGCTGGGGCACGAACCTCCCACCACAGGGAGGATAAGTCATAAACCATCACGCGGGCCCAGTGCGATGCGGTGGTTGTCATTGACTGCTAATGTATGCGGCTTTACGTGACTTCTAAAGCATGAAATTCTGTAATTACGTTGACATTATTTGATATTTGCTAATTCTGCACATCGACTGACTATTAATATTATTAATTATTTTTATTTTATTTTTTATTTTTATTTATAATAATTATGTTATCACATCGCCTATTTAATGTTTTATTTTACACTTTGTAACACCAAACACACGCAACACACCAATAAGCAAAAAAAAAAAAATGTTTTCACGGGGTCCTGAGGCTAAATGCACGGTCTTGGCAGAATAACAGCGTCTGCTGCTAACACAGTAGGCATTTGCTGAGTCGAGGCCCATTTGCTGCTGTAGCACACATACTTCAATATTCATTAGATTTTTATTTTATTATTAAATTATTAATGTTGTTGTCTTTGTTCATTTAATTCTGTTTGTATTTGTTTCTCTCTTTATTGTAATTGCTAATTTAATCGTCTTGTATAAATGTATTTATGTGTGCTTATGTAGTAAATAAATGTATGTCTATGTGTTTACAAAGTAAGAGCAGCCCAACATAATAGTTCCATCCGCGCGTCACTAGATGGCGCTGTTCACGTTGTGCTGAATGGCGCTATAGAGATTTTCTTTGAAATTGTATACTCATTTGTGCATCTTAATAAAGATTTGAGTTTTCCGCTGAGACTATTTGCTTTATTTCCTAATATAGAAACATTTGGTCCTTCGAGCCGGATTTATACGTAATAAAGTTGAATATCGGGAACTTCCGCGCCGCGCGCGTCATACACACGGGTAGCTGTGCATGGATCGTGTACGCAAGGCTACTTAGAGCAAATAACACCCCACACGTACAGACTATCATTACCTGGATTTTGCAGTGATAACAGTAACTAGTGAAAATAAGTAGTTAGTAGTGAAGTGACAAAGTGATAAAAGTTCACTATGTCTATGTATGTCTATGAAAATAACTGAGTTCTCAACAAAAAACTGGAAAATGAATCCTCAGAAAAGGGACATGCAAAAGCTCGTGTGTTCAAGGACCGTGTCATTTCTCACTTGAAACGTTTAAGCTTTGCCTTCATTTTTCAACGTCTGCCATCTGGTTGTTTTTCCAAAATAAAAAAGTACAGTTTCTCTTTTACAGAAATTTCTGCGACCAGTCGGAATTTTAAGACGAAAATTTTTATTTAACTATTTAGTTGTGAACCGTACAGCGAGTTTTTATATTTGCTCGTTCTTAGAAAAACGATCTGGTTTTATTCTAAGATAACGCTAGAAGTTGTGAACTTTTTATATGTCAGTTCTGTCTCTGTTACACAAAATTAAATTAATGAGTCATCATCATCATCAGCTCATTTTTATGTCCCCACTGCTGGGGCACACGAGCCTTTCCTATGGATGGATAGGGAGAACAGGCTATAAACCACCACGCGGGACCAGTGCGGATTGGTGGTTGTTAACGACTGCTAATACATCCGGGACTAAGGCTTTACGTGCCTTCCGAAGCACGGAGGAGCTCGAGACGATAAATTTTTGGTCACCCATCCGATGACCGGCCTTTGCGAAAGTTGCTTAACCTCAGCACTCGCAGATCGGGCGCGTTAACCACTGCTCCATCGAGCTCCAAATTAATGAGTAGGGTTTACCATTATCAAGAGTAGAATTATATATGGAGCTTATCCTTGCTACATTACCTTACTAAATAATAACAACTTTAGCACAAAGCGAGATTCGGCTATAGATACCCCTATGTGGGTAGGTGGGTGTTAACGATTGCCATCTTCAGACAACTTTATGTAAAAGCTTATCTTATCTTTCAAATCACGGAAAAGATTCAGAGATAGTTTTTATTACTTCTTTGCAGTAAGAACTTTTAAAGGCTCTTTTAATATCTTGCAGGCAAGCACAGTGCCTTCATCGCAAGAACCCTTAGCTACTGAGGCACTGGCAATCTTATATCTAGCTGCCGGAACACAACAATGCTGCAAACATTGATGTTATGGCGACATATTTAGATAAGATGGTGGTAGCTAGCCAGGTGGACAAACAAGCCCTACCACCAACCAAACCGAGTACATAAACATTTACTCCTGCTGGGAGTCGAACCCAAGACCTTATCTTAACTACTAGACCACAGAGGTGGCTGATAATATACTAAAAAAAATTTTGGAACAGTTTAGATAAAATCTTTACTAATTAGCACATATAGCTAAGACAATAATGGAGGACAGGCTTAATCTGTTAATTTATTGGCACCCAAAATGGAACTTATAAGACCCTCGGTGCCTAGATCCGAATGCCAAAGTAGTTCGGAGGATCACAGACCTACCCAATCTCGTGGACTGGGAAAATCCCTCAGGATTACAAAGGTCAGGCCGTCTTACCGCTTCTGCTAATCCTAGGCAACGATATTGAACCTCCTTTTCTAACTATACAGCGGAAGAGAGACAGATGATTTGAACAGTGATTCTACTTGTATTGTTGATTTTGTACAACGTTATTTATCTACCGGTCAACCTATTTTTGTTGGCTAATTAAGTAATTTAAAGTAAAGTGTATAGCTTATAACTTTCCCACTGGTGGGCAAAGGCCTCCAACATTAATGTCAAGTTATCACTAAAATTGATGGGTAATGACTTGATCACCATGCTTGCCAAATGCGGATTGGTGATCACACACCCGAGCTATGCATCAGAAAATCCGAAACACACTTATTTGAAATGTCTTCGTCCAAATTTATTTGATGCCGGGCGGCCATACTAACTTGTATAGGGAATTTAACGTGTTAATTTGAAAAATAATAATTTATAAACCGCTTGATAAATCGAAAACGTGAGACGGACGACTTGTAGTTTAGACCATTGGTCATTGTTTAGACAAAATCAGAGGTACAATAATTTAGATAAACTTTAAGATATCAACTAAACGCCGCTACTCGTTTTCATGATTTTTGCCCAACTTTAAATGATATTGTAGAAAAAACTATAGTGTGTTATGAATTTATGGATCAGACTAATTGTAAACATGTTCCCTTTGATACTAAATATATAGTTTGTTTATTTAATACGATAGTATTTTCAATTATATCAACTTAACCGTGCCTGCATTTTTGTAATTTTTTGGTCGGCGCACCCTTAAAACTAAGCTTAAAAGTAAATGACCTACATCTGGTAGAATAACAAATAAAACTTTTATATTTAAAATACGTCGAGAAAACTTCCATGCGCGAGAACTACTAAGTGAGAAAGGTTTGAGTGAGACCGCGCTGTAACTTGGTTCGTAAAACGGAACGCTACTTTGTATAACGAAACCTTGGTGTTGCCAAGTTGGACAGTTCTAGTTTAAAAACTAGACTTACCGCGAAACTTAAATTGTCTTATGGAACAATGGACGCCAACATAATATACAACATATTAAAAAGTGATTACGAGAATAAATCGAAAAAGTTATATTATAACAAATATACGTACCTACGTATATTGTATCTTTAAATGTATTTTTATTCTTTTATTTTTACTAAGGCTGATTTTTTATTTGATTTAGGACAACACTTATTGCTGGATTTACAGGTTCCTTAGGAAATCTAGCTAAGCAATGGTAGCCAAACTGATAGGCCACTTAAACGTAAAAGGATTATCATCAACCCGTTTTATGTCGTCACTGCTGGGGGACGAGCCATCCCTATAGATGGATAGGAAGAACTACCACGCGGATCCAGGGCCCATTGGTGGTTGTTAACGACTGCTAATGCAGCCGGGACCAAAGGCTTACGTGCCTTCCGAAGCACGGAGGAGCTCGAAATTATAAGTTTTTGGTCACCCATCCGATGACAGGCCTCTGTAAAAGTTGCTTAACCTTTGCAATCGCAGACCGGGCGCGTTAACCACTGCACACGAACTCATCAAAAGTTTATAGGGTAATAAAAATATTAAAATGATATATTAATGATTCGCGTTAATTTTAAAATATTATTTTATTACTACGAGCAGGTTTTGAACCCGCATCCTCTGACATACCGGGTCAGTTGCACTTCCCATTATGCTTTCGTAAATATTATAAGCTATCTGTCCAACTCGTGCCAATTTATCGACACTATTTACTCTTACTTTGCAAGCCGAAGGAGTTTTACTCAATTCAAACTACTTACTACGTCAATAACATCCGATCTCTACACAATATTTTTAATATTTTTACTGATTAAAATCGTAATTAGAACAGAGGGTGCGGATTTCCTACTAATATTATAAACGCGAAAGTTTGTAAGTATGGATGGGTGTTTGTTACTCTTTCACGTAAAAACTATTGAATGAATTTGGATGAAATTCGGCATACAGATAGTTTATAACCTGGATTAACACATAGGATACTTTTTATCCCGATATTCCCACGGGAACGGGAACCGCTCGGGTAAAACCGCGAGCGGCCGCTAGTAAATACATATTTTGATTGCCTACTTTGAATTTTGTATTCACAATGCTATATTTAGTTACAAGATAAAATTTTACTAGAAAAGTTCAACTTGTTTGTCTGGGGCCTCGATAGCTCAGCGGTCGGAGCATTGGTCCGGTTATCCAAAGGTCGTGGGTTCGATTCCCACTCGAGCTTCATTAGGCTGGTTGATTTTTTGTAGTAAAATATCTTTGAAACACACCTTTCTATAAATACCGGTTGACTTTTTTATCACCGTCCAAACCTTTTGAGATGACTCCCGTGATGTAAACGAACAACCCTTACTATTGGAACTCCCTAACTCGAAAGTAAATATCAGCTGTTCCATACAAAACATCAATATTCATTCGACCAAAATGTATGGAACAGCTGAATTTTATTTTCGAGTTAGGGAGTTGGTCCAATAGTAAGAGTTGTTCGTTTGTATCACAAGAGTCATCTCAGAAGGTTGGGACGGTGATAAAAAAGCAACCGGTATAAACCTTCTGTGCGTGTGTACGTCACTGACCTCCTTCTTAACAACTGGACCGATTTGGATGAAATTTTCTGTGTGTGTTCAAAAATCCATTTGGATTCGATAATGGTTTAAATTTACAATTGGACCTGGTAGGTGGCGCTGCTATAGGGGTCCATCATGGGATACGGGTGTTCTTAAGCTGGTGAATGATTTGTTTGTTTTGTTGTCATGGAAACTGTCAAAGCGGTATGAAGTCGTCGGTCAGCTAGCGTTTCCTAAATTGTAATTTAATCGCAACAAAATTTACGTTATACCGTTTTCGGTATTCTCATTCCGTCTTGAAATGAAACAACTTTTACGGATCTACTCGCGTTTATTTTACACATTACTTATTTAATGTTTATCCCGACGTTTCCGATCGACGACGATGTCCGTGGTGTTCATTACAATGTGTATGTTCGCGTAAACTTTAGAAAACAATATGTCATTCCGTCTTATTCATTAGAAGCTTTCGAAATGTGGACATAAGAATGCTGAAAATACCGTGGACGGATAGAGTAAGAAATGCCATCGTGTTGCAAAGGATGAACAATCGCGTAGAACTCCTATAAAACGGAGGAAGCCGAAGTATTTCGGGCACATTATGCCAATAATGGCCCGCGTGGTGGTTTAATGGTCCTTTGTCTGTACATCCAAATCCATCGAAATCCATCCATAGGGAAGGCTCGTGCCCCAGCAGTAGGGACAAAAATTAGCTGATGATGATGATGATGATGAGTAGTACAACCTAAGTACTTTTTTGTTTTTAAAGTACTTTGTTTAAGTAAAAATTCATAAACCTGTAGTTCCACTTACATAACTATGTGTAAAATTCTATACCATTCTATTTAAGTTAAAACTGTCGAGGAATCAGTGACACTGAAAAAACAGTTTTTTACTAGTTTCAATGTCAGGGACTCATCCCTTTAGATTCAAAGTAAATAAACCCAGACCTATAAGAATATTACCATGTAAACACTTTTGTAATCACATCATTTTTGGGTTATGAATAAATGAATTATTATTATTATTATTATTATTACTTCAGAAGCTTTTTGAGCCGCAACATCACGAGCAAAAGAAGAGAAATATTAATTTCAATGCCGTATACAGTGCGTTACAGCGTTAAATCTATATTTTAATATTATAAAGCTGAAGAGTTTGTTTGTTTGAACGCGCTAATCTCAGGACCTACTAGTTCGAATTGTTTTGTGTTGGAAAGTCCATTTATCGAGAAAGGCTTTAGGCTATATAACATCACGCTGCGACCAATAGGAGCGAAGCATCAGTGAAAAATATTGCAAAAACGGGAGCCTAAAAAATTAAAAATGCTGCCGAAAGTCACTATTCCACGCGGATGAAGTCGCGAGCACAGCTAGTATAGGATATAAAGAAAGAAAGATCTTATCTTATCTTAGTGGGGTGTGCTGAGGTTTCCCTCTCGCAGTAACACTTCGACCCATCGGGATCTTTGGTGCAACCCCATCCTTTCACTCTTCTTCCTCTGTAACGATAGATGCCATAAGTTTGGCAACGTATTTAAGAGCGAAGAGCCTGAAGTCCTCCGGTTTCGGATAGGCCGACCCCAGGAGTCCCATTCTTTTCCTAGCCAGAGAGTCGCAGTCACACAGTAGGTGTAGGTAGTAGGTAAGAAAGAAAGATAGAAAAAAGCAAGAAAAAGAAAGAAGTATATTTATTGACACACACTAGGTACAACAAAAAAAATTACATGAAAAATATTAAAAAAATATAAAAATATTAATATTGAAAAAACAAAAGTACATTCACAATTAAAAAACAAACTATTTATATTAATTTATCCTGACGTTTTGACGTTTTGACCCCCCTAAGCCCGTACCCTTTGCGGGTGCGGGGGCGTTGCTGTGGTCTCAGTGACGCCGTCGCTACGCAACGATCCCGCACATAGATTAGTTACAACCATTTTGTATGTATTCAATGTAACTATCGGTGAAAGAAGCTAATCGTCGCTTTAATAAATTTAAAATCTCAATTTTAAATAATATTTTATCTTCACAGCTAAAAGACGTCCAATGCTGAAACCTGTTTTGTGATGCTCGCATTTAGCGAAAAAAAAATATTTTTTCTTTTTTTATATCTTTTAGGTAAACACGGTGCCTTCACCTCAACAGATTATAAGTGATGATATAGGTCAAAGGTGGAAGCGCACTTCTCCCGCGATCCGTAACTACTGAGGCACTGGCTATCTTATCTCTAGCTGCCGGAACACAACAATGCTACAAACATTGATGTTATGGCGACATATTTAAATAAGATGGTGGTAGGTAGCCAGGCGGACAAGCAAGCCCTATCACCAACCAAACCGAGTACACAAACATGTACCCCCCGCTGGGAATCGAACCCGGGACCTCTGGGTCTAAACCGGTGGTCTTAACCACTACACCATAGATAATGATGTAAGAGATTTATAAAAAGTAGTGAATTATAAAGTATCTGATTACAAAGGTGACAAAACAGCTTAGTTTTGAAATTCCCCAACCACTTCAACAGTCACATCCACCACACTAAACTCTAATTTAAAATATATTTATATAATTGTATATTGTACGCTTGAGCGGTTAAAGAAAAGTTACATCTGTAAATGTCGTTACTTCTACAAAAAGGTGTGCTGTTTCTTTTGCCCATCTCTGCTGCTAAAAGACGTCCTGAATAAGGCTTGACAGACCTAAGTTAGATCACTGGGTTAATAGAAATATTCAACCAATTATTAAAAAGTTATAATTTTTAAGATTAGGTATTTAAAAAAATATTGACTTTGATTTTGAACTGAATTAAGTTTTTTTTATTTTATTTCATGAATTATTAAAACACTTTATTAAAACATTTTATTAAAACAATAGTACGTGGGTGGTGATTAGTAGTTAAAAGGTCTAAAAGGTGAATGAAGACAGTCATTCACCTTTTAGACCTTTTAACCCACGTACTGTTGTTGTAACAGTCAACAACAGTTTCATTTATTAAAATCTCCAAGGTGAAGACAAACGAATGAATACCTCAGAGATTTCGGCCGATATTTTCTTGAGGCTTCCCAGCCGGAAGTGGGTCGGGGTATCCGGTTCCGACGGAAATGAGCGACCGGAAACGGCGGCCAGCAGCGGTCTCGCTCACTTTGTGAAAACGGAAAATTAAGGCCTCTTCACACTACCTTATTGGGTTACGTTCAAATGACCCCTTACAGATTGAACGGATCTTTGCGACGACATGATAAAAATAGATTTTAAGAAAGAAATTTCGACTCGAAGGTATTTGGAAAGAATAAATATTTGTATCTATTTTACTGAAGGTAAAATTTGTAATAAAAACATTGTATTGATAAAAAATTTAGAGGCCGATCGCCCACCCGATGGACAGACCTAATTAAATCATCCACGCAGACTACCATGACAGAATGCTCTCGCAACGCAGCAAACCGGCGAAAGTGGAGAGACATTGCCAGGAAAGTAGTTCAAGCCCAAATGACCAACGAAGATTAGCCATGTACGTGTACCCACAACCTCGTACGCGATCGAAACAACTACGACCTCTCTGTCAAGAGTGTACGACTGAGAAGAATTGATTAAAAGTTAAAAATTACATTGTTGTCTGCATGTATTAAACGCTTTGGTGGTTCAAAGGCACAGCGCTCGGTTCGATATAGGTCGAGTGAATTGTGTTTCATCACTTTTTCAATGTTTATAATTCATAATGTCCCACAGCTGGGCAAAGGTCTCTTTTGATCTCCAACTGTCTCCGACCAGCCTGGGCAGAACGAGCCTACTTATGTAAAGTATTTGAATGTTTCCAATAATTATTAAGCCAGAATGTGGATGTTTATTAAGTTTAATATTATGTCCGAACACCTAATATTAATAATATAATGTACCAAATTGTAAAAGAAAATCTGAATAATTCGAAATCGGATAAAAATTTAACCTCAACAGTGTTTACAGAGCCATTATATTGAAGAAAAAAACTCTGTTAGTCTAATTTCTTACAACCGACGAAGGAAAATCAAATATCTGAAAAATTTTGAGATTCCCACTCCGCTCCGTAGAGAAATTTCCCATCTTTGCCGAAGACTAAAACAATATTTCATGAAGATAAAAATGCAAATACAAAAAGAGATATTGTTAAGGCTTCGGTGGATTCTATGCAAATCGAAATGCCCTTTGGATTCAATCAAGTCGCGCTGAAGGAACGTGAATTACGAAGACGGATTCCGCAATCTATTATCTAACCGATTTTATTCTACACCTCTTTTATTATTTGAATGAATTATTAAAGTGTTTTAACTACGTGTAAGAGCTCGATGGCGCAGTGGATAACGCGCCCGGTCTGCGAGTGCTGAGGTAAAGCAGCTTTGAGGGCGTGCGTGCGTGCGTGCGTGCGTGTGTGCGTGCGTGCGTGCGTGCGTGCGTGCGTGCGTGCGTGCGTGCGTGCGTGCGTGCGTGCGTGCGTGCGTGCGTGCGTGCGTGTGGGTGGGTGCGTGCGTGCGTGCGTGCGTGCGTGCGTGCGTGCGAGCGTGCGTGCGTGCGTGCGTGCGAGCGTGCGTGCGTGCGTGCGTGCGTGCGTGCGTGCGTGCGTGTGTGCATTTATTTTGTGGCACAGTGCCCTGTCAAGGCACCGATGGTTAATCGGGCCTGCGTTCTACTGCCTCCGCATATGAACTTACTCCGTCGTAAGGCGTTTTCCCCTAGGAAGGATTTGGAGTGTTTCATACCCGGCTGCTCTTTCCTCTTCTTTATGTAATATAAGAAAAATTTCAAATCTAATAGAATGACGTTTTTAACCTATACAGCGTGCGAGAATTGGAAGAATTTCATTTCCATGCATTCTTTTTGATTGCCATCATCAGCGTCAGCTACCAGATAACCAGTTTCCTACTCAAGCGCGGATCCACCGTTGTGGGCACAGTGGACATGCCCACAACCTTAATTGAGATCGAAGATATTTATTTGTGCTATTTGTATTTTTAAAACTGGTCTAGTTTTAATAAAGGTATATGTATGTATTATGTATCCCTTTTGTATGTTGTATTGTTATGTGTTGTGCAGGTCAATAAATGTTTCTTAATCTTTATCTGCGGTTATATTCAACCCCTAAAAAAACTAGCAATGAACCGTGTGCGTGTGTGATTCTGAACGTAGAGCAGCATACAACACACGCACATACTCACAGCTAAAACCTTACCAAATTCAGAAGTCAAGATTTTGATTACTTACGACTCGCACTTGGCCAATTTTTGGGTGGCCGTACCCACAGCCGTTTTTCTGTGCTAGATCCGCGCTCTTCGTAACCTAAACCCGGCAGATGCTGCGAAGACCAACAATGCTATTCTCTAAGCAAAACAGCGTCGATCTCGACATTGAACTCACTCATAACATGCAAACGAATGTAGACTTTATTACTATTTGAAAGTAGATTAAAATTCGTTTGCAAGTTATGAGCGAGTTCAACGTCGAGTTTGACGTTGTTTTGTTTAGAGAATAGCGCTGCAGGTCTACGACATTCGTATGAAGTGGGAAGTTGAAAGATTTTTTTATAAACACATTTTTGTTTTTGAGCACTTATAATAGTTTAACAAATCTGGCTTATATTCGGAGCAAAAATGATAAAAAGTAAAGCAAAAAATCTAGATAGTACCATTTATTATATAATGTATATAAATATTGACATTATTAATAAGTACCTACTTACAGTTATCGAACAATCATAGTATTATCACATAGACTGTGGTATTACGATGTGATACATTACATTATACATATGTATTACATTTTTAGTTGTTAATATGCTCTACCATTTATTATATAATTTAAATAACGACATTATTAAAATGTTTATATAATTTTGAATGCAAATTTTGTTGCGAACAAATTACTAAAACACAAATGTTGAAAAAATTTCCACGAGCAGGATTCGAACCCGCACCCTTCTGACATACCAGGTCAGGTGCTCTCCCAATTGAGCTTTCGTGGTTCTAACCAGCCCGCCGAAATTATTCAACACTATTTACTTTTTACTTTGAAAGCCAAAGACGCCCATTCAATGTCAACAACTACCGTCATTAACACCCGATCATAATATTTTTACATATACTATAGATCAGTTAAGAAGGCAAGCTATTTATAAAATGTTTATATAATTTTTAATGCAAATTTTGTTGCGAACAAATTACTAAAACACAAATGTTGAAAAAATTTCCACGAGCAGGATTCGAACCCGCACTCTTAAAATTTAAAATATTATGATCGGGTGTTAATGACGGTAGTTGTTGACATTGAATGGGCGCCTTTGGCTTTCAAAGTAAAAAGTAAATAGTGTTGAATAATTTCGGCGGGCTGGTTAGAACCACGAAAGCCCAATTGAGAGAGCACCTGACCTGGTATGTCAGAAGGGTGCGGGTTCGAATCCTGCTCGTGGAAATTTTTCCAACATTTGTGTTTTAGTAATTTGTTCGCAACAAAATTTGCATTAAAAATTATATAAACATTTTATAAATAGCTTGCCTACTTCTTAACTGATCTATAGTATATGTAAAAATATTATGATCGGGTGTTAATGACGGTAGTTGTTGACATTGAATGGGCGCCTTTGGCTTTCAAAGTAAAAAGTAAATAGTGTTGAATAATTTCGGCGGGCTGGTTAGAACCACGAAAGCTCAATTGGGAGAGCACCTGACCTGGTATGTCAGAAGGGTGCGGGTTCGAATCCTGCTCGTGGAAATTTTTTCAACATTTGTGTTTTAACGACATTATTAATAAGTGCTTACCTACAATTATCGTACAATCATAGTATGACGATGTAATCTTATGTCTTCAGTTTGATTTCTTGCCCAGCCTAAGTACCATACTACGCACACCACATGTGCGCAACACACTATCGTGCACCTTCCACTCAGACATGCGTCTCTTTGGCGATCAATTACAATATAGGAATAATAAATCCTGGACCTCTAGACATGCTAGACTGTATTCGAACACGTAACAAGCTAACGTCTTGCTCTTCTATATATTCACTAAGACGACTTAACTGTTGCTCATGATACACTTCAATATTATATAAGCCCTGTCTAAAATGCTCAGCTTAATAACTGCGAGCTAACTTGACTTGGTTCGTAGGGTTGGTTTACCTGCGCTTGAGCACAAACAATTGCGGCGCTTGCTTTGCTTACAATGCCATAAACCTGTTTTGTGTTGATGGCATTGTAATTGTTTTCAGAAGATGTGGCGTTTTATCAAAACGCATTATACACACGAATTAATTGTTTTTAAGTTCTATGAAATCACATTATGTTTACATGTAAATATATGTTTTCCTAAATGGATGCAGCGAAACGTTCTTAGTAAAAGTTGTTCCTAGATAACACTACTTTCATTAATGGCCGCCGACCGCCTAAAAGTGCACATTGATACAATTTATGAAGTTACGTGATATTTCAAACGAACACAAATTTTGTGTTTCGGTAGAATGACCCATTTAAGAAAACATACCAACCCGCATTGGCTCAGATATTTTATATAAACAAAGTCCCTGAAGTCTCCCTGTGACCACGGACCCCGCAAAGGGTTCGAAACGTCAGGATAAACATTAAATAGTAATGTGTACAATAAACGCGAGTAGAACCGTAAAAGTTGTTTCATTTTAATTTTTGTAATTTAAAAATGCACCTGAACTATTTTTAAACTGCGTTTTTAACATGGCTCCGCATTTTAAAACAATATAGTATGTATTTTATTTTATTTATTTTTTTACTTAGGTACATTAACAGGTCACATCCAAAATTGCATAACAAAAATTAATATCAAAAGTATAGAGCTGGGATGCAACCCCAAACAATGTACACAATTTGACCAAATTCGACAATTAATATAGAAAACAAAAAAAACATTAAATTAATTAAATTTAAAATAAATACATTACATAACATAAAATACATTGCAGGTAGTATGTGGGATTTATGAGTTTAATCTTCTCTGATAATTTCTCCAACCATCGTTCACTTTATCTAGCTCGTTAGCAAAAGCTCAAAGTTAATGAGCACAGTGAAGTGAGGATTAGATTTCGAAATCCGTAGTAAATTTCTTTTGACTGCGCGTTTTTAAGTATTAATTAGTTGGTTTAAATGAGACGTTTGGATCAACCGAGATATCATACAAAATTGTTCGGTACCTGAATAAGTAAGCTAAAACAACGACTAAATGACAAATCTATTTTTCAGCGTGCCAACAAGATCGTCCCAACACCTGCCGACTTTGGAGCTCCATTTGACTTATTTATTCATTTATTTATGGACCATCAACAGAGTTACATGAAAAAATACAAACTATGAATACAAAGTTATTAGATACATGTTACTCTAATTATAGACGGCCTCACCGTGCACCTAATACTAATTTATTAACATAATTATACATTTATACATTTAAATAAAACAGCGTTTCTATGCCATGTATTGAACCTAACTAATTACTAAATATAATAAAATTACAAAAAAACAAAATAAGTATACTTAAAAAAAGGGCTTTAGCATTTTAACATTTGATCATTGATGTTATGGCTACATGTTTAAATAATACTATGGTAGCAGGCAGACTTAAAACAGGCTCTACCAGTAAACACAGGTACCCACCGCTGGGAATCGAACGCGGAAAACTCGGACTGAGACTCTGAGATCTTAATCACTAGACCACAAAGGTTGTAAACCCTTACATTTTAGCAGAAAATGAACGACTCCATCTCAAAACTCTTAACGATAAAATTATGCATTTTTATGTTCACTTTTTGATAGAGGTTCTTTGAAGAATCTAGGTTTTAAAATTAGAAAATACTGTGTAGGAAAATTGCATTTTTTCGCGCCGTGGATTAAATGTTTTAGTATAACACCTCGCGCAGCGAAGGTAATGAGTTTGTTCTCATAAAAAAGTGTATAAAGTGTTTAAATTATACGCCAAGGCAAGCTTTATAAGGAATACCGTTTTTGTTGAAACTAGTTCGGCATCTGCAGTGTAGCGCTTTTGGTATTACCATTTCCTTATTGATAGTAAAATTTAATAAAGAATAAAAATATGTTTAATTGTAAAAAGCAAAAGCTGGATGCGAGCAGCACAAAATCGCTGTGGAGATCCTTGGCTTTTGTCCAGCAGGGGATGATAATAAAAAAGTAAGAAATATTGAAGATATTGATCGTGCTGTTTTTTTTCTTTTTGAGAGAGATTGCTGATTGCCTTAAACGGCATTTTCAGCGTCACCGGGCTTTTTTGGGGGCGGCGAGGTACGTAAAGGGTACCTCAAGCCGTGTGAAACGAATCACCTTCGGAGGTTTTCCAGAGGGAACGGCATCACACACTTAAAAGTGCGTGTCCCCGAGCCCTACTAGATTCTTCGAAGGGTTCGGATCGGATCGGTGATCGTGCTATGGTTAACGCACTCGGTTTGTGATTGTAGAAATAAAACAACTTTCGTAAAGACTGGACATAGGATGGGTGACTAAAAATGGCGTCTCAACCTTCCCCTTGCTTTGGAAGACACGTAAAGCTGGTGGTGCTAGTTTCGTTAGCACTTAAGAACCACCGCACCGTAATGGAATCGCGTGGTGGTTTGTGGCCTGTTCTCCCTATTCCGTCCATAGGAAGGGCTCGTGCCCCAGCAGTGGGGATATAAAAGGAGCTGGTATCACCAGCTCCTTTTATTTAATGATGATGGTACAATTTTGGGACGTTTTCAGGCTATTAATGAAACAATTTAGAATAAAACTTTCGAAAAATTCAATTGATTCGTGGTCTTGTGGTTTGACGTTATCTCGTTATAATTTATTTTGTTGTTATTTTATTTTTACCTTTGTTAGTATTCACGTTGTAAAATTACTTTTCTTTCTTTCTTTGTAACCAAAAAAATATTTTACGTAATAAAAACAGGTCTGTGAGAACGATATGTCGTAAATAAATAAAAACGCCATTTAACATCAAACATAGGATACAAAGAAGGTTCAATTCTAAAATTGTTGTTCCATTACTGAGCACTTCAGTATATGCAATACTTTGTGGAATCGAAAGAAAATAATTATACATATGATAGAAGGATGGTAGACTATGTAGGTATTTAAAGAAAAGCTTTTTATGTTAAACAAGAAACTGAGTACAGTAATGAATTTGTAGAACAAAGGCGTCGGTTGCTGAACGAAAATATAATCATAATATCATCAAATGTTTTTGTTTTGTTTAAAACGCAAATTTTGTTGCGAACAAATTACAAAAAAACAAATGTCGAAAAAAAAAAGTCATATTATGTGTATGTCAAAAAGGTGCAGGTTCAAATCCTGCTCGTGGAAATTTTTTCAACATTTGTGTTTTTGTAATCATAATTATCATCACCTTCTTATTTGAGCCTTCCCTAATAAATAGATAGAGAGAACGGGTCATGAACCTCCACGCGGGCCCAGTGCGGATTGGCGGTTGTTAACGACTGCTAACGCAGCTGGGACCAACGGCTTTTCGTGCTTTCCGAAGCACGGATGATCGAGATGAAAAATGTTTGTTTGTCAATTTCTTCTTTAGCCCAGGGCCCCGTTGTCTCGATCTGATTCGAACGCCTCGGAGAATCTAGTAGGGAACGGGGACACGCACTAGTCATTATCATCACATCATCATCTCAGCCAAAAGACTCTTGGCAGGCGGGTTGGCGATCGCAGTAGGTTAAGGGTAATCTCAGAAAGATGCTGCTGCCCATCCTCTGGAGTGGTCTCTTAGTCGGCTTGTACGACACCCACGGGAAGAGATGGGGTGGTGCAATTCTTTATCCCCGGCACCACACAGGGAACGCACTAGTGTGTGATGCCAATCCCTCTAGAAGACCTCTGCGGTGTTTCGATATCTCTACATAAAACTTAACTTTTCATGTCGACCATTTAGAATAGTTACTCGTTAGTTAGTGTGTCCCAAAACCAGCACAGCCGCATTTCGTGGCAGCTTTCGCTACGAGGCCACGAAACGTTGGAATAACATTCCTCCACCGATTAGAAGTTCGTGTAGCGTTCCAGTTTACAAACGTTTTAAGGAATATCTTTTACATATCCATAAGTCAACCCCATAGGTAGCATTGTTGCCTTATTTTGATGAATCGCTGTGAGTAAAATATTTTTAAGGTTTCGCTTTTCTGATTTTCTTTGAACTAGAGCTACTAATTTTGGGATTTACAGAACAATTTATCTGATTTTATGTGGTTGATGGCGCTGGCGTGCAGTGATGTCACCTACCTTTTATTTATTTATATTATTATTTTTCTGGTTTCCACGGAAGATCAGCGTCGAGGTGCCAACCAAGTATCTCGACATTACGCTGAGTGGAGACCGTTTCAACACTACTAGTTCTAAGTATTTTGTCCATGTATTGTTATTAATATAACAAAAAAATAAATTAAATTAAATAAAAAAAATATATTTCTATTTCTATTTCTATTTCTATCAATGGGTTGAGAAACCCTTTGAGTTCCCGCCATCTAAAAACTCTCTCGAAAAAATAAACTTGGGCCTCGACTCTTTTATTTTAAAATATCCACAACAGTGTTCTACTAATGGTCTGGTTTTGACATTTGGACATTGAGGAAAATGTCAGAAGCAGACCACTAAGACACGATTGTACAAGGTCTTATACAAAGAGTAACAGAAAGGTGTTTCATCTCATTTTATTTTAATCAGGTGCGTTCCGTTTCACGCAGAAATAAATAGCTTATTGTATCTTTTAGTCTGGCAGTATGGTGTTAGGGCTAAGATTTCATAGTTTGTATGATGGGACCCCAGGCCGGTGGTATTTGTCTCAGTTTATTTTAAAATACTTTAAATATTTATTGGATTATTTACAACTTACTAAATTAATTAACGGACATGTGGAGATTTGAAAAAGGCATTGGATAATTCATATTGGACTTGTAATAATTGATATTGGATAAGCAAATGAACAAATAAATAGGTAAGTACCTACATTCGTTCCTGAAAGTGCGTGTGTATAACATTATATTAATGTCCTCTGTATTATATACTAGCGGCCCGTCCCTGCTTCGCACGGGTGGTTTTTTTTATATTTTTTTTTAATATAGCTTATATGTTACTGAGTTTACATGTTTTAGCATTTTTTGAAAAACTTTCCTTCGTCATCATCATCATCATCTCAGGCAAAAGACGTCCACCGCTGGATAAAGGCCTCCCCCAAGGATATGAGGGATATTTGCCGTAATCGCCACGCTTGTAATAGTGATTGTTTGTAAAAAAAGTCAAAACCTGTCAAAATCTGTAGGGATAATCCTGAATGACTTCATAATTTCTGTAAAAATGATTTCCGTAAAAACTTTCTTTATAGGGGTGTACTATGGAAGGAAAGTTTGTGAAAATGAAGTGTTTCAGGATTAACCCTACAGATTTTGACGGGTTTTGACTTTTATTACAAACAATCACTATTCCACGTGAGCAAAGCCGCGAGCAATAGCTAGTATCAGAATACAAGACATTCCTAGAACGAAACACATATTTTGGAAGGCACCACTGAGTAAGGTAAAGTTATTATCGCCATTTCCTTATCCGAAACACGGATTACTACTTTAAAAATACATCTTATGATGATAAAAGCGAGCCCAAAAATATGAATAAGTATAATAACGTTAAAAGCAAAATAACAAGCGTAGTGGATTATCTGACAAACAGAGAGACAACAAAGCACGCGTATAAAATAATAAATAGAAGTAATAATTAATTGATAATTATGGAAATTAAAGTGCGGTTGCATTTTTTTTTTTAATTCTGACACCTCCAACAGAATCGGAGCCCTTCTTTTCTATTTTTCTCTTTCATTCCAGTTCTATCTTTTTTTTTATATTACAAGGAGGCAAACGAGCAGGCGGGTCACCTGATGGAAAGCAATCACCGCCGCCCATGGACACCTGCAAAACCAGAGGAATCACAGATGCGTTGCCGGCCTTTAAGGAAGGAATAGGCTCGTTTCTTGAAGATTCCTAAGTCATATTGGTCCGGAAATACCGCCGCTGAGAGCTGGTTCCACAGCCCTGTAGTTCGTGGTAAAAAATTACGTGAGAAACGCACAGTAGTAGATCGCCATCCATCAAGATGGTGTGGATGGAAAGACAGTCGATTGCGTGTAGTGCGGTGAAGGAAATCAGCGGCAGGGATCAAACCGAACAATTCCTCAGAGCACTCCCCATGATAAAGGCGATAAAATATACAGAGAGATGCAACGTCTCTCCGAAGGGCCAGTGGATCGAGCCGACCAGAGGTTACCACGCCGCCGACAACTCGAGCAGCTCTGCGTTGAATGCGGTCAAATGGGAGGAGTTGGTACTGGGGCGCTCCAGCCCAAAGATGGGAACAGTATTCCATATGAGGCCTGACCTGTGCTTTGTAAAGCTGTAAGCGATGGGTCGGCCATTATGGGATGGTCGATCTGTCATGCCTCTCGTACTTTCATTCTTCATACTACTCTTTTATTCTATACGAATTATATTATAGTCTTCGCAAGTTCAAAACCTGTAAGTTCTTATTTTATTCTTCCAGAAATTTGGCTGGCTGGTAGAAACTAACCATCGAACATAGGGCTCTTCCATGACTGTTTTAGTAGGTACACACGGCGGCAGATCAACCTACCCAAAACTGTCAAATTTCTACAATCAATTTTGAATTTTATCGTTTGGTTATAAGGATCAATATTCATTGGAGAAATTTCACAGATTTGGGTAGGTTGATCTGCCGCTGACTGTACTTAATAATAATTCGTATATGAGAACTAGCCAAGTCAGAACTTAGGCTTCAATATATTATCCTGAGTTTTAAGAAGAAATGTTATTTTATGTTGTTATAATAGTAGTTTATGCAACTGTCATATAATGAAGGGTATTAAAACACGAGTGTGAGTTTATGAAACGAGCGCAGATAGTTTCATAATAGTAACGAGTGTTTTAATACCCGTGTTATATGCAGTTGCATACACTACTTTATCTTCACTAATGCATTAGTCAAACAACAAGAGTAAAAGCTGACAATAGTTTATTTATAATAATTGTTCAAATTTTGGATGGTACAATTTTGAAAGTTAATGTTAATTATTGATCCAGCAGCTGTAGCGGTCGCGGGGCAAGCAGTAGAGCTCGTAGACGGAGTTGGAATATTTATAATTACTTCATTCGTCTTGTTTTCTATACTGTTCAAGATCGTATTTGAGACTTGAATTTTATTCATTAAAGACTCATCAATGTAGCTTTCAGCCACAGTAGAAGACTTCCACCCCCCGTGTCGTTTCAGTGCGGTCAAATCATCACCGCTATCTATGAGAAGGGTCGCCGAGGTGCGCCGGAAGCAATGCCCCGTGTACAACGCTGGGTTAGGGAGATTCAAAAAACTTGCGATAGTTTTTCCCAGAGCACCAAATTTATTAATACCAGTTCTTTGATCGACGCACTTCCCCGATCTATAGCTCAAGAAAAAGGCAGGGTTTCGACAGGGGGTGGGTCGAAGTTCCATGTATTTTTTACATACGGCATAGCAGTTGCCCGTCACAACGAAAGAACGATCTATTTTCGTTTTTGTTTTCGAAACTTTCACCATGATTGTACTGTCGTCTATGTTAGAGACTTCATCGAACTGGATGTTGTATAGCTCTTGCCTTCGGCATGCCCCCATTATGCCGAAGATTAGTGCAACCTGTGGTGTCCCGCAGGGATCAATATTAGGACCCTACCTGTTTTTGTTGTACCTCAACGATATACCTGTGCAACCAAGGACCAACATAGCCTGCTTTGCCGACGACACGGCCTGCTTCACATCTTCCTCCGACATAGACCTAATCATTGGTCGACTTCAATTAGCTCTTGAACGGTTACTTAACTTTTTCCAGAAATGGAAACTAAAAATAAACGCCTCCAAAACAGAAGCCATTATGTTTACCAGGAAGCGAACCCTGCCCATACGAACTCTTAAAATTGATAACCTTAGTATTCCTTGGAGCCGTTCCGTTAAATACCTGGGGCTAATTCTTGACTCTAAGCTTAACTGGACGGTTAATACTCATAAACTATGCCTCAAAGGCGCCAAAGCCTTAAATGCGCTAAACCCAATCATGAATAGACGCTCGTGCCTTAGTAGCCACACAAAGTTACGTATCTATTGCACCCTTATCCGACCTTGCATCACATATGCTTGTCCTATATGGAGCAGTACCTGTAAAACGAACATCAACAGATTGCAAGTTATACAGAATAAAGCGCTAAAATCTGCCCTGAACACCCATTTCCTTACGAACCTTCACAAGAAGCACCTAGAAATAGGTTTACCAAAAATCGACGCTTACGTTTACAAGCTATCTGAAAAATTTTATCTATACAATAATCCTAAAAATAAAAACATTTTAATAAAAAATATCTGCCAAACGCGTAAGAAAAATATCAAATTTATCGATAGTTACAACCGCTACAAGTTACCACATCACTTGTTCCTATCGCACAGCGAATGAATAGGAAACGCAAGTCATGAGCGCGAGCGAAACCGGTCCGGCGGCCGACTGCGGGCGTGCGCGCTACTCCCGCCCGTATTACCAGCACGTATCGGGTTGGGGTGGCGTGCGCGTCGCCCGTCCCCGGCCGCAGTCGCTCGCGCGCATGTAGGTATCATGCTACGTTCTTGCTGCTTTCTAGTAATATTCCGATGCACCAGTGCGTTTAAGTTGTAAATTGTACCGTATTAGGTTCATTTTAATTCTCTCAAAATATCAATATAAAAATGTAGTGAATATCTAAACTGTCACTACTAAACCTAAAAATATTTATGTCTGCTGTAACGTCAATCGCTTAAGTGTACCTACTTCCATAATAATATTAACAACCGGCTACAAGTTCTTAACAAGTGTAAGTGCTTAAAGAATGTCTTCCCAGTGTTCTTGCATAGGTACTTCTAGGATTATTAATGTACACTAGTATTGTACCCTTATCACGTATGTAATAATATGCCAATAAAGATCTTTTAAAATTGAAATTGAGTGCAACCTGTAACAATAAACGATATAATAAGCTTGAGGTACATAGCCAAGGCAAAAACTATGATTTATGAAGTAGTAAAGTGTAGGTACCTACTACCTAATTTATACACAAAGCGCTTAAACGGAGTGTCTAGATAACTTGCGTGTGTAGTACGTAAGTACTAGGTAGATTAAATAACAGAACTAAAATACACTTACCTTTTCAAAAAGATACAAAATATCTGGTGAATCTTTCAGGAACATCTTTATTTGACCTGATGTAAACGTCAAGGACTTTTTTTCCTTGTGTCCTTCTGAACTGCGTTTCAGGAACGCTATGACTTTTGAATACTTCGTGATATCAATATTGTTGTAGATACTCAGTGTGGAATTGAGCATCGAATATTTAGCCCACATAGAAGATGGCTTGAATTTGTCGGAGAGGTTTTTGAGATACACAAGAATGACATTTTCAGAAAATGATATAGTTTTCTTTTCGATCTTCCATGCCAAAAAGTTATTATATTCTTTTTCATATAATTTTCTAGATTTTTCTGGCAAAAGATTGTGAGTTACTTTTGTTGCCAATTCTAGAATATACGGAGGCGTACAAATATCATCGTCGCTGTCCATTTTTAACTTTTAATTTGTATTTTAAAAACAAAACACATTGCGAAACATTAAATTCACGCGTACGTGTAATGTCACAGTGAACTTGCCGCCATTAAAATCTAACCAATGAGAGCGCAGCTGCGCGCGCAGGGCCAATCAGGAGCGAGCGCGCGCTGTTCTTTTTTTATTATATGGCACAAGATCTTACCAAAGAGTTTTGTGTATGTAAGTTTAGTAGTTTCGACGAAGTTTTCACGTATAACCCAACTGTTTTCAAAAGCCAGCCTAATATCAAAATTTTATACAACTTGTATGAGGATTTTGACATAAGGCTCGCCAGGTTAATTGGTTGCGTTTTATTGATGTTATAATGAGATTTTACGATATCGATGTGAATATTATACCATCATGTGAAATTGCTTAAATTGAGTGTTTTGTTGTCTGCGCTATAACAGTAGTAATTATAAGTCAAGTATTGGAAACATAAGTAGAATGTTACAACATTAGTGTAGATAAAATATTTTATGATGTTATAAACAAATTTTAGGACTGACCATTGAACTTGGCACCCATTTACGTCTCACTTCTTTTGTCGTTGAAGTCAACAACCTAGGCATATATCATAATATTGAACTTTGCTCTTATTTTCACATTTATGTTTTTGATGGGATAGAAATTGTACTGGAATGGCAAACTGTGACGTCACTATTGTATTCCGTCAATTGAGTGCCCATTTAAGTTTTTCAGGTTACAGAAATTCATGCTTAGGTCAATTAAAAAAACCGGCCAAGTGCGAGTCGGAATCGCGCACGAAGGGTTCAGTACCATTATCTATAAAAAGGAGCAAAAACGAGCAAACAAATCACGTTTGTTGTCCTCCTTAAATATTTATTTTATTCTGTT
Source organism: Eudonia lacustrata (assembly GCA_947562085.1). Classification (NCBI taxonomy): domain Eukaryota; kingdom Metazoa; phylum Arthropoda; class Insecta; order Lepidoptera; family Crambidae; genus Eudonia; species Eudonia lacustrata. Next base: position 2,765,239 of record OX387330.1, on the reverse strand, counting down.
TTTTAGTATTTGTTGTTATTATAGCGGCAACAGAAATACATCATCTGTGAAAATTTCAACTGTCTAACTATCACGGTTCATGAGATACAGCCTGGTGACAGACGGACGGACGGACAGCGGAGTCTTAGTAATAGGGTCCCGTTTTACCCTTTTGGTACGGAACCCTAAAAATAGGGTAATATTTTAAAGAATTATTACGGGATTATGGTTATATTATAACTATAAGCAAATTTTGTTGCGAACAAATTACAATTTGAAAAAACAAAAAAACAAAAAAAACGTTGAAAAAAATCGATTGGATTCGAACCCGAGCTGACATGCCAGGTCAGGTGCTATACGACAGTATAGTTGGTAGTGCACCTGACTCCCGCTCAAGTATTTTTTTCAACACTTTGTCGAATTGTTACGTGATGTACGTACGTTATATGTTTTAGAATTATTTATGGTAGTAGTCAACTTCTCTATTGTGAATAAAAGTCGCACAAAGTATTTCATTTCATTGTATAGCGCTCGCGTAATATCCTATTATCAAAAGTAAAATCTAGTCTTTTCCTTAAAAGCCTGACTATTACCTTCGTCAAAAACAAATCTAATTAAATCTAATTTATTTTTATTCTGCTCCTTGAATATTAAAGCAGGACCATTACTTTTATGGATTAGAACAACGTAAACATTTTTGTGCTTACGATATCACACTTTAACATTGTGAAGCACCTGTTCGATACTAATAATAAAATTATCTTTATTATGATGACGTAGAAAGGCGCCGAATGGAATAAAGAAAGAGGGGTATACATGCTAGCTGTGCTCGCGACTTCGTCCGCGTGGAATAGTGACTTTCGGCAGCATTTTTAATTTTCTAGGCTCTTGTTCCCGTTTTTGCAACATTTTTCACTGATGCTTCGCTCCTATTAGTCGCAGCAAAATGTTATATAGCCTAAAGCTTTTCTCGATAAATGGACTATCCAACACAAAAATAATTTTTCAATTCGAACCAGTAGTTCCTGAGATTTGCGCGTTCAAACAAAAAAACTCTTCAGTTTTATAATATTATATTAATATAGATAATATAGGTTATCATCAGCAGCTCATTTTATGTGGTTACAGAGGCACGAGCCTTGGTCTTCATCACACCATAAGGCCGAAGGTGGAAGCGCACTTCACCCGGAATCCTCAACTACTGAGGCTCTGGCTATTAAGATAGCCAGTGCCTCACTAGTTGCCTCACTGCCTCACTGGTGCCTCACTGGTAATATCAGTATTATCAGATACTTATCTCTAGCTGCCGGAACACAACGACGCTACCAAAACTGATATTATCATTTTTATTGTTTCTTTAACGTTTATGTTCTTCTAACATTTCCGATCCGATCCGAACCATTCGGAGACTCTGGGAGGGTACGGGGACGCGCACTTTTAAGTGTGCGTTGCCGTACCCTCTAGAAATCCTCCGAAGGTGATTCGTTTCAACACGGCTTGAGGTACCCTTTACGTACCTCGCCGCCCCAAAAAAGCAGCTAAAAATGCCGTCTGAAGCAATCAGCATTCTATCTCCAAAAAAAAAAAAAATCTAACATTTTTTTTGCGAATCCCTTAGATAAACTTTTACTCTCTACGCTGCTTACACAGTCTTATATATAACATCATCAATCTAACTACGTTGACGTGTTAAAGATGATATGTTATTAGTAAATTAAACTTTGTTACTTTACCCCACCGTACCGTCTGTAACTAACATCAAATCGAGTTCGCAACTATTTAGGAACTGTTGTTCAAATAGTTTACGTACGTTTTGCGTATAATTGTAAACAAATAGCAAACAGAGCAAGTACCTGGCGCAGCAATTAATTTCGTAGAATTAAATGTAAACTGTATTTGAAATATTCGTATGGGGAAAGGGTAACATTGACACATTTCCGTTGATTTAGTTCGTACAGCCATTTTGTAAATACGACCTCTATTACTTCTAATATAAGGGTGGTGACAACTTTAATAAGTTAATTAATGGAATCAGGCGTTAATTTGCGGAAATCCATGGCACACAAAAAAACGCTACATCATCATCATTAGCTCATTGTATGTCCCCACTGCTGGGGCACGAGCCTGCCCTATGGTATATAATGGTGCTTCTTAACGACTGCTTATGCAGCCGAGTTCCCTGTGTGGTGCCGGGGATAAAGAATTGCACCACCCCATCTTTTCCCGTGGGCGTCGTAAAAGCCGACTAAGAGACCATTCCAGAGGATGGGCAGCAGCATCTCTCTGAGGTTACCCTCAACCTACTGCGATCGCCAACCCGCCTGCCAAGCGTGGCGATTACGGCAAATACCCCTCATATCCTTGGGGGAGGCCTTTGTCCAGCAGTGGACGTCTTTTGGCTGAGATGATGCAGCCGAGACCAACAGCTTTACGTGCCTTCCGAAGCACGGAGGAGATCGACATGATATATGTTTGGTCACTCATCCGTTGCCGGCCTATGCGAAATATGCTTAGCCTCAGCACTCGCAGACAAGGCGCGTTAACCATTGCAATATCGATCTCCTTAAAATTTGATATACTTGTATTACAACAATGCTTATAATAATGAATGTTGGAACAAACTTATGCTTCTTTGATGGGGTATATGTCAAGAGGATGCAGGAAGGAGAAAATATTTTTACAATTTTCCATATACGTTCTTTGATAATAACCAGGTTTCAAACTAGACGCTCACAAGAACAAGAATGAATGTTGGAACAACCTTTTGCTTGTCTGACTCGCAAACTCCGACTTGTAATCAAAATGTTGGAGCGTCGGCGTTGTGAACTTCCCTACATCCATGCCTTGGTCCCTGTCACGCCCTTTCACAAACTTTATGATTTACAAGTAAAACTTAAGCAGGGAGAAAATAATTTATGTACAGACAGTATGTAATGATCTGTTTTCCGAAAGATCGGTTAGGTGATTGGTAGGGAATCATTTCTTTTTCTAGGGTTATTTACTATCGATTTTTATAAAAAAGCATAATTTTAACAAGTTTTTCCAATAGTTTTCGATAAGATAAGTTTATCAATTTCAGTTGAAATTTAAAAAAATATACACTCACGCCCTTCGCCCACAACGGGGTAGACTAAACATTAAATCACCAAATTGAATAAAATCGCTATTAGTGACTTCGACGCCACATTTAACCTTTAACCGACGATTTGCGGTCTCACAGTCCGCTCCGGTTTTCGAAACTTCTAGATTGTAATGTTCTACTCACTCCCGTGACCCGAACGTCTCGGTACCTTCGAGTTTAGTTGCGCTCGCGCCGACGCGGGGAGAAGTCACATCGGCGGGAGCAATTCTAGTGAGCTATTTCGATATAAAGTTTAACCGCGGTCTGTCGGACCGCACATCGCAGACTACGTAACTTTTTTTGTACCGAATTGAAACTTGCGTTTTTGTTTTAGACGACTGGTTTTTCGTAAAAATGACTGACCCTGGGACATTACAACCTAGAAAAAGAGTAGTAGTACTAGTTTTGATTGAGATTTATAAGTTAGATGGGTATTATTGATCTCAAGTGTAATTTCACTGAATTTACGAGTCCAAAAAGTTTATGTCATGTTTAAATATATAATAAATGTTGATTCCTCCAAATTGTCTGTATTTTTATTTGTCATACTATAATGATCTTAAAATAATATATACCTATATACTTACATCTAATCATTTTTTTTTTTTAAATAAATAATAAAGCGGTCTCGCAGACCGCATGTCGACAAAAAAATCACGACGTAGGTTAAAGGTTGACATTATCAAAGTAGGGCTCCGAGTTGGAATAGATAACATCAGTGATGGGTTGCTAGAGGATCGCCTGATATGCGAGTATCTTCGAAGTTGAACCCTTGTCCCTTCCTATGACATACACGGGAAGTTAGGAAGCCTATACATTATTTTCATAATAATTTTAAAAATATGTAAACGTAAGGCGAGTTGACTTGTAATAAAATCTCTTTGGCTATACTATTTGTATCTGGCTGGTTTTGGTATCATTAAAAGTTTAAATTATAAGAAGATAATTCCAAATTAAAACTAGGAAAATGTGTGATTTTCATTTGTTTTTCTTACTGTCAATCGAATCTAATGAAAAAATTCGCTACCTTTTTGTTACTACAAAAAAGGTAAAAAATTTGCGATGTTTATGGACCTAGTGCAGTGTCTGTGAGAGTAGCACAAATTTGGTTTAAGCGTTTTCAATCCGGAAATTATGATGTCAAATATGCACGTCGTTTTGGTCGCCCTATTACGGATAAAATGGATGCCATATTTGAAAAAGTGGAGCAAGATCGGCATATCAGTAGTTACGACGTAGCTGAAGAACTGGGAATTGACCACAAAACAGTTTTGGCGCATTTGAAAAAAACTGGGTACACAAAAAACGCGATATTTGGGTACCTCACGAGCTCACTGAAAGAAACCTAATGAACCGTGGACTCATTTGTGATACCCTACATAATTTAGTTAAATGTAAATAAACTTTACTTAAAAATGTTTTGAATTTTCTTAAAAAATACGAAGAAACTTTTTCCCCAACCTATTATATATCCATAATTATAAACCTATTTAAACTTCATAAATATACACATGTTTCTCTATACGGATATCATACCGCTGTTATTGTGACTGTGTTTGACGCTTGTTTGAAGTTACGCCGCTAAATTACGTATCTGGTTATCGTTATGTTTTGGATATGTTGTAATTTACAATGTCAAGCATTGGATATGGGTGCTGTTACTAAGTTGAAGTAGACAGTCAGGAAATTCGATGAATGCTCTACGCTATTATATTTGATTGTGAATTATTAGTAGGTACAATCTTATTACCTTACCGTCTTTGTGGTCTAGTGATAAATGCCACCGATTTTAAACACAGACGTCTTGGATATATAGATGAAGTCTTTATTTGGACACTATACATACACACACACAGGGTATGAAAAAAACCTTACCGAAACCGTAATATAGTATAGTGTACCTATATCAAATTCGATACGAGGCGGCCGGCCGCGAGCCGCATCATTGTGTGCCTTCGATATTCATTGCGGTTTGTAACTTAAAACGTCTCTTTTTAATTGAAAATGGAAGAAAAATGCTAATATTCCTATAGAAGAAAATTTACTAATAACCTTTTAAAACATAAACCAAAAACCGTAAAAAAAAGTATTGACTTTGTTCCTCAATAACTCCTTAACTATCAGGTTCCCAGGTATGGCTCCATACAAGAAAATAATAGTAATGATGGAAACAATCCGCACTTTTCGTTTTCGATAAGCTTCTTTTCATACTCAGTATACAATTATAAAAGCACAAAACCGGTCGTTGTGGAGATCCTTGGGGGAGGCCTTTGTCCAGATGTGGACGTCTTTTGGCTGAGATGATGATGATACAATTATAATACGTTGCAAATTAAAATCTAAAATTTTAGGTCAAAGCCTAAGCGAGGAAAACATATTTGTACTTGGTTTGGTTGGCTTGTTTTAAGTTCGCTAAGCTAGCTACCATATTAATTTTTAACATACCATTAATGTTAGTAAGTACCACTGTTGTGTTCCGACAGTTAGGGATGAAATATTCGATTCCTCAGTGGTTGAGGACTTCGAGTGAAGTACACTTTCATCATTGGCCTTATCATCTCTTAATCAGTAGAGATGAAGGTCCTCAGAACGTCTGGAGCACGCTCAAACATCCTCGGGCGTGCTCCCTCTGGCGGGCCGCCGCTAGGGTGAACACTGTTGACTGCCAAACCGGTGATCCCAGTCATCCTAGCGGTACGTGAAGGGGATGTACAATGGTTTTTATTGGGTAGGCCCCTCCTCCTCCCGAATCCCTGTCTTTTTTTGGAAGAGTTTGATGATTGCTTCAAACGGCATTTTCAGCTTCACCGAGCTTATTTAAGGGGTGGCGAGAATCTTAAAGGGTTCCTCAAGCCGTGTGAAACGAATCACCTTCGGAGGTTTTCTAGAGGGAACGGCATCACGCACTAGTGCGTGTCCCCGTGCCGGGTTCGGATCGGATCGGGGAGCGGAACAACCCGAGGGCGCCTCTAAAGGCTCGGACCTCGGCTCGGGTTGACCGGGCCGTGGTGGTGGAGAAAAGCGCCCAGGTACCTACATGTCTGTACCTGGTACGCGTGTGAACCGGTTCGTCGTACCCCTGTTCTACGAGTATGGTGTCTTGGGCCTAAACTTGTGAGCATGTTTAGTGTATTCTGTAAATGTGTAGTGGCATTTAGAGGATCGGGCGGGGGAATCCCTGTCGAGACCTTCGGTTCTGGGCAGGAAGGCGGGAGCTGGAGGGGAGAACCCTACATAACCATCCGCACCTCCCCGGGTGCAGTGCCATCGGCCGACGAGTTTTCAAAAAAAAAAGGGGAGATGATGGTCGTTTGCTGACCTTTTAGGAATGAAAAGTAAAACCATAAATGAATATATAACACTGGTTATCGAAAATACAGAAAATATTTTACTGTTTCATGTAGTAGATTATCTATAGTATGGTGTAGTAATTTGATAAAATATTAATCAATTTTATTATGTATTTGAGTAATTTAAGATCTTAACAGACTTAGCCTGAATTTTTTATGAATCTAAAAATATGGTTGGTATAAAGAAGATTTGAGTATAACGCTTTTACCCACAATTTACTGGGAATAAATAAAATTTCTTATAATCCAATGCCTGCCCCGGGTAACGTATTATATCAAAATTTCTTTGTAACAAACAACGTTGGAGAAAAAATGCAGATCTAAGACAACAGATTTGCCTAGAAGAGACAATCTTTAAATATTTTTAAAGTTAGTTATTAGTTTAAGGGTAAAAAATTGTTTATCTCGATTTCCGGCAAAACTACAAGTCCTATGGAAAAAAGTTAAATGGCACAGTTAAAAAAAGATGTACAACTTTTGTATTTACACTTTTTTTTACATAACCTCAAAATTTATGTAAAAAAATTCAGATAACCAAGTTTTGGTTCTTTATTTTTATCTTTTACAAAATATTTTTTTTTACGAATTTTGTTGTAATATTACCTTTTTATGTCCCAAACACACTGTTATTGTTTTGATTTAAAATATTTATTTTTTTTACCTTATTTTGACTTATTATCGAAAAAGCACCCTAGTATTCAAGCGAAAATTCTCGCGTCAAAATACCAGCTTTTTTAAAAAAGTCGGTGGGCTATTTGATCGTTGAAATCTGTACTTTCTGATGGTGTAAAAAAATATATACATTACTATGATGGTAAATGTTCCGTAGTTTTGCTCCCCTTTCACTTCCCACCCTCAGATCGCCCGTAAGTTATTTTTCCTTTCATTGTTGTTATATTCTCTTCCATTTCCAATGGGTTTCAACCTACTATGATTTTGTTTCACTTTTTGCCATTTTCAAAGGCTTTGGCCCTGGACTATTATCACTGGACTCAGATAATAATGAAATTGATTCAAACGCCACAACGTTCGTAAATGGAACTAACAACTGACAGACCAGATATTTATGCTTTGATACTTGCGTGACGTTAACGAAAGCAATGAAACAGTTGCAAACAGTGAAGCAGTTTGTACCGAAGAGCGCAGTGTGGGCAGGCCTCCAACAAGGTGAACCGACGATCTGGTGAAGGTCGCGGGAAGCCGCTGGATGCGGGCTGCACAAAATCGGTCGTTGTGGAGATCCTTGGGGGAGGCCTTTGTCCTACCGTGGACGTCTTTTGGCTGAGATGATGATAATGTTGATGACGTTCACGTTACGATTTCGATTAAAGTTAATAGGCCCACTTAGTCCATTCTTTGGATTATCGATATTATTAGCGACAAGAAACAACACTAATTTTATAAATTGGATTAATTGTATCACTAGTGCCAGCTGTCAGTTTTGTCATTCTGTGGTATTTTTTCAGATAACTAATATTATCTAATAAATTAATGGAAGTGAAATTGTGTTTAATAATTGTTGCAAATAAACAGGCATTTATTTTTGTTGGAAATAAAACTTTGATTTGTATTATGGACGGATCGATTTGGGAATCGATTATCGATGTTCAATTTATTTAGTGGCATAATGGCCCCATCACTAATTGTTTTTTTTTGTTGGTACACTTGTCTCGGGAAGGCAACAATGGCTGGTTGATAGGTTATCGTGTGTTGATAATTAAATAGATTTTAAGCAGTAATAAGGGCATTTGGAGCCGTATTACTCTAATTAAGTGTATTGTGCAACCTGTGGTTTGTGTGTGTGTACGTCGTAAGCGAATCGCATCGGGAGTACAATTCGCCTGGAAGTCGGCGTCTTTGCTGCTGGAGAAAACAGGTATTTCCTAGGGGGAAAAGTGCACTTGGGATAGCCATTGGGTGTGATTAGGGAACCCGCGAAGACCCGGACCCGGATTCGGGCCCCATCGGACCATATGGATCCCGTTCTGGACGGCGGAAGCGGCATGGAACTGTGAGTGGATTTTGTAGATTTTAAGGTGTAACCTAATTTTAAACGGTAGCATAGTGTGTGTTGTGGGTTTCCGCAACAATTTGGTAGCAGAGCGTGGTTACTACCGGACCTCTAGGTTAATCGGTGTAATTTTGTGTATTTTGTTAGTTCGTAATAGGTTAAGCTCATTTCGTGTAAAATCGCACTTCCGGGACAGGTGCGGTTGAATTGTAAGGTTGGTAGTACCGTTGTATTTGGGCTGGGACATTTCTCGGAACGTTAATTGTTATTCAATTTCTTTCAATTGAAAGCATCGAGTCGATTCGGGATAATCGATTCCGTGTTTTCGTTGACTCGTTTTAATTTTGTGTTTAGGTTTATTTAGTTTAAGTTATTTATAATGACAGCGTCACGGCAGGAGTTGGCTCAGAAGCTCCGGTGGTTCACCGGGCTGCTTGCATTAATAGATCGGCTTAACCGGGAGGACGCCTTGGAGACGCGTTCGAAAGAAATGCAGGGTCGTTTCTTGTTGGCCGAGCGGTCGGTAACCGCTCTATTGTCAACCGACCCGGTCGGGGAGAAGGAGCTGGCCCTCCACGCCCAATATGTCAAGGATCTGGAGCACATCCAAGACATCTACGATGAGGTCCTTCAGCGGGTGAAGGACATCGAGCGACTGCGGGAGGGGAAGCCTGTTGCGCGCCCCGCTTCGCTCCACACCCCTGGACCCAGCGCCATGGGAAGATTGGGTGCCCTGGAGGTCCCGCATTTCACCGGATGTATGCGGGACTGGGCTGGATTCCGGAACATGTTTTTGGCCTTGGTGGATACTCGGAAAGATTTCACCAAGGCCGAAAAGCTGGCATATCTCCGTTCCTTCCTAGACGGAGAACCCAGACAGATCGTACAGCATCTGGAGCTGCAGGATGCGAGCTACGACACCGCCATGCAGCTGCTGGAGAAGCTGTACGAGAAGCCGCGTCTTCAGGCGGACGCGCACGTGACCCATCTGCTGGGATTGCCGAGGGTCAACCATAGGGCTCAGCTGAGGGCGCAGCTGATCACCCCGCTCACCGTGTCCTTAAACGGGTTAAGGACGCTCGGACTGCCCGTCGACCAGTGGTCCTTCCTTCTTCTGCACATCGTTCTGGCCAAGTTGTCGCAGGAGATGAGGGACAAGTTCGAGCGGAATCGACTGGTCTACAAGGATCTCGGCAGCGTTCTGCCCTCGATAGGGGAACTTCTGGAGTTCCTGGAAGAGGAGGCTGGCCTGCTGGAAAACCAGCTAGCCTCCCAGGAGGCTCCGACAAGTGCGCCGGCCCGCACTTCCGGAGTCTACGGCGCCCAGCCGCCACGCAACCCAGGGAAGGGTCGCGGCAGGCTGGTGGCTGCGGCCGCCATCAACCCCGGTTCTGGATGCCGGGTTTGCGGACAGCAGCACTTGGAACAGCTATGTCCAGCAATTCTCGGGCTGCCCACAAAAGAGCGCCGAAACCTCGTTCGGACACGAGGATTGTGTTATGCCTGCCTGGGAGGACATAGGTATAATGAGTGTCCCCAGGCGAGGCCTTGCGATGTGTGCGGCGGACCGCACCATCGCTTACTGTGCACCCGTAGTGCTGAGGGCTCAGCACCGGTTCGGGAGAGGGGATCTCCCACGGGTGGCGGTTTGGGGCCGGGGTCAACTCCGCCTCCGGAAAGACGGAGTCCGCCACGGCCGCCACACTACAACCCCTCGTACACCCCGGCTCAGGTGAGTTGGGGACCGCCGGAACGGAGCCAGGTTCTGGCTACAACCCGGCACCCGGCGCGACCAACACCAGGAGTTGGTGCCTCTAAGGGCCACTGGGTACAGGGAGCCCCACCTCCGGACCCAACACCCGGATACTCGTACGCGTATCCTCCGCCGCCGTTACCGGAACAACAACGACATGAGAACCGTCAACAGTTCTCACCGGTACTGCACGAGTACCCGAGGTTGGAATACCACCCACCCTATCACCGGTATGGTAGGGCAGCTGGATACGCACCACCCCGGATGGTGGCCTGCACGCGTCCGACTTACTGGCCGAGTCATCACGGTTCGACAGGGTCGGCTGCTGGCTCTGACGCGTGACTAGCCTGTGGTCGGGCTACGTCGGAACCGAGGATGGTTCTTTTGCCCATCGCGCAGGTACGCGTTTGGGGACCTAGGGGGGACTTCGTCCGGATACGAGCCCTCCTAGACACTTGGGCACAGGGCTGCTTAATTACTTCGAGGGTAGCGAGGCGCCTACGTCTGGAGTGCGCGCCTCCCTCAGTTCTGATTCGGGGAGTCGGAGATACAGAAGTGGGGGGTCTGTCCGGTCAGACCCACATTTCCTTCTCTCCTGTGCATTCCGCTTCGATACGGATTGCGGCGGTCGTGATCGTACTCGACAATCTGCTGGGTTGGCATCCACCGACAGACTTCCGCGGGACGCAATGTCTGACACATCAGGTCTCATGCTGGCAGACCCTCATTTCGAGGAGCCGGCTCCGGTGGACCTCATATTGGGAGCGGATGTACTGGGCTGGATCCTTTTAGGGCCTCAGCGGATTCTGGGCCGCTCTTCGTTGGTAGCTATACCTACCATCTTTGGACACGTTTTAATGGGACCGGTTTTCGACCAGGAGACGCGGGATGTCTCACCTGTCGTCGCTACTACCTCCATCGCTAGGACGATGCAAAAATTCTGGGAACTGGAAGAGCCTCCCATGGTCTCCCGTCTGGATCCGGAGCATGTGGAGTGCGAAACCTTTTATAAGGATCACACACGCCGGATAGCGACGGGTAGGATCGAAACTCGACTGCCCTTTATCGACTGTCCCCCTCTCTTGGGAAAATCGAGGGCTTTAGCAGAGAAACGACTCTTGTCCATGGAGCGTCGTATGTCTCGCGATCCGGTACTTCGGGAAAAGTATATCGAGTTCATGCGAGAATACGAGGCCTTGGGGCATATGTCGCGGGCGACTGTCGACTGGACAACGACAGATCATTTTTTCTTGCCTCACCACGCGGTGTTGAGAGCCTCATCTGGAAAATTACGGACTGTTTTTGACGGATCGGCACCGTCGTCGACTGGAGTTTCATTGAACCAATGTCTCCATTCTGGTCCGAAGTTACATCGGGACATTGTCGACATCATTTTAAATTTCCGAAGACACCAGGTGGTGATCGGTGCGGACATCCGGATGATGTTCCGCCAAACAGTAATACATCCTGCGGACAGGAGGTTTCAGTTAATACTCTGGAGGGAACATTCGGAGGATCCCATCACCGTCTACGAGCTCAACACCAACACGTACGGCCTGAAGTCGAGTCCCTTCATTGCCATCCGGTCACTGCTGCTGGAACTGGCGGAGCAGGAACGGGCTCGCTTTCCCCGGGCAGCCGCTGTACTGACACGTGACGTGTTGGTAGATGATATCTGCACAGGGGCAGCCTCTCTGGAGGAGGCGCTCATCATCAGGAATGAGCTGATCGGACTCCTCGCGGCTGGTGGTTATGAGTTGAGAAAATGGTTATCCAACGAGCCACAGCTTTTGGTTGGGATTCCGAAAGATCACCAACAGAATCCTCAGCTATTCGAGGACGCTGGGGACCCGAACTCTATCGCCGTTTTGGGAATTAAATATCAGCCGGTTCACGATATTTTCACATTCCGGGTAGAACTGGAAACTACAAGAGTTTGGTCGAAAAGGACGATCCTTTCCACCATCGCTCGGATGTTTGATCCAAATTGATGGATCAGCCCGTGCATTTTTATGGCGAAGTGTTTATTGCAACCACTGTGGACACTCGGAGTCTCGTGGGATGAGCCACTGGTAGGGCTCTCACTCGACACTTGGCTCGCTCTGATCTCTACGATCGAGGCGATCAATCAGGTGGCGTTGCCGCGGCGGATTTTGCCGCGGGGCAAATACAGGGCAAGCCTACATGGCTTCTGCGATGCGTCAGAACGAGGGTATGCCGCAGTGGTGTATCTGCGAACGGTTGACTCGAAGGGTCGAGTCGCCGTCTCCTTGCTTCTGGCTAAAAGCAAGGTGGCTCCCCTCAAAACTAGGCTGACAATCCCGAAGCTGGAGCTTTGCGGGGCGCATCTATTGGCCAAACTGTTGTGCCACGTGCACAAGGAACTGACGTCTACGGTGGACATCCGGAATGTTTACGCCTGGTCTGACAGTCAGGTAGCTCTGGCATGGCTACGCGGGGCACCCCACGTATTGGAAACGTTTGTGGCCAATCGGGTATCTCAGGTACAGAACTCGAGCATCGAAATTTGTTGGAGGCACGTTCCCGGCCCCTGGAATCCTGCCGATTGTGCCTCTCGGGGCTGCACCGCGCCGGAATTGGTGCAGCATGCCCTCTGGTGGGGTCCAGAGTGGTTAAAGGAGGGTGAGTCATCATGGCCGGTCACCATGATCGATGGCTCTCTAGAGATGCTCCCTGGAATAAAAGTTTTGGTGACAACAAACGAGTCAAGGCCAGATCCGAATTGGTTGACGGCTCAATACAGCAAACTGGACAAATTGCTAGGTGTAACTTGCTGGATCCGGAGATTTCTACATAACTGCCGCCATCCAGACAAGAGGCAGTTATCACCCGTGGCGGGTGCTGAGGAACGCAGGAGTTCACTGTTGGCCCTGATACGGCTGGTTCAAGCTGACCGGTTCGAGGACGAACTGAAGATTTTGCGCGTCGGTCGCGCAAAGCTCAAGGGAGCGATCTCTCGGCTCAACCCATTTCTGGATGCGGATGGACTGTTACGCGTTGGAGGTCGCCTCAAAAATGCCGACCTGCCCTTCGGTAGCCGTCATCCTCTGCTACTCCCCAAAGGAGGACCTTTGGTAGAACTGGTGGTCTCGGATAGACACCTGAAAAACGCTCACGCGGGGTGTAATGCGTTACTGGCGATATTACAGAGGGAGTTCTGGATTTTTTCCTCTCGGAGAGTGGTTCGCAGCGTGTTATTTAAGTGTGTGGCTTGTTATCGGGTGAAGGCCTCCACTATGCAGCCACAGATGGGGGATCTCCCTTCTGACCGGGTTTGTCAGACTACTAGGCCGTTCGACGGGGTCGGTACGGATTTTGCTGAACCGTTTCTGGTGAAAACCACAGCCTATCGTAACACTAGGGTCACGAAAGCATACCTGTGCCTTTTTGTCTGCCTGGCCACTAAGGCCGTCCACCTGGAAGTGGTTTCGGCTCTGTCTACGGAAGCCTTTGTCGCCACGCTGGATCGTTTTGTTTCGCGACGGGGTTTACCTTCTCTCATTCGGTCCGACAACGGTACCAACTACAGAGGCACTGCCAACTACTTAAAAGATGTGAACGATTTTCTGGATAAAAATTGTAATAGCAAAAGTCAAGCTCTCGCACAGCGGGGAATCACATGGCGATTTAGTGTGCCAGCCTGTCCCCACCGGGGCGGGATATTTGAAGCCGCGGTAAAATCGGCAAAAACCCACTTGCGCCGGGTAGTCGGGGAAACTACCCTCACGTATGAGGAACTTACAACTGTGTTTTGTAAGGTTGAGGCGGTTCTCAACTCGCGTCCGCTTTGTCCACTCTCCTCTGACGCAAATGACATGGAAGTCCTGACCCCTGGTCATTTTTTGGTCGGTCAGCCACTCACTGCCCTGCCTGAGTATCCCTGGAAGGATGAACGCAGACACCGGATGTCTCGTTTTCAAATGATACAACAAATGAGTCAGGACTTGTGGCGTCGTTGGTCACTGGAGTATCTGCATTTATTGCAGCAGCGTGTAAAGTGGACCGACCGGACGTCGCCCCCTTCGGAGGGGGATCTGGTTTTATTAAAAGAGGCTAATTTGCCATCGTTATTTTGGAGACGAGGTCGCATTTTAAAGTTAATCTGGGGCGCGGACGGGACTCCGCGTGTGGCGCAAGTGTTGGTTGATGGATCGGTGCTAAATCGCGCAGTCGCGACCTTAGCTCGATTACCGGTTGACTAGTTTAAGATTTCAGGCTAGAAAGCGGTACGTCCGCTTTGGGTGGCGGGATGTTGCAAATAAACAGGCATTTATTTTTGTTGGAAATAAAACTTTGATTTGTATTATGGACGGATCGATTTGGGAATCGATTATCGATGTTCAATTTATTTAGTGGCATAATGGCCCCATCACTAATTGTTTTTTTTTTGTTGGTACACTTGTCTCGGGAAGGCAACAATGGCTGGTTGATAGGTTATCGTGTGTTGATAATTAAATAGATTTTAAGCAGTAATAAGGGCATTTGGAGCCGTATTACTCTAATTAAGTGTATTGTGCAACCTGTGGTTTGTGTGTGTGTACGTCGTAAGCGAATCGCATCGGGAGTACAATTCGCCTGGATGTCGGCGTCTTTGCTGCTGGAGAAAACAGGTATTTCCTCGGGGGAAAAGTTCACTTGGGATAGCCGTTGGGTGTGATTAGGGAACCCGAGAAGACCCGGACCCGGATTCGGGCCCCATCGGACCATATGGATCCCGTTCTGGACGGCGGGAGCGGTATGGAACTGTGAGTGGATTTTGTAGATTTTAAGGTGTAACCTAATTTTAAACGGTAGCATAGTGTGTGTTGTGGGTTTCCGCAACAATAATATTAAAAAGAAATAAGTGTGCAGAGAATAAGATACTTGTTATTATTTTTGTAAATATTATACAAAATTCGTGTTCTATTTATTTTGTGGTTTTTTGTTGTAAATGTTACGTTTATACACAATGTTTGTCATTAAGTATAATACTCGTATATTACCACAGATCTGTGTATATCCTACTAATATTATAAACGCGAAAGTTTGTAAGTATGGAGGGATGTTTGTTACTCTTTCACATAAAAACTTCTAAATGGATTTGGATGAAATTCGGCATACAGATAGTTTATAACCTGGATTAACACATTGGATACTTTTTTATCCCGATATTCCGACGGGAACAGGGACCACGCGGGTGAAACCGCGAGCGGCCGCTAGTTACTTTAAAAAGTTACATGGTCAGTATTATTTTTAAGCACTACGACGCCTCGTTGGCCGAGTGACAGAGCGCTCGGCCCGATACCCGAAGGACCCAGATTCAATTCCCAGGTTGGGCAAAGTGAGTTTCGGATTTTTCAATGCATAGCCCGGGTATGTGATCACCAACCCGCATTTAGCAAGCGTGGTGATTAAGCCATTACCCATAACTTTTAGTGATGACTTGAATTCCAAGATGAAGACCTTTGCCCAGCAGTGGGATAGCTATAGGCTATTTACTTACTCCCTTGTATTGCTCCGTTTATGTCAGTAATGCATCGGTCACCAGTGTCCTACTGTAATACTGTTTTTTTTTTTAATAAATCTATCAATCGATCAATTTCAACTATAAAGAATATATTACAACCATATCTAGCACCCCAAATCTATAAGATAAAATATGGCAGATGAAAGGTATGTTTGTAACAAGCATTTATTATATTTCCTGCGGGGTGAGTTAACGCGAAGGGAATCTTCTAATCGCGTGAGAATCCAACAATGTACTTACCGAACGAAAATAAGTTTTGTGTGAGCAATAGAAATAAAAATAGAAAAGAAAATATATTTTCATTACGATACACTTAAACAGGTTGGTACCATTCATGTTTTGAAAGTTACGTTGACCGTTAGCTATAATATATAAACCTGTTTATAAAAACGCACATTTTATTTTAAGAATAAAAATAAGTCGTAAAAAGTTGTAACAAAAAAAACCATTAATCACGGAATATTGAATTATTGTAAGAGACAATATCCCCAAAATGAGTTATATACACCGTTGGATTCGGAATTTTACGCGCCATCGAATAGTAGGTATACTTGAAATGTTGATATCTTGAAAAAAAAACAATTTTTTTGTCTCTTACATTACACATTTTTGGAGGTCCTAAACAAATCTTTATCACAAATTTTGACGTATCATGCACATGTACAAAATGTTATTTTAGTTTTAAGGTATGTCTCATAATCCTACTAATATTATAAATGCGAATGTTTGTGTGTATGTTCGTATATCTGTTGCTTCTTCACGCTGCAACGGATGGATGGATTTGGATTAAATTCGGCATACAGATAGTTTATAACCTGGAATAACACATTGAATACTTTTTATCTAGATATTCCCACGGGAACGGGAACCACGCGGGTGAAACCGCGAGCGACTGCTAGTAAATTATATACGGCCATTACCCTAATAAAACTTTGTGAAAAAGGTATTATACCTAAAATACCTTATCACAAGGATTACTTAAGTATTCCTTATGAAAACAAAATTAAAGACACTTTAAATGAGACTGATGAGGGAGACTCTAGTAGGGAAGTTCCTCCACTTAATTATTTTTTCATGATTTTCATTCTTATTATTAATCCCACCGCGTCCTGTTTCAGCTTTTTTTTTATTGTTGATAGTGTTGTTATGTTGTTTATAATGTTTCGTTGTATTGTTGGTAATGCAAACTGCTGCAGTTAACAATACAACCTAATATTAGGTTGTAGTATTTTCGCTTTAGGCTGATTTTTTCTAAGTCGGGTGAAATTTAGTCGTTGAGTAAGCCGTAACCATCGATTAAATAATGCCTTGATATTTGACGTGACATTTAACAATCGTTCGTATTTATACTCTACGATTAAACTTTACCTGACTTTGGAACAATCGGCCCTTAATTATCATGGTTAAGTATAAATTAGAATTGCTATAATACCAAGATTTGAAATTGAATTGAATTTTACACGACTGCCAAAAAAAGGAGTGTTATGTTATCAGGGTTCATGTATGTATGTGATGTTTCTTTACTCCACCATATCTTCTAAACGCCTAAACCGATTTTTTCAATTATAATTTAATAATCGTAATTACTTAAAAGAATCTATGAACTCTAAATTTTGGTAAATACTCTTTTTAGTTAGGTATATTAACAGTTTATTATCTATCATTCAAAAATGTTTTTTCCTATAATGTGCCATCATTGTTAACATTGAGACTGATTATGTTAAACGCTGAATAAAAACCAATACTTTTAATGATTAATTTTTGTTTACTTATAAGTTTTCACAATAATATTTACAAGGACAGCAATTTTTTTTTCTAATTAAATCAAGTTAACCAATTTGCTTTTGAAAGTAGAATTTTATTATAGTATTTGTTTAAGATACAGCAACAACTAAACCAAAAATAAATAAATAATATAAAAAATAACAAAACTTCAAAAATTAGGTACCTAACTACTAATTATTTTTGTCAATAGGGACTGTTACATAATGCAGAGTATTTTATTGTTAAATGCAAATAAGTTATTGAACGCATTTCATTTATTTTAATGTAAGAGACATGCTATTTCGGAACCCATAAAGGTAATCTTAGTTGTGCTTGCATAGCTTTATAGAGCTCTCAAACCTAAGCAATTTTGCCATAGACAACAATGTAAGTAGAATAAAAAGTGAAAAAAATAAACAAAAGAAAAAACTTTTCAGCTTTATTATATTAGTATAGACTGATGTTATATCTAAGTACTTCAGTTAGTGTTCATACAACAAATAGGAAGGTACGTATGTGACCTTTTCAATTATTGAACTTGCTACAGCAAACAAATCGTGCTTGTGTCATGTTTTAAATTGTTGTTGACGTTGCTGTTCAAGTGATGCCCTGATTGTCGCGGCCCTAACGAAGTCTAAGAAGTGAAGTGAAATGTAAACAAGCATTTTAATGAATAAAATGTTAAAAGTATTTAGGTAAAGCCGTGTATAAACTGTGTGTTTCGAAGGCATTAAATTTTTTCATTGTTTTTAATAAAATATTTAATTCAGCTTCAGTGCAGTAATTAGCACTGTAAAGTAAATTCATCTGTAAAGATGAATCTGTATAGCCACCGGTTGCAATAACCGTTGGATAGATGGCACTGTGCCGCTAAAAGCACTCAAAAATTACAAAGCAGTGTGAAAATTCAGTGCTTACAGAATCAGTCTTCCCGGTAGCATAATGGTAATTTTCTCACCGTTTTTAAAAACATATTTAATTCAGCTTCAGTGCAGCAATTAGCACCTAAAAATAAAAAGTAAAAATCTACCTATACTACCTAGTACCTATACTTTTTTTATAGTTTTCTGTTGGCTATCTTTATTAATTTTGTAGAAAGAAATCGGACTTTCGTAAGCGGCGAAACTTAGGGTTCCTCAAGCCGTGGTAATCGAACATTCTCAACAGGTTTATAGAGTGGATTAGAATCACCATCCAACAGCTCATCTAATAACAACGCAGTGATAATTTCAGTCACACGCCATGAAGATATCAAACTTCGCCTATATAAGCCTCTGCTCGCAAGCTAATGGAGAAATCCGATGCCACGTGTTAACGTCTAATGAAAAAGTATTATTTTACACGTCGCATTATAAGGAATGTCATTCACAAACATACAGACATTATGAGATTATTGTGCAATCGTACACACGCCTGCACATCTGGGTCAGAGCGAACGAGAGTGCGGCAACTTCATACAAGAGCTCCGAAACGCACGCACACAAGCTCGTAGTTCACTTAAATTAGCACACAGAAAAAAGGCGGGAAAGGAGTACGCGATGTCGCGGGCTGTCCGCGCAAACGCGGATCGAGCAGCGTATGTTGCTGTAGTAACGGAGAATAACAAGTATGTCACTGAGCGCCGCCGATTAGTATACACGTATTTTTCTTGGTTTGGGTGTCGCGTTTGCGAGTTTTTTTGCATATAGGTGGGTGCCTATTGAAAATGTCTGGAAAAAAACCTGTTGTGTATGACGATGTCTCAACACACACAACCATAATCCCAGTTTGTCCTTTTTTATTTTGCCGACAGATTTAACAAGGTAAGTTTACAATATAAAAGACACCCAAATTCACACAATAATAATTTAACTACGTGTGACTCAACCCTAGCCGGTAGGTACAGCTCGGTACGTCGAGTCAAGGTCACTGCACTGTTGCCGCACTCTCGTTCACTCTGTCTGGGTGCTTAGTGTGAATTTTTTTTACTATACGTATCAATTTGATTACGTTAACGAAAACGAAAATTTGTTTGGCATTAAAGCAGCGTCTTCTGGCGACAGTTAAAATTTTGCCATACTAATTCTCGTTTTCGTTAACGTAATCGAATGGCGAATGAAACTCGAACTATGCACCCAGACTACTACAAACTGTCAAGTTTTCTCATTAAACTTTTAACTTTATATATATATGGCATATGGTTGTACATTTATGAAGAAACTAGCGGCCGCTCGCGGTTTCACCCGCGTGGTTCCCGTTCCCTTGGGAATATCGAGATAAAAAAGTATCCAATGTGTTAATCCAGGTTATAAACTATCTGTATGCCGAATTTCATCCAAATCCATTCAGTAGTTTTTACGTGAAAGAGTAACAAACATTCACCCATACTTACAAACTTTCGCGTTTATAATATTAGTATGATTTAACAGTTTTTATTCTGCAACCGGGGTACCTAGTGCGTGTTCTATTTGCCATTTGATCACGATTACGTAATTGAGATTTGATCTTTAAATTATTACTAGTTGTCGCCCGCGACTTCATTCGCGAAGACTACACTATCCCACGGGAACCAGTTACCGGGATAAAAAGTATTCTTTATCCTAGATCGGGTAATGGTCTGTCTATGTGCAAAGTTTCATCCAAATTCGTTAAACCATTTTCTAGTGATGCGCGGTCAAATAAACAGAAAAACAGACAAAAGTTCTAAAAACTTTTGGAACGTGTTCTGTTATCGATTCGTATCCCCAGCAAACATTTTTTCGAATTAATTACTTCCGATTGTTTATCCTAGCAATCATAAACGTTTCTTTCCTGTATCAAAACAAATAGGAAGTTTTTCTATTTTCTATTTCCTGTATAATATGATAAGAAATTGAAACAGTTTATGTGAGTAACGGATATAACGTACGACCGTCATAGGGTTGACAAATACTTCGCAAAAATTACATTAGATCTCATTAGAATTAGACTTTAGATTAACGGCTCCCGCCAACGACGGACTTGTTGTAGGTCGTTGTAGGTTTGACGTTTGCGTTGAATACCATACGTTTCATTTTCACCGATTAAAAAATCGGTCACCGATTATCGGACTTGGGCGCCCTCGCCCTATAAGGGGGAGTTTCACCGGAGTTCTTCTTAAAACAACGCGTGTTGTGAGACTCCATTAAATTCAATGTACTTTATAATTTGTACTATTTCTACTAATAAGTAGTTTTTCTATTTGTAATAATAAATAATACCGTATATTGGCTTAATGCGTAAACGCAAAGCCATTAATTAATATAAAATAATTATTATATATTATGGGATTACTAACCGTTTCGTTCAATAGCCACACTTACACCTCCAATAACGAACAAAAGATATCCAGAGCTTTATCGCTATCGGATGAATAGTATAGAAACGCTTAAGGGACAAAGAAGACAAATTTTTTTTAAGATATTTTTTTTTTATCATAATTAAATAATTACATTATTATTATTATATTTATAGTTACAAGATAACATTTTTACTAGAAAAAATAAACCAGCCTCAGGAAGATCGAGTATGAATCGAACCCACGACCTTTGGATCCTAAATGTTATCTTGTAATAATATAATAATTTAATATAATAGGTATATAAGATATATATTATTTGACAACCATAACCTTCTTTTTCTCGAAAAAATACCTTTCGGCCCATCTCCGCGTTTTTTTTATACTGGTGGTCGCCCAGTGGTCGAAATTTGGCCGTAATTTTATTAAGGCTGCACGGATTGTATCCTAAGCAATAAAAAAATAAAAAAGATAGATTTCGGCCGCTGCTTTTGCATTTTTGAAATTTTTGAAAAGAGTTTAAAACGTTTGTGTCAAATACATATGCGTGTGTGTCAAATACATGGTAGTGTCTGTAATGTTTGTTTTATTGATTTAATGTATTTGTATGCATCATTAAAAAAAAAAATTAACATTCTATACTCCTTTCGCTATAATCTATAAGTGTGCGAAATTTCATACTCCTCCGTCCGCGCAATTTTCGTAAAAAGGGGTACAAAGTTTTTGCTTCACGTATTAATATAAAATATTCCCAAAAGCTCACAATAAAGACATAGATGACAGATAGAAGTATTAACTAGCTAATGTACAAGTAACAAAACGATTTACGAAAATTAAGGGAACGTAAAAAGTGGCTGGGTACGAGTATAATAATAAAACAGCTAAGTTCTGTATTCTCCCGAAGGCGTACGTACAATCTCAGATCAAAGCGAGATCGGTTCATGCGGCTTTGGTAAGTCAAATAAAATTTCATTGCCTTGAGTGTTTTTGATAATAATCATTTTGTGCTATAAATAATAATGTCTTTCTTATTATTTATTTAAGAGATTCATAAAAGTTTAATCATAATATATCCTTTGCAAAACGTGGAATATTTGTATGTGTTGTTTATAACTGAGCCTAATTTTATATACAAGGTGTTGATTTTCATACTCCGTCATATTTATTTCTTCATTTGTGATAGAAAGTGTTTAATGGTTTTTTCAAATACACGCCGTAATTAATAATGCTGTAAATAATGCAAAAAGACTACTGGAGATTTTGTTAGCCGTTTTTCAGAGTGACAAAAATCACTGTCAAAGTTAATGTATGAAAATGACAGCTTCAATGTAGGCAGCTCAATATAAGATACAAATACAGATTACCAGGGAAATAGTCTTCTAAAATAAATGACTGTCTCCCACCACAGACAAACCAACCGATAGCATCGTGTCACTCGTCAAAGCTATTTTGAGCCTAAACTGAATTATGAATTTTAAGGCCTCTTTCATCGAGTCTTCCGACATCTTTTATTGAACGTGTTTATACCGTTTCCTCTTACAGCAACAGGTGTAGACTATAAAATAAACAAATGCCACTCGCTTCTTCTGGAGCTCGGTGGCGCATTGGTAAGCGCGATTGTTGAAGTTAAATAACTGTCAGATAGACTGGCTATCGGATCATCATCAGGGCATAGTCCTCTTCAATGGTAAGCCACTCTGCATAGTCCTGCTCTGTCCTCGTCCATGGATGACTAAATGGGTGAGCAAAAATTTATTATCTCAAGCCCCTCCGTGCTTTGGAAGGCACGTAAAGCCATTGGTCCTTTTTAGCAATACAATCACCAATTCGAACTGAGCCCGCGTTGTGTTCACACTGTGGTGTTTCCATCTATATGGAAGGCTCGTGCCCCAACAGTGGGGTCATAAAATAAGATCGAGATAAAAATTCGCTTCTTTTGTCGCAAGTCGCAACTTAGTATTACCGCACGTGTCCCGCCTTACAACCTAATATGTAGGATTAATTTTTCGTGACAGCACAAAAGATGATATTATTTTCCTCCGAAAAGTTCGTTAGAACATTATATATTAAGTCTGAATTAACGAAATAATACAGTCTATTTATGTAGAGCCCGAATATTCGATATTAAATTTCGTCTGAGGGGTATATTTACCCACTTGAAACACTGCCATTATTTATTATGACATGTTTTTCCAACGAAATGATAATAAATTGTTGACGCTGGCTTTATTAACTTTTGTATGGTAAAACAATTTATTACCAACAATCCTTGTGCGTAATACAGAAATAAGTTTTTGATTATTAAATAACTGGTTATCAAAAACGTATTATTGTGGTCTTTATCAGTGTAGATACTGAGACATTAAATATTAATTATTATTATTAACCCAGATATTTCTGAAACTATTTTTCTTCTCAGATTATTATATTTTTTTTATATGTTGGTAAATATGTCACCAACTTCTCCGGAAAAATACTGGAAAAAATCCTAATAATCTGGAAATGCCGGAAAATGATGGGTGTTATAACACCCCGTAGAAGAATGCCCTACCAATATCTACAAGTATTATGGCTAGTTGTACGTGAAGAATTATGATACTAAAGAATGAAACAAAAGATTTATTTGTTTTTATTTAAATCTTTTACATATTTAGGCTTTCTAATCAAGTAATATACCTAGTTAGTATTCAGCTAATTTGTATGATAGACAATAAAACAAGATTTTGCATGTAAATGTACTTGATATTTTTTGCAAATGAAATTAGTTTTTGTTTTGCATATGGTGCACCTGAGCTGTTTTTCTTTGTAATCAAATCAATCATATGATCAATTTTATCATATCGAGAAGTTTCTATATGACCAGCAGGTGTACGGCTTGGCTCACGCTTTCTGTCACTTTTGTAGGTTTCCAACAAACTTCTAGCTATAGATCTTCAAAAAGTGAGATGATTATACTCCCCTTTTCACTTCCCACGCTTATATAGCTGCCAAGCGTTGTGTACTGCCATATCCAAATAGTGGGCAATCAAGGGAAAATACCAATTCTTTCCTCGTATCGAAGTGCGGCAAAGACTGATATTTTGATCAGAATGATCAAAATATGTTTTCATTATATTTTTTTATTATGGAAGGTTGATCAATTTGAATATACTTTTTCAACTGTTGTGAAAAGCAAAAAAAAAAAAAAAAAAATAAAAACGTTTAGCCTTATGCAATGGTTCGACTGTGTCCACGTTTAAAGCAACTGTAACCACACTATTATCGTTTCACTTGCACACGAGGATATCCCCTGGGTTCTCAGATGATCTTCAGATGATGACTCATTGTAGGCCATTTCAGCTTCCACTCTTAGTTGGGTACATAAAACAGCAAATTTTATTACTTATTTTTTGAATAACTCAAATAGGTTATTATATAAAATACAATATTTGCACAAGTACTATTGATATAAGTCCAATTACCTGGAAGATTATGTAAGTTTACACAATCTTCGTCACCCAAACATTCATCAGTCACGTCTGCGTTTGCATTTTCGGGTGGAAAAATTGATATTGTATTGGGAAGTGGTTCGTCGTCGTCAGCCATTTTCAATGCCTCTATCATTTCATCCAGTTTCAAAAACTTTCGCCATTGCAATCTAAAATAGTAGTAAAGTAGGATAGACGTCAATTCTCCTACCGGGTGTTATAACACCCGCTATAATTCTACGTAAAAATAGGACAGTAATATTGTATAAAGTAATAAAAAACATTGCACTAATTTATAGCTAATAATTATACTCTTCTTAATATATGTTGATAATTTTTAATTTTTAGTTAAAAGTATGATAAAAACATACCTTTTTGAAGACATTTCGAGATATCAGCACTTTCTTACTTTCAAATGTATAAAACAGTTCGATATCCAAAGATATAGTCACCACACCTGCACATAAACAAACCTGGATACCTACTAATTGACATAAGAATAGAAATAGAAGTCACAATTCGTTTTTAATATTTTTTAATTGAGGGTATATGTCGTGGGTGTTATAACGCCCCGTAGGAGTAAATGGGTAATAAATAAACAAAGATAAATTTATTGCTGTATAACAAAAACTTAGCCTAGATACAAAAGACTTATGTTAAGTAATTGAGGTTAGTGTATATAATAATATGTATTACGTAATGCCTATGCTAAGCAATCAATATTGCCTGTGTATTAGGTATCTATCTATAACAGAACGTTAGTGCTTATTCTACAATAAAACATTTACACAATAATAAATACTAACAATTTTAAATGCGGAACTGAATAATAATATTAATTGCTCTACTTAATTAGCATTTTCTACATGATCTTAAAAATTATGTAATTACTAATAATAAGTTCTCTGTGTCATCATATGTTTTCCCCTTTAGCCAATCTTGTACGGTTTTTTTACATTGTACTTTGTTCAAGGGATAAATACATAAATAAAAGTTTGGTCTGTTGTACAGAAAACTACTCAGATGACAAAAGAACCTGTGCGTGATTGATCTTCTGAATCGTTCAGTAGAACAGACAATATCTGCACGTCTTAGGCTGGTTTCGAGCGCAGAGTTAAAAAAAAAAAATAAAAATAAATAAATTTTCCTACACTCACACCAATTATCTAGCCCAAGAGAAGTTTCGTTATGAAACTCGTTAAATGGTTTCTAGACAACGGATAAACATACTTAAAATACTTAAATACATACTTATTATACATAGAAAACACCCAGACCCGAGACAATTTAGAAAAACAATAATTTCTGAATTGACCCGACAAAAAGGCATTAATAAGTGATTTTTAGTAATTGTTAGTAATATGAAAAGCTGGCGTACAGATAGAACATCGCATTTGGTAAGGAGCTCTGCCCGCGGGAAGCGTTTTGGTCGGAATGTGCTGACTTTTAGAACTGCTCTCTGTGCTATTTCTAATTTTATCATAATAGTTTTGTGTGCACCGCCCCATGATGTTATACAATATACAAATAATGACTGACAAGGTGTCAGATATATTGATTTTAGTAGACTACCGCATGCAACGTGCCGAAGATTTTAAAGACGTAGATTAACTTTCTAACTCTAGATGTAAGGGCTTCAATATGTGGTCTAAATTTTAAATTCTTATCAATTATTACCCATAGGTATTTAATATTGTCAATGCTGCTGAGCTTAAGGCAGGAGCAAGTGTCAGGCAAGTCATTGCATAGATGGGCTGTTATTGAATGTGAGTTTGGGATAGGCTGGGATAGTGAATTATAGGAAAAAGTCATATATATTGTTTTATCTATGTTAAGTGTCAGTAAGTTACTTCTAAGCCACTGAGTGACTGTATTAAATCCAGATTGAGCTAGTTTCTCATTCCAAGTATCCGCGCTAAAGAGCAGAGCTGTGTCGTCGGCGTATGATATTATTTTTCCGCTTTTGAAAAGGGGAAGGAGGCATAAGTCGTTAATGTAAGTAAGAAATAGCAAGCGTACTATTATGCTCCCTTGAGGAACACCATATTCAACAGTCAATTCATCACTCATAGTGTCATCTATCATAACACAATGTGTCCGATTAGAAAGATAATCTTTGATGAGGTTATGTGGAACACCCCTTATACAACTTCTCGAGAAGTATAGATACCGAAATCGTGTCAAATGCTTTTGCGAGATCAAGGAATATGACTAAACACTTTTTTGTGAGTCCAGTCGCCTTACAATATAGTCAGTGAGCTGATGTACTGCATCGTCAGCCGATCTGTCTGCTCTAAAACCGTATTGAGTAGCTGCTAAGAGTTTGTTATTTTCTAAGTATTTTACAAGTCTTTTATAAATGAGTCTTTCTAGAATCTTGGATATTGATGGCAGTATGGCTATGGGACGAATGTTATTCAAACAACTATTATCTCTATTTTTATAAATAGGGCGAATGAGAGCCTTCTTCAATACATTAGGAAAGATTCCTTTCGCAAAGCATAAATTAAAAAGACATGTAAGCGGGGGAGTATGTTTATCTTTAATTTTTTTTATGAAAGAACAAGATATTTTATCAATTCTAGTGGCACAGTCATTTCTTAAAGTCATAATAATTTGTTCAATTTCGGTTTCGTCAGAGTCGAATAAGGCAAACGAGTTTAAAACTGGTAATTTGGAAGGGGGTGCAATACAGGAAAATGGCTGCATGTGACTGACTTTCGCTTTTGCAGCTAGGTTTTTCCCGATATTGATAAATTGTTTACTCTGTTTAGGGAATGTGCAGGCGTAGCAGAATTTAAAATGAGGTTATGGGCAGGTGGTTTGGTTTTAGTGGTGTAAGTAATGTTTTAATGACTTTCCGTAATTTATTCTTGTCGTGACCCGCATTTTGAATTTGACTCCTTTCATACTGTCACTTTAATTTTTTAACAAATTATTACAAAAATTCCGATATCTGTAATAAGTTATTTTATTTATTTCATTGTCTGGGTTTTTATTAAGTGTTCTTTGAAGTTTATCACGATGCTTAATGCAGCGTAAAACTCCAGGAGTTATCCAAGGTTTCATGATTTTATAACGGCGGGATAACAAAACAGTGCGTGTATTAGACTCAATTATTTTAGTTGAAGATGATAAAAGGAATTCGGTTGACTTATTAACGTCATCTGAGTTGTAAATAGTAGACAAGTCTAGGTTGTCTAGGACATGTGCCACTGACTCATATTGCAGCGTCGTGCGTTTTACTTTTAGCGCTGTTGCAAACACAACAATAAGGAATTATGACCTGTCAAAGTAGATGTTAATATAAAAGTTTTTAAAGGGATGTTTGTCTTGGCTAAAATATGATCTACTTACTTTTTCTAGTAGGATGCAAATGAGTGGGTAGGTAACCTAAATAGGCTATCTGAGTTAAATATTCCGGTGAATTACGATCTATATTTCCGGGTTTTATATTGATGTTTAAATCGCCCATGACAAATACATTTCTAAATGATGATAACTGTTCTAAAAGTACACTCAAAGATTGTAGTTTTATTATATCTATTTCAAATATTAAAAAACTGCTTATTATTATTATTATTATTATAAAAACTTTCAGGCAGTCAGTTGATACAACCGGTGGAAGCCTGTATCTTTGTATACATCAGTAGTGATTATGATTTTTAATGAGAAGATAAGTATTTGCTTTACGATTGGATTTTAGGCATATTAAAATCGACTTAGTCTTCGACTGTTCGACGAAGGAGTGGTCACCAAAATTTTACAAAATTTTTATTTTACTAGAAATAAGTAAAAAAATGCTGAACTCGATTTAACAACCAATTTTAAACATACTACTTATAGGATGTTTACTTATTATGTATACATTTTGTATATACCTAAGTTACCAAAGACTTAGCAGCATAGCGCAGTGAATTAGACGTAACGGCTTAGGCCTCGTTTACACGTATCGCTACAAGCGTATTCGCGATTACGCATAATGTTATTGTGTACACACCTTAGTTTTACGAGACCATTCCGCTCGGTAAGTATAATTACGATACGGGTAATGGAGGCATGGAATGGGTGTTATAAGCCAGGATAACGAGAGTGATGTGTACGTGCAGTTATCAAGGTAAATGAAAAAAAAATGTTTTTTTTTTAAAGTGCTGATTGCTTCAGACGGCATTTTCAGCTTCACCGAGTTTTTTTGGAGGCGGCGAGAAACTTAAAGAGCTCCTCAAGCCGTGTGAAACGAATCACCTTCCGAGGTTTTCTAGAGGGAACGGCATCACGCACTAGTGCGTGTCCCCGTGCCCCACTCGATTCTCCGATGGGTTCGGATCGGATCGGGGATATTTTGGTGCAACTATTAATCGGGATGAAATTCATCATCATCATCAGCTCATTTTATGTCCCCACTGCTGGGGCACGAGCCTTCCCTATGGATGGACAGTGAAACGGAGAAAATAGCAATGGAAAAGATGAATCCTATAATAATGAAAATGCTCTCATAAAACGGAATGTGGGTTTAATAACATAACTTACAATATAAATTCTACCACCTCAAAAGACAAGCAAAATAATAATTTATATAAAACATCAAAGTCAAATGTGACAAATTAAAAAGAATAATATTTAAAGCTATACAAAATATCATAAAAAGGGCGGCTCAAAATGAGTCCGCAACATGCCGCACCGTCTTTTGGAGGATGCTGGGAACGACTAGTAAGAACAGTTAAAGTTGCTTTAAATGCTACGCTTCATAAAAGGGCCCCAAACGAGGAAATTCTTTTAACGTTATTAGCTGAAGCAGAAGCTATAGTGAACTCACGCCTTTTGAGCCACGTGTCAGTCGACAGCAGTGATGATGAGACACTTACACCTTTTCATTTTTTGATTGGCGTTTCCTCTAACCAAATTCTCCCCATGGCATTAGATGATGGTGACCTGATGCGACGAGCAGATTGGAAAAAAACGCTAAGGCTCTCTGACCACTTTTGGAATCGATGGGTAAGGGAAATTCTTCCTACCATGCAACCTCGTCAACCATCCAACCGTAACGGCAGTTACGATATAAAGTTAGGCGACGTTGTAATAATTGTTGACGAGCAGTTACCTAGAGGAGTATGGCCGAAAGGACGGGTTACCGCTACCTACCCAGGAAGGGACGGGGTTACCAGGGTAGTGGATGTCCTAACCGCGGCGGGAACGCTACACCGCCCCCTAAAAAAATTAGTCAAGCTATCGCTATAACGCGATAACTCTTTAAAGCTTCAGGCGATCAAGATTATTATTTCTTGGTTAAATTGAATATACCTTGACTTATTTTTGTGCAATGTTGCACAAAGGGGGAGGATGTTGCGGACTCATTTTGAGCCGCCCTTTTTATGATATTTTGTATAGCTTTAAATATTATTCTTTTTAATTTGTCACATTTGACTTTGATGTTTTATATAAATTATTGTTTCGCTTGTCTTTTGAGGTGGTAGAATTTATATTGTAAGTTATGTTATTAAACCCACATTCCGTTTTATGAGAGCGTTTTCATTATTATAGGATTCATCTTTTCCATTGCTATTTTCTCCGTTTCAGACAGGGAGAACGGGCCATTAACCACCACGCGGGCCCAGTACGGATTGGTGGTTGTTAACGACTGCCAATGCAGCCGGGACCAACGGCTTTACGTGCCTTCCGAAGCACGGAGGAGCTCGAGATGATACATTTTTGGTCACCCATACGATGACAGGCCTTTGCGAAAGTTGCTTTACCTCAGCACCCGTAGACCGGGCGCGTTAACCGCTGCGCCATCGAGCTCCTCCGAGGATGAAATTATTGGGTTGTTATTATACACGCCTGTACATCAGACTAACACAAACTGTCAAATTTCTATGGCATATGGTTGAACATTTATTGAAGAAATTTGATGGTTTTGATTAGGTTGATGCGCATGGCAGGCGTCTGTACATTTGCCTCAAAGTGAATTCGTAACAGAACAAAGTATGTGTAAATTTGTCACACTTCCATTTGTATGTAATAAATTTGTCATAAAAAAAAAACAAATGTTGAAAAAATTTCCACGAGCAGGATTTGAACCTGCACCCTTCTGACATACCGGGTCAGGTGCTTTCCTAATTGAGCTATCGTGGTTCTAACCAGCCCGCCGAAATTATTCAACACTATTTACTTTTTACTTTGAAAGCCAAAAGCGCCCATTTTTCAACATTTGTGTTTTTGTAAATTGTTCGCAACAAAATTTACGTTAAAAATTATATAAACAAAACAAACACACCTATTGTGCGTCCTGTTCGTACCTGACAGTCCTGAGCCTCCTCCGGCACGCCGGCGCGGTCCTCCTCGGCAATATAATCTTTTTCAGGTCAGTCAAGGCCGTACCGTATCGCGTGCGAACTCTCCTTTGGTTCGATCTCTGTGCCATCTCAATGCACTCCGTGATGCCAATGCTGATTTTTATTTCTCATTTGACAATTGGTCAACTATTAAACAGGCATTACTGAGTTATTCTGAAATTTTGTGGGACCAATGGAGTAATATTTGTAACTCTGACGATGAAGATGGAGAATGATGTATTTATTGTTATGTATAATTGTATGTATAATTTAATTAATGTATAATAAATTATTTTTTAATAATGTATAATTATATTCTGATATCATTTTATAATAATTAATTTAATTTCGAATTGTATAATTGTGTGATAAATGTAATTGATTTATGTCGTTTTTGTCACAATAAATAATTAAATAAATAAAATAAATAAACACATTTTATAAATTTGTCATATTTTAATTTGGACCTATGACAAACCTAACATTATTATTTTTAATGCATGTGACAAATTTACTTTCAATGTATGGAGTGTACAAAAATGTGACGAACTTCCTAGGTGGCAAGTGTACATTATCCCAAATGATTAAATAGGATAATATATGTTCGATTCCTGGATGTTTACCTTTACGAGAATTTAATATATTGAAATGCAGTTTTGTTTATTAACTTTAAAATCGAAAACATCGAACAAATTTCCCATTTGGACTCCCATACCGACCCATTTACTGTTCACGCTCGGACCTGACTCGACCTCGAAATTAAAATATTATTTCGATTAGTAGGTACCAGTTTTCATGGTTATTATCATAGGTTCATTAAAAAAATGATAAATTGTTTATTTCATACAAACTCGGTATAAACAATAATCTAGGGTGGGGAACCACCTAGTAAGTATATAATAATACCTGTTGCAGGAGGCCCCGTTCTTCCACATCAAACATAAAAAATATATGTTTAACTAAGTGCTAATAATCTACCATACCATATCATACCTGTATACATATACATATACATATAATGACTTGTCCTGACTGACTGATTCATCTTCGCCGAACCGAAACCGCTGAAGCTACTTAGATGAAATTTGGGCTGTAGGTTGATTGAGTGACGTAACCAGCCACTAAGAAAGGATTTTAAGGAAATCATACCCTAAGAGGGTCAAAAAGGGGGTGAAAGTTTGTTTGAAAGTCCCTCAGTTTTGAAGTAAAATAAATAAAAATTGGTAATTGGCTTTTTGAAAAGAAATAAAGAATGACTTGTATATTATAAGTCCATACTTGCCATAAACACTGCCAAACGTTTTAGTACTAATAGAAAGAAAAGTTTCAAAGTGTAAATAAAATTCAATAACCAAATATAGAGGACTAAAACACTTACCTACTATCTGAACTGCGGTTGAATATCTTCAATACAATCACCATAATATTCCTACAGAAATTCGCTGGCTACAGCAAAATGTCTTTAACTTAAAGCAAATGCGCTTTTAAAAGCAATTAAAAGGGAACACTCAAAAGCGAGAATTTTTTTTTTCCGCTCCATCAAGG
Source organism: Eudonia lacustrata (assembly GCA_947562085.1). Lineage (NCBI taxonomy): Eukaryota > Metazoa > Arthropoda > Insecta > Lepidoptera > Crambidae > Eudonia > Eudonia lacustrata. Next base: position 2,733,095 of record OX387330.1, on the reverse strand, counting down.
AGTGTGCTAATATTTTTTTTTACGTCAAGGAAAATATTCCAACACTCTTCCTCTGATTTTTCCTCCCCAATAATCTTCAAAGATGTCTGATCTGAAAATTCAAAGATGGTCGCCTATTCAATTTAGTTTACATGCCGTTTCGAGAGGCACTTTTATCGTAACAAATTCAATGATAACATCTCATCTTATAACTTGATTGCATCTTAAAGTTTGCTCATCAACTGAAGTTTGTTAGCAAAACATCATTCATCATTCATTAATTCCTTAGTTAGCCAAGGCAAATAGGCTAAGCTAAAATAAATTCTAGTATGTAACAAGTTTGCCGAATGATTGCATTTTTTTTCGAAAATCTCTACCAGAATAGCACTGGCTACGATAGCTAGTGTCTAAAGGTGCGTCCAGAATATATGACAAGACATGTTATATATTATTATCATAATTATTTAATACTAGCTGTGCCCCGCGGTTTTACCCGCGTTCTATTAGTCATAGCGTGATGTAATATAGCCTATAGCCTTCTTCAATAAATGGACTATTCAACACAAAAATATTTTTTCAATTCAAACCAGTAGTTCCTGAAATTAGCGCGTTCAACCAAACAAAAAAACAAACTCTTCAGCATTATAATACTAGTATAGATGTTACTTAATGTAGTCCACCTTAACAAACCGAATTTATAAAATATTTAGTTTTGAGCGTACATAATATAGATATTATACATATATCTACAATTATATTTCAGCTAATGTAACTGTGGTAACATTAGCTGAAATATAATTGTAGATATTTAAGTAGTTATGTTTACGTTTTCAAAGTAATAACTTTAGAGCTTCTGTCTGTTGTTCTGTCGATAGAAGACCTCTTAAAAATACTTCAGTGTCAATTATTATTACACTATTATGTCAATTTTGTAAGTGCTCTCAATCTAATAAAAAAATTCCTGCAAAATAAAAAAAATTGCAACATAAAAAAACATTAAACATCATGTATTTTTTAGTCATTTTATTTTTTATGAACACCACAACTTACGGCATATCTTTACTTCAGGATAAACTATAGTCTCCTTTTCTTTAACCACAGATTGCCAGCACTCGGTTTTACTCACATCTAAGGTACAATCCCGGACAATTAAGGCCACTACACCTTATCCAAACCTTTCCTTAAGTCCACATGAATAGACCCTTTAGATAAAAGCCGCCTGTGACCGCTAATCCCGACGTGAGACGTCAAGTACTCAGCCCTACTCCAAGTAGCCCTAATCAATACTTTTTAGAAAGTAAATTGGATTTTTTTCCTCAAATAACCGCTATGATGAGAGTTGTGTTTGATTGGTTTATTTCCGATATTTTGTCAGGTAATATCGTTATTGCGATTGGTAATATTTGCGAGTTGGAATATTATTATATTTCTGTATGAATAATCTGGTATTAATTTAATTTCTTGGGGCAAGACGTAATTAATGAACGGCATAAAGGGGAGGTATTCCTCGAAGCGCAACCATTTTCAAGAGCACCTAATGAAGCGCAACTAAACTGTTCCTCGAAGCACACCTTTTAGTTGCGCTAACGAAATAATTTTAAAATATTATAATTTTATTCCTCGAAGCGCATCAATGGTAAAAAATAGGAAAGAGCATAAAGGAAACGTGGATTGGAAAATATATTATATTAAATTCGTTTCTAGTAAATTTTATTTAACAATAATTCTTTTTCATTTTAACAGTTTCGCTGTCCAAAAATTAAAACAATAGATAATAAATTGTTATGTATCACATGTGACTCATGGGACAGGGGACCTGTTAATATGCGCATAGGCTAGTGTCGGTCGAAAAACCGGTCGTTGTGGAGATCATTGGGGGAGGACTTTGTCCAGCAGTGGACGTCTTTTGGCTGAGATGATGATGATGATGATGATGATGATGATAGGCTAGTGGCACCAATGTTCAACTGTTTAAGCCCAGTGTTTGACACAGTTCACATTACCATAAAATAACATAGATTCTCATTAAAATTATACAGGTGACAGTTAGGAAGCAGGTGGTCTCTATTCAATTGATGCTAAAAACTTAAATCGATTGATGACACTGACACTAGAGTCACACCCTACCAACTGTTCATAGGATGACTAGCGACCCGCCCCGGCTTCGCACGGGTGCAATGCTGATACACGCAACCGCTATGTCCCTGCATTTTAAATCTGTAATATCTTTGAACATATTCATTTAAGTAAGTAAGGCAACAATTTATAGTTGATACCATTTTGTCTCAGCACCAACTACTGAACTTCAATGCTGACTATTTAGGTCGACGCAGAAGTGACAAAGTTTGCATTACAAAAAAATTTAGAACATCCTTTATAAACAAATTCCAAATTTACTTAGGCCCTCTTATTTACAATAAACTCAATAAAAAACTAAACATATACTCATTTAATAAATACAGATGTAAAGAAAAAGTAGTAAATTGGCTTAATTCACTTAGTTATGATGAAACAGAAAAAATATTAACTACATTCAAATAAATATATTTTTAAAAAAATACGTTTACTTTACGAAAAGATAATTTTTCATTAGTCTTATATCTGTATATTATGTATATGTGTATGTATATTTATATATTTATATATGTAAGTATATTTATATAGTTTTTATTTTATTTTATTCTTAATTTTATTTTTAAATTTTTAACATTGTGATAAACTAAATTAAATATATTCACATTTAAAATACCTATATTTGTAAAATATTATTTATGGGATCGCACGTATTCATTTCACTGTAAACCATGAGGAAATCTAATTTTTTCCTTACTTGTATTTATAATACTAGTTTAAAAAATCAAAAATGTCTAATTAACTTTTAATTTCTTTAGTTTCCAGTTTTTGTAGTCTCACCTATCGCACAGCTCGTTCCCACGTCACTATTCACTCTGTCCTCAGTCCGATGTTTGGAACCGCTTAATGACCGATGCGTATGATTTGTATAGTGCACTAATTGTAACGTAAAATATAAATCTACCTACCCATATTTTGTTCGTTAATTGAATTTATGTTGTAAGTAATGTATTAATATTTTTCCATTAGTGTTGACGTGACTGCTTCTTTATTTAATTGAGTAATGCGTGTGTTACCTACATTATAAGAAAAATGTCATAGGAAGTGACTAGCATCTACGGCACAGGCTCGGCCTAGTTTTGATGCTAGTGATCTTGTATTTAGTCCTATAAAAAATGTTAACATTGTTTTATGTCTTATATGTATTTTCTTAAGTCAATAAAGTATTATTATTATTATTTAAATTACATGCAGTAAAGGGCCATATTGATCTCTATTAAATGCACAATGTATTTAAGGTACTTAATTGAATAAGGATTAATGCTGTATTGCTTAAAATCGCTTCGTAAATAAGCCATTATTTCTCGTAAAAATAAAAGGATAAAAAATGATTATTGTGGGTTATCCCTAAGAGATAGACATATACCATCACGGACTTTTTTGTAGACCTTTTTAAGGTGTACAATACTATAGTACTAGTTTTGATATCTCGTAGGGTTCAGCCAGCGTTTGCAAAGTAAGCGCAAACATATGTGAGACCTCTAAAATTATCAGTGTTTCTCTACTATATTATGCATGTAGTTATACATATAAACCTTCCTCTTGAATCACTCTATCTATTAAAAAACCGCATCAAAATCCATTTCGTAGGTTTAAAGATCTAAGCATACATACATGCATACATTGGGACAGCGGGAAGCGACTTTGTTTTATACTATGTAATAACATTTAACTAAATGTATATTTTGACAGCATTTAATGAGCTGATAATGTAATAAAAAAATACTTAGCACCAATAAAAAATACCTAGATTAAATAAAACTCGGTTCAAGTATAAATCTGGACCCTCGTCTCACCACGGTCAGGGATACACAACGGTTGGGCAAACAAATGGAGTGGCCGCGGCGGAGATGGCAACGCAAACAGTTCGGCAAATAGCGCTGACGACCGACGGCACAAATACTAGGGTAGGTACGCTATGTCAGTTCAAGAAACCAAGTTACTTTAGTTTATAAAGTTATAGGACACAAGTTTGAAGCGTACCGATTTCATAATTGAGGAGCTCGATGGCGCAGTGGTTAAAGCACCCGGTCTGCGAGTGCTGAGGTTAAGGCGACGCACCGCTAAACAATAAATCTCATACGGAGCGTTTGCGCCCCGTACCTCAAGAAAAACTGTTTTTTCTTTAAAATTAAAACTACAACTTATTTAAAAAAAATGAACTACAATATTGAAGTGTGTGTTAAGACTAATCTACTAAGATAATCGGTCTGGTTTACCTGTAAAATGCTAATCTATGTTTTAAAAGAGGTTACTTTGATATTTTTTTCTCTGTTATAAAAGTTGACAAATCGTGTGTCTGCAACTACCAAAATGAAGTTAAGTAAATGAAAAATCATGTCATCAAATATCACTTTCATATGTTTTGTAATTGTTGGGAAAAATCAAGATCCCCGCCACGTAAATTCCCAATGCGTCGCCTTAAGCAACTTTCTCCAAGACCGTTCATCAGATGGGTGACCAAACATTTATCAACTCGAGCTCCTCCGTGCTTCGGAATGCACGTAAAGCCGTTGGTCCCGGCTGCATTAGCAGCCGTTAACAACCACCAACCCTCACTGAGCCCGCGTGGTGGTTTATGGCCCGTTCTCCCTATCCATCCACAGGGCAGGCTCGTGCCCCAGCAGTGGGGACATAAAATGAGCTGATGATGATGATGATGATTTCAAATATGCTTACAAATAGTTTTGTGCAACCCATATTTGCTATTATTTTAATTATTATAAATAATTACTTAAATAGTGTTAAATAATTTCGGCGGGCTTGTTAGAACCACGATAGCTCAATTGGGAGAGCACCTGACCCGCTATGTCAGAAGGGTGCAGGTTCAAATCCTGCTCCTGGAAATTTTTTCAACATGTTTTTGTAATTTTTTCGCAACAAAATTTGCGTTAAAAATTATATAAACAAAACAAAACATTTTATAATAATTAAAATAAAAACTAAGTAATTTTTTTTCTTTGAATGTTGATTTTTCTCTACTCGGTCAGGAATTCATAAATCCGACGCGCCGTTGCCACGGTCAGGGATACACAACGGTTGGGCAAATAGATGGAGTGGGCGCGGCGGAGATGGCTGCTCAAACAGTTGGGCAAACAGCGCTGGCGACGGCGCAAATACTAGGCTACCTACTGTCAGTTCTAGAAACCAAACCGCTTTTGAACACCACTATCCAATTTACTTAACCCACTTACTCCTACTGTGTCTTTAACGACACACCAACTTTAAAAAAATATAAAAGTTTATGTGGGTACTTTGTTCTTTTTTTTTGTGTTGGATCTGACAGTCAAGATTATACATGGTTATTGTGAAGTAATAACTGTGAGTTACATTTCATATATTTTGTTTGTAGTAAGTTTGAATTTTGTGATTATTGCAATGAGTAAATCAAGGTGAGTTGAGATAATATTTTATCGCGATTTGTATTTGTGTAAGAACAGATTATCAATATTTTATTCCTATATTGTAAGAAAATAAAAAAACAAATTGTTATTTTATAATATTTCATATGGTATTTGCCTTTTACTTTAGGTGTTCCGTAAAAGACACGGTAGGAGAATGTACTACTATCTACTATACTACCATTCAATATTAGAACATTTTCCAAATGCGTCTTTTTATTATTTAAAAAACACTAAAAATAATAATAATTATTTTTATTGCATATTTCTTTAATATTATGTATTTCTTACAAGAATTTTAAAATCCCGCTGTCGTTGAGTAAAATTTTTGAAGAGTTGGAGCAAAATGATAAAAACGAGGGTCCAGATTCTATAACTGACATGCCGCCAGAAAACTGTAGCGTGGAAGTTACAGATGAAGACTCTGGAGATGAAGACTGTGTTTCTCCAAAATCTACCTGGATCCCATCTCAGAGCACCTGCTGAAATTCAACGTGAAGATTCTTCTGATGCTAGTGAGGATGACTGTTTATATTTAGACAGCTATCTAAAAGGTCAAAATATTGGTATTTATAGGACTAGTGTTCGTGGAAAAAAGTGGTTCTTCTCACTAATAAGTCATTGCCTTGATATGGCCACTTATGATACCTGGCAGTTATACAAGATAAAATAATGGTGGGCAGTTGGATCATTTGAAATTTTGGAGGAATGTCGCTATGTATTCTTGAAATAAACAAGAAAGCTGACAGTCATAGGGATGAAGAGCCATCACAAAGTACAGCCACAGCAATGCAGTATACTCATAATGGTCACCTGATAAACTATAGAGAGGCTCGACTGCGTTGTGGTGTCTGTCATATTAGTGCAAATGTTTATTGTATGAAATGCAATGTAACATTGCATCCGAAAACATGTTTTGAAGAATATCATAATGCAGAAAATAACCATATGTGTATAAAAATACCTAAATAAAACATTTACATTTACATTTATTGAGATTTATGTGTTTTATTGTCGTTTTTGTCAATTTATTATGGAGCCGTAATAAATCTGACCAATAAGCTATCTGTTGCGGAAACCCACAACACACACTATGCTACCGTTTAAAATTAGGTTACACCTTAAAATAAATGCCTGTTTATTTGCAACACTATCATAATAGCATATTCTCCTACTGTGTTGTTTAAGATACGGCATTTTCCGGCTTTTCTCCAAATGGAATATTTTTTAAATTATTTTTTATGGATTATTTATCATCAATTTAATAAGTATATGAAATTTCAAACCAATCTTACAAAAAAAGTTAATTCAGGAGTAAGTGGGTTAAACAACATGAAATATAATACATATACCTACCTACACCTTGAATCAGTTTTAGTTAATGAACCTTTATCAGCCATACACAGTTTTTTTTTTAAATTTATTTATAAACAAAACATTACCATATGTTTTACAAAAATGTTTTATGCTGTACCTTTTTTTAGTTAATCGTTTCTATTTTAAAAAAACGACGGGTTGCACTCCGGGAGTGCCGGCAGAAGTGAAAACTTGAATATTAACGTTGTGCATTTTGATATTTTGGAATGGTTAGGGAATAATTTTGCACGAATTGCTTCAATTATCAGTATAAAAGTACTAACATTTATGTGGTAGAATACAATATTTATTTATTGCGCTATCGTACACAAACATGACAATTTATGTTACATTAAAAAGCACTCGAACATTCGCGCAAGCGCCCTGCGCCGCCTAAACGAAACAGCAGGCATACATTTTTGCCGCGCCGTAGAAAGAGAGGGGGATACTTCCTCTCCTACGCCGCGCCGGCTGTCACCCGTTTTACGAATCTTCGATCAGGCCACGTGTCCTGAAGCGAATTTAACATTTTTTACCCATTAAAAAAAGTGTATAACGCCGCTAAAGAAGTTTTCACTTCAAAAATAAGTAAATAGCTTAAGATTTTCCAATGCTGGGCAAAGGCCTCAAAATAAAAAACTAAGAAAATTGTTTCTTTTTATGTTGATTTTTCACCAGTCAGTTGGGTATTTATAAATTCAAGTGTGTATGTCAGACTACAGTCAGTCATGAATTCAAAAATCCAACGGACTCTCGCAACGGTCAGGTCAGGTTTAAGACATGGCGATTCATAGTTTACTAAATATAGATTATTCAGAGATTTCGTAATCATAAACACACATATCCTGTGATCCTGATTTACAGGAAATCACTTTTTTCTCGTGTTGACGTCATGAAAGGGACTTGTCTGCAACATTACAGTGTTCTAGTGCAAGCGGTTTGGGCTGTGCAATGTTGATTGTTCTTCAGTCAGTCAGTCAGGAATTCATGAATCTGACGGGTCCTCGTCACGGTCAGGGTCAATTACAAAATAATAAAAGCACCACTAAAATTACAGAAATATTTTTTTCTAAAAGGTGTTCATTACGTTTTGCTCCAAATAATAAGGTTAATTATTTCTTACCTCGTCAATTAACACACAAAATATCTAATTGTATTAATCCCACAGCGGAACAGTAATCAAGAACAAGTTGTTCGAACATTTCATCGCCATCAAAGTAAGACAGACAGGCCAAGTTCGTCGCCATGTCGCCTACCAATCGTCGTTTTCGCAACAATTATCTTTGCGCCAGATGTGGTTCATTGGGTAGGTGCTATGAATTTGTTGCTGCATTATTATTTTGAATATGCATTAGTGTGGTATTGTATTCTGTAGTTGTGCCTTTTTAAATAAATAAATAAGTAAACATTAATTATACTTATAAACATAACAAAGAGATATACATGATAATTAATAATTATTTAATACGTGCTTCGGAAGGCACGTAAAGCCGTTGGTCCCGGCTGCATTAGCAGTCGTTATCAACCACCAATGTATAATATCAACAACACGCCAGCGCGCGGGCCCTGTGGCCCACGTGGTGGTTTATGGCCCGTTCTCCCTATCCAGCTATATGAAGGCTCATGCCCCAGCAGTAGGGACATACAATGAGCTTCTGATGAATAATTAATAAATAAATGATTTATTATTTATTAGGGATAGGATTCGTAACGGATACATCCGACAGAGAACCAAAGTCATCGACATAAGCTCTAAGAATTAGCAAGTTTAGTTATATTCTTTAGTGAAGACCATGATTTATTATATATTATATTGATAGTTATGATATATAGCTGAATATTCTGTAAGTTAATAATAATTTTGTAAGTAAATTAAATAAATAGTCCTATCCGGGAAAATGTGCAAAATTTCATCTATATCTGTTCAGCCGGTTCCGCGTGATTGAGTAACAAACAAATAATAATCATTTAACCGCCTCTGTGGTCTAGTGGCTAAGCCTACGGACTTGACCCAATGTCCCGGGTTCGATTCCCAGCGGCGGCGGTGTGGCAGTTACACATATTATTTGTGTTCTTGATTTGTTTGGTTTGGCTTGTTAAGCCCGCCTGGCTACCTACCACTTATCTAAGTCTGCCGCCATAACAACAATGTTAAAAGCATGTATTACGACAGTTTAGAAATCCTCATTAGTTGAGGATTCCACCTTCAGCCTTATCGTCACTTACCACCACCATGGTAAGATTACCATTTGCCATGAAGTAAAAATGTAAGATCAAACAAAGTTAAAAGCTTTCCTGTTTATAATATTAGTGGGGATATTAAGTATTATAAACAGTACGTTCAATCTTATGCATGAAATTTTGTCTACAAACAAGACTGGCACCGACTCCAAAAATAACAATAATTGTATCTATATATTTTCCTAATATGATTGTCTATATAAAAAAATATATATTTGTTTCTTGTAAATATTTGGTATTTGTTTGTTTGTCATAATATATGTTCTGTTAAATGTGAAGTGAAGTATATGGCAGTCGCAAAGTTTTTAAGAATATAAGAATGAGTTGGATAATAAAAGTTAATTGCAAGTAAATTGAACCAACTACACAACGCAATTATTTTTAACTTTTCAGTGCAATTTTTTCAGTCTAATTTTTTGGAGTCGGTTTTTTTTGTTACAATTTTTGTTTATTTCTCGCTTTTTAGTGACACGTTTCGATCGATTTATCAAAAGCGAATATGGGTAGACTTACTAAACGCGCAGCTCGTATGAGACAGCGCTGCCATTTAAATAAGACAAGCGAAGAAAACGAGAAACTCCTATCTCAAAGTAGGAAATCAAAAACTGAGTTCCGGTGCCTGCCTTCTTTTGCTTCGTCATAGTCGCTTAGCAAATTAATCGAGATATCTTATCGCCACCCGTGAAAGCTTTGAAGTTGTTATGGATACCAAAATGAGGAATGGCTTGTAACTTGTAATAACAATATCTCGAATAAAACTTTTGAATTCAAGAACGCGTAGTTATGAATTTCTCTGATTGGCTCTCGACAGAGAGGCAGTTTCGGATTATTCCCAAACTATAGTTAGTAGGCAGATTCGTCGCATGCTGGCACCACATGCACATGCACCTCAAACGTAGTCGTGGAAAGATACATTAAAAGTGGGAGTTATGGGAAAGTGGGAGTAAGGGAATGTGTTGGCGCATGCAATTTGTAATGCGCAGAGAGATTGAGATTAAAAATGTCAGTCAGTTGAAATGGGATAAGCGGGTATATGAGGCAATTTTAAAATTTGTTAGCTATAAAGTTCGTAGCGTGCATGTCTTTAAATAGGCCATTTTTATAATTTGTTCCGTTCTGAAACTGTTTTCAAATGTGCGAACTTTAAAATGTGATAGATAGGTAGTCAGATAGATGTTTTATCGCTACTTTTACTTTAAAAAAACATTAATGATTCGGAAAAAGTGTTGAGGAAACTGAATTCTACTGAATTCTAGAACACGTAGTAATGAATTTCTCTGATTGGCTCTCGACATAGAGCTTCGGATTATTCCCTAACTGGAGTTAGCAAGCAGTTTCGTAGTATGCTTGCCGGCAGTGCACCTCAAACATAGTCGAGGAAAGATAAATTAAAAAGGGGAGTTACGGAATTAAGTGGTAGTGCATGCATTTCGTAATGCGCGGAGAGGTCGAGATTAAAAGTGGCAGTCAGTTGAAACGGGATGAGCGGTAAATGGCACATTTTTAAAATTTGTTAGCAATGCCTTTATAGCGTGCAATGACATGCATATAATTATAATTTGTAACGTTCTGAAACTGTTTCTTAAAGAGCAAGCTTCGAATGTGAAAGATGGAGAGATAAGTGATGAGTTGAGACAATTCCTAATTAAAAAATGCTACTATGATATTGATGAATTCTTCAATGATAAAATAAAATAATAATAACAATAATGATGATAATACACACCTTATTGTATTACAAAAAATACATATTTATTTGAATTATAACTAACTTATTTATTTATGAACAACATGTTTTAATACAATTAAAATGTGGAATAAATAAAATAAACTTAACTAAAACTATTACTAATGTTTAACTCTAAACTAACAATTATATGAAGATCCTTGAATTTTAAATTAATGTTTAATAATTCAATTTTCGCATTCAAAATTTTAATGTACCTAGCTATGAGATAATTTCCACTACAGAAAGTCAGCCAGTACCAGGAAAGCTCAGGTGGGGTAGGAAAATAACTGAAAAATATTGAAATTCAACTGTAGTACATAAGTTGACTCCCTCTGTTATTGTTATGCCCTTACGGGGCGCTACATTGTTTATTTTGACACCTTGTACCTATTTATTTAATTACTATATACACCAATGTGGCATGCAATAAATAATTTTAAATTTTAATTTGAATTTGAATTAAAAATGGTTCGATCCCCGGTAGGGTCAATTTAGAAATTATTGTTTTTCTTTAATTGTCTCGGGTCTGGGTGTTTTCTATGTATAACAAGTATTTAAGTATTTTAAGTATGTTTATCCGTTGTCTAGTAACCCATTTAACGAGTTTCATAACGAAGCTTCTCTTGGGCTAGATAATTGGTGTGAGTGTAGGAAAGTTTATTATTGTTTATTTATTATTATAAAAGTTGAATGCAACTCTTTTTTAAATAACATTAATGATTCGGAAAAACAATTGGAACACTTGACATACAGGGTCATGTGCACTACTAATATCATAGCTCTGTAGCGCACATGACCCTGGTATGCCAGAGAGTTCGAGTTTGAATCCTGCTCGTGGTAATTTTTGTAATTTGCTCACAACAAATGAAATAAATGAAAGAAACGAGTTAACAAAGAAATTTGGTGACTAGTTTCTTTGTCGCACCTCTAAAATATGGAATAGTCTAACAGCACACATTTTCCCTCCTTCGCGTGAAGCAGCTTGTGGTCTGGCAGAGTGAGGTTAACTGATGCTGCGTTGTATTCACGCTGCACCAGTTGTCTTTGCGTCCACTGGACTCCATTTCCACTTAACATCAGATGGCAAGGAGTAATTTGCCGTGCTAACTATAAAAAAAGAAATCATTTCATCATTCATCACAATAATTGTAGCGATCTCGATCTCTTGGGGATGGAGAAATTCATAAAACCATCAGAGATGCTCGCCGTATAAAATATTACAAAACTTAGAAAAGTAAAAAAAAAAAAATATATTCTCAGAAACATATTTATTAAGCGTCGGTAACTGAACGGCCCACTGGGCTACCGAAGCGTTCTCCACAAAAATGTTAATTAAATTATTAACTATAAAAACCGTTTTCTTTAAACATGGAAAAAAATCGCACTTTCGGCTCTCGGTGTGGGTCGACTGTCCAAATTTTTAATTGAAACGAAAATAAACCGTTTGCGGTGGCCACTTAATTAAATTGTTTTAATTCAATTTCGTTTTATGGCAGAAGAAATAAAGGGCGCGGCAGATTACTCGCGCTGCTATCTGCCGGCTAATATTTATTCACGTAAACCTTTTCATTCTCGTACCTACGTGGCTGACAATAAAAATGTTTTTTTGTTACAAAATGGACGATTTTTTTTCTGTCTATTCGTTCCGAAACAAAGTCTCGTTCGTTAAAACTCAGTCGTGCGTTCAACATTTCGTTACATTCATGGACCTGCTCTGTTTGTTGTACGTATTTGATGATAACGTTTTTTTAGTATAGTTTTATTGACTTCATTACTAATGAAAACGAGTCAAACTCTCATTGTCCTATCTTTTAAAACTTATTTTAAGCCCGCTTACGTAAAATCGTTGTTTTTTCTGCAAATTAACTACATACTTACTTCTTAATACGCTACTTAATATACTTGTATTGATATGAAATGGATTGAAACTATCTAAAAAAAAATGATTAAAAATAATTAATCATTAATAATATGAATTATTAAATTTAATTATAAGCAATAACCACCAATTTAAAACCGTATTATCTAACTTTTTGCTGGCTACAAGTTGTGATGAAGTAGAGTCCTATCTTAAGCAAATGTGTTGATACACAAACACACTCATGCACATACACATACACAATCACACACGCTACCTCGCTCACAAACACACACCCGCAGTAAAACTCACACATCTAATACAATGCTTTGACCTAATCTAACTTAATAATTTATGAATTAAACCTATTCTCTTACCTTTTTTTAATATTGTTTAAATTGTAATTGGCATGTTTGATTCTGTTTTGTATGCTTTTAGAACTTAATACTCAAACTATAATATTATTGGGAAGACACTGGCTCCCATATTACGGTTTTTACTAGCTTGGGAGTCAGGGTTCCATAAATTGTAAAAGTAAATAAGTAAAAAAAATAAAAAATTTACTAGTGGTCGCCCATTGGACGAAATTTGACCATAACTCAAAAAAATATACCTAAAATGGTTAAACAATGTTATTTAACACATTTTATTCATAAATTTTATCTTTCTATTCTGCTTCTCCACATGAACTTTAGCAATGCCATTTCTAAAACTCCTCTGTAGGCGCAACGTGCTTGAAAAAGGTACAAAGCAAAGGATAGCCCGGGTTTTGTGATCACCAACCCGAATTTGGCAAGCGTGGTGATTAAGCCAATACCCATCACTTTTTGCCTTGATTTCAATGATGAAGGCCTTTTCCCAGCGCTAGCGGTGGGATAGTTATCTACTACTTACTTTACTGTTACTTACTAACTTAAGCAACAGATTTTTTTTTGTGTATCATCTTTCCGCTCGCCTTCTATATATACAATATGTGGGAGTGATTTCGTAGAAAAGGGACGGATGTACGGTCGTAACAGTGTGATCCGTAACAGTGAGATCAGCTCGCCCTCTATAAATACAATAATTTGTGGGAGTGATTTCGTAGAAATGTGATCGTAAGTGTGATACTGCCGCACAATTTATGAACGCAGTAAGTACAATTTACTGTGTTTGTGATTGTGATATTTGAGGTGCTGACATTACGATCTATTTTCTCGAAATTTGCGTGGCAGGATAGGATAACAGTGTGACATGTCTTCTAATGAGTATTTATTGCATTCTCTTTATGATTTGTAAAAAAATATATGGAGTCGGAAGCGCGGGCATATTTAAAATCGATAATAAGAACAAGACATATTATTATTTTAAGTGTCATATTGTTTCATCATTTTGATATGGTAAATGTCTTCTAATGAGTATAAGTACTGCATTCTCTTTAAGATTTGTAAAAAAATATACGTCATTGTTAATTTCTATATTCTATTTTAGATTGTAATATAGATTTCAACCATTTCATGTGTGACTTTTAAACTATTTTAATAAATATTTACTGATGATATTATTATGTGTCAATAAAGTGCAGATCATTGATAATTTTCAGAATATAATGTTAAAATTGCTTATTACTAAGGTGTGATGTCAAATCTTACACATCATATGCAACTACTGTAGGGCTCGTAAATTTTTTTTTATAGATAGCTCGGCAAATGACTCCATCCCACCTGATGTTAAGTGGAAATGGAGTCCAGACACGAAGACAACTGGTGCAGCGTGAAAACAAACGTAGCTTCAGTTAACCTTACTCTGCCGGCCCACAAGGTGCTTCTTCACGGCTTTTTTGAAGGACCCCATATCATAGGAAGGAGGGAAAACGGTGATAAAGTTATCAAAGATTTAGAATATTGTATTCGAATGTACGAACTGCATCAAAGGATTTCGATCCAACCAAACGCTTCCGTAATCCGCTCAAGCATGTAATAGATTCCCGAAACCGTTTGCCAATCAATTCCTCAAAAAATAATTATCCCTGCTACCCTGAGACGCAGACCAAACCAGCAGAGCGTCTCTCAAACAACTCTTGAGGTAATTGGATAATCTAATCAAATTGGATTTTTTATTTTGGTAATATACCTTTACGTAGGTAGGTATTTAAATAAAACAATTTTTACGCATCTACTCGCGTTTATTTTACACATTTATTTATTTATTTATAACTTTTGCAACATACATTAGGAGCGATAGGGTGGGAGCTGACTGGCGCGAGCTCGGAGCCGTAAACTGGCAAGAGACTGCAATGGACAGGGGTGATAGTGGCAAGTTCTCGTTTCGGAGGCCAAGACTCACTTTGGGTCCCTGCGCCAATGGAGTGAGTTAGTAAGTAAGTAACATACATCACATGTGCCTGAGGCATTCTCTACTAGTCAACCGTAGGGTGGTGCAGAGATAACATTGATTTAGATTTTTTGATAATGACGTTTCGAACCCTTTGCTGAGTCCGAGGTCACAGGGAGACTTAGGTGCTGGTCGTCTCAAAATTAATTATTAATAAGTTAATTGAAATCTGTAAAAGTTGTTTGTTTATTTAACAACAGCGAACAGAACAAGCAACGGTATTAGCAAAATTCGAAATTCAAAATTCAAAGAATTTATTCAGTTTTCAATTTCAATATGAAATCGGTTCGTAAGTCTGAGAAGAACTGGCAAGAGACTCAGCACGAGTCAAGCTCTTTTCTCCATTACAGCGTCAAAAATATTGAATAATGCCCTAACATAAAAGGTCACTTTCCATTACAAATAAATACACAAAATACAAAGGACAACCACAACTTGTAAAAAAATAAAATAAAAATCTAAGTTAACTTTACATCAAGTAAAAATTTCAATTTCCACAATGTCATACAGCACTCTAGTAAAAGTCAAAACCTCGATGTTTTTGACTTTTACTAGTAAAAATGTGTTGTTACTGAGACATAATCATTAACTTTAGTTTGTCATGTAATTTTAAATGAAATACTTATATTAATGAAGTCATGCGCATGTAAAATAAATAAATAAATAATTAAATGCGCGTCGCGCATATAACGCCTCGGTGGCCGAGTGGCAGAGCACTCGGCCCGATACCCGAAGGTCCCGGGTTCAATTCCCAGGTCGGGCAAAATGTATTTTCGGATTTTTTGATGCATAGCCCGGGTTTGTGATCACCAACCCGCATTTGGTAAGCGTGGTAATTAAGCCATTACCCATCAATTGTAGCGATGACTTGAATTCAATGATGGAGGCCTTTGCGCAGCAGTGGGACAATTTATAGGCTAATTACTTTACTACTATGCGCGTCAGGCGCGCATAAGCAAGCAGCAGTGATCATAAATGTAAGTACACAGAGGTTACTAAACCACTAGGGCTGTGATTTGTATATTTTGTTGTGACGTCACAATTGAAATTTTTAATAAAAAATATTTAAGTTATTAATTAAGTACTTATTTTTAAGTAACTTTACATACAAGATCTAGATCGGATACACATTGGATCTTTTGGATTGGATTAATACGTGAACAGAATACTTCGTGGCCCTTTTTTAGCACATTGCGCGCACTGAGAAGTGTAAAATTTGGTATACCGTAATGGCACCAGTTTCCAACATTTTAAGCCCAATTTCCAACATTTTAAGCCCAATTTCCAACACTTTAAGCCCATTTTCCAACACTTTAAGCCCAGTGTTCGACACAATAATTTTCGTTGCCAAAAACTAACATAAATTTTCATTAAAATATATTACGAGATGACAGCAAAGAGATGGTCTGTATTCAATTGTCGCTAGACTTCTTGGCGTGAAAGTGAAGAGTCATGTTTGCGGTTTTGTTTTATTTTCTGAAATTTGTGTTAAGTCCTCCTCAGGGTTGGCAACGCATCTGCGATAACTTTGGTTTTGCGGGTGTCCATGGGCGGCGGTGATTGCTTTCCATCAGGTGACCCGCCTGCTCGTTTGTCTCCTTTTACCATAAAAAAAAAGTCGCACATTAATCTATATAATCTATATATATTATGCCAGTAATAGAATAATGGCGGCGGGGGAGTGGGTGAAAGACAAGTGATTCGTTCAGCCAATCGGCGTGCGCTTTGCGTTTTGTCAAACGCAAAATCACAATTTGACGGCTGGACATGGTCAGTTTATAAACTTACGAAAATTTAAGCGTTAGATTGTAAATTTTAGTGTTCGTTCACAATCTATCGACAGTTTATAATCTCACTAGATTAATTATAAACTAACGGTTCGTACAATTATACGGTGACATATACATATAATAAAGCCAAAGAGGGTCGAAAAGATATCCGAAAAAAAGTTGGCTGGGGATACTTAGAAACGATAACGGAACACGTTCCAACAACATTTAGAATTTTTGTCTGTTTATTTGTTTATATGTTTGTCTTTTTATTTGACCGCTCATCACGTGAAAATGGCTGAACGGATTTAGATGAAACTTTGCACAAAGACAGACCATGACCCGGACTAAGATATAGAATACTTTTTATCCCGGTAACAGGTTCCTGTGGGACAGTGTAGTCTTTGCGAACGAAGTCGCGGGTGACAACTAGTGTGAAATAATGGTGGATTATTAACCGTTAAGTGTTCGTGAATGTGCATGAGTGTTGGCAAATGAAACAAAACAGCGCAACGGCACTTTTCAAATTCTCTCACGAAGTCCGCGTGAGGACTTAGTTAAGCCCCACATCTTTACTGAGACTAGTGGTCGCCCAGTGGTAGAAAAACTTACACTTACACACTACTTATACACTACATCAAAGACCATCCAATACGAATGGTCGCCTAGCAGACGAAATTCACCGTTTCACAAAAAAAAAAGAATTCTGAACAGGTAAGGTATACAGGGCATGCAGGGCTCATGTTCCTACCTTAAAACTAAAGACCACTATGAATGTTGACATTAGACTGACCGACTACTGATATTATTAGTAAACATATTTTTCTTAAAGAAATTCCTACAGTATGGTTTTCTGAAGATGTAGCAAGTGTTTTTTATGGCCTATGGTGTGTATGGCCTATTTTTATCCATCTATGGAAGGCTCGTACCCCAGCAGCGGGAACATAAAAATGAGTTGATTATGATATGTAGATCAGTAAATATTATTTATTTCTATAAATGTATTTCATTTGCGATGCTGTCGAACCATTAGTATAGTTAGTATGATAATTAATATTAAATCATTAATGGTCTGATCCTAATCAGTTGCTATACAAAGCTGCAATTAAGCAATTTACATTATGGTTTACTCAAATTAAGCTACGCAATTGATTTAGCTTGGCGCCTCTAATTGATATTTGTTCTGCTACTCAGTACAAATGGGATGTAGTGGTTTAATAATAAGGGAATGACACTGAGAAGACAATGACAAGGGCGTGACAGTTATGGTTGGTTGGAACATCTAAAAACAATTATTAAACTTATAATTTTTATTATTTGTGGCACCCTGATGCTGGCTTGCAGCGTAAACCACAAAGTAGTAGAAAAAATCAACAAGTCGTCTGGGGGCGCGGTAGCTCAGTGGTCTGAGCATTGGACTTGCAAGCCAAGGGTCGTGAGTTCGTTTCCCACTTGTGCTTCCTGAGACTAGTTGGTGTTTTCTTGTGAAATTTTGTCTTGTAATAATTATACTCCTAACAGGTTGTACGGTTCTATTTTATTTAATTATTATTTATTGCAAAAAATACAGAAAAGGCGGATTTAAGCGCCCTGGGGTACTCTCTACCAGTCGACAAGTAAGGGTTTTAAGAGAAAAAACTTAGCACTAAAAGACTCGACTTAAAACAATATTTGTATTTATAATAATATAGATATTATGTAAGATGAACATACATTACACATATAAATTCTTTTATAATATATCATACACAATATTTTTACCACATATTAAGTAAGCATTGCGTCGGCGTTATCATTGTAATTAATATTTTCTTCATATTTGCAGGAGATTACATCATCATCTCATTATATTATAATCAAGTTTACGAGTTGAACATTATTTTACTATAAACAGTAGAAATAGTAGTAAAAAGCCTATGTCTGTCCCACTGCTGGGCAAAGGCCTCCATCATTGAAATCAAGTCATCGCTACAATTGTTGGATATTTGCTAAATCACCACCCTTGCCAATTGCATGTTGGCGTTCACAAACCCGGGCTATGCATCTTATCATCATTTAACATCAGGTGAGATCAAGGCACTGAGCTTACCCGTTAATGTAAAGAAGAAAAAAAAACTCGAACGCACTTTGCCCGACTTGGGAATTGAACCTGTGACCTGCCGGTATGTTCGGCCACCGAGACGTTTTTTCTAGTATAGGTACTATTGTTATATTCACAACGACCGGGGCAAATAGTTAATGCGTCTTCCGAGGCATATTTAATTTGGGTCACCAATCCCGCAATATCTGAAAATCTCAAATGGCTCACTTCAAATTGACTAGGCAATTCGTATATTTTACTTTAGCATTGTAACTCAACTGAATGCAAAACTAGTTTCAGCCGTAACTTGTACACAGAGCGTTGCGTTGCATCCGACCGTCCTCGGAGCGTACAAAGCAAAAAGCGTTCTCAATGTCTGGGAAAGGTGCGTTTACACGACATGTTCTTTTTTCTTTTATTTGTTTTAATATATTGTGAGGGGATGCCTTTTTTCATGGGTAAGACAGCTATCTTTGGCTTACATAATAATAATAAGGACAAGCTCAGTAATTACCTTGACTTGGCTCACGAGGTTACCGCCATGTGGGATGTGGATTCAACCATTATTGTACCGATAGTCGTTTCGGCAAACGGTCTTTTAACTAAGAGCCTCAACACCTAGAGAGGCTCTCGCTGAAAGGTTGGGTCAAGATCAGATGCAAAAGGCAGTACTCCTTGACACGGCACGTATTTTCAGGAGGTTCCTCACTCTGCAGCCCTGACCACCGGTAGCTTGGGCCCTGCCTCGCTGCTGGCGGTACTCTAAGATTAGGTTTTTATAATGTTTTATTGTTTTTATATTAAAATATTGTAAAAATCTAGTTTTAAGAAAGAAAATAAATATAGAGTATAATAATAAAAACTTGTGGATTCTGAGGTACCGTACTACAAGTATATGCCCGACCCAGTTCTCGAAAATGACCATGTCACGTTGTACTGGGATCGATCTATCATCACCGACAGGACTATTGTAGCCAATAAGCCTGACATTGTGGTGATAGATCGATTAGCGCGCCGGCGCCGCACGATGATTGTTGATATCACCATTCCCCATGACGAGAACCTCGTGAAAGCTGAGAAAGAGAAACAAATCAAATATCTCGACTTAGCTCACGAGGTTGTCAACATGTGAAATGTGGATTCAGCTGTCATCGTGCCGATTGTTGTTACAGCCAACGGCCTGATGGCCAAGAGCCTCGATCAACATCTCATGCGGCTCTCGTTAGGTGGCTGGATCAAGGGCCTGATTCAGAAGGCAGTTCTCCTCGATACGGCACGCATTGTGAGGAGGTTCCTGCCTCTGGAGCCCTAACCACCGGTAGCGTGGACCCTGGTCCCGATGCCGGCGGACCCCTATTTTCTTATATTTTTAAATGTTTTCTCTGTTTTGTTTTTAGAAAATATTTAAAAATGTAAAGTAATATGTGAAAAAATAAATAAACGAAATAATAATAATATATTTTAACTGCTACAGTAGAGTAGGCTGCGATCGCATGGATACGTGAACACAAAATAATCATCTGCGCCTCCCCGGGCGCGGTGAATCGGAGGGAAATACTCGCAAAAACCATGTTTGACTTACAGCGACCAAGCTCGTATGACAACAGTTAAGGGAAATGAAAAAAATTAAAATGAAAATTGTTTATTTACCAAAAAATCATTTAAAGCCGTTTTAGAACTGTACAGTGACTCCCACACTAGGCTAGGCCTGGCTCGTGGAGGGCATATCTCTAGGATTAGCAAAGTAACAATAAGGCTATTCGTCACAAAAAGCAACTAAACATTAAGATTTAAACAATAACGAATAATAAATTAATTAATTATTGGACGGTGAATATTCGCGAATGTGAATGAAGTGCATGTATGTAAGAATTTAGTTATGTGCGTGCGTGTAAAGTGTTTGGCATATTAAATATTTAATTAAACCAATATCCCATCCACCACAGTTGGCAACACCATAAAAACTATAATTTAATGTTTATATGTTGGCAATTTTTTGTTCTCTTCTTGTTCGGATCGTCAGCCACGACGGTCGATTTTGTATTTAATTTTATATAATTAATTTATAAAGTTACACTGTGAAGTATTCCTCTTTCACTTCACCACACCACTACATCAGCCTGCAAAATACAGTCCACTTCAAGGTCCACCACATACAGATTTGTACGTGGTCCATCTCACCGATCAAGAAAGCGGAGTGAGTGATTGCCTGAGTGTGTGTATTTCACAATACAGAAACTTCAAGCAAGACCAACAAGATATGGTTCAGCAAACTATAAAGGCCATGTTACCTCTGCTACATGTTGCAAAGAAAAGCTTGTTTAATAAAAAAATATGATCGTACCGTGTAAACGCCACAATGTTGACATAAAACTAAAACAGCGTTTCTAAACGCGTCACTTGAATGCGGGACAAGCTATCATGGGATGAGTTTCATTCATTTCAAGACTAAAGACATTCTTAACTATATTACGTTACTTACCACATACAAAACCCGATTGTAATTAAAATGGTGTATAGAATTTTCATGTTTGAAATTTTACGTAGTTGTCTACTTGTCTAGTGGTTAGAATAACGGTTTCCGGCCCAAAGGTCCCAGGGTTGATTCTTTAACGTTGTTGAAGCTTTAAGTCCGCTTGACTAGCTACCAGCGTCTTGTCTAAAAATCACCATAATATCAGTGTGAATAAATAAATAAATAAATAAAATTTGTTTACGCTCCCACCAATTATCTAGCCCAAGATAAGCTTCTATTGAAACTCGTTAGTATGGTTAAACTAGATAGCGGATAAATATACATTAACATAGAAAAACACCCAGACCCGAAATCAATTCAGAAAAACAGTTTTCTCTTAATTGACCCGACCGGTTGAACCTGGGATCTCAGAGATGGCGCGACGCCAGACCCGGCGCGCTATCCACTTGACCACGGAGGTCGTCAAATTGCTCCTAATGTTCTGAAAGTTAGATATAAGGTAGTTCCTCAGAAGTTGAGGAATCCGGATGAAGTATGCTTCAACCTTCGTTCTTACCATCACTAGTGACATCACGTGAAATGAACGCCAAGGTTGGAACGCTTTTCCAGAAGGAAAAACAAATACACTATACTGCCTCAATGCGGATTGAGTTTTAACGCCTACCTCAGGCTTATCATGCGTCTAGAAGCACGAAGAAGCTCGTTATATTTTATTTCTGTCACCCATCCGGTGACTCGTCATTCCGTAAGTTGCTAATGTTGCTAATGTTAATTCACGATCGCAACCCCAAAGCGCTAACCACTATCAACGAGCTCCACTAATAGAATAACATTAGCATCTAATATTCGCTGTAATATTTGAAATCGCCTGTCAAAGCGATTGATTGATCTATTCGCAAATTACAATGTTGTCGGGTGGTGTTCTCATCAGATTTTACCTACCTAACTACCCACAAAGTAGGTACAGTCGGCAACAAAATAGCTGATCACTTTTTATCATGTTTTAGGTACTTTTTGATATGTAACATCTTTTTGCTCGCTTTCTAGCAATTTGTGGGTGTGGTTTCGTGAAATTTGACGGAAATAGGTGTAACAGTGTGACAGGAAGTCGGGGAAGCGAGCGCGCCATTTTGTAAATTTAAAATCGATATTATGAACATGACATATTATATTATATATGTGACATAATTGTGTCATTTGACTATCAAAGGTCATTTTGATATGTCAAATGTCTTCTAATGAGTATTTACTGCATTTATTTATATATAGTTATAAAATGATGTAATACCTGATCCATTTTTTTCAGAATATAATGTTAAAATTGTTTATTACTAAGGTAAATTGCTTATTGCTAATTACCCATCTCTTCCCGTGGGTGTCGTAAAAGCCGACTAAGGGACCATTCCAGAGGATGGGCAGCAGCATCTCTCTGTGGTTACCCTCAACCTACTGCGATCGCCAACCCGCCTGCCAAGCGTGGCGATTACGGCAAATACCCCTCATATCCTTGGGGGAGGCCTTTGTCCAGCAGTGGACGTCTTTTGGCTGAGATGAGATGATGAAGGTGAGATGTCAAATGTTACTCATCATATGCGACTACTGTAAGGGTCGCTCGTTTTTTTTTAATCACTGATTTAGTGCTGCTTGCATACGTAGCCAGTGTCAATAAGGGAGTTGATGTAAATATTGTCAGAAGATTTCATGACATAAAATTATATATTTTCTTATTTATTAATATTTACAAAAGGTGAGTTCGCGCTTTAAAGTGATCTGTTAAAGAGATAAAGTTCTTTCTACGTCCTTGCTGTAGTATTTAAGTTGACGCGTAGGTACTAGGGTTGTACAAAACTCGAGTCCAGAAGTCTAAACTCGATTGCTGGGATCGGCGGTATATACACTCACAAGCTCAGAGCCGAGTCAAGCGTGAGTAATCGGAGCACGGACTCGAGACTTAAAAGTCAGTGTCGTTTTAGTGGTATCCGATACCTTGTTTATAAAACGTGTTTTCTGGAAAAAAGTTTGTTTGAGGCATGATGTGTTTGTGTTTTAAGTGTCTTGTGTATTAAATTTGGTATAAATAAAGCTCAATTTAAGATTAAACTGTAAGTCAGTTTATATGATTACAAAATAAATGTAAATATTTTTTTTTATTTTTTTATGAAGGTGATTTTAAAAGTGGCATCATCGTACTATATTCGAGTTATTTATAGAAAAAATTTTCTTCCTACAACTCATTATAGATCACGATAATAATTAAAGTAAATAGATTCCACTCAAAAAGCTCACTTAAAAGATGGCAGCACACTGTTGAGAGGTAAAAGAGTAAAATTGAAACCTGATTTGAGTCGAGTTTTTATCACAACTCGAGTTTAGTTTGTGTCTCGAGTACTTTTTAGTCTCGAGTCCGTGCTGCGATTACTCACGCTTGACTCGGCTCTGAGCTTGTGAGTGTATACACCGCGCGCGCCGATCCCTGCAAAATCGAGTTTAGAATTCTAGACTCGTTGTACAAACCTAGTCCCTACGCGTCAGCTAAGAAAAACATCATCAAAAGAACGTCAACAAAAGAAAAACATCATCTGTGAAAATTTCAACTGTCTGACTATCACGGTACATGAGATACAGCCTGGTGACAGATGGACAGACGAACGGACAGCGAAGTCTTAGTAATCCCAATTACTAAGACTTCACTGTCCGTTCGTCGTAAGGGTAAACACTTTGGGTACGGAACCCTACAAAGATAACAATCATATAGATATAAGCTGAGCGCTAAAGCTAATCCTCGCTACGAACGGGACATCGTAAAATGGAAAGTCTATTTTCTATTTGAGATACAACTATTAGATGGATTGAAGTTAAGCTTAATATAATAGTCGTCTTACAAAGCGGCTGGTCAACCTTTTAGCGAACTAGGGTACAGCAGGAGTTAAAACTAAGCTATCTAGTTCTTTGGCTCCGTGGCCGAGTGGAAAAGTGTTTAGGCTGCTATAAATATTACCATCATCACCAAATACTAGCTCATTTTTATGTCCCCACTGCTGGGGCACGAGCCTTCCCTATGGACGGATAGGGAGAACGGGTCATAAACCACCACGCGGGCCCAGTGCGGTGCGGTAGTTGTTAACGACTGCTAATGCAGCCGAGACCAACGGCTTTACGTGCCTTCCGAATCACGGAAGATTAATAATACGCTGCTAATAATATACTGATACTCTTTTGTGGCACAAAATTCAAATTAGAATGGTTTATGTATAGTACGAGTATAACTATTTTATAACCTGTAGCCTTTCTTTTATGTTTTAAATTTATAGTTATTCTCAAGGAAGGATTATAATTAGTCTAACTAACCTAGTTCTGTTCAGTTAAAGGTGAGATAGCTATAGATTTCGGGTAAAGTTCGCTTCTAACGTCGCGTCGGCCTTATAGTCATTTATCAATAAATGAGATAAAAGCTTAGAACTTCACTGTCATGAAATAATAATAGTTCAATTAATAATGTAATTAATGTAATAGATATGTCTATCACCCACCACCAGTTAGATTTTTTGACCGGTTTCACAGGACTCCACTGCCATCATAGTATACAGTCAGGAAGCCTAAAGTTGTTGATTAACGAACAAACATGACAATACTAGTAATACATTTGAGTAAACAAAACCATAGCGCGATTCAGCTGAGTGAACAGCGCCATCTAGTAATAACATTCGGACTACACATCGAAATGTTTTACAATGGACATAATAATGAGTTACTATAAGATAATTAGATAAAAATAATATAAAATTAAACAGAACGATCTCAAGCATTGACTTGATTAATTACACTATAACAAAAAGTCCCCGAGCGAGCAACTTACCGTAGCAGCTTCGGTCAATATTAATAGTACAATAATAGTACTAACATAAGGATCTGGAACGAAAATGCATCACAAAAATAACCTCGTTTGCCAATAAATAAATAAATACTTAAACATCTAAATATCCATGAACATGAACGTAAAAAAGTGCTATTGCATCAACAGCTTATCAAACCTGAATTAACAAATAAACAACCTGACAATTTTTCTTAATTATTATTAATTAAGGAAAATTGTTGATTTGCAACAATATTTGCATTATTTTGAATTTTACATTCACAATGTCATATTCCCGTTCGAGCTAACTGAGGCTAGTTGATTTTTTCTGGTTAAATTTTTATCTTGTTACAATATTTGCGTAAAATTTATACAAATACTTTATCGTGCACCCCTAAAACGAATCTCGTGTCAATTCCAGTTTCAAAAGTATTCCGGCTAACGCAGACTTTTCCGACACGCTATTGAAATCAGCTGATCCGGACGTAGCAATCCAAACTCATTGTCAACAGGACTCAATGAATCTAGATTGCAGGTTTAAAATGGCTGCTGTAATCTGTAAAAAAGCTGTACTTCTCAAGGAAGTAAGGAGATGATCGTGTTGTGTTCTAAGCCTTCCGTGTGGATAGATAGGGCGACCAAATTATACTTCACGGCATACTCACTAGATATAAAATACAATAAATCAGCTCAACCCTCAAACCCAGTGCCCGGCCAGGGTAGGCCGGACACTAAATGTAGCCTATTTATGGTCCAGTCCACCGGCCCTCGATTTTTTTAAATTACAGTACTAAATAACGTATATAGACGTATATATGTCCTATAAAACACAAACTTATTTAAGAGCGTTTACGCCGCACATTAGCGCCGCCAATGAAAAAAAAACATATCTAGTAATTAGAGATAGAAAATAAAATTATGCTCAACAAACTATCTGAATGAAGTAATTTAGCATTTTTACGTCACTTATTGAACATCTGACATGTTATGGTTTAGTTAAATATGGCGTTATAGTTAAAAGTGGCCGTAACGTCTTATTTAACTAAACCATAACATGTGAGGTGTTCATTAGGTGACGTAAAAATGCTAAATTTCTTCATTCAAATAGTTTGTTGAGCATAATTTGATTTTCTATCTCTAATTACTAGATATGTTTATTTTTTCATTAGTGGCGCTAGTGTGCGGCGTAAAGGCTCTTAACATAACGTTAAAAAGAACTAGAACTCACCATTTAAAAACACCTCTCCTCTATTTATTTTTTTACTGGACGTAGTTATTGACACGCGTGCACTTACCTCCGTTTTCGACTGCGTACTAAAACTTTGCTTATTCGTTCGGACGTATGTTTGCTGTCGCCGTCTGCGCTGTCTAGAGGACCCTTAAAAAAAAAATTGGTGACTCGTTTCTTTGTCGCACTTCCAAAAAAAAGATGAAATAGTCTACCAGCACACGTTTTCCCTCCTGAAAGGCGTGAAGAGGCACCTTGTGGGCCGGCAGGGTGAGGATGACTGATGCTGTGTTGTTTTCACGCTGCACCAGTTGTCCCTGAGCATCCCTGCGTCTGGACTACGTTTCGATAAATAAAAAAAATATTAAAAAAAAACGTAATATTGAGTCTAAAAGTGACAGCATCTATTTTAAGCATTGTCTAACTTTAGCCATCGTTTTGTGGTAAAGCAGTTCATGATTACGAATTGGAATTACAAAAAAAAATCTTTATAAAATACAGTGAACAGTTTACATGCTTACCCAACCCAGCCAGCAATCAAACCTGGATTTTCAATTATTTTTTTTTACTGTATTTTATAAATATTTAATTCAGCTTAAGTGTAGCATATTGTTTTCTAAAGTTTACGCGAACACTACACATTGAAATGAAACAACTTTTACGGATCTACTCGCGTTTATTTTACACATTACTTATTTAATGTTTATCCTGACGTTTCGAACCCTTTGCAGGGTTCGTGGTCACAGGGAGACTGAGGTGTTGGTCATCTCATAATTAGTTGGTAGCTTGTATACCCTCATTTAAATTTAATCAGGTGCGTTCCGTTTTACGCAGAAAGAGCTTACAGTATCTTTTGGTCTGGCAGTATGGTGTCGGGGCTGGGATTTAATATTTTGTATGATGGGATCCCAGGCTGGTGGTAGATTCCAACCATCTTCTCTATTAAAATTAGGATGTTTTTTAATTTCAATAGCCTCGCGTATCATCCTAGGGATGAATCGTTGTTCTTTAACGAGTATTTGTGGTTTATCAAATCTGATGTAATTGTTGGGCCCCTCTAGGGAATGTTCGCATACTGCAGACTTATTTTCGCGCCTATGCTTGACGTCGGCTATATGTTCTTTAACACGGGTTCCTATACTTCTCTTTGTTTGCCCGATGTAAGAGAGCCCACAGTCGCAGTCCAGTTTGTACACGCCTGCATCTTGAAGGGGTATGTTGCACTTGACAGGTCGTAAAAATTGGTTGATCTTCTTCGGCGGCTTGAAGTAAGTGTTGATTGAAGCTCGCTTTAAGATATGTCCAATCTTGTCAGTGACACCTTTCATATATGGAAGTACAGCAGGTTGGCGCTCGACTGTGGTTGGTTTATTGCGTTTTCTGTGACAAAGCCGTGGTACTTTCAGTTTATTATCCTGTAGTACGTGCTTGACATGCTGAAGCTCAGCAGCCAGGTGTTGGGTGTCACAGATGCCGCGTGCTCTCTGAAACAAAGATTTCCCTACAGTAGCCAACTGTCTAGGATGGTGGTGAGAATCACCATTGAGATACCTATCTGTATGGGTTACTTTACGATACACAGTGTGACTCAAACTATGATCCGGATTCCTGATAATTAAAATATCCAAGAAAGCTAGCTTACTATCTGCCTCTAACTCCATTGTAAATTGTATTTTTGGATGTATGGAGTTAAGATGATCTAGAAATGCAGATACTTTATCAGTTGGTAGGATAGTGAAAGTGTCATCTACGTACCGCTTGTAGAACCTAGGGGTTACCGGTGCTGTGCTCAGGGCCCTCTCCTCGAAGTCTTCCATAAAGATATCGGCGACGACGGGCAAAACAGGGGAACCCATGGCAACACCCTCTACTTGCAGGTAGTAAATGTCATTCCACAAAAGGTAGCCAGATGTTAGACAATGCTCTAATAGTACTGCATATTCATCAAGCATATCTTGTTCCGCTAGACGTTTTTTGGTAATTTCAATGCAATCCTGAACTGGTAGGCATGTAAATAAGGACTGCACATCAAAACTAACC